>OY979696.1:105643825-106893825 GCA_963855945.1 Thereva nobilitata | reverse complement strand
AAGTAAAACCTGGTATGTATTTTCGTCGGACCACAAATAAAGAAATTAAAGGCCAGCAGTGAATGTTGACTTGAGTAGCTGTCAGAAGCTTCACTCACGAAAGTCAAGCATGAAAACAACAACCACAACAACAAATAGCTTATTTCAAATACGTTTGTTAACTTTAAACATATATGTTACAGAATGTCCCTTAAAGAAAACATTGGTGGTTGGTCGCAAGAACAAGGTAGAAAGCAAACCTTTTCAGGTAAAGCTGGTGTTATTGGTAATTCACCGGTGTTATTGGTAATTGCTGCCCACCAGTCCTGCACTAGGAACAAAGACCAGCAGACAGGATTTACACGGCGGGTGAGAGCAAATAGGTCCTTCAAGGCTACTGGGAAAAACTAAATCTTCCTGCTTCTCCCACGAAAGTTCTTGAAAGAGATCCTACCACTCGTTCTGTCATTAATCCGAGGTAACTTTGCGCTGGCCCATACCCTGATGCAGAGCCGGCTTTAGGTATTTTGGCGCCCCGTGCAAGATATTTTTATGCGCCCTTAATTTTTTAAAGACATTTCTTTTAGGTAGATTACACTGGTCAATCCTCCTTTAAATAAATTTGGATATGACGGTTTTAACGTGCTGAATCTAAATCTGGTTTCAATTTTTGCTGGCATGAGTTATTTTTGCTGGATTTATAGTTATTTAGTTTTTTTTGTAAATTTCTCAAAATTCAGAATTTTTTGTACTACTTTCATCTATTTAAGTAGTGCGTATAAACTAGTTCGAAATGATTGAAAGAGACAAATATTGGCTGCCGAAAAAATTTGCAAAAGTTGCTCAAGAACTTTAACGGGTTGGATCGCAGGAAGTTATAAGACCATGCCATTTGCAACGCAGATAATTTGGAGTGAACCAGAAAACCATAGAAACGATTGTTACTTTTGTATGACTATGACGCTGGGATTCACGAGGACCAGTTCCTCGAAGCAATGATGCTTTACTTCCAGGGCCTCGTAACAGTAAAGAAATGGTGGATAATGAAAACGTTCTTTTTCAACAGAGTCATTCGAACAACTTCTTCAAGCCAATGAAAAGAACGTCATCTCCTTAGACATTGATTTGAATGATCTTGTTCGAAATTTAGGTCTCTCAAAATCGAAGGTTTAACTTCTTATATTGCTTCAGAATGGTAATATATGCCCTTCAGTCCCGACAGTATTCATAGCATACTCGTGGAACATTTGTGCTGATTTAAAAGTTATAGCAACGTTAACAAGAATGCTGCAGATATACTAAGTTTTGTTGTTTTTTATGTGAATGGGACATTCGCGCAAGAGGTAAACCCTACGTAGTAAAAACTGGCCAAGAAGTGCGAGTTCAACCCGTGGAGTTAAAAATGTACCTGAAGAGCCTTTAGTGAAAAATGAAAAAATCTTTAAAATTCAAAATCTTGGTACAATATCAGATGAACACGGTGAAAGGTTTCATCAAGACATATTGCACATAGAGAGACGATACATCGAAAAAAGGTCAGAAGAAATGCTTCCAGATTTTTGTTGAGCGATTCGCCGCGAAACTCCAATGGAAAATATGAAAAGAAAGAAAACTACAAAGTGAAATTCTATTATTATACAAGAAGCTACATTGTTTTGATGATTTTAGTGTTTTAAAATTGATAGTAATATTACAATAAGTGTGTTGTAAATCAGTATATTTCATATCGCGATTTGTAATTTTACTGTGCGAATTTACATTTTTTTACAGTGTATAATAAAGCGCCCTTGTCGGCTGTCTTTTACGTTTTTCAAACACAAGCTTTGTTTATCTAGTATGCACGTTCGGCATTGTGTCTTGTATTGTGGAGGCGTTATCATTTAATATCTAAATAAATGAATACATTACTGGATATCGACGGTAGTGGCGGCGCCCTCTTGGACTTGGCGCCCTAGGGCGGTCACCCGGGTTCGCCCCGCCCCCTAAAGCCGGTACTGCCCCGATGTGCTGGGTCTTTATATCAAACGCGGAGTGAATATCGTTGAAGGAAGCAAAATCCTATCGACCAGGGCCGTCCTTAGATATTCGGCGCCGTGGGCTACTAAAAATAATGCACCTCTCTTCATAAGAAAATACACGGGATGTTTAGAGGGAGCGACGACCATCAGAAGAGAGGACAAAAGTAGTAACTGAGTTTCCTATACCAACTGATAGGAAACCTTTACAAAGGTTTCTGGGCCTAACGTCCTACTTTAGAAGATTCATAGTAGACTATGCAGCCGTAGCCAAACCCTTCAGAGAATTGCTAAGAAAGAACGTCATATTTTAAATAGAAACCAAACAGCAAAATGCATTTAAAGCATTAAAAAAAATATTGACAAAAGCACCAGTGTTGAAGTTATTTGAACCAGAGGCGCATACGGAGATTCATGCCGATATGCAAGTAAAGACGAATTCGAATCTATCGTCTTGCAACGGAATAATGACGATCAACATGGAAGCAACTTGTAGCATGTCTCCGGTTTCGTATGTAAAGCATTGTCTCTGCGTCAGCCCGTCACTGAGTCTATCCATCTCCTCCTGGATCTACCTACTGGTATATTTCCCGAAATTTCTGATACCATAACCCGTTTTGTGGAATGCGAGTGTCCTCCATCCTCATTAAGTGGCCGGCAAGTCTTAGTTCGTTAATTTATTAAAGTGACCAGCGCCGACCCTAGCCCTTGATCAGGGTAGAGCGAGATTGTCTCTCGGCGCCTTTTGGTTGACGCTTTCACATCACATAAATTCTATTATTGGTATAACATAATAAATGAAAACATAACATCAATCTCCACTCAAAAGGCGCCATCAAAATTTTATTTATCGCTCAACACGGGTTTTCGCAGTTATTTTGGCGCTCCTTGCCACCACTCCACTTGCTTCACTCGCTCCACCCGAGGGCCGGCGTTGGTGAAGACTAAGGTATTCCAGTTAATGAAAAAATGCATAGAATGCATAATCGCAGAAGACATGGCCGGGAAACAGGAAAGCCTAATAACACCCATTGATAAAGAGGATCGTCCTATTCAGACATTGCATATAGATCAAATAGGTCCCATGAAAGTAACTAAGTAAAGATACAATCAGTAATAGTGGTTGTACCCCATTAAGAGTACGTAAAGCGTGGAGGTTGTCGACTGGTTAATGAAGCTGACAATAATTTTAGGTAACCCAAGAGGCCAATCTGTTTCAAAATGCCTGCATAGAAGAAGGCATACCACATTCATTAATCACTACTGGCGTCCTGAGGGGAAACGGCCAGGTAGAAAGCATAAATCGCATTCTAATACCGATCCTAAGGCCTGCACTACACTACTCGCGAAGTTGCTTCAGCAAAGTACTTCTCGAGTCCTTTGACTCGGTCGCAAAAACCTTCAAAGATGCGAAGTCGCCGAGTCGACTCGAGCAACTTCGATCAACTTCGCGAGTAGTGTAGTGCACTAGTGCAGGCTTAACCACAATATCAATCACGGAGCCAAACGCGTGGTACAAGCACCAAGCACGTTGATCGAGTTCAACAAATGATAAATAATACCCCACAAGGAGTATGAAGTTCTCGCCTCTTCGTATTTTAACTGGCATGGTAATGGCGATAGAAGTATTGCCAGACTTTCAAGACTTTATAAGGGACGATAATTTAAATGAACTACAGAACGTGCAGGAAATGGTACGCCGACAACCCATACAAAATATTACTAAGATTCAAGAGGAGGAGGCAAAGCAATAAGAAGCGTAAGGTTCCAAGTGCCTATAGGAACGGCGCCTTGGTTGCAGTGAAGGGAGCACAATTTAGCCCAAGGTTGAAATTAAAACCTAAGTTTTTGGGACCTTAAGTGTAGTGAAACGGTAGAGTCACGACCGTTGTCCGTTATGTATTGGAAAAGGTAGGTGACCACGAAGGGCCCAGGATAACTACAGCCGCGGCGGATGGGCTTAAAGAATGGGGCTAATCATTCGGGGCGAATGATACATCAGAATGGCCAAATATGGCATCTGAACCTATCTGAACTCGTTTTATATTCAAACTGAGAGCTTTTCGAACACTCTCCATTCTATTAAAGTAAACTGAAATGTGAGTCTTAGAAGAGACACAGTCATGCGAAAGACACATTTTGTCGAAAATCATTTTTGTGTTAAATAAAGTTTTGTAAAGAAGTGGAGTTTTGTTTAATTGCAGGCGACCACTCAAGTCCCAGAAGCCCAAATCTTAAAATAAGTTTGGGGATCGGCTCACCAAAGCAGATCCCCATATTCATAGTAATGTTTAATGCCAATAAAACCATTCGGCAAGTCTTGAGACGGTGAAAACCATAGAAATGCAGAATCATCTGCAGAAACAACCGCGAAAAGACCCCGCCCTGATGCAATAAGTTGTGAAAATCCGATCAATCAAAATATACTAAGTCATATCCCCTCCCCCCATCGCAAAAAGCTACCTACGCCACTGATTAGAACAGGTAATTTGGTTATTTTTCTCAGGAAAAGATTTTACATAAATATAACTAATAACAATAACAAAAAAATATAACACCAACAAAAATTGCCGCCCTGAAAAGGCTTGCGCCCAGGGGCTATAGCCCATTTAGCCCTATGGTTAGGGTGGCCTTGCTATCGACCCATCAGCCTCTCTTCCTTCGCCTGAATGAAAACGAAGGAGAAGGTTTTAGACAAGCATATTAGGGAAGGTCATACAGCGAGCCTACTAAACTGCTTCTGATTTGTCTACTGGGCAGGTAGAGCTACAGAGACTGCCACCTACGTGCAGTTGAGATATATCGAGAGATTGATAACTGCTGAGATGAATGGTGAATCGGTTACGATAATGGCAGCAATTCTGTCCTAAAGGAGGCGTCCTATTGCCTTTCCTATGGTCAATCGTAATCTAATCGACGAACTTCTTGCCATCTTGAATAACCCAGGTTTCATAACACAGGCCTATGCAGATAACATCGTCATAACGATCAGAAACCGATGGTACCATCTCGGGCCTCATGCCAGCCGCTGTAAAAAATGAGCATAGCTAGTGTCCGAGCAAGAACTGGTGTGTTAACGTCATGGTGCAATGCCTAGTAGAAAAAGGATGGGATAGGTTAAGAGGAGTGGGGGATGCACGAAGAGGAGGCGGTTAGCCTCACATCCGAAGTCTTAGATGTTGTAGAAGCTCATTTTTCTAAGCGGTCGGCTGAGCCAGAGATGTCACCGTCGAGGTTAGCGGTAGTGCAATGGTACAAAAATTCATTTCCCACACTAGGCTAAATATTTAGGCATAATCCTGGACCAAAAACTCTCCTGGAAACCCCAGATTGAGAGAGTAACTGCCAAGGCAATTACATTTCTCCATATCTGTCATCAATTTGTAGGCAAAACCTAGGGCCTCAAACCGAAGCTGATGTTTTGAGTAAACATGAAAGTCATAAGGCCCATGATCATGTATGCGTCTATGACATGGTGAGTCAACATCAAATATAAGTGTTCCATGATTAAGCTGAACAAGTTCAAAGGCTGGCCTGTCTCGGTATCACGAGAGATAAAAGCAGCTGCCCGACTACGGCTATGGAATCCTTGCTGAACCTCCCGGAGAAATCGGAGAAAGCATCACCACGTCAACTTGGACAGCTAGACTTCATCGGCCAGTTCTCAACTAACATACAATACATTGAAGCTTGAAGGAAAATCCAACAATATAGCAGATCTATTATCCAGAATTGAGGAAATATAAATGAAACAACAGGGATAATAGATTGCAAGAAATTTGCAGAGGCCCAATCAAATTACGACGTATTAGGGGGTTTGTGTTACGAGGCCGAAAGAAAGCTCATCGTCCTTACTGCTTAAGGGTTTGCTGTTCTAAAATAGACGGTGGAAAGTCTACAGCGACATCAGTCAAGACAAAATTCGACCTTTTACGTTCCTGAACCACTTTGACAATTAGTCATAAAAAAAACTACTCATCCGGGGATAAAGACAAAGATCAGAGGTTAGTAAGCGACTGAATGATTTGAAAGTGTCCCCAGAACTTAAAAGGCAGCGACCACGCGCGAATATGGAAATGCGGAAAAAGTTGAAAGCATACCAAATTTTGCGTTGAGTTCGTTTCGTTCACACACCTGTATGTCAGATTGCATTTGAATGCAGGCACTTCTAAAATGCTTATCGTCGCACGCACCGCACGCACCCATGTATCTGTCTCCAGATTTACGATTGCGAACAGCAACTAAGCCCGTTGACAAACCGGAAAATGTCAAGGCATGTGTATTTGTAAAGGAATTCAAAAATAAAACTAACGCGATCAAGGGCTTTATCATATCTTATGCAAAACAAATCGTTTTCTTCCAGGAGGGTCTAAAAAACTGCCAGTTCGTGTTCAAAAGTAGGGTACTATTATACTGTAGATTTACCGATGTCACAACCATAAGTTGTTTATACACGAGTATTTAAATACGAGTTACTATTTCTTAATAAGTAAAATATACGATTCAGAATTGTGTTTTTAATTTGTTAAATCATTGGCCGTGTTTTTCTATGGTTCGACTAGTAACCGCATGCATTCGCGCGTTACGTTCACGCGTTGCGTGCAGTTACCATTGTAGCACGTGAAATAAAGACATCGCGAGGGATCGACCAAAATTGGATTTGCGATCGACCGGTAGATCGCGAGCCACTCGTTGGCCACCCCTGGCCTATGGACACTTAATGAACTAACCTTTTAGCGCCAATGTTCGCATTGTCGAGACCATTCCTGCCGCTCTGAACTTCGAAAACCCGTTTGTGATGATTGTCAGGATTGCCCAAGGTAACAGAGGTTTTAGGTCGATGGCCGTACTCCCACATCCGCCATCCGATAGATGTGACTTTACTGTCCCTAGATCAACAACCTTTTTTAGAGGCAGATCCACTAAGCCAGCTTTGCACGTGGTGGTGGGAACTGGCGAAAGGACCCTACATTACTGGGTTAGTAAGAGCTAAGGTAGTAGTATACGCAGGCGACCTAGTGATAATCATGGAAGTATGCCTGAACAAAGATAGCAGACTGCTGTCTGGCAGTTAATTCAGGCAACATTGAACTGATGCTATTCACTGGGAAAACGAAAATCGCCACCTTCAACCACCCCAGGTTGTATAGGCAATCCCTCACTCTATTCTCCATGGTGAAATCGCTGGGTCGTTATTTTCTCTTTTCTTCCAAAGAACTGGAACAAGTTGAAATATACCTAATATTGTTTTTAATAACGAATATTTAACACAGACGTGTTGAAACTTGTCTGCAATCAATTGCTCGAAAAATATAATTTCTCTCAACCTTTGGGAGGGTTGCCGGGACTTTTGCAACCGGTTTCGCCTAGCAACCCATTTTTTTCGTAACAAGGGCATTGAAACCTATATATTGACTCAAGAATTATCAATATTCCGATGAGCCAAGCAAATGAGTCAAATTTGCATTGCAAAATCCCTTCTCATTCATTTTTGCAACCGGTCTCATAGGGTTGCCACGGCGCATTGTTATTGCCCGAATGAATGCTGTCTTATGGCCAAGTTTCATCAATATTCCTATGAGCCAAGCATTTTTACGGTCGGCTCCCGGACTATTTTACATATTTATTATAAAAGTTTATTTTTCCTAAAAATTGCCTGACATTCTTTTGTGTTCTTGGTGTAGCAAAATTTTTTATTGATACCAAATTACCTTTCGATGGGCGTATTGAGTTATTTTGTATTATGTGCCCTAAATACTTTACCCAATCTCTTGGAAAGGCGCATTTTGAAAACTTCAATCTGAAACCTTCATTCATTATTGATTTTAATAATAGTGATGTAGTGTTTTTGAAAAAACGATATAATCGATATAATTTACCGTAAAATCTGAGAGTTTATTTTTTCTTATAATGTTACTCAGAATCCTTTGGAAAATTGCTGGCGAGGTTTTTAGCCGAATGGTAGACAAGTCCATTGAAAATGACCTTCCTGTGTCACAAATGCTGTTTTTCTCTTGTCTTCGATTTTTAGAGGTATGGACCAGAATGTGGAATTTATATCCAACGTAGAAATTTTTTTACAGTCTTTTGTCTTTTCCATGAGGTCCTCAATCAAGGGGAATGGCTGCGATTGAGGCACCATTATCTTGTTCAACTCGCGAAAATCTATACATAACCTTGATCTTTTGTTTTCATCTCGTTTGTATCATATTTATCTTTTGCAAATATTGCTTTATATTTTTCTATTAATTTACCAATTTCATTTTTTCTTTATATTCATTTATCATCATTAGACAATTTGCTTTTGATGTAAAAATAATTGAAATGATAAATATTGTCTGTGTTCAATAAAATTTATGTTTTAAAATATTTATTTTTTCTTACAGCATTCATTCGATGCCATTTTTAACTTCAAAAACAGCCGGCCACAAAATATGACGAAGAAGAAAGACGCGCCCTGGCCGCCGTCAGTCTTTCACTTCTCTCGTCTGGCGCCGGCAGTTTTTGAAAATAAAAATGGCGTCGAATGTATGCTGCAAGAAAAAATAAATATTTTAAAACATAAATTTTATTGAACACAGAAAATGTTTATCATTTCAATTATTTTTACATCAAAAGCAAATGTCTAATGATGATAAATGTACAAGGATATTTTTTTCGTGCCCCTCTATTATATATGTATGTATATCTTCAATTTTATAAGCGTCAGGGAGTATTTTACAAATTTTAACTTCCGGTCAAATTTTCTATGAGAAAAAAAACAAAAAATTACTAATGGCTTTCTTAGAAAGCTTAGTCTCCTCTTTAAAATGCTTTTTTTATTTTTATATTTGGACACATTTTAGCCAAAATTTTGATTTTTTTTTAGTTTTTTGCTTTTTAGCCTATAACTTTTTTGGGTAAGAGATAGGTATAGGCATTGCTGCTTTATAGAAAAAAAAGAAGACAAAATTTCCTTTAAGATGCTAGTTTGAAAAAAAATTTTGGTTAAAAATTGACCGAAATATGGCCACTCGAACATAGCTTTTTTTTCAATTTTTATCTGTTTTTTTCTATAAAGCAATGCCTATACCTATCTTTGACCCAAAAAAAAGTTATAGGCTAAAAAGCAAAAAACTAAAAAAAAATCAAAATTTTGGCTTTTTTTTGATTTTGTTTCAACATTTTTGACATAAAAAAAATTTTTCAAAATTTTTTAAATTAGCCATTTCGATGGGAAATTTAATTCTCTACAAAAAGTTTTATATAAAGTATATCGAAATTTTTCTTTTTTTGCGAGGTATATTGAAAACACTGAAAAGGGTCCATTTTCGCCCCTATCTCCAATTTCCAGCCCCTAATTTAATAGCACTCCGTGGCTTTTTCTTCTTAAATGACCCATTGACCGATTCCTGCAATAAAAACCCGTGAAAGGCTTAGTTCCTTTCTATACGACGTAATCAATAGCCTATCGCTAGAATATTTAAATTCAGCTTTTTGGCGCGCTTAGATTTTTCGAATTTGCTTCTTATTTTCAATAATTTTTTATAATAATAAAACAATTTTATTTAAAATAAGTTATAAGATAAATATTAGTAAAATTTTTTTTATTTTTCGATATATAATGCAAGAACCAAATTTTCGAATTTGTTTTCGATATTGTGAACTAAGCATACACTTTAGCGCAGCAAAGATTTTTTTATCATTTTCTACATCCAAAAAAGTACCTAAGTCGCAATTTTCAGCGAGATCAACTTTTGTGCGAGCTTTCGGTCTAAATTTGTCTCTGACGACTGGGCTAAGGCGAATCTTAGCATTGGTCTACATGCGCAAGGATTCAGGAAAATCGTGAAATTAGCACTGGTGTCGAACGTTCAATTACAAAACATATCTTCTTCTAAAACAAAAGGTGCACGTGCAATTGAAAAATTAAGTACGCTTTATATGGAATGGGGGCTCTGGGCGTCCGCGTTCAACTTTTTGACGTCTTGTGGCCACGTCGACTTTTTCCATCTCGTGAGGGTGTTGCCACTGCAACATATCTTCTTTACATCTATATCTGCAGCTAATTTCGTCCTTTCTTTCTATTATTGCAGAATTTTCAGACTCGTGTTTTATGAAGAAAAACTCTTCCAGGCTTTCGTCAGAGTTAATCTCAGAGTGATGCTAAAGAATATATGTCTGAGTTCTTCTTCTTTTTTCCCCTGTTGTCTTCTTTTTCTTCAAATAACTTTTTGTCTACATCCACCAACCAGTTGTCTCTGCTTTGTAAGAATGTTAGTTCAAAAAAATATGGAACTTTGACCTGGTGGTGAATACACGCCACTACCGTTCCAATTATTTCGCTCAAAATCTTGCCATAAATGAATCTTTTAAACAAAACCCCTAATTGCAAGAAATGACCCTTAAAAAAGGGCATTTGTTCCATTTTTTTGGTTCCTTACCCCGAAGGTAGCAAAACCTAGTCCTAAATCTTCCCAATTCGTTAGTCTCTCTTCTTTTGAGGTAAAAAAAAATATTCAGAGCAATTTATCAAAGGGGAATCCCACAGCCTGCAGCTTCTGTACTAGTGTAGTCCAATAAGAATTTTTTTTGCACTAGCTTTGTGAAATTTGCATATCCATACAGAAAATACGTGCCAAATTACAGCTCGTTTCTGCTGTAGAGACCACCATCTCATCTATCCCCACAAATAGCGAAAAGATAAATGGATAGAGTAACCTTAGCGCACGATTTGTGCAACAATGTACGTAGTCAATTCATTCTTATGGAATCCATATAGTAATCCCTTCGCCGTGGTGTGTGAATGGAGTCACACGCGTTATCTCCACTAGCAAATTGAACTAATTTCACGTTTAAATCTAAATAAACCAAAGATTTTTTCAAGCAACCTCCTTTAATCCAAAAGGAGAAACAAACAAAAAAAACATAAAGATTGTGCGCTTTAGGGCGTCGAATGGATTACTTTGAAAAGTAGGCGACTTTATCACGGTTTATATCACTTTTAAGACGTGATTTTTCTGTAAAGTACCAGAATTGTATCACTTTGTTGGTCCAAATGGTGTATTCCTTAGATCAGGATCTGTTAAGAGATACCGACACCCAGCAACTACTTTCGATTCTTCCTATCCTTGCATCCAATGAAAATAGCACCAAAACGGAAACCAACTGACATTAAAGAACATTTTTAATGCCTTACCAGAGTCGTTCGTACAACTTTGTTGAAGTAATTGAAGCCTTTCTGTAGTTAGGTCACGTTGTTTGGTCAAAGTTTTTCGTTCTATATCTTTTTCGTTCCCTCTTCTCATCTCCTGGTATATATATGTATGTAATACCTTTTAAAAGCGGCTTCACAATCCTCATGGATGCAAGTTGTTTGCCATGCAGTTGGGGTTTTACTCCAACTAGTGGAAGAAAGCGCCACAAATGAACTGTATAGGAGGAGATACGAAGTTTTGTTACAGGTAAAGTTGGGAATATGTTACTTTCTTGGTCTTGACGAAACATAATACGGAAGATAGCGATTAACTAGGGAATTTTATAATAATATTGAAACTGTGTTTTAATTTGTATTAAAAATTGTACAGCATTAACGTGACTTTGTTGGAATTCGTTACGTGTGGGTGTGCATCATGGAATTGCTGAATAAGCATTGACCTACATCGTTAAAACACGTCGAACTATTGGCTTCGTAAGTAGGTATATATTTGCTCCTTTGAGAGTATTTTAGGAATGTAACTTCGTGACATGAATTTCAGATTATTGTAGGTAGCTTTATGTTAATTAAAAGATATGAGAATCCGAATATTTTATGCACTCTATAACTTATGAGAAGATATTTACAAGTCCAGGAAATCGAAACCGAAATTAAATTGTTTGCAGCTATTCGTTAGAAAAATGATTATACGATGATTATATGAGACATTATATACAACTTTAACATACATAAAGAAAGTCTAGTTTTGTAGTTAATATTTGGTATAGGCAAAGGAAGTATAGATGTAGCTAAATTAAGATCCAGTGATACTCAATTATAGTAATCACCAAAAACCCCATGCTATGGTGTGGGGATACTTAACTCTACAATTTCCACTCCCTCAACAATTTCCTTCTTTATAAAGTGGGTGTGTGTACTTATGTACGCGCATTAGAAGTTATACTTCTTTGGCGTGATTTAAGACAAAGGGCTTTTTCAAAAATTCAGCCGATTGCAGCAGTCGCAGCAGTCAAATGCAAACGAATCCAAATGCTTGCTCTGATTGCTTACAAATTTTAACTTCAGTTGAATATTTGGACAGTCGACTGCTCCGACTGCTGCAGTCGGCTGAATTTTTGAAAGCGCCCTATGTTTAATTTGCATGCAAATAATTTATTGGATTTTTTTATTATTTGCGTGCGTTGGCAGGTGGAAGCATCATGATGCCGACACGCTCCAGCCTGTCGGTTCTCTTCAGCAATGCTTCGCCAGCTGGATTAGCTTTTATCTACCTACTAATACTACCGATATTTCTAAGCCTTACTCTCTTCCTTTTGGATTCCTTGCGCCTTACCTTCTGATGGAGCATATTTAGCGTCTCCTCCACTATATTCTTTACAACACCCGATGTCACCATGTAGTCTATGATGTTCTCTACTCTGAGTCGTGCTTGAGCTGTCGCTTGCAGAGCAGCAGTTTGCTCGGCTAATATTGGGCATTCCAATAGGACATGCTCTGTGTCTTCTATCACATTTACGAATGCAGGGGACAGCGAAGACAAGACATCTTGTCCGAACCGATGGAGGTATTCTCTGGAACACACATGTCCACTCAAGAACTGTGCGATGTCGTAACTCATGCTCTCCCGTGACCCTTCCCTCCACATTTGTTATGAGCCTGTGGGTCCATCGACCTTGAATAGATTTTTTCCACTACTGAAATAAACGTCACTTCCAAATTATGTTCAATTCCCTAGATTCTTCTTCTAATAGTTACTCAATTGAATTGAGCAGCTTTAAGTAACTGAAATATGATACGAAGTGCCGATTGGTGGACTTGGAAACACATTTTTCTAGACAAGTTGTTCTTATTTACACAGGTTATACAGGTTTTTATGCGCTCCATGTTTTTATTTTAGTCTATTAAAAGTCCCAGAATATTACTTAATTCGCTGACGCAGCGACACAAAATGCCCCTTGGCAAACGACATGAGAAGACAGCACTGCTCCTATTCCAGAAGGTCCATGATTGTGTTCTAATTATTTTCTAGTTTTTGGTACAGCAGATTTAAAATAAAACCATTTAACTTAAAAGTTTTTTTTACCTATTTTTATTAATTATTTTTAGTCTTAATTCAGTCATTTTTGGATTTTACTTTTTACAAAATTCTGGTGAAGTGATTTGTTATGCATACCATATTTCCAGCGCCATTTTTAATTTTCTAATTTTTGACAACAAATTTATTTCTTCCGACTTAAACACCCCCAAAATAGCTATTTTCGAAATCGAATCGTAATTGCCAAAATCGTACCACCATATTGGCGCCGCCATTTTAATTTTTTTTAAATTTTGCCCACAGATTCGTCATTTGTGACCTTAAAAACTCCCCGATACCGATTTTCAATGGACTCGGAACACATTTGCAAAATTCATCCGCCATTTTGAATTTTCAAATTTGACTACAGAATCGTCATTTGTGGCCCTAAAAATCTCCCCATACCGATTTTCAATGGATTCAGAACACATTTGCAGAATTCATCCGCGATTTTTAATTTTCAAATTTTGACCATAGAACCGTCATTTGTGGACCTAAAAACCTCCCGATACCGATTTTCAATGGATTCAGAACACATTTGCAAAATTCATCCGCCATATTGGCGCCGCCATTTTGAATTTTCAAAATTTGACCACAGAATCGTCATTTGTGGCCCTAAAAACCCCCGATACAGATTTTTAATAGATTCAGAACACATTTCAAAAATTCATCCGCGGTATTGGCGCCGCCATTTTTAATTTTCTAATTTTGACCACAGAATCGTCATTTGTCGTCCTAAAACCCCCCGATACCGATTTTCAATGGAATCAGAACACAATCGAAAAATTCGTCCGCCATCTTGGAACCGCAATTTTGATTTTTTTTTCAAAATTGTCAGATTGCACTGACACGTTAGCTCAATGTGTGTGCAAAGTTTCATAAGAATCGGTTTAGTAGAAGTAGTTGAAAAAGCTACGAGGTCAAGCTAAATAAAAGCATTAATATCTTGTTCATTGTTTTATGTTCCCAAATAATAACAGTAAATCTTTTGTATTATATATTCAAACTAATTTCGGATTGAGTAATTATATTAAGTTTTAACCATTCAAAATCATTAGTAAAACAGTAAATAATTATCGCTTATTGTACAGTTGCCATATATCTTTATTATTATCTTGGCCAGTTTCACACGGGCCGACAAACAACCAAGAAAAATCTTCTGAAAAAGTCGGTTGGTGTAAAACTGGCCCTTAGAAACTCGCGCTTAGGTGATGAATAGAACACGGATCGGATTTCCCTCCATAGCCTCGCGACAGAACCCCTAACCCAGCAACTACGAATCATCTTATACCTACAAAAAGCCCAAACCTTCGCTTGGCTGATGAATGTACATGAAATTTATTTCCCTCCATAGCCTCAGTATGATAACCCCTCACCCATCGACGTCGTGAACAGACATCAGATAAAGAAGTTGAAATGCTTGCCCTCCATACCCCTTCGCCTATATTCTCCGTCACCGTCTCGCGTTGCGTCTCGCGTCTCGATAAAAATTCACTCTCATAATATTTTCCAAACGCACTTCTTAGGCTCTTCTTCTAGCTTAGACTTCAAAAATGTCCGTAAAAGTATGCAGAATTAAATATGAAGAGAAATTTTATTTTTAAAAAAATGACCCTAAAAGTATGCTTAGAAGTAATGCATATAGAAATATGCTACCAAGAAGATATTACCGGTCCACAGAGATGCTACGTCGTTAATAGATTGCAAATTATATAATTAATTAAGATTAAATTAATTAAATTTAATAGATGACAAATCGATGATGCATCGAGAAATTCTAAAAAATTTTGTGTAGAAGGAAATGTGTTAACATATAATTTCCGCCCTATGTCCGGCGAGAGCTTAAAGTAGAAGTAGAAAAAGATAGATCAAAAGAAAGTTTGTAGAAAGAGACTAGAAGAATTGTTTTAAATTACACCGCCTACGATGATTAACTTATTTTTTACCATAATTCACCTGAGTTCAACAGAACAAGGTTTTCGAGTTAAGGCTGTATCAGATCCAACTTTTTGAGCAGCGGCAGAAGCAGAGGCAGAAGCAGAATTCTGCCTTCTGAATCAGATCCAAGTAAAGCAGCAGCAACGGCAGAATTTTTATTTGACACTAAATTCTTTGTAAATTTTTCTTTAATATTTATCGTAAAATGTCACACAACAATAAATTCTCAATTTCCGCGTCCATTAGTTATTTAAAAACAACTTGCAAAGTGAAAGATGTTTGATATGTCAAAAAATTCTGCTTTGCAAAGCAGCAAAATTAGGATTTGAGATGAAAAAGCAGCGGCAGAACTCTCTTCTGCTTTTGTTATCACTTGACCAGCGTAAGCCTATAGAAACAATTCTCTGGCGACGGTTCTGCTTCTCTGCTTTGGATCTGATACAGCCTTTAATCTTCAACATTCTCCCACGCCTTGAACGATTGGATCAACCTGAATATACAGCACTACTGACGTCTCTAAGATAAGTTGTTGACTTCCTTCAGGTTCAAGCTTCCAGCGTTGCGGAATCATGAGTGGAGATTGTAAAGGGGCTGATGGAACTTGCTTTAACTGTGACCGTATTTCCTAGAGCAGACACCTAAACAGAAGCGTGGACCGATTTCAATCGTAATTTTTGAACGGTTTGCTTCGTTATGAAGGTAGATTCAGAGCCTGGGTCAGGTAACGCGCGCAGAACATGTTGTTCACCTGTCCCAGAGCTGACTCGGACTTAGACAGTTGCTAATAGGATTTTGTTTCTAATTTGAGCAATATTAGTCCGGGGAAATTAGCATTTTAAGGAGACAATATTCCAAAAGGGCTGAAAATTGGTCCACAGCTTCCTTGGGTCTTTTTAAGAAAACAATTTGCGAATCACAAAAAAAACATGGCCGCCGGAGATATCACTTTTAGGTAAAAAATCACTCAAAAACTGTTTTTTTCGAATTTTTTTTTGATCAGTCAATGCGGATCAGTCATTGCCTACAAAAAAGCCCTCTTGTAATTTTTTCGAAATCCTAACCCTTTCGAAGCTATTCAGGGTCAAAGTTTCCAAAAATCATTTTTCGGCCAAAAAATACTTTGAATTATTCGGAAAGGTGAAGGTTTTCGAAAAAAATGACAAAAGGGTATTTTGTAGGCAATAACGGTCCGCATTGACTGATCAAAAAAAAATTTCGAATAAACCTGTTTTTGAGTGATTTACCTAAAAGTGATATCTCCGGCGGCCATGTTTTTTTTGTGATTCCCAAATTGTTTTCTTAAAAAGTCCCAAGGAAGCTGTGGACCAATTATCAGCCATTTTGGAATTTTGTCTCCTTTCGTGCGTTTTTTTTGCTAATTTCCCCTGACTATATACGCATTCAATTGAGATTCTTGGTCATGCCGAACTATTTTTTGTGTGTGACGATGTATTTTGTAAGAGATAGACTATATGACCGTTAATCTCTCAAAGCTTAAGCGATCTTCCGCGAGATCCTATCCACGATTTTCCCTATAATAACTATACTTCATAGTACTGTTTCTTAAGTGGAAGTCTATCCTATATCGGGGTCCATTACTTTATTTAAAATGCCCATTTGAGGACTTTGAAAAAACTAAAAGATTTCAATTTTAAATTTTTTGCCTTTTGCCAACTATGATAAGCTACTTGTCAACTATGAATAAAAAGGCAAAAAATTGAAAAATTGAAATTTTTAATATTTTCAAAGTCCTCAAATGGGCATTTTCAATAAAGTAACCAAGTATTGCGTATGCTCACAAGAAAGTACGTAAAAACCTACAATTTAAAAAAACATATTTACCGTACGGTGATTTGGCATAAAATGACGGCAATTTTAATGTTTTTTCGAAAAGTGCCAATTGTTGCCGTTAAAATCAAAATTTTTTTTTGAATTTTCAACCACGTATTTATAGCATCAAAATACATATTTCCCCAATTTTTATCAAAATTCGAATATTTTCCGGTTATTTATTGCATTTTTAGTAAAAAAAACAAAATTTCATACATTTTGTTTTTTGAGGTTGGGATTCATTTTTAAAGTATTTATACCGAATCAGTTCGATATTCACGAGTATTTTTCAATTTTTTTATTTTTCTACGACCAAGAGAACTGGAGAAATTAAAAAAATAGGGTAGCAATGCACTCAAAATGCATCAAAAATCCACATTTATGCAATTTTCTCGAAATTTTTTTTTCGCATTATCTTAACATATGTAAAGAAAAAAAATAAAAAAAATCCAACTTCCCAATACATCATAACTTCGCTTTTTTTTGTTTAATTTCCCTCTACTACTTTGATTGACGGCCTTGAAAAACTAGAAGGAGGAAGGGCTTCAAGAGCCCGAAATCTAGATTCTAGTTCGGGTAATTTGGGCGTCAGATTAGAGCATCCTTGGGTTTGTTTTCACAATTTCCGAGTGTGACGAGGTAGACGCTCCACTATTAAGTAATTAATTATTAGGTTCCAATTGTCTGTATTAAGTTGTAAAATGTTACGAGTCACCAAAAATGCTCTGGTGCGGTCAAGTAACTGGCGAATGGCATGGAGTTTTCAGTTTGAATGTGCGTTCGTGCCATGAAGCTATGTAAGGACGGTGGAGGTATCTGGGGCTTTTGAAGTAATTCTTGGCGATTTCATCATTCACTCCACATTTGATTCATAACTTACCTTTGTCATGAGTGTTGTCGTAGCTCTTCGTTACATGGAGGAACTGAAACACTTTTCGTTTAACGAGGTGAACGGTTCCCAAGTACTGCGGCCGCCAAACCTGTTGAACCATCTCAGCAGTCTGCCGAAAAATTTGCTGATTAGAGCCGTATTTTTAAGCCAAACAATGATTCCATCAGAAATCAAACCAAGCAGCGACAGACATCCTTTGTACTGCGTCCCAGAAATTTTTCGGCAGTGTTACAGAACCGCAATGGTAGAAACTCCTTGCATTTTACCAGATCTCTATTCCTATCTATTGTTCGTTATATTTCTTCATCAACCTGGTGGGTGCTCGAATAGACAGGTCTACCTGTCTATAGAGTTGAGCCGGACTTACACGAGGCAGTACATTTGCCCATTACACGATGGTAAATTGTACTGAGACCTCAATTTTTTTAAATGTCCCGGTTCAAAAATAATGTCTCACTTGGTATATGAGCGTGTATCTACATAAATGAAGCGAGGTGTGATTGTAAATTACGTATTGGAAAGACATTTCTCACTTTTTTTGCGACAGTAAAATATCCAATTTAAACTGCGGCGAGGTGAGATTGTAAACACGAACTGGAGAGGCATTTCTTACATTTATCGAGGGAGTGAAAGGACCCCGGTACAATGTATTTGGAAATTGGCTTTCGGCAAAAAAAATTAAAGTGGGTATTCTGATAGGGAAGACGATTCTGAACAACTTTGTTGCAGGGCTCTTTCTCCAAAAAACGTTACTGGAAGAAATTAAAGCCTTTCCATCGGCTGACAGAGTTTGACGAACATAATACTGAACCGTTTTCCGCATCAGAATACCCACTTTAATTTTTTTTGCCGAAATAGTGGAGTCGGACAGGCATCAAATTTGAGTGAAAAAGGAATTGTTTCCAGTCTCAAAAATTTTTTTTTAATATGTTAGGTACATTGAATACTATACGAAATGGACATTTTCTACCACTGGCAACCGCCGCTACGTAAGTTATGGGCCATTTTAAAAATCTACCATTTTGGTCGTGCTTTCTAAATATAGATGAGGATTTCTCGGTATGTGAAAAAAATTGAGGCTGTTCATTATGATATTACCTCTCAGCGGTTACAAAATGAAATTTTAATCTGCACACATAACCTCAAAAGAAATTATAAACTGAAGAAACTGCTAAATTTTGGTTTTTGGTTATAACTTCGGATGTTTTAAGTAAAATTTGATGAAATTTTCAGAAATTATACTTTATAATGTGAGCAATAAGCTGGTTAAAATTTCAAGTCGATATTTTTAATACAAGTCTCAAAAATTAACCTCAAATTTGAAAATTGATTGGCCAATAACTTTTGTGCATCGCAACGTACAGAGCCGGATTACGGAGGTGGAGGGCCCTAGGCGGATCCTGTGGTGCGGGCCCCCTTCCCAAAAAAAAATTTCAACCATTAACCTCGGCAGTAGAATGAGAACAATATTTTAATGGTTTCAAATTCAATTTCTATACATTCGCTAGTACCTTCTCCAGTAGTAAAAAATTGGACTTGCGTAATAAAAAGAACTGTGGTATAGACCTGGAGGGAGACGTCATCTAAAGGAAGTTCGGAAACCTGCACCTGGACATTGCCAGGGTCATCCTGACTTGTCACACATAAAAAACTGCTACATTGACCTAGGGCATGACACCGGGCGAGACAATATGAGTTTTGGACAACTGGAAGGATCCCCCTCGACCGAGCAGGTTATGTTAGGTTTGGGTGTATTTCTATAACCGCCTGCCTATTTCCCTTTGACCGAGATCATTCTGATCGGATAAAAAAGCTAGGGATATTTTAAGAGCACTCTGTCGGATGAAACACTTTAAGCAAGCCCGTTGGTTCTCTGTCTTGAAAGTAAAGCAGGAAATAAGGTGAAAAGAAAATGATGATATGAAACTCGAAACCTATTAATTTTTGTTTGGCCGTTGGTCAAGATTACGAAAATAGAATTGAAAATTGAAGAATTCTGCTACCAGGGAAAAGTATCTTTATGTTATAATACTCTGGCAATGGAACTAGTACTCGAGCTTCCCAAAGAGACTCTCTTGGATATGCACTCTACTCGTACGACAATAGGAAGGAAACTCTGTATAAAAAAAGCTCGTGCATCTGTAATCTGGCAGTCATCAATGACATTCTCTATCCTTTGAGGTTATTCCAAACCTCTGTATAAATAGAACTCTCACTTAACTTTTGTAGCAATCGTGTGTGAAATAATAGGAAACTTGGGGAAGTCTAATTCTGATTAAATTGTTGAAATTTCACATAACTATTCATCCCAACAGAACAAGAGATTTTGTTTCTTATTTGTTTAGACCAGCGAGACTCGCACCACCTATACTCCGGAGGAGCTGAACTACTTCTCGTCGTCGTTGCTCTATAGAAGCTATCTGATGAAGGTTAGAACACAAATTCGCGCGACACGTACTTATTGCATCCACACAACGAGCTTTCTTTTCAAACTTGTATACGGCACATACCCACATAAAGGGAAAAAGCATGGCCCGAAGGGCGCTATGGACAGGGGCAGGAGAAGTACAACACAATGCGGATAACTACATTAGTGTTCCTTCAGCAGCAGCCGAACCGGTTTTACAACTTAATCTAGGTCTACACTGATATTCTTTCATCGCGAGTAACTTTCTTGTCTTTACACGGAGATATCTGTGTGCGTGTCGATAATTATACTTGCTACCCCGGGGTAAGAAAGAGTTTACAGAAGCACATTGTATATGTGTTAAGTTTTCACGCCGAAATTATCTGGTGAACATGATAATAGACTACCATCGTGTCCTTTCTATACCTCTCTCGTGAAAAACCGGTTCTGCTGCTGAAGGAATACTAGTGTAGATTAGGCTAATGAGGGTATCTACACTGGAATTCGTTCAACTGTTACCGAGCCAATTCTACAACATAATCTAGGTCTACACTGGTATTCCTTCATCACGAGTAACTTTCTCTCACGGAGATATCTATGTTTGCGCCTATAGGTAATTAGTGAACATCAGGGCGCGTAAGCAGAAGCACATTATGCATGTGTTAAGTTTTCAATCGAAAAATTTCTGCTGAAGATGTTACTATACTTCCCTCTTGCCCTTTCTGTACCTCTCTCCTATAAAACCGGTTCGGTAACAGTTGAAGGAGTAGTATAGATACCCTCAATGTGGTGATGATAAAATTTTATATAATAAGTAATAGTGCATCGGTAATCAGCCCGCAGCGCCGAATTAAAATGTTTAGGGGGCAGGAATACAGAAAGGGCTCAATGGCTCATATACGCTTTTCTGTTCGATTCTTAAGAAACATTTTTGTGAATTTACAGTCCCGTCATCAAATGACGAAAAGTACATTATTCATTATTCTACGGTCGGATCGTACCGTACACTATGTGAAAACGAAACGATGCGTCTTTTATAAATGCGCGTCCCCTAATTTTCCGAAATCGCAACTTCTTGCCAAGCTTCTTGCATAGTTTGAAATAGCTCGAGTTGTAAATATATTTGGAAGTAAGAATTTCTATGATAATTTTCAATAGAAACATAATCTATGCGCCTCCGACTCCACCTGCGCGGCAAAGTCGGTGTTTTATGTGGTGGACTGCATAAAATACCTTTGTGTGAGGTGCGGGCCCCTTTGTGGTGCGGGCCCCTAGGCGAGCGCCTATGTTGCCTATGCTTAGATCCGGCCCTGGCAACGTATGAGGTTCGTGTTTATTTTATTTGTAGGTTTTTTTATACACTTTATGATGATGAAAGAAAACAATTTTTTAAACTTGAAAAAAGTGAAAAAAATCGAATAGAAAATCATGAGTTTTTGTATTTTTTCGTCAATTTTCTCGAAAAATCCCACTTTTTTTTTGATAAAACTAAATTATTTTTTGGCATATGTCAAAAATGAATTATTAATACCAAAAAAAGAGTTTTATCAAAAAAAGTGGAATTTTTCGAGAAAATTGACGAACAATTTAAAAAAAAATTTTCGCTTTCTTTGCACCTACACATACCGAGAAATTCTCATCTACATTAAGAAAGCACGACAAAAATGGTAGATTTTCCACAAAATGGCCCATAACTTGTCCACTTCGTATAGTATTCAATGTAACTAACATAATAAGTAAATAAAAATTAAGACTGGAAACAATTCCTTATGTTTTGCTTGTCCGACTCCACTAAAAGCTAATTTCCAAATAGTACATTGTACCGGAGACCTTTTGTACTGAAGAGAAATTTCTTACATTTTTCGAGAGAGTGAAATTTTGTACTGGGGAGACATTTCTCACTTTTTTTGAAGAAGTGAAATTTCCAACATCAAATGAGATGAGGCGAAACTGTAAATACGTACTGGAAGACATTTCTTACTTCTATTGCGGCAACAAAACTTCCTTTTCTTCAAAAAAATCGACGCGACCAGTATGACTATCAAAGCTTACCACTACACACGAACAGTCGCAAAGTATGGTCTCATACCGTTGTCGCATAGATAACGTGACCTGCATGAACCCTAGATGTTCTAAACGCAACCTTGAAGTTCAGTTTCTGGTGAATACTATATGATCAAATCGAGAGATTTAATTCTATATGCAAGATATTCGAAACTACCTAAGACATACCAGGAACGAGCCCGTTAACAGATGATGTATGGTCTTCAACAATCACAGATCATGTTTCTCATCTTCAATAAATTAAAAATCATATAAAAGAAAGATACTTGCTTACATAACAGCACAAAGACAGTTTTAACCATTTTCAATTTAGTTAAAGTATGCCTTGTTTGGCTAAATAAATAAATTATTTGCTTTGACTCAGGCTAACTACTATCTATTATTTATTATTTTAATTTATATACATACATATATTTGCCAATGTATATAAAACATTTCCCTTTATAAGACACACCTTGATTTTGGGACCAGAAATTTGGAATAAAATTGATTCATAAATTTATTGAACTTCATTTTTATTCACCTTCGAATCGATAACATTTCTCATCACTGTCAAAACACTCATTTGCGTGACAGCTATTTAACATATGTCTGATGAAAGGTCTTTGTCGTCGTTTATTGCTTCATGCTCAGTTTCATTTGTCGCATTTCATATGCCAGACTTCTTCAATGATTTCATCTTATTATCTCAGCATCTGTTCACCCAGGTACACATTCACCTTAAAGTCGGTTTCTTGAATTTGCCAGTTGATACGAATTTGTCACCAGAGGAGTTGCTCCATTTGTTCTATTCGTGTCTTATTGGTGCTTTAAGGAATTTGTTTATGCTGACATTTTTAACTGATCAAGAACTAATAGAACAGGTTTATACAAAACTATGGATTATTTTCTTTTCGAATTTGCTCGCCTCAAATCGTTAGTCCATAGTGATCTGCTCAACCTCGGCCATGAACAGAAACAGTCACCACTTGAATAATGTCTATTATTTTACGGTTAAAAATCGTGACAGGACGCAGTTTAGTTCGGCCCAGTATAGTTGTATTGTATAATGGATTTTTTGAAGCCGACGTGAACTCTTCATGTTAACGCTTTTCCTATCAAGAGCGCTATTACTTAGTACAATAAATTGACAAAGGAATTTTCCCATAAGTTTGCCCATTTTGAACCAATTACGTTCTCCCTTAAATTCGTTTTCACCAGCAATTCTTCTTGCCTGATACTGAAGCAATTCCTCCTTTCTCCTCTTCAATCTTCAACGATCTTTTCAAATCCATTGAAAATAACTAATTTATTACTACTGTTACATAAAATCCGCCAAAGTATTTCAAAATCCAGTGGTTAACGAAGTTTTTATTTGAGTTGATTTTTTCCACCTCTCTCACTTAAATATTTCCAATCCAACACTTCTCCTTGGCAATCACCCTTTTCATTGCGTCTCATACTCGGAGCAAAGTGCCCAATTTGGATGCGGCCAGTAAAACTCAGTATACAACTACATTTAAACCAGAGTGCCCAATTTGGATGCGGCCAGTAAAACTCAGCATACAACTACATTTAAACGCCCTGTGCGTGAGCCCTCTTTCAAATGCTCTAGCTCAGCCGAGTTTCTCAGAATTTTGACGACTTTTATGGTTTTGTAATTTTCAACTTTTTTCTCAGAGTTTCTAATAGTTTTTTAGTCCTCGGGGTTTTCTGAAGTTTCAACAAGACGACTTTTCAATAGTTCTTTAGGGTGTCGCAGAATATTTCAGTTGAGGGTTTTCCGAAGTTTTTCAGTTTTGCGTTTTCAACCATTTTTCAGAGGATTTCGTCCGTTTTCTATGGTTATTTAAAATTTTTAAAACGCCAACCACTAAAAAACTATTAGAAATTCTGAGAAAAAAGTTGAAAATCACAAAACCATAAAAAGTCGTCAAAATTCTAAGAAATTGGGATGAGCTAGAGCCAAAGCCTTCTACATTTACAAGCCATGCACAACGAAATCTCACACTCACATTCAAAGACAATGGGACTTCAATTTATCTGACAGAATGGACTTCAGTCAGAATGGACTTCAATTTAGCTGTGAGAAAAGCAATTTTTTAACTTAGTTTTTGAAATAAAAAGTGGTAAAATATTGTATTTTATCACTTTTTACTGTACGCGGATTATCAGTGACAAGTTATTTAGTGATCTGAGTTTATAAATTAAAAAAAATTTAGGGGTTAAGTGTATTTTAAGAGTGTTAATTGATTAGGTGACGTTTTTGTTTACATTCGCGGGGGTTTTTTCGTGTTAATTTAGGGAAAAATGTTGAATTTGTGTAGAAATGGAATTAAAAGTGAATTTAAAGTAGTTAAAAATTATTATAGAAGAGTTATTAAAAACATAAGTGCAAGTACTACCACACAAAATGAATAACAATAACTTTTTCACTTTTCCTTCACATTTTTCTGCACTTATGTTTTTAATAACTATTCTATAATAATCTTTAATCACTTAAAAAGCACTTTTTATTATATTACTACACAAATTCAACATTTTTTCCCTAAATTAACACGAAAAAACCAACGCGAATGTAAACAAAACGGTCACCTAATCAATTAACACTCTAAAAATACACTTAACCACTCACTTCTTTTTAATTTTTTTTATTAAATCACTAAAGCACTAATCACTGATAATCCATGTGCACCAAAAAGTGATAATATACATTATTTTACCACTTTTAAGTGCAAAAACAAAGTTAAAAAATTGTTTCGTACGGCTTCGGCAATGTTAATTCCACAATTTTGGCACTTCATACACATACATGCACATACCTGGGGCATGGCTTGTAAATGTAGAAGGCTTTGGCTAGAGCATTTGAAAGGGGGCTCACGCACAGGGCGTTTAAATGTAGTTGTATACTGAGTTTTACTGGCCCAAGGCCCTCGTAAGTACAGGCCTGGAAGCAGACAGGCCAACTAATACTAACATAGCTGAAAAGTGGCCAAAAATTTCTGACAGTTGTGGAATTAACATGGCCGAAGCCATAAGAAGCAATTTTTTAAGTTTGTTTTTGCACTAAAAAGTGGTAAAATATTGTATATTTTCACTTTTTGGTGCACATGGATTATCAGTGATTAGTGCTTTAGTGATTTAATAAAAAAAATTAAAATGAAGTGAGTGGTTAAGTGTATTTTAAGAGTGTTAATTGATTAGGTGACCATTTTTGTTTACAATCGCGGTGGTTTTTTCGTGTTAATTTAGGGAAAAAATGTTGAATTTGTGTAGTAATATAATAAAAAGTGCTTTTTAAGTGATTAAAGATTATTATAGGATAGTTATTAAAAACATAAGTGCAGAAAAATGTGAAGGAAGAGTGAAAAAGTTATTGTTATTCATGTTGTGTCGTAGTACTTGCACTTATGTTTTTAATAACTCTTCTATAATAATTTTTAACTACTTTAAATTCACTTTTAATTCCATTACTACACAAATTCAACACCTTTTGCCTAAATTAACACGAAAAAACCACCGCGATTGTAAACAAAAATGGTCACCTAATCAATTAACACTCTTAAAATACACTTAACCACTAATTTTTTTTTAATTTATGGACTCAGATCACTAAATAACTTATCACTGATAATCCGTGTGCACTAAAAAGGGATAAAATACAATATTTTACCACTTTTTATTCCAAAACCAAAGTTAAAAAATTGCTTCGTACGGCTTCGGCCATGTTAATTCCACAACTGTCAGACGATTTTGGCCGCGCACAGACACAACCAAAAAGTCTGCTTCCAGGCCTGTACTTACGAGGGTCTTGACTGGCCGCATCCAAATTGGGCACTTTGGTCACATGTTCAAAAACAAAAATTGAAAACTTCAAATGCAAAAATTTTTGTATTCAAATATAATGAAAAAAATTATTTTCATGTTTCTGCATACAAATTTTATTATATTATAATATTTACAATCAAGATGGATCAAAATCAACATCAATTTCATCGTTTTCGTACTCAGAATCTGTATAATCTTCATCTAAATCTAAGATATTTAACAGGTCTTCATCTTTCGGAATTTCCTTCTTTGCTTTGCGCCGCCTGAAAACTTGACGTATGGGCCTGAAGAGAGGAACAGTGGCTTAATCAGATCTTCATTCGCTATACCAGCGAGCAATAATAATAAGAGTGATGAGCTAGAATAAATTTTTAAAAATGTTTCAGGGACCTTGAGATCAGCTGATAACAATTTCAATGGGAGCGAAAAAGTCAAGATATCAAAGAAGTAATATCTATGATAAACAGAGGCAGAATTACTTTCACACCACACGCAATGTTCGTGAAAGAAAGATAAAAGATGAAGGGGCAGTGACTTCATCGCCTTGCAAGATTCCCGCCTTTTTTAACGAACAATACATAGTTAAAAACCAATTCTAATATTGTGTACCAACATGAAATTTTACGCATACATACAGAAAAAGCAAATTCAATTTACACGTGCTCTGTTCCAGTGTTTCTTAAATTTGAATGTAAACATTCCAATACCGGAATCAAGGAATATGTTCTGTTTCTTTCATTCTCTTGTGTTTTTTGCATGAAATGTATGCCCATCGCGCATTTGTTAATATTTTTTTGGCTTTTTGCCTAATGTTATTTCTAATCTGCTCTTTCATATCTTTAACTCTTTTACTTGTCCTTGAGCTCTGCCTAATCACTCTTGTTATTATTGCTCGCTGGCTATACGACCTGTTTTCCGAGTGTGTTCCAGTCGAAATCGCCGAACATATTTTGTACGAGTTTCCTGTGCGTCTTCAGAAAACTTTCCAATTGGTAGAAGGAAATGCTTTATAACGTCTGACCCATGCAGTTACAGTTACAGGCATGGGGTACCAGTCATATAGGCTAACGTAGAGATTTGCTGTATCTTTAGTCAGTGCTTCAATTTTTCTGATACATATTAATTGGTTGTCCTAATGTTAATGCCAACAAAATCGTCCTGAAATTTTTAATTAGTACATTAACTCCAGTAATTCTTGCCCTTTTCTCCCATTCCAAGAGGAATTTTCTCGCCGTAATACCGTCATTGGTATTACCGAATCCAGCTAAAGGTTTATCCACATTCAACGCCATTTCCTTAGAAAACGCTTCCTGAATGGATTTCTTCCTATCATCGATCGCAGCTTTATTATCCTTGTTCTTCCTGTACACGTGCCACTCGAGTTTGTAACTAATATGAAGTAGGCACTGGAATGAGTTAATCCATGCATGAAGTGTGGATAATCCGTATCGGTAAATATCTTCCTTTGCAGATACTTGTCTCGGGCCATCAGTTACAATAGAGTACATTTGACCTGGCTTAACTCCGCAAACGTAGCAATTAGCCGAACTTTTATTACCGGTAATATGGTTAATGACTTTCTGATCAACCATGGTCATAACATATTATGTTCAATGGTTTTACCGGCAATTATCGTATTCTGAAGAAGCCGAATCTTTTCTTCTATTGCAGTAACCTCCTGGCGAACCAATGACTCACTTTCCTTTTCAAATATACAATTTATGGTACGGCAATAATCTCTAGAGCTCGGCGTAGCATTTTCCAAAATTACAGTTCAGTCGGAATATTGCAGTTCAATAGGGACCATCGACATCATAAATAGGCTGGTGTCGGTTCCACTTCTGTCACCAAGTCTCTGTTTATACATACTATGCTCAGAACTGCCATCACATCCCCATTTTGAAATTAGTGTTAGGTCCTGATTGTCGTCATCGCGAAGGTCAATTACTTTTACGACACTTTCCACTGTTTTATCCATAAGTGCTTGCAAATTGCATTCTGCTGACTTCTCATTGGCTATCTTCTGGCAGCAAACTTTTTCTCATTTGTTTCAGTTTTTAATAAGAGGGAAATATATCATGTCCGATCTCTTTACTTTTGTTTCGGAGGTAGTTGTACTTTTCGACACTTAGGCCAAGATGGTACATAATAGTTAGAGCAGAATGCGGCTGATGGGCAGCTCGAAAGGGTCCTACTCATGGTCTTGCCCTTAGTTGGTGAGTTTTCCAACTTATCCAACACATCTACAGCACTAAGTTCACCTTCCGCATGAAGTTATTTTCTTGACGCCGATAACAATTCTTCCGATCCAAATTTTTTAAATGTTCGCAGACGGTTCCTTTTTGGTCTATCACTGAGAGAACTAAATTCACCACTTGGAGGACGACCACGCTTCGACGGGATGGGCTGTTTGTCTTGATCTTCGAACACCTCATCCTCCATCTCGTCCTCATCGCCTTTCAAAGCGAAACTGAAAACCTTAGCCAAATAATCAGAATTTTTTTCTTCAAAACCACACCCGATGAATTTCTTATTTAAATTCAAAAATTCAAATCGTATAATATCCTGGACCTCCAACTTATCCTCCAGTACAAACCCTTCAGGTATTCGGGTCAAAATTTTGGTGAACAAATGTTCCACAGCTTCATTTTTCGATGAATTTCAACCCGCCTCCATGAAATCATTGCCACTGATTTTAACGACGCATTCTGAAAAATATTAAAAAAAACTAATATGCGAGGGTTTGCGAAGGCACCACTATATGTTATTGGAAACTACATTAGCTGTACTAAAATGTGTAGAAGACCACATTTGTACCATTTTTACCATTTTTTTAAAAGCTTAAAGGAACTTCTCCGATTGAATTAAAATTTTTATATGATTTTTTTAATGTTCAGTAAAATTGTTTTATATCAGTCTTATTTAAATAATTTTAATAAAATAATACTATACATACTATAAACTGTTGGATTCATTATGATAAAAAATTTACTTTCACTTTGTTTTCTTACAGAACTTGTTGAAACTTCGCACACAAATTTCTAACTGATTGAAATAGAATTTGCGTGCGGCCTTAACTACAACTTTCAGTTGGAATTTTTCAGTCCTGGAAAGGATATTCCAGGAATTATCACTTTACTTTTGTACATTGGGTATATGTGAAAAAAGTTTAGGACATTTTATTGGTATTCGTGAAAAATGATTTATTTCCGATTTTCAGTACCTTTCGTCACACTGTGGCTGCTAGACGATTAAATGGGCTCTGAACCATGGAGCTCTGGGCACTCATTGAAACGCACTAATTGGTCATGGCGAACTGCAGGTTCTCGTTGTTTGGGGCGGCCTTGCTTAACCAAATACGACTGAATCAAAAATCTTGAACCTGTCGTACAATTTTGAGATATAACAGCTTCTAAGAAGGTAATAAGTCCAAGCCGTAGCTGTAATACTGCTTCCACCCGGTACGTTACTAAAAAAAGAATTCCTGCCGATCTAAATTGCAAAAATTCGTCGATCCTCGTCTAACATTTCTTGAAGTTGGTTAACATTGAGGGTTTTTCTGAAAGCTTATTATCTTTTAACTCCTTCATGCCTCCCTTGAACCGCTGTATCCATTTAAAAACTACAGTTTAGCATACCTGAACATTTTCAAAGCAACCACAAACAGGCTATAGTTTTAAAAGAAAATCATCTACCATTTCTGTCCTACCTCTGTTATGGCCTTACAGTGTTAAAATGAAAACGTGTTACAAGTTGCCGTGCTATACAAAGACGTGCGCAATTTTCTGACAGTTTAAGAGCGAAACTAGTTTATAAAATATCGTGTGGTTTGAGAGTTTCCCGTAATTTCGTGAAAAATTATTCGTTCTTATCAACTGTGTATAGTCCGGGGAAATTAGCAAAAAAACGCACGAAAGGATACACAATTCCAAAATGGCTGACTTTTTAAGAAAACAATTTCGGAATCACAAAAAAACAGCATGGCCGCCGGAGATATCAGTTTTTGGCAAAAAAATCACTGAAAAACTAGTTTTTTCGAAAATTTTTTTTGATCAGTCAATACAAAACATTATTGCCTACAAAATACCCCTCTTGAATTTTTTTCGAAAACCTTGACCTTTCCGAATTATTCAATATATTTTTTGGCCAAAATGTGATTTTTGGAAACTTTGACCTTGAATAACTTTCAAAGGGTTAGGTTTTCGCAAAAATGACAAAAGGGCTTTTTTGTAGGCAATAACGTTTCGTATTGACTGATCAAATTTTTTTTCGAAAAAACCAGTTTTTGAGTGATTTTTTTGCCACAAACTGATATCTCCGGCGGCCATGTTGTTTTTTTGTGATTCCGATATAAACGGTGTACCGGCACAATGGAGCTCCTTGCTGGTGACAGCAAGGCTACTGCCATCGTGCTTGGGTAAACATAAAAAATTTAGAAGACTACATCCTCCCTAGTTTCCTAAATGGTTTTAGGAGATGCTAAACCGGCCACACGGTTTACGCTAGCTCGCCGGTGGGGGCGTGGGGTTGTGTGACCGGGACACTACACCTATGATTCACCACTTACCTATTGTTTAAAAGGGATATCTCTTCATATCATTCTTTTCCTAGGTTAGCCAAAGCGATTCATCGCTGGACGTTTCCATCGACCTGGTGGACCTGTAAATGTTCAACGCGACTTTGAGAGGACCCTGGAGAGAAAGCACAACCCAACCATCCTGGACAATTTATCCCCTTAGGTGGTCATGCCTATTACTACTAGAGGAGTTAAAGAAATTTACAACGAATATATTTTATAATAAGTACAGCCCAAAACAATATAATTAATCAACAACAAAATGAAGGTAAGTTTGCATCAAATATTAAATACATGTAAATCAAACAAAAATTAACCGTACAATATAGGTAATGTGGATGCAACCATCTATTACCACCTAATAAGAACTTCAATACAACAACGGAAGGGAAAAAAAAAACAATCGTCGCGCTGGTACCAGTCGAGGATTCCTTGGTTTCTTACAACACACAACACCCGATATTATTTTAGGGATAACAAAGTAAATTAAGGCAGTCTTATTATAATTAAGAGTGTAATAACGTGAAAATGTAATCATATGATAAAAATTTGAATATAATGATATTATAATTAAATGTTGAATGTGTTAAATATTATAAGTATTAATTATTTATTAGACAAAAAAATTGGAGAACAGACCAAAACGAGCTTACTGCGAAAGATAATTTCTTTAGCCATGAGCCATTAGCCCAAGAATCAGTTCCACTGAGCCCGGTTTCAATCACTCCTATTGTTTTCTTATGAGAAGTAATCCTCCGTCCGTTAATTTTTTTGCGTTGGTATCGCCTGGAATAACCAACGTTTCACGCCCAAACTGGATTCCCGTTGCTATAATTCCTCTGCCAGATCGAAATACTTCAGTGGTGTATTCAATATGGTGTACAAGTCCTGAAACACAATGTCTGAAATACAGCAGACCGACAAATCCTGTGACACCGAATGAAGACGACTGCTGTGGTTAATGTCTGTCTTCACACCTTGATGACCTCAGCCAACCTAATTTAATACTTAAAAGTCACACCCGTCGTGGGCAAATATCTAAATTCGTTAACAAAATTATAATATCATTCAAGAATTGGCCTTTTATGGTATCCTCGTTCCAAGCCCTTGATGAGGCCTGCTAAATATTGTGAATCCCGGTACTTGGATCTCTAAAAGAAATTTCCCTCATTCATCTCGGGTATCTGGAGGACCTCCTATTTCGCCTTTTTTCTCAGTCCAACTGATTTGCTAAAAATCCAGATCGTCACACACGACAAGAAAAAAACTGGTTCTGCAACTGATTTAGTAATATATTGTTGGTTCTCTTTATTTTTCGAGAATTCCTTCAACAGTTGGTGTGTCGCAGTCTCCAAACTACCGGTCTAGCTCCAACTGTCATAATCATCCCTTTTTTCCATCCAGAACAAAAACTATTTTTTTCTTTAGCCTCCTTGAAGTTTTAAATTCTGTACTAATTTTTTTGTGACCAGTAATTTTTGTTATTGAATCCTGAAATTACCGATAGATGGGAGAACCAACAAAAGGGAGAATTTTCCGGTAATTAACCGACCGTTACAACGGCTGATATAAACGGCGATCAGGTCTGATTTCGAGTTCACAAAGCCTTCGAAACTTAGTCTTGTTGGGTTTCTTAGGAACTAGGGAAGAGAAGAGGTTTTTGGAAGTCCCGCAATGACGAACTTTATGCCCAGACGGTTCAACAGTGAAGGTACAAACAGATTGGAGCGGCGACGTTGGAAGTGGCAGTCGACGGCGACGGGAAAACGTTTAAAATACACGGGCCACCATATATGCTAACACAATGGCAAGGAGACACCTAGCGGCGCGGAGAAATTAGAGCAATTTCGAATTCTGCCGCCGCCGCTAAGTGGTACCAACCATTAAAAACTGATTTAGTACACATTTAGTACACATTTTTTTGTTTTAAACTGCTGTCGGCCTGCAATTTGACAATTTGGTTGTGTCGCTGTTTGGCCGTTATTTTCAAATTAATTCGTGAATTTTTTTTATTATTTTAAATAAATTAAAAAATTAAAAAAAGGAGTTATTTATAAATTATGGGGGATTAGAAAGACTGTGTTGCAGGTATTTAAAACTAATTTTTATAATAAAATCAAACCAAAACAGTAAACAATAAAAAAAATTTCTTGTCTTTATTTAGCAAACTCAAGATGAATTAAATTGAACTTGATTAATTTAAACTTTTGGAGATACTTGAAGGTTCTGTGATGTTATTCATTTTCTAATAAATACTAATAACTTGTAACTTTAATTATTAGTGAAAAACAATGATCCAAATGTTGAAATGTTTGTATTTTTCCTAGAGGAATTTAACATGCGATTAAATAATATAAAATTCTGGAACCAGAGCTTGTGTTGTGATAGCTGAGGAAAAACAGGAGCCAAAGTAAGTTATTATATTTATTTCTGGGAAAGTTTTGTAGTTAAAGATTTTTGTCAGATAAAAGTTGAAATAAAACATGCTGAGGATTCAAGCTGGAGATAGTGATGCTAGATATTTTGGGCGGAAACCCGGAAAGGTGAGAAGTATTTTTTATTGCTTTCTAATGATGTAGTATACATTTTTTGTACTTTCAGGCTGTGAAAGTTATAACACCATCCAAGAGAGAAGGGGAATATATGTATGTCTTATAGATTGTGTACTGTGCTATGTCTTAAAATAAAAGTGCTTGTTTAATAATTTGTTTTTCTTGATTTTTCTCAATTAGATCTACTGTGGCAAGCTATATTTTATTTCTTTAGGTTGTTTTCAGTACAGATTTCTAGCGAATTCGTCATTTATTTATGAATATGTATATTTATCCCTTTTATGAAACGCTCACTTATGGGCGTTTATAGACATACTGCGGAACTCCTTCGATTTTTTTGTACCCGCTTGATAAAGTATGATACACCAGGTGGTTGTGGTGTTAAGGTTGTCTACTACTACTTAATAAAAATTGGTTTTACAGAAAAGAAAAGAAATAATGGTCATCCAAAACTTCCGTGAATGAAAACATGAACACATATGCCCATTTCTTTCTCTTCTTAAAAAGAGAAATTCCTTCTCGGTGAAAAAATGTTACACGCCCATTCAAAGCTTCATATAGGGTAAAGAATTATTCTAATCTTAAAGCAGCCCCTTGTACCATTAAACAACGACACGGAAATACCCTGGAGAGTAGCTTAATAGATATCATAAAAGAGGTCATGGAACCACCCTCTTTCAAAACAAACCCTTTAATTTTTAAATTTCGGGAAATCTTCGGTAAATGGCTAAATATTATATAGCAGCTCAATTTTTAAAACAATTCTTCCATTTTTTAATTCCAAGTAAATTTTTCTTTACTAAATTGAAAACAAAAATATACGAAAATATTGAAAATAACTTAAATTTTTAATTCCAGGTAAGAGCAAAGTTGCAATTAACAATCATGTGTTTTTACAAAACAAATAATTTAAAAACTACAGCATAAATTCATAAAATTATATTTACATTAAAAATTTCAAATTCGTTTATTTCAATTCCGTCGTCCGTTAAATTCCGTTAAATTTGTACGCTCCGCTCCAATCTGTTAGCTAAAGCGGAATCTAAATTCCGTCGACTGCCACTTCCACCGTCGCCGCTCCAATCTGTTTGTACCTTGAGGCTTCGCTCAGAACACGCCAGATCTCGATCCTGTCGGAGAGTAGCCTGCTAATGAGGGTGAAGAAGTCCAACACAACCTCTCGACTAGTAGTGACAAAGGTGCTTGGCATCCAATTATAATTACAATTCTTTCGGAATTAGCGATTCATAATTATTTAATTTAGTAACGACGTAGAGGCTTTGTGGAGCGGTTATTTTTCAGCATAGTTTTAGGGTAAAATTTTTAAATATTCTTATTTATATTTAATCACGCATATTGGTAGGGATAATTTTTTTTATATTTCTAAAGAATAGGAAGTTTTTACCCATCCATAAGACAGACCTTTTGCAAGTAAAGTACTAAGCTGTTGGGTCCATTTGATGTAACTCGTTGACCGACTTTCTATGATATCAATCACTTGTCGTCTACCAAGTCCTGTTTGATTTTTTTTACCAATTGTCATATTTCTCCTTTCAACTCTCCCATTCAAAAGAACTTTTTCAATTTTTATTTTTGTGTTATTTATAAAACAGAAATTCGCTACGAAGAATTTCATTATTATCATGAATGGATATTATTCTGAGTACAAAGTAAGCAGACACGCCCGACAAAGTATGCTGAAAGGTAAACAAATAAGAATTTCCAACAACTCACTTACACTTTTTTTATTTCTCTTTAAAGACAGACTATACAAGACCTCCTCGAATAAAGTCATGCATAACAAGAAGAAACCACAACGTGAAATCCAAGTCAATAGGTTTTCACTTTTCACTTTTATCCCATTGTTGAATGAGTTTTCTTAATTGTGATTTTTTGCCAAACGTTTTGTAAACGAATTTTAACCCTGCACATACCTTTTGTTATGTCACCTTTAAATATTTTGCAGAATTGAAGTAAAAAACAATGCCCTGCCCAACAGGTAAATATTTACAAGTATAGTTTGCAGTGAAAAAATTTTATGTTTCAAGGAAAATTGCATGCCGATAAGACGATGTTTCGCAGTCACATGCATGTGCAAAGCCTGCATTAATGGTGTTAAATATGGCTGAATTGCAATTAGTAACATATGACGCAAAATTGCATTGGAGAATAATGGCATCCTCTTATCCACATGGAGCTGTACGCTAGACTTTAAGTATTGGGAGATTGTTTCACATGGGACGTGACGGAACATTTTGAATTCCAGACACACAGTTTCGATGCCATTGGATATACTAAAGCATGAATGTTGGCAGTCGGAGGAGGCTATGGCACGTACCTAAATGTGACTGATAAGTGGGACTGAAATGTCTGTGCAACTTCAATTAGCAGATAATTTTTTTTTATTAGGTGTAATTGTAGAGCAAACAGATGATAATGGCTTGTCGCATATGGACGGATTTTGTTATGGAATATTAATCGTTAATGTATTATTGATTTTATAAGGAATTGTATTGCAAAGTTGTTAAGAATGTGACTTTTCACATATTGTGGCTTGGATATGTGTATATTTGTAGAGTATGTGTAATTCGCGGAGGGAAGATGTGCCTTAATACCTCAACTTATAATTGATCCTTTCTGTACTTCCTACTATAGGAATTGAAGAGCTTGACCTCAAGTATTAGTAAGCCTTAAGCTCTTGAGTTGTGTTCCATACTTCTTTGGACGTTAACCGCACTTTGATCGTTTGAGGAACCAGCATCTCTCTAGTGCAGCATAATTGTAGAGGACGGCTTCCTTGGTTTTTGTTTCTACCCGACGTATCTACGTTTTGAGAGTTCAAATCTCATTGGTCTAACCCAACTCTATGCACTCGAAGGACATATGGATATCCTCAGAGGTATCCCAAAAACATTTCAATTGTACCCGTATCCGACCGTATGGTTGGTGAAGGAAATGCTGGTGGTTTATTTCGGATCGCCCCGAGTTGGAGGTCGCCATCCTTCAGGGGGCAAGAAACCTTTACTGTTTTGTCGATTGATCAAAGATGGAATATGGTAAAGGGGCTCTTATCACAGGACCCAACTCCAATGCCAATATTACAATTTTTTTGGACAGTCAAGCTGCCATCAAGGCACACTCATCATGAAAATTTTCCTCCAAAATAGTAGTAGGGTGCTTTAATGCTCTGGCAAGGAAAAATAAGGTCTCGCTCTGCTGAGTCCCCTAACACGGCGGTATCGACCACAATGAGGCTGCTAATCTAGGACTACACAAGGTCCAGCTCGAAGTCCCTGAAAGAGGACTGGGTTGAGGAATTGAGCCTAACCTATTGGAAGTCGGTCGCATGTCTTATACATGTTAAAGAACTAATAAGACCGTTTGCCTTAATGGGAACGGCCGATTTGCTGACAACGGCTGGCCATGGTAACTCCTATCGAAATCGACACCAAATCCCCAAAAAAAAAGTTAGTAATTGGGAGATGTGTGACAAGGGTGTCAATTAAAGGTGCAGCACGAGCCTTCCAGCATCTCCGATCATATTGTAGCTTAGTTGAACCGGTAGTAAGTCCTCTGACTTTTCCATCAGTTACCCAAATCTCATGAATGAGTGCAAGGGGAAAGATGCTTCTCCAGGGTGGAGGGTGCCCCTCTGGCATGGTGCAGTCCGGGCCGGCTTTAGATACTTTGGCGCCCCGGGCGAGATATAACGATATAATTATAACGTGGAAAACAAGTCTTTTAGTCGGTCGTATCCTAACAACTTTTTTCAATTAAACTACTAACACCCTATTCTGCTTGTGAGATTGACTGAGCGAGGACCCACTATAGTTCTCTTTTTTCTTTAAGCCCACAAGAAGAAAAGAGAGAACACTGAAACTCACAAGCAGGTTAGGAGGGCTCTGGAACTTCCTGCAAAGTTCCTGTGGCTCCCAAGAGCTACTATTTCCCAGCACTGGTTTACTGCTAGAAATTGTAGACAATATTGGTATCTGCACTAGGGATATTCGATATACATCGATGTATCGAATTCACTCGAAGTTTACAATACGATACATCAAATCGACCCAATGTTTTAAAAAGCTATTTATTTACTCGATGCATCGATGTATTTTCCAAAACATCGAATCTATTCTAAACTAGAATAAACCTTGTTTTAAAAGTTAAACTTCTTAGACTCTAAGATTTTCTTGCCAAAGAAGTGAGTCGCTTGTCCTTAAAAGGAATTGTCAAGATAATGAGTGTTATAGAGAGAGTGGCTCCCTTCGATATAGCCACGATATTGGAACCGCGGTTAAAAAAAAGTATTTTACAGACCCAATCGCTTGCTCTTCGGCTATGTCGCAAAAGTCAAAGAATTTATGAAGAAAACTATAGGACTAAATGAGACCGGAGAATCTGTATCTTCAGATCATTCTGACAAACCAGAAGAGAACTTTTCTTTGTGGGAAGATCATAACAAATGAGTGAACTTGAGCTGGGAAAAGGCGAAGTCTGACGATGCTATTTCTGACGAACTATTTCTCACCGATGCATCAGAAAACATCGATGCACAATATAAATGTATTGTATCGAAATAAAAAATCGATGTATTTTCTAAATGGGCACCCCTAATCTACACTAGTATTTCTTCAGCAGCAGCAAAAACGGTTTTACAAGTTTATCTAGGTCTACAGTGGTCTTTCGCGAGTAACTTTCTTGTCTTTATACGAAGATACCCGAGTAAAAATAAATGATGGCCTTAGAACGGGCAAATGCCCACTGTGATTGAAACATAGTCCTCGGCCATCTGGCGGTTAACAGAAGGCTCGTTGCAGGACAGTACGGCCGTACAGGGGACGACTGACGGTCATACAACGGCCTTACAGTTCCAATAACGGCCATACGACGGTGGTACGGCGGCCGTATGGTTGCTATTACGGGTATACGACGGTGGTACAGTGGCAGCAACGTGGATATTCGCCCTCCTATAAGAAAATATATTTCACTGCAATTAAATGTTTGATTTTTTTTCGGTTGTGTTTTTTTTCAAGCCGTTAAATAACAAAATTTCCCACTAAAATATAAATCAACACGCACCACACACTTCACGTACAACAAACCGACGACTGGCGAGCTCGTTTCTCTTGTGCATCGATATCTTTAAGTATGATAAATCGAAAGAACCATTGTACATAACGAAAATGACGAAGTTCCCATAAAACACATTCAACAATACATTTGGTGCAGATTCTTTTTTTGGCTCAAATTTCCCGTCGAATGCCCGTTTCTACAGCTCAGTACTTGGCCTTTTAAATATTTTGGTCAAATTTGGCCGTCGTAAGGCCGTATGTGCTCCCATTAAAAATGGTTAAAAACTCTACGGCCATCATATGCCCCTTAAAAAGCCAAGCGGCCGGTGTTCGCCCTTTATAAAGCCGTTTTTTATTTTTACTCGGGTATCTATGTGTGTGTCGATAATTTTGCTACCCAAAGAGAGTAAGTAGAAGCACATTGTGTATGTGTTAAGGTGCCGGCCCATAGCACGCGTTGACGCGATGCGTGCGCCAGAGGCATTTGACATTTCAATTGAAGTTAATGCTATTTAATGGAACCAATCCCAATGGCGACAACGACACACGCGAGTAAAGCCGCAAACGCTTGAAGTTGACCAATTTTCAACTTTTCCATGCGATAGACGCGTTTGACGTTTGTTTGTTGTGTACATAATTTAAAATTCTTCCATCAATCTAGTGTGCGGTTCAAATATACAAATTTTTATTAAATAATGTTCGCTGTTAAACGCGTTCATTGGGTCTGTCGAATGCGTTGCTCGCTGGACTGTCATACGCCTCTTGCGCGCACGTCGCGTTAACGCGTTCTATGGGTCGGCACCTTTAAGCTTTCAAGCCGAAATTTTCTGGTGAACATGTTACTACAGTACCCTCTTGTCTTTCTTGTCGGCTGCTGAAGAATTACTAGTGTATATTGGGCCAATAGATCCAAAAGTATAATAAAGCGCCCTTATCGGATGTCTTTTACGTTTTTTCAAAACTAAGCTTTGTTTATCACCTGTGCACATCCGCCATTATGTCTTGTATTGTGGAGGCGTTATCATTTAAAAACTAAATAAATGAACACATTATTGGACCTGTCGCCCGGTTTGCCCACCCTTAAAGCCGGCACTGGGTGCAGTTTCACCTTGAATGTCCTTATGGCGGTCATATTTTTCCAAAGAGCGTTTGACAAGCCCGATAGACTTAGCTTCTGCAGCACCCTTTGCCCTACGGTCCCTTTGTCGTTGGGCTTGGGGGAACTGATTTACCCCTTGCTCCACCTCCAGGATCGTTAAGAGTTTTTTCTTAGCATGGCTGTCTGCTCCGCCACAGGCTATTTCACCCTTGTTAAAGGTGGTTGGTGCGATGGCCCCTTGGACGAAGCGCTGGGAGATGCCGTTTTAGACCCTGAGGTCTGCCCGTCACCCAAAGATCCCTGCACTTATGCTTGCATTTTAAGAGCATGCTTGAGGATCAGCCTGATATGAGCGAATCGATAGACAAAGTTCCCCTTCAGGCTAATCAACTTAGCCATGCAAGCGCTGTCCACCACCATAACCAAGTTAGGGATATGTTTATTGACCGGGTCTGGACCTCTGTCCACTTATCGGCGGGAACCGAGTTTTGTGGGGGGATAGACGCCAGCGCTATGTTGTTAGCCGGTGTAACACTCTTTCACAAAACCAGGTTTGCCAAACTCCGTCTGGTGAAAATGTCGACTCGGACATTACAGAGCACGCACTGTCCGAGTCTAGAGGAGCGGGACAGGAGTCAACTCCGCACCACGAGGCCGTGTCAGCCCTGGATATGGCCAACCATGCACACGATCGACTCCAATTTACTCTGCCACCTGTACCTTTGGATGCCTTCAAACTTTGGATGTACATAAATATCTAAGAGATATACTAGCTTTGAAGATCTTGATTAAGTGTGATAGCAATACTTAAAAAGGAGAAGATACCAGGTTTTTTAAAGGGCTTGAAGGGTTGATGGCCCATTCAATTTTGCTGGTACCGTAAATTCTGCGGAGGCGTCCTTTATTCTTCTTAGAAAACGTGAAGAGACTTCTACGCTCTCATCAGGTAGTTGATCTTCGTATAACCCCCGCAACCAGTAAATTGCATGTTCAGCAAGAGTTCTGGGGCATCTTTCTGGTGTTGGTCTCATTGTTTTTTAAGCATACCAATGCCTTTAAAGGGCCTTTGTAGACGAGCTATTGTGGAAAGCTTGTCTATACTTCTATAAAATGCTATTCACACAGCATAGCTTGTATTTTAGCAGAAAAGTATCTCATGAGTTTCTTTTTGGGAATTGATAGACCGATTCTAATGTTTTTAGACTAAGTTGATGGTTTATGATGGACCCGTTTTCTTATGTCTCTTGCGTTTGATCTTGCGAGGAGTCTAGTAAGTAATGTATTGCCTTTGCTTTTAGGCTTAAGAACTCTTTTCTTGTATCAGGCACGAACACAGCTGCAATTGCAATCCCTCAATATCCTTAAAGATTCTTCTAATCAAGTTCTTAAAATAAACGCTTTATAATTACAGAAAAAATAATTTTAAATTTTATCAATAATTAATTTTCATATTCTATTTTCTCAAACAATAATAAATTTTGAATTACTTTTCCTCCATCCCAGCACAAAATGACAGAACATTTTTATACATAAAATCTTCATGTGTAAAAATGAAAAGTCTGACAAGGGTAATCTACACAAACACACACACACAAACAAGCACACACACAAACCAAACAACAGCACCAGAATAAAAATTTTATTCCGCACCATACCTAACTTAAATGACATTTTTGAAGGATATTTATATGCAAAACTGGTTCGAAAGAAAACAATTTCACGGATGAGAACACCCCTTCACAAAACCGCAATCAAAAAATTTTGACACTATCATCTCCTCTTTCACCAAAAATTACATTTCACTTGGCATAAGTACGCGATTATGGTGGTTGCTTCCATATCCTGCCGCAGAAATGCAAACAAGTTGGAGGTAAAAAAAAAAATAAGGACGAACAACAAACATAGTATTGTACGTATATATGAAAAAAAAAAGGAATAAAAATCGTACAACGAAATTTATTGTTGTACTCAGAAGATGACATGCACACCTTGCTGTCTTGCATAAGGGGTAAGATTACTTGCGCTACATTTATCTTGGGGATTGTTTTTGACAAGCTTTTCCATTATTTACCTTTACCGGATAAGATTTAAGTCACAGCTTAAATATGATTTATTTTGAATATAATTTTTTGTCAGTGAAAAGTTATTGAAGAAACAATTTCCTTTAAAGTTCCCTTTATACTACAAATTGTTGCAAATGGATGAATGTTCGCTGAGGTTACATTACTTGAACTTAATTGAATATAAGGGTGGAAAAGCCAGACCAGGGGGGCATTGATGTGATATTAGATTATACCTGTGTGTACGTACATATATAATCTAATACTATCGTTAACGATTTTTAATCATTGATCACACAAATAGCACGAACTGCTGACTATGAAGACAAGCATTGAACAGGACCCAGTAGGAAAATTGGTCAGCCCTTCCATGGTAATTGATTATTTCTTGTCTGAAAAGCTTGAAATTGTAAAGCCTTACCTCAAGTAATGTTGAGTAATGGAAAGGGTAATAACATGGATGCTCTCATTGTAGATATTTCAATTTGATTTAAATGTTACAAAATCGGTATCATTACCCTTTCATTTACTGCTCATTACTTAAGTTAAGGCCTCAAGTATTTTGTCACCAAAAGTTCAATAATATATTCAGGACATCAGAACAGCAATTCGTGCTGTTGAAAATAGATACCTACCACAAAAATGTCTGCGTGCAGAAAAGAATTGGAAAGGACAAGCAAATGCGAAATTGTTTGTGTAATTTAAGCTTTAATTAATGTAAGTAATTTTTTATTTTTTTTATTCAAGAATACGATTAATTTTAGTTTAAATGAATTTATTTTTTTTAAAAATAAACTTTAGATAGAGGAAGATAAAGTTTTTATTTTCAAAGAAATAAAATATATCTCAATAAATTCTAATTTTCTGTTGCAATAAATAATAATTGGAGCAATACCTTTTCTGCAAGAAATAAATTCGTCAGTGTAGTTAGGACAAGGCAATAAGTAGTTACGTCCTCAGGTCGTAGTAATTGCTGTTTTCAGCGATTACCTTTCCTACATGACGTAAGTCCTTACCTGTAAGGGAGACAGTAAGCTCTTACCAGCCTAGGACATGCCCGTGTAAAAGTAATCGGTTCTGTAATAAGGAAAGTAATCGATTGACCTTACTAGGAACATCTTACAGAATCGATCCGGTAACAACTACATTTCCTGCTGGGGAAGGTCCTGAAATTACAACAGCAACAACATACCGATATGTGTTAAAGCGTATCACAATCCTGGCATAAACACCGCAGATCGCAGGTAGGAAAGACTGGACGCCGAAAACCCGCAGAAGACTTAGAAACTGAGTGAAGAAGCTCCCATCCGGCAAAGACCGTTGAAAAGTAAGAACTAGACGCCACAAAACAGCCAAAGAAACCAACCAACGCTGGAGCGGCAGGCTTCGTAATAAAGGAAGGTGGTCACATGTGACCCCAGGACCAAATCGAAAGTATGAAAAACAAGAAGCTGCAATGAGGAGACAGGTTGGACGGCTGACTATTAATACAACGGAGATTCTGACGAAGCGTTTCTCTAATGGATCTCGAGAATAAAGTAACGCACATCGGACGTACGCTGTATGACCACCCAACTGACAATTTAAAAGAGCAGACTCTTGGAAAAATTGAAGTTGGGCTTATAAAGCTCTCATTAGATTTTTCACAAAGAGGTGTTTCTTTTAAATTGTTTATTAATGTTTTTCATAAAAATCGCTTCTAATAGCGAATTTAGATCCGACTGTTTCAAGAATTGGGTTTTATATGAATTATAAAATCTTTCACGAAGAGTGCAGCCTTATTTAAACCCCTTAACAGTAAGTTTGTCTTTTCAGAAGATATCTTACTCTGATTACAGTCTTGAAATAGTTTTGTGCAAATACATTATAAGAAGAGGAAGAATGGATTTTTTTAAGAGTTAAGGCCCAAACATATACCAGAAATGAAAACGAACCGAAACGAAAAGAATGAAATAAATCGTATGAAAATGTATGAACGTGGTTATATAAACGATCAGAACCGAAACGGAACGATAGATATAAATTTATTTCATTTCGGTATTCGTTTCAGCTATTCAGCCCGTTACTTTGACAGTTCGACAGACAGTTTGTTTTCCAATTTAAAGTAGTTAAAAGAGCGAAAGTCATCAATTTTTTCACCTTGTATTGTCAAGATCCAGAATTCGGAAATGGCTGAAAATTGGTCCACAGCTTCGTTGGGACTTTCTAAGAAAACAATTTCGGAATCACAAAAAAAAAAAATGGCCGCCGGAAATATAGCGGTTTTCCGGTATTTTCCTTGTATCTTGGATTCTATAGGTCGTACAACCCCGTACAAAGGCCCTAAATGTTGACAATGAAATTCTCTACAACTTTAGTTCTTACAAAGATGTTGACCAGATTAACCCTTTCAATGTTATTCAAGGTCAAAGTTTCCAAAAATCACTTTTTGGCGAAAACATCACTCAAAAACTGGTTTTTTCGAAAAACAATTTTGATCAGTCAATACGAAACGTTATTGCGTACAAAAAAGTCTTTCGTCATTTTTTCGTAAACTTAACCCTTTTGAAGTTATTCAAGGTCAAATTTTCCAAAAATCATTTTTCGGCCAAAAAATCACTAACTATTGATTTTTGCAATATTTTTCGAAAAGTTTTCGAAAAAAATGGCAAGGGTGTCATTAGGGTAGGCAATAATCTTTTGTATAAATAGAGCAAAAAAATTTTTTCAATAATCAGTTTCTGAGTGGGCGGAGATCTGAAGTCCACTGCACAGGCAGCTATACCTGCTGTAATTGCTAGAGCAGTACGTAAAAAAGTTTAATAAGACCTTTAGTGTCACTCAGATGGTCACGATTCAAACTTCGTAGCAGTAAGTTACCTTACCCGTCATGTTAGTGTCTGCCGAGCAAATACTAGGCTCCGATGGCCTTCCTCGATAGTAATAGAAACTTGAAAAATACATCCCTTAAAATTATAGCAAGGTTCTATAAAGATGTAGCCTAGGCAAGACTTTTTGCGATGTTTTCCAACACTTTGACGATCTCTACTTCCGCTTTCATGCGCTGCTGATAACCGTTGGAAAACAACAGTTAACTCCTTCTCAATAGAGTCCAAACTTTCGGGATCCTCTTCCTTTTTTACAGTGGATAAATATTTCGTATCGCTATAAACGAACTGTCCACGCACCTCTTAAATAGATGGTATCTCTAATGAAATTAACGCTACCTGCTGTGCTGTGACGTTTTCAGCGTGAGCATTAGTGAGGACGTCCTTAATAAGAGTCTTTTCAGTCTCACTTGACCGACTTTTTCTGCACGCTTCTCTGTGTATTGCATTTCTTTCTGTTTTAATTGAATATGCATTCTCTGGGGGGTCACATCTCGCATATAAAAGTGTGCGAGGTGTGACTTTTTCGGGATTGCATATTCAATTTATATGTTGCATGCTTTAGTTGAGCCTGTCTCAGTGCTACTTGTGCTGAGCTGGTAAATTATTCTTGGCCCAGCTAAGAAGTGTACCTTCTGAATTAGAAGGACTAACTCTATTTGCATGATTGTGTTGTTGCATGAAAAAAAAAATTGAAGTTGGCAACAGCTTTGATCGCCTCGCGATTTTTGAGCTACACAACAAACTCGAAGTTGAAGTTTCAAGGCACTTATTTATAGACAGATTCACTCACAGATTACGATACACTGGATACGCGGACATCTTAATTTATTTACAAAAAAAAACAAATGAAGAAGGGGAAGATGAAGCATGTGAAGTTTATCGGTTATATGAAAGTGTGACAAAATCAAGTTGCAAGATTTGTTTACATAACACACTGCAAATCCAAGTGTTTAGCAGGTGTTGAGAAATAAAACGCTCTAGTGTTTTATTTCTAAATGATAAAGTATTTAATGTTTACTTTTAAAATAGAAGAAGCGTTAAATTCACAAAATCTAAACGCTAAAGTGTTTGATTCTTAAACACCTAAAGCATTTAACAGAAATTAAACGCGTAAGGTGTTTACCAAAAAATTCTAACCTAAGCGCAAGTGTCTAAAAGTAAAACACTTATTCGCCAATTAAACACTTGGGAAGGTAAACACTTAGTTATGATAAAACACTTATGGGGAACTAAACGCTCTAGCGTTTTATTTTTACACGGTAAAGTGTTTAGGGGTGGGAAGTGTCTCTAATGAAATCCTGGGTGATCCATTTTAGAGGTACTATTTTCAGAAATAAAAAAATAAAATCATTCAATTTTATCGGGTAATTTTTATTATCATACAAAAAAACTAGAATTTCAAGAAACAGGGAAGTTATTATGAAAAAAAACAAAAAAATCACTCAATTAATAATACACTATAATGCTTGAAAATAAGTTTCTATAAAACTTAAAAAATGAATAGTATAGGTTTCAAAGTGATACAGTCCAAATTATAGCTCAAAATATGTATTTGTTAATTAACAATTGGCCAAAATACAAAAAGTTAAATATCTCGAGTTCACGTCTTTATTTTTTCTTTTCTTTCTTTTTTTAAATTAAACGTCCCAAAATTCTCTACGAGATCTGATAAAAAACTTTTAAATTGTTTTTTCAAAAGGGCCAAAAGAATGCAATTGTTGTTATTTGAGTAATAAACAGAAGTAAAAAAAGTACCCAAAATTACATCCAAAATTATTTTAGAATATACATATTCTTAATTTTTTGGCCTTTTCTTACTTCATTTGTTGTTTTCATTTATTTAACTTAGTTTATCCTGAATTTTTTACGCCTTTGTTGACAGTTATTTTGTTAATATGAAAATAAAACCGTAAAGTTGCTTAAGTATTACGAATTTAAAATTATCAGTATCACTGCAAATCTGAGGTTTTAGAAGTGTTTTATTTCAAAACGTTTAAAAAATGTCTACAATGTTAATCAAATGGGTGACGTCAAAATAAAACGTTTTAAGCGTTTTGAAATAAAACACTTTCAAAAGCTGAGATTTGCAGTGATAAGACGAAAAAATATGAGCGACCCATACTTCCCGCAATTATGCTAACTCCCGCCAAGGGTACCATTTAGCATATTCAGTAAAGCGCATCTCGTTCTATCACGGAAGTCAAGCAATATTGGAAGTGGTTTGTACTTAGTCGGGGGACCGCTTGGAAAAACGGCAGTTGGGTTGGATTTTTTTTTGTTTTTTTTTGTTTTTTTTGTTTTTTTTTTCACTTTTTGCAATGATAGTATTATGTTTTAATATAGTATTGATTAATAGTTCTATCAACATAATTTGTATTATTCATAACCAAAAACACGCTACAAACGTTTGCTAATTAAACACTTAAATGTTTACTCATTAAACGCCGCTAAGTGTTTAAATTTCGTCTACAACGATTTAAACGCTTTAAGTGTTTAGCAGCTAAACACTTGAGTTTACAGTGCATACAACATACATGTGAAACTAATATAAAGCGTATAAAAATGGTGCAATGTATGCAACCGTTGAAGCAAAAGCTATCCGACTGCAAATAGCAAAATTACAAACAATCAAAGAATGCCAGTGAAAGTAGAAAGTGTTGTGGAAGCGCTGCTTGGCAAACAAGCTCCTTCAAATTGTGGAGAGGAGAGAAGAACCGATTTAGACCACTACAAAACCAACTATCATCTAATTCAGTCCTTGAACGTACTAGGAACCTACAGAGCATATAATACGATTATGATAAGTGGGCGTACTGTCCGTCATGTACGAACGAAACGGAAGAAGTGAAACAGTTCTCTTTCTATTCCCAATGTTCGCAACGAACAGGACGTAACTACAATATGCAGAAAAAAAGTAGCTAAAGACAGAGAAAATACGGAGGCTATGCTTAATTCAGTGGAGATGCCATAACATGTGGTATATTTTAATAATGAAAACCTGGAAGAATGGAAGACAAGATAAAATTCATCCACAAGAGAATTAACCAGTTATCAAAACTAAGCCGACGCCGACAATTTCCATGCAAATGGTTGTGGTTCTGTCGTCGGTGACGGTGAATTAAATAACTCAGCATATAGTGTACGTCCTGTTTCCACAGAGCGTGCACACCGGAATCTACCCACCCTATAGGTGGACCCAGAGAAACGCAGAGAAGATTCTGGAGACCGCAAAAAGGGTAAGCATCAATATGGACGGTATAGCGGTTAAGTTGGCAGCTATTATAGCGCCTAACAGGTTTGCTGAAGCCTACGCAGCGGGTCTGTGATAGGGGGTTTCCCAGAGCGGCGGAAACAGCAGAAGCTCTTGCTCTTACCGGAGCCGAACAAGCGGTTAGGCGACCCATCGTCATATATACCGATATGTCTCCTTGGTTGCATAGGCAAACATTTCGATCTAGTGATCGGGAGAATACTCCCTAGCGTCAAAAGGGAAGAAGGTCTATCGGATAAGCAATTCGTCTTTAGAAAGGCTAGGTCAACAAGTGATACAGTCAACATTGTTGTGGGCATATGACAAGATCCGTCATAGAGAAAAATCACTGCTGTGCATTGATAACCCTTGACGTCAAAAATGCTTTCAACTCAGCGAGATGGAACAAAATCGGTGCGTTAATCGGTACACCAAAGTAGTGCGACTACCTCTGGGGTACGTTACTCAATTGTGAAACGAAAGATGGGCCCAAGGTATACAGGTCACCATACGGCATTCCGCAAGGATCCGTTCGGGCCTTTTTTTGGAGATCACAATGGGTAATAATGTGCTGAAGTTACACCTTCCAAAAGGAGCAGTTGCGATCGAGTTCGCGGATGATATCGGGGTAGTGGTCGTAGGGTGGCGACTCGATCGAATTGTGCGTGAACGAAACGATCTGGGAGATTAAAACGTGGCTTGAAAGCGCTGGTGTGACGCTTGAAAATTGGAGCTGTGCTGATCATCAAACGGAGAAAACCAGTGTCCGTAACGATCAAGGCAGGGAAACAGATCATCTAGTCACAGGCCCGAGGTACCTGGGAATGATGTTCGACTGGAGGCTAAATTTTAAAGCACACTTGGACGGCACTGCGGATAAAGCGTCCGCTCTTCGTGCAGCACTTGCAAGAATATTTCCTAACATGAGCGGTCTTAGACCGAGTCATCGCCTCCTGATAGCGAGGGTGGCTAACTCATTCTACTATAGGCATATATGAAAGGGACTGGCCAGTGGCGTAGTAAGAAATATTTTCGGGGGGTTAAATAGTTATAAGCCAAGCCAAACGCCTTATCCATACGTTTGAATTTGCGAAGGCTTGCCAAGCCCTGACAAACGTGTGGATCCGGCATTAGGTATTCAGGCCTATTCTGAACTCCGGTGGAATTGATTCCGCTGGAATTTTCTTACATGGGTAGCATACGATTGTAAGAAAACTCCAGCGGAGTTCAGAATAGGCCTGATTATCTTTTAAAATTGATATAATTTTTATAGTCCAGTAAAATAGTGTTTTAATCAGGAAAGTTTTGGGGTAGTTTTGATTTCTTCCGTTTCTTATGTATTTTGGGGTACTGAATCCGAATCTGAGGTTTGCTGACAAAATTTCGTGACGCAACATTGAGAAAAATATGAAAAAAATCTGACTGCGGTTTTTCGCTTATAACTCGGAAACATACACGATCATTGGCTCCAGAGCAATGCTTGAGAAAAAATCACAGCCACGCTTTTCAGCAAATTTGTTGTTTACTTCCATAGCCTTTAAGTCGATTTCCCTGTGAATACTCAAAAGAGCAAGACCGTTGAACCGCTGTTCTCCAGTTGCACTTCTTTTCCAATCCTTTAAGGGGACTGGCAACTAAAATGGCTACTTTTCCAATTTTTTATCAATCACTTTAATTTTTTAGTATTTGATAGAGTTTAGGCTACTCATTAATAATCTGCATTGCAACCCGTCAAAAAAACATTGTTTATTGAAAAAGAAAAATATGTCGAATAAGTGCAATTTTCAAAATGCTCCTGGGCGCTCAAATTTCAATCGATTTACTTCTTTTTTTTCAAACTGTTCAGAATTCAATTGTCTTCGAAAATTACGCACGGATTTGTTTTAAATATTAACAAACAAAAGCTATAGCCAATAATGTACAAAAAAAAGAAAAATGCTGAAAAAATGCCGAAAAATCGAGGCTTTTTTCACTTTATTGTTTATAACTTTTGAAAAAACTGTTGTACCTTAAATTCGTCCGTAATTTTTGAAGACAATTTAATTGTGAACAGTTTGAAAAAAATTAGAAGTAAATTGATTGAAAATTGAGCGCCCAGGAGCATTTTGAATTTAGAAAATCGATAAAAATAAGTTTTCGAGAAAAACGAATTTAAAGTTTTATTTCAAGCCAAAAAGCGTTCCGTCCATTCGGTCACTGCCGTGCATTATTATTAATTTTATCGACTTTCACAATGAACTTGGGAAAAACTAAAACACAGCATGAAAGAGGAAGGTTAGGTTAGGTTGAAATGGCTGCTCCCCCACTAGGGAGCCCACTTAGGCACACCATTGGGCCCATTGTGATGCCATTCTAGTGTTGGGACAAAATTTAGGCCATTTCAAGCCATTTGGAGCTTTTAATAAAGCGACAGAGGTCAAAAACACCAGTGTTTTGCAGCTCACTCAATCCATCAAGGAAAGGTGAGCCAAGGAAGGCCCCTCTTTTCCTCGCGAGGGCCGGGCATGTACAGAGAAGATGGGAGACAGTTTCTTCCTCATCCTCATTGCCACAACTTCTGCATAAGTCGTTGTGGGGAAGTCCCAATCTTTCGGCGTGTGGGCCAAAGGGACAGTGACCTGTCAGCACCTTCACTACATAGCTTATCTCTTTTTTGTTCAACTGAACTAGAGATTTTGAACGCTTTGCGTCCAAGGTCGGCCATATTGTGTGGAGAGTGCGGCACACTGTTGCTGTGGTCCATCTCAGCCCGGCTCGAGCTAAGCTGATTTTTCCCACAGCCAGTTTATAGGTGGCTAAGGGCATTCCCATCTGGGTTAAGTGGGGTGTCCTTTCCACTTCGGTTCCCTGTCTAGCAAGCTCATCTGCCCTGCAGTTTCCCCTAATCCCTCTGTGTCCAGGAACCCAACACAGAGTTATATAAAACTGAGTGACAGTCTCACACAGAGACCTGCGGCAGTTCAGAACAGTCGTGGATGTTGTGACGACAGAATTAAGAGCCTTGAGGGCCGCCTGGCTATCCGATAGAATACATATATTCTTATGAGATATATTATTTATCTTCAGCCATTCGAGAGCCTCCCAGATAGCAGGAAGACACTGCAATGATCGGGTAAGCGAAGAGAGGTATCTATATTTAATGCCTCAGAAAAGATACCACAACCTACGCTGTTCCCAATTTTTGAGCCATCTGTATAGATACATAATGACCCAGTCGGGATAACACCATCTGTCCAGTCATCTCTGGCCGGAATGATGGTATTGAAACCTTTCTCCAAGGTCCACGTAGGTGTAGTATAATCTAGGTTGTCCGCAGCGGTAGCGAACTTGCTAAGGATGGATGAGTGACCATATAAGTATGGAGTCCATCCAAGAGAAGCCTTTGCCATTTTCTCGGCATATATGTCCAAGGGGATAAGATGCAAATGAAAGAGGAAAGTTCAAAGTATATGAAAATGCAAAAAAGAAAAAAAATTGATTTTTCAAATTTTCGTCATTTTTCACTTGCCGTAGGAAATCCGTTTGGAGCTTAAATTATAGCTTTTAATACTGTTTCTTTGTAAAAAAATTTTCGTCGCAAAATAATATTAAGTTTCCGCACAATTTGCGAAAATGTAAAAATAGGTGCTTCGCAAAAACCGTGCGCGATTGGTGAGAAAGCATCCTACGACAATTTAAAAAAATACATTTTTTTCGTTAAGAGTTGCCCTACAACCTCTGCATAATTATAAGTTTCCCAGGTACATGACAGAGCCGTAAAAACGCAAAACAAAATCGAACGATTTTTTCTGAGTCACACAAGCTGAGAAAATGAAGAGCGAAAAATCGCGATTTTTTCGAGATAAAAGCGTGTTTTCTCATAAAGTTTCTAACGGATTTCACTTCTACAACTATCATTTTTTTCGTTTTTTCTCACTCTACAATCTCCTATTTTTTATTTTTCCATTAAAATTTTTTTTCCCTGTTTTTTTCCGATATATCGGTTTTCTAACCTTTCCGATTTTTTTTCGATAACTTCCTACAAACCGATTTTTTCCAAAGTATTTTTTTTTAAAAACTAGTACTTTTACCTAAATTATCCCGTTGAAGAACCTGCCAGGTTATTTTTTTCGATCTGAAGGAATTGTGCGCCGCACAGCCTGTACTATACTGCAAAAGTAACTTGCAAAGGCTTGTAAAAAGTTTTTGGTCGAATCACAGTCATAATAGCATGAGCTATAGAATTTTATTTTAGTATGATTTTTAAAGAATTCCCCTTTTTTACAAAATCATGTTATAAACAATGGTTAAAAATTGTGTAAAACATCAGAACAAACCTACATTAAAAGATATAGGCCCCCAGTGACAATTTTTTAAGCGAGAAACACAATTGGAGCTTTTTGGCTGGCTTGTAAATAAAATAAAATTTTGCAGACAAAACTCGACGACATTATTCCCCGTTTAGCGAAGCACAGATCAACAAAAGACAGACAGCAGCTGCTGAAAATTGAAAATTTTTTAAAGCTCGGGCTGGCCGAAAATCGGCATTTCGGCTGACCGAAAATCTGAAGCTGCTATTGTGACCACATAGGTAGTTTTCCATATGCCAAAAGCTCAAGCTGGCAGAAAAGCACCAATTGTGTTTCTCGCCTTTATATGTTTAAAAGGAAATTCTGCTCTCTTTTACATGATCTTCAAAGAACTCCACATTTTTTATAAGCAATGGTTAACGTATTATTTAAAAATTTTGAAAAAGAACATATTAAAAGGTACAGATCTAAGCTACAACCTCTATATGTTTAGAACATTAATAAGAGTTTTTTCGATTAATAACGGACGGTTAATTGCACTTCAAAATTCCATATTGAATTTCCATATAGACTCAAAAAGTTAGTTTTTACAATCGAACGTCTATTTTTTCATTATTAATATGTTTTTGGGGGTCATTTTAAGAACTGGAAAACCTTTAAATAGACTTTTTGTTACTTGTACGTGATAGTACAAGTCTTGAAGAAAATTTTAAGCTATAGAACGGTACTCTAGAAGAATCCGCAGACCAAGAGGAGCGTTTTTAGAAGAACGCTTTTTTTTACAAAAAGTGAAATTTCAAGGAAAGTGTTCAATATTTCGCAACAAAAATAAAACTGTTTTTTCAACTAGCAAGAAGCAATATTTTGGCCAAATAGCAAATATCTAAGTTGCGTTGAACAAAAGTTATAAACAAATTAAAATAACGTGAGTTTTAACAGTTTTTTGCATTTTTCTCTATATTTTGTACTCTAACCTATAACTTTATATATATATGTATATCAATCGAAAGATAATTTGAATACCTACAACTTTATAATTTGTTTTTTTTCGATCCGAGCTCAAGTTTTTTTGTTATTCGCAAAAAAGCGTTTTTTTCACTTTCCAGAATTTTTTAGGTTAGGTTCGCCATTCCAAATTCAAAAACAAAAAACGCTATCTTTTTTAGTATTTTTTTTCCTATATAACCATATTTTTTGTTTCCTGATGGCAATTATTAGATGGATTTTTGTAGATTGATTGGACTAAAAGTATATCTTTGAGAACTGTTTATTAATCAAAATTACAAAATGTTCAAGTTGAATTTTCTTCATACAAAAGGGGTTTGGGGGGGGGGGGGGTTGTCCCCAAAACCCCTCCATTCCTACGTCACTGGGACTGGCTGTTAAGGATCGTGGACCCACAGACTTATCTCAAATGTGGAAAGATGGGTTACAAGGAAACGTGGGGAAGTGAGTTACGTTAGGTCGTAACAGGTTAGGTTAGGTTCTTCAGTGGACATTGACGATATAGGAAATAATTCCATCGTTTTATTGTGTGACATCATAGGGCGGAACTAGAAGCGGTGGCGGAGTAATGGAAAATATCCTAGGACGTGTGATGACCTCGAAGGATGTCTGGAAGAAAGTTGAAGCTGGAGGAAGCCGAAAGAAATAGAGAAAGGCAAATAAACGCTAAGAGTATTAGCGGCTGGATAAAGGATGATCCAACGCTTCGACGCAATGCTAAAAAAGCCAGACCTACGGGCCGAGTGGAAGCCAGGAGGTGTTTTAAGTGGGTTCGAGTCCTACATAACCAGCTTTCCGGATCGTAAAAAAGCAATATATTTATGTGTGTTGTGTCTGTGCTTTTATGATATGGTGTTATTGTCATGATAATAATAAGTGTCGTCGTCGCTCGGTGTAGGTGTAGTTTTTGGTATCAGCGTTATTGTAGACCGGGCATAAACTGATCTCTAATCCTGTGACGCAATGAAGGTCTTAGGCGTAGTTGATATATGTACATTACTGTTTGGAGACTAAAGAAGTTATGTAACATGCTACATAAAGAATACTCCTTTAGCTAAACTTATTTTTTTGTTATCATTGTATCTCAAAGAATCTGCACTGAACCTGTCTCTTCTTCATGCATAAAAGGAAAAAAATCCTGCCATGTTTATAAATGATTGCTTTACGCGATAAATAAATTTTCCAGGAAAAAACAATCTCTGAAGAGAAAAAAGGTATATTTTTATCCAAAAAAAAGAATATTACTAGACCCAAACATCAAGAAACCCCGAAGCGAGAAAAATTATCACCTCTCGTATTCAAATTTTCGCTTTGATGCTCCAGATGAAATCTCTCAACTGATCAGCATTCGATTTGGCTCAAATCTTCAGGTTGAAATAAAAAAAAACAAAACGCCAAAGGTTAGCACCCTATATAAATCCCTCGTTTTTCTTGGTATAGTATTCCTTATTTAGTTCCTTTAGGGATGATGCAAATTTTATCCACAAGAACAACAGCAACACCGAAAAAAAAGTTGAGACTTCCTTGAGCGAATGAATAGACCTAATTATCGGGTTTCATAAAATGCTAATGAAGGCTCCCATTTGGTCCCCGCGCGGCCGGAACGGGGAGACAGATCCTCTGGGCTCTATTTAATCTAACTTTGGCTACCGTGGTGGCGCTCGGTATTATTTTAGTCACGTTTTTAATAATGGGATATTATTTTTCTCATTTAATTGTTTACCAGACAAGGATTCTTGTTTTCCGGAATTATATTTGTCTGGGAGGTTTTTGTTTAAAAACTTTTTGCTCAACTTCAATGTTGTTAGCAATTTACTTGAACAAGTTTTGTAGCTTGGAGTTTCCTGAATACAAATTTGTATTCGGAACGTTTTTGTGGTGATTTTAATACCGATTATTTTTAGTTTTATTTTTGATTTTTTTTAAATGGCTTTTTCATGCTCTTGTTGGGTTTATAAAGTAAGGAGTTTCCCATTCTATAATTTTAGATAAAATACTGAAAGAGTTGTACACGCTTTTTAAGAAGACTTTAGATTGACTTTTCACAATCTGTTTGTCGTTCAACCTTGTATTTTAATAATGATATTCTGCGATATTTTTTTAAGTTATTTATTTAAATTTTTTTGCATTTAATCATGAAATAGTTTCAGAAAAGATAATAATGAACTTTGTGCTATATTAAATTTTTTCTATCGTTATAAAAATGCACAGGAAATATTTTTCCACTACTACTGGTAGTTTTTACGAAAATGAGATCAAAAGGTTTCAAAGCTACAAGCGTCTCAGAGAAAAATGAGTACAACAGTCGAGATTCATTATTTTTGTAATATGTTTTCATTAGTTTTTGTAGGTTTATGTGAAAGACTGGCGTTCAGAGGTAATGTAACTTTGTATTGTCAACGGTTTTATCATCATTAACTGTAATTTCAGGTAGCAAGCTCTAGTCGGGAAATAGTAGAGAGAAGAGTAAAAAATCTGACAACACCAACACGCGGTTTTGTTCTACCCGCTCCCAATCCAATACTACCGTGACAGAACGTTGATATCGGTGGTCGAACAGGAGACCGCTTCCTCTCGGACTAAACTTAGAGGCGATGGAAGGAGAGAAGTAAGACTTATTTCTGTAAAGAAGGAACACAAGAAAGTCGGAAAGCCAATGAATTTTATAACATCTGACTGCCAGACGGCTATCAGGGCGAGAAAGTCCAGTACCACCAAAGTCCAACTAGTTTTAGACTGCCAAAGCACTTCCTGATGGCCTAGGCATAAGTGTTGGCTAGGACACGATTATAAAATTAGTACCAGTACAATTTTATTACAATCTCATCTTGCCTCATTTCAAAGTGGACATTTTACTGCCCCAAAGGAAGTAAGAGAGAACCACCATTACGTATTTACAATATTACACTTCGCCTCATTTCCTCATGTATGTTAAAGATCGAAAATCAAGAATGAGTTTATCTCGATACATGCTCATACAAAGAGTAGTAGTATGAGTACTTTTGAACCGGGACATTTCAAAAACTTGATGCCACAGTACAATTTACCATCGCGTAAGGGACAAATGTACTGCCTCGTGTAAGTCCGGCTCTACTCTTTAGACATTCTTCTTCTTCTTTGGTGAGGTATATGTTCCAAAAGTAGCACGGACACTTCCTTGGCCTATTGTACTGCACCCTTTACCTCATATTTTTCGACCAGACGCTTGAACAGGTTCAGCAGCTTGCCTCATGGCTTGCCGGTTAGAGTTGATTGTTCGAAAGCAGACACGCCCTCCTCAAGGCAAATCCTGCAGGTGGAGTCTCCTTTCTATGCTGCATAAATGTTAATGCGGGGCGCAGTGCCCGTTATGAAGCCAACAAGTATCCTGACATCAAGCTAACAAGTGTCCTGACTCCCTTTTTACGACTCCCCAATAATTCCTGAATCGCATGAAGAGTTAACAATCAAGCCCACAAGTATCAAACTCTCAAGTGTCCTGACATCCTTTCCACAGCTCCTCAACAATTTCTTAGCCGCGTTATGGCCGATCCACACGGCATTTTTGCGCAAATATTGTTCCCATATGAATTTTATGTAATTTTTCAGGGGCGCAAGAGTAAAGACGTCTCCAAAAGCAGTTGTAAACCTGATTTTTTCATAAATAAAGCAGGCCATTAAGAGACGGCGCAGAAAGGAACCACTTAGAATTCCGCGTTTCGGAGAGTTTTACCGAGGTCCGATCGGCAAGGGCCCTCTTCACCAAACTGGTAGCCACCCCAATAGCCCGGATCGATGAATGCAATATAAGTTTTATGAGTATGGTGGGAAAGGGTAGGTCAATCCTGACAGAGCCTCCATATCAAGACAAGGCATTATACAACTGGGGATCGCGACCCCCAAAGGAGATTGTCAAATATAGTGCAAAAACTACCCACTGCCCTCGACACGATAACACTACATCTTGGCTTGGTAAGGTGTGCTCTTTACTTCTGTCGATGGTCGGTTATCCAAAGAGCACCACGAGGAGGTGACGGTTCGGTTTTGCCCCCTTATGGTTCCGGGATAGTGGAGGTCGTCAGGCTTCATCTTTACCTTGAATATAAAGCTGTGACAATGGCAAGGAAATTGTGAACGCCATGGCCAGGCAGGTAGTGTTGGGCCTACTCTGTCCTAACACAATTATAAAATGAGTTTGTAAGAGATGCCTCTTTTTTCTTTTGAGCCGGTACAATGCCATACTTCAAATGAGGCGAGATGCTATTGCAATGCCAAAATGACAAAAACAAGCAATTTAAAAAAAGAGAGAAAATAAATCAATGAAGACCTTTTTAACGAGTTTAATTTTAATATGCATTAAACTGCCTTAGAGTAAGTAACAAATCTATGCCTCCACGATGTATATTTATATTTTGCAATCCCACCTCGCCTAATTTCAAGTAAGTTTCATCTAAACTGATTCAACCCTTCTTACTACTTACTTGAAGTATAGGATACCAGATCGGACAAGCATATTCCAGGATTGAGCGGACTAGTGGGCAGAAAAGGATTTTTGTAACTAATACCCTTCACACACTAAAAAAACGAATGAACATTTTTCCAACTTCATTGGTTTTCAATGATCATTCGTTTGAGAGATTTGGGGTAGTATATACAAATATTTCAGACAAATCGGGTTTGAAATTATTAAATAGAAGAGGAGCTAACAAACTACCTTGAGGAGCACCGAAAGTTCGATTCTATTGAAAACTGATAACCTTTGTCTGTCGTTAAGATAAGATTTTATCCATTCCAGAATGGGACTTGGACTTGATATTACAAAATTTAATAGTTTTGCGATTAAAATATTATGTTCTACTGGATCAGAGGCTCTGTTGAAATCAGTATAAATAGCTTTCCAAGCTACATAGCTGTTTGGAGGTTATGACGATAAGGTTTGAAGTGATTCAATTATCTTATATATTAATAGGCAAACAAAAAGTTTGTAAACGCTAAGGCTTTTTTGTTCGTGAACCGATTTCGTTAAAATTTTCAGTGAGTGTTCTTTTTATGGAACAGTTTTGTAATAACGAAATCGATTCATGAATAAAAAAGTTATAGCGATTTTAATTTTTTGAATTTGAAAAAGTCGTTGGAAAATTTGAGTTTTTTGCGAGCATCAACGTAGAGCTGAGTAGCCTAACGATTGACACAAACGCCGTTTCAGTGAAGCGAATGAGAAACAGAGAAAACAATCATTTGTGTGGATTTTTGGCGGCATAACTGACATAAAAAACTCACTTACTTTGTGCGTGCTTTTTTTTATTAATGTATTATTGTGTTGTATAGTGTAAGGTACTGCCGTTGGTTTTTTTGGCGAGTGATAGAAGTGCAAAGTGATAGAATGCATTTATTATTTGATTTGAATTTAAAGAGGCAAGTTGTGACGTTATTTTTTTTCAATATTTTAATTTTGATTTAGTCGTTTTATTTAGTGTTTCTTTTAGTTTTTATTGTGGACGTAAGTCCGTTATGTTTCTAAAATAAAATAAAAAATAAAATAAAGTTTATTATTGCACCTTCAACAACCTTTTCCTTCAGTTAACCTATATTTTTTTTCCAAAATTAGAAAGCTTGGAGTATTTCCTATGAATAATGTACACGCAATTTTTATGATACGGCTTTTACTTTTGAAGTTATAAGCAATTTTGATGTTAAAATTGGCCTTATTTGGTACTTTTCGACATAAGCTTAGGTGGGTCTATTATACAATTGGCTCCATTTCGTACTTTTTTAGTACTTTTACACCTTAGTTATACCTTATTCATGAAAATAGGTTAAAGCGTTACAAAAATACAGGGTGATATTAGGGATTTCGTCCGAATAAAAAGAAATAGCAATATTAACACCTTAGCCACAGTTAGGCGATATTGAAAGTATACAGAATTTCAATACTCATTATAACCGATAATCTGAGACTGTAACATAAGGATTTTAACGGTTTTAGTTGCAAAACACTTGTTAGCTGTAAGCACTTGTTGGAACTTTTCCACTGTAGTTATTTGACATTTAAATTATTGTATAGTTTAAGGTTCCTTGTTTATTGGTTACCCTGGTAACCAACTAGTATAAATAGTTGTGCCTAGAGTACATTAATTCAGTTATAAACTAGAACTCACAGTGAGCACTAACTGGCACTCCAGGGTCCAATGGTCTCACTGCGAGTTAGGTTATGCGTTTTACTTTAAATAAATAATTAATTATAACGAGTTAAAAACTTTCTTTTAATTTTATTAATAATTGATACATTTCGCCAATTGTATCAATTATTATTTTCCGATACATCGGTTTTCCCACCTTTCCGATTTTTTTTAGATAACTTCCTACAAACCGATTTTTTCCAAAGTATTTTTTTTTAAAAACTAGAACTTTTACCTATATTATCCAGTGCCGTAGCTACTCTGTTTCGCGTGGGGCGGCAAAAAAATTTTCCTAAATGTAACGTCTATTTTATCTGATTTTATTTCCTACTGCTATAGTTAAAAGTCTTTATAAATTTTACTTTGCGTTGACGTCCAACCCAGTTCATTGATGAAATGACTCTAAAAAATATTGATTCTCTCTCTCTGGGACAACATGTGATTATGAAGAGATTCCTTTATCAGTGGCATAAAAGCGATTCTTTTGTGCTTCGGTTGGAAGCAAGTCTAATATTTCCCGCTGGGAATCGTTACACTACTACATAGGCATTACAATCGTTACACGAAAATGATGGAGATAATGAGTTCCGAGTGAATTATTGAACTCATATTAAAACCGTTTTGAAATTATGGACAAGTCTGCGAAGGGCCAATGACCCATCCACACTACACAATCTTCGATGCACACGCATTTTAGTTTTTTCTCAGAATTTCAGAGAATTGTAAAGCCCCTTTTTCCTAGGACAATTTTCGTTGCGAAAAAAAAATCGTTGCGAAAAAAATTTCGCAGTCTGTTGTGCGATTTTTTTGAGTTATGTTCCTACGAATTCAATTCTCGCAACGAGATTTAGTCAAGTAAACAAAACGTAACCATGACGAAAACTCAAACAATAAAAAGTAAAACACATATATAGAAATTTTACAGCCAACTTTACAATATTTCGCAACGAAAAATATCTCGTTGCGAAAAAGAATGGTTGAATCCATTCTTTTTTTCGCAACGAAAAAGAATGATTTCTCGCACTGAAGGTGCGAAATTTTCGATTTTTTTCGCAACGATTTTTTTTTCGCAACGAAAATTGTCCTAGGAAAAAGGGGCTTAAAAAAAAACCTTTGGAAAAAGGGTCATTCCACTTTTTTATGGCCTTTTTAAAGCGCTGCCTTCTAGTGTACTATCAAAATTGCGTCATCATTCTAAGAAAATGGCAAAACATATATGGGAAAAAAAGTGCGCATTCTAGGATTGTGTAATGGCGGTGTGCAAAGATTGATTCAAGACGATTTGAAGCGAAAGATTCCGTATTTTCACTGTCTGAGCCATCAATTTCATTTGGTAATAATCAAGGCCAATTTTTTGACTAGGTTTGATATTTAGCTGTCAATCATTTTCGATTACGAATGTCTTCTGTGCTTAAGACTAGTATGGAGCTCGCACGGAATTCCGTTCAGCATTTTTGGTAAATATTTCTACACGGAAAAATTGCGTATAGACTACCGCACAGTGGTCTGAAATCCCCAAAACCTGGACAAAATTAATTTACTACCGTAAGAAAAATAATTTTTTATGAAAATCGGTATGTGGGGGTATTCGGGGTCCCTGAGTAAGAATCCGTTATCAGATTTTTAAAAAACAAAATGGCGGATCCAATATGGCGACCAACTTTATGAAAAATTAAGCAAATTTGATGAAAATCGGTATATGGGGGTTTTCGGGGTCCCTGAGTAAGAATCCGTTATCAGATTTTTAAAAAACAAAATGGCGGATCCAATATGGCGATCAACTTTATGAAAAATTAAGCAAATTTGATGAAAATCGGTATATGGGCTTCAGTCGTGATTGCTGACGATGATTTGTAAATCAAATCGAAATGCATTCGGGTTTCATTATTGAGAATATAAAATATTTTTAGATTCCAATAAATTGCGAGTAGAATCATTAAGGTGTTTTTGTTTAATTCTATTTGATATTATATCGATTCTACGTAGTTCAGTGTTTAAAAATGTCTTTATCTGATCACACATTCGTTATTTGCTACCTTAAAGAACCCCAGATACCGATTTTCATTGGAATCGGAATACAATTGGCAAATTCGTCGGCCATATTGGCGCGGCCATTTTGAATTTTTTAAGTTTTGACCACAAATTCGTTATTAGCGACCTTAAAAACCCCTAGATACCAACTTTCATTGAAATCGGAACACAATTTACGAATTCAAATTTGGGTGGCCATTTCGGTAATTTTTCAGCGGCCATTTTGAATTTCGAGGTGTTTCATGGGACTGGTGCGCCCGCTATAGTGCACACATACAGAATCTTTCTTTTATTAATATAAGATGATATAGATGAAAAAAAAGTTAATATATAGCCCCTGAATAGGACCCTCAAAACTATACATTGAGAAAATATGTACTATATCATGGATAGAATTACATGGAGCAAGCAGGAGCAGCTGATTTTTTTGTACTTAGCCATCAATTCATAAGCCGAATCGTTATTAAAATACCACAATTTACTACATATTTGATCATAAATAAACAATACAATTATTTATTTATGTTCATTTCAATAACACAGTATAATTGTATTTACTCTCTGGAGAAGAATCCATTTTACCCAAAAGAAAACGGGTAAACGTACTGCAATATACACGCAAAAACGTAACACGTGTTTTTGCTCGGAGAGAACGTGCTGCGTGCAGCGTGTTCGACGCTCACTTTCCAAATGGAATACAAAAGAGATTTCGAACATCTGCCTCTTGCCAAGGGCCTTGAAATACTCCAGGGGGGCCACTATACCTAACCCACGTGAAAAAAGTCCCTAAATATAAACTTTCGTTTTGGTACTTTTGTCCAGGTTTTGGGGATTTCAGACCACTGTGTACCGTGGAGAAAAGCTAACAGTTGAGAAAAATCGAACAGCTGACTGTTAAAAATCACATATAAAACATATAAACTGACGGCAATAGCTTTTTTTTATTCGTCCTGTCAAAATTACCTAACACGCAACACAGAATAATTGTCTGACATTTATTCCGTTCCAACATGAACGGAAAAAGTCTCCAATTCCCTGCAAGCCACCTGTTAGAGAATTGCACAAGTTAAATATTACCAATAGTTTTCCGTTCGAACTGCGTACTCATAAAACAAAAAGGGCACGGAAAAATTTGGTGAACGGAATTCCGTGCATCTTTTTACGTGTATTTTATATGGGGAACGGAATTCCGTTCGAACTCCATACTAGGCTTTAATGCAAAATTTTTCCGTCTCCACAAACAATTGAACCAGTAACAAAAGCATTGCAAGGTGGAGCAATGGTATACAAAAATTCGATGGCACTCATTAGAGCCGTTTATACAACGATCGAAAAAATGAGAACAGAAGATATTTTCGAGAAATACTACTCTGAAGCAACAAATGTTTTGAAGAAATTACACCCTAGAGAATCGGCTCTCGGTTCAAGGCGCCCTCGCTCAATTCGAAATCGACACCAACCAACAATGGTAAAGGATTCTGTTGTCGAAGAAATTCTGGGAAAACGAAACGAATCGTCCGTCAGCCTGAAATCGACATTTTACGAAACGATCAACATTGTGTTAATCGAAATGACAAAACGTATCGTAAGTGACGATATCTATCTCACAGCTATCGATACAGTAGACGAAATGGATTTGAAAAAGCTGCAGCCTTCGACCGAGTTGGGCATCGAATTGCTAAATGAAATTGTGCTAAAAACGAAAATTCGTCCAAAGAATGAGAAATTGAACGATTTGAAAAGGCCAGGGGTTAAAAAATTCATGACTGTGGTACTGACAGAGCTGTATAAGGTGCGCCAGGAATGGAAAACGTGTACAACTTTCCCGCCCGGAACGGCAGTATGCGAATCATCGTGTTCGGCATTGACACGAATCATGCGCCCTCAACGTATTACTACATGTCAACTGATAGATTAAATAATTTTACTGATAGATTAAATTTTTATATCTGAACACTGTTCTTTTAAGATTTGATGAACTAAAAAATCACAAAGTGCAATTATTTTAAAGAAATGATTAAATGTTATTTTTTTAGAAAAAATAAACTACATATATGAAGTATGAGAAAAACGCGTGGGGGGCAAAGCCCCCCTAGCCCCTGGGTTGCTACGGCCCTGAATTATCCCGTTGAAAAACCAGCCAGGTTATTTTTTTTCGATCTGAAGTAATTTTGCGCCGCACAGCCTGTACTAATACTTCTAATAGCTATATTGAAGCAGCGCTGACAAAAGTTTTTTGGCGACTATCAGGCTAGGCGAACGCTGGTCCCAGCACAACACAACATAGCACAGCAGAGAAAACTGTGTTTCATTATATTTAAGCTACCATCGCATATTTGTGACAGCACAGCACAGCTTAGATATAATGAAACACAGTTTTCTCTCCTGTGCTGTGCTGTGTTGTAATGTGCTGGTACCAGCGTTTGCCTAGCCTCAGGCCTGAAACACATTCAGGGTAGCAAGCACCAAGCCGCAAGTACCAAACATCAAATATAAGTTTAAAACAACGTAAACTTTATGACAGTTTTCACATTCGCGGTAGCAAGCATCATTTGATACCAGTAACAAATGATGCTTGGTACCCAAGTTTGGAAATTTTTAAATTTTGCTACTTGATGCCGTAGTTATGCCAACAGAAAAATGTTATTTTCAAAGTGTCGACAGGTTGTGTTTCCTTTATAGCAAATCATTTTTATATTAATGTATTATTATTAAAAATGGTGGAAAAAATGATAGAGAAAACTCTGCCAAAAAAATCACGTAATCTATGTTCTTCAGGTTCATTAAGTTCTCTTGTCCAAAGTTTTCTATTATTTATTACGAAATCAATCATAACCATAAATTGCATTGCAGACCAAAAGCAATATTTCAAATTCGTCTTCAAAATCCATATTGTTTTCTTGTTAGTAGTGACAATTTATAAATACGTTAAGTTGCCAATACTGTATGATATGCGCGGCTTGGAGCTCTGAATGTGGCTTCTTTCGGTATCAGATGCTTGGTACTTGCGACTTGGTACTTGCGGCGTGGTGCTTGCTGCTCTGAATGTGTTTCACGCCTCATAGCGAAATAAACGCTCTCCTGCCTCCAAGGCAATCTTAATGGCTCAATACACGAGTGCTCCATCCGAGCACGCCACTCCAAAACAACAACAATTTGTATGCACTCGAAATTTCAAGCGTATGCAAATTTTGTTGTTTTGACGTGGCATGGTCGAATGGCGCGCTTGGAATGGTCGAATGCACTTTATACCCGCGTTACCAGATTAGCCCACTCATCTCACTACCACCACCTACAACCCGTCTTTTCGCTGCGCACTCAACCAGATAGCAATTCGTTTCTAAATAGAAAAACTCGACCGAGGAACATGCTGCGGTTTTGTCATTTCTGAGAGGAGTAAAATTCGTCTTTTCAGGGGAGTATTTAGGTCATAAAGGGAGTACTAACAAAACTTTTTATTGAAGCCTCCGTTTTATAAAAATCTCAAGAATCTCAAGCTCAACTAAAAACACTACATTAACTGTAGCTTACTATAACTTATGATTTCGCGTCTTTTATTCTTGGTCCGCTTAGGCAGTGATAGAACACATCACAAAATTAACCAGAACCAGAACCTAAACTAGGTAAAGCATAAAATAGAAAAATCTACTAGATGACCCATAAAGGACGTAGGTCTGGTAGTACAAAAGAGTAATAACAGTCTAAAAATTTATCTTTTTTGGCAAGTTTTGAAATAAAATTTATTAGGGCCGGCCGGGCACTAGCGACTTTTGTTATGGGCGATTAAATAGTTTATTTAATCCATGAAAAATTTACTCTCCGTTAAAATAGAACGTGTTGGATTAATTTAGTTGCCGCAACTTAAAAATCGCCTGTGTGTTACGTTTACTTTTGTGCGTTCTATTTTTGGGATTAAAAAGTTGCTTCAAACTAGTTGCTAGTGCACGGCCGGCCTAAAGGGAGTAAAATTTCGCTGTGAGGAGTATGGGAGTATAAACGGCTCGAGAATAGTACAAATACTCCGATCGGAGTAACTTCGACAGCCCTGCTGTGGAATAATCTTTCGCAGTCAGTATTTCCGAGCTCTTACAACACCCAAGAGTTCCGAGCTCTCACCCATCCCAATAGCCCTTAACCCATTCCCCCCCGTACTAAGCTTACTGCAAGACATAGCACCGTGACGTGACAATGGACATAACGGACTGGTAGTACAAAGGGTGTTTCCTGAGCTTAGCACTGTCACATAAAAAAAAATTAAAGCTTACCAATGGGCACTTATACTTTTGATATGGTGGCTTTAGATGATCGCAAATAGAGGTTAATTAGATTTGTGATTTGATCTTCCAACGAAATCACATAGTATTGGACAAATGTTTGCTTTACTTATTAATTTTTCATTTTATTATTAGTCAAAATATTTTTTTAGTAATATAATATTAACATAAATCTCAAACTATTTATTCCATCAAAAACAGAACAAGCAGGAATTATTTTAGGTATATTGAAAATGCTTTAACGCTGACTCAATTGGAAAGTTTGTTATTTTGTAATGGTGCTGCCAGAATTTATTCAAATTTATTTCTTTTTGCATTAACACGCTGCGGTTTAAGTGTGAAAAAAGCGGAGATGGTGTGAAACTCTCACATAGAGTGAATTAGGTTAAGAGGAGTCCTTTTCATATATTTGATGCACAACCGCATACATCATACAATTTTGCATACAATTTTGTTGAACGCCCTAGTTTAAGTTTCATCCAACCTCTCCTACCCCCAAAGAAAAGCATACTGTAGTAAATCCATGTCAAAAACATGATAAAGAACATTTTTACTCCCCGATAGGCTTAAAATACCTTTCATATATGCGAATTAACACCCTCTCTATATATACCGACGAGTACGTGTATACATAATATCAATACTATGCAATTTAAATGAAACACTATATCATCCCTTGAGCTCCATCGGAAGTATCTGAACGAACAAAGAATTTCTCTCAGACGTTTTCCCAAAGCCTGTTTCGTATTCATAACCGTGCTAAATTCATATCGATTTTCTTTGGTTCGTTCCTTGTTACTTGTTACGTTGGCAGAAAATTTCCTTCCGTGAATATCCAATGCAAGTTTGAAGTCTGAAGAATATTTATGGGATATTCACCCCGTTTGTAATTGCATTATTAGCTAACGAGGCCTTTGAACTTTGTCCTACATTTTCATGACGGGGGTTTTTGCTGTTATGTTCCGCTATGTAAAAGGAAAGCATGAAATTCCGGAAGACATTTAACCCCTTTTGCGTTATAGACATCACCCCTTTCGTATTTTGTGTAAGTGCTACATGAGTTTGCCATAAGTCATTGATAAGTATCTGCTTTTGTTTGTTTATTCTTATTAAAAGGCATTTTGTTAAGATATTTAAATTGTGATAAGCTGCAAAAGTAGATGAACAATGAATTATTTATTATTTTGAGTTTATTTTGTAATTCTGATAAAGCAGTGGGCTATCGTCGAGAAAGTGCTGAATTCAAATCCCCACATTCATGAACTCCAGACAGTAAATATTTTGACCAAATATAAGCACTTCGATAATTTCAATGTATCAGGAACTGACTATTAGGGAATAATACTTCCAGCAAACCCCGCCAGAACACCTTGCCGGTCTCAAGCCACCAAAAAAGACGGAATCTGTAAATGTACTGCTTAGAGGTTTAACTAGACCCATCCATGACTTCAGTGGATATGAAAATTCCGGGGATGATCGTTCTGGTAAGTTTTTGGGCGAGAGGTTTGTTTACAATCTTTCCTCATGAGACAAATTTTGTTATAGATTCGAGAAGTCAGCCTCGGAATAGTCAGGATTTACGGCCTCAGCAGTGTTGCGCCTTTTACTACAATAGTAGCAGATCTACTACATTTCGCGTTTTCAAAATTTTACTACATTTGGCTTCTTATTTGCTACATATTTCGCGTCATCAGGGCTAGCTGTCAAACTGTAGATAAATTCCGACTCAAGAAGTTTCAGTCCAGTTCAACTGTATATTATTTCTTGAATTTCCTCATATCGAAGTAAAATTAGAAATTCTAAATAACTAATGGAGAGGTTTGATAGGAGAAACATATATTATTGAAAAATGCCAGGGCAATGACGTTGTAGAATTTTGGATCAATTTAAAGAAAATTAAAAATGGACTGAATGAAGAAATTTATGCTGATTTGGCTGATTATATGTTAAACATTTGTACATTACCGCAAAGCAGTGCACCTGCTGAACGGAAATTTTCAACTTTAAAATTAATAAAGGACCCGAAAGGAAACTTGTTACAAACTGAAACAATAGATAATATATTGCTTTCTAGAGAATTAATTGAAGAAGAAAATGATATTTTCGAACCTGATTGGACTTTCTTAATTGCTCTACTAAATTTGTATAGAAGTCGTGTGTAAATATGTGATCTATATTTGCCAAAATAAAAAAAAATATTTATAATTATTAAAAGTACAAATGTATATAAAGTTATTTATGTTGAAATAAAAGTTGTATTGTTGCTACTACATTTTTTTCAATTCTGCTACCATTTTTTTACATATTTACTACATTTTTCAAATCACCAAGGCGCAACACTGGGCCTCAGTCATGTTACAGGACTAATATTTTCAGGAACTGCGATATAAAATCGCCAAAAGGAATGTCAAGACAATCTAAACCCCCGACGCAATCGCATAAATGACAGATAACCCTAATAGCCTTATGACACTGGCTTTTTCGTAGGCTGAAAATGCTGCCTTGGCTTGGCTGAAAATGACGAAATCTGTTATACTGTGTGACAGAGATAGCATGTGAGAGTAAGAACGATTGTCTAATTATTATAACAGATAGTTGTGAGTGAATACAGAAGGAATCCCCCAATTCGCAACCCCCTCACGTTGTAATAAGAAAAATATGTCTTCCCCGCCTTGAAATTACTAATGGGACATTCAAAAATCACCGTAAACACCTCAAAAAAAATTTTTGGAGCGATTTTACTCCGGAGCCCCAATTCTAAACATTTACCCCTTCACTTCAAATATATCTATTGTCACTTCAATTATAAATATTGCCACTTCAATTATATTTATTTCCACTTCTTATATAATTATAATCACTTAAATTATATTTATAATCACTTCAATTTATTGTTATTCACTCACTGTTATAAAAAGTCGAGAGATGCAGCAAACTGAAGAACATGAATCTCATTCTTTTCCTATGCTTTTTATAACAGTTTTCTAGACTTTTTATAACACTTAAAATCCAGCCACAGAAGTTTGAGTATACTCCTCTCACTCTTACATATGGGAAAATCTCCTTTGAATTTTTTCTTTCAGGTTTCAGCCTAGCCAAGGCAGCATTTTCAGCCTACGATAAAGCCAGTGTCATAAGGCTATAAATGATTATAGAATAATAATCACTAGAGAGCGGATTAGATGCAAATGCATATTTGTTATTTATAGTGTTCTTTATGTTAAAACTATTAAGAAGGTTGTTTTATGATATTTACTATAATTTTCTTTATAATTTTTTTTTGCATATTTTGCATATTTGCATACAATTTGCATATTTGCATTTTTTGCATATTTGCATATGTTTTGCATATTTGTTTATTTTGACAGTTTTGTGCCATCATATTATTAGTTCAAAACTTAGAATCATTCAAATTTTCGTGTGTATTGTATCTCAAATGCTGCGCTGGCAGCACACAAGTCGTTTCATTCATCTGTTTCGAGTTTTCCATTGAATTTTTCCATTTAAAACTTGTAACGAATGAGTTGAAACTACTTTGGTTTTGCCACCCCTGCATATTTTATTTATTTTCATCAGAATATAATACGAATCAATTAGATACGTCGAAGACGCTATAAAACACATTAAAATAATTCCTGGGAGTTTTGGCAAAACGATTATGCCGGGTTTTCATTAGTAGAATTAGTGGTAGAGTATACTGGGCGAGTACTCGCCTAATGAAAACGTCAGTGGTAGAGTAGAGTACTTAGTTATAGTAGAGTAGAGTAGAGTGGGATAGCACCGTGGTAAAGTTACTCTACCACTTGCCGTCCCCCAGCATTGCTTTCCACTCTACTATACCGCCACTATTCTAATGAAAAGTGTTGAGATAGGGTGACTTCCAAAATACATCCCTGCGGTATCACTGCAGAATGCAGCTACAGACTCCCTATTGCTGAATTCTGCAGTGATACCGCAGTGATGCATTTTGGAATTCACCCATAGTGTAACATAGAAAAAGCCTCGTCTGGTTGAAGTATTGCGTGTTTGTGTCAAGTGGTTTGAGACAGAAACTACTAAATTAGTAGAATTATACAGTGATTATAAATGCCTATGGAATATAACAAGCATTGATTACGGACATCTGCGTATAAAGCAATAGTAGCTGAAATGGGCTGAATTAAAACAAAAAATAAAAAATCTAAAGTCCCGTCCTCACTACGCGGACTTAGATCCCACGCGCTTTTGGCGGAAAGGCCTTTAAATTTTCGGAATGGTGAGTTTTTGAAGAGCTAATCTGAAAGAAAATAATTATTTAATGAATATTGAATAATCTACATTAAGAAAAAAATCAATTTTCATTTAAAAAACCCGTATTGTGTGAAAGTACGATGTACCTTTTAAGCACAGGCTGTTGTTTGCGCAGTTTGGCCGTACTGCCTTTGCCATTAAAAACTCTATAAGAAAAAAAGGCAAAAGCGCGTATAAGTGAAATCCGCGTAGTATGGATCCACCATTAGAAGTTCTTATAACCAAGAACGAGTTTACTATTTACTTCTGTACCATACTATTTTCAATTTAAATGAAAACGGGTACTCTACCAGTTAGTTAGCTCGTAGAGTTAGCTCGGCTTAAAAGTAGGCCAGTTACTCTACCACTAATTCTACTAATGAAAACCCGGCTTTTCAGATAAACTTCAACAAGTTTTAGATAAAAATCTATCTTGAATATAAAGCCAGTATGGTGTTACGAAATGACAACATAATTAAAGAGTTGCCAAACAGTTTTCAAACAATTAAGATTAATACCAATTTATTAAGCAAGTACTTTTCTGCATATAAAATGATATTGACTGACAAACGTAATAACCTTACATCCACAAATACATATTGAAAAGATCATGATTGTGTATTGTATCTTAAATTATGTATCTTAAAAAGAAAATACATTTCTCAAAACACTGTTTTAATTTGTATTTTGTATTGCATATTTTGCATTTTTTTTGCATATATTTACATATTTACTGCATATGCAATTGCATATTTTTGCATAAAATTTTGCATATTTTGATATGTTATAAAAAATGGATTCTATAAACAAAAGTATTAGTAGGTACTTACAAAATTAAAAAAAATTATCATTAAAAATATAAAAGTTGCATATAATCCGCACTCTAATAATCACCGACTTCAGAAAAAAACCAATCCCGTGATGCACAAAGAAGGATGAAATAATTGCTTGTAATTCTTTACAACATTAATCCAATCAGAATGGATTTAGAAAGAAGAGAAAAAAAGTCGAACTGCCCGACCTGGGGTTTAAACCCGCAATGCTTACTTCGTTAGATCAACCCCATTACCGATTCAAAATCAAAGCGGGCGGATAACTACGTCTTGCCAATAGGCTGGAACACAGGCTTATATATCGATATATCCATAATAAAGGTGAAACCCCAATGTAGGCTTGGCTTGCTTTAGTGCTTTGCTTTGCTTTGACATATCAAATAAACCAGTGCTTTGTTATGGGAAAAAACCAAATGACAAAGCGGCAAAGCCAAAGCAAAGCCAAAGCAAAGCTCAAAATGACCAATGTTCAATTTTTTGATGCTTTGTATGCTTTCGCGTTCGTTTAATATTTATTTTGCTTAGAGAAATAAATGTATATAGAGGTTTGAGAAAATTTATTTCATAAAGAAATTATTTTTTTGGGAATAACATTAACTATAAATATTTAAGAGTTCAAAATTAATCTGAGACAACTATTTCTATATCCCATTTTAACAAATTTCTCGTAAATGTTTGAACAGTTAATGTCATAAACCATTTGTGCTTCTTTATCACTCTACACAACAATAGATATTTACATTCGATCCTTTGTTCTTTTTATGAAACAAAAATGTCCATTCCAAAGGAAAAATTCCGCAAAATTTATACCTCTTACCTCTTTCGTGTACTATTTCTATTTCCTGTGCTCATGGAAAGCAAACTGTAAAGTAACTAAACCAAAGTGTGTATTTGGGCTTGTTTTGCTTTGGCACGTGGTACCTGAAAAGCTCACCAAGTTCAAGCAAGCCAAGCCTACATTGGGGTGGGGTTTCACCTTAATCGATATTTTACAAGCTTTATATTAACTTCGTTCTCTGTGGCGAATAAATCTCGCGATCGGTTTTTTGACCACTTCCCGATATTCGGTGATGCTTAAATTTGGCACACACGAAAATGGCTCCCCCACATCCCCTTTACATATTAAAAACAAAAATGGAAGGGTTACAGCTGGGTTTCAAAGCTCGGCTCTATCTCTCCGTCTACAATTTTAGCCCAGGGAAATTAGAGTTTTAAGGAGACAAAATTCCAAAATGGTCCACAGCTTCCTGGGGCTTTTTAAGAAAATAATTTCGGAATCACGAAAAAAACATGGCCGCCGGAGATATCGCGTTTTGCCCGTGTTTTCCTTGTATATCGGTTTCTATAGGTCGTACAAGCCCGCCATTGTTGAGTGATTTTTGGAAACTTTCACCTTGAATAACTTTAAAAGGGTTAATCGGGTCAATATTTTTGTAAGATCTAAAGTTGTAGAGAATTTCATTGGCAACATTTTGGGCCCTCTCCGGCAGCCATGTTTTTTTTGTGATTCCGAAATTGTTTTCCTAAAAAGTCCCAACGAAGCTGTGGACCAATTTTCAGCCATTTTGGAATTTTGTCTCCTTTCGTGCGTTTTTTTTACTAATTTTCCTGGGAAATTTCGCAACAATAAAATAATTTGTTCGCTGCCTTCGAAAATACTTCTATCCGTTCAAGGTGTTCTAACTTTACTAGTTTTTTATGCCCGCTTTCGAACTCCGTTATCAGAATTTAAAAAAATTGCACGGGACCACCGTGGGGAACTACCCTTTCAAACAAAAAAAAGCAAAAAAGTTATTGTGTTACAAAGTTATGCGTGAAAGGACGAAAAAAATGGTGAAAGTGATAAAATAAAGCCATTTATAAATTTTATTTATAATGCTGTTGTTAAGGGCTGTACCAATTTTCAGCAACTTCCGAATTATCTCGCAGTCAAATATCTCTTTATACTGGACTCTGAATCCATTTCCCAGAGTAAGTACTTGCGATTTTCCCTACTGGGTTTTTAGTAGTCTTGTATGAGTGTATTAATTTCTCTTTGTAAGCCAACCTTTACACCAGGCTTTGCGTTTTCGTTTTTTTTTACACTTCATGGCCATTAACAAACCGACTAAAGCGATTGCGTCGTCTTCTTGTTTGCTCGCCATCGACTGAGTTAAAATCTTCCGGTTTAACGTAGCGTATGTTTGCTCTAGCCTGCACAGGTATACCTTTCCGCTTTACCTGCGCAGGTTTACCTAACAGGTTTACCTGCGCAGGTTTACCTGACAGGTTTATCGTAACGTGTGTACCGGGCCTAGAGTCAATTGCCCGGCATACCGGGCTCATTTCAAATATTTCACAATGTGATCTTGGCTTAATCCTTGAAATTGTAAAAGACGATATGCGCCAACTAGTAAAAAGGATGGGTCGAGTTACCGAGGAGCAGATGTGGACTCGATCACTAGTTCCTGAGAAGATGAGGACCCAAAAACTAGCAAAACAAACAAGAAATAACAATGCGATAAATTGGCACACAGTAAAATTAAGAAATTACAAGGGAAATTGGAGGAATATTAACAAGAAAAATATCTCAAGTGAAACTTGATAAAAGAAAAAGAAATACAGAACTAAATAACAATGTATTAAGTACATTATACACCATAAAACGAAAGAATTGAGCAATGGTTTGTTGATCAATGTAATATGTGCGCTGACGCTCCCCAGATAAATTATGTAAATACTAAAAAAAATCGTAGGTCCTACTACAGAGCCTTGCGGAACACCACGCGTTATTGATAAAGGATTCGAAAATGGGTTTTGTAGCGATTCGATTTGGGATTGGTTATGCGCTAAGGATGGGGATCTCGTGCTGTCTATTACTTAGTTCAAGAAGCCTATGGTTAACACCGTGAAATGATTTACTGAAGACCAGAAGCACCAGAGAGGGAATATCACCAACAGCCATGCATAATACTATCACCAGCGCAATTAGGGCAGGACCGAATCCTGGTTGTAGAGCGGTTAAAGAAGAAGAAGAAGTTTTATCTATTTCTTTGCTTAAAAAAGACTTACATACTTGTTTTGGTATTGGGAGGTGGAAAGGCTCATGGGACAAACACAATAAAACCACATTCTCACCTTCCACACTTCGTGCGGGGCTGCTTTACATTATTTCATTATGTGGCTCGAGCAGCTTGGCATCTCCGCATGCCCGAAACGATGGAGGTATGCTCTATATCTTCTCTGCCTGATCAGGAACAGCGTGAAGACGGAGCTACTTGCAGTCTTTTCGATCCTTAATGAACTCGTACTACCTTCTTTGCCATTCTCGGATGTACTGACAGTGCCATTTTCCCCTCAATTTTTCGTCTTCTTGCTGGCGTACTCGGTGTCATGAAGGTACTTGCCTTCATTCGCTAGGATGTCGGTAAGATTATTCTCGCAGTAATGCCTGCGTTTCATACGACTTTGTTCGATATGGGCAGTGTGCTCGTCAAGCATTTTTCAGTTAGTACCTCAGTTTCTTCTCCTGTTAGGTGTTGGCTTCACTGGCGTGGCATATAGAAGGCCTGAGCTAGCTACTAGTTATTTTTCTTAAATGGCGACTACAGTCCTTGTAGCACTCCGGCCTCTCGAGTCGCCTCTACGTCTTAGTAGGGGAGCTGGCACTTGAAAAAATCGTGTCGTCCCAACCTTCTGCCGTTTGGTATATAAGCTTTTGAAGTAATTTTAAGCATTTTTTATAATATGACATTTTTGCGGGAAGTGGACCCATTTCGAGTTAGGGGTTTTGGGGGTTAAAAAAGGGGTTAAAATTGAAAAAAATTTCTGCCGCTGCGTATGTAGGTTCTACTAGAGCTAAATAACCGTTAAATACTAGTGGCAGAAATTTTTGACTATTTGCTAGGGTGTGGGGAGAAAAATGGCAACTTCAGCTAGGGGTGGCTTGGGGAGGGTCCAAATGGTCAAAAATGTCTGCCACTAGTATTTAACGGTTATTTAGCCCTAAAAGAACCTACATACGAAGCGGCAGAAATTTTTTTCAATTTTAACTCCCTTTTTACCCCCCAAAACCCCTAACTCGAAATCAGTCCACTTCCCGCAAAAATGTCATATTATAAAAAATGCTTAAAATTACTTCAAAAGCTTATATACCAAACGGCAGAAGGTTGGGACGACACGATTTTTTCAAGTGCCAGCTCCCCTACTATCTTGCTGCTTGTCTCATGCTCGTTCAACGTGTCTACTCAATTTTGTATGTTTGACTATATTTATTACGTCATACATTTCTTCTGCCGATACTAGAAGTCGAACAACTCCTGTTGCGCTGATGAAGAACGCTATTTAAGTTGGAACAATAATCAGCGCTGGACTATTTTGGGACTTGCATTTTTCGTTTTTTTCTATTGCGTTGTTCTAAGCATGATTTTTTATGTGATAGTCTAGTCTAGGATGAGGCCCCAATGTCTAATGAGTAAGCTTAGCTAGAAGGATAGAAAAAGAATGATGGAACCAATTGCAGAGTATTTGCCTTCTTCGGTAGTCTAGAGAATAAGGCCCAACTCCCACCCCAGAAATCCGTGATTCGAATCCACACAGAGCCACGGTCCTTCGGCTTTCCACCTGTCAAACCGTAGACATTATAAAACGTCTACGTTCTTGTCTTTCATTATAAGAAAAAACGAAAGTGCTCACTAATATTTCACTAGGCTTCTTCTTTCTTCAAGTTTTTCGGTTAATAACATATGAGGTCCAGGAAGTGAAGGAGTGGTGTCACGGCCTCCACTTGGATCTTATCGTTTACCTCAGATTATTATTGGACAGACTGCTTGAAGAAGCTAAGCTTGACTTGCAAGACTCTGCTCCTCAGATAACGTAAAGGGAAGACTTGTTTTCCTCGATCGGTTTCTTCTCCATAAGCGGTAATGTAGGGGGTAATCAACTCAACCAGTGTCCTAACATTGCTTCTCTTGCGCCCCAGTTATCTGGCTGCACTACGAGACGGCTGATTAAATTTTAAAAGGCCTGGATTGGACCTCCAGAGTTCGATCGTTTAGGAAAATTTTCACCAAACTGGTGTGTGTCGAGCAAAACCTGGCCAAGTCATCCATTTTTACATTGTTCACGATGACTTGATAGTCCGAGACTAACCTAAGGATGATCCCATTCAGTTTCAGACTAGGCTTACAGAAAGGAAGAGCTGTGCTGTTGTTAAAACTATCGGTGGAAATAAGTTAGATTTACTTCTAAACTTTAACAAATAAACGAAAGACAAAATTTCTATCAAGTTCAAAGTACAAAAATAATATAAATCGAAAAAGGTGACTACTGTATGACATTCAGAATTAGACTACATGAAGAATGGGACACAAAATACACAAAAATGTGGTTTACAAGACACCTAAAGAAAAAAATTAAACACGAAAAAGCATCTTAAGAGATTAATTTTAAGAACCCTAAATCGGCTTGAAAACTTACATATTAATAAGAGGTATTTAATAGCACGCTTCCACACCATTTCCAAAATTTGACAAAATTCCATCCTATAAACTTTCTTAACATTATATTTACAGAGCACCTCGAACATGGTGTGTATACCTCAAGCTTAAATAGAATTTAAATTATTTAAATTAAAGCTTAAAAACTCCTCAAATAAAGCAAACTCCATATCATACAAGTATATGGACCACATAGGCAACAGAGCATCATATATGCTGTGTAACTCCCCCGCCTCATATATGGTAACCAAAAATCTAGTATATATGGTGTTTGTTCTACATATTAAATTTTCAGTTGAAAAACTTTTGAAGAGCTCTTTGAGTTGTGGAAGTCTTTTTCCTTGCAACTATTAAATAACATTTTCCATGATTTTGCACAATTTTTCACTATATAGTAGTTGTTCTTCTAGGGGTCGTTTCTGCTGAAGCTGCATCAAAGCCATTCAGAATTTAATTTTAACATTTTCCTTCTTTTTTTTTCTTCGTATTTTGAATTTTCTCTGTTGCTTCTGATGTTTTTTTTTGATGATGTTTGGTATAGTCTCATTAGAAAGAAGAAAACCTTTTTTTTGTATCAAAAGTGAAAAGCTAAGATGATGGGGTGGAGAGGAGATGCCTAAGGCTGTCTTCCTGGTATACTTCAAACAATAACGAAAAGGTTAAAGAATTAATTAAAAAACGTGATGACGGTGTTTTAGGTAAATCAAATTAGTACGAAAAGGAATCAAACAAAAGTGTTTTAATGGTGTTATATTTTAGTTTTTTTTTTGTAATGAAAAAATACCTGTAGAAAGAATGAAAAAAGCTGCAACACAAAGTAAAATTCAACAATGCCAGTTCAGAAAGTTTTGTGTACAGACTATTTCAATCTCTGACACTTTTGCTGTCTCTTATAACCAACTTCAGAATTTTCTTGAATTATTGATTTCGTTTTTCAGGTAAAAGTTTTGAAATATGAATTTCCGAGAATAGAGAATCCATCTTTTTCTCTTAAGAAATTTCCACCCTTTAAATCGTATTTTTTAATGTAGGTAAATGTTTAAGATCGAGGCTACCAGAATTTCATTGGTTCAATGTTAGTTAGCTGTAAGCACAGCTCAAAGGAGTGTGACAGTTTATACAGTTCTATAAATCCCCAATTTCTAAAGAAGAAAACCTTGTATGTTTGAGCTCTCGATTGTTGAAGGAGTTCGGAAATATTATCTGTGTATACCACTGACATATAGATATGGACTGCTAAATAAGCAAAATCCCATACAAAAAAGTGGCACCAAAAACTATTGTTGTCTCGCTTCCCCGTTAAAATCCTATGAACTTTAATCGGTTTTAAAATAAAAAAACAGTTCAGTGCATGTCAGCGATATCAACATAATTAGAAAAAAATAGAAAGGTATAGAGTTTTTTCTTCTTTCTCTCTCTTGCGTTATTTTTAAAAGTTCGTTAAACAGGGGGAAATAACCCTTACATATTTAAAATAAATACATTTATTTAATGAAAAACCTGGTTGTAAATAAAAAATAATGATGGAAATTTATTTCTATCAATTATAACATACATCTTATTACTTATTTTCCCCTAAATTCGAAAACAAAATTTTGTTTACATAAAAAAGGTCTTCTACTTCTGGAGAAAAATGGTGCCATTGAAAGTTGTCAATTAGCAGTCCATATCTATATGTCAGTGTTGTATACCTACTATGACCGGTTCTACACATTCAACTTTGCATTCTACTTTTTGACGTTCAATTTATTCATATTTCTTGGCTCGTGTCTACACATGTTCAACTTTTTTCTTTCAACTTTTAAGTTTAGTTAAAAAAATGAGCTCTTTCGAGTCGGAAGAGGAAGTTCTCTGATGGCTGTCGCCGCTGCCAGCTGCGTCGTTATTTTTCAAAATAAAGAAACTGTGCGAGAATGGATAAAGGAGTGGAGAAAAAGTAAAGAAAATCAAAGTTCTTTCCACTTCTTACAACACGAGTTAAGATTCAAGGATACAAAATCATACAAGAGCTTTTTACCATGAATGAAGACACGTGCGAAGTATTAATCAGCAGGATTGAGAGTTGTCTTTCGAAACAAGATACATGGTGCTTTATACATTCTCCCGAGTATAACTATGAACACAATTTTGCACTCATAATTATACGCCTACTGTTGAACGAAAACTCAAAAGTTGAACGGAAATTTTCTTTCCACTCTGAGTTGCTTTCCATTCTCCTTTCAACTCTAGTCTGTTTCAAACTTTGCATTGGAGTGAAAGAGAAAAAAAAGTTGAACGTCAAAAAATGGAATGCAAAGTTGAATGTGTAGAACCGGTGGCGAAAAACAAAATGTGCTGGGTGACATTAGAGCAGTGGTTTCCAAACTTTATGATACTGCGGCCATCCTGTTACAAAAAAACCCCTGTGCCCCCCCCAATTAAAATATTTAAATTTGCATACTACATATACGGGGTGCCCCATCTAGTCTTTCGGTATTTCAACATTAAGTAACTCTGACATTTTTTAGCCGATTTTGACAAATGAGCAAGATTTATTTAGGATATTATCTATCATTTATTTCAAATCAGTTTTTGAATACAATGTTGATTAAATGACCACCCCCAACATTGAACAGCATTTCGGGGGTTATAGGAGCTATTTTGGTTGGTATGTTAGCTTTGAGTTCGTTTTGCGCTGCAAGAACTTCATCGTAACGGTTGCGGTATGGCAAGGTGCGCCCTCTTGTTGAAAATAGAAGTTCGTCAGAACTTTTTCACGCATTTTCGGAAATACAAAGTGCGCCAACATACAACGATAGCATACGCCGTCGAGGGTTTCTCGAAGTTTGAAGAAAAATGGTCCTATGATTGTTTCTGGGTACATTCCGGCCCAAATAGTGACTTTCTCGTCTAGAGCATCAAGAGGTCTCGACAAACTCGAGTGTCTCGTCTTGGTCTCGACTCGAGAATCGAGACGAGAGTAAAGTTCGATCTCGACAAACATATTCTCGTCGAGACGAGATTATTCGCTCGAGATCTAGTCGGCAAAAGTCAAGTCAAGTTTGGTAAAATAAAGTATCTGATGAAGCGCGCCGTTATTTTCAAAGCTGGGATGTGGTTCTCATGCACGTATAGACACATTTTTGCCTCTTGTTTTCTCTCGCCGGTTACGTATAGGTTGAGTCTATAAGTATAAGAGCCGTGATGGGCTCATAAATTTATATGCGCTCCGAGAGACCAGACAAGACGTAATTAGGATGGGCAAGATCCGCGGAGAGTCGAGACGAGACTTGAAATGGTCGAGACTTGCCGATATCGAGACAAGAGTCTTAAAAATCTCGTCTTGTCTCGGTCTCGTAATGCTCTATTCTCTTCGTGCAGTGGTGTTCCCCAAATTCAACACTTTTGTTTATTGACTCCGTAAAACTCCGTGTAAAACGAGGTTCGTCCGTCATCAAAATTTTGTCCCAAAAATCTGGTTGGGAATCAATCCTTCTTGCGACGGCATTTCCATATTGCACACTGGTTCAGAATCCCGAAAATCTGGTCAAAGGTTCCAAAATGAAGTATTTTTTAGGGACTTTTGACCCGCCAAATATTTGTAGTTAAACAATTAGCATCAATTGGAAATATTTAAAGTAAGTAGATTTTCCAGGAATCCGTTATATTTCAGTGGGCGTCTCGCTACTGAAATTTCGTCTCCGCTAAGTAAGAAAAAGTATTCCGCATTCAAAGCGCTGTGGAATTTTTGTTTTTTAGTGCATTGTAACAGTAAGACTCTTGAAAGTGAGTATAATTTTATAACGTCACTAAACGAAACCTTTATTGCAAATTACATTAGCTGTTGACAAGGTAAGTTGCAATAAATTATGTGGGCGCGCTTCAGATAACTCTGATAAAATAGGTGATGAGTTGAAAGTTCCGCAAAGTACCACCTTGAAACTGGTTGCATATTTCAGTATACATTTCTGCTTAAAATAAAAAAGAAACTAGCTGCACCTAGCTGAAAAATATATGTACAATACAGTTTTTCTTCATATTCATTATAAGTAATTTAATTTTTCAGGAACTCTAAAGCCAGACATCTTTTTACAAAGAAAAGATATTTTCTTTCTCGTAAAGATAAATTTAGTATTATTAAGGATCAGCGCCCTCGAAAACCCCCATATAACGAGTTTCATGAAATTTGGCTGATTATTAAGCAAAACCGTCCGCCATTTTGTTTCCGCCATTTTGTTTTTTGGAAAATTGATAGCGGATCCTTAAAAACCCCCAAGCGCCCTAAAACCCCCAAGTAGGAAATTTCATATAAAAAAACTACTTTTAGATGCTAAAAAGACTTTTGACCAGGTTTTCGGGATTCTGAACCACTGTGCGCCGCCTGCCTTTGTGTTAGCATACATATATGGCGGTTCGTGTATTTTAAACGCCTTTCCCGTCACCGTCTCCGCCACCTGCCGCCGCGCCCATCTGTTTCTGCCTTCAACAATTTCATTAGAGCGTCGCGGACACGGTCCAATGGGACGCTGCAGCGCTGGCGAGTGGCTACAGACCCGTTCTCAAAGAAATTCTTCACCAAATTACGAATTGAGTTGTGAACGATTATTTTCAGTGTAAAGCGCTACAATTTCAGCGCGTTCTTTTGGTGCGATTTGACTCATAGTTAAAATGGTACCGAATGATATATCAGAATCGTGTAAATTTGTCGAAATCTGCTAAAAAATGTCAGTTATTCAATGTTGAAATACCGAAGGTCTAGATGGCGATGAGATGTATAATAAGAAGGACATAATAAAATTTAAGTATAAATTAAAAAGTGAGTCAAAAAAGTCAAAAAGATAAAATCATCTGCGCCCACCCCCTTTAAGCTATAATTGCTCCCCAGTTTGAAAACCGCTGGATTAGAGGTATTTCATCGTTGCTATCGGTTAAGAATTGGTATTGAGGCAACCAGTTTCCTAGCTTTGTAGAAATTCTGTGGTGTGACAAGATTACTGCACTCAAAAAATGTTTAACAAAAGCTCGGAACTGCTTTGATCTTTAGTAGGATTCTTATTGTAGATGAGAGAATAAGCAACGGAAACACACTTATGAATTGATCTGATATTAGATGGCCTAAATCCATAAACTTTTTTGCTTTATTATTTTTGTAGATCATTCAATAATAAACAATAATATTAATATTATAACATGTCGTGTATATTTGGACAATAGCGAACAATCCACTAACTAATAGTCTTTCTTGATTTTGTTTTTTTATGTGGAAGTCCATGCTTCAGGAGTCACCCTTTATACTATTAGTGCGACATATCGTAGTCGTCATTGTGCAAAGTCTAATAATAATCTTGGTTCGAAGGAAAGAATCGACGACAGGATAGATTAACTTGTGTGTAGAGGGTGGTGTGGGAGGAGGCGATGAGCCTCGCGTTTGAACTCCTGGATGTTGTAGAAGCTCACACCAGAAAGATGAAATTTGCATGTTATGTAACAAAAATCAACACAAAAAATTTTTGTAACGGCGTTTTGATTTCGCAAAGTCGATATTCTTAATTGCAGCCGACTGAGCCAGAGACGCAATCATCAGGTTTAGGGGAGACAGCTTATTGTAAGGATCTGCTTAAAGTGTCGGTGCTGTTACTGTTGAAAGTGCTTTCTATGTCGAGGAGATGCTATATTTATTTCGCTAATTCCAAAGTAGTCAGATTAGTTCAGATAGCTCGGATTCAAACCTTTCAAGTTTGACGAGGCTCGTTTTAAGATACCTACTTTAGAGAAAGATAACGTTTTGAAAAAATAAAGGAGTATCCACACATATCAGGGAAGTGGCCGTGAAATTAGATTTTTACTCCGGCCCGGACACGGAAATGTGTGAACGAGTTATTATAAAATATACCGATATTTTTTTAAGCCCTGATGGAACACGGCCCTGTGACGTCCCGGGCACGGGGGCCTGATATTTATGGATACTTCTTTAATGTGCTGAGGAAGAAACGGTAAAAACAATCAATGTAAATATTTTATCGATTTGATTTATAGCCCAGTTGTCAGAGACTTTGACCCAGAGTGCCCAATTTGGATGCGGCCAGTAAATGTCAGCATACAACTACACTCAAACGCCCTGTGCGTGAGCCCCCTTTCAAATGCTCTAGCCAAGACCTTCTCAAGTACAGGCCTGGAAGTTGCCTATCTCACTAACACTAACGCAGCTGCTCGTAGTCCCAGTATCTGTCACTTTTGTTGGATTTATACGCCGTGATGTAAAGTTCGGAATATTTTTGCATTAGTTTGCCGTAAAAAGTCATAAAATAATATATTTAACCAGTTTTTGTTGCAATAGGATTACCAGTGAATAGTGCTTTAGTGATTTAATTAAGAAAATTTAAAAAAATTGAGAGTTTAAGTGTGTTTTAAGTGTGTTAAATGTGAAGGTGGTCAATTTTGTTTACATTCGCGGTGGGTTTTTCTTGTTTATTTAGCGGAAAAATGTTGAATTTGTGTAGTAATATAATAAAAAGTTCTTTTTGAGTGATTAAAGATTATTATAAAATACTTATTAAAAACATAAGTGCAGAAAAATATGAAGGAAAAGTGAAAAAGTTATTGTTATGCATGTTGTATGGTGGTACTTGCACTTAATGTGTTTAATAACTATTCTATAATAATCTTTAATCATTCAAAAAGCACTTTTTATTATATTACTACACAAATTCAACATTTTTCCGCTAAATAAACAAAAAAAAACCACCGCGAATGTAAACAAAATTGACCACCTTCACATTTAACACACTTAAAACACACTTAAACTCTCAATTTTTTTAAATTTTCTTAATTAAATCACTAAAGCACTATTCACTGGTAATCCTATTGCAACAAAAACTGGTTAAATATATTATTTTATGACTTTTTACGGCAAAATATCCCGAACTTTTACCTCCTCCATATAATTTCTTCCTATTTGACAGATAATGGGTCTATTACCAACACAAACACAAACTCTGCTTCCAGGCCTGTACTTACGAGGGTCTTGCTCTAGCTCATCCCAGTTTCTCAGAATTTTGACGACTTTTTATGGTTTTGTAATTTTCAACTTTTTTCTCAGAATTTCTAATAGTTTTTTAGTCGTCGGGGTTTTCTGAAGTTTGAACAAGACGACTTTTCAATAGTTTTTATTTCAAAATATTTCAGTTGAGGGTTTTCAACCATTTTTCGTTTTAAAATGAGGATTCTTGAGAATTGACACAATAAGAATTCAAAACGTAATATTATCGATTTAATTTAAATTATTTAATTATTAAATAACCATAGAAAATGGTCGAAATCCTCTGAAAAATTGTTGAAAAAACTGAAAAACTTCGGAAAACCCTCAACTGAAATATTCTGCGACACCCTAAAAAACTATTGAAAAGTGGTCTTGTTCAAACTTCAGAAAACCCCGACGACTAAAGGCCCGTCCTCACTACGCGGACTTAGAATCCACGCGCTTTTGGTCGTACGGCCAAAAGCGCGCGTGATCTTTTAATTTTCTGAGTCATGAGTGAGAAAAAATCAATTCTCATTTGAAACGGCGTACGCGCTTTTGAAAAGCTCATAGTGTGTGGACGCACAATGTACCTTTTTAACCACAGCCTTTTGTCCGCGTTGTTTGGCCGCACGGCCTTTACCATGGACAAAGTCGTAAAAAAGTCATAAAACTCTATATGAAAAAAAAGGCAAAAGCGCGTACGACCCAAGACCGCGTAGTGTGGTCACACCATAAAAAACTATTAGAAATTCTGAGAAAAAAGTTGAAAATTACAAAACCATAAAAAGTCGTCAAAATTCTGAGAAACTGGGATGAGCTAGCATTTGAAAGGGGGCTCACGCACAGGGCGTTTTAATGTAGTTGTTTGCTGAGATTTACTGGCCGCATCCAAATTGGGCACTCTGCTTTGACCTCGCACAAAATGTGATCTCGCTGAAAATTGGAACTTAGGTACTTTTTTGGGTGTAGAAAACGATAAAAAAATCTTTGCTGCGCTAAAGTATATGCTAAGTTTCACAAAATTTCGACGCCATTTTTATTTTCAAAAACAGCCGGCACACAAAATATGATGAAGAAGAAAGATGCGCCAGGGCCGCCGTCAGTCTTTCACTTCTCTCGTCTGGCACCGGCTGTTTTTGAAAATAAAAATGGCGTCGAGTGAATGCTGCAAGAAAAACTGAATATTTTAAAACATAAATTTTACTAAACAGAAACAATGTTTATCATTTTAATTATTTTTACATCAAAAGTAAATGTCTAATGATGATAAATGTACAAGGATTCTTTTTTCGTACGCCTCTATTAATATATATCTTCAATTGTATAAAGATCAGTGAGAATTTTACAAATTATAACTTCCGGTCAAGTTTTCTATGAGAAAAAAAACAAAAAATTATAAACTAATGGCTTTCTTAGAAAGCTTAGAGTGTCCTCTTTAAAATGCTTTTTTCATTTTTATTTTTGCGTACATTTTAGGCAAGGATACTTTAGTTTTTCCCCGAACGCCTCTCTAGAATTTTTTAATTCAGCTTTTTGGCTCGCTTAGATTTTTCGAATTTTCTTCTTATTTTTATTAAGTTTTTATAATAATAAAACATTTTTTTTTAAAATAAGTTATAATATAAATTTTAGTGAAATTTTCCGCTCTTTCACGTGGCGCTATTAGTTTTTCGAAATGTTTTTTTATTTTTCGATATATAAAGCAAAAACCAAATATTCGAATTTGTTTTCGAAATTGTGAACTTAGCATACACTTTAGCGCAGCAAAGATTTTTTTATCGTTTCCTACACCCAAAAAAGTACCTAAGTTCAAATTTTCAGCGAGATCACATTTTATGCGAGATTTCGGTCTAAATTTGACTCTGACGACTGGGCTATTACTCAAAGCTTGGAACGAGAAAACAAACAATGAATATAAATTCAAATTTTTAATATCTTATTCTCGCTTAGCATCGGGTAACTCAAAAAATAATTTCTGCAAAGATAAAAGTGTGGGTGAGTCCAAGAAAATTTTATAAATCCAGGATCTATCTGATATTGGGAATTTTTCCAGAGAAATATGCGAATTTAACCTTATTTAGAATAGTCCAATTATCAAGGATTTAAATAAGCAATCCACTAGCTTATGTAAGGTTCTGTTGTATTTTTCACGCTAGGGAGCTTCCCCATGTAAACCTGTGAGATTACAAAATATTTTTCGCCTTTGACATCCTAGCTTAGTGCAATATAAATACACGTTACTGCCACTTGTAGGACTCGTGTATGTCTTTCCCAAGTTAAAACACTCAACACACAAAACATACAAAAAATATAATAATTCACAAAGTGAATAGAAAATTCACTATATTTCATTTGACATTGTACAACAAAAATTTATTCTTTTGACTGTCATCTGGCTTAATCCATTTCATCTAAAAAAAATATTTCCACTTTAGGAAGAGCATCACATCACATCACATTCACCTTTTATACCTTTTGCACTGTTGCCTTTATTTAGAAAAAAAAACACCTAAGTTCCTTTTTAATTAAAATTTCAACCCCGCTTGCACTACAATAATAGTTTGTCAGAAAGAAGTGTTATAACTGGCATCAAAACAGCACGTGTCGAGAGCCTTGTTGACATGTAAAAAGGTGTGCTTTATGAAAGAAAAAAAATATATATTCTATATGTATATTCCCCATGTTGGATGAAACAAAAACTCATCTATTTCTGACACTGAATACCCCAACACCCCAACTACTACTATAGCAGCAACAGTGTACATAGTATAATCATTCCTTAAAATAGGAGTGCGCCTCGGCTTGAGTTGAAAAATATGAAAATGAACACTTTTTAGAAGGAGCCAAGGAGTCTTTGTTGTTGGGTTTTTTTTTCTTCATAATTTTGTGTTTCAGAAGGAGTTAAGAGGAGGGGTAGTATTTAAAACACAAACAGAACAACAAAAAAAAATTTATATATATTTATAAAGCTTGAAAAGACGCGGCGTCAGTAAACATTTAAGCGTTAATGAAAAGTTTTTAGGGATGTTTTGGTGCTGTTATGTCCTAAGTAAATGAAAATTAGCTTAAAACCCCCCGGCAAATGGTGTACAATACTTAAAATTAAAGTCCCAAATAATTTCTACAATAATTACGGGAGAAAGCTTTTAAGAGAGTAGACATATTATCATAAAAACGTTTTTATTCGTTCGAAGTATAGAAATGTTCAAAAATTGGAAACTTGGAATCAGAGGACGCGCCGCCATGCCATTCCGAATAGCATTTTGCAGCAAACAAAAATCCAATGGATATCTCCTTCTCGAGATAAAAGCCGGGTTCGGCTGGGTTTAGGGTTTGCCAGGACGAAAATTGCTTATCTTGTTTTTCGTCTTATTTCTTTCCTCGACTAGTAGATGCCTTGCCAGAAGAAGTTTTCATACGAAATGCGGCCCTCAAGATTAACATAAAATCCACCAACGGCACAAAACCAAGAAAATCAAGAAACAACCAACAAGAATAAGAAGAAAAGTTAAGAGAAAACCTGAACGTTGTCAGACAATACTTCTTTATTTATTTTTTTTGTTGTTGTTGCTCTGTCTCTCCGTCCTTTCTCGTTCCAGTAGAGATCGACTCCTACTTCCCTCATCTTTCTTCTAATGTTCTATTCAGACATTTTTAATTGGATGAGACTTCTTCGAAATGAAAGCTTCTGCTCCTCGCCTTTGCGATATGCTATAGTATATCGTATATAAAGATACCAGGAAGGCATTTTGGCGACAATAACTGATGGTCTACTCTGGGCCCTGAGGTTGCCCTCATTATATGGCTCAATAGTCTTCGGGTATTGTACTTACGGGGTGATTTACTAGTTTAGGGTATGTGCTCAAGATTTAATTAAGATTTTCCTTCTTCTTTGACTTGACCTTGAACAAAACAATACATTCCCTGGCTCTGGTCTTCTTCTCCACTTCTTGTCCATTGGCACATCCTCGCAATATAGTAATAAAAGGGTCTACTAATAAAACTACATTGCCTAAGACAATCGCTTTTGGTCACAACCTAATATTGCTTATTGGTCACATATTGCTTAGTTTATAGGAAGATCGCATACTTATTCTGGACGGGATATGAGGTACTAAATAGATACAAAAATTAATTTTGAGATATTTATTGAGATTAAATAATGACAAATGCTCGATATCCTTGAAATGAAAGGATGCTTTGGAAGAGGTTGTTTGGGTCATATGCAATATTAGCAAACAGCCTTAAGGGGTTTATAAGCCCATACAAGGTCCTTAATGGATTTGATAATGTTTTGTGTTTTTGGGAAAGGATATTTTAGTTTTACTGGCTTCAATTTATCCTTTATGAAATATTAAACTAGAAGAAAAAAAGTTGTGGTGACCATTTTGTCTCCGGGAAGTTTTTAATTATTATTATAATTTTTTTTTCATCGCTTTTATTTTTAAGGAAAAAGAATTTCTTGTGGGGAATCAACTTAGGGGTATGTTGCGCTTAACGATTGATTTTTAATACTTTTTTGGTATGTTTCTTATCTTATCTTTTTTTTGCATTGTTTTTTACTTGAGGTGGTACTTTCTCAATGGTCCTTAATATCATACTTTGCATGTTGCAATATTTAGTAGTCAACTTAGTTCGAAGAAAGCGATGGACGATAGGACAGGTTGAAAGTAATCTGGAGGTACAGAAGGAGCAGGTAATAAACTTTGACCTTTTGGGCGTTGTCCCGAGTAGAAATAAAACTCGCCCGTTCTTAGCCTGTAACATACACGCACAGCGTCAAAACTCCTGGATGGCCCCCAAAACGGGCACGGTACGCCTGAGAAAAAAATTCTACTTTTCCAAATGCAGCCCGCTGCAGGCACGTAGCAAAAAAAGACGCACGGAATAGTTCAAACAAAGCACGGTACGCTCACCCTTTTTTAGGCTAAAGGGAGCAAAATTAAGGCTCGATTCCATTGAAGCAACACTGAACGACATGTGGCATGATACTTGTTTCCTACTGTTGCCTGATTACATGTGTGCGACTATGTGCCACAAAATTAAATAATGTAGCATGCGGAATTTGTCTCCCCATATCGAATACGCTTTGTCGTCGATACTTGTAGCATGCTTCTAAAACGATTCCATTTAGGCAACTTCAGTTTGGTGCATCATGCCTTTACAACGTAAATTATAAATTGTAATTAATATACGCTAGTGTTGATTGCGAAGCCGAAGACTAGTTATCTGACGGAGGTATTTTTCGAGTAATGTCCTTTTAATAAGAAGTTGGCTAAAGGAAAGCTAAATTGACTCAGCCAGAACCACCTCCTAATAGTAACGAGTAAACGTCGTAAGCAATCTCGACGGATGATGCGTTCCCTCTACAGGAACCCTTTCATGAAACCCTTTAGCCGTCACCACAAGGGCACTTGCCATAGACTGCACAATTTTAGGTGTTCAGTGGAAAATACTTTTAGGTTGCCAGCATGTGTGTTCTGTGTATTTAGAAAACCACTAATGATTAATTTGGAAAACTATGAAAGTGTCGCAAAAACATGCATTTGTCTTCATAATTTTTTGAGAAGGAGAAAAACATCGCGATCAATACACGGTGCTCAAGTAACTTTAGATAATGAAACGCAAGATGGAAATATTATTGCGGATCATGCAGGGCAGTTGTCCAAGTCGATTCTGGTCTGCAGGGATTGCCATGAAAGTGCTGCAGGGAAAGCTGTAAAAGTGAGAAATTAATTTAAGAGATATTTTCAATCAGATGAAGGATGTCTGCCTTGGCAGGACCTTTACGCCTAACTTTTATTGCAATATTCAAATATATATTTCAGTATGCCAATAGTAACATAATATAGTTTTTATGTAGTAATTTAAAAAAACGTCCTCCGGATCACTGCCAGCAGTTGACAACGTTGATTTTGGTACATCAACGTCCCCTAAAAAACTTAACAGCTCAAATACAAATTGTAATTCTTCATTTTCCTTAATTTGTCATTTTTAATTTCCGGTGAATTATGGTAATCGTCATAAATGAGACTGTTTTTTCACAATTTCATTCCATGTCGCAGGATACAAGCCGCGCCGATCCGCTGACTGTTGGATAGCGGCGACACTGTTCGACACGTTGAAATATGTCGAAAGGTGATGCATGGGTCCTGGCAAAAACTATCAAATCGTAGCAGGCGGCAAGGAGACTCATTTTTTGTCGCTTCGTGTTCCTTCAATGGAAAGACTGTGTGCAGCATGCGCCAATGCCGCATGTTACATGTTGCCTAAAAGTTGCCTCAGTGGAATTGCGCCTTTAGAGCTTTAAAAAATTGTATAGGACGAAGAAAACGGCAATTACGTTGGTGACCATAAAAGATGTCATTAGCATACTCAGTAGACCGGTTCTTGTTCGATTGCTTAAGTCAACCAGCATTGGACGTAGTTGGTACTTTGTTGGGGGACCGGTTGAGAACACGACACCCGCGTTTGAAATGATCGATTATGAAAACAATCATATCTGTAACAGAGGTGTACATACCAGAGCGGAAGCGTGCATACCCGTGTGGCAGGTGCATTTGTTCGCTATGCGTGCTAATTGTGGGATCGTATTTTAAAAAATTATCCAACTAAATTCTTTTTACCAGAGTCAAAGTTCGGCAATGCTTACTGTGACAGCCGAGTCGGTTATTTATGAACATATTTATAGGCTGTATTGTACGTGAAAAAGAGGACAGAAGGCTGTGAGACTGTGCCCAGCGGGCTCTGCACAAGAATTCATCTGGACACTAAAAAGGTTAATAAATAAACAATGCCGGTTCTGCACCCCCTCATATTTGCCTTTCCCGTTCCCCCTTAGATACCCACACTTCTAGAATTTCGTTACATCAGCTTTTATGAATAAGGTTCGTGCCATAGCTAGAATGAAAGCTTTTTGTAAAGGAAATTTTGATTGGGGAAACTTTGGTATCGTTTGCGCTTGCTCATATGATTTGTTGTTGGATTTTGTGTGGTCAACTTAATATATAAACAAACAGACTTGGTTGAAAATTTGCCTCTAATTGGATCCGCTTGCGAAATTGCTTGGATAAATATAGCACGCCCCCCACCGCTTAGGTTATTGTTTTTGTTAAGCTTTTTTGGTTAAAGTCCATCACATTACGGCTGCTAGCCAGCACTGGAGACCTGCATTCATTATCTCTAGGACGACTTAGCTTACTTACAAGAAAAGAAGAACAATAAACCTCCTAAACAAACCCCGAAGAGATTTTGCCTGAATTACGGCAATAGTCCCGGGACATTATCCCATAGGGGACCACGCTGCCAAGCTTGGTGTGCTGCAAAATTTCAGCGGGAGGGAACGAAAGGGACATACTTCTTGTATAAATCCTCGGCTCTAGCCAAGGCCAGGCAGCACACGCGAAGAAATTATGTATGTTTTGGAAGACTTAAGAAATCTCCAGACTGAGAGTCGGGGCAATAATATGCTTTTGAAACTCCACAGGATGGCTTAAAACTGTGGTGGGTAGTAGGTACACGAGTTTGTGGCATCAAATTTTTGTTCCAATTCAACCATGATACACCACGCTGACAGTGGTATGCCAGATACGTACGTGTATGTTCGTTACATACGTACTACGTCGATCGACTTTGCTTAGCTTTGCTTAGGTTTCTAAAATTTCTAAATGCCGCTTGGTAGTCCTCATCCAACGCGATACTCCGTCGAAGTTGATTCGCCTCTCGAAAATTCGAACCACTGTCTAGGCCCATATCAATTCTCACCACATCAAACCAGCTAAAAAAAATCCGTCTGGCAAATCCGAAGGCCAATTGCTTGGGGCTTAGTCATTTTTCCTTGTCAGCTGACTGGGACTTGTGTTTCCGTAACAAAAACTACGCCACTATTAGTTCCACTAGGATCACCCACGCCTCATTCCACCATATATGTGAAGCCTAGGCAGAAGAGATGGTTTAATCGGAAATGTGTTAACGTAATAAAAATTTAAGAAGGCGCCTTCAGAGAGTACAAAAGTTTTCCGAGTGAATCACTATGTGGAGGGTACATGAAAATAAGAAATCCTGAAAATCCAACATCAGGAAAGTCAAATCATCAATTGATAAAAATTGAGAAGTAAACTCCTTTAGCAGCAAAAACTTCTGGGCCTAGGTAAGTTCCACCAAGATTAATTTCACCACTTTCACTATCCCTTCCTTTATTCGCAAGGGCCAGATGATAACAGACTGAAAATCCAAGGCCGATTTAATAGCATATCTGTTCGCCTCAAATTCTTCCCTGCCCTACTCTGCTATGCGAACGCCATATGGTACAAACAATCAATGTACAGGGTCTTCTTCAGGACTTCAGGACTATGCGATCGCGAACATCTGTCTGCCGGACATTCAACTCATTCTTGTTTGGGGACAAGAATTCATTTTTTCGAAAACAAAATACTGACTTATTTCCAACAAAACCTGAAACACTTCCCCAACGGTGTTAGTGGACGGTGTAAAACTAGTGGCTGACCCATCCCTCAACATCCTAGACGTGACATTAATCAAGGATCTGCAATCAAATGACGACCACGTATCCTAAATCGCAAAAAGAGCATCTTAGTGCCTGGGATTTTTTAAGGGATGCAAATTCCTCCTGAAGCAATTGGCTCTGGCTGTAATATACGGGTGATTGTCACGAAATGGTAGTTTTCGATGGCTATAGGTTTTTCTTCTGCTACGATTGCGGAATGGAATTTTTCGGGCCCTTATCACTTTTATATAATAATCATACAATTCCCTCATCCTGAATTTCCCTCTTACATACTCGTGAAAGAAAATGGCAGCCCTAAAACCACCAAAAGTGTCGCCTCCGTAACCTGTCCTTTTCCCGGTTTTACGTCACGGACCTGTCATGACGGAAACATAAAACGCCATTGGTGCTCGCGGGGTATGTCAAATTGTTCCAGAGGTAATTCACCACGGATCACAGCAATTTTGAGTTCCCTCCAAAGCGCGCCAGGTTGAAAGTTCCTGGCTGACATTTTGTCCGTTGTTTTTCAATAATTATTATTGAATTTTCAAATCTGGAGTTTAGAAAACAGATATTAGTGGTGAAGGGGGTGCCAACATAATGGAAATGAAAATTCACACGCTATAGAATCACAGTGTTTGTCGGTCGAAGGTGCGAGCAGCGATCATTGTATTCAATAAACATCAACACTCGGAAAAAATACCGAAACAACCAAAAACAGTCGACTCCATAACGTGTGTGTTTGTTAAGAAATCCAATTGAATCCTTCTCGGACTTCATTCACTGAGTTTCTTTTGAGTAGTGAGCAAATTTTCGGGAAAAATGTTTACTTCTAATGGTGGACTAAGAAACCAATGTCTATCCAATGTCGCCTCCGTAATTGTCGCCCCCCTTAAGAGCTATCATTCAATTTACATGTACTCAGAACTGGACTGGCCTACCAAGCTACTGGGAGTCTCCCGGCGGGCCGTTCCGAATGTTTCCTTTAAATAATTTTTTTTTGAAAAAAATAAAATTTTCTCACAAAAAAATAAAAAAAAATCAAATTTCAAGCGTATCACAATTCCTTTAAAGAACACAAATCTCGCGGTCTCCTACGGAATTGCCAATTAGTTTGTTGAAGACTGTTATTTAATAAGGATTGTGTGGAATTTCAAAAAAATCTAAAAAATTCAAAATGTTAACGAAACGACGAAGAGGTTGGGAGAAACAAAAATTAAAAAACAGAACTTTTAAATGCGTAGTATAAAAATTGTACGGACATTATCCATAGGAAATATTCCAAGCTTTCTAATTTTGGAAGAAAGGTATAGGTTAACTACGTAATTTTTGGAGAAAAAAGTAGTGAAAGTTGAAATTGTAGTTAAAAAAAACCAAAATTTTGACTTTGACGACTCATAACTCTGGAAGTTGGTAGGGTTGGTAGTACCAAAACTGGTGCTTAAGTAATCCTGAGAGAAGCTAGTACAAATACCGATAATAGGTTCAAATAACGATAAAGGACTCGTCAGACTTGACCGAAATGGCCAATTCCTTTTTTAGTAAATGTAGGAAGTGAAAAATAATTCCCCGTCCAAAAAGTGGTGATCTAAGGTTTGAAAAAAATAGTGATGTTGGAAAAGGGTAACGTAATTTTTGCACAGGTTTTAAAGAATGCTCGGATTTTGTTGACAAGCGATGTTTTATGGGGAAGCTATCGGAAGCTTAATCCAGAAAAGTTGATTTCATTTAGAACCAGTTTCATTCCATCGAGTTTATTAGATGGTGCTTGTGGCTCTTGGAAGAAGTCTTTTTAAAAAGGGCTTGACCGAATGTTATGAAATCTTTTCCAAAGCACCTTTTTGTTAATGTGCTTCGATCGGCATCCCAACGAAGCCGATATCATTTTTGGTTTGCGCGATATCTTGAGGGTACAAAAATCACGTACGTCGTTTAAACATAAAAACGGCTCAACCGAATTTTATGAAAATCATTTTAGATCATGCTTTAATACTCTTAGATCGGCACCTCAACGAAGACGATATCTTTTTTGGTTCGCCCTATATCGTGCAGGAAAAAACTACTACGGACGTACGCGCAAACCCACCTACACATGCACACATAGTTCTTCTCATGATTATGCTTAAGGGGTAACACCACTGTAGAGGTGCGAAAAAAGGCCAAACTTTGGGAAATAATTTAAAAAGTATGGAAAAAGGGATCGAAATTCTTTTCTGGCAATTGATCAAACATGTATTCAAGTGTAAAACAAAATTTTTTTATTGACTTTTTTATTGATTTGTTACAAAATGGTGGCGCCACAATCGTTTTTCGAAACCCCCTTTTTGTTAAGGGCCTCCACGGGTGGACGGATTCCTCCGAAAGTTGAAGACCTGGAACAAAATCCAAATAGTTTCCTAATCTATTTGATCTTGCCCATAAAAGTACGTAGAATTTTTTTTTTAAACTGATTTTTGTAAAAATGGCGTACTTATGAAAAAAAAGTGATTTTCGGCAAAAAAATGAGCAGTAAATTGTCTATAAATTTTTTTTTACAACGAATCAAAAAACGTAATTTTGTAAAGAATGCAATTGTGAAGCTCCTGTCAAAATTTCAAACCGATCCATGCAATAGTCTCCGAGTAATCCGTCCACCCAGTTCGAAAAACATGGTTTCCAGATAATCGCGCTTGAAGTTTTGAAAGTATTAATCTTTGAAAATTGTATTTTACCTTCACTGTGCGATGTAATGTAAAACACGTTTATTATTGTGTAGCGCACCCTGGTGGACACCTGGGAAACCCAAATAACCTTTTTGCTATAGCGGCACTATTATTTCGATAGGTAAAAGCAATATACAAGCAATAAGTCGGACCAACGCGTGCTCCGAGGGGCCGGGGAAAAATCGAAAATTAAATCCTTCTAAATTATTTTTCTGTTATAGGACCAACTGCACATTGTTTTTGTAACCCTGAAGTATATTTCAAGCCAAAAAAAAATTCCATTTTTTTAAAATCCTACAGTGGTGTTACCCCCTACACAAAACCTTTTGAAAGCAAAAAAGAACTTGATTGTTAAAACAAAATGTATTGAAAAGGGCCGAAATTTTTGAATTTCCCGGTCCTAAATTCATTCTCAGTCCAGCCCTGCATATACTGGTGATTTTATTGTTATTAAGCTTCAATTCGATTTTTTTTGTTCTGGTCATTTTGTATTTGGATTAAAGTTTTTATTAACCTTGCAACACACGGGTTTTCATTTTTTCGACTTTCAGATCGTATAATGTTCTCTATTCAATTTGATTTCAAGAGTATAGAATGAAGAAAAAAATTCGGATTTTCCTGTCGCCTCCGAAGCTCTGTAATTTTGAAATTTTCAAATAAGCATATTACTGGCGACTCCCGGTGTAGATTGTGGTAAGCATATATTATATAGATACTTGATCGATATTTAAAACCTGAGAAGCATTGCTCTTTAAATAGTTTTTTATCCTTTTTAGTTTTTACATTCGAAAAACTACCATTTCGTGACAATCACCCATATAAGTGCTACATTCCGCGAATACAACTATATTATTTGGGGCGGGGTTCCTGCAAGCAATCTAGCATGAATAGATAAACTGCAAAAAGGGCCGTCAAAATTCATCGGTAACAAAGCCATTTCCTCCACCAACGACCTTTTGAGACAACCTAGGAATGTAGTAAACCTGACAAAATTTTATCTCTACTCCCTTGTCTAGAAATTTAATACCCGCAACCAAACTCTATTTAGCTTTCGTTTTATTTTTCCGGAATCTTTAATTTTTACTTTTTATCATTTTTTAGCCTAACTGTCAAAAGTGGCAAAAATTATTATTAATTTTAATTCCTACTTAGCCTCGGCCGACTGGGTTTTATCCCCAATCCCCTTGGCTAAGTAACCGGAAGTAGTAGGACGATGTCCCTACAGGCTTAGGCTATCATAGAAAAAAAAGTATATTTACAGATTATAAGGAACTCCATTTAGATCTGAACGGATCCGAAATAATATCAATCAGTTTTCGAAGTTTTCCTTTCAGTTGTTATGATCGTGCGTTGGTTTCTAAGGGCTCGTGTTATCTGAGGGCTTCTCTTTCTGAAGGTGCTATCGAAATCGTGCTATAAGTTACCGTGTTACAAGAGAATTTCCTGTATAAAACTTATAATATTCTTTCCAACTTTTTAAGCCAGCCAATTAAGAACATTTTTTCAACTACATTGTAGGTTTCAATTTTCTTGAAAAAATGGTATTAATTTTATAAAAATCTGAAGTTTTATTAAAGTGCGCATTTGAGCCATTTTTGCAACATAATCTATAGTAATATATAATTAGAATTACTCACTATTTTAGCAATTAACTAAATTTAACATGAAATCAATTTTTACCTGACACCATCCGATTAATCAACTTGCTATTATTACATAAATAAGACACATAAAAATCATCTTTGGTTGTGATACAAATCAATTTAAAAACATGAAATTGAAATCAATCGTCGTGACGTTGATACCCGTTTTTTGCCATCGAACGTCCTTGAGCAAATTGTCGACTTGTAGAAAAGAAGTGAAGCTTTATAAAGATATATAACTACATGTATGAAACGAACTAACTGGTCTAGAAAAAAAATGTTTAAGAATAAGAAAACCGGTTCCCTTACAAGTTGTGTCTGGATTTTGTACTTTTCTTTGTCTCAAAAAGCTTTTCATTAAATAAAGCCTGAGAATCAAGACGTGTGGAGAACTGAAGCACTATACTCTACTCAACCAGCCCCGTTCCTTCTTCTACCTTCTAGTTTTATAATCTTTGGGCTGAAGTTAGTTGTTTGCTTTTATTTTTATTTTGCCTGCATTTATTAATTTGTTTCATTCTAAATAACAAGGTCAAATGAAGTGCAAACACATTACTATTGGATATTAAAAATGATCGTGGTTTTAACAGAAAAGATTTTAAAAAAAAATTGGTAACGATTTTTCGGATGGTAGAGGATTGACAATTTTAATTGTTAAATATTCAATGGTAGTAAGGCCAAGTTGAAAATTTTGTTTGAATCAATTTTGTTTTCTCAAGAGTCTAAGCCTGGAGCCAATGATCGCATTATCCGATGAAATTCCTGGCACTCTGCACTTCAACAAAAGCTTTACGACGATTATCAGAGTTGGTTAAAATGGTACCATGGCTTTTATTTAAGGCTATTCTGACATTCTGTGTCAAAATTCAGATGATCTGGCTGATGTGAGGTATGGTTTTAGATGCACTGAGGCTTCCGAAATACTTGGAGCTATACGCTCTATCAAGTCGAATGCCACAGGACTCGACTCTTTAACACCCGAATTCCTGAAATTGTTAGTGCCTTTCAGGCGCGGATCTAGAATTTTGTTTTTGGCCTGCGGGGGGGGGGGGTTCACGAAAATAAAAGTGGAGAAAAAAAAGTCTACTCCTAAAAAAATAAAAACAAAACTAACAAAACCAACCGAATATTCGGGTGGATGAAAAACAAACGTTCCCTACGAAAACGTGCCCTAATGTGCTTTTGATGAAGACGCGCTCTTTCTTGTGAGTACAGCTAACTTCAGAGTTTGCAAATCAAAACATATACATATATAAAGAGCATAGTATAGATCAATCTGTTGTTGACCTTGAAGGTCTTTTTTTAACTTCCCAGTATATAGGGAAGTTATAGTAATCGGTCCGAAAATCGTAATCGTAATTTTCAACGTACTTTATTTATTCACGATCCCAATAGCATTTTAAGCAAAACTTTGAGAAGAAGTATGTGTGTGTGTGCGTACGTATGTGGTTCCTACACGATCTCGCGCGAACCAAAAAAGATATCGTCTTCGTTGAGGTGCCGATCGAAGCGTATTAACCTAAATATGATCTGAAAAGATGTTCATAAAATTCGGTCGAGTCATTTTTGTACCTCCACAATGATACCGACTTCGTTGAGGTGCCGATCGTAGCGTACTACCGAAGTTACAATCTGCAAAGATTTTCATAAAATTCGGTCGAACGGTTTCATTGTTTAGGCGACTTAAGTGATTTCTGTACCTGAACGATATCGCGCGAGCCAAAAATGATATTGACTTCATTGAGCTGCCGATCGACGCTTATTACCGAAGTTATAATCTGAAAAGATTTTCGTAAAAATCGGTCGAGCCGTTTTTTTGTTTGAACGAAGTTCGTGAATTTTGTACCTGTCCAGTATCGCGCGAACCAAATATGATCCCGACTTCGTTTAGGTGCCGATCGAAGTTCATCACGGAATTTCCAGTAGTTACTAATAAATTTGGCCTTTTTGGTCAAGTCTGCCAAACCCTTTACATTGATTAGTTTTGCTATTATCTCTTGAAATCGTTCGAATTTCCAAATTAAGTCATTTGCTTTCCAGTTTATGAGTGGCGCTTCAACACTCTCAGGGCTAGTTCGACCACGCGCTCTTGTATAGCGAACGAAGTACGAAGGAAATGTTCGTTTGCTTACGTTCAGGAAAAACAAATTTTCTAGAAAAATCTTGTGGATTTACCACTATTATCTATCGTTATTTGAACCAACTTCTCTCAGGATTACTTTGGCACCAGTTCTGGTACTAGTCAATTTAGTAAATGTATAGAATAACAGTACCCACCTTCGATTTTTTTGAAATTTTCATATTTTATGTATTTTGGTGCGTAGAATCCACTTCTGAAAAAATTAATTTCCGCTCACGCACCGTTTCTGAGTTATGCGATTTCAAAGTTGCCAAATTTCACTTATTTAGAACGTGAAAATCGCCATATCTCACCTCCGATTTCTTTGAAATTTTGAAATTTTATGTATTTTGATGCGTAGAATTTATTTTTAAAAAAATAAATTGCCGCTGATGCACCGTTTCTGAGTTATGCAATTTCAAAGTTGCATAATTTCGTTTATTTTAAAAGTGGAAACAGCCATATTTCGCCTCCAATTTTTGTGATGTTTCATTCAAATGTTGCCTGCTTTACCAAAAAAAATTAATTTTGTAGAAGGCGCAAGATGAATTTGTGCTTTTTTTTGTAAAGCAGCTAACTAATAGGATTAAATATTTAAAACGAAATTATGCAACTTTAAAATTGAATTACTCAGAAACGGTGAGTCAACGGCAATTAATTTTTTCAAAAATTAATTCTACGCATCAAAATACATAAAATATGGAATTTGTAAAAAATTCGGAGGTAAAATATGGCGACTTTCACGTTCGAAATAAGAGAAATTTGAGAACTTTGAAATTGTATAACTCAGGAACGGTGCGTCAGCGGCAATTAATTTTTTCAGAAATGGATTCTACGCACCAAAATACATAAAATATGAAAATTTCAAAAAAATCGGAGGTGGGTACTGTTATACTATACAGGACGACGTTTTCTGTGCAAAACCGAATGTTGCCCGTTACATTTTTGGCCTATCATCAAATATTCTTTACTATAAGATCGGCAATCAGGCGCGGATTCAAGGGGGGGGGGGGTCACGGGGGTCATGACCCCCCCCAAAAGCTGTGCCGCGGCTAGAAAATTGAGAGGCCCCAGAGAGTCCAAAAATTTTTTTTCGCTCGCAGATTGCCCGTACCCGTGACAGAACTATGGCCCAAATGCTGATTTCTGTGGCTGTACTCATTTGTTTGGTCCATTCGATGAAGTACATATGCAAATAATGAATTCAAATGATTTTTATTGCCAAAACAATTTTTCGCTCGCGAGGACCCAACACACGGGGTCCAGTTGCACACATGCCAGCGGCGGCACTGCTCAAAAGCGCTCGCTGTTTAAAAAACAAAATTGACCCAACTCAAAAAAGAAAAACAAAAAATAACCAAACGCAAAAAACCGACCCAACTTTTTTGCAAATTAAAAAAACAACCTTAAAAATGACCTTCAAGGTCAACAGCAGATTTAGTCCAGCAAGGATAGAGAAAAAGGTGAAATAAATTTACCCTGCGGTTTTTGGACGCTATAATTAAGAGAAAAATCGTAGGAATTTCGAGCGTTTCCATATAGGCTTGACAGGAAAAAATTTTGATTTCTCGAAATCTACTGAATAGAAATCCACACCATATTTCACTTTCCCTTCGCCCAAAGGCGTTTTTTCTGAAAATCAAGAAAAGTGCCTGTTTTCAAACGTGTTTATGAGGTATTAAATTGAGCCTCACCAACTTTTCATGAAAATGGGTTCGTAGAGTAACTCTTCGAGAATAAATAGGGCTTTTCAAAATAACTCTAGCACCACCGTGGGCCTTCTTCAAACTTTTTTCTGAAACGGCTGTTTTTACATTTTTGAGATTTACGCGAAAAGTTATAATTATTTTTGCATGAAATTTTTATTGTAGGTAGGCACTAACAGAAGCCATAATTTCAGCCCTGAAACAAGGCTCTACGATAATTATAGTCCCTGTAATTAAATGTCAAAAAATAGCCATATTTCGTGGTTTTTTTTTCAAAAATCTGTTGACCGATTTCAATTGTCCGAAACTCATAATTTTCGTCTTTTTAAGCGCTATTACGTACTATTTTCTGTTTTCCAAAAACAAAATTTTTTCGCACCTAAACCGTTGAAAAACGTGATTTCGCTACCATTATTAGCTTTTTTCCAGCTGTTCGCCTGGACCGATTTTTTCCAAAACACATTCATTGAATTCCTACGATTTTTCTCTTAATTATAGAGTCGAAAAATCGCAGGGTAGATTTTTTTCAACTTTTGAATACTTTTCCGCTATCTCTCCTGGACTAATTGATCTATACTCTTTCTATATGTTTTGATTTGCAAACTCTGAAGTTAGCTGCACTCACAAGAAAGGGCGCGTCTTCCTCAAAAACACATTAGGGCACGTTTTCGTAGGGCACGTTTGTTTTTAATCCACCAGAAAATTCGGTTAGTTTTGTTCGTTTTGCTAATTTTGGTTTTGTTTTTTTAGGAGTAAAAATTTTTTTTCGCCACTTTTAATTCCTTGACCCCCCCCAAAACAAAATTCTAGATCGGCGCCTGTCGGCAATGATCCGCACAGTACGCATGTAGGGCCTTGATTATCATGTTCCAATTTGCATGCATAAAGCTATTTTTACTATCGAGAATTTTTCAATGTATATTATTCATTCTTGTCAATGTCGACTTCTGTGTACACGATCAGGGCCGCGGCTAGGCACTTTGCCGCCCAGTGCACATCCGCCGATGTCGCCCCCTTTATGCGGAAAATTTTTTTTCGCTCGCGGTTTTTTTTGTTCTTTATGACAATTAGTGTATAAGAAATTGTTAATTAAATAAATTTTCTTTCTATTTGGCAAAGTCAATCAAGTCATTTATTAGTACAGTTCCTCTCTTACTTCAGACTCGAGAGGGATTTCGTTTCAATGTTGCAATGCAGACGTAACTCTCAACATTCATTCCATTTTGCTTCGCACACCGTAGAATTTTACGCTGTTGTCTGTTGCTGGAGCTCGACCAAAAGTTGCCATGCTCTAGCCAGCTATATGGCTAGAACATTTAAATATTTTGCTTGGATCGTTTTCGGCAACATGGAACACGTTTCGCCTATTCGACTAGGCATCTGCATTTTACTTATCTGTGCTTATATTTTTTTATTGGACTGAATTGTAATGCAAAAAGTTGTCGTTATGCCTTCGACCCTAAGACCTCGCAATTATTCGAAGAGATGTTTCGAAAGTATACATTACGCATTCGAAGGATAATGTACGGAATCAACTCTAGAAGGTTTCTATTCCCTACTGGGTAGTCTTTGTGTCGCCTTTCGTTCACCGTTTGTTTATTGTGAATATGCTGCGTGTGCTAATTAAGTATTGGGAATCTTTTGAGTGTTGTGCTTGATTGTTTGTCTTCTTGTTATGTATCGTCGCCCCTCAATTAAATTTTTGCGCTCATCGCCAAAAATGAATTGTCTTTTGGCGGCTGTCGTCGTTTATAAAATATATTGAAAACATTTTTCGCTCGTGAACATGCCGCCCTTACCAAATGCCGCCCAGTGCAAATGCACAGTCTGCACATATGGGTGCCGCGTCACTGTACACGATGGGGAGTAAACTATTATAGATCATTTTCTCCCAATAATTTAACATTAACTCTTAAATTCATATCGGCTTTTAATCCAACACATAATCCTTATTTGGCTGCAAGGGGGTATTGTTTGCACTGCACTGAAAATAATTCTTCCTTCAAGTACATTGTGAATATGACTACACGAATACCCTTTGTATAACCTCGGTGCTAGTTTGACTTGTTTTGTGTCTTACCGAAACTAGAGGCTTTATTACCAAATGCTTTCTTCGTAGCTTCGGCGACTTCTTCCATTTTTGCAGCAGAAATTCCACTGGGGTCCACTTGGTCATTGGGTGGATTTCCGATGAACACGTTCTGCGGGAAGAAGACATGAACTATGTAATCTAGCAGCGCTATTTTCGCAGAATGGAAAACGGCTGAGATCACAATATTCTCTAACAATATTATCTGTTTCGGCAGCTTAAGATTCAAAACGTGCAGCTGCCATCCCAGAGATCGCTGATTCGAATATCCCTCATCCTTTCCCCTTTCCATCGCTTACAAGCTTAATCAAGCAACTTTCTATTTCGGCTCTTAGTATAAAAAAAGCCAGTGTTCTTTGTAAGTTGTTATTTTTGATGGAGGTGCCAAGGCCCCCATACACGGTCAAAATGGATGTACATCCATGTTGTACCATAATTTTCATCAAACCTATGCGTGGACCGACCGGCTTACAACCGATAGTTTTGGTTGTACATCCGCACTTCGATGTACATCCAATTCGACGGTGTATTGGGGCCTTTACGCTTTCAATCATTTCTCTTCTACTATCTTTTGAACAGAGCTTGCTTTCAGATATTTTGCTCAATGATATAACCATACAAGGAGTGCTACTTCGGACCTCTTGGCGTTGATATACAAAATATTACTATAAGTTGAATGCAGGTGGCTCAAGAGTTGCCCTATTCGTTCCTGGATAAACAAAAATCTTCCACAACGCTTGCCTGTATAACCCAGTCGAAAACTCATACGACTAAAGAAGAACTTTTACGTTTGGCCCATAAGATTCACAATGAGCAGGACTCGTGTTTCTCAAACTTGACCAATAAATTCTTTCACAAATCTCAGATGTTGTTATAGTACAAATGGTTGAGAATTACTTAGAAACCAAAGCAAACCCATCTTTTGTTCGATCACCGAAGTCAGCGTTCTGTCACGGCAGTATTGGATGGTGGAATAAAACCACGTGTTGTCTTTGTTATTTCTTTCACTCTTCTCTCACTACTTTCTTTCCGGCTTGAGCTTGGTTGTCCGACCTTGATAGAACCGTCGACACTACAAAAGAACATTAACTCTGAGCGCTAGTCTTTCACTAAAAAAATGTAGTATCTGACGAACTGATAGATTAAATCGTTTATCCATAAAGCATCGAAGGCTTTCTCAAGTTGATCTGCAACACATCTGTACATTCTCTTTGGTAAATTTGGTCACTAGTTTCAATTTGGTATGAATAGTATCACGTTTGTCCCAAAATTGCACTTGGTTAATCGGAATTATCTGTTTGCCCTCAACCCATTTGGATAATGGTCTATTTATCACTTCATTTACAATTTGGTTGTGTTCAGAAATAGTATATATGAAACTAATGAATCTCATTCCTGTGCTAGTTATAGCAAAACATGCATAACATTGACATAAGATATTTTGCTATGGATTTTCAGTTGCAACTGGTTTTAAGGACAAGTGAGCAATGACATAAGTTTAAACAAAACTTGGTCGAACTTCAAATTTACATCGATTGAACGTGATGACAGAACAAATCCGATCAATGGTCGTTCTAGTAAAAAAAATCAAACAAGTCATACCCACAACTTTGTCGGAAAAAGTGTCACCCGAGCTAATACAATCTGAAGGACAACTATTGGCTCCTAGTTTCAGATACGACTATAATAACAAAAAAACAGAGCAGCAATAAAACTAGCAAAAACATCTTCCAGCAATCCTCCATCAAACCGTCTTAATATAATTTAATGAAATGACGTAGAAAGTGATGACACACCGAAATTGGATGTCGTGTATGAAAGTTCGCTTCTATTAAAACTTTTTGGGGGGTTTCCTTGTGGCATCCGAAAACTCTTATAAACTTCTACACCGGCACGTTTTGTTTTAATTAAAACACAACACACCGAGTAGCAGGGTCTCCGCTGCCACACTAGAGAGACCAGACGCCATAGTGTAGTATATTCATAGTACTGAGGGCCCAATAATTCCTCCATTATCGCCATAGAAGAGGTAGAGGAGACGTTCCTTTATTGTGGAGCATCTTCTCGTTTTCTATATGTCCATTTCTGAGGCATTGGTAATTGAAACAAATTGAAAACATGATTGAAACGCTCGTGCAAAGTTTATAGACTCAATTATTGTTATTAATGATTTCATGATGGGAATCTTGACTTTAATTCAACCTAAGAGCAGGAATTTGATGGCACATAAATATGCGACGAGGCAAGCGATGTGTGTACGTATTTAATCAATTATGAATTTATTGGTGGATTTTCGTTCTTAATTTATCAAATAACTTTGGTATATAGATAATCAATTTCGGTTGTTGTAATTAAATTGTGGAGATTATTTTTGTGGGGGGTGGGCTGGTTTGGGAGCTGTCGGATGGTGGATTATGTTAATATGGGATTACATACAAGAATTTTACCAAGATATTTAAAAGTATATTCAAGAAATTTGAGGAGTAAGCTTTAAGATAAAAGAACATATACTTTCCACAATGGCTGCAATACAGCCTTTGTAACTACTGCCTAGGGTTGCCAACCGTCCCGAATTTTCCGGGTCGTCCCGTATTTTTAGCATAAATTCAAATGGCCCGTATAAGTAAAGGAAAACTCTTATAAACCTTTTTGTCAGGTATGCAATAAAGATTTATCTTGTGCTCATGGTGGAATCACTGAAGTAAAACAACATGTTTACACTAAATCTCACACGACGATTGTAAGCACTAGGGCATCAAGTAGCCTTGTAAATTATTTTCAAAACCAGAGACCTCTGCTTCAGAATTGGAAGATAAAATAGCATTGGATACTCAACTCCAAACAAGTGGTTTTTTAGTTTAACTTCCACTTTCGGCTGTGAAATTCTCATTCACTTTCCCGCCGGGGGATTCAACAATTAGAACCTGTCAAATTCGCAATCACTTCCCTGCCGGCGGATTCAACAATAAGGCCCATTGCTCCTGTTTATCACAAGGTTAAACATTGGCCTCGATTCCCGAATCCGGCGGATCGGAAGTGAGTGCGGATTTGACACTTTGCTATTCCCTAATCCGCAATGTGTGTGTAGGTAATCCTGAATCTAAACGTATAGCAATGCCAACCTGTAAACGATCTCCGAGAACAAAATTAAGGAATCTCAACTTAAACATACGGCATTTTGGACATAAGTGTCAAATCCGCACTCACTTCCGATCCGCCGGATTCGGGAATCGAGGCCATTATCTAAGTTGTAATAGCATGGATTGCTCGCATAAGCTACTGGGCCTTATTGTTGAATCCGGCGGATTTGGGATTCCCACCGCTGAAGAGTTTCACTTTCACTTGTCGCTGCGATTGTTCAATCCATAGGGCGGAACTGCCATATGAAGTGACATATTTCATTTTCAAAATTCAAATGACAATCGAATGACAGTTCTCATTGGATACAAAACTCCAAACAAGTGGTTTTCAGTTAACTTAAAAGTGCGATTTATTTTAAAAACGGAATAAAGTTGAAGTTTAAAGTGCAATTATTATGGACAGCATTGGATTTTTTGTAATTGCTGAGGAAGAGGAAGCGGAAACTTCTCCATCATTAAAAATGTTGCGGCGCTTTATTAGGAATACCGCAGAACATTTTATGGAATTTCCTGATATTGAGTAAATTTGTTATACATATGTAAATAAGCTTTTTCTAATTAAGTCATTTTTAGATTTATGAAAAATTTTAGACTTAACAAGCCAGCATTCTTGTACGTTCTGGAAGAGTTAAAAAAAGAAATTCCTCCCGCTGTGAATTCTTCATCAATTTCACCAGAATGCAAGTTAGCGGCTTGCTTAAGATTTTTAGCCGAGGGTGGCTATCAACGTGGAATGGCACAGGACTATAAGATCGCAGTTTCGCAACCAACTTTTTCACAGCATTTAAGCAGTGTTTTAAATGCACTAGAAAAGCGTTTATGCAATAAATGGATCAAGCTGGAAATGAGCGAAGAAGAAAGTCAAGAGGCAAAACTTTTTTTTTATGAAAAAAGTCGTATTCTGGGTGTAGAAATGTGCGTCGATGGGACCCACATAAAAATTATTAAACCTACAGAGAATCCACATCATTCTACAACCGCAAAGGCTTTTATAGTCTTAATGCGATGATTTTAAGGATAAATTTCCATATCTTTAATTTGAAAATGATTTAATTCTCACCCATTTCCCTTGCAGATTTGTGATCATAAAAACTGGATCAGGTATGTGAATGCGAAACACCCCGGCGCCAGTCACGACTCATTTATTTGGAAAACTAGTGATGCTGCTAATCACTTCGAAAGGAAGTATAGAAATGGGGATAGGAACACTCGATTGCTTGGTAATTACATTTATTTAGATATTTTTATAATTCGGGCTTATTATAACCATCATTTACTCTTGCTAATAGGTGATGCCGGATATCCATTGCAGCCTTGGTTGCTAACGCCTTTTCGGGCAGCCGAAGGAAGCACCCCCAAAAGCAGATTCAACACGTGCCACAGCAAAGCAAGGAGTACCGTTGAAAGAACATTTGGGATATTAAAAAATCGTTTTCGCTGCCTACTAGGTGCGCGGGAGTTGCACTATAACCCCAAAAACAGTGTCCAAATTGCGAATGTTTGTTGTGCTTTGCACAATATCTGCATTCACCATATAATATTGAGGCCGAAGAGTGTGAATCGGCTGAGGAGCACATACCAAATGAAATGCCCACAGATATCGATGAAAGCACTTCATCTGCTTATACGATTGAGGCCAACAGGATACGTAATGAAATTTTAAGTAATTTTTTATAAGTTCATTTAAGGATTTTACCAAAAACATGTTTTAAAATAAATATATTCATTATACAGTCTTATCTTTTATTTCTTCTTCAAAAATATCTTTAAATTCATATAAAAATTCATATAAACATAAATCAAATAAAATAAACAAAAATATTAATATCACAAATTCATTATTAGCTTCTGGACTTCACTATAATTGCTAATATTATAATAAATCAAATAAAAATTCAGTTCAATATATCAATATAAAAGGCCTCTTAGGTACTTCATTTTAAATAGGCCAGCTTATACACTTCTAATTTTTTAAAATGAGCTCATATATTAAAACATAACAAATAAAAGGTAAAGTTATCGCTGAGATTTACTGCAGGCCTACTTCACCTTTATTTAATTCTATTGTAAAATGGATTGCTTTTATTCGCAGTTTCTGTTTCATCAAATTCTCCAATTCTTTATGATGTCGTAGGGCCTCATCATGGTTTAACTTCATAAGCTTAGTCTGACTTTTCTTTTCATCACATATCCGGTCTAGTGTTTTTCTAACATATCTTAAATTATTTGAAATGTCAGTTAATGGTGCCACGGTTTTGCTTAAGCCGGTTGCAAGTTGTTCATAAAATTTCTCCTGTATTCCTATTTGCTTTTCTAATAGTTGAAAACTCTCAGGTCTTGAATTTACCTGATTGGTGTGGCGTCTTTTTCGTGGATTTTCTGGAACGCCATCATTTAAGATGATTTCATTTAACGTGTCGCTGTTCTCGTCGTTAAGGTTTTCGCCTAACATTTCCCCATCCTGGTTGTTTCCAGAACTCCCAATTGCATCTGTGGAAGTTCCAAAGCTACTAGTACCTTGTACGCCAGTTGTACAGTCTCTCAAATTTATTAGTTCAATGATTTCTTCCTCAAGTGGAGTCCAAACAATATTTTTATTTGGACCCCCACCAGTGCTGGTTAATTCTTTATGTTGTCCTGCCAACTTTTTTCTAATAGAATATTTGTAGTCATATTAATGTGATTAGTAATCCAAACTTCTTCATAAATTTATTATATTGAAGAATCCATTCAACTATGCGGCTCAGCACCTAAGTTTTTGAATGCTAGCACAAAAATTTAATGGAGCAAACATTTCATAAATTAACTAACCTTTTTCCACTCACAAACTTCTTTTATTGGCGGTCCTAAACTGTCCAAATCTTTCTTTAGGTTCAACCAGAAAGTTCTGACGGCTTCTGGTGTTCTGCTCGTCATATTTTTTGCAAGATCTGCATTGCCTTTCATAACTTCCACCAGTTTTGCAAACTGGTTTCTGTTTGTTGTCTTTTTCCTATAACAAAAATTGTGATATTTCTTTTCAGTTATGGCAATTACTTTATTTACACTACTAATTTAAATTTTAAAAGCATTTAATTCATTTAAAAAATGCAGTAAACTTACATTGTTTGTTTATTCTTTTAGCTCCCAGCCGCTGACAATCACAATCCGCGATAAAATTTCTTGTGAACAGAAATGTCAAAATAACTAAGGGAGATTCGCTTCGCCCGTTTTCAATAATCAGGGGAAGCGTTCACTTCCACTTTCGAAAATCACTTTCCCGGCGGCGGATTCAACAATCAGAACCTGTCAAATTCGCATTCAGCTCCCTGCCGGCGGATTCAACAATAAGGCGCCTTTCATCTGCAGTGATACAAAAATTGCTCAAAAGTTTAATTGCGGAAGAACAAAAGCTGAGAATATTGTGTGTGAAATATTATCTAAAGAGTCAGTTAAGATTATCATAAATACGATACAGGAAAAAAATTGTATTGTTCTATATCTACAATGCAATGCAATGCAAGCAATAAAAAAAACAGAAAAATGTTCCCAATTTGCATTAGTTTTTTTGACCATGATACTGGAATATAAAATCGTCTACTTGAATTCGTGGAATGTAATGATGAATCTGATCAAGTGTCGAAGCTTTTAAAGGAAACCTTGAAGGAATATGGTCTATCTTTAAATAAAGTATCTGCTTTTTCCGCTGACAACACGAATGTGAACTTCGGCTGAAACCATTCGATTTATACTATTTTGCCTAAAGAGAATGACAAAATCATAAAAGCAGGCTTCCCTGTTCATATTCTTCATAATGCTACAAAGTTTAGTAGGTACCGATCACTGACATATAATAATGGACTGCTCATCGGACATTATTCCCATACAAACTCATGGCACCAAAACGTATAGAAAAGTATAGTCCTCTCGCTCATCCATAAGCCCCTTTTGTCACCGAACTCAAATTTTGTTAAATTTCGTTTTAAGAGTTCAGTCCATTCACTGCTAGAAATAAAATCAGATAGTGCCAAACTTGAAAAAATAAAATTTGAAATTCAAAAACTGCACACTTTTCCATTTTCTTAAATATTTTTACTCTTGACATTCAATAAACCACAAAATACGATAACTTTTTTATCTTTGCAGTAAAATAAGAACGGTAAATAAAATTCTGGAATGATTTTAAACGAAATTTAAAATAAAACCGCCACAACGGTTGCACGATATTGAAGTTGCCACACCTGATTTCATTTTTTCCTTTGAACTAATGTCAGAATACATATTTACAAAAAATAGATGAGTATATATGATTTTTTTATTTCTGTCTCGTTTCGCCATAAGACCCGGAATCACTGACATTTATATGAAACAGGGGTAGAGAACTCGCATGGTTTAACATAAATATTTGTAATTAATGAAAAAAGGCATTTTAAAAGGGAAATAACATCAAAATTGCATTTGTTATTTCTTTTTAACAAAAATTTATTTTGTTCCCATCGTCCAAAAACGAATATAAAAAATTTTACTTTACAAAAGTAACGGACGTGTTTACATGTCAGTGAGAAAAGGTTTGTCAACTATGGAACGAATTGGTGCCATGAAAATTTCCTGATGAGCAGTCCATTCTATATGTCAGTGGTACCGATAGATTGCTGCTCAATGTTGAAAGTTTAATTTTGAAAATATGTAATCACTTCCGTAGATCGGCAAAATGAAGAGGCGTCTTGCAATATCAATTTGAAGCCAATGATATCAGTGGGAAGACATAATAAAACATGTATCCACAAGATTTTTATATCTCGGACCTGCTTTGGAAAGAATCTTAAAAATATGGCCTGCTTTAAAGTCCCATTTTCAAGAAATAGGCAATGAATGTCCACGCGTAATAGATTGATTGATTGATATACTTGTCTTTTGTCCAAAACGTAATGTTTTCATTAGAGACAATCATGAAGAAGATTGAATCAGATTCACTTAGTGTTATAGATATGCATGTGAAAATCCATGGAATTCGCAATATAGTGGAGTCAATGAAGTCATTTTCTCGGAAGTCCTCAGAAACAGCTCCGATTTTGATGATTTCTTTTTTAAATTTTTGTTTTTTTATATTATTTGAATCAGAAACCTTTTGAAGTGGGGAAATAATTATTTATATTGTTTAAACATTATTTATGATATTTGTACAGGGTGTATTGCATAAAGTTACGCAGCGGCGGGGCTGTGGACAGGCGGGGATCTAGAATTTTGTTTTGGGGGTCACGGAATTATTAGTGGCGACAAAAAATTTTTACTCCTAAAAAAACAAAAACAAAATTAATAAAACGAACAAAACTAACCGAATTTTCTGGTGGATTAAAACAAACGTGCCCTACGAAAACGTGCCCTAATGTGTTTTTGAGAAAGACGCGCCCTTTCTTGTGAGTGCAGCTAACTTCAGATTTGCAAATCAAAACATATAGAAAGAGTATAGATCAATTAGTCCAGGAGAGATAGCGGAAAAGTATTCAAAAGTTGAAAAAAATCTACCCTGCGATTTTTCGACTCTATAATTAAGAGAAAAATCGTAGGAATTCAATGAATGTGTTTTGGAAAAAATCGGTCCAGGAGAACAGGTAGAAAAAAGCTAATAATGGTAGCGAAAACACGTTTTTCGACGTTTTAGGTGCGAAAAAATTTTGTTTTTGGAAAACAGAAAATAGTACGTAATAGCGCTTAAAAAGACGAAAATTATGAGTTTTGGACAATTGAAATCGGTCAACAGGTTTTTGCAAAAAAAAAAAAAAAACCACGAAATATGGACATTTTTTGACATTTAATTACAGGGACTATAATTATTGTAGAGCCTTGTTTCAGGCTTGTGGCTTCTGTTAGTGCTTACTTACAATAAAAATTTCATGCAAAAATAATTATAACTTTTCGCGTAAATCTCAAAAATGTAAAAACAGCCGTTTCAGGAAAAAAGTTTGAACAAGGCCCACGGTGGTGCTAGAGCTATTTTGAAAAGCCCTGTTTATTCTCGAAGAGTTACTCTACGAACCCATTTTCATGAAAAGTTGGTGAGGTTCGATTTAATACCTCATAAACGCGTTTGAAAACAGGCACTTTTCTTGATTTTTAGAAAAAAACACCTTTAAGCGAAGGGGAAGTGAAATATGAAGTGGATTTCTATTCAGTAGATTTCGAGAAATCAAAATTTTTTCTCGTCAGGCATATATGGAAACGCTCGAAATTCCTACGATTTTTCTCTTAATTATAGCGCCCAAAATCGCAGGGTAAATTTATTTCAACTTTTTTTCTATCCCTCCTGGACTAAATCTGCTGTTGACCTTGAAGGTCATTTTTTAGGGTTGTTTTTTTAATTTGCAAAAAAGTTGGGTCGGTTTTGTGCGTTTGGTTATTTTTTGTTTTTGTTTTTTGAGTTGAGTCAATTTTGTTTTTTAAACAGCGAGCGCTTTTGAGCAGTGCCGCTGCTGGCATGTGTGCAATTGCACAGGGCCCCGTGTGTTGGGGCCTCGCGAGCGAAAAATTGTTTTGGCAATAAAAATCATTTGAATTCATTATTTGCATATTTACTTCATCGAATGAACCACACAAATGAGCACGAGCCAGAAAAATCAGCATATGGGCCATAGTTCTGTCACGGGTACGGGGAATCTGCGAGAGAAGCGAGCGAAAAAAATTTTTGGACTCTCTGGGGCCTCTCGCTGAATTTTTGCACAGGGCCTCTCAATTGTCTGGCCGCGGCATTGCTTTGGGGGGGGGGGGGTCATGACCCCCGTGACCCCCCTTAAATCCGCGCCTGGCTGTGGATAGGTTTCGGATAGAAGACGAACAAAAAATCGTACGATTTAGCCGCTAGGCCGTTTTGAATTTTTTTTTCTAGTGTTTTGCATATCACCCTGTTTTTTTGTAACCTTACAACCTATTTTCATGAGTAAGGTATCAGTATACGCAGAATACTCCCACCTATCTGAAACAGTAAAAGTCAGGGTTCTACCCTTCCAACTTCCACAGTAATGAGTCGTCATTTCACTATAAACTATATAGTACCCTATTTTTGATTAAGTCCCGTCATACGCAAAATCATAAAAAATCGAGTACAATTACTCGAATCGAATTTCCATGAATTATGTGTACACTTGCTACCAAACTCCAGATAGAAGTAGAACACCTCATTATGTTAAATGAAAGTCCTCAGTTCTTCTTTCTTCAATAATTTAAGAATGAGTTCTATCGATGTGCATGTATTTGTATATTAAAGAAATGAAGCAAGAAAAAAAACGTAAAACGAAGAATTTTCCCAAATAAACTTGCTGTTATCTGGCTTTGTAGCCGTTCATTACACGTTCCAAATCGATAACATCTTCGTTTACATAAATTTGAAGTAAAGAGAGACATCCAAGGAAAAATTCCACTAAAATATCCTTACAGGATACAAAAATCGATTTTAAAATGTTGACGACGACGGCAGGCGGGGAGAAGACTGACACAGAAAAGTGGTGGGTGGAGAATGGATGGATGGATGGATAGAAGGATGGAATGATGATGGTGGAGGCGAGCCATGGGGACATGAATCGGTATGGAGGTGCTCTATTGTGCATTCAACACTTTTTTTTGATGACTTTCAAGTTATGGTGAATATTCTATAGCCAACTTTATCCAGTCCTTGCTGCCTGCCATGGCATATATACAGCAAAGTCAAAGACACTCGACCGACATTTTTTGTTTGTTTCTATAGTGAAAATTTCTTTTAACATTTCCTACTTCTCTTTCGCTTTTGTCAGCTTGTTGTATATCCTTAAGGATGAATGGGAGTATCGAAGGATGCAAGCGCTAATCCTGAGACATTAAAGGATTTCAAATGGGGTCTTGGAAAGTTATTTTTGGTTTAGTTTTTTTTCGATTATTAAAATTTGTTGTTAATTTGAAATTAATTGTGTTATTTTAATTATTTTTTATTTATTTGTCATTTAATTATAAAATTTTGCACTTAAGTAATTTTCATTTAATATATAGCAAGATTGTGAAAATTTCTGAAGGGTACGCTTGAAGTTACGTCAGCCTTATGACACGTTATTAACGCTGGTTGATGTCGTATAGAATCCCATCCCATAGGAAAGGAATAACAGCGCTTTGCTACAAAACTTCAAGATTCAAAGAATGTCTTGCCTTTCCATTACCCAGACTATCCGCACATCGCTAATGGCAACACCACAGATTTTACTTAATTTGGCACCACTCGATCTTAGAGAGAAGTCCTCTATAAGCGCTGCACTGATTGTGAGTCTGAGATGTAATCACAATCATGGACAAAGGTCTTCAGCGAGTCACTCTACAATTGTTCGCTTTATTGAAAAGATCCTAGAAGCACAAATCCTATCAGATGGCATGCCTGCGAGTATCTCGAAATTTAAGCCTCTTTTTGGGAACATAAAATCGCTTTATCCTGGATTTTCCCTAATATACCCACAACGAGGTGGTATCGTGTGGTGACAGATGGCTCTGGATATCTGGAAAGTCTCATAGAAGTAGCTTGGGCATCCTAACTATTATCTTTAAAAAGCTGAGGTGTACGCTGTATGATTATGAACCTATGAATAGTTAAGAAGACCTACACTAAAAGTGGAGTCTTGTCCCATCGGACAGCCATGCGTCAAATAGAGCGATAAAGTCTTATAGTAGTGGTCCACATTAGCTCGAAACTCGTCCTTTATTAGTTCTATCCATACAATGGCGCTACAGCCGAAATCGAGCATTTTTGTAAGTTTCACGGTCCCTTGCAGCATGTCTCCATGTCGGTCACACTGTCTATACATCTCGTCCTGCGTCTATTTCGCGAAATGCTTTGTTGTTATCATTTTAGGTTAATGGCTTGTACTAGTAGCTGCTGGTAATGAACAGATTTTGGTAACTGGTCTTTTCAAGTTCTGGTTGAGACTTTGGATGAATTGATATCGATGTGAACTATTGTTGTTTAGGTCTAGACGACTTGGAGTTTAGCGCGGCTTCAATCTGGGTGGTGAGTGTGCTGAACTCTTCATATGAGAGTGTTGCGTCTCCTAAGGTTCGCTTTATTTGATATTTCACAGATTTCACTCCACTTTCCCGCAGTCCTCGAAAGTGAGGCGAGGTATAAAATGCCAAATAATTTTTTGGTTCTCCTTGGCTTCGGCTAGTCCTTGTTCCAGTGTCTTGCTGGATTCGACCTTATTTCGCGTAAGAATGTTGTTCGCTAAAATGAAGTTGGATCTACAGTCACTGTACATGTCGGAGCATATTCCTCGTCTTTAGATGAATCTTGTGACCCCCCCAGAGGGGTTGTGGATGCATCAATGACGACTTCGAGGTGAATGCGGCGGGGTAGACTAGTCATGCTTCAACATGTAGTAAGACTGATTTTCCTACATACTCACCCCGCCCCCTCACCCATCTCTTCTTAAAAATCGGGTTTTCTACATTGAAATCATGACTAGTCTATGTTACCACAATGGCTTTGATTACCATACAGATGAATAGTGCGATGTAACCCTTTAGGAGCTTGGCTCTGCTCGTTTTGGAAGGATTCAAACTGAATGGCCCACAATAATCGCCTCCAGTGTAAGCCAAGGGTCTTGCGGGGCGGATTCTACATGCCTGGGTCTATTTCCATGAGCCTTTTTATAATACTGATGTCTTCTACACTGATTTTTATAAAAGTTGAGAGTTCTGGGTCGTCTGTACTTGCTGGTGTATCTTCTTCCGCAGATTCCTATATCGTTGGGCCTATTATACATCTGAGAACTTTTCCCTGAAACTAGATGACACCTAACTTAATATCCAAGTCCTAAATCCAAGTCTCGTTGCCATAGCACAGTTCTAGTCGTATTACTGGTTTGTAGAGTGAGAGTACTACTACTTCTAGATCTTGTTCGTCGACAGTTGTATTTCCTCCCATTCTAAATCTTGCATCACCTTTTTTTTTCTTCGTTGATGTTCAAGCATATGTAATTTTCCGCCTCTTTTAGTTCAACAAAAGCTTCTTTTGCTGCCAATAACCTCCCCACGATTTTCACGTCATCTGCACATCCAAGTAATTGCAGAGATTTTGTTGTCATTTACACTTTTCTCTGGGTTGACGTTTTCCTTATCACACATTCTAGGGATATTCTCCTATAGGGCATTCCGCTATAGGCTATAGAATTGTAAAGGTTGCTGGGGGCTGCAGCTTCTTTTTTGCCTTTTTTCAGCTTTTTAGGTGCGAGAAGGTGTCCAGTGTCGGTGGTTCTATTGTAAGCTTGTCTTGAGGAATTCCAAATATTTCTGTCAGTGAGTCTTCGTTTACGATGGAGATTCAATAAGTTTCGAACATATTCTTTCCTATGAGGGTCTGATAATAGGTTTCCATCTATACCTCTGTAGATGTCCGGTCTTGGCTGAAACGTACTGCTGATCTGGCGTATTCTTTTGTAAGCTTGTTTAATTCTCCCTTCACCAAGGTCTTCCTGTATCTGTAGGATCCTCCTACTTAGATATTCTCTATTCTTCTTTCTGCACAGCTTGTGTTTTTAACTTGATTACTTCCATCCTTGATCTTGTGGTAACTGCGATGTAACTCCGGTGGCTCTAATTTCTTTCTTCAACTAGTGACTTCTAGTCTCTCCTCTTTCTTTCCCATTTCTCGTTCTTCTTCTACATCTGTCTAGTTTCATACGACGGCATCCTGGCAGGCTTCACTACTTCTTCAAGTTTTAGCTTACCTATTTATGTCGTTTTTTGGCGGTTTTGTCCTCTTTCCATTTCGGTCGTTATCGGTAATTTCACCTGGACTAGATAGTGGTTCGAGCCACATACAGAGGCGGCGTTTTCATTGGTACAAATGGTGCACTTGCACCTGGCGCGATTGGACAGGACATTTCAGGACACTGGTTGACTTTATTGCCGAACACTGCGCCCTGTACTTCCAACATTGTGGAATCAGAAAGACAGAGAACCCATAAGTCGAGTAGGGTAAAGCCAGGGGCGGCGGAGCGCATGGGGATGGAAGGAAAAGTGCACACGCACTTTCACTTTGGGTGGTGAAATCCACACCCAAAATTTTTCATGTACACCTAATAACACTCGGTCGCTGCGAAAAAAGAACGTGGTCGAAGGGCCGCGCACAAGCAAGGCTTTTCATACGAAAACTAAATATATCAAATATAGAGCTATTATAAGAACTTCTAACGTTTTTAAACCCCATCCGACTAGCATTTAAAAAGGGATTGTCTCAAAGGCTTGCCAAAAGAAGAATTTGCCATAGATTCCTCGTGAGGACCCCATGAGGCAATGGGGCATGCCAAAAGAAGAGTTCTCATGAACACCACACAAAAAAATCAGCGATACTGAAGTGAGGTATGCCTTATCAGTTTCTCATAAGCGCCCTATGAGGCAAACCAAATGAAATGCGGCAATCCCAACATCTGCCTTACGTATTGGGAAAGGTTTTTAAGATGGTTTAAATTAATACCTTTAAGCTTTAGCTTTACTCATACAAAGCTTTAGTTTTTGTTGTTACATTGCTTCATATTTCAGGAAATTATGTTGGTGGCCATGAAGGTGCTCAATGGACCGGTTCAGGTACGATCACTAAGGTCAAGCAGCATTGGACGGGATTTGTACTCAGTTGGGGACCACATTGGTAAAACGACACTCGCGTTTAAAAATTCATATAAAGTTTTCGACAATGACGCGGTTATTACTCACATATCTACGCCGAAATTCTTAAATAACTAAATTGACCGATTAACATTTTAACGGTTATCTGTTTCCGTGGTCCCCACCTACAATCATTATGCTCCGCCGCCCTTAGGTAAGGCTGCCTTTAAGTTCAATGTCACTATTCCGCGATAGGGTTGGGTGTTTGGTGAAACATTGCTTGAACAGATTAGCCAAACCGAAGAATCTCTAGATAGACTCCTCGATTTCTTCAATGGGTCAAGTCTACAAACTTAATTTATAAAGCGGCTGCTAAGTATACAATTGGTCTTTAGACTCGATTCTTCGCTAGAAGAAAGAAAAAACGAAGGCATAATAAAATCTTTTTCTCTACTTTGCATTTCTATTATCCCTGTCCCAACAAGAATACTGCTGAATACTATAAATTGATTTCGTAATATTGCGTAATTCTTACTCTAAAAAAAGTACGCGTTGTTTTACTTCGTCGGCTTCAGATCACTACTTCACATTTTCTTGAGCCTTCTTACATTATTTCTTGTAGTTTTAGTTACCTTTGGCTTTCTGTCATAATATCATCTTTCTTATTTATACATCTTTTTTGCACATGTTATCATACTACTTTTATACACTGTTAAAAATAAAAAAGTGGAGCCAACACTGCCATGCAGTTGGCAATATCTATTTACTTCAAAATAATTTGTATTCTTTCATATACGCTTCCGTTGGCTCAACGGAATGGAAAAAAATATATTCCGTTGAACCAACTACGCGTATCTCGTATATTCGAATCGAAGGAATCGCAGTTTAGAGTAAAGAATGCTACATTGTTTAAAAAGTATCAAATAGTTGAATTAAAGGCATTGCAAATATTATTCTAACAAAACTGCTAAGTTGCCTAAAATGAAATTTTGAAATTTAAACAATTACATGATGACAGTTGCAATAAAATAGTTGAACAAAATTTTAAAATTGATTCTAACAATGTAACATTTTTTCGAAACAATTTTTATGTGGTTGGTTCAAATATTTTATACTCTTTGCAGCAAAAAAAAAATTTATTCAACGCTATTCATTCTAGAAAACAATCATTTATCATTTACGCCAAAGGACCCAACATTCATTCTAACTACCATGGGGTTGAACTGACGGAATCAAATCGCCCAAATACGCCGTTTCATTCGCCGTATTTAATGCCGCCGCGTAGTTGAGCGGATCCCGTTTTCTTAGTTAGCACGGATTTTTTTAACAGTGTAGTGCAGTGTGTTCTTGGCTACTTAAAAATTTACTGGTTTTTCTGTTTTCCTCTTGAACTATCTTCAATTCAATATATATCCCGTCACTCGAAGAATCGTTGTCGACTCTTTTGGAGGACAGCAAAATCGCACAACTTTTTGCGGGTGTCCTGGTCCTGAGGGAACCTAGTGTGTTCCATCTAAATAGTAATTGCGCCCAATGCTTCTTGACTTCAGTGACGAGATCCGGTCTATTTAGTAAGCTAAGTGGCCACAACGAGGCCATGGTATGCCTTTAAACTTCTTCAGCAAAAGCTTCTGTTATCTTAACATCTTCTAGATTCCACTTCTTTATGCCAAAAGTAGGGTGAACGGTGTATGGTTGATATTCGGTTGCCAACTATTAGGTGACCTATTTAGAGGTATTTTTTTCAAAAATAAAAAAATAAAAGCAACCGATTTGATCGGGTAATCTTTATTATCATACAAAAGAACCATTCTTTACAATTAGCTTTTAAAGATTAGGCGCAGTTGCATGGTCCATTCTGAAGTTACAATTTTCGATGACGCGTTCGAACATTTCGAGTGGTATTTGGCCAATGACACGAGTAATGTCGGCTTCTAATTCCTCGATCCTAGCGGGATTATCCGTATAGACTTTGGACTTTACATAGCCCAAAAGTACGTAGCGTATTGACGTAGCAATTAAGCCAGAAATGGGCCTCATCACTGAAGAAAATTTTGGTCGAAAACAGTAGACCTTCTTCTTGTGAATAATTTGTAGACGCTTCGCGGCGCTAGGTCTGTAACGGTCGGGTATTTATTGCGGGTGATTATTCCCCCCTCTCCCGGAAATTTCAGAAAGTTTGATAATAAAAACACCTTGCGGCGGAATCAAAATTTCAACGAAGTAGGCGACGAACGAAAAACAAAATTGGTGAGGAGAAAAACTAAAAATTTTGACGGGGTTGCCTTAGAATTTTGGAAAGGACAGTCGGTTCTGAGAATTTACCAAAAGAGTCTGTTTTTTGGAATGAAAATGGTTGTATGTGCACGGGTTTTTATATAGTTTATGTCAATATTTACAAGAATTTTCCCTGCAAACAATTTCTCGGAGGCTCGCTTTCTCGGACCATTCTCGATTCGAAAAATGCTTGCGAAGGGTACGAGAAAAAGATTCAAAACGCAAAATGAAAGCTTTCCTGGTTGATTTGTTTCTCCCAAAGCCTTCATGCTGTAGAAAAATATTGAGAGCCGATTTCGCCTGAATGGGACTTCAAATCTGCAAATTACACTAATAACAGCACGTCCTTTCACTGACTTGAAGTCCTATTGAGAGGAAATTTTGAGAGCCTTTGGTTTCTCTTCAACGATTTGTTTGGAAAGTTTGAGCTTTTGACTTGTTTTGCTCGGCGGAGTGATTTTCGGTGCAGAAGCGATTTGCTATCGATACGGGCATGCGATTCGTTATCAGCACGCGAAAGCGATTCGATCTCTTGCTCCGCTTTTATTGCCTTCGAATTCGTTTACGAGTCTTTAACGAGTCCGAGATCGAAGCAAGCTTTCGCTTTTGGCAAATCGTCCTCCAATCGTTTCCGAATCGAAATGTTTGCAGGGTGGAGTTAAGTAAATAATTAAAACCGAAATGAAATATATACTTCCTTATATCGTTGTGCGATCGACACCAAGAATAGGTGAACATAATTTTGTGTGACCAAAACGTTATTCTGTAATAAAACCAACGAGAAGTCAGACAGGCCAAAGGCACGGCGAACATTTTGGGGACCGAAGACGATTTTTTTTCCTGATCTCAAGAGTCGTATTGAAACATAGAAGGACGTTTTATTTCCTCGAGTTCGTCGGGCAGCAGAAAATCTATCAAAAGGACCTAAAGCTTCAGTACCATCTAGTGCACAGGTTTTGGCAATTGCAATTTCTTTCCAAGACGACTAGTTGAAGCTCGTCTAGAGACTGGTGGTGCTTCTATATTATCAGAATCTATTTCAATTTTACCATAACGTTCTGAATTTCTCTCCGATAACTTATTACCATTGCCCACAGGATGTGCATTACTAATACCGGTGCAATATTTATTACCTATGTTTGTGCTATCTGGAAAATATCAATATCCAAATTTAGGGTGTTACTGCAGTTCAAATAAAATCGCATAAAATTTTCAAAGAAACGAACCTTATTGGAAGCCTTTTTATATAATTTTGAAGATTGTGAATAAATACTAAAGGAAAATTTTTGATAATTGGACCCAGCAATCGCAGAAAGTGCAAAGCATGGGTACGATTTAAATCTTTTAAGTACCGATATATATGGGTCTTTCTCTACTAAATGAAAAATCGCTGTCCTCAGTATTTTTAATGCCTTACATATTTTTATTTTTAAATTAAATTTGTTCCAAATAATATTTGGACTGTTCTTAATGAACATCCCAGACTGAAATCATATTATTTCATAATTATATTACTTTTGCCTTCCAACATCCTCGAAAAAACATTACCCTGGCGTGTCCCAAACCCATTATTGCAGGTTCCAACAATTTTTTAAAGATAATTGTTCGAGTAAGGCTTTTTGTAGGCAAGATCGTTTCGTATTGACTAATCAAAAAATTTTTTCAAAAAAACAGTTTTTGAGTGATGTTTTGGCCAAAAAGTGATTTTTGGAAACTTTGACCTTGAATAACTTTGAAAGGGTTAGGTTTTCGAAAAAATGACAAAAGGGCTTTTTGTAGGCAATATCGTTTCGCATTGTGATTCTGAAATTGTTTTCTTAAAAAGTCCCAAGGAAGCTGTGGACCAATTTTCAGCCAATTCCGAACTTTGTCTCTTGATGTTTTGGCCAAAAAGTGAAGGCCAAAATAACTTTGAAAGGGTTAAGTTTTTGAAAAAATGACAGGAGGGCTTTTTGTAGGCAATGTCGTTTCATATTGACTGATCAAATATTTTTTTCGAAAAAAACAGTTTTTGAGTGATGTTTTGGCCCAAAAGTGATTTTTGATAACTTTGATCTTGAATAACTTTGAAAGGGTTAATCGGGTCAACATCTTTGTAAGAACTAAAGTTGTAGAGAATTTCATTGTCAACATTTAGGGCCTTTGTATGGGGTTGTACGACCTATAGAAACCGAGACACAAGGAAAACACCGGAAAACTGCTCTATTTCCGGCGGCCATGTTTTTTTTTTGTGATTCCGAAATTGTTTTCTTAGAAAGTCCCAAGGAAGCTGTGGACCAATTTTCAGCCAATTCCGAACTTTGTCTCTTGATGTTTTGGCCAAAAAGTGATTTTTGAAATTATTCAAGGTCAAAATAACTTTGAAAGGGTTAAGTTTTCGAAAAAATGACATGAGGGCTTTTTGTAGGCAATAACGTTTCGTATTGACTGATTAAAATTTTTTTTCGAAAAAACCAGTTTTTGAGTGATGTTTTGGCCAAAAAGTGATTTTTGATAACTTTGATCTTGAATAACTTTGAAAGGGTTAATCGGGTCAACATCTTTGTAAGAACTAAAGTTGTAGAGAATTTCATTGTCAAAATGTAGGGCCTTTGTACGGGGTTGTACGACCTATAGTAACCGAGATACAAAGAAAACACGGGAAAACCGCTATATTTCCGGCAGCCATGTTTTTTTTTGTGATTCCAAAATTGTTTTTTTTTGTGATTCCGAAATTGTTTTCTTAAAAAGTCCCAAGGAAGCTGTGGACATTTTCAGCTATTTCCGAATTTTGTCTCCTTTCGTGCGTTTTTTTTGCTAATTTCCCCGGACTATCATAAAAACTAGAATTATTTACGCTAATAATCCTTAAATTGCAGTCCTGTTGTATTTAAGTTAGAAAAAAATGGCTCCTAAATGTTGTCCTCAAGTTTTGAAAACATTCCCCTGTCGTAAATAAAAATTGGAGCTAAATCTATTCAAAGTGAAGTTTTAATTTTTTTTACGTTAAACGGAACGTCACCGGCATGACGATTGCATATATGCTAAAAAACGCATTTCCCTGATAATAACATTCCCCTGGATAAAAAAAATATTAAGTTCTTCATTGTAAAATTTTTTTTTATTTTTTGTAATTGGTTACCAATTATTGTTTATTTTGACTAAGAATAAAAAGTATTTTTTTATTCAAGCCTAAAAAAAAACTTGTTTTAACTCATAAAAACATTCCCCTGTCACAGATTTTCACAAAATCGTTCATAAATGGCACAATAATTAGAAAATAATACAGCATTTTCAAAATATGCCATTAACTTAATATTTTCTTTTTTTAAGTAACGTTTTTTTTAAAAAAACAAAAAAAAAACATGTGAGGACAGATTTGTTTGGACCAGTTTCCATTTAGTAGAGAAAGACCCATATACATATGTATAAACCTATTGAGGAACCTTCATCTAAGAAGAGGGTTTAATGTAAGATCGTTTTTGTATCCTATTAATTCATATTTTTCGTAGTTTTTTTTCTAATTATAATTACACTGTTATTACCTTAAGTAATTTTAACATAGTTTTTTTCCATGATGGTGGGGGGGAGATTTTCTCTCTGGGATTCTCTCGTCGTTGTTTCGATTTAATTACAGGTCCACCGTATCGGTAAGAGTCAGCGATGGAGCTCAGTGTGGAGCTATCGTAGAAATTGAAGGACATGAAGAGATCTCACATCGACATATAGGTAAGTGGTAAACCCTGCTGGTATCGGTCCGGTCACACCCCCCACGACCCCTTCCGGCGAGCTAGCGTTAACTGCTGACCGGCATAACACCCCCCTAACGGTTATTTCGGCGGATTAGGGAGGTTGAATTTTTTCAGAATTTTTTTTATGTCGGTGATTGCTTCCATAGTCAGGCTCTTCAGGGCTTGTGATTATGGAGGCATGAACAAGCATAATGGCGCCCAAAACTGATACTTCAGCATATAAGCGCCATTGTGCACGTACAAGTCTTTTCATGTCAAACAATACTGAACAAAAAAAACATGACAGTTTGAAACAACTCACGCGTAATCTGTCATAAAACCTCTACTAAAAAGCGTACCTCTCAATGGATCACCCGTTAAAATAGAAAACCAACTTCGGTATAAACTTTGCAACTTTGGTACAAATTTAACCATTCGACAGCCTTTTCAAGGCTTAGTTTCGTCAATCCTGGTATTATGGTAATATAGATCAGTTCCAATTTCCTATATCTTCTAGGAAATCCAAGTGGTGGTAACCAAGTGGATGATGTCTACCTAAGCAGCATTTCTTCCTGAAGGTTGATGATATGACTGGAAGCCCCTCTATCCATGTCGATTCTACTTAAGTTTCCAAATAGCGTTTTTTTTTGCTTCCAATTTTAACAGAACCTTTGATGCATGATTTCCACATGCTAAAGCCAAACAAATTCACTAAAAGCTTTACAAATTCGATCGCTAATCCAAATCAATTTGCAACTACTCAACAACATCTCAATTCGAAACAAAAAAACAAAAAGAATTAATTAATTTCACGTAAAATAGTAAAAACTAAAACAAAATCTCAACTTCCTCCTCAAAATTCGATTAAAGGCGGCAGCAAATAGATTTGCAAATAACTCAATCCAATCTCAATTATTCGACGTTATTTTGGAGCGCAAGGATTAGATTCCATCCTCTTTATACAATGACGAAGCTAAGCGGCGTACATATGAAATCCGTTGTGACTGGAATTCACTAAGGACCTTTTAATCCCTTTTGCTATGCGAAACTTAGAAAATAGTAAATTGAATTCCTGTGTTACCCACGAGTTGAATCTATCTTGGATAGGATATAGCTGTATAGCAAAGGCAAAAGACGAGAAGCAACCCTTCTGAAATGCCAATATATGTATATAAACCCGACCTTAAGCAATCCTTTAAAGACAATTATCTAAAACACGCGATTTTACCAAGCCAACGGCAGCAACAACAACATATATATACACACAAAAAGGGGTCCTTTTGTAATGCCTGAAATTAGTGGAATTAATTTGCGGCAAGAATTTCGATGATTGCCAGTGGAAGGATTTTGTCCTTGTATTAAGTTTTTTTTTTATATTTTTATTTGTGTGGATTACTTCATTGGTTTTACATCGTTTTTGGCTTTAATTACTTTCAATTTTCTATATTCAAAAAAGGATCAAATTCTTTTATATGTAAGTATGTTTGTGAAGTAATCGATGAATAATTGCGGACACTTTTGGGTAAATATTTTTGATGTGAATTGCTATGAATAATTACGAAAATTTCGGTACCTTATTAAAAATAGGTTATTACATAAAAAAGAACACTTCCAACAGTATAATACAAGGACTGTAAACGACTGCAGTGGCGGATACAAGCGGGGGGGGGGGGAGATTAGGGACATTCCCCCCACCGCAAAGAGCTCTATGGTTTATGGATTATTTTAGTTCTGAAAAAATGTCAAGTGAAAGCAATTGAACTAGGAAATTTTCCTCTACATAATAGGCTAGTGCCGATAGTTTTTTGGAAAAAAAAATTAATAGCAGGGAGGGACAAGCAATGAAATGTCGTTAAGGTCATAACTAAACGAAAAAACAATTTTTAAACTCGAAAAAAGGGGAAATGGTAAAATGGGGATGCTATTTAGGGGTTGAAAGGGATTTTTGCGATTTGCGGTGAAACATGACCTCCTAGTGGAAAATGTTTAATACAAAAGTTGTAGATAATAAGATCTAAAACTTTTGTATTTAACATATTTTGATATAACCTCAAATTTTCGAAGAAAATGGCGGAAAATCGATTTTTCAGTTTTTAATTTTTTTCTCCCGTAAAAATAATTCAATTTACATGAAAATTTGTATGAGTATACCTTGTGTTGCGTTAAATAAGCATGATTTTTTTTTTGTTTGGAAAACGGATAGTTTCCCAGAAATTAACATTTTTCGAAAACAATACCGTTATCTTGCACGGACAACTTTATTGATGTTTTTTTCGAATTTTGATATTCAATAAATGCTCATTTAACCATGGAAACGTCTAGTTTGAAATGGTCTATACATTTTGAAACTTTATTTTCATTAAACCGCTTAAAATTAAGAAAAACCGAACACCTGATTTTTCGAATCACGTACATATTTCTCGATTTTTTCAATTTTTTTCAAATTTTTTAATTTTTTCTGTTAATGAGGGATTGAATTTTAATGACAGAACTTAGTGTCATATAATATTACTTAAATTAAATAAACTTAATTACAGAAAGTGTGGCAAAACCATCCTGAAAATTTTAAATAAATAAGAAATAGTCTATTATAACTAGCTTGAGATTTTCGATGAATGTGAGCGGCTGTTAATTTTTCCATTATTTTGTATTTGTGGTCAAATCTTTGTTTGCTCGACCGAACCAAACTGCTTTGATTTCATACAAATCATTTGGATCATCTTTTTTGGAAATAATACGGTCATATTGTCAATCTATAATTTTTAAATTAATAAAAATAAATAATGTATAAAAAATCTCCCAAAACCATATTGAGTATGATGCTGTAAAAATTTTATTACGAAATTGGAAACATTTACCTAGTCACGGCGTAATTCAATTCAAACGAATTTTTTATTTTATTTCTTATTTATTTAAAATTTTCAGGATGGTTTTGCCACTCTTTATGTAATTAAATTTATTTAAGTTCTGTCATTAAAATTTAATCCCTCATTACCAGAAAAAATTAAAAAATTTGAAAAAAATTGAAAAAATCGAGAAATATGTACGTGATTCGAAAAATCAGGTGTTCGGTTTTTCTTAATTTTAAGCGGTTTAATGAAAATAAAGTTTCAAAATGTATAGACCATTTCAAACTAGACGTTTCCATGGTTAAATGAGCATTTATTGAATATCAAAATTCGAAAAAAACATCAATAAAGTTGTCCGTGCAAGATAACGGTATTGTTTACGAAAAATGTTAATTTCTGGGAAACTATCCGTTTTCCAAACAAAAAAAAAATCATGCTTATTTAACGCAACACAAGGTATACTCATACAAATTTTCATGTAAATTGAATTATTTTTACGGGAGCAAAAAATTAAAAACTGAAAAATCGATTTTCCGCCATTTTCTTCGAAAATTTGAGGTTATATCAAAATATGTTAAATACAAAAGTTTTAGATCTTTTTATTATCTACAACTTTTGTATTAAACATTTTTCACTAGGAGGTCATGTTTCACCGCAAATTGCAAAAAATCCCTTTCAACCCCTAAATAGCATCCCCATTTTACCATTTCCCCTTTTTTTCGAGTTTAAAAATTGTTTTTTCGTTTAGTTATTACCTTAACGACATTTCATTGCTGGTCCCTCCCTGCTGTTAATTTATTTTTTTTTCCTCATTTAATTCCGCTTTGGCACTAGCCTATAATATAAAATCATAATCATAAAAACTACTGTCCTTAATGTTTAACGAAAAAAAAAATCTTGAAAAAATGCCACCGAATTTTTAAATTGTAGTTGTGTGTTTTGTTAGGTCTGTATCTGAAATTGTTGAATTTTGAAAAAAGTAGCTTAATAGAAAACTAATTTTAGAAGCTATATCTAGCGACAATATATCTGTGACCTATTTGATTAACACATTCCCTACGGTTAGAGTTGAGCAGCACTTATGCGAGGCAGTACTTTTGTCCCTTACTCGACATTTGTACTGAGGCCTCAATTTTTTTAAATGTCCCATTTCAAAAATAATGTCCTACTACACTTGGTATGAGCGTGTAAACCTGCACCTCACCAATCTAAACCTAATGCCGCAAGTCTCAGGAAAACATTCATTTTAACCCTTTCAGTCCATTTGTTGCATTGATGTGAACAATTTCCGTATAAATTGGTACCGATAGGGTTGAATATAATCACATCGAGTCACAATCAGGCCTAAAACACAGTGGTAGAGGGAAATTAAACAAAAAAAAGCGAAGTTATGACGTAGTTGGGAAGTTGGATTTTTTTTTCTTTACATGTGTTAAGATAAAGCGAAAAAAAAATTTCTGTAAAATCGTTCCTATGATGTACGAGAAAATTGCATAAATGTCCATTTTTGATGCATTTTGAGTGCATTGCTACACTATTTTTTTAATTTCTCCAGTTCTGTTGGTCGTAGAAAAATAAAAAAAAATGAAGAATACTAGTGAATGAATAGACTATTGGTATAAATACTTTAAAGCGGAATCCTAACCTCAAAAACAAAAATGTATGAAATTTTGTTTTATTTTACTAAAAATGCAATAAATAACGGGAAAATAGTCGGATTTTGATAAAAATTGGAGAAAAGATGTCTTTTGATGCTATAAATACGTGGTTCAAATTTCAAAAAAAACTTTCGATTTTTACGGCAACAATGGGCAGTTTTCGAAAAATTTTAATATTGGCGTCATTTTATGCCAAATCATCGTACGGTAAAATATTTTTTTTAAATTGTAGGATTTCTATGGACTTTCTTGTGAGCATACGCAATACTTTGTTATTTTATTTAAAATGCCCATTTTAGGACTTTGAAAAAAATAAAAAATTTCAATTTTTCAATTTTTTGCCTTTTTTTCATAGTTGGCAAGTAGCTTTTGATAGTTGGCAAAAGGCTAAAAATTGAAAATTGAAAGTTCAACCACGTATTTATAGCATCAAAACACACCTTTTCTTCAATTTTTATCAAAATCCGACCATTTTCCCGTTATTTATTTAATTTTTACTAAAATAAAACAAAATTTCATACATTTTCGTTTTTTAAGGTTAGGATTAATTTTTAAAGTATTTATACCGAATCAGTTCGATAGTCTATTCATTCACGAGTATTTTACAATTTTTTTATTTTTCTACGACCATCAGAACTGGAGAAATTAAAAAAATAGTGTAACAATGCGCTCAAAATGCATCAAAAATGGACATTTATGCATTTTTCTCCTGCAGCACAGGCCGATTTTGCAGAAATTTTTTTTCGCTTTATCTTAACATACTATATGTAAAGAAAAAAGGCAAAAAATCCAACTTCCCAACTACATCACTATCATATGACAATTTCCCTCTACTACAGGTGTACACAGGTTTTTTTTATACCCAGTCAAAATAGGAGCACCCATTAAAAACATCATTATAACTGAAATGCCCAATTTCTCCAAAGAAAGGAGTAAAATTTATACAAAAGGTCAAAAAGTTTTTACAAAGTTTGTAGGTTATGATTATTCCCGTCATGTCCTTCCTTAAAAAGAAAGGGTTGGTATGCCTTGGACCACCTTTAAACTCCGATGCAAACAGCACACAATGCAAAAGCAGAGAAGCATTGGAGGGATCTTAACAAATGCGCCTCGGCCAAAATGACTTGGCCCTCTTACGATCTCAGGCAAACCATTTCACTACTGAGCCTCGGGAGGCAAGACCTCTCAGTTATAGTGGAAGTGCTGACGGGGCACTGTCTGATAAGGACGCAAGCGTCCCGCTTAGGTCTCGAGACCTACGTTTTCTGCAAAAGCTGTAAGAATCTGGACACCCCACCACCGATCTTTGGACAAATTCAACATTTCATTTACAATGATGTTTTTAAGGGCTGTTCCAATTTTCAGCAATTCTCGGTTTATGCCACTGATTGGATATAAAAAAAACCTGTGTACACCTGCGTTTGAGGTCTGACTGTGAATCGAAGTGATCTATTTAACCCTATCGGTACCAATTTGGGTTAGGAAAGGGTTGAATGTGTTCCTGTGTCCCTTGAGATTCGTAGGCTTGGGTGGGTAATGGTGCAGGTTTACACGCTCATACCAAGAGTGTAAGGGACAAATGCAGTGCCTCGCATAGGTCCTGTTCCACTCTAACCATAGGGAAGGCGGAATTAAATAGTTCACAGGGCTATTGTCACTAGATGTAGTGTAAAATTATGTAAACATGAGTTTTCTATTAAGGCGAGTTTTTCACAATTCAACAATTTCAGATACAGAGCTCTATTTTGATTAGATAATATTTCAAACGCGGCGCAAATGTAGACTCTGACCACTTCTTAATGGGAACGAAAATTAGGGCCAGGATATCGACAATAAAAACAAGAAGAGGAAACAGAGACAGAAAATACAACGTGGCAGGATTGCAGGAAGAGCAAACTAGGGCTGATTATGAGAACCTGCTCAACGTAAGAATAAATGAAATTGGTCAAAACACACATGAAAACTTGAACGACCAATGGAATGACATAAAAAGAGCAGTGAAAGGAACAGCAGAAGATATTCTAGGTTTCGTTCAACAAGAACGAAGAGTAGAATGGTTTGACGAAGAATGCGCCCAGGTGACAATGGAGAAAAACCGAGCTTACCAAGTCATGCTAAGTAGGCACAGAACAAGAAACTCTGAAGAGGAGTATAAAGAAAAGAGGCGAGCTGAGAAGAGAATGCACAAAGCGAAAAAAAGGCAGTATTGGGAAGAACAAATGGAAAAAATAGAAGAATCAGCAAGCTTAAATGATGCAAGAAACTTCTACAAAAAGGTAAACCAACAACGGAAAGAATTTAAGCCTAGAGTGACAATGTGCAAGGATAAAAGTGGGGAGATATTAAGTAATAAGGACGAAGTATTGGCTAGATGGGCAGAGCATTTCGAGGAACTACTACTAATGAACCCAGAGCAGGAGCACATTGGTACCCGAAATGTGCAGAACATGAACGCGGACGATGAGAATGACAGCACAGCAGCCCCCACCATAGAGGAAGTACGCCTGGCATTGCGAGCACTAAAAAATAATAAGGCATCAGGGTCTGACAGCATACCTGCAGAACTCATTAAGCAAGGCGGAGAGGAAACTATCCAAAAACTACATGAAGTAATAGTGGAAATCTGGAGACGGAAAGAAATGCCTGATGAGTGGAACGAGGGCATAGTGTGTCCCTTACACAAAAAAGGAGACCCTCTATCTTGCAACAACTATAGAGGAATAACGCTATTGAACACAACGTACAAAGTATTTTCACGTGTACTCTATAGTATACTACGACCATACGTGGAAAGAATATTAGGAGAGTATCAATGCGGCTTTCGTCCTGGAAGATCCACAACCGGCCAGCTATTTGTACTCAGAGAAACCCTAGAAAAAGCTGTTGAATTTAACATAAACATCCACATGTTATTCATCGACTACAAATATGCTTACGATAGTGTGAACCGTAATGAGTTATTTGATGCTATGGAGCAGCTCGGAATACCTAATCACCTAGTAGAACTGACGAAAATTTCGATGAAAGATGCAAGGTGTAGAGTCAGAATAGATGGTGAACTATCCCCACCCCTCAGAACAAATAGAGGATTAAGGCAAGGCGACGCACTATCCTGCTTGTTATTCAACGTGGCCCTAGAAAAAGCAGTAAGAGATGCATCGATTAACACATCAGGGTGCATCTTCGATAGGTCAGTGCAAATATTAGCCTTTGCCGACGATATAGCTATCCTTGGAAGATCATTTGAGAGCATGAAGGAGACCTTTGTAGCACTTGAGCAAGCCGCAAAAAAAATCGGGTTGGAAATAAACGAGCACAAAACAAAGTATATGTACACAAAAAACGCCAGAAGTAGCAGACAGAACATAACGATAGACACCTACAATATAGAAGCAGTAGATGAGTTTGTGTACCTCGGCACGATTATAGCAAAAGGTAATGATACATCGGCCGAAATCAGAAGACGAATAGCACTGGCTAATAAATGTTACTTTGGTCTACGCAGGCACCTGACGTCTAGAAATATATCAAGGAAGACGAAACTGGCACTTTACACGACACTAATAAGGCCTGTCCTACTATATGGTTCGGAAGTGTGGACATTGAAAAACGCAGACGAAGCATTGGTAGGAAGATTCGAAAGGAGAATTCTTCGTTCGATCTACAAAGGAATACAGGTTGATGGCATTTGGAGAAGAAGATACAACTCAGAGTTGTATGAAATCAGCAAGATTCCAAACATTGTCAAAGTGATCAAAATAAACAGACTGCGATGGATTGGTCACGTCGAACGAGGTGCGGAACGGAACCCGACAAAGATAGTGCTGGGGAAAGTACCGTCAGGAAAACGCAGACACGGCCGGCCTAAGAAAAGATATATAGATGACGTCGAAGAAGACTTGAGGCAGTTGGGAATAAGAAACTGGAAAAGTCGAGCCAGAGATCGGGAATCATGGAGGCGAATGCTGGAGGAAGCCAAGGCCAACAATAGGCTGTGGAGCTCCTGATAATAATAATAATATTTCAAACTAAGCACACCATAGTCCAGAAGGGATATAGGCCAGGCAACGAAAAGGTATAGAGGGAAATGTTTGGAACACAATTTTTGACTTCGTAACTTTGTTTGGGCTAGTTAGGTGGCAAACATATCAAAAGTCCCCGCCCGTGCCCCTTGAGCCGGGGAGGGGGGAGGTTTGAAGGTCCCTTTTTTCGGTTTTTCGTTTTTATCTCGGAAACTATGTGTCCTAGCGACATGACCATAACCACAAAATGAAAGATGATGAAATTTGCTACAAGTCTTAGTCAAGTTTTTCGATATCTTGTATAGTTTTCGAGATATCTATAAAAGTCTGTAATTTTGGAAAAAACATTTTTGCCTCAAATTTTTTGCTCTTTTTGACCGGATAACTCTTCAACGATGTACCCAAAAAATAAATGCCGGCAAAAGGGTTGTAGGGCATTAAATTCCCTTCAATAATATATATTACTTTACTATTTTATCTATTTTCCTTCAAATGATAAAGCAATTTCAATGTTGAGCGTGAAATCTGAAATTTAGCGACAACTGTCGACTAATGAATCTTTCAATTTCTCACCATTTCCAGTCAACGTATTGGCCGAAATATGCACCATTATGTACAGTGAGTACTGGACGTCTAAATAGCACAGATACTCATTTTAGAATACATATATACTTGTAGGCCTGCTGACCAGGTTCCTTACACTTAATTAAAGAAAGTCTAGACCATTTTAATGGGAAACTATGTTGCTATGACATGTTCATATATGCGTGTTTATAAGGCATTGAGATAGTTATCCGGTCAAAAAGAACAAAAAATGTGAGGCAAAAAAGTTTTTTTTCCAAAATTACAAACTTTCAAGAGCATATCTCGAAAACTATACAAGATATCGAAAAACTTGACTAAGACTTGTAGCAAATTTCATCATCTTTCATTTTGTGGTCATGGTCATGTCGCTAGGACGCATAGTTTCCGAGATATAAGAGAAACCCCCCTCCCCTCCGCCGGCTTAAGAGTTACGGGCGGGGACTTTTGATATGTTCACCAAACAAAAGTTACGAAGTCAAAAATTGTGTTCCAAACATTTCCCTCTATACCTTTTTTGAGCATTCGTTGCCTGCCTAATAGCGAAAAAGTTAAAATAAATATACCCTGCGATTTTTGGACGGTACAATTAAGAGAAAAATCGTAGGAATTCAATGAATGAATGATAATTACAGTCCCTATAATTAAATGTCAAAAAAAGGCTATATTTCGCGGTTTTTATTTTTTTTTGCAAAAACCCGTTGACCGATTTCAATTGTCGTCTTTTTAAGCACTATTCCGTGCTATTTTTTGTTTTCCAAAAACAAATTTTTTTCGAACCTAAAACTTTGAAAACCTGTTTTCCCTACTATTATCAACTTTTTTCCACCAGTTCCACTGGACCGATTTTATCCAAAACACATTTATTGAATTCCTACAATTTTTCTCTTAATTATAGCGTCCAAAAATCGTAGCACTCCGTGACCTATCGAGAAAGAGTTTCAAACTAGATACAACCAAATTAAAATGTGAACATTTTTATATGAGGTCTGGGCCCGGTGCCAAGTGCCTGGCACACTACTCTTTATGTTAGTGTTTTTTTACTACTTAAACGTTAATTACTCCTATACCGCTTATAGTAGAGCAAGAGTTTTTTAATGTAATTGTGTATTCTTTTATTTGCTGTAAAGAACAGAAACTTGAGTGACTCCATTGAGGTGCTTTTTCGATATTTTCCATCTGAGCCTTTTTCGTTTTTCATCTTTTTTCTCTGAAAAATGCATTATTAACAGTACTTTTTTTCTTAAGTTTCTGATGCACCAAATCATTCTCTAAAGTTCCATACATCATCTCAGAGTTCAAACATAGGATTCATCAACATCTACTCAAACACCCCTAGACCCCTAACCTATCCTATTCTCTACTTTCCTTCAAATCCATCCTAATAGAAAAAATACTAGACAATGCACAATGACTTGAAAGACATGACAGTTAGAAATCCAATCTAAATAACGTAAATAAAAAACGTGTCTATTATTATAATATGTAAAAGAAACTACTTAAAATTTTTATTTAAATACATTAAATAATTTTATTTAAAATCCCTAATGTCATTACCCTTTTCACGATACTAAAATTCAAGGTGAATGAACGTGTGGAATCAAAGCAGAATTTTTATATTAACAAAAAGCAAAAACTAAAAACACACCATAAATATTTGCTAAATATTTAATCTCCAAAAATTAAATCAGACTGAATCAAAAATTTTTGCATAAATTTATGTCACCAAATCTTAGTGTGATTTTTTTTTGTTTGTGCGATGAAAAATTTTTAATCCCTGAAAAGTTAGTTTCGTATTCAGCTTAAGACGAGCTCACAAATCTTGAATTTAATTAAGAGACTTGGCAAGAGAAAAAAATGCAAGTGCAAAACAAAAATGCAGAAACTTCGATGCATTTTTATCGCTGCAACAGCAGCAGTCGACATGGCGATGGAGAAAAAAAATTGTGCAAATTAAGATTGTGTCTAATATGTCCAAAGAAGCCAAGTTCGTGAGCATTGCGTTATAGTGTTGTTGAAGAGAACTCCTCTAGCTTCTAATAGCAACGAGTTCAAGAACGGCGCACCAGTTGTTCACGACAGAATATTCTAGGATTGCGAAGCCCAGGTGTTGCCTGGCTATCTCCACTGATGGAACTATTCAGAATCGCAATTGAACACGAGAATGGAAAGTGGAAATTGGTTATCCCATTCAATTTTTTTTGTAGATATATTTATATATATATACTACAAGCTAGCATGTTGTGCACTATAGACAGTATAGCCCCCGTGAGAGACCTGACAATGACCCTCTTTGCAACATCACAATTGGACTCCGATAAGGCCAGGTAAGCAGCACGCAGGTGAAAATATGATACTTCCAAATATGCGCTAGTGCTTCTTGGCCCGTTTCGGGTAAAATATTTCGATGTCAAGGTGCAGCCAAGCCTGGATGCAATTTCTGTGCATCATCGGCAGCTACGACGCATCTTGATGATGATGATGATGTTTATGTTGATGTTGCAATTAACCGATTAACGTCCAAAAAAATCTTGTCCACGATTATCCAGAGGTAAAAAAACAAGCTGCCCACAATATTTATGACAGGCTCCATTCGGTCCTCCCGCTCTTTAGTAGGTACGATGCGAACAGAGTTTAGTCACCTGGCGTTGTCAGCGTCACTTTTGCTACCTGTCCAACTGGTTGAGCGACAACATTGACATTCAAACCAAAACCGTAGTCACTGTGTAGTAAAGTGGTGAAGTTTTGTATATTATAAGACGAGATTCAGACTCCTCCGATTATCAAATTGCGGTTGCAGCCAATCAATTGTGGCTGAGGATTGCGGAGAAATGCCGGTGGGCGCCTTGAGTGCTTATCTTTATTACGCTGTAAAGAATGATTGGATGTGACAATTGTGGATTTTATGTCTTCTAGTGGATTGAATTTTCAGCATGTCGTTTTTTCCAATGATGTGGAACTATGCGGTTTTTAATATGGCTAGAAATTTTATGATTGTAATACTAGTGGTTCGTTCTGTTGGCTGCTTTATTTAAGGATTTGTTTTTTTGTCGTATTTGCTTTGAAGAAAATAAAACTGTTTTTCTTCAATAAACTGCTTTTCAAGTTGAGAGTGTTTCGATTGACTAGTCAGTCGTTAATGATTGCTCGTGAATATGTGAAGGTTTAATAAGGCAAAACATACATAAAATTAAATTCATTTTATAGTTTAACACCGATAGACTATTATACGAATGCATGTATAGAGTGTATAAACTGGTACAGTTTTATAGGCATTTGTGCTCATTTTATTGCCGTCTGAGGACTAATCTTTATTTAAAAAAATGTGCAACTGATTCTTAGAAAATACTATGTTATGATATGTTAGACCCGACACATTTTAGATGACCTAATTTAAAAATACCTTTGAGAGGAATGCTATGTGAAACCGTCACCCCAGGGAACCTGACGTTTAAGCAGTTCCGTCAGCATGAATGCAGCGAGGATGAGTGGCAACAGTTCATGATGTACCAGCAGAACCTGTCACAGCAGCTGTAGTGTGTCTGAAAGAGTCTCCAGGAGATGAAATTTAGGCTGGCCCGGCCTCTGGAATTTTTCCGGCGATGGAAAAGGGAATGCCGATTGGAAGGCGCACTGGAAATCCCTCAAATATCATTTCCCCCTATAAACGATGCCCCTGGAGCGGCAGCCTCTTAGTTCTGGTTCACAAGGAGTACATATAGTTAGAACCCTGCTAGATAAAATAGTGAAAAGTGCCAGAAGGAAAAAAGTGGAACACGGAGGATACGAGAGAAGGAGGTTCGTTAGTCGCCTTATCGTTAGACGCCCATAACACGATAGGTTCTGCTGTCGATTTTGCACAGTTTTGCCTATGCCTGACGGAAAACCTACCGTCTAAGGTGATGACTGATGTAATTCTCTGTATATTTTGCTTTCCATTAATCATTACTGATAGAATTTATTGATGGTTGGATGAACGTGTAATGGGCGCCTTAGAGTCCTCCCTGCGAGTGCGGAAAGGTTTTTCCTTACCTACACTGGTTTTATTTTTGAATATTTTATCTTATTTTATTATTAAATTTACTAAACTAACTACCCTTAGTTTTTTGAATATTTTGTACTTTTAATAAATGATTTCATCAGTTCACTGTTAAAAAAAATCCATGCTAACAAAGAAAACGGGGTCCTTTCAACTACGCGCAGGCTTGATTTGATTCCGTCCGTTTAACCCCATATGTAGTTAGAATGAATGTTTGGTACTTTGGCGCAAATGATAAATGTCGATGGGAGAACCATAGTGATCCAAGCGACATTTTTGTCAATATTTACTTTTTGAATTGAATCCACAGAAAAAAATTAAATACTAATTCAAGCACATAAATAACATCCCATTAATAAATTTTATGTGAAATAAGCATTTTTTAAAATGTCGCTTGGATCACTATGGTTCTCCCATCGACAAATATTGTTTTCTAAAATGAAGAGCAGTTGAATAAAAATTTTTTTTGTTGCAAAGAATATAAAATATTTGAATCAACAACATAAAAATTGTTTCGAAAAAAGGTTGCATTTTTAGAATCAATTTTAAAATTTTGTTCAACTACATATGTATTTAGAATAAATGTTGGGTAATTTGGTGCAAAGGATACATATTGCTTCATAGAATGAACAGCAGTTGAATAAAAAATTTTTTTTTTGCAAAGAGAATAAAATATTTGAATCAACCAAAACAAAAGTAACTTAACTTAACTTTTGATTTGGAAAACAGAACAATTTTTTGGAGCATAAAATTGCGTTATTGTTTCAGTTCGTACATTCCTTTTATCTGAACCAATTCTAGCGTTTACTTAAATGATTTTATATTTTTATGATTATTCCTTTATTAGGTGTAATAGGTAATATCACTGGTCAGCTGAAAAATTCTGTGGAAATAATATAACAAATAACAGTTAACTAACTTTTATTTTTATTAAAAAAAACATTACAACACATATACATAACAATCCTACATATGATAATATAAAATAATACTATACATTATATTACATTAATACATTCAGGCCTATTCTGAACTCCGCTGGAATTTTCTTACATTGGTAGCAAACGAATGTAAGAAAATTCCAGCGGAGTTCAGAATAGGCCTGATTATAAAACTTATTATAAAATTATTCAAAATTATCTTTTTATTCTGTAAACAAATAATTTATATTTAATACAAGATATTTTTACCGGATATTGTATAATATATATTTTGTGCTTCTCGCTCAATTAAATTCTTTTCTGTTACCAGTTGCCATTCTGAGGAATCATTTAAATAATCCATACTGAATGAAAACCCGCTCTTGTTGAGTCTCTGGCGGAAATTTTACGATTCTGAAATAGTAATAGAAAATGCAGTATAGTTCAATTAAAAAATACAGTAACTTAAGTCAGTATTAGTAGAATTTCTTGTTTCATCAAACTGAATATTCTGCTCTTAATTTAGGTAGAATTTTAGATCTGGACCCTACAAGTGATAACAGATCCCTGATACATCTTTCATTTAATGTTATGAAGTACTTAACATCTATTTATCGTTTTAAAAAAAACCACATAATAAAATTTTAAATTATTATCTACAAATGTAAAAAATCTATTCATCATTATTAAATGGATAAATTATTATTAATATTATAATAATAACCTTTGAAAATACTCACGAACTCTTTAAAATATTCCACTTAAGGATTATACTGTGACACGATCATCAGCCATTGTTTTTATTTGATAATCACTCTCAAAATCTCACTCGAGTTGTCACTAAAAAATATTTGTTCTTGACTTTATCAAGTACTGCACCACACACAATAATAACCACAAACTTCCCAGCGGGGAATAGAAGCATTCACTGATGCATGAAGAATCTATCCTTGTGCATCTTAGAAGTGCTTCGCTTCCGTATCCCTATCCATATCTTTTTTACCATTGCATGTCATTAGCAAGAAGCAGTTTGTTCGATTTTCTTCTAATTAGCTTCCTGGGAAGCTATTTTGAAGTTTTAAGCTTTGCAAGCAGAGATCCAGAGAATCTCTCAAAACAGAAAGTTTCCAACAAAGTGGAGAATGACTTTTTTTTAGCCACCCAGCGGGAAATGGAATCATACCAAGAGGCATGACGGTAGCTTTTTTTGGAAGGCGAGAATTCCTTCCTTTTCTCAATCCGCTCCATATATTTTTTGTGCAGCCATGTCATTAGAAGGAACCCAGCGGGAAAAGTTTGAAGGCCTTCCTCAAGAAGCTTTTAGGAAGGAGTTCGTATTCTTAGTTCCACAAAAGTAGGATGGAAGGGACAAATATGGATATGTAATTAATGTACAGTTTTTATTCATTTAATGCAATTTACCATTAAATTGTGTATAAAAATGTGTATCTAAAAGATTATCCTTGGAAGAAATAAAAGACAACGTATCACAAACACCTTACCGGGAATGCGTGGGGAAGGTGAATGAGCTTTTAGAGCTTTTCGACTCATTCCTTCTAATGACATGCCTGCACAAAAAAGATATGGAGCGGAATGCGAAAAGGAAGGACTTCTCGCCTTCCAAAAAAGGCTACCGTCATGCTTCTTGGTATGATTCCATTTCCCGCTGGGAATGAGTCGAAAACCTCTAAAAGCTCATTCACCTTCCCCACGCATTCCGGGTAAGGTGTATGTGATACGTCATCTTTTATTTCTTCCAAGGAAGTACAATTTCTTACACCTTCTAAATATATTTCCGGTGAGATCCTTGGAAGATATTGCTTTAATTGCGGAAGCACATACGGAAGAAACACTGCCCTATTAGTATGAAAATTATACTTATCCATATTTCGCCCTTCCATCCTACTTTTGTGGAACTACGAATACGAACTCCTTCCTAAAAGCTTCTTGAGGAAGCCCTTCAAACTTTTCCCGCTGGGCATATGCACAGGAAAATTTTCCAAAATGCTTCTGCAGCGCGACCAGGAAGCACTTCCAATTTGATTCCAGAGGAAGCTGCTTCCACTTTTCCCGCTGGGTTTCATAAAAATTACAATAATTAGAAGCGTCTTAGTTAATTCCGAAATGTTAACTGAACTTAGGCAGCAATATGATATGTATTTCACTATAAGCAAGGGCTGCATATCCGCCCGACAAAGAGAAAAAGGCCACACAGGAATGTTCATGTTTTATTGCTATCATAAATGAGCAAATGGCATAAATTTACTTGTTCAAAATTTAAAACTGTATCCAAGCAGTTTATTATTAGTTGTGTTTAATGAGCTGCTCTAGGTTGAGCTAGGTTGAGATATCTCAGAAAAGTGTGTTTCATGAGCAATAAAAACGAAATATCAGAATCGGATAAAAACCAAATATATGAATCAGACGAATCATCAATGGAAGCGATTAATTGAGCTAATAAATATTTTTCCATTTTTTTTATAAAATTAAAATTTTCCCCTTAAAATCTTACAGGTTGAACTTCTGACAACTCATTTTGAGAATTGTTCCCTGAAAAAGTGTTTCATGAGATTTCTTGCTCTGAATTGCGCCAACTTGCTTTATTGTTTTTTACAAAAATCACTTACATATGTCGTCTAAACAAAGAAACCGCTCACTCGACCGAATTTTATGAAAACTTTTCAGATCATATTTAGGTTAATACGCTTCGATCGGCGCCTCAACTCCTTTTTTGGTTCGCGCGAGATCGTGTAGGAAAAAATGACCACATACGTACGCATAAACACACACCCATACTTCTTCTCAAATTTTTGCCATTGGGACCTTGAAAAATTAAAAAACGTTGAAAATTACGATTTCGATTGTCGGACCGATTACAATAAGTTCCCTATACAGGTTGTCCCGTCCTGGCTTGCCAAGCGGTTAATGTTAGATAGTAGACAAAAAATGATCGACAAAAAACACAAAAAGGGGGGTTATCTCTGCCCGTTTTCGAGATAGGGCGTTTTAAAGTTATTTTTAGGAGTTTTACATATCACCCTGTATTTTTGTAACACTATTACTTATTTTCACGATTTTCAGGTGTCATTGTTCGCAGAATACTCCCACCTATCTAAAACTGTCAAAATTAATATTCTACCCTATCAACTTCCAGAGCAATGAGTCGTTAAAGTCAAAACTTTGGTTTTTTTTTCACTAAATTTCAACTAAAACCACCTTTTTCTCCAAAAAATACGAAGTTAACTGATATTTTTTTTTGCAAAATTGGAAAGCTTGGAAAATTTCCTATGAATAATGTCTGGACAATTTTTATCCTACGGCTTTTATTTTTGGAGTTATAAGCAATTTTAATACTAAAATTGGCTCTACTATAGTTCGTACCTTTTCACCTAAGCTTTGCCAAAAAGTACCAAATAAGCACCAAAATAAGGCCAATTTTAACATCAAACTTGCTAATAACTTCAAAAGTAAAGGCCATAGCATAAAAATTGTCCAAACATTATTGATAGGAAATTGTCCAAGCTTTCTAATTTTGCAAAAAATAATATTAGTTACATACGTATTTTTTTGGAGAAAAGGGTGGTTTTAGTTGAAATACAGTGAAAAAAAACAAACTTTGGTTTTTGACGACTCATTGCTCTGGAAGTTGATAAGGTAGAATCTTAATTTTGACAGTTTTAGATAGGTGGGGGTATTATTCATGAAAATAAGTCATAGTGTTACAAAAATACAGGGTGATATGTAAAACTCCTAAAAATAACTTCAAAACGGCCTATCTCGAAAACGGGCAAAGATAGCCCCCCCCCTTTTTGTGTTTTTTGTCGATCATTTTTTGTCTACTATCTAACATTAACCGCTTGGCAAGCCAGGACGAGACACCCTGTATACTGGGAACTTAAAAAGAGACCTTCAAGGTCAATTGATCTATACCAACGGTGGGCAACCTCCGGCCCGCGAAAAGTTTCTATCCGGCCCGCGAGATGTTTAGAAGAAATTATAAAAAAATATTTTTCGATGTATTTCGTCTAGTTTAAATTGAATATTATATCCATTGGGGTAAGTTACAATGCATCATTTCTTTTATCATCCCCATACACAAACCGGTTTTATAGACAAGAGGTCGCAGCGAAGTTTGTTTTTTCCTCATTTTGCCTCGGAAGCTTTGTCAGACTCAGCCATCCATCACACTAACACAATTATAACATCGTTCTCGGGGGTCTGAGAAAACTATGAGTAACTCCCCTTCTCATTCGCGTTTCGTTGCACGAAAAAGAGACAGAAAAATCAATATTTAAAGGGTTATACCTACATTACACACAAACCTGTTCGAGCTGAGGATCGAGTGATGGATAGTGTGATTTATCCCATTAAAGCATATTTCACTTCAAATGCAAATTTAGTGTTGGGTAGGACACGATTATAAAATGAATTGGTAAGAGGTGCCTATTTTTTCTTTTGAGCCAGTACAATATCATACTTCAAATTAGGCGAGGGGCCATTGTAATGCCAAAAACCAGCAAATTAAAGAAAGAAGCTTATATGGATTAAACTGCCTCAGAGTAAGTAAGAAATATATGCCTCCACAATGTATATTTATATTTTACAATCTCACCTCACCTAATTTCAAGCTGGAGCTTTTGCTGCCACAAAAAACGTAAGAAATGTATCTCCAGTAAGTATTTACAATCTTCCCTCGCCTCATTTCAAGTTAGAAATTCCACTGCCTCAAAAGAAGTAAGAAATGCCAGTTCGTCTCGGCTCAAATTGGATATTTTACTGCCGCAAAAAAATAAGAAATGTCTCTCGTATTTACAACCTCACTTCACCTCGCCTCATTTTAAGTTGAATTTTACTGTCCCAAAATGAAGTAAGAAAGAAAAAACTCTTATCTCTCCACTACGTAATTACAATCACACCTCGCCTCATTTATCTCGATACACACTCATATACCAGCAGTAGGACATTATTTTTGAACTGGGACATTTCAAAAAATTGAGGCCTCAGTAAAATATACCATCGTGTAAGGGACAAAAGTACTGCCTCATATAAGTCCGGCTTAACTCTAAAAAAATTACGGACCACAAGATGGTGCCAATTGACTACTACGGCCCGCGGGAAAAACGTAACATTTATTCTGGCCCATGTTATAAAAAGGTTGCCCACCCTTGATCTATACTATACTTGATTTGAAAACTCTGAAGTTAGCTGCCCTCACAAGAAAGGGCGCGTCTTCATCAAAAGCACATTAGGGCACGTTTTCGTACGGTTGGTTTTGTTAGTTTTGTTTTTATTTTTTTAGTAGTAGAATTTTTTTCTCCATTTTTATTTTCGTGACCCCCCAAAACAAAATTCTAGATCCACGCCTGGCCATACTCGGGCCAAACTTGGGCTAAACTTCAGCCAAACTGGGTATTCCTACTTGGGCCTAAATGAACCAAAACGTTAGGTACATTTTATATTCGGCCCCAACGCGGATTCCATATTATGTCCCCAGTGCAGGGCCGACCCGAGCCATTTATTCGACCGAAGCGGAACGTGGTGCTGGCCCCCATCCCTTATAAAATCAAGACTTAATTCAGAACAGGTATTCTTAGGTAACCTCGGTGCCAAAATAATAATTTCCTGCAGGAGTTCATCTCCATTGATATCGCATTGGTCCTCATCGGTCATAACTGACTCAAGTTCTTTGCATTATTTTTCAAGAAAGTTTTTTTCCAATTTTTCGAGCTGTTTGATGCTGCGGGATTGTAGGTGTATAAATAGCCATAACACTATACACCTATATCACTATTTTAAGAGACTGCGATATATTTTAAAAGAAAGTCTTGCCGTGGGCGTTTTTAGACTTTGCGTTTCCACTTTCGGAGTTTTTATTGGTTCAACACAAGGAAAACGTATTTCAACTTTATTCTGGCGCCCCTTTGTCGATGGCGCCCCAAGCGGCATACCGTTAGAACCTTGGCAATTATAGAATTGACGATATGTGATTAGCCCAATGATGGGAAGACAATGTCTTCTTAAATGTGAAGGCAATATCTTCTTCAATTTTGTATCGCAGTTATTACACTCTGTTCTATGTCACCACACTCATGCTCCCTATGACGGTGATGTATATGATGTAGTAAATGGTTTTTGGTTATAGACCCGATATGGATCCACAAGCTCTGCAACACGCCCACAGAGGTCTGCCGGAACTGCTATTTAGATTATCCATGTTCTAGCCCTAATATAGCTTTATCTTCTAGTATCACTCCAAAGTATTTGGTTTGTTGTGAGAAACTTAAAAAAATTGCCCGAAAGGACTAGGTCAGTCAAACCTATCATTTTAGGTTTTCTGGTACCTGAATCTTTTTTCCGGGATTTACAGCGGGTCCTACACTAACGCCCCAGCTAAATACCAGATCAAGTAATTCAAACATGCGCACTAACTTGGTACTACTTATTTCACCGGTGTTTTCAGCAGCGATCATGATTAGCGTAGCCTTGGGTGAAAAAGGTTTAGGTAGCTAGTCGCTCTAGAAGAATTCATGAAGAACACAGAAAAGGAGATATAACTCCACCCTGCGGAAATCCTTTTGCTATAGTGCCCTCAAGAGACCTCTCAAAATGAGTGACCATCAATCTGCGAATTTCGAGCATAGAGACGATCTCATTGCAAAAAGTGCCGCTGATCCTTGTTCTTTTAGATCCCTTGGTATACGTCAAGCATGTGTTGTCGAGGATACCACGATATCGAGAAAATCAATATCCATTATGGGCCCTACACCTAAATGATTCTCTCTTCTGGTGCTGTTGAATAGTTTCGTAAGTGGTGTATTTCTACAGGGTCTGGTATTTAACTTAAAGCTTAACCTATTTACCAGAAGGACTAAATCCGTAAATTTTAAACCACGTATAGGGTGGTATGCTTTATCACAAGGTTCAAGTTACATTCGTTGTGGATTGGATATCCAGAGGTATGACAGTAAGATTTCCCCAAGGCAAAATATGTCTAAATTCACTGTGATACCACATTGCACCCTGTAAAATCTGTAAAACTGATTTTTGTACGTCATCATTGCCATTGAAATTAATGTTCAGAACTTTGAAAATAGCCTTTTCTACGAAAGCCACTTTTCCATAATAATTGCATGGATGATCCTCTCTAGAAGTAGGAATCAACTAATTGAATAATCAAAACTATTAACAACGCGTGACTTTTGAATTGGCCCTAATTATAATTCGTTCCCTTCCTTTCACTAAAATTGTATAATGTAAAACCATAAAATTTCTGTACAGCAAAATGCTCCTTGAAACAAAATCAGAATTAAGAAGTGAATATCCTTCACGGCCATTAATTTACCATCCCTAATCCGAAAGGTTTATCAGTTCCTATTTTAAAGTAAATACCAAGCTAAGACCCTCCGCCCTAAGTTTTCCCCCATAATGCAAATAGGGTTAAATGTAAGCTCCAAGGCACGAAAGGGGGTTCAGAGCTTAAGGCATTTTGTATATTATGAGGAGAAAATTGGCAAAATACACACGCAAGCAACAATTTGTATGTAAATTTCGATTAACGGTTTATAGACAATCTCTGCCAGACTCTATTATCGCTTAATAAATAATTAGGAGTTTTCAATTTGCTCAGCAAACCCAAGAAAGTCTTAATCTATTTCTAGGTTGATTCAGGCTGTGTGTGGATGGGGCTTTGATAGTGTTGTTTATCTATTTCGTTCTTCGGGCAAAGACGTTATTGGAAATAGTTTTAGTATGGGGGATTATGTTGCTCGTTTTTTAAGTAGGGTTAAACAGAATTTTAGTACCCTGAAGTAATTGAAGGTGGGTTTTTGATGAAACTTCTGAGGTTTCTGAGATTTCTGCGAAATACTTTTAATTAAGTCACAAACTTTGAATTCTCTTTACAAACTACTCATAAACTCTTTACTGCAACAATTTAATACGTTTACCCTCGCGATAATTTAGCTTTTGCGTGTTACCTCTTCTCATATTTTATTAATTCTGTAAAAAATTTGCTTGATACTGCAAATTCCTTCATGCCGTATGTTCGTGTAATAACATAAAATTGGATTATCTTGGACTACTTCTGTTTATCCATTTTAAGCTATTTGGCATTGATAATTCTTGCCATAAATTAAATCAATATATTATTAGGCTATAAGCAATTTAAACCATCTTTTTTAAAAAATAAGCAATTAGTTTCTTCCATCGTGGAACTCCTATAATTACGCTATTGATAATGGCATGCTTTTATTTGAATAATGAGTCTATAATAATTTCAAGCATAATTTCATTTTCAACCCTTAAATTTTTCTTTCGCTTTCGCATTATCCTCGGAAAAATTTGAAAAAATGGCAATAAAAGGGTAATAAAACATGGTAATAAAAGGGTAATAAAGTATGGTAATAAAAGTGTAATAAAACATGGTAATAAAAAAGTAATAAATCATGGTTATAAAAGGGTAATAATACCTGGTAATAAAAGAAAAATAACCCATGGTAATAAAAAAGTAATAAAACAAAGCATCATCAAACTTTACTTGATAGTTACTTTAAGGGTGAAATAAATGGTGCTCTTTGTTCTGCAAACCTAACGCATCAAAGCAAGTGCAACGTTAATAGGGTGTCAGGTTAAGTTTGTGTTATATATTGGAAAGCAGGAATTGAAGATTAGCGAGCCAGGCATGATTCAAAATCGGGGAACGCCGAAACATAGTTTACAGGAGAAATTTCAAATTGCTTAATCAAACGCCTTATCCATGTATATTTTTATAAAATTGTAATTACCACACATTCACGAACAGAATTTTTTTTTTTGGCGTTATGTCTACTTCTGATTCAAGTTTCTAGCATAGGGTCTTCTGACGGAGACATACAATATATCTGTAGCTGCAGTAGTTTCGCAGTTGACAGTTGGTGAAGGACAAAAGAAAATATACAGCCTTTGCATAATTAATTTTTGAAGGAGATCAAATTTGTGGACTTTTTCTGGATTTTATTCTAGTAATCAATTTATTTTCTGTATGATTTAAACTGCCAATATTTAAATAATCAACTTTGCGATCTTGTTAAGTTCGTGGGTACACTGTAAATTAAGATAGAAGATTACTTCCGATCGTACATTTCAACAACACAAACTGTTTTACTTTTCGTTTTTATTTTGAGCTAATTAGAAAGTTGAATTTTCTCATTTGCAGTTAGCCACCATTTACAATCGTGTTTAGGTGTATCTAACTTCATTTGTTGAGTTAAGGTTAAGATGACAAACTAAATATCAACTCTCTTGAGTTGAAGATTGAGGCTTTTTAAAAATAAACCTACTCAATAGCGAACACTCCAGTCAATTACCAGAGATCTTGTTTTTCTTTTTACAATACTAAATATCCTATATCAGAAAATTGTCACGAAACACGACTTGACTTTCAGCACAGGGGCGGGGCCGATAAATAATATCCCAACGAAGTACGAAGTTCTCGTCCTTTCTTATTTTAACTGACATGGAAATGAAGATAGAAGCATTGCCAGACTCTCAAGCCTTTTTAAAGGACGATAATTTAAATGAACTGCAGAATGTTCAGGAAATGGTACGACGAGAAGCCAAACAAAATATTACTAAGATTCAACAGGAGAATAGGAGACAAAGCAGTAATAAGCGTAATACCGAAGACAGACTAGAAACTTAATCCGGATTATGACGCCAAAATGACGTAGATCCATATAAAAGATATGGAAATAAAATGAAGTCTACGTCATTCTGACGTCATAATCTGGAATAAGGGTGCTGGTCTGCCTAGGGTATAAGGCTGCAAGTGTCTATAAGGAGGTTGCCTTGGTTGCAGTGAAGAGAACATATTTAGCCCAGGGTTGAAATTAAAACCTAAGTTTTTGGGACCTTACCGTGTAGTGAAACGGCAGAATCACGACCGTTATGAATTGAAAAAGATACGTGACCACGAGGGGAACTACAGCCGCGGCGGATGGCCGGCGAATGATTCGTGAGAATGGCCGAATGTGGGATCTGAACCTATCTGAGCTCGTTTTACAGTCAAACTGCGAGCTTTCCGAGCACTCTCCATTCGATGAAATTAAACTAAAGGCCCGTCCTCACTACGCGGACTTAGAATCCACGCGCTTTTGGTCGTACGGCCAGGCAAAAGCGCGCGTGATCTTTTAATTTTCTGAGTCATGAGTGAGAAAAAATCAATTCTCGTTTGAAACGGCGTACGCGCTTTTGAAAAGCTCATAGTGTGTGGACGCACAATGTACCTTTTTAAGCACAGCCTTTTGCCCGCGTTGTTTTGCGGCACGGCCTTTACCATGGACAAAGTCGTAACAAAGTCGTAAAAAATTCATAAAACTCTATATGAAAAAAAAGGCAAAAGCGCGTACGACCAAAGACCGCGTAGTGTGGTCCCACCATAAGCCGAGAAACACAATTGGAGCTTTTCTGCCAGCTTGAGCTTTTGGCATATGGAAAACCATGCATCTGGTCACAATAACAGCTTCAGATTTTCGGTCAGCCGAAATGTGGATTTTCGGTCAGCTCGAGCTTTAAAAAATTTTAATTTTTCAGCTGGCTGCTGTCATTATGTTTTGTTGATCTGTGCTTCACTAAACGGGGGAAAATGTCGTCCAGTTTTGTCTGGAAAATTTTATTTTAAGGCCCCCATACACGCTCAAATCGGATGTACATCGAAGTGCGGATGTATAACCAAAACTATCGATTGTGTGCCGGTTGGCCGATCAAAATACGTTGCGGGCATGGGTTTGATAAACATCTGGATGTACATCCAATTTGACCGTGTATGGGGGCCTTTATTTACAAGCCAGCCGAAAAGCTGGCAGAAAAGCTCCAATTGTGTTTCTCGCTTAAAATGTGAGCCCTAGAAAGAGACACAGTCATTAGAAAGACGTATTTTGTCAAGAATCATTTTTGTGTTAAATAAGTTTTTTTAAGAAGTGAAGTTTTGTTTAATTGCAGGCGACCACTCAAGTCCCACAAGCCCAAATCTTAAACTAACTTTAGGGGTCGGTTCAGCAAAGCAGATCCCTACATATATATAATGTTTTCTATTTCATTAGAAGACGTAGGTAATTTGGTTATTTTTGTCATGAAAAGATTTTAAATAAAAAAAAACTAATAATAGCAAAAAATATAACACCAATAAAAATTTCCGCCCCGGGGCTATAGCCCATTTAGCCCTGTGGTTAGGGTGGCCCTGTTGGTGAGACTGCTTCACTCGGAAAACAGATGAGCCAGCTGCTTTGCGGTAATCAAATTGAAATTGTTGAACATATCTTAAATGCATTCAATAATAACTCAGACATAAATGTTTTTTATTGATGGTCCAGGCAGGGCGCGAACTGGCAAGACTTTTATCTATAAAGCGTTAAACTAGGTATATTCTTTTAGGAAAATTGTTTAAAGACAAGGGCAGTGCATTTTACTAGTAATGCATCCACACTATTACCTCAGGGTCGTACAGCTAATAAAATATTTGGACTTAAAGTACCCATTACTGCTGTAACTGTTTCCAATCTCAAACCTGTGCCAGACAAATCTCGAGAGCTTGCACAATTTTATTTTTTTCTAATGGATGAATTTTTGCATTAACACAGAATATGACTTCATGCAAGCGTAGCCCACTCGATAACAGTGACCCGATCACAGATAGACTTCCTGATATTAAATTTTGAACAAATATCGACCAACAGAACAAACCATCCACTCAACATGAAATCATTATTATTCAAAAAGCATATTTCAAGAAAAATTCAAAATTTCATATTTTCAGGTTCAAAGCAATAAAATATTTAATCTAATATATCGTTAGATTAAATTAGATTACGTCTAAGTTATTGGTCAGCCAAGATGTCCAATGTTCGATAGTCACTTTTCTTATATTGATTTACTGTCAACATTCATTTGTAGAAGTCATAAGTACCACAAGGCAAGGAAAAACCCCTCTAGAAAATCGCGGTTTTCTATTCTTTTTTTTTTGTTGCAAATTGACGCTAAATCACGGCTAAGAACCCCCCACAAATGTGAAAACCATCTTACCACCACCAAAAAATACGTCTGCAAATTCGATAAACAAATTTGTCAAGGCACCCACAACAATACTTGTTTAAGGTATAAGCTGCCAAACCAGCCGGAAAAAAAGCTTTGTATGTGTAGGTATATATCCTATATATATATATATATATATATATATATATATATATATTTTTTTTTTTGGTATAAAAGTAGAGAGTAAAAGAAAGAAAACTTATAATATATAATATATGGTGTAGGAAGAACGCACGTTCATACATACATACATATCTACAGACGTAGAAGAAAAAAGAAAGGCTGGTGTTTACCTTCGCTGTACCTTTTTTGTTGCTTTTCTTTTTCTTAAAGCTTATGCTGCCGCTGCTGTTACATATATGGATATGGACTTATGTACGTCTAGAGAGCATTATTTGGGAGGCTTAAGCAGCTGTTCGCAAAGTTGTTCAATGGGGCCCCAAAAGCATAAATTTTTGGTCTCCCCCAAAAGCCCCCCACAAAAAGCACGTTTTTCAGCGTTTTGTTTTGATCGGTTCGTTCGTAACAAAGTTGTTATTTTTTTTTTTTTGGTTTGCTTGGTAATGTATTTGTATGGTTGTGTGGGTGCACGTTTGTATGGAAGAAGCAGACTTGATGATAATCAGAACCAGGTGAGTATGGTGAGTTTCTTCTTAACTTATACTTTTATTAAAGGTGAATTTGCAGATATTCTGTAAAGTAGAAAAAGCTCTAACTTGAATTGAGAGTTTATTGTTTCGTTGTTTTTTTTTGTTTAGTTTTTGTACGTTGATTGCTGTCCATCAAGGTATGTATTGGGAAGCTTTGATTAGTACACAGGTGTATGATTGCTACCTGGAGACTTTGGAGGTATCTGGTTAGGTATCGGTTGATTAAGTGGGTAAAATCTAGTTTTAGATTTAAATTGTATCTGAGGTTTGGACATAAAACTAGATTCTTTTGTAGATTTTTTTTTAAATAGAAAAGCACAGGATGCATTTCTTTTGTTTTAATGCAGGTATAGAACAGGTAGAGATTTTTTAATATTTTTGTGTGCAATAAAAATATTATTTAAACGTAGAAATTAACCAGTTTTATTAGTTAAAAAAAAGCTTTTCTACTTTTATAACAGAATGCCTTAATAGCGATTGCGCTGGGATTGAAAGCTCTTTACTAGAGTTTTATACTCAAGTTTCTTGGATACATTTCCAGTGGGGAGAATATATAATACAAATTCAGTCTGTTAATAGCTTTAGTTCGGAACGGATTGTCTATATAACGAACTCCTCTTACCTTTGGGACATCTTGGCGCTAGCCGGATTTTCTAGAGTAGAGAAAAAAATATAAATTTATATCTATATACGTATAAGATAATACAAAATAACAACAACATTTGCAACATCCTTCTCTCATAGAAGAAGAAATCACAGAGGTCCATATCAGATCAGAACCAGATTAAAGAATCAGTTTAAATCTAGCCAAAGAGCTGGATAGACGGTTCCTTTATAAATAATATTATTGGGATAATCGTTTGGCGGTATATTTTTGTTTTCTGTTGTTTGTTTTGCGCGGGGGATTTATATTGTATATTTATATAAATTAAATATATTACGCGATTAAATTAAAAAAAAAACAAAACAAAAAAGTGGTTATTAAAAACTTTTTTTTTTCAACAAGTTTTTCTTAACGTCTTTTTGAAGTTTTATATATATGTTTTAAAGTGTTTGTTTGTTACCTAAAACTAAAATTAGAATTTAAACAAATACAAAATAAAAAAACGAAAATATTGTTACCGATGAACGTGTCTTTTACGGTCTTAGTGAATTGACGTTGATAAGTAGACGAAAGAAGTGTTCTTGTCATAAATATAAAATATCAGTCTCTTGAAACGTAAAAAAAATAAATAAAAAAAATAATAATAAAAAGAAAAGTTTTGTGTTTTAACCCCCTTCTTGTTCAGATCATCACTCTTTTAACATTGTGAAGTATTTGTCAGTCAAAAAAATAAAAAAAAAACAAAAAGACAATTTCCTTGAGTGCTGTGCGTTCTACGTATTTTTTTTTTGGTATTGTTGGTTGATTTGTGTAAAAGCATTATTTTTTTTTGAAAAAAAGAAAGAAAATCAAAAAAGGTGCGTTTTTATTCTAAAATATTTATTTTGAATAAATTAATAATATAAATAATAATAATATGTCAGTGTGATATTTTGTTTCTTTATGATGATGATTTTTTTTTGGTTGTTTGTAAAATATAAAACTAGAAAAAATAATAAATTAATAATAATAATAATAAATAGAAGCAAATAAAAATTTATAAGTGAGAAAAAAAATATATATATCTACATATACACAAAACGAAATATATATATAATGTAATGTAATGTACCTGGATGTTGGATTTATTATTCATAAACAACCTGAGCATGGGGATTACACCTTAATGTACTCGTAACAACTTTTAAAAAGGATGAGTAGGGTTGAGCCAGGAAATATATAAATATTATGCGTTTACCTTAAAAAAAAGAGGAGACATTATTACCAGGGATTTTATGCTTTATGTGTTTATTTGTTTGTTTTTTTTTTAAATTTCAAACACTTTTCACGAATTTTATTTATTTATTTATAAATCGGTTTTTTTTGTTTGTTTTGGAATTATACTGTTTAAATTTTCTCGTTGATTTGAGAAGGACTTTTTTTATGTTAATTTGTGTGTAAATTCTTTAATTTAAATTAACTCGTTTGTATCCTTTAAAAACTTTTACGAGTGGGCAGATAACTTACATACATGTGCAATATCGTCGTCGTCCTGAAATCAGAATAGTTTTACTACTAATCTATAAATAGGATAGGAAATATTATCCGATTTCCATTTAAATTTGAAAAAAAAAAATATTAAAATAATGTCTGAAAGTATTTTTTTTAAATATTTTTTTAAATCGGAAACTATGACTTAAGTTCGCCTGAAAGTCTTTCTGGCCATTAGCAAGTATTTATAGAAATGTTTGTGAAGCTCTCTCTTTATCAAATCTAGACTCATATACACTAAGTAAATATTTTATCTTTTGGCCAGGTTATTTTTTAATAGTGCCTATATACACAAGGTTTAATTGGTACTTTGTTGACATTATAATTTGTTTTCTTAATGATATCAGAACATTCAGTACTATTATCATAATTATTGTACTATTTTTAAGCTTGCTTTCATAATTCTAAAGTTCGATTCTTAGATTAAATTATTGTATTTCGTCGCGGAATTCCCCTTAGATATTTATTTGAGTCATTGGACTTGCATATTCTTAATCATCTACCAACATTTCTAAATTGTCGAAATTAATCCTTGCTTGATGTCCTAGCTCCTACCTGCACTGATGCAGTGTTAAAGTATCATCAAATTCCCCCCTAGCTTTCAGGATCATGACCTATTATTCCTTTCCGTTCGGTTCTTTCTTCTCGTGCCCTCCGTGTCTAGTTTGTATACTTTTCGTGGCTTTAGTAACATTAATCTTGGTCAACTGTCCGAAGCTGCCTCCGCCATGCCTTGGGATGCTATCTATCATACTAATTGTGTTGACGCTAAAGTAAGTTTGCTGACTCTATTTACTCAATCCCTCTTTGATCAATGTGTGCTGCTGGTCACAAGAAGCCGCAGACCATCTTCTCTCTGTCCTTGGGTTTCTTGCGAAATCCGTGACCTGATGAGTCAGCGATAGTGTATGTACAGGCGTTATCGCAAGACTAAGATCCTTAGATCTATAAACTGCTTCGCAACCTCGTCACTAGTAAGGTCAAATCACGAAAACGTAGATTTTATGCCCGTAAGCTTGATCCCTCTTTAAACTCCAAGCAACTCTGGTCCAATCTTCGCATGCTACTGCACCTGCTCCTTTTGATATCGATGTAGACCTTCTAAATGCTTCCATCATTTATTCCCCTCCTGCTTCTTCTATCTCCCGATCTTCCTCATTTCTTCCGCATAGTACTGATGGCTTTAATTTCAGCTGTGTGGATTCCTCGGAAGTTATTGAAATACTGCTCGCCATTTCCTCCAACTGCATCGGTTATGATGAAATCTCCACGCTTTCTTAAGCTGCTCGCCCCGTTAATTTTGGATATCATCACGCATGTTTTTAAGTACTGCCTGACTACTTCCAAAATTCCCTTGTTGTGGAAAAAAGTCATAGCGATCCCGTTACCGAACAAATCTTCTCCAGCATATATCTCAGATTTCCGTCCCATTAGCATTCTTCCTTTCCTTGCTAAAGCCTTCGAGAAATCTCTTTACATCCAAGTCCTGCGCTGGCTTGTTTATTTCTAAATATCAATCTGGTTTCCGTAAAAATCATAGTTGTGAAACCGCTATACTAAAGGTAACAACTGACATTCGCTCTGCGCTTGATAAAGACGATGTTGCAATATTAGTGTTTCTGGATTTCTCGAAAGCCTTCGACTCGGTGATGCACACGATCCTGCTTCCCAAACTAAGTCAGCGCTATTATTTTTCTTCTTCTGCTACACGTCTTTTCTCTTCTTTGCTATCTTACCGTCTTCAATGTGTTCGTCATAACAATGATATATCCTCTCTCTTACATGTGCCTTCTGGTGTTCCACAAGGTTCAATTCTCGGTCCCCTACTATTTTCATTATATATCAATGATCTCCCCTTTACTATCCGCCACGGTTCCTTTCATCTGTATGCTGATGACCTCCAAATGTATAGCCCTTGCGAGATTGATTCTTGTATTTCTGATCTGAATAGCCTATCCTAAATCCTAAAAAATCACAAGTACTTGTGCTTAGTCGTCGCTCTACGTTCCCCAACAGAATTCCACTCATTTGTCTGGATAGCATTCCTCTTCCTATTGTTGATCGGGTCCACTATCTTGGTATTGATATTAACCTGCTATGATCAAGTCTCACTAATGCTCTGCAATATTTATGGGACATTACGTAAGCTCTGGCTTTATGGTAGTCTCCTATCGCCCACTATTCGTTCAAAGCTTGTAAAATCTCTCATTCTCCCGTATTTCTAGGATATTTACTTCCCCAACCTGTTTTCAATTCTGTTAGGTATTAAGATTAGGTTAGGTATTTTCATTTTACCTTCTCTCTTTTAAAGTTCTAATTATAATACAGTCATTGTACTGTAGATGTAGATGTAAGTCTTGTGTACTTCCGTTTGCTTATGTATAAATAAAATAGGATAAGGCAATATACAATTGCCTGCGCCCGGTGCCCAGACAAGATCGTTAACCGATTGTGCAAAAACCTCCCCCCGCCATGCAGCCCTCGACACGATAACTTTACATATTGGCTTGGTAGACCCGATCATATTAGCCCATCCCTTTCAGAACAGCTTCCAGTGGCCACCACGAGGAGGTTATAAACGCACTTTCACTAGTCCAAGATAGTTACGGCACGCGCGTATTTAAACCCTGTCTTAATCCTTTCATTACACCCTATCTAAATCCTCTGATTACAAGATTGCAACCTGGCAGATAACTATCTCAACTTTGGCATTGAAGACAATGCAAAATATTGTCGACACGCACCTAGTTTTTTTTATGTGAAAACAAAGTTTAAGAATCACCCTTTGCATTACAGCCCGCTATGTGGTTCATCCCTTCCTGCAATATCTAGTAGCAAGCTTAGTTTGAAGGATAGGGGTCTGAGGAGCGCTCTAGCCGAAGGCAAGAAACTTTTGAACCCTTCTGTGTTGTACACAGTTAGAAATACTGAATGTGGAAGATTGTTCCACAGTCGAGCTATTCTATTGGTAAACGAACCACTCTGCTTCTCCCAGCAGACGTACGTAGTAGCAGTAGTGGGGGAGTCCATTTGCGCTTTTATCCTTTAGTTGCAGAAATAAGTATCAAGCAAAATTTTGCAGGCGGACTGAATTCACTTTATGTTGAGAACTAGCAAATTAGCGGCCACTCAATAAAAAGAATTTGGATCTCACTAAAACAAATGGATGTCAGTTAAGAGGACTTCTATCTCCCCCCCCCCCTGTGCAGCTTTATTGTAAATTAACTCCTCTTCTTCTTCTGCTACTTCTTTCTTTAAGTGGGCGTTTTTTTGCATTGCAACCTTTTTTTTGGTCTATTGTGCCAACCCTGTCATTAAAACCCCTTCCAGGTTAAGGCTTTTGATATAGCCTAGGGATTCATAGCCGCGGTGGAGGAGATTCAATCTCCTATTGTGCTTTAATAATAATTAAGCAAACAATGACTCTTCAGGGGCTCTGTTATTATTTTTAGATCCCACCTCTTCAAAAGGTTGCCCGCTTTAGCTTTGTCGATTTGAATGAATCTTGAAGCTTAGCGACCACCCTGGGTCTTTGTCCAGTTATGATATCCGGTCGAGCCACTTCTTGATATCCGATCTTACGTGGCAGTTGGCTAGGTGGCAGAAAGGTTCTGGACTAATAAGCGATATGTTTGCTCCTACTTCATCCAGCCCATAGGCAATTTCATTATCAATGTGGCCTTTGTGGGGTGGACACATCAGATTTCTCAGAGGGATGTAAGAAATAGGAGATAATCCAGGACAGTCTTTGATGACACCCTGTGGGATTTGAGTCCAAAAGAACAACTTGACTGTGCGAGAAAATAACGATCTCTATTAATTTAAGTCTGGATACAAATGCAGATGGCCAGTACCTCAGGTTGAAAAACAGTGGGGGTAGTGCCACGGGCTATGGATATTTTGAACCTTGGGTCATATACGCCCAATACGGCCTGCCCTATTATCGGGTCCGTATCCCAAAAGGCTGTGTCTCTGCTAAAGGGGGACCTGCCGTGCTGATATTCTGACTGAACTCTGATATTCGTCATTAAAGGTTTGTCGAAGTCCAGAGTGGCAGGAGTGGTATCGGACAATGAAGGCATTGGTTTTACGTTTAGTTCCTGGAGAATCAATAGGCATTCTGGATTAAAAGAGGATACCCCGTGGCTTCCGTGATGAATTTGTTTCACGTCCGGGATATATTAAAAAATATCGGTGGCAAGGTATTTTTTGCGGTTTTTACGGACGCCTGAAAGGTACTACGACGGTGCCCCACTGTATCGGATCTGTGGGAGCATGCCGCCCCTTCTCAATTTGTTTCCATGGAATTACATCGTGCCGGTACTGCACTAAAGTCACCGTCACGACAGTGGCGTAGGTAGCTTTTTGCGATGGGAGGGGATATGACAGTATATTTTGATTGATCTGATTTTCACAACTTAATGCATCAGAACGGGGTCTTTTCGCGGTTGTTTCTGACGATAATTCTGCATTTCTATGGGTTTCACCGTCTCAAGACTTGCCGAATGGTTTTATTGGCAGTAAAAATTTCTTCATTCCGAGATAATAAACAAAACAATTTCAACACACTTTTGCAATTATAAACTAGAATAAATTTGACAATTAAGAAGTGTCTGTTCAAAGGGGCGTATTTCCATCATAAACAAACTTTACAGAAATCGAAAAAAACTGCCTGTTCCTATAAATAAAATGCTAAAATATATTTAAATGCACATTCATGCACTATATTTTTTGTAATTATTTGTTTAGAAATATGCCCTTTTGATCGGGATTTTGAGAAATACGACCCTTCGATTAGTCACTTCAAGCAATAAGCCTTTTTGAATAGAATTTTTGGAAATACTTACAGTGAAGTTTTTTGGGGCTCTGTCAAAAGCAAAAATCCTTTTAGCACGATTTTGATGTCCACCTATCCACTCCTAGTAAAACTTTGAGCTAAAATTAAATGTTCTATTGTGTTAGGGCTCTAATACCAAAGTGCCAAAGTACCAAACTACAAAATAAAGCCAACTTTAACATCAAAATTTGCTAATATCTTAAAAAATAAAGACCGTAAAACAAAAATTGTTGGACATTATTTATAGGAAATTGTCCGTGCTTTCCAATTTTGGAAAAAAAATATTGACTAACTGCTTATTTTTGGGAAAAAGGTAGTTAAAGTTGATAGTTTTGTTAAAAAAAACAAAATTTTGACTTTGATGACTCATTACTATGGAAGGTGGTAGGGTAGAATCTTCACTTTTACATTTTTAGATAGGTGGGAGTATTCTGCGTGCAGTGCGGATTGTAGTTTTTTTTAAATAAAATATTTTAGTACGGTGAGAGTATTTTTCTAAAAAAACACACTTCCTTATAATTCATTAACTAAAGCTGATATAAAAAAACTGATAATATATTTGAAATCAGCGTCAAAAATTAGTTTAGAATGATGTAAAATATTCCATGCAACAGTCATGCTGTTGAGCAGTGTTATAATTGGGCCTTCTTTCGCTTACAGTCACAATTATATATGAAACGAAAATTCAGATCGTATTTTGAGGTAAACCTTCTTTTGCTGAGGGGTTTCCGGTTATTCGATCATACTGAAATTTTGCACACAGCTTCAGTTGCGATGACAATATAATATAGTATACTCAATAGATCCAATATGGCCACCAAAAAAATGGCGGATTACCTTTTGCTTCCCAAGATGCAGAAATACGCCCTTTTAATTAGAATCCTAATTTTTTGGAATTTTTTATATGGAAAGTATGCTCCATTTGAATAAGGTTTTAGGCTCAGTCGATGGACTTTTATGCCATATTTTCAAAATAATTTTAAAATAAAAAAAAGTTGAAAACGGAAAAACTAGAGTAAATTAATGTTAACGCTCCAAGGAACGCCTTCGAATTATTGATTCGCCAGAGAGTGTGCTGTGTGTTGTGCTCGATAAAATTGTATCGAGTTAGAACAATCTATGAAGTGCAAAGCTTCCCCGAACTTATAACTTAAAGTTTATCATAATTTTGCCCGTAGAATCTTTTCTTGAACTTTAATATTTTTACTGACTCGGCAATTTTTATAAACTTCAAAATATTAAGCAGGAATTAAATTGACAATCAAAGCCAAAAGTTAGTCCTATTTTTTAGGAAGCTTATATTCTGATACTCTACTACATTGAAAAATATTCGAAATATTAAATATTGAATAAAATATGCTCATAGCTAATAGTTATTTCACCCAAAATTGGAAAAACGATTGATATTATTATTATATATTATTGATTTATTATAACGTTAAAATTTTGAGTATTTAGGAACCGAGGTGTCACTATTGGCTCATTGTATTTACTTTACATGTGCTCGATGTTTCCACAATTATAGTGAGCGTCCTTTTCGTGGCTCTTGATTGGTCGGCCTGCTCGAAACGCGGAAATTAGACAATACTTAAATGCACAGCCGTCACAAAAACATATCTAGATGATTTTTATATACATAATTGCGCAAAAACAAAATTGCACATTACATAATTCCAAAAGAGGTGCTGGTGCTTAAGAAATTTCATGTATACTTAAATACGTAGATACGAAGACTTTTATTCAATTCTATTATAATTTTCGTTAACTCATGGGGGGGGGATTGATCCCCTTGATCCCCCCCTATCTACGCCACTGCGTCACGATACGGATATGTGTGGATCGACCTTTACCGGCAAAATCGTGGCTAAATTCATGGATTTTATACGGTTGTTATTGCATTTTTTTTTGATCAGAGTGCGACCCCCTTATATTTAATGGCTGAGAAACAATGGTGTAATGTAACAAAGACTTCGAGGTAAATGATGATATAATTTCTCTGGTAAGATTGCATTAATTTCTCAACTTAAAGTAATAACGAAGGAGAGACTCATTCTGAGGAAGTCTGTAGGCTCATACAATCCCTGTTAAAGAATCTATTCGGCTGAAGCTTTATAAGCTTTGTAAAATAAGAAATGAACAAACGCATTTCTGCCTGTATAACGCTGGTGACACAGAGAGCAACGTTGTTGGTGTTGCTGCTATGAAAACACAAATCCCATTCTGTCCAATCAGTTGGTTTTTCCATAGTGCCAGATATTTGGTTAAGAAGCTGTGATGAAGAGAGAACAGAACAGTGATATTGAGAACAGTGATACTGAAGATTAAGATGTAGGTTGTTAGTGTCCTCAACTCTCAAGAAATTGTTGGTATGCAGTATTGGTCTCAAGACAGTGGTTACCGGACATTGCATTCTAAAATATCATTTATGGAAGATTGAAAGGGCAGAAGCCTCGAAGAGGGCATCCATATTCTTTATAACTTTTCCGCGATAGCGAGTGCGGGGTTTGGTTGTTGGCGCAATTTTACTCGAACAGACTAGTTTATGTGATAAAGCTGAGTACACTTTTGGTACGTTGCCAATATTTTGTGAATTATTGTGGGTCAGTTTTTTCCAGGATAAGCACTAGTCTTTTCATATAACTCCAATGGCGTTAAATTGTTGGAACGTTGTGGAGAAAACCTTTTTTTTGGACTTGCTCTTTTCGTCACATTTGTAGTTCAGAAAAATAGTAACATATCTAATAAGTATGGAAAATTGTGGGCACGGCTTAAATTTAATTTTTTCTCTCGACCAATTGTAGCTGAATACGAAATTTTCGATTGTCAAATTTTTATTTTCTGTTTAGAACTAAGAATTTCGAATAATACCTATTTAAATTCGTATGATGTCTACATATGAATTTTGATGATCATATGGTGCTAAACTATTATGAATTGGAGATAAAATGCAAATTTATTGTATAATTTCATGATAAGTTTTACTGACAGACAGTTAAATAGGCTTTATTACAGTGAAATATTGTGAATATCTAAAACAAATATATCCTCTTAAAATTATTCTGAAACATTCTATAGAGTGTCTATATCTACTCTTAAAGCGACTATATAATCTTATTGTAGGTAGACGACTACGACGACGACAGCCAACGACAACAGTGTTTCTTTCCAAAGTTGTATTTTTTTTTCATAATAAGCACAAAAGTTTCTTTTTGCCTCTTTCCATTCTTATTAAAAAGAATTTTTTTCTTTTTTAATTTTTTAAGTGGAAATAAATCTTGAAGAAAACTTTTTAATCTTTATATACACAACACACACATACAACCAACCTACCCTCAAAAAAAAGTTTCATAATTCGTTTTTCTTGCGTGTAGTATACAACACAAAAAACCCCCACTGTTGGTGTCGCATGTTAACTTTTATTATCTACATTGAACGAAAAAAAACACATTTTCTCAATCTTCAAATAAAAGTTGTATCACATAACAAGTATCCTAAATATCTAATGGTATTCATGGTATTTATCTGTTATCCTTGACGTGACAGTATCAATTTCTAAATTACAATTCACTTGAAAATTTAGTATTTCAATTGATGAAATTTCTTCACTGTTTTGGGTTTGTAAGGAGCATATCAAATTTTGTATTATTTCGTGATAGAAATTAACCGTCTATAGCAAATTTCACCCTCTATATAATCCCCCTTTTGTGAAGGATGGAAAATTGGTAGAGGAGTTTCTCGCAATTAATTAAGAATAAATTAGCTCGAGAAGGAAATGCCGCGTACGCATGAGGCGATTAGGTCGTTTAAGTTCCTTTGGAGCAGACGGCATCAAGCCCATACTTCTACAAGAGGGTTGCAATCTAGTTACTTCCTTAATCTGTAAAATATTCAGGGCTTTCTTCGCACGTGGTTATATTTTATCTCTTTGGAGGAATGTCAATATAACGTTTATACCCAAGACAGGACGTTTTGATTACACCGTAGCTAAATCCTTCAAACTGATAAGCCTCTCCTCTTTTGCTTTGAAGGCAATGAAAATATTGTTGATGAGGAGATAAGGGGCACTTATATTTTTCTTCAATCTGTTGTATGTTGCTCCTCTCACCCTGCGTACCACGAAAGGAAGTCCGACAAGACAGCCTTTCAGAATGTGGTTCTCAAGGTGTAGGGAGCAGTATCTAATAAAGGAATTGTACTGGCTGCCTTCATCGACATTGGGGAAGCCTTTGACTATACAACCTTCGACGTCCTTATATGAAGGTTGTAACGAACCACGTTTCGTTACTAGAATCCCTCTCCAGAAACGTTAAAAACATATTAACGTACCACGTTACGCCACTAGAATCCCTCTCCAAGAACTTTAGAAAATATTGGAGTACTAGACCGAATAGGGGTGATTCTCTCCTTGAAAGCTTCCTTTCGAAGCTTTAAAGCTTCCTGCCCAGATGAGCTTTTTGACTATAAAATAAGCCGCTTCACCAGGCCAAATTCAGTCTTTAACCAGGCTCGTTCCGGAGAGGTCCTCCTCCGGTCCTAGACCGTGTCGAGGTGTATGATCCGGCACGGTCAAAACACATACCGTTGGAATGTGGCCTAGGTCTTGTCGAGGTGTATGATCCGACATTGTGCCGAAGCAATAATTCCTAGACCGTGTCGAGGTGTATGATCCGGCACGGTCAAAACACATACCGTTGGAATGTGGCCTAGGTCTTGTCGAGGTGTATGATCCGACATTGTGCCGAAGCAATAATTCCTATACCGTGTCGAGGTGTATGATCCGACATTGTGCCGAAGCAATAATTCCTATACCGTGTCGAGGTGTATGATCCGGCACGGTTACACTATACACATTACACACATTAAACAAATACCTGAGGAATGCGGCCTAGGTCTTGTCGAGGTGTATGATCCGACATTGTGCCGAAGCAATAATTCCTATACCGTGTCGAGGTGTATGATCCGGCACGGTTACACTATACACATTACACACATTAAACAAATACCTGAGGAATGCGGCCTAGGCCTTGTCGAGGTGTATGATCCGACAATGTGCCGAAGCAGCAATTCCTATACCGTGTCGAGGTGTATGATCCGGCACGGTCAGACCACATACTTATCACATACACAACACATACCGACCGCATACCGACCGACCACCGAATACCTGAGGAATGTTTCCTGGACCAGTGTCGAGGTGTATGATCCGACACTGTTCCCGACAGCATTTCCTAGACCAGAGTCTAGGTATGACAAGATACAATATCGACAATATACCGAACACTGCATTATATGCATCCGCTTAGACCGCACCCGTAATACCGCTAAACACCAGCTTACGCACATGTAGAGTGTAGAAATTAGTAGATAGTAGATTACTGCTTAGCGATGCCTAATGCCTGCACTACACATCGGAAGATGCCTCAGCCCTGGATACATCCGCCGATGTGTAGAGGGGGTTTTTGCTCGTCTCCGGACAATATTTAACATCCGGAGATACGTCTGTCCTGAATCCATTCTTGACGGATTTTGAGCCAGACGTCAGAGCGAACGCAAGGCTTGTGTCCACACATCTGCCGACGCATCAGTGTTGTGCGCATTTTGAATGCAGGTGGACGCGTCGGTGTATTGTTTTGAAGTGTATTGTTGTTGAAAATGGCTACAATGACAATGAGCACCGAGGAAACTTTCAAGTTTATAGAATTATACCAAGGTGAGAGCTGCTTGTGGAACCCAAAAAATAAGTACTTGATGTCTTGCGTCTTCCGATGATCAACACAGACTGATTGATACGCGGACGTGTGGACGGCTCGCGGATTTATTCCCGGATGCATCTGTGGATCATCTCCCAGATGTATCTTTCGATGTGTAGTGCAGGCATAAGAAGCATCCACCCAGAGTTAACCAGTAGTTAGCTGCTTAGATATACCCTTAAGAAACATGTAAATATATGTATATCCAGATATAGTGAGTAGTTATTTATATTTAAGAAACCTAAATTGTTAGTATATAAGGATTTTTGAATAAATAAAAGAAATATTATTTTGTAAGAAGGTGTTTGTTCTCACAAGACCTTGGACAACTCAAGAGCCCCCGGCAACCCTCCCTTAAATAAGGAGGTTTAGAGAACTTCCGGACGAAACACCATTACAAGGTGAAGAGGCAACACCTTTTGGTACTGGATCGACTCTATATTAATAATACTCAAATTAACTTTTATTCACTTAGAGGAGGAGGAGTCCGGTGGAATAACTTATATCTCCTCTCCTCCTATGATGCCTTGTCATGGGTGAATTCCTAAAGTTACTCGAAGTCAAAAAATCGTTGGTACAAGGTTATGCTGATAATGTTCATTATTATAACTAGTGAAACAGAAGGCACCAGGGCGAAACGCATGCAATACGCACCTGATTTGATCTTCAGATTTCATCGCGAAGAAATGGATCTGGTGCCATCTACCATGAAACGAAAACTGCCAGGGTTGACGTAACTGGTCCTAACAAATCTTTAGGCTTCTCACAACAAGTAAATTGCTCAGAGTAACACACTAGATAGCAAACTTAGGTTGGGTTAATCATTGTGGGTCTTCCGCAAAGCCTATGGATCCCCATGGGGTCTACAAAAAAAAACCATGTGCTACCAAATTAATCAAGATACAAAGTATGATCTTATTTTTTTCATCACTGGGGTCGACTGCTTCATACCTAGCCGGGTGAATTCTCTTTAACTTGAAGTAAAGAAATCCGATAAAAGCGCTGGGCTGAGGCTAAAAATTAATTGCCAATAGAACGATAATCTTCAGCAAGGATTTTCTACAGACGCACAGTGGTTCCAAATGCCAAAAAGGTGGCCAAAAGTCCCTAAAATCGATCTTTGATTTGGGGACTTTTTGGGTCTCGTTATGTAGGTTGGTATCTAAGGTATTAGAAACAGCGTTTTATAACGGCCAAACTTGCATGGGGGCTCTCGGGAGCCATTGCTACGTGAGCGTGTGGCACACGAGGGCCTCGGCGCGGTACACAGTAAAACGGGTTTTTTGTGTTAACAGTGACCTGGAATCGTTTGAAATGGCTTCTGTTAACGAAAGTAAGTAGTTTGAAACGGTATTTCATATTGACAATCAATTTTCTTACTTCTTTTAGTAATGTACCATTCAAAACAAGTTTTTTTTATAACTTTCCGTTGTAAACGTCAATGTTTAAAATTACATTACTCGAAAGTCCCACGACATCCCACTCTCTAACAAGTTTTGTCGCATTCTTGAGATATTTCTCTTGCCCCAGTTAGCCCCGATTTGTTCAGTTTAAATAAAATTTCATAAAATTCTGGCCATTTTATAAGAACTTTGTCCGCCATATTGGATCCGCCATTTTGTATTTTGAATATTGAGTAGCAATTCGTAATCAGCAGACTCGAAATACTCTTCATACCAAATTTCATAAAAATCTGACCACTTTATAAAAATTTTGTCCGCCATATTGGATCCGCCATTTTGTTTTTTTATTTTGAGTGAAGATTCGCAATCAGCGACTTCAAAATACTATTTGTACGTAATTTCATACAATTGGAATAACGTCTGCATATTTTGGCCACCTTTTCGGGATTTGGAACCACTGTGAGACATCAGAATTGAAGAAGAGATTCCAGAAACGAGAATGCTATTGGATTGCATGACTGCGAAGATCTCAAAGTTTAAGCCGCTTCCATTAATTAACAAGGTAGCCTATTCTGGGCTTCTCGTAAGATTTTCCAGGCTGGTCTTGTTTGGTACACGACTATATAGACAGAGGCAGTTTGATGTTAAAATTGGCCTTATTTGGTGCTTATTTGGTACTTTTTGGCCAAAGCTTAGGTGAAAAAGTACTAAAAAAGTACGAAATAGCATTAAAATTGCTTATAACTCCAAAAATAAAAGCCGTAGGTTAATAATTGTCCAAGCTTTCCAATTTTGAAAAAAAAAGATTTAGTTAATTGAGTATTTTTTTTCAGAAAATTGTGATTTTAGTTGGAATTTTATTTAAAAAACTCATTAGTATCAAAAATTTTCATTTAGTACGAATTTTTGTAATTGACATTTTGTTTTGTAATTTCTTACCCGGTTGGTTGAGTATCACTCTTGCGGCCTTTAGTGTCCCTCTATCTATTGGTTGATCCTATAATCTAACAAACTTGATGAACAATTATCACCTTCAATTCCAACTACTTAACACCTTCAATTCCAAATACAATTATATCACCTTCAATTCCAACTACTTTTGATGTTGTAGTAATTGACGGTTTTTATTTGCTTCACCGTTTGGGACCTTTAATATCCACGACTTTTCAAAAATTATCTGAATTAATATTAAAAAAAATCTGCAATGGTTGAATACTGGAATAGCTCAAATTCATTTAGTTTTTAATCAATATTTTTCACCCTCAATAAAAGACCATGAGCGATCGATGCGACAGTGTGAAGATATACCTTATTCAATTTCTGGAGCCTCACAACGTATTTCCAATAAATTATAACTTTTATAAAAGTCTAAAAAATTAATTCTTTATATTAAATTATTCGTCAACTGATTCTATTTTTGCAAAAAAAAAATCATACCTACATATTATTATTAATGTAACAATTATAGATTAGGTTTGGACGCCTACACCTACGTATTGGCCAAAACTAAAGCACCCCCTTCAATATTTCATACATTTTTCTTTATTTTGATAAAAAGCGTTGTAAAGAAATAGGTAAACCACCATTTTGTGCTGATCGACATTTTGAATTTGGAATAACGTCACACAGCAAATTGTATTCTACTTGTCAAACCCTTTCATTATGGGTATCAAATCGGTCGGGGGTCGGGGGCACAATTGCAAAATTCGGCTGCCATATTGGAACCGCCATTTTGATTTTTTTACAAAATACAAAATGGACAGATTGCATTGTCACGCGAACTATACATATGAGCAAAATTTCGACTCAATCGGAAACCGGGAAGTGGGTCAAATTGAACTTTCAAGATTTTTTTACATAGTTAGTTATAGGTGAAGCTAATAAAAAGGGTGTAAAAGATACCAATTAACGCAAATCGTTTAGTCGAGTAATCTAATAACGGAATAAGTATGAAGAAGTTGATATGAATTTCCTGTGTCATCTGAAAAATGTCGTATTAAAAAATTACTAAAAAATAGTCCAATCCGCCATCGAATTAATATTTTGTAGTATAACTTAAACCGATTAAACCTAAATTCAGAGAGTAGACCTGACACTCAGATAATTTGTCATTTTGGGCTCTCGGTCTAATAGGATCTAGTTCGTAAATAGTTTATGATTTTACTTTATTACATCAGGAAAAAAAGGAAAATATTTCAATATTTTCTCTTATTTTTGAGATGGAATTACTACATTTCCGTCTTGGCAATATCGCTACAAAATACTTAGTGCTAATCTTTGAAATAAAATTGAATAAGCAATTTTCGTAGCCTTGTCTGTCTCATCCGCAACCTTTAGAATTTTTTTGCTGCTTTATCAAAACAATTAAGTTAGTAATGATGCTGTAATGAACATAATTTTGTAATCAATCTTTCAATCACATGAAGAAAAAAGATTACGATGAAAATTTGTCAAACATTCATGCAATGATACTTTGCTAACAATGTAAACCTTATCGCAATATATATAATTGGCAGTTCATGTAAACACATTCTACTAGATGCGATATCAAGTTTGCAAGAGTATTGTGCTGATTATTATTGATAGTAATCTCAGAAATGTCTAAATTAATAATAAACAAGATTTAGGACTGTCAGTAATGCGTTGTGTTATTATAATTTTTGTTGTCTTATATAAAGTCGATTACAGGGACTCTTACCAATTTAAACCATTAAAAACTTTTTGTATATTATCGACTAATGAAGGTCTGGTTGAGTAGTTTATGGGCACAAAATTTGTTTTAATTCTTCAGGAAATAAGATGGCAAGGTAAAGAAGAAATACCCAAAAAATAATTCTCTCTGTACTATAGCGACCCTGAAAATAGAACAGGGCAATTAGGAACAGGATTCGGACCGGTTCTACACATTCAACTTTGCATTCCACGTTTTGACGTTCAATTCTGTCATATTTCTTGGCTCGTGTCTACACATGTTCAACTTTTTCCTTTCAACTTTTAAGTTTAGTTAAAAAAGTTATTTTTCAAAATAAAGAAACTGTGAAAAAAACGAGAATGGATAAAGGAGCGGAGAAAAAGTAAAGAAAATCAAAGTTCTTTCCACTTTTACAACACGAGTTAAGATTCAAGGATACAAAATCATACAAGAGCTTTTTACCATGAATGAAGACACGTTCGAAATATTAATCAGCAGGATTGAGAGTTGTCTTTCGAAACAAGATACATGGGGCGTTATACATTCTGCTGAGCTGAGTATAACGAGGAAAATGTTCACTATGAACACAATTTTACTGTCACTGCTATCCGTGAACACTCATAATTCACACGCCTTCTTAAAAAAGTTGAACGAAAACACACAAGTTGAACGCAAATTTTCTTTCCACTCTGAGTTGCTTTCCATTCTCCTTTCAACTCTAGTCTGTTTCAAACGTTGCATTGGACTGAAAGAGAAAAAAAAGTTGAACGTCAAAAAGTGGAATGCAAAGTTAAATGTGTAGAACCGGTCCAATAGTGAATGAATAGATGAAAGATCCTCTAATAGGTGCATCTACTGAAGATAAGTATGAGCTTTGAATTATGTTAGAACGTCAATTAATTAAAATACCATCATAGGATCAGGCGCGTACGCGGGGCGGGGTAACTGCGGGTTAAACCCCCCCATGATTCCAATTATAATAGGAAAAATTATAATTAATAAATATATCAACTTATTAAACAATTAAAAAAATATTCCGAATAACGATGTATAATATATGGTGGATTCTTTTCAAACGGGATAGCAAAAAAATAAATATCTCTCAAACTTTGGGAATATGTTCGTGAACTCGATGTGATATACCAAAATTTTTTTTAGCGCAATTGAGTGCGCCGTTTCGGAGTTACAACTGTTATTGAAAAAAACGCGATTTTTCAAAAATCACGTATTTCTCATTTATGTATAGCTCTCGACAAACTCTGAGTTTTCGGAATAGCCATATAGATTTTTGTAGGAAATTTTCCGTCTTTTCAGATGAAATTACGCAAAAAACAATTGGACGCATATTTGGCCAATTAATTGTTTGGCCTTTTTTGGCCAAAATTTGAAAAAAAAGGAATTTTTAAATTTTTTTTCATGTCACCAATCGATGTTCTGACTCAAAAACTACGCGCCACCAAGTTTTCAGAGTAGTTCCCTTCTTTTCGGTAAAAAAATTGTAAAAATGCCCTAAATCAAAGTCTAAAGTCTTGCGCACACCACGAGACCATGATTTTTGGAGAAAAACAAGACATTTTGTGATATTCGAAAAATGGTCAAAAATTATTATTTATGTTTCTTCACAATTTTCAATAAAAAAATTGCGATAAAAATATACCTATAGGTAATTATTTTTATAGTGAAATAACATAAAATATAATATAAGTACATAGTCCTATTACATGAGAAAATTCTTTTTACCCAATATGTGTACAAAATATGTTTTGTGAAACCCCCTCATGGTTTCATCCTGCGTACGCTACTGCATGGGATACCTTTATTAATTTATGCGATTTTAATGCAAAAATAGGCATGGAAGACTTTACACAAGGTGTAGCTGGTAAATACTCACTACATACAATAACCAGTGAAAATGGAAGAAGACTACCGAATGGCTAGAGCAAATAATATGGTAATAAAAAGTGCATGCTTTCAATATAGGAAAATTCATAGGTACGCTTTGAAAATATCAGGAAGCACGGTAGCAAACCAGACAGACCACATAAATAGATGTAAGGAGTCGAACATAACTGATGTAATATCCCGGCTTCACCGGCCGAACTACGTGTTTAAGCTGGAGCTAATTGGTGAACTGAACTCTAAAATAACCTCAGTTCGCATACAATTTCCACATATTCAACTGAGGATAAAACAGACCTCAGTTCGCCCAACTGGACACGAGCTGAAGTGAAACGTAAAAGCTCACTCAAAAGAGAGTAATCAACTGGAATAATGGAATGTCATTTCAGTGAGCTTTTGCATTTCTAACTTCTGGCGAAAAAGCAACAAAAATTTCAACCACGAACTGAACATGAACTGGACTTTAGCCGGTGAAGCCACTTATGTGGATTGAACTGAACATTATTGAACTGTGTTCGGTAGTGCTGCACACGAGACGAGACGAGACGAGATTTGGCCCAGTCTCGTCTCGGTCTCGAAAAAATCGGTATTTGCAGGTCTCGTCTCGTCTCGAAAAGTCTCGTCTCGTCTCGAAAAGTCTCGTCTCGTCTCGAAAAGTCTCGAATTTCACTGTCAATAATAAAAATTGATCAGTCTTCTGTATTTCGAGAAATATCAATAGCTGCGTTCCATTTCTGCTTTTGAGTACTCATGAAAAGGAACGCGAAATTTGTGCTTATGAGTAAAACCTTTTGCTCATATATTAGAGCAGGAGTAGCTACAAGTGCTCACGAGCAAAAATAAGCAGAAAGGAACAAATATTCCTTATATTTCCATGCTAGTCACTTCCCAGACATAGACACGTAAATCTGCCCTTTGCAGTGGCACCAGGGCGGGGTAGAGGGGATCAATGTAGAGTAACATTTACGTAGAGTCCGTTACAAAAGAGAGTCATTTCATTTCATTTCAACGCATTTCATTTTAAATGCGTTGAAATGAAATGACAGTAAAATACCTCTTTCGATTTAAATACTTATGGAATGCGTACTCTTCGCCTTGTCTCCGCAGCCTGTTCAAGTCATGAATTGGTGCCGAAAGCTGTGCTCGTCAAAGAGCGCAGCGTGAATATACTGAAATAGTTGGTGTCGATACGATTTCAAAATAACGATTTGATTTCGAGACCTCGAGATGTCTCGCGAGATCTCGAATGGTAGTCTCGGTCTCGTATCGATTTTTAATCTGGAGGTCTCGTCTCGATCTCGTCTCGAAAATCGAGACGAGACGAGACGATTTCAAGACAAGTCTTGTCTCGTGTGCAGCACTAGTGGTCGGTGAACTCGGGGCATAGGAGTTCTTAGAGGATCAAACTGCGACTCAGACCAGGCCGTTATATTTAGGTATCCTATTTTAAGTTTCGAAAAATCCGCAAATACTTTAAGAAGAAGTTTCCAAATATACGGTGTATGATATTGGTCAGGTAGAGAAAGTGTTCGATTGCTTCATTGACATATTCCTCTCCGCCGCTATAGGAAGAGTTGTTATATGGATTTATCAATATGGCTGCATGACTGGCAACCGGCCAATGTCCCGTTATCGACACGACGTATCCCCGCGTGGACGTGTATCCTTGTTGCAACAAGGCCAAGTTTTTCTAGCCTTGGGGCATTGTGATAGGCTCCTCCATCTATATCCTGCTAGTGAGAGAAAGTACATCGAGATGTCTCTCTTTAGCACGCACAGCGGCTTCTGTGCCCTATCCACCTGTTCCACAGTTGGCCAAGTCTGGCCAATCCATCTGTCTTCTCGTTGCTCTCGATGTTCATATGACCCGATACCCACTGAAGAATGACTCGCACCACCTCATGGTCCTTTTTCTTGGAAATCTTTGACGACTCATTGCTCTGGAAGTTGATAGGGTAGAACCTTGATTTTGACAGTTTTAGATAGGTGGGAGTATTCTGCGTACACTGATATCGTACTCATGAAAACAGCTCAAAGGGTTACAAAAATACAGGGTGATATGTAAACCTCCACCAAAAAAAAACTTCAAAACGCCCTAGCTGCTAAACCGTTAAGATTTACCCCCCCCCCCAACGATTTTTTGTTCGTCTATCCAAAACCTATCCGCAGCCCGCCGCTTTGTAAGGTTGAAGGTGTACACGCTGTATATTTGCTTTTCTTCGATATTCATCTTCCAAACCCAAGTCATTTACTGAGTGTGGTATAGGCTCAGTACTCGACCGTTAATTGGAGGAGGACTAAAGGTAGGTATTTCAGTCCTGTCGGTGAAAAGCATCTGTACTGTCTTTTCCGGGTTGACGGATCTCCCGAAGGGGTTTGACCATGCTCTAACCTTTGCAAGAGCCATCTCCATAATCTCATAGATTGTGTGGAGGAATTTTCCAGATACTAATATCACCAAGTCGTCCACATAGACAACTGTCTTTATTCTATATTAAGTGTAGTGTAGGCAGTTCTTGTAGATTGAGACAAGCCATGGACCGAGAATATCATGCATCTTGGCATAATGCTGTTCATGTCTTGCCATTTTCACGGGGAGAAAATATGGACCGCCCATCGCAAGTTTTCTAGGTTGACAGCTTGGCGGGTTTCCTTCCACGGCTGTACTGTGTCCGCTAAACTTAACTTTGCAGCTCCAATCACTGGCCCCTGTGCTGAAAGTCGTAATTCGTAACTTTCTTCAACTCAAACGAGTTGTCACGCCACACGTCTCGACTCTGAGCCCACTCGGCTCATTCTCATACCCTGCAATCCCCTTTTTCGCGCACAGTAACGTCTAAAAGTGCGTTTATAGATTAACAATTTGGCTGTGGTATAATCTCCCACAATCAGTTTTCCCGAACTCGTACAACATTCAAAAGTTCAAACGTAAGATTCATCGCCACCTGCTCAAATACTCCCCAGACCTCCCCTGATCTATCACATTCTTTTCTCTCTTTCAAACCAAGCTTGCTACTAGACATTGCACCAGGATATGACGGACTGGTGATTCATAAGCTTGGTTTTCCCACATAAAAAATTGGCGCCTGCGGACTTGGTCATTTCTCTTACTAAGATTCGAACCCGTGCACAGTTTTAAAATTATCCAAACCCTTACCGACTGAACTAAATCGATTCTTGCCTCGACCGCCTATAGCTGTGTATATAAGAAGTTGCCTGGTCAATTTAACCTCCATCATTTTTCAATATTTTTTCAACAAGGTCTAGGTGAGGATGCTTAACTTTCATATCGGTACGAAAAAGAGGTAGGGTTAATTTCTACTACTTGGTTTCAACAACTTTTTTTAGGTTACAAATCTTTAGGAGTGTTGACCAGTTACTGGAGGAGGCAGCCGGTTTTCGGTATCTGCGGTTTAATTCGGGTGTCTCTGTAAATTTTCGGTTGCAAAATGTAATGGAAAAAGCGCTACTTTATTATCAAAATTAACTTCAAGCGTTCCGCCGTCCAATATCAAACAAATGTTCAAAAACACCTCACATAAATCCACAATCGCATTTTGATGTACTTTTTTAGATTCACATAAAGATTCCCTTAAAAATTAAAGTAATCTGTAATTGAAATTTGGCAGGTTTCGCCACAAAAACCCATTAAACTGTAATTGAGGTAAGCTGGAGGACTATACCACACCGCTCCAAAAAATAAAAAAAACTCGAATCAATCCAATTAAATCCTACCACATAAAAGTTTAAATATCGTTTCCCTTTGCAAAAATTGAGATAAAATTTAAACTGAATAAAACCAGGACTCATAATATCCCAGCATCTGTTACACTTTAATGTGTTTTAAAAGCCGACGAAGAAGTGGTACATGTGCCACTAATTGGTCTTCTACCGGACTTCATTAAGGTATCATAAGGGTTGCGGGGATGTAGATTTTTCTATATCTAAAAATCTCTCATTGCCATCCCTTTTTCCAACACTCACACACTTATAGGAAAATTTTTGGAACGTCAACCCTTTTTAAAGGCTCTCAAACTTCCTAACACTGTTTTTAGGATAATTTATTGCCAGAGACGTGAGGAAGGGTTGAAATGAGACTTAGTAGTCGCTTAAGCTGAAATATGGATAAAGCTGGTAAATTATGAATTCAAAAATTTTGCACCATTTTCATATCATAAAACTTTTGTAGCTCATGAGACTTTTGAGGGACTCATGCATAAATGGAAGTGTTATAGCTAAAAGTAACGTAACAGCTGCGTGTGGATAAGGACATACGTATAAAGGGATAGAGGATCAGAATTTTCCCCGGCATTATTACAAGTTAGAAGAACAGTTTTGCGGTTGGCTATCAAAATAAAATAATAGAGATAGTCTGGAGGATAGTCTACTAAGAGTCATTTAGAAGTTTGTGGAGGGTTTTAGTTGTTTTAATTTATAGTCTTATTCTCTCCTTAAATGGACGAGAGCTTGAGTCGGTTGTAAATTTTGATTTTTATACCTAAAACACCATGAACTTGGTGTAGTAGAAACATGTGCAGATTGTCTGTTGGAGATAATTAAGTTTCAAGAATAGAATGAAAGTGTTTTTGGTGTAAAATTAAAGACATCATTAATTCTTTATGTTAATGTACTAATGTTAATGCTATTACCAGCAGTATTTTACGAACTCATGATGAACAGTTCTAATGTTGTAGAAAAACTTATTAAATGCTCGACCATAGAACAAATTTTCGGATAAGTAGAAATCCAAAAATTAAAGAAATTTGCTTTTTATGATCAGTAAAGTGATTCAGTGCAGTTTAGGTTAAGTGTAGGGTTACCTCAGATAAGTCTCTCCTCTTTTCTGTTGAAAACCCTGGAACGAACAATCGAGCTAGAGTTAAGGAACACCTCGAGCAAGCACCTTTGTTCAAAACCAAACATGCCTCTTTAAATCGCTGTTGGTCATCGATCCATGCGTACTAAAATTCTCAAAACGGTTAACGAATGGGAATTTTTTAAAACCAACGATCCTCAGCTGATAAGCTTTTTTCCATAATTAGGTATTGAAGGGGGGTGCTACACAGGAGACTAAGACGCACTGGTGAAACCGGTTTTATGGGAGAGAAACGTAGAAAAGAAAGGGGAAAATGGCCTACTTTCCCTTTTTTTCTACGTTTCCCTCCCATAAAACCGGTTTCACAGTGCGTCTTAGTCTCCTGTGTAGTACCACCCATGAGATGCACAGAAATCAAATTTTGTAAATCAAACAAGCCTCGGTATTCTAGGGAGCAAGGCGCCTGGCTGCCATCCCAGAGGTCCGGGTTCGAATCCCGGCAGCATCACGGTCCTTCGCCTTTCCCACCTTCTTTCTTTTCCCTAGCTGCATTCCTCATTCCCCCTGTCATAGCCTTAAGGTAACACTGCCGCGCTCCACCAGCGCATGTCATCGGTTGGTTGATGGGATTCAATTCGTTTCAGGAAGCATAACACTCCAGCGAGTTGTTTCTCGTCGCGCCGATGCCAGAGTCGCGATAGAAATGGTTGGGGTTAGGTGGTTGTGGCAGTTCCTTCCTACTTCTCTCTTCCCCTTCACTATCTATCGACTAGAGCTTGCTGATCGACATTGCACTCTATACGAAAAAAAGTAGATTGTCGACAGTACAAAGGGCTTTGCCTGAGCTCTAGTCTTCCACATAAAAAAAATATAAATATACACTGTATACTTTAGGACTTAAAATGTCTATAAGATTTTTGAAAGTTATCTGCTTCGGAAAATTAAAAGGCAAAGGACCATGCTATGGAGTGGGTTCGAACCACAGACCTCTGGGATGGTAGCCGGGGGTCCTAACCCTTAGGCTACCAAGGCCGACAAGGTCTTCAATCGACTATAAAAATAGAACCAAGTGATTGATATGCATAGCTGAAACTTTGAAAGCGGTCTACTGAGAGATTAGGCTTACTACCATCTCGTTAATTTTCTTAGGATTTATTGAGCAACCCTCGTAATAAGAGTATAACAACTCTAATATATATAGTTTTTCAACAATTTCTTGAATCTAGGTCTAATCACGATTATTAGATTTAGTAATGCCTCTGCGGTAAGACCTATGAGGTGCGACACCGAGGGAAACCCAACGTCCGCTGGAAGGATGGCGTAGACCACCCTCGAGTAGAAAAAAGTTAGGGCTAGCCTTATCCCGGATCCGATCCTGATCCGGAATGAACAGGTTAGCCTTAACTTCTCTTGTTTTGGTTAAATTCTTATTTTTAGCATTATTATTAATATTAATATGAATAATTATTTTAAATTATCAATTATTTTAATTATAATTAATATTATTATGAATATTATTGTTAATAATAATGAAACATATTTATTTCATACATAAATAAATTTTTGGTAAATGTATAGTATAACTGCCCCCACCTCCCATTTTTTTGAGATTTTAAAATTTTATGTATTTTGGTGCGTAGAATTCATTTTTGAAAAACGCACCGTTTCTGAGTTATGCAATTTCAAAGTTGCCAAATTTCACTTATTTCGAAAGTGAAAATCGCCATATCTCATCTCCGATTTTTTTGAAATTTCAAATTTTATGTATTCTGGTGCGTAGAGTTCATTTTTGAAAAAAATAATTGCCGCTGACGCACCGTTTCTGAGTTATACAATTTCTAAGTTGAATAATTTTGTTTATTTCAAAAGTGGAAACAGCCATATTTCCCCTACGATTTTTGTGAAATTTAGATATTAAATGTATTTTAATGTATGATTTTAAATAAATAAATTATATAAAATAAAATAAATATTTCATTCAAATGTTGCCTGCTTTACCAAAAAAAAATACATATTAATTTTGTAGAAGGCGCAAGATGAATTTGTGCTTTTTTTGTAAAGCAGCTAATACTTGGTTTAAATATTTATTTTCTGTTATATAATTTATTTATTTAAAAGTATGCATCAAAATACATTAAATATGTAAATTTCAACAAATTCGGATGTGAAATATGGCGATTTTCACGTTCGACATAAGCGAAATTTTGTAACTTTAAAATCGTATTACTCAGAAAAGGTGAAAAAGGTTTTTTCAGAAATGGATTCTACGCACCAAAATACATAAAATTTGAAAATTTCAAAACACACACACACACACATTTCACACAAGAAAATGGAATTATAATAGAAAATAAATTGTTTCAAGTTCGTATCAAAGCACTTGTAAAATGCATCAAAAACCATGGCGCTTATTTTGCTTGCGAACTATGTGAGATAAAAGGTGCTCGTGTCAGTTCACGTTGTAAAGAAAAATTTAAACTGCCATTGTGCGTTGGCCACCATTTTGAATTTGTAATGACGCCACACAGATAATAGTATTCTACTTGTCACACCCTTTCATATAATACCCATACCGAGCGCTTTGTAAAGAAAAAGGTAATCCGCCATTTTGTGTTGGCCGCCATTTTGGAATAAAGCCACACAGCTAATAGTCTTCTATTTGTGATACCCTTTCATTTGATACCCATGCCGGGGGGTCGAGGAACACAATTGCAAAATTCGGCCGCCATCTTAGAATCGCCGTCTTTGCGTAAGTAATGGACATCACCAATCGCTTTCTCGTACCCAGAAACCTCTATGTATAAATTTTCACCATCATAGAACGTATATTATTATGCTTTTTATCGAATTTTTAACAAAGCTCTCTATGACAGCGCCCCCTAGGAGTGATTTTTGAAAGTAGGTACCAATGCCAAAACAACTTCCTTGATGTAAGTAATATGTGGTTAAATTTTTGTAGCAATCGGTTGAATGGTTTAGGAGTTATTGGGGAACATACATACATCCAATTTTATATACATAATTAGATTTAATATTTGTCTAATGTATATTAGAGCACTTTATTATTAATTAATTATTTATTATTAATTATTTATTAATTATTTACTTTATAAAATCAATTAATAATTAAATAAAGCCAGCGATTTCATGTAAGTCGGGATTTATTAAGGCTATCCTGATCCGGACCGGATCAGGGGAGGCGTGATATCCCTGATCAGGGCCGGATCCGAGTTAAGGCTATCCTGATCCGTTCCTGGTCAGGGCCTTAAGATTTTTTCTGCTCGGCAGGACGCTTAGAGCTTAGGGATGCCAAGCTGAATGACATAGGCTCCGAATCGGGACCGGTGGAGAGAACAGTTGCGAGAGGCCAGGACCGGATCCCGGTTGTAGAGCCGTTAAAGAAGAAAAATCCCTATTCAGTATACATTGTTATCGACGGAGCAAACCTATTATAATATTACCCATTGCCTTATTAACCCACTCCCTCAAGATTTTTGCTATTTGCAAAGTATATGTTTGGTAAGTGTCTGCTGACATTAATCCTTCACTTGCTTAATTCACAAAATAGTGAGATTGAATTATTTTCAATCCATTACGTAACAAATTCTCTCCAATTCTGTGTATTTTTTTTTATTTTATTTTTTTTCGTTTTCGTTTCAACCTTTCATTAATCCGCCTTACATTTCGAGGTAAGTGCATATTTGCAACCGATAGCTTTGTTACTAGAACCTTCAATAAAACAAATGCTGATGTCTACACATTGTCAATTATTGATTAGCACTTTTACGTAATTCTCTTTTGCCCTCGGTTCACTATAAAACATTCACTGCAAGACCATAATCTGTGTGGGACTGGGGCTGGGGGTGGCTTTTCAAGTAAACGCAAGAGTTGCAAAATTGCGAAACGAACGTTTCCTCGTTTTTATCCACGTGCAAAACTCTGCTACCTGTCCATCAAAAAAAAATATATAAAGAGAAACAACACCAACAATAAAACTTACAACACTAACAACAAAAATACATGTACCCTTATAGAAAATCGTGTCGAGCTTTATGTTGCGAAGCATGAGAATTTCAAACGCTTTTGTTACAAGGTTTTCAACTAGACCAAAGAAAAAATCAAAAAGGGGATGATTTCCGTTCATCATTTTTAAGGGATGGTTTCACGCTTCCCTTTCTGACTCCTATATATAATTTTCAGGGATTGAGGAGTATCATTCATTCTTACATTTTTTTTTGCTTGTTTTTTGGTGCTTCTGGTTGGGGAAATAATTAAATGGCAAAGAACAAAAATGATTTGTTAATAGCTACTAAACGCCAGACAAAATTCATTATGTTGTAAGAAAAAAAAACACACTAAAAGATAGGCAGAGGTCCTTCCAGAAAATGATGCCCTTGGGGCATGGGGTTGAACTTGTAAGATAATAATCTGTTTGTGTTTTTTTGTTGTTGTGTGATGGAACAGGGGAAGGATGGAGATGCTTTTTGTATAAAGGGGGAGTCCTTTCTGTGCAGAGAGACTGAGATGTTTATTTTACAACTGAGAGTTGCTTTTGGAAATTAAAATTAAATTGTCTTGTGACATTTATATAACGTTTAGTGGGGTAGAAATCGTTTGCTGTTCTCTTTTTTTCCTTTTTTTTTTGTAATTTAATACTGAGTTTTGAGATTACTTTTTCGTTTCGAGGAATGATTTCAGACTTTTAAATAATTTTACTACATGGAATTGAAAAGTTGAAAAAAAGTAATCAATTTGTATATTTAATGAGCATTGAGAGTTAAAACGTTGTATACTGGGTATTTAGCAGAGAGAAGATATGGTTTAATCAAGAAAGGAAATTAGATTTTACTAACTTGTCATGAATATAAAAATTCGATATAATAAAAAAATCTGAGATTTGGGACTGTACTGTGCCCTTGGAATCGATTATATTCTTACTTGTTAACTACTCCTTAATGAGTTTTTTTGAAACTATTTACATAGTAATATATTTACGAAAGCCATTTGTTTCTAGTAATAACCAATTTTTTAAGTTGTTTACAACTTCATCTCTTCGTCTTAAATTTGGTTTTCCCTCTTTCCAACTACCGCCAGGATCAAAATTCTTACTGCTTCGTCATTTTGAATTTTTCTTCGTATATTATAACAAGCTGTGTGGTTGATTTATTTAATTTCACTCAACTAACTTCCCAGTATCATAAATATTGCCTCTTGCTGTCATACCCGAACATTGGATTTATTTCTCTATTCCCTTTTTGAAGAAGGAGCAGCCCAGACCATTTCCTTATCGGAGTCTATCATTATGATTAGTCTGGATGCTGTTCCGGATATTTGTACTAAACTATGATAAATATTAACATTTACAATTCCATCATTTCTTGCTTAAATCCAGTGGTTTTTTATATTCAGTTCTAGAGAACAACTGATCTGTGTACTGCTTATAATTACGAATCGATTGCCATCAGAACAAATTATATCTGATAAATCTTTACAGTTTTTTTACTTTAAATTCACCCTTTTGCAAATCAATTAATCCTTTTGAAAATTAAATTCACTTTTTTACAAATTAAATTCATCCTTTTTCAAATCAAATTCACCCTTTTACAAATCAAATTCACCGTTTGAAAATTAAGTACTTCTACATTATATATTATTACTAAAAAAAACAACAAATGATTTTAATTAGTCAGGAATCAAACAAATTATTATAATTCATATAAATGCATAATAATGAAGAAATGTATGAAAACAGTATGGATATAATTCACCAATTCAAATATAATAATTCAATATACATACATTATGTACATTAGGGTGGTCCAAAATTTTTTTCGAAAAAACGTGCACCCCCCTATCTTAAAGTTCAATTCAAATGATGAATTTTGGCGGCAACCGGGATCCCGAAAATTCCTCTTCACTGGGCCACATTAGGTAAAGGTTAATCCCACTGACATATAGAATGGACTGCTCATCAGGAAATTTTCATGGCTCCAATTCGTTCCATAGCTGACAAACCTTTTTTCACTGACATGTAAACACTTTTGTAAATTAAACATTTTTATATTCGTTTTTGGACGATGGAAACAAAATAAATTTATTTTAAAAAAATTAGAAATGCAATTTTAATGTTATTCCCCTTTTAAAACGCTTTTTTTCATTAATTACAAATATTTATGTCAAACCATGCGAAGTTATTTACCCCTGTTTCATCTATATGTCAATGATTCCGAATCTTATGGCGAAAAGAGACAGAAAGAGAAAAAATCACTATAGCCATCTATTTTTTGTAAATATTCTGACAGATTTCAAAGGGAAAATACGAAATCAGGTAGGCCAACTTTAGGGTCGTAACTACCGTTATGGCGGTTTTTTTTTAAATTGCGCTTAAATTCATGTCAGAATTTTATTCGATCATTTTTGCGCAAAAGTTTGAAAAGTTTTTTTAAAAATTGATTTTAAGTGTTTTAAGTTTATAAAAATGTTGAAAAATAAAAAGTGTGCAGTGCTGGAATGTCCATCGCGGCTTGGACATTTAATTCTAGGGGAAGTAGCCCTATTTCAGTGAGTGATTATTGATTTATATAAATTGTTTTTCGATATATTTTTTTTAATATACGGGTTGTGCCACAGGCAATGTTTATTTAATTATGTGAGTGGTTTTTTCAGTGTTCAATTATTCAGTTGTTCTAAAAGCGTTATTTGTAAATAAAGTCCTGAAATGTAAAAGTCCTGAAATGATTTTTAACAATCTTCAAGACCTACATACATTCGACCTCGCCTCGAGTATAACTCACCTTTCCGCGCTGGCGCCTCGAAAAACGCCTTAAGGTACGATTCCGAACAAGGCGACAGACTGCAAACCGCAGGCGACACTACTGGTTTGTATGAAAAAATCATGTACGGTCGCCTGCGGTTTGCAGTCTTCCGCCTTGTTGGGAATCGTGCCTTGAGTGTAGCTGGACAAAGTGCAAAGCTGCGCCATCCAAATAATCGGAGATGACAGAATTTACACCTCCATTGATTACTCCCGCAGCACAACACTAGCCCACTCAGCTCATTCTCATACCCTGCAATCCCCCTTTTCGCGGACACTAACGTCTAGAAGTCCGTTTATAAATAGAACAATTTCGCTGAGGAATAATCTCCCAAAAGCAGTTGTCCCGAAGAAATAACGCTTTTTAAATAACTGTTATATTGAACATATTAAATAAAAGTCACCTCACTCATGTAATTGAAATGTTCTGAGTTATACAGTACTGTCCACGTTATAAAGTTCAGTAAGGATCTATATTATCAAAAAGTCCCCCAATCTCGAGGAAGGCCGCCAGCGCATTTCCTTTGTGTAACACGGCTCTTTCTACTTCGAGGATTATATTGTAAAGGTCCGTCTCAGTAGACTTTCCTTCCTACTTCCTACTTTCAATTAGAGGACAAGCTTTATATAAAATATAGTACTAAAAATCTCTTTTATTTAAACAACAACAACAATTAAATATAAATCTTACAATATTTAAACAGATAGGGTTTGTTTCAGGTTTGTTTTTAACCAGCTTTTTAAAATCCTAACAAATTAACGTTCATATTTCAAGTATTGCAAGAACGATTAATGATACATTTATGTATACCTGAAAATCAGATTTCTCGTCGATTGCAGACATATCATAATAAGCTGCGGATAACACTTCTATAGCTTTAGCGTACTGTTTCAGTTGTATTGCGATAAAATCCAGAAGAAGTCCCTTCATGTCTTTTAGTTTTGTTTTCTCAAAATTATCTATTATTTCATCAATTTCTTTGTTGGATTTATTAACTTCTAATTTAGCTTTCAAAAGTTCAGAATCTGTTGCGGTCTTATTTAAAGGAAATACATACATTTTATATTCGTTTTGTTAAATAAAAATATTCTACCGTATTTCCTGCAAATTTCGTCTTAATTTCTATCAGTTGTTTCTGTCGATGTACTTCTTTATCACGAGCCGAAACAGCGGTTCGAAGGACCTCTCGTGTATTTCGACATATTGTACCATACTGGGCTAATTCACTTACAATCTATTAAGAGAATTGTATAATAATACTTTTAAATTCATGAACAAAAATATTTTTACCTTCAATTGAATCCTATGCACTTCTAAATCCATATAATCCGCCAATATTGTTATTGCTTTCGAGAAACTTTCAATGCCGAAACCTAAAGTCCTATTAACCATTTCTTCCTCCGAAAATAACTGCAAAACCTTGGCCAATTCATCATGTTTATCTCGAAATCTAAACATATATTTTATTAAATATTTATTACAAAACACACAAGAATAAAATTCAATAAATGTGACCTTCCAAGTTTTCTAGTATAAGCAGCAATAACACTGCAAAGTTCACCAAAATGTTTTTCTGTTATGGTTATCCTTTCATTCATTATTTTCACTCTGGAATCTCTTTCCGGTAAAAAGGCAAGCTTTCCACATCTGAGAGTGCAATCTGAGAGAACAATTTAAAGATGGTTCATTTCTGGATTCCTCTTGGGCTTGGGAACTTGCATAGAGAATTTAACTGTTTTGATCAACCACATTATGTGAAAATTACTCTTAGGGCCTTCCAAATTGGTTAAATCACTTATTAAACATTTATTCTACTGCTTCATATGGCGGTGGAACACTAAAATCTGCTTTTACAGCCAATCACTCACTATTTCCTCTACACTTGATTGACATTGACATTTAGAAATGTCAAATTTCAAGTTTTCAGTTTTGGCACTACCTGATTTTATTTCTGCCAATGATGCACTGAACTCTAATATGAAATTTAACAAAATTTGAGTTCAATGAAAAAGGGGTCTTATGGATGAGCGAGAGGACTATACTTTCTACACTTTTTGGAGCCATGAGTTTATATGGGAATAATGTCTGATGAGCAGTCCATTATTATATGTCAGTGGTTAATCCCGATTGATCCTTCAGTACGATTGTTTTCACCTTGGGATTGCTAGTTTAATCGAGTTTGTTCTCTCTAGATCCGCCGCATTCAGTCTGCTGCATGGACAGGCAAGGCACCTCGGGTAGGATGTGGCCTAAGGCCATGTACGGTCGGTCTTGGAGTCAGCGCTCCCTGCTTGTGCCCTGTTCGAGTCATATTGATGAGCTCCCCTCAAAAGGTGCCATCAAAATGTTATTTTTCGCTCGAAATTATTTCTCGCATTCATTTTGGCGTCCCTTGCAGCCTGGCCCCTAGAGCGACCGCTCCTCTCGCTCTACCCAAGCGCCGGCGCTGACCCCCACCCCGTTTTTAGTGTTTCAAAATTCTGAAAACAGATCAGAGAGTGATTCCTATTTTTGAATGGTAAATAGCAAAAAAAACCAAGGCAGCTGGTGTCTTGGAGTGTTCCAGGCATTTTTTAAGCAACTTTTGAAGATGTTAAACAAGTGCAGAAAGAAGGGCCTTAACGACCTACTTTTTGAATTACAGTGAAATTTGAGGCGAAACATGCTTTTTTCATATTTTTTTACAAAAAAGACCTTTTATTTCCGTTTTTTTCCAACATTATTTTTTTAATGAAATTAAAGCCGCATTCCTTACGATTACAAAAATACTCTATTTGTAGATATACACCGTTGTTTCATTAACTTTTTATTCTAATTCATTAAACTACATTTTTTCCCCAACACCCAAATTCAAAAACTACCCGAGATAGGTGTATGTACTATCCGTTGTACCAGCTGTGACGGGACACCCTGTATAGGCTGGAAATATTCCGCGGCCTACTTAAAGTATGACAAACCCATCATGACACTGGTATGTGAGGACTTCATAGCCTACCCTTTCCTTTGAACACTAGATAGGCGCATGGATACTAATAAGAGTTAAGGCAACCATATACGTTTCGTAAATATTCTGCGTATAATAGGTCCATGGACGGCGGAGAGTGTCGTAATGGAAGCTTTTTCGCTTTGTGTGGGGAAATCTACACCCAAAATATTTCATGTACACCTTATAACCCAGAAAGCTGGACGCCCGACCGGCGACAAAGGAAAGTGGTCGAAGGGTCGCACATAACCAAGGTTTTTCATACGAAATATAAATGTATTATTAGAACTATTAAGAACTAAAGGGCCCCGTAGACCATCAATAATATTGTCAATATAATATTGAAGCTCCTGTCAATACGCTTCAATAATCTCGTTAATCTAGCTATGGGCGACTATGGGCTTCAATCAAAATATTTATCAATACTCTTCAATAAATTATAAATTGACAATGCGTTTGAATCCCTGGTAAATGGTCAATATGGCCTTTCAATGCCCCTCGTCAATATTATTGAGAGGCGTATTGACAATATTATTGATCATCTACGGGTTCCTTTATAACTGTATGACCTTTTAAACCCCATCCGACTAGCCTTTAAAAATGAGATTGGATCAGGACCGTGCCAAAAGACGGATTTCCCAGTAGGTTCCTCATGAAGACCCCATGTGGAAAATAAAGGGCATGCCGAAAAGGGACTTTCTCCTTAGCTTCCTCATGAACACCACCCACAAATACTGAAGAGAGGTATGCCTTATCAGTTTCTCATAAGGGCTTTATGATGCAAACCTCATTGCAAATGAAGTGGGGCAATCCCAACATTTGCCTTACGTATTCGAAAGCTTTTTTAAAAGCTTTAAAGTAATACCCATAAGCTTTAGTTTTCCTCATACAAAGCTTTAGTTTGCATTGCTTCAAATTTCAGGCAATTATGTTAGTAGGCCCCCATCCACGGTCAAACAAATCATCAAACCAATTTTCGACAAACAGCGCACACATTTATGCTTTGACATTTGTTGGCCATCAACGAGGGAAACTTTCTTCAAACATCCCGAGCGACAATTCCTGTAAACAAAACGAACTTTAATATGCTTTACATGGCACACATAAAAAATGCACACACACATTTAAGCCGTTTGAAGGAAATATTAAACCAGACGAATATTTTCTTCAAACAGCGGCCAACTTCGAAAACTTGTATTTTATACACGCACACTTAGAATTTTTTCGATGTTGGCCAGAAATTTGATGGTTTGTTTGACCGTGGATGGCGGCCTAGTGACCGTGAAGGGTGTCATTTAGCAACTTCAAGAGACCGGTTCTGGTTCGATTGCAGAAGTCAAGCAGCATTGGACGTGATTACTATTCAGTTGGCGGACCGCATTGGTAAAACGGCACTCGCGTTTAAAAATATAAAGCTTTCGACATCAGAGCAGTTATTATTCACATATCCACGCCGAAATTCTCAAATTGTTTCGGCCTCTTTTTCCTACTCTGGATCGGGTAGCAATGATTTTTCCTAAAGCGGGCTAAATGGGGCATGTCTTATGACGAGGCGCGATTGAAGCAATGCCTTAGATGCCCTATGTACGCTTTATAGGGCAATCCACGCGGGGCCCACATGAGGCAGTGGGGCTATCCTCATAGGTACCCTATTTGCATCCCCCCAAATATGGTAGTCGGGTATAACATCATAAACGAAGAATTTACAATCATATAACTCAACAAACTCCTGGTAAATAATGACCAATTAACTTTTTACACACCTCAGCGCCTTTTGGATCTGTAGTCCGTGTGCGCTTAACCTGGTCGGTTGTGCCTTCAGGCCTTCCTGCCTCATGTAATAATAACGGTTATCTGCTCATGTGCTCTTCACCCACACTGATTAAGCTCCGCTGCCCCCGATTAGGTCTTCAGGTTTTCTATAAAGCCGCATACACACCGGCCCAACGAAGGCCCTATCAAATGACACAAAAACCAAGAGCCAATTACAGTTGCCCTCCAGCGGACTCTGTTTTGTGCGACAGCTTTCAGCTCTGACCAGGATCTCCCAGTTGTGGCGGCCTCTGTTAATAGGGTTCTCCTCCAAGTTGTTCTAGGTCTTCCTCAGAGCCAATTATGGCATTAAATTACTTATAAATCGAAAAATGAAGGCAGTAGGATAAAAATTGTTCGGACATTATTCATAGGAAATTGTCCGAGTTTTCCAATTTTGCAAAAAAAAAATTAGTTAACTACGTATTTTTGGAGAAAAAGGTGGTTTTAGTTGAAATTTTAGTTAAAAAATGAAATTTTGATTTTGATGACTCATTGCTCTGGAAGTTGATAGGGTAGAACCTTGACTTTTACAGTTTTAGATAGGTTTCTGCGTACACTGACACCTTATTCATGCAAATAGCTCATATGGTTGCAAAAATACAGGGTGATATGTAAGCCTTTACAAAAAAAACTTCAAAACGCCCTAGCTGCTAAACCGTTACGATTTACCGCCCTCCTTCTATACGATTTTTTGTTCGTCTATCCAAAACCTATCCACAGCCGGCCGCTTTGTAAACTTAGCGGTATACACCCTGTATATTGGGAAAAAGCTACTTGTGAATCTACGTTTTTCGACACTTAAAGCGCCATAACTGGTGCAATATTAGCCCTACGTGAAAAATGATAATAACAAAAATTATAGATAATCGTGTGTTCTATAAGTCTTACGAACGATTTTTTTATGTAGAATTAACCATTAACGAAATATAGTGAAAAGAAAGTTATATATGAAGTTTGAAACACTATTTCTTCGTAGACATTGACTTTACACAAAAAGTTCTAAACAAGAAAGTTAAATAACTTATTTATCTACAAAAAAGATTATATACATTTTTGTCGTAAAATGCACAGTTTTTGAGATATAGAATTAAACGCGTTTTCCTTCACTGTAGGTATAGCAAGAGGGTGGGGATGACGCCATTTTGAATTTAAACTTATAAAAATATGTAAAATCATTTGGTAAAAAAAATCTCGTGCGGTATTTTTCGCAAAGAAAAAGTACTTATTTATTTGACTATAGCTCAAGTTACGACAAGAAAAAATCTGAATACACCCCAAGATTGATTCCAAGATCCAAGCCCTACGTTCTAGAAAAAAATAAACCGAAAACTTCTACTGGATTACTATTAACAAATTCCCGTAATACGAAAAAGCCTATTTTTCTACGAATTCTTTTTAATACAATTTTATTACCTTCTTATGAAGACGAAAAATAAAATATAATTTTGTTACCAAGCTCAAAACTCACATCTTACCTTAATGGTGGATCCAAACGATAAGGACTATTGTCCGTCCGACTTTCCATGCGACTTCTGTACAGACTGTGAAGTTTGAATGCAACGGCCGACGGGATGTTTCTGGGTACTCTCTGCGGATTTTTCCACCAGCTTGGCTTTGTTTGGCAGGAAAAATTCCATAGAACTCTAGAAGACAGAAGTCTCTCTGACCAGAGAACATGTGGAAGTTGTAAAAGTTTATACTACGAGCATTTCTATACCGTGCCAATTTTTTCGCGGTAATAAATAATAGTCAGCTACATGAAGAGAGCGGATTAAACTCAGTCGCGTATGGATCCTACACCATTTTAAAAAATTTCAAGTATAAAATCATTTTATACTGTGATGATTTATGTGCAATCTATTAAAGTTTCAACGAATTGCAATGCGTAACGGACTGTAGAAATAACATTAACAATAAAATGTGATGTCATTACATATTATTGCGCCCGCAACGTTAATGAACACTTTTAATTGCTCCCCTGTTTCCAAAAAGGTTGATAACCCCTGCTGTAGACCAATCATGGGCTTAATTAATTTCACATTTTAATAATAATAATAAATAAATCTATATTAATAAAAGAAAGTGTCTGTCAGTCTGTCTGCTTGTACGTACCGTCGCGCGTTAGAGCTAAACTAGAAGATAGAAATCTGATTTTTTTTTGTAGATGCATGGATGCCCAAACAGGTGACTAGAAGTTTCCGTTTTTCGAAATTTTAATTAGTTATTTTTTAATTAATTAATTAGTACGTCACCATTTTTTACGTTCTACGCCTCTTGCAACTTCATTTTGACAAACTTTCATGTAACCGATCAACCCTAAATTTTGCCCATGGGCATAGTTCGCGTGACAATGCAATATGACATTTTTGTAAAAAATTCAAGACGGCGGCTCCAAAATGGCGGCCGAATTTTGCAATTGTGTTCCTCGACCCCCGGCATGGATGATGGGTAAGACAAATATAATACTATTAGCTGTTTGGCGTCATTCCAAAATCAAAATGGCGGCCAACACAAAATGTCGGATTACCTTTTTCTTTACAAGCCACTCGGCATGGGTATCAAATGAAAGGATATGACAACTAGAATACTATTAGCTGTTTGGCGTCATTCCAAATTCAAAATGGCGGCCAACACAAAAGGGGGATCAACTGTTTCTTTACAACCCACTCGCTATGGGTATCTATCAAATGAAAGGGTATGACAAGTTGAATGCTATGGGGTCATTCCAAATTAAAAATGGCGGCAAACACAAAATGGCGGCCAACACAAAACAGGGATTACCTTTTTCTTTACAAAGCTCTTGGTATGGGTATTAAATGAAAGGGTGTGACAAGTAGAATACTATTAGGTGTGTGGCGTCATTCCAAATTCAAAATGGCGGCGGCCAACACAAAATGGAGGTTTACATTTTTCTATAGAACGCCCTCGGTATGGGTATCAAATGAAAGTGTATGACGAGTATAGTACTGTAACCTATGAGACGTCATTTTAAATCTAATATGGCGGTCACCACAAAATGGCGGAAGACACATAATAGACTAAAAAGTAGAAAATAAAATATTATATGTAGTTTAAAAAAATTAAAAAATACACTTTTACTTTAAAATAAACTAATAAGTAAAAAATAATTTTGAATGTAAAGTTTTTATTGCTCCAGCCTGTATACGGGAACAACCTACCTTTCGAAATGTAAAAAGCGCCAGAACATTAAATATAGATTTTCTTGAAGCTTTTTGAAAAATACCGTTGCATGTCTGATTATATGCTGGACATTTCTTTCTTGCCCCTTCTGTTCGTCTCAAGCCGAAATGAAAAAAACAGAGAGGAAATGTGTGTGTAATGTATTTATTAATAGTGCATTTTTGGGCAAAATTTGCAAAATTGATTAATTTTTTTGACGCTTTTTTTGGGAAAAACAATTTGGGGGAGGGGGCGCCATGAGCGAAGTTCTGCACAGGGCGTCTAATCCGTCGGTATAGCAAAATCTATGCGGACGATTCTGAATATGTTTGGCTAGGTGTCTGTTATGCACGTAGTAGACAATTTTCCATCATCACGTCTTAAAAAAGTTGTAACATACTCTAAATTTTTTTAAATATCCAAAATCAACTTTTGTAGATTTGTTCTTTTTCTCATTATACCTTTTTCCTACCGCGGACTGTGCACACATAATCTTTTTTTATTGAAAGGCGTTGCAACGCACGCGGATTTTTGCTAGTATAATAATAAAGAAATTCCAAAATATATTTGCAAATTCACGTAAATGTGAAAACTTTTACATTTAATCATCATAAATTTTACTATTCGAAAATATAAATCAGGTGAACAAATGACACATTCTCTAATCATTCATGCTGTATAAGACACATTAAACCAACCTTAATATAAATAAATGCAGGTACAAATTTACTCTAAATGATGATGATGTTAACGATGAAAATTTTAACTACATTCTATTGATGGCAGGAGGGAAGTCATTTAATTTCATTTACCTCCACGAAAAATAATATTCATTAACTTAATTAAATTCAAAGTAAGCATCCCCATCAATAACAACCGAAATTAATGCCATCCAACTCAATCCCAAGCCATCTTCTAGTGAAATAGTATAGTCAGTGAGTAGCAAAAATAATTCGTTTATGCTAATAATAATAATGAAATCATCAAACAACAGAGAACAGACGTCACGTAATTCCCATTTCTATTATACAAAATCACTATCCTCTAATAACTGTCAGCACCTGAAACTCCTGAAATGTGAATCTTCAAAAGCACCAGACATAATTTAATTATTACTTTCCCGATGAAGCCCATTTTGCCTGGCATTAAATTAATCCCAAATTTGACGTCTCTCGTGCCGAGCTTATTATTTTCAGTCCTGTCAGGAATTCACAGTGAAAAGTCCTGATATGTAAATATACTTCTCAATTTCCACCGACCCCCGCCCCCCCCCGTGCATCATTCAAAACTCGGTGGAAAAAATCCCTCTAGCGGAAATTAAATTAACTTACAGCGAAGTTATCAATGCTCTAGCGTCACATTCTATCCTAATGTAATTCTGTCAGACTATGCTAGATATCCTGGAAGGGGGTAGATAGTACCACGGTACGTAGCACAGCAACCGATGAACGAAGACGTGCTGCCAGAACCGCAATTTTTGCATATATGCGAGAGTGAGAGGGGCTTATGTGACGGGAATTTTGCAAGCACTTAACGTAACATCAATCATGGCATTATAGGGCTTATGGCTGAGAGGGCCGTCCCTTAGTAAACTGAGGACAAACTCGTCGAGACAGATGCTCGTTGTTATATACATGTAGTATATGATGCCTGTTATGTACACATACATCATAGAAGGACATTCTGACATGGAATCCAATATGAACGGAGAATGACCAATCTTTTTGCATGACGATATGAAGGCATTTCCTCACGTATAAGGATACCCAGGCATACATAAGTTAACGACATTTAATGGAACTAGTGGTTTTGTATTGGAATTTTATAATAACGCAAAGACTAAGTGCTTGCTGGATTCCTAAATGATAAGCATCCTGTTTTCAGGATAGTCTTTATTGACATTTTTATTGGATTAAAAAACTGGTTATGGTCTACCACTTCAGCAGCTGAGAGTGTGTATTCAACCATCCAGAACTGAAAATAAAAAATCAGGAAAAAATTTTCAGGTGGCATTTTATCACTGAAATCAATAATTAAATCCTTGGATAAATACATCCTCGTTCGTCCAGAATTTTAAGGACTGAAATGGTTTAAGGACCTTTAGAAATTGCGACGAATTGATTTGAAAGTGATGGTTAGTTTTTTGGTTTGGTGGTTGCTAAGAGACTGGAATGGGTGTTGGCATTTATGGATTCACTTGCACTTACTTCAAAATCGGAGCTGTTGTGATTATACTGATTTGTAAATGTAAAAGTTTCCGTAGTAATATCGTAGTCACTCCAAAGGTATTTAGATTTTTGTTATTTAGTTCTTTAAAAGTCCCAGTCGCGAAATATATATCTCCTACCATTCCTATGGAAGCCTTTTCATTTATTCCATTTCGATGTCTCGATCACATTGACCAAGTGACGTATTACTTCGATAGCGAGGTGCATCCATGCGGGAATATTTAACAGACTTATAAAAAGATGCCGAAACTGTCTACTTTTTGCGGGTGTCTTGCTGCTCCTTTGCCTTGAGTCATCACAGTATAGTCCAGGGAAATTAGCAAAAAAACGCACGAAAAGAGACAAAATTTCAAAATTAGTCCACAGCTTCCTTGGGACTTTTTAAGAAAACAATTTCGGAATCACAAAAAAAACAAAATCACTCATAAACTGGTTTTTTTGAATTTTTTTTTTGATCAGTCTATACGAAACGTTATTGCCTACAAAAAAGCCCTCTTGTAATTTTTTCGAAAACCTTGACCTTTCCGAATTGATTACCGTTTTTCAAAACTCATCATTTGTAAAAACCTAATTTTTCAGCAGAAGCATTTTTTGTTATACAAATTGAAAGAAAACTAAAAGTGTTTTTCTTTAAACATTTTTTATTTATTCCTCTAACGAGGAATATATATACAGTAAAAAAAAATAACAAAAACCTCTTCAAGAGGCAGAAAACTAATAGCAAAAATAAGCCTTTTTTTCAAAACTCTTTAACAACCACTTTTCAGTGTTGAGCAAAACTCAATAACTACATTATAAATCATGTTCGTCATTGAAGTCTAACGTAGCAGGATTCGGATTGTTTTGTATAGTTTCTTGCTCATGTATTTTAAGGACATCTTCCTAGAAAATTTTTGCATTTCTAGGTTTCTCAAAAAAATGAAGCAGTTTTTTTATATCTTTACCTTTCTTCAGTGAAACCTTGTTCGCTATGCGAAGACGTTCCACTTCATACGATGAGACAAGTCTTCCACAAAAAAAAAACTTCTCTTTTACGGTATTCTCTTTCTACTCTTCCAAACACCCTATCAGCGGACATAAAACTTTATTCTCTTATTGTAAAAAAATGTTTTATTAAGCGTTAAACTTTTTTCAATAAATCTCATTGCAACATCGATGTGTTGATTGAATGGCCAGCCAAGAGTCCAGACCTCAATACCATCGAAAACCTACGGATCATCCTGGTGCAGGATGTTTATGCAGGTGGGAAGCAATTTAGTACCCTTGCAGATCGGCGCACCAAAATAATATTTTTATAAGTTTTTGCAAAAGTTCATAACTGCATGGATTTAAGAAGTTTTGCAAAAACTGACAACTTTTAAATACTTATAGTATCTAAAATAATAAGTAAATTGAAAATATGATTACACCAAATGAAAGAGATCGTTTAAAATAAGTCGAAGACATGTAAAACTCATTTTCGTCAAAATTGGACTTATGCTCCTCAATTATTCAAGGTATTTTTTGGCCGAGTTTTGGAAACTTTGACCTTGAATAACTTCGAAAGTTTTCGAAAAAATGACAAGAGGGCTTTTTTGTAGGCAATAACGATTCGTATAGACTGATCAAAATTTTTTTCGAAAAAACCAGTTTTTGTGTTATTTTTTGGCCAAAAAGAGATATCTCCGGCGCCATGTTTTTTTTTGGGATTCCGAAATTGTTTTTTTAAAAGTCCTAAGGAAGCTGTAAACTCAAGTATTTACTTTCTAAACACTTAAAGTGTTTAAACCGTTGTAGAAGAATTTTAAACACTTAGAGGCGTTTAATGAGTAAACACAACTATGAAAAGCTACTTGCCAACTATGAAAAAAAGGCAAAAATTTGAGATTTTCTACTTTTTTCAAAGTCCTAAAATAGACATTTTAAATAAACTAACGAAGTATTGCGTATGCTCACAAGACAGTACATGAAAAAACCTACAATTTAAAAAAAATATTTTACCGTATGATGATTTGGCATAAAATGGCGGCAATTTTAAAAATTTTCGAAAACTGCCAATTGTTGCCGTAAAAATCGAAAGTTTTTTTTGAAATTTCAACCACGTATTTATAGCAAAAAATTACATATTTTCTCCAATTTTTATCAAAATCTGACTATTTTCCCGTTATTTATTTCATTTTTAGTAAAATAAAACAAAATTTCATAAATTTTGGTTTTTTGAGGTTAGGATTCATTTTTAAAGTATTCATACCGAATCAGTTCGATAGTCTATTCATTCACGAGTATTTACCAATTTTTTTATTTTTCTACGACCAACAGAACTGGAGAAATTAGCAAAATAGTGTAGCATTGCACTCAAAATGCATCAAAAATTGACATTTAAGCAATTTTCTCGTACATCACAGGAGCGATTTTGCAGAAATTTTTTTTTCGCTTTATCTTAACATATGTAAAGAAAAAAAAAAACAAAAAAATCCAACTTCCCAACTACATCATAACTTCGCTTTTTTTTGTTTAATTTCCCTCTACTACTATGAGATATTGAATCTTACACCTTGTCGTTTTCGGTAGACTAGGCGGTTTTGTAGCCGCCCTAGAAAGCTCGAGCTGCACTCAGTGACGCGATCTGCAATATATTTTTACTTTTACTACCTAGCTATAATATATCCATAAACATTACCCGTTCATTGAAATTGCTTATCTTCTCTTTCCAATCATTTGGCTGTGTAATCAATATTAATATGTAATCATATTCATCAATAATATATCCGTAATATTGGTTGAGGCAGCTTGAGTAAATCGCATACTATCTTTCGAGTAGACCGGGCTATTTCACATTGCCCTCCGTGATAGAATCGGCAGTAAACATTAGTCTGACTTAGCTGCGCTTCTTCCAAAAAAAAAATCTTCGTGGTTCAATTCTCTTTAATTCTCTAATGCAATCGTCAAAAACGTTTAACCACCCACGACTGGACACACTGAACCAGTTCAGTTCTACTTCAACAAATAGCAAATTAAACTTTGATAAGTTCTGAAAACAGATTATAATTTCATGATTAATCTAGGCACCTCGTCCAGTAGGTTTGAGTGTTGCCCGAACTTTTCGAAGAATCGTCCTTGTAGACAGAAATTCTAAGAAGGTTTTGCGGCTATTCAGATGAAATTATGTCGAATATTAGGAATAGTATCAGAAAGCAGCTTTATTTAATAAAATAATTAAATTTTCTTTCTTAAGGTAGGTGGCAGAGTTGGTAATTGGTGGAAGTATGGGTCATCACTTTTAATGGGTCATCACTTTTAAGACCGTAAAAATAATCAAATCAATTTCTTGGCATAAATCTTAGCACATTACCTTTAATGTTATACTAACAAGAGCTATCATACGAGGGGGGTAGTCTAATCTTAATTGGAGTGTCTGTCTGTGATTTCAAAATAATTGTCATTTTCTATGTTCATATGGTTATTTACATGATATTAAAACAAAATCAAGTATTTTTAAAATTTTTGTCTGACTGTATGGCTGTATGTCTGTGTCTGTATGTCTGTTTGTCCGGGCTAATCTCGGAAACGGCTAATCCGATTGCGATGGGACTTTCACTGGAAGATTCAGCATATTCTTGGGCATGTTTTAGGCTATTTTTTTACTTACTATCGGATCCGATTATCGGGCCCGACTAACGTGTTCGACTACCGGATTAGACCAAAAACTTGAACTTTGCAAATTGATTCTGTCCCACTTCCATATAACCGTCAACTTCAAATTTTGCACATATGTATAGTTCGCGTGACAATACAATTTGACCATTTTGTAAAGAAGTCAAGATGGCGGTTCCAAGATGGCGGCCGAATGTTGCAATTGTGTTCTCTGACCCCCCGACATGGATATCAAAGTGAAAGGGTACGACAAGTAGAATGCAATTAGCTGTGTGGCGTCATTCAAAAATCAAAATGGCGGCTACACAAAATGGCGGATTACCTTTTTCTTTACAACGCCTTCGGTATGGGTATTAAATGAAAGCGTGTAATGAGTATAGTACAGTAAGCGGTGTGCCGTCTTTTTAAATCTAATATGGCGGTCACTACAAAATGGCGGAAGACATGTAATAGACTAGAAAATAGGAAATAAAAAATATTCGTATGTAGTTTAAAAAAACTAAAAAAATACGTTTTTATTTTAAAATGAACTAAAAAGTAAAAAATAATTTTGAATGTAAAGTTTTTATTGCTCCAGCCAGTATATACAAACAACCTACCTGTCGAAATGTAAAAAAGCGTGTTTTTCCGGGCTCATCTTGGAAACGGCTAATCCCATTGGATGGGACTTTCACGGGAAGATTCAGTACTTTTTTGGGCATGTGTTAGGCTTCACTCGGTTCCAACTATTGCTTCAGTCGGAAAAGTTGATCCGATAGTCGGAGAAAAGCGATTGGAAATTTTTTTTATCATTCTCATATGTAAACCTCAAAGCTCGGAACGGTTAATCCGATTTTAGGACTTTTACGGGATGATCTTCTTAGGCGTTGAGCCTACATTTCAGTCTGATCCGACTATCGGATCAGACCGAAAACATGACTCGATAATCGAAGGAACGCAAATGAAATTCTGTCACGGCGAGATATTGTTCTTTCAATTTGAGGAAGTATTGTGAAGATTATGGATTAAGGCCACCTCCACAAATGAACGATGGGTCTGATGATAATTTAAACAGAGAATATATCGAACACAATAAACAAGGGGGAACAAAATGTTGAGGACGCCATGTGGAAAGTTCTGCACAGGGTGAAAGACGTATTCTGAAGGATGTCGGTCGAAATCCCGAAAGACCAAAAAGACAAAATACCGAAAGACATAATCCCGAAAGGTTAAAACACCGAAAAGACAAATTACCAAAAAGTCAAAATACCAGAAAGTCAAAATACCAAAAGGCTGAAATACCAAAAAGAAATAAGTTACGTGCAAGTGTAGGTAAATACACAAGAAAAATGCACAAGAACTTCAGTGTTTGTTCTACTCTCAAATACATTAAGAAGTTGATCCTCCCGATTTTGAGATTTGTTTGATATCGGAAACTCAGCACCAGTAAAAAATCTTTCAATATCGGTTTCTACATACAGAATTTCTTTTTCAAAAATATTATATTTATGTATGCTGATGTGGCAAACGTCTCCGCATAGTGTCATCAGTCTTCGATGCCAACCTTTTACATGATTTTGTGTGCGTGGCAGTCCAAGTTCAATATTTTCGAAGACAGACCAAAGTTGAGGTTTAAATTGCACTGGACCACGGCTTCCATTGCTTTTTATAGGTCCTCGAACGTAGTATTTGTCTAACCATTTCATCAATTCTTTAGCTTCAGCATCTATATCTCTTTGGAGAAGTATGAAAGCTGCCTCAATTTCGTTGTATGGCAGAAACGCAAGCGCTGGAATTTTTCGAAGTTCAATTGAAAATTCAAAATCGATTCCATACCGATGAGCTAATTTTTAATCTTGCATATGTTTCCATGTTGTTGTTGATACCATTTGGAAACTCTTGTGCCGCTGCATTAATGGCTGCTAACTCAAAATCAGTGATGATATTTGATGGCTCAAGGTTTAAGTTCTGTTCAGCTGCAAAATCTGAGTTTTAGTTTATTGACCTTGACTTATCGAGTGAAATTGACCTACATAGGTAAATAATGTGGTTTCGATAACTACACTCGGACCGTTTTCGGTATTTCGACCTTTAGGTATTATGTCTTTTCGGTCAAAAGTCATTTTGGTATTTCGTCTTTTCACTCAAATGCCTTTTTGGTATTTTGTCTTTTCGGTTTTGTGACTTTCGGTATTTTGGGTTTCGGTATCTTGTCTTTCGGTATTGTGTCTCAACCATTATTCTGAATATGATTGTTGTGCATGTAGCACAAATAACTCATTTTTTATAAGTAGCACGATTTTTTTTTATTTTTTTTATGTGGCAGTGCTAAGCTCAGGAATCACCCTTTGTACTACATAAATACAAAAAAATCTGTATCCTTAAAGTAGGGAGAAAGTAATGTAAATAAAAAATGTCTGACCCTAAAATTATGCAATTATTTGTGGATTTAGTTTAAAGATTACCGGGCCACAGAGACGCTACGTCGTTTATAGATTAAATCGAACAGTTCAGATAGTCACGATTGATTTACTGCTGTGAATTAGTTTTTTTTCAGTAATGTATGATGAAAAATTTAAAGAAGTAAAGTAATAATTTTCTCTTCTACATCTGTCAATTCATCGCCATTTCTTCATGACTGTTTTTTCCTGGAACTCAGAAGCAAACCGCAACAGTTAAATGTTATTATTTCATAATATATCCTTAATGATATCCAAACAAATCTTTCTTTTAAAAACTTGGTTATACCAATCCTCATCTACCACCCCCAACAAAAAAAAATAAACCATTTGCATATTTAGTTCTCCGAAAGTCCCAAGTCCACTTCTCAAGGATCTCCCAATGTTAAATAGTCCTTCACACAGCCAAAGTAGTATCTATTTACTGAGAAATTGAAATCTCCATAATTGAAACCAAATAGTATCCTGCAAATTTTCCTACTCTCAAGCTAAGGATGCGCGCAGAAATTGCTTTTTAAGTTCCAACTATATCTCTTCCAGTCTTGTGTATTTTTTTTTTGCTTTCTATCATGACTTCTTCTAGTGGGGCCTCTACTTTAGTGCATTCACTTAAACTGGCTCTATTCCCTTAAGCTAGTTACCCGGTTATTCCGGGTATCTCTCCAGGAAGAGGGTAAATCCTTCACTGGATAAAATAACAACGGGGGAAAAAGTGAAACTGGGACGACGTTTACGTTGTTAGCTTACATAATAAACCAAATGGCACGATTTATAGTTGGTTCCAGTAATTAAAGCTTAAAAAGTGGAAAGTTGTGAATATAGAGTTGAATAAAAAATTAATTCCTCTTGTGTTTTTTCTAATTGCACTCTACCCTTGGAATGTATAATTGAAAATGAAGAACGATAAAAATGAGAAAATATTATTGTTCTGCGACCATTATTAAAATATTATTTTTTTATATGGAAAATATCAAAACATTGCCACCAACGACGAGAATTTTTTCGCACAGTTTCCTGAAATGATATAGATGATGAGATTTTGTGTTTTAATATTTCGTGTGGAAATGATTTTAATTTTTATAACTGCAGTCATTTTTATTGGAGCGCTTACATTATTACGTGTGCAGTTTTATATGAGGCGGTTTATCGTCCCATTTTTTATTTGGTTAAAAAACGTAGAGACGAAATTGAATGTAATTTTTTTCGGAATAAATGCAGATGTGTAATTTTCACTATTTAAAAAAGCCGTTTAAATTAGTTCACTAATAAGCTATGTGGCAATGTGGCCTATTCTGTCAGTAAAATGTTATCACTTTATGTTTTGTTATGCTATGCCATAACATAAAATAATTCTCTAAAATCCTATTGTGTCCGAAAATTTTATTTTATTTTATCGATCATAACATAAAATATTTCCTGTTACGCTTCATAACATAGAATAATCTAAGCAGCACATTTTACAGGTATTTTAACCGATTTTATGAAAATAACAGACGGGAATTGACATTTGCGAGAAAGCAGTTTTCATTGAATTTTGAATTAAATTAAAAATTAATATGACAAACGCATTAAGAAAATTGTATTTTGTCAGATACTGAAACAAGGCGCGCTTTGATTTTGTTTGTTTTCATTTATAATATTATTTGTTTTCATTTTCAACCGATCAGCTTTTTAAAACGTAATAGAACCCGTAGCGGATTGTACTAAATATTTTATGTTATGTGTTCATAACAGACTTCATAAAATAATTTTAAGAAAGCATGACAGAATACGAATTTTTAAAGTATTTTATTTTTATTTTATGAAGAAGAAATTTTATCATCATAACATAACATAAAATATTATTTTATGAAAAATTACAAAATAGGGCCCAATATCTGTATGTCAATATGATTGTCATCCGAAAAAAAAATGTTAAGTCGTGAGTAGAAGCTTAGGAATAGTTTGTGAAAGTCCAAGTTTAGGAGTCGACCTTCGTACTCCCAGTCCGTCATGTCATACTTCCTCGTCATTGTGCAAATGTCTAGACCAGCGGTTCCCAAACTTTTCAGATCGAGGAACACTACGCAAAATTAATGATTCCAGAGGAACACTTGTTTGTAATGGTTTTATTTAGCTTGACCTTGTATACTTGTTTGTTTATATTTTTGCGTCAGATCTTGCGACATCTTTTCAACTACATACTTCTACTAAACCGATTCTTATGAAACTTTGCACACACACTGAGTTCCGGTGATAATGCAATCTGGCAATTTTGTAAAAAAAATCAAGATGGCGGTTCCAAGTTGACGGACGAATTTTTGCAATTGTATTCCGGTACCATTCCTGGTACCGGGAGTTTTTAAGGTCACAAATGACGAATCGGTGGTCAAAATTTGAAAATTAAAAATGGCGGCGCTGATATGACTGTACGATTTTGGCAATTACGTTTCGATTTCACTGGAAATCGCTATTTGGGGGTATTTAAGGCCGGAAATAATGAATTTGTTGTCAAAATTAGAAAAGTAAAAATGGCGCTGGCAATATGGTATGCATAACAAATTGCTTCACCAGAATTTTGTAAAAAGTAAAATCCAAAAATGACTGAATTGGTTTTATTTTAAATCATAAGCTGTACCAAAAACTAGAAAATAATTAGAACACAAACATGAAGCTTCTTGAGATTCGTACAATAGTAACAGTGTTGTCTTCTCATGTCGTATGCCAAGGGGCAATTTGTGTGGCTGCGTCAGCGGATTTAGTAATAATCTGGGACATTTAACAGACTAAAATAGAAAGATGGGGCGCATAAACACCTGTATAACTACTGTATAATTAAATAAGGACAACTTGTCTAGAAAAACGTGTTTCCAAGCCCACCAAAAGAATATTTCAAAATCGCAGTCATTAAGAAAATTCTTTTAATGTCAGGCTCAATATTAGACCGCCGAATTCATATATCTGGGGTAGCGTTCAGTCGGTTTCTGTATTTCGATTGTTGCTGCATAATATGAAAATCCAGCCTCACACCAGTACTTGCAAGTATATCATCAATGGAACACGATTGTTGACAATTACCAGTAAAATGTATCTGCCCAAAAACAAGGGTAGTTGCGAGTAGCTAGCAGCAGTTTTGAGTAGTTTACCAGTCCCAATGGATCGCAGCTAATATGTAGTTGTGAAAGGAAGTAAAACATGAACGGCTAGTTTTGGCAAGTTCGAATACTTTTCTGTTAAATTTAACCAAAAGTCACTTAATACCCCGGCTTCACCGGCCGAACTGCGCGAGTTCGAGAAAATTAGTCTACTGAGCTTAAATTTTTGCCTGATTTCCCATACATTTTCACATTGTGAAATCAGGAAAAATACAGTCTTATTTCGCCCAACAGAACATGAAATCAAGCTTGAAAGTAAAAGCTCGCTCAAAAGAGAGTAATCAACTGGAATAGTGGAATGCTATTCCAGGGAGCTTTTGCATTTCTGACTTCTGACGAAAAAGCAACAGCAATTTCAAGCACTGAACTCGACTTTAGCCGGATTGAATTGAACTTGATTAAACCGAGGCCTGTGAAGCCGGGCTATAATGTACGTTCATTGTATTATTGTTTTAAGCCAGAGTCAGTAATTAAATCTATTAAAATTTCATAATCACTTGCGCTGAAACCCACTGGCTTATCTGTAGCTGGATTCTTATGGATGTTAAAATATATAAAAGTTACTGAACTAAATTTTACACATAGAAACTGTTAGAGTTCTCACCAAAAAATAAAGAAAACTGAAAATCGCTATGCCCATGCACAGTAAGAGTCTCTACTCTAGTGGCGCAGTGAGAGTCGGAAGTCTCCACCACGAAAGTAGATTATAAACCTTACACTGTTAAAACTCATACCGAATATTTTTACTGCAAAAAATATACAAATTTATTACTTTTCTTATGAGAGAAATTTCGGAACAAATGCAATTAATATTTATACCGAAAATATTTATGAAAAAATGAATCTTAATGAAAAAAAATGATTCCCGTTTTAGTGCATATTTACTCCTATTTTTTTCTGGAACTTCAATTAGAAAATTATTTTTTCTCAAGAGTAAATTTGTAGTTTTTTTCACGGAACAATTGTTGTTCTTCCTCGGAACATCAGTGTTCCGCGGAACATAGTTTGGGAACCCCGGGTCTAGACAATGTCCATGCCTTGCTTGGTTCGAAGGAAGCAGTAGATTGCAGGATAGATTACATTGCGTTTGAACTCCTGGTTGTAGGAATTCACAGCAAAGAGAAGAAATTTGCACGATGCCCACTGTAATAAAAATCAAAACAAAAAAATTTGTATTGGGTTTAGCAGGCAACAGCATCGACGGAGTGTTATATCTCATGAAAGAAGTGAAGGCCGCTAACCAGCTGGCAAACGCTGTAATGCCGGCAGTACGAGATTACCAGATGAACAAGAAAGAATTCCGTTAGCTAAGTTTGAACCTGATTTAAGGCACAAACAAATTGGCGCGGCGGCGGTGGCGGAATCCTCTCGCCAAAAAGTTTCCCATACATTTAATTTTGCCGCGCCTTAAGCGGAACTTTAATATCCTCAAGGAGGGGCAGGGCCGCGGCTAGGTACTTTACCGCCCAGTGCACATCCGCCGTTGTCACCTCTTTAAGGGCAACATTTTTTTCGCTCGCGCGTTTTTTGTTCTTTATAGGAATTAGTATATAAGAAATTGTTAATTAAATAAATTTTCTTTCTATTTTGCAAAGTCAACCAAGTATTTTATTAATACAGTCCCTCTCTTACTTCAGAATCTACCTGACACCCTATACACACAGAGGTTGAAATTAAGTATTTTGCTAATTTCAACTTCGAAATCCGGAAAATCCGCCAACTAGATCGTGTTTCGAAGTTGAAATTAGCAAAATACCTAATTCCACGTTTCAACCTCTGTGTGTCTAAGGTATTAAAATAATTAATTTAATTTCATTTCTACGCTTTCGATGATAGGACCCGCGCTGACAAGCTGAAAACGGATGGCGACTTCTCTTCTACTTCTCGCTGTGGCACTGCCTTTCGTTTCGGCGAAACTTCTTGCTTAGCCTTCTGCTCCGCAAACTGATTTAGTCCTGAAAAGGACCGTTTCTGTTTATCGTTTCGTCATTCGTTTATCATTTATCGATTAATCCGGTTTTTGGTCCTCAACCAGCGGTTCATAATTAGGGATTTACGTTGTAGTCGATAGATCAACTAGTCTGTTGCTGGAGCTCGACCACAAGTTGCCATGCTCTAGCCAGCTACATGACTGCAAATCGCTTTTGGCAACATGGAAACGTTTAGCCTATTCGACTGGGCATCTGCATTTTGCTTATCTGTGCTTGTACCTTCTTATTGAAATGAATGGTAATGCAAAAGGTCGCTCATATGCCTTCATTCATATTGGAATAAATTGTAATGCAAAAGGTTGTCGTTATGCCTTCGACCCTAGGACCTCGCAATGTTAATCGAAGAGAGTAGACATTACGCATTCGAAGGATAATGTACGGAATCGACTCTAGAAAGTCTCTATTCCCTACTGGGTTGTTTTCGTGTCGCCTTTCGTTCATCGTTTGTTTATTGTGTACATGCTGCGTGTGCTAATTAATTATTGGTAATCTCTTGAGTGTTGTCCTTGACGTTGGTCTTCTTTTTGTTTATCGTCGCCGCTCACTTAAGTTTTTGCCCGCATCGCCAAAAATGCCTTGTCTTTTGGCGGCTGTCGTCGCCCATTTAGTTTATGATGCCGCCTTTGCCGTCGGCACGGCATATTTATAAAATACATATATTGTACAAATATTTTGCTCGCTCCGCTCGGGAAAATGCCGCCCTTCCCAAGTGCCGCCCAGTGCAAATGCACAATCTATGGGTGCCGCGGCACTGAGCAGGGAATATGTGGCCGGCGGTAAGGCCCATGCCTATGGTATGAGATACAGTTAGTGGCCGCATCCAATCTAACAATCTGGCACTATTCCTACGGACTAAACTCACCAACCTTTTCGTATGTCTTTTGAGTCCACACTAGTTCGAGCCGTGAAGGCATTACTTAGTCCTGGTGTCATCAACGTGGCCCTTACAAGGGTCCCCCGAGGGTGCATTAGGGCGAATCAGTGACCTACCATCTATGCTTTCTTTGCCGGAAAGATGACTTCAGCGAAGCTCTTTACCGAATTCTCTGAGGACATATGTGCCCGTATAAGTGCGTCGGAAGGTGGACAGCATTTGCCCGGGGCGCCAAAATTTGAGGGCGCCATTTTGGCTGTAAGTTTGAGAAAAATATATAAATGTCAATCAATACGACGACTTGGGAAAAGTAGATATTGCATAACCTTAAAGTACCAAAGCCTGCAGATGAGTATACTCAACGGCCAATCTAGGGCTCGAATAGGAGGCACCTCTTCACTAGAATAAGGGTCTGTGGGTTAACAACCCTCAACCACGAAACTATTTTTGTTATGGAAACTTAAGAAGAAGAAACCGGACGGAAGTGTTTGTTTGCTGGTTGGGTTTAGTGACTTGGATTAATATACATTGCTTCGTAGAAAAATATCAGTGACGGCGCTAGGCGTCGGCGACGTCGGCGATTGCCGACGGCCTCGCGCCTGAGGGGGCCTCGAAAGTTTAACAATGTTATTAAAAGTTTAGTTATTCGTATATATTTAATATGGTCGGTATTAATAAAGGCGTCGGAACTAGACTACTCAATATTAACCCAAGAGCATTCTTCACGCTATGAGGCGCGGACCCCACAGTTGGAATTTGCTTTTTATAGATGCAGTTAACTCTTCTACAATAACCAAAACATTTTTCGGCTTTATCAATAAAATCTATGTGCTCTTTTCAAAGTCAAGCAAGCATTGGGATCTTGTAAAAACTAAATTAAAATTCACTTTAAAATCTCTGCCTGAAACCCGAAGTGAGAGTAGTTTCATAGCAGTAAAAGCAATATTTTTACAATTTGATGATGTTATCGAATGCGTTAATGACTTGGAAAAATAAAACTGACAATACCGAAACTCTTAAGTGATCTGAAGCAAGCAGTCTTAAACGAAATGTTAACTTTTGAGTTTATTGTTGCAATACACGTGTGGTATTGACACATTACATTCATTTTGTAGCTGGATTCAAGAATTCCGTAATACAAGATTTGAAAAAAGCGTTGTAGAAGCTCGATAATGAGTCACAATTTAAAGCAAAAGAAGAGCAAAGAAAAAACGTTATGAACATATTGATGTATCCATACAATGTGGGTATCTAAACTAGTATTTCTTCAGCAGCAGCGAAGCCGGTTTTGGAAGTTAATCTAAATCTGCACTGGTATTTTTTCATCGCGAGTATCCTTCTTGTCTTTACATGGAGACAGGACCGGCGCTTGGTTTTTTTGCGCCCGGTGCAGTAGGTATGCCATATTGCGCCCCATTCAATTTTTTTTAAAGTTTTTTTTTTAAATCTTAATTTCTGACATTGCGCCCCGTCCAATTGCCATGCAAGTGCACCATTTGCACCTATGAAAGCGCAGCCCCTGCGTGCGTCCAATCAAGATTTGTTAGGCGATCTTGCTGTTTTTCTGGGTTTGCTTGCGCTTTAACTTCACAAAACTCTCCCGGTAATGCTGTTTCTTTAAGCTTCGTACTGCTTAAGCTTCTGGTAGATGACCTTCAGTGCCACTGCCATCATTCTCCACACATCCTCGTCATCTGTTCCAGGATGTTTTTCATTGAACTTCGCTAGCCGTTTCCAGCACAGTCCTGGGCTCCACAAATCTATAGACCTATACACTCCAATCTCCATAATAGAACTCCCTATGTGGTTCTCCAAACCTTCATATTTCAAGTGTCTCTCTCTGAATTATTGATCTATAATAGTACGACTAGTACGAGCTACAAATCAAGAACTATTGCACCATGCCGGCCTAGAACGGATACCCCACGAAATCATGCCAATGAAATGAAATTGGATTGGCCACACCTTGCGAAGGATAATGGAAAAAGACACAAACACTCTCTGCAGTTTCTTTAATATATGAAAATGAAGGCACGGGAACACTTTTTAAATTTTTTTTGAAGTTATAAATTTTTTTAAACCTTAATTTCTGAAATTGTGCCTTGCCCAATTGCGCCCTGTGCAAGTGCACCATTTGCACCTATGAAGGCGCCGCCCCTGCACGGAGATATCTGTGTGCGTGTCGATAATTATACTTGCTACCGCCGATTAAGAAAAGTAGGCGAAGTCGAATTGTGTAGGTATGTGTTAAGTTTTCACGCCAAAATTTTCTCGTGAACGGGTTCATTTCCCTTTTGCCCTTTCTATACCTCTCTCCTAAAACCCCGGTTCTACTGCTGCTTAAGCAATATTAGTTTAGATAGGGCCGATCTGTTGAAATGCAGTGTAGAGTTAACTTTTTAACATAATGACATATGCTATCTAGTCCAATCAATCTACAATAGCTCCTTGTAAATTTAGCGTTAATTGCCAACAGGAAACAAAAAATATGGTTATATAGGAAAAAAAATTCTAAAAAAGATAGCGTTTTCTTTTTTTGAATTTGGAATGGCGAACCTAACCTAAAAAATTCTGGAAAGTGAAAAAAACGCTTTTTTGCGAATAACAAAAAAACTAGAGCTCGGATCGAAAAAAATCAAATTATAAAGTTGTAGGTATTCAAATTATCTTTCGATTGATATATATAAAGTTATAGGTTAGAGCACAAATCATAGAGAAAAATGCAAAAAAATGTTAAAAATCACGTTTTTTTAATTTGTTAATAACTTATGTTTAACGCAACTTAGATATTTGTTATTTGGCAAAAACATTGCTTCTTGCTAGATGAAAAAACAGTTTTATTTTTGTTGCCAAATATTGAACAGTTTCCTTGAAATTTCACTTTTTGTAAAAAAAGGCGTTCTTCTAAAAACGCTCCTCTTGGTCTGCGGATTTTTCTAGAGTACCGTTCTATAGCTTAAAATTTTCTTCAAAACTTGTACTATCACGTAAAAGTAACAAAAAGTCTGTTTAAAAGTTTTCCAGTGCTTAAAATGACCCTCAAAAACATATTAATAATGAAAAAACAGACTCAGAAAGTTAGTTTTTACAATCGAACGTCTAAATGTCCAAATATTGAACAGTTTCCTTGAAATTTCACTTTTTGTAAAAAAAGGCGTTCTTCTAAAAACGCTCCTCTTGGTCTGCGGATTTTTCTAGAGTACCGTTCTATAGCTTAAAATTTTCTTCAAAACTTGTACTATCACGTAAAAGTAACAAAAGTCTGTTTAAAAGTTTTCCAGTGCTTAAAATGACCCTCAAAAACATATTAATAATGAAAAAACAGACTCAGAAAGTTAGTTTTTACAATCGAACGTCTGTTTTTTCATTATTAATATTTTTTGGGGGTCATTTTAAACAATGGAAAACTTTTAAACAGACTTTTTGTTACTTGTACGTGATAGTACAAGTTTTGAAGAAAATTTTAAGCTATAGAACGGTACTCTAGAAAAATCCGCAGACCAAGAGGAGCGTTTTTAGAAGAACGCCTTTTTTTACAAAAAGTGAAATTTCAAGGAAACTGTTCAATATTTGGACATTTAGACGTTCGATTGTAAAAACTAACTTTCTGAGTCTGTTTTTTCATTATTAATATGTTTTTGAGGGTCATTTTAAGCACTGGAAAACTTTTAAACAGACTTTTTGTTACTTTTACGTGATAGTACAAGTTTTGAAGAAAATTTTAAGCTATAGAACGGTACTCTAGAAAAATCCGCAGACCAAGAGGAGCGTTTTTAGAAGAACGCCTTTTTTTACAAAAAGTGAAATTTCAAGGAAACTGTTCAATATTTGGCAACAAAAATAAAACTGTTTTTTCATCTAGCAAGAAGCAATGTTTTTGCCAAATAACAAATATCTAAGTTGCGTTAAACATAAGTTATTAACAAATTAAAAAAACGTGATTTTTAACATTTTCTTGCATTTTTCTCTATGATTTGTGCTCTAACCTATAACTTTATATATATCAATCGAAAGATAATTTGAATACCTACAACTTTATAATTTGATTTTTTTCGATCCGAGCTCTAGTTTTTTTGTTATTCGCAAAAAAGCGTTTTTTTCACTTTCCAGAATTTTTTAGGTTAGGTTCGCCATTCCAAATTCAAAAAAAGAAAACGCTATCTTTTTTAGAATTTTTTTTCCTATATAACCATATTTTTTGTTTCCTGATGGCAATTATTAGATGGATTTGTGTAGATTGATTGGACTAATCATAGTTGACACCGAATGTCGATTCAAAGCGCTCATTGAATATTATGAACGATTTGGTTTTATTTGTGATACCAAATATTTGAAATCTATACCAAAAGAGGGCCTTCTCAAACATTTTAATGATTTAGGTACAATACTTCGAGAAGGTTTCAGCGACATACAACCTTATTAACTGAATGAAAAACTCCAGCTTTTAAAATCCAGTACACTAAACTTTGTCAACGATGCAAAACAACTTATCCAATACATTTTTGAAAATGGTTTGGTATGTATGTCCAAATGTTTACATAACAATCACAAAATTGCTCACCATTTCAGTCTGTACGGCTGGTGTTAACTATGACATAATCTCGAAAAAATTCAGTGCTATTCCTTTGAGCTATTTTCTAAAGTCTAGTCATTGGCCAAATACCACATGAAATGCTCGAACGTGACATTAAAAATTCGAACTTCATAATGGACCATCTAAGCCGCAACTGCGGATATTTGAAGGAAGTAATGTTTAAAAAATAAATGTAAAGAATGGTTCTTTTGCAGGATAATCTAGATTACTTGATAAAGCTGAATTTTTTTATATTTTTTATTTTTGTAAAAAGTACCTCTAAATGGATCACCAAATATATGTACAATTCTTAAGGGGCGGCAATTTATCTTTTGGTCCGGAGCGACGTAACCGCTAGAGCGGGCGCTGGTCTCGGCTATATGGGTTTGTAGACTTTATCTGCTTCTTTGAGCTTCGAATTGATACAGCTTTTGGCGGATGGCCTTCAGCGTCACTTCCACCATTTTTCACACATACTCCGACCTTATCATCTGGTCCAGGATGTTCTTTGTTGTTAGTTGCACCTTGGCATTTAAAAAGGACATTCTCCGTGCCCTCTTAATCGTGCGGATATTCTGGACAGAACGATGAATCGTCGCGAAGCGATCAAGGTATACTCTATCACCATGTCCCATGAGGAACTGCGTGAGGTAGTAACTCACTTCCACATGTTCCCTTATAGCACACTTCTCCACATTTGGTATGAGCCTATGGGTTAATCTGCCCTTAGTAGACTCGTCTTACCTCCATGGCATGGCAGCAATGAACTGACCGAGCGTCTGAGTCCGTCGCATTGCCTCATACCGGAGACAGACTATAAACTTAATCCGGATTATGACGTCAGCATGACGTAGACCCTTATAAAAGATATGGAAATAAAATGGAGTCTACTTAATTTTGACGTCATAATCCGGATTAAGGATGCTAGTCTGTCTAGGGTATTAGGTTCCCTCTTGCATATTCCAGGGGTCATACAAGTTCACTGTATTACACTTTATGTATAGAAATTATTAAAAGTAACAATTCCAGACAAAAATAAATATTTCAAAAACTAAAAATTATTTTTCTTTTTCTTACAGATCTAAACTTGGTGCCGACAAAAATGTGAAAAAAACCAAATAATTATCAAAATTCGATTAAATATATTTTATTTTCATTTTTGTTTGAAATCTAAAATTTGTATTAAAAGTGAAAAAGTAGTGCAGTGAAAATTCATAACAAACAATTTCCTTGGATCTTATAACCAGCTGAAAGGGCGCTGCAAGGCCGCTAGATAATATTCAAAATATTCAAAGAAAAAAGCCAAAATTTGGTGAGTTATTTGCAAAAGGAATTTACCAAAAAAAAAAATGTTTTTCTTGTAAATTTTGTTTGAAGCTTGAATTTACTTAAGGTAAATGTTAAATGTTTGTTTGCGTTACGCATACGAGTAGCATGTTAACTGCAAGTAGAGTGATTAATTAAAGTCAATATTTTTTTTTAGAATGTTCAATGTCAAATGGTATTTATTGGTATAGATAGTTAGCTATTTTCAAGTTGGTGCACTTTAGTGGTCATTTCTGGGGCTTTTAAGTAATTTATTTGTTTACGAAAAAGCAAAGATTTCCATGATTACTTATTGAAGATATGCGACCTTCGGTATTCATGTCCGTTATTATAACATTTTTAACCGAGGTTTTTTGGGTGTAATCATTTCTATAGGGTGGGAGAAAGTTTTTCCAGCGGACCCTTTTTCATAGTATTTGGTTAGTTTTAGACCAAAATTTGTTAACCTCGTCCCATTTGGTTGGAATACTGCAAGGAAATTCGCATCCAGTTCCATTATGTTATAGGTTACTATTAATGTTATACCTGGTTGGTTTGAGTGATGTTAGAAACTATAAGCTTTCATTACAAATTATATAAACCAAAAAAATCCCATATATCTACTTTTCTTAGTTTAAAAGCTTGAATATTCGACAGATTACAAAGGTTAAATACCATGTTACGCGTTCGCAAAGGAAGACTGACCCTGATCTAGTTATATGGTGAAATCATATGGATATATGCTATTAACACGCTAGCGTCCCTGTGTGGCGGTTAACTTCTTCTTCATAACGTGTTTCTCTGTGGGCCTATTATTTAATTCTTCATACTTTTAGAATGAATTCAATTTTATAGTCAAGTTTTATTCTTATTTTCCCAACTTTAGTATTAGACCAAGGGCGGCAGACGCCTTAGGGCGTTGGGTGGGGAAATAATTGGCGACGAAATAGCATCTCCGAAGGGCCGCACACAAGCAAGGCTTTTCATACGAAAATTAAATATATTATATTATCGCTCTTAAGAACTTAGAACTGTATAGCCTAAGTTTTTCCAACAATAGGCTAACTTGTCCGCAGTGTTGACCATATTGGTTGCGCCCTCATTCCTTCTCACCCGAGTAGCATTTAAAAAAAGGATTGCCTCAGGGGCATACCCCTTAATTTCGACATGACAAACACAGAAAAAAACAGCCAGACTGAAGTGAGGTATGCCTTATCATCAGCTTCTCATTAGGACCCTATTTACAAATTAAATGGGGCAATCACAAAATCAGCCTTACGTATTCGAAAAGCTTTTTAACAAGCTTTAAAGTAATACCCTAAAGCTTTTGTTTTACTCACACAAAGCTTTAGTTTTTGTTGTTGCGTTGCTTCATATTCCAGGCAATTATGTTGGTGACCGTGAAGGGTGTCATTTAGCATACTTAATAGACCGGTTCTGGTTCGATTACAAAGGACAATCAGCATTCGACGTGATTAGTACTTAGTTGGGGGCCGAATTTGTAAAACGGCACTAGCTTTTAAAAATATAAAGCTTTCGACACCAGCGCAGCCTCTTTTTCCACTCGTGCTCAGATAGCAACGATCAAGGGGGCCAAATGGTGCATTTCTTATGACGAGACGCGAATGAGGGAAGGCATTAGATGCCCTTTATGGGCCTTATAGGGCCATCTACACTGGGTCCACATGAGGCAGTGGGGTTAGTCTCATAGGGGCCCTATCTGCACCCCACTCCCAAAAATGCTAGTCGGACATAACCCCATAACCAAAGAATTTAAAACCATACAGCTGGTAGCTAAATTCAAATTGACCGATTAACTTTATACATTTTAACGGTTATCTGCTCACATGCTCCACACCCATAATGATTATGCTCCGCCGCCCCTGTATTAGACTACCCATCAGAGCAGGGTGGGCCTGTTAATAGTAATTTAGTTAAGCTGCCAAAAGGTATCCTTACTTTATCTAACGAACTCAATATTATGAATCTTCTCTTGAACCTCTTGATTTAGATATTAATGCTACCTAAATAGCAGAAGTGTTCAGTATCTTCAATATTGTGATCATTCAATTTTAAAGGATTGTTGTTTCTCTTAATTATTAACTTACTAGTTTATAGGGAAGCTATTGTAATCGGTCCAAAAATCGAAATCGTAATATTCAACGTATTTTCATTTTTCAAGGTTCCAATAGCGTTTTAAGCATTAATTTTAGAAGAAGTATATATGGTATATATATGTGTGTGTGTACGTATTTGGTCATTTTTTCCTGCACGATATCGTACGAACCATAAAGGACAGATATCGACTTCGTTGAACTGTCGGTCGAAGCGCATTAACGGAAATATGATCTGAAAAGATTTTCATAAAATTCGGTCGAGCCGTTTTTTTGGTATAACGACTAATGTGATTTTCGTACCTGCACAATATCGCTCGAATCAAATACGATATCGACTTCGTTGAGGTGCCGATCGACGCGTATTAACGGAAATATGATCTGAATATATTCTAATAAAATTCGGTCGAGCCGGTTTTTTCTTGTACGTGATTTTTATATCTGCACGATAAGGCGCATACCGAAAATGGTATCGTATTCTTTGAGGTGCCGATCGAAGGATATGAACGAAAACATTCTCTGAAAAAAATTCGGTCGGCCCTATTTATTTTAAAATCCTGGACTTAAAATTTTATTGAGGGTGATTTTATCTGATTGACAATGGACAAATCTATTTGCAACATGCATTCAGTAGTGATGTGTTTATTTTTTGAGTCTTGAGACTTGATTATGATGCCGAATTGAATATTGCGTCAAAGCTATCACCACTCTAACTGATCGAGATTTAACTCCCCCAGAAGAAACTGGAGAAACCGAGATATCTTGAAGAACTTTAATTCACTGACCATTCCAAATTATCATTGGGCGTCGGGACAGGGGTCTATCTAGATACCGCCAAAGGTTCAGGGTCTTGGCATCTTCCGGCGCATGCTAGCATCTTTCAAGCGGAGGTACTGGTGATCCTGACTTCCTGTCAGATAATTCTACTCGAACTTAGACATGGATGTAGCATAGGAATTTTCATAGATAGCCGAGCCCAAGATTTAGTGATGATACGCTCCAAGCTAGGGGAGCGATGCGAAGCTAAACTAATATAGATTTTGGTCAAGGGCATAACGCGACTTTCGTCTGGGTTCCCGGACATAGGAACATAGAACGGGGAAAGCCGACTACCAGACTAAGCAGGGAGTCTGTCTGCGTGGCTTGGATATTGCGAGATAGTGAGCAGGCGGGGTTAAAAACCCTAGTTGGAGTACCACCTACTTTTAGCCAACCAAAGGTGGAGCGGACGGAAGAACCCCTTTATCTCTAGAATGATTTGGCCCTTTTACAACGAAGGAAGAACAATGGGCGTCATAAACAGAAAATTATTACCAGAATGACTGGATATTGGCTGGTAGCTGCGAATAAACGGTTGACAGAGCATCCTTTCAACATCCACCACAGCCGCCTTAAACGACCGTTAAATCTTAGGTACAAGCGTTGTGCTATTAAAATGGCTCCACGAGCTTATTGGACGTGCAGTCGCACTTGAGGAGACCCTACACCTAAGTTAACTAGGTTTTACATTTTTTAATCACCTTGTGTACTGACTTTATGCTAGAGGTATAAATCCATCAAAGGAGTATTTAATGCAGTATTTATCCGACAGTGTTTGTAGGACTATGGCTTGTTGAAGCCTCTTGCTCTAGTTGGGCCTGGGTCTTGTTAGTTATCTCTAGTTTGTTATATGAAGTTTTCTTATATCTAGTTTATTGAATTGCAATCTCGTATTCTCACTCGTGCTCTACCCTCTTCGGTCGACATTTTTCACATGTTCTATTAAATTTTTCGGGAAACCCATTTCACTCATGTTGCTCCACTTCTTCTTCGATGGCTCTACAGCCCAATTCGAGGCTTAGATTACATCAGCTTCTTCCTCCAGATGTCTCTCTGTTCCGCAGCTTGCCACCACTATCTGATGTTGAGCAGTTTTGCTGCATCAGCCTTAACACTGTCTTCCCACCCTGACCGTGGTTTGCCAGCTGGTCTTTTGCCATCTGGTAGTAAATACGAGGCTTTTTTTGATATCCTTGAGTCATCCATTCTTTGGACATGGCCGGCCCAACATAAACGCAGTAGTTTGGCAACTGTGGTAAGATTACACTCTTTGTATAGGTCGTTCAATTCGTGATTGTAGCGTATTCTCCATGCATTGTTTTCATTGATTGGGTCAAATATCTTTCAGAGAACCTTCTTCTCAAATATATCCATCTTATCTGCGGATTTTTGGGAGATACTCCAAGCTTCACAACCTTACGTATTTTTCGTGATTTCCTCATGCCATTCTTGTTCGGTACACCTGTCTTGCCTCTTTTTTAATTCAATGCTTCTTTTACATCGAACATCAAATCAGTGCCTCCTTCTTTCGTTTGTTTGTGTACTTACATTGTTGTTTGTTTCTGTAATTTAAATAGCGTGACGAATTGAATATCTTCTACACAAAAGCATCATTATGTAAATCCTAGACCTAAACCAATTTTGAATATTTATGATGAAAAAAACCGTGTTAAGGCGACCGTGCAATAAATTAGTGAGCACGTTATAATGAAATCATGTTATAGGTTATAGGATATCGTTTATTATGAGAGAGTTGCCTTTAATCATCATTCAATTATTATTTTCAAGCCCTTTTTTTTTAAATATAAAATTAAATGGTAAAATTTGTAATTAGTTAAGTTACTAAACTTGTCTTGCAGTAAATTTTTGCTTCTTTGGGTGTAACCTAGACCCATTTGAGTAACCTATACTGTTTAAACAAAAACACTGAATACAATTTAAATATTTGGGTAACTAATTTCAATTAAATTATTTTGGTTTTTTGTTGTTAAATTTTTAATACTATTTCAAAATCAATTTGGAAATTCATAACACAAAAAAAGTTAATTGTTAGTCAATTGATAAAACATTGAAGTAAATTTTATGCCTTTCAGTTGTACTTTAGAATTTCATGCTCTTTAGAAATACATTTTCACATAAAATTCTTGACTAATTTCTGAAAATCTGCCATCAAAATAAACTCTGTTCCACCTTTCAATATACATATTACTCAGAAAAGAATGTGCAACAAGTAACAAGACACATTCACTTAGAGTCAAGGTGGCCATAAACCGCAGATTTTTGCCAGAACTGAAATAATGAAAAAATAACAGAAAAACAAAAAAAAAAGCAAAACTAGAGGCATAAACAACCGAAGGTCACCTCCATGTCGCCGTGTAATTTTATTATTATTGCAGAAATTGGTTAACCGATATTTGTCAAGTATCTAGACTAAAAATAAGTGAAAAAATCACAGCGCGTCAAGAGAGGTCTTTTGCTAGAAGGTAAATTGCGTAAACTGACCACGGCACCATAAAGTCCGTTTGTTGTGCTGGATCGATTTTATCCATATAGTAAAGGCCCCAGCCCAAGAGCAATGGTAATCATACACCTGTGTACTACGGTGCGTGACAAGAGCCCAAGCTCTTTACTAAATGGCATCATTTGTCTCGGTAAACATTTCGTGAAGGTAAATGAAATTGTTTTGTATTCTCTGGTGTTTACAAGGAAATTAGCAAATAGATCTCAGGTGACAACAGGCGTTAACAAATGTTATGCCTATCCGCTTTTCGTCCGCTTCGGTGAATTACTCAAAAAAAAATTTTTGTTTACGAAATTCATTTGCTATGTGATGTTGTTCTCTGGGTTACAGTGTGTGAATGCAGGTAAGACATCATTTTTTGTTTATTATATACCTGTGTTGAGATAAGATATTTTGGGAACAACTTATCTTTCCCTAAAGTGGTTGAATAATTGTAAGACTGCATAAACAAGTCTAGATCATTAAAGTTTCTTGAAAATTTCGGGTCACTTGAAATTTTACTCTAGCTGGCCAAGATAAATGATGTTTATTTTGAGATCTAGATACTACAATTGCATAATCAGTGAGTCAACCTATTTAATTTCAGTTTTCTTGGTACTACACAATACAATATCTTTATCTTAGATCACTAGTGAATGTTTTGATTATTTTCTCCTGTTTTGAAATTTGTAGTGTATTTTGACAGCAAATTTCTATATATTTTTACTACCTTCGCTAGATTGACCTTCAGGAAGGACTTCTCCATCGAAATATCCAAAGGTATAGAGCACTGGAAATCTTTACTGTCTCTAAGACGACTTGGCCCACTTACAACATGCAAAGAACAATGGATATCGCAAATAACCCCCCCCCCCCCGGAGATATTGCCAGAATCATCACTAGGCATTGGAAAGCTACTGTTTTAATATACGACATCACTTTAATTTCATCAATAATTCGTCAATTGTGAGAGTCATACATGAAATATATTTTCTTTTTGAAATAATTTTGAACCACAAAGGTCTAATAGTATTATCGCCTAAAAGATTATTATCGTTCAATTGGATGTTTGATAGTTTCCAGCAATTAATATGGTATTGTCGTGGTGCGTACTGAACAATAAGACAATGGTCCCTATTCTGTAATTTTTCATAAAATAATGGGGCCTATTCTGTCAGTAAAATTTTATCATTTTATGTTATGTTATGCCATAACATAAAAGAATTCTCTAAAATCCTATTCTGTCCGACAAATTTTATTTTATTTTATAGATCATAACATAAAATATTTCCTGTTACGCTTCATAACATAAAATAATCTAAGCTTAATAATCTAATTTTACAGGTATTTTAATCAATTTTATGAAAATAACAGACGGGAATTGGCATTTGCGAGAAAGTAGTTTTCAATTGAATTTTGAATTAAATTAAAAATTAATATGACAAATGCATTAAGAAAATTGTATTTTGTCAGATACTAAAACAAGGCGCGCTTTGATTTTGTTTGTTTTCATTCATAAAGTTATTTGTTTTCATTTTCAACCGATCATCTGTTCAAAACGTAATAGAACCCATAGCGGATTGTACTAAATATTTTATGTTATGTGTTCATAAAAGACTTCATAAAATAATTTTAAGAAAGCATGACAGAATACGAATTTTTATAATATTTTATTTTTATTTTATGAAGTAAAAATTTTATAATCATAACATAACATAAAATATGATTTTATGAAAAATTACAGAATAGGGCCCAATATTTTATCTTATGTTATGATGATAAAATTTTTCTTCATAAAATAAAAATTAAATATTTTAAAAATTCGTATTCTGTCATGCTTTCTATTCATAATCTCTCATAAATCACGGGTTTGGTAAACTTTATAAAGGTCCTTTTCTCCACGTAATAATAACAATGCAACCACTATCGCAATTTCTGTAGAATTCTCATAGTTTGAAGAAGAAGATAGCAATATAACTAGGTAGTAGCTAAATAAATCTTCCTCTATATGGGCTAAGCTGATTGGCTTAGATTCCTTGGTACGGTTTTCGGCATTTGTTTCATAATTTACCCTTGTAGCATTTCTAAATACAAACTGACACCATTCTGAAGGTAATTAAGATCAGAGATAATGTCAATTCTTGTTTCAAATGCTATATTCTGCATTCTTGTTGCTTTATTTGGAGTATCACTAAAACACACGGCTGTGACCACATTTTTTTTTTTATGTTACTCAGCTGACCTCGAACTAAACGCTTTCTTTAGCTTTTGTTTTGCAATCTGCATTGCTCTCTTTTTTTGGTTTTGTTTATTTAATAAGTTCATTGCTGTCTACATTCTTAATGTTTTAAGTATTCGTTATATTAGTACTTATTGTCGCAGAATGTTATGATCACCATATTCGTTACTTTATTTGGCCTAATGACTTTCATTAAACCTTTCCTGTAAATTGCTGCTGACCGAAAGGAGGTATCACAAATATAAATAAATATGCTGAAGAAATAGTTGAACTATTTTAAATTCTGTATCTTTGAATTGATACGAAAGCTCCAAAGAAAAAAATTCGGAGATAAAGAATGGCAACTTAAATAGATCAATACTCACTATGAGTGGATAGTATACCGGTATGACTTTAATAGTGTAAAAAGTTTTAGATGAGTTACAAAAATTTACACCATTTTCCAAACCAATTGATTCCAATACCGATGAATTTAAATCAAGGGATTCCATTTCAATTCTTGAAGACCAGGATTATCAAACAATCCTGCAGTGGCAGAGCATAATACAGTGTCTTTCAGCAAGACATCATTATAAATCAACAGAAAAGCGATATATTTTCGTAAAAAGTGGTGATATTTTTATTTTAATTTAATTTTAATCGTGAGGTTAATAATGGAACAAAATATCTGACAAATGTTCACCTCGGTTCTTCTTGAAAATTATTTTGGTGAAATTTTTCATCACGTTTTCGCATAATAACGGGTGTATTTCGCCAATATCAGTTCTATTATTGTCTTTGAGTGCTTGAATTGTTGCTGAAGCATTGGGGTAGGCTAACGTAGCCCCAAAGAAAAGGGTCGAATGGTGTTAGATCATTCAATCTTGGCGGCCAGTTTGTGGCAGGTGACGCCATCCTAATGAAACTAAACTTCGTCCAAATCCATAACATAAATTTCTGGCCAAAAAGATTCAGTCAACATCGTTCGGTAACACAATCTATTCACTGTAACAGTCGAAATAGCAGCATTTTCAAAAACGGCCCATTACACCCCCAGCGCAAAAACCGCACTAAACTGTCACTCGTTGTGGTTGGGGAGGTTGTCCGACTATTTATCTTGGGTTTTCGGGCCCCAGATATGACAGTTTTGCTTTTTTACGTACCCAGAAGATGAAAATAAGTTTTATCACTCAAAATGATATCCACAATTCCTGTGATCGTCTCGAAATAAACAAACCTCCGCTTTAGCTAATCTGGTCGGCGGAGGCATACGAATTTATTGATTAATTTCACTATATCGAGTGCGAGAAGGCCGTTGAATAAGATCAAAAGCAGTACGAACTGCTTCGGAACCATTTCCGCGATAGTAAATTTTCACTATTTCAATGTTTTTTTTGCGAGTATGTATCGATCCATATCTGAAAACTTGCTAGTTGTTACTTATTAAATACCATCATAATGACAGTTGTATGTTGACAGCTTAAAAATAGTGCAAACTTTAAAATCGATTAATGACGTAACGTCTCTGTGGACCGGTTATTTTTTGCTGCATAGTTATAGGATAATTTTTTCTTTTAAAAAAAATCTTATTTATATCCATATTTTAAGAGTCAATTTTTTTCGTTCTATTTCTAAAGAATTAAAAACTTGTGAGAGTGAAATTTCAGTATCAGACTGCCTTATGGGTAAGATGGACCTTTTGGCAGCTTAGACTAAAAATAAATTAAGAACTTCATGTCCATCTTTAGAAGGTTTTGTCTGGCTAAAAATAATTTTTTAAAAATATGCAAATATTCTGCAAGATTTAATTTTATCCAGTCTATCGTAGGCGGATTATAGAAATTTGCAGGTTGGTAAAATGAATTTAATTTCTGGTGACAACGCTCTTGTGAAGAAATTTTTTTTATTTACAACTCCTCAACCACTCTATACTCAAAACTTTCACATTATTTCTTGAGTTTTTATAAAATAAATCTTTTATTTTATTTAAAGAATTTCCCAAAAAAATAATTTCAAATTCATTAAATGAAAAACTGTCATTAAGGTCAACTACGCAACAAAATATCACAACAAAAAACCCAGAGAAAAAATTTCGAAGAAGTTAATTGCACCACGCATCACCAACTTTCTCTTTTCAAAAAAAAAGAAAACCAAAAAAAAAAAACTTGAACATTTTCATTACAATCCAGGGCTAAAAGTTTTCCTTTCCCTTATTTTATGGGCTAAACCGCAACGAGATTTATGCAAAGTTCATTCAAAGAAGCTAACAAAAATGGACTTTCTAAGTAGTGCCCGTATCCTCTTCCATGTACTGCACATATAAATTTTGGTAGTGGCTCTTCTCGTTCTACCATCATTATTGCTTAGACCCTTAAAATGAGCGATAACAAATCTAAGAGTGACATTTAGCCAACTTGGAAGGTAAAAGTTTTATCCATAAATTTGCAGAGTTTTCTCCCCTCGCCAGAATAAGAGACATATCATTAAATCATCGCATGGAAAAGGTACTTGTATATACTTCACGGTAAAATTTAGTCCTTTTTACTACTACGACTACTCTCTCTCTGTGTAGTATGTAGCATTTGAAATGGCTAGGCTGTGTAGATGACGGCACCCAGCTATAATCGTAGATTCCAATAAACACGACGAACGCGTTATAACGCGTCATTTAGGTCATGGGATAAAGTTGGCATGACCATAAAAATAAATAATCCCGGAACTGCCTTCGGAGCGTGGAAGCCTTAAGAACCTTCCAGTGGATATATAAACCTATAAGGGTCGCTACCTATTATCATCTAGCACACATTCAAAGTATCCAAATTGTACATTAACAAGACGACTACCTCACGCCCTTAATGTAATAAGCTAGAGAGTACAAAGCTAAATTGATCTGTCCTTAAACTCGTTCCCTAATACCGAAACTTCAGATACTTGCATACACCCGGGCGCCTCTCTTTCTATCTAAAAGCCAAGAAGCGTCATCTCATACGGATAAGCAGACGGTATCCCCATAACGTTCCTCCCCGTAAAACACCTTAATCCGCTCTTCATTCAGAACGGTACAAGAAGCCATAGTTGGACATTAACCATACTAAGGTACTCACTACCCTACCATTACGAGGGTTGAGCGAGCATTAAAGCTTGGATCGACCAACAAGTGCTGTCGGGGCAGATGCCTTTGCAAAAGATATTGGTTACTCCATCTCGCTTGCCTTCTGTGGATATGGGGGAGCCACCATCTGAGAGGATTCTTTCGGTTAGGGAAGGAAGTCCTGTTTCGGTAATGTCCTTGATACAGACAAACTTTACGCTGTCGTCATCGCGCCGGTTCACACGTGCAAAACAGATCCATTCCTGCTCTGTATGCTGCTACAAACTCAGCATGAAGTCAATTAAAATGTTCATGGCTCGATACCATGAGATGGCGACAGTAGGGATCAAATTTTCTGCCCAGGTGCTAGAAGGAAGAAAGGTGGTGTAGTCCAATTAAATGACATCTCGATTTACGACCCTCTACCGATATATTTCATCGATATATTTTGTAAATGGACATCCAGGTATGCGGGGGAGTCCATTGAAGTGGCTTCCTCCTCGTACAGCTCCGCAAAGCTCTAATTATAATGGTCCTTAGATCCGTGTCGAAAATCTCAGTCAAGCAAAATGGAAGACATTTTAAAATGTCAATAAGCGCAAGATAGTACCCTCGAATTTCTATAGGTAAAACCTTGTGATGGTGCAAATACTCTATGTAAGCAGAGTACCTGTAACAACAACTTAAATAATTTTCCTTTAAGTAAATTTGCATTTGCATCGTTTTGCTGCTGTCATGGGCTCGTCGGTTACTGGGTGTTTTTGTTCATATATTTGAATGTAACATTATGTAATTAAGGACGTAAATACTGAGGAGATGGATGCATGTTTAATTTAAGTTTCAATTTCATGAAAATAATGCCAGACGAAGTTTTCACACTGGAATTGTTGATGTGATGATGTGCAGCAGTAGAGGCGCCCTGTAACTCAGATATATTAGATAGTAGATGCTCTAGCTACAATGATGTTATGCATACTGGATATTTTAACATCGAGAGAGGCAAATTTTCATTTAAATAACTTGAAATGGTTTTCTAGGTAGCAGCTAAGGGAGTCTCTAATATTATCAGCATTTCAGCATTTCAACTTCTGATTGCCAGGAGGGTATATGTGTGCGCTAATATTTTATTTGATCTTTGCCCTTTGCGATGATATTTAAGTGAATGGAATTATATTTTATGTTACATATTTCTCATTATTATCGAACCACTAAAATTAAGAAATATTTACTTTTTAATTGAATTTTGTTCATTGTAGCTAGTTGCCAAATGTGATACTTAACTCGTTCGCTACCAGGGTATCATGGGAAAAACGTCCACCACAGCCCATGATTTTTTTCGCGATATTATGACAACAGTTGCATTAGACTTTAAGTATATTATATTTAGAACCTTCTAAAATAGTAAGATAAACCTTCTTTTAAACTGTCACACATATGTGTCACTGGGCTATAGATAAAAACTATACGTTGTAGCCCATGCGTCACATATATGTGACACATCAAATTAGAAGGAACTGAATAGAATCGGAATACAAAATCTAAACAAATACCATTTTCTTAAGTGAAGTACATTTATCTAATCACGTGTCACGATGTTCGTCGAACGCGCTAATCTCCGAAACCGCCCAACCGATTTCAATGAAATTCCGTGAATGTGTATGGTTTGTTCCAGCTTGAAAAAAAGAATAGTTTTGGACCCAATAAATGGCGTTGTTGTCGAGATCTAAAAATAATACAGGCAGTCATTGGGGACTATGTATGAAATAACAGTGTTTTTTCTTTTTTCAAATTTATTGTAGTGCAAAGAATTTAAATTTGTAAATTAAAATCTTTAACATTAGTGTTGTTTTTACATCTAGCGGCACTCCGAGCACCAATTATATACATATTTATATGGTTTATACGTAGTATTTGTATTTAAATGAATTTCAATGAACTATGCATGTTTCACAGGCCGCTTCGCGCGCGCCGGTAGGTATATACAATACAGTAGGTATATAAATACAATATGCAAGTATAGTCTATACTTTCACTGCTGTCTAAGCGCAACACGTCATAATTATAGCTACAGATATACTGCTATTAGAGCTTGTTGGTGACGCGAACCCATAAAATGTTACCCATCCAAAAAGTGTCCAAGTTTTCACTTTGGAAATTTTTTAATTTTTCCAAAGATATTTTTTTTTGGTTTGAACAAATATATTGAAAGGCTAATTGGAACATTCGGTAAAATGAATGGTTTTTTTTCTAAGGGATTTTTGTATGAACTCAAGACCATAACTGTGTAAGGGAGAACCATAGTGATCCAAGCGACATTTTTGACAATATTTACTTTTTGAATTGAATGGACAGAAAAAATTGAAATCTTTCATGCCATACTAATACAAGCACATAAATAACATCTCATTAATAAATTTTATGTGCTTGGATTAGTATTGCACGAAGGATTTTATATTTTACTGTCCATTCAATTCAAAAATTCTATGTTTTCAAAAATGTCGCTTGTATCACTATGGTTCTCCCTTACACATACTATCGATTCGAGCAACATATTAGGTTGATTATTTTTTTGTTTTGTTCGTTATGCTCGCGGGATGGAAATAACTCAATGATTTATTCTGTTGGCAGGTGATTTTCGTCAAACATTGCCAGTGATTGCACGGTCTACGCCAGCCGATGAACTTAATGCATCTTTCAAGTCGTCCGTTTTGTGGAAATGCGTCCAGGCGCTCAAATTAACTATAAACATGCAGGACGAATTGCAGAACGACTAATCTGGAGAATTTTTTTCAAAACAATTGCTGGGCATTGGCAATGGCAAAATGCCTGTTGACATTTTGATTGGCTGCATAACGTCGGTTTTTGCCAGCTCACCGAATCAAAGACCGAACTCATCCAATTACAAAAATAATGTTTGATTGACGAACGTGCTTTGGCTGCGAAAAACACTGATGTCGCAAAATTCAATTTCAAGATTCAAAGTGAAATTGTTGGCGAATTGATGACGTACAAATCGGTGGATTCCGTTAATAGCTAAGATGATGTCGTCAACTATCTAACCGAATTTTTAAATTCGCTGGAATTGCCGGGAATGCCATCTCACAATCAGCAATTGAAATTCGAATCGTTAATCATAACGTTGCGGAATATCAACCAATCACGTCTTTGTAGTATCGCCTGGCTAGTGGTGAAAATAAATCATTTGTTTGACAAAAAATACTGACTTCAATTGTGACTTAAAATTTAGAACAAAACTGCATGATAACAAGTAAACCGCATGATTACAAATAACCGTTAAATACTAATATTTTTGACCATTTGCACCCTCCCCAAGCCACCCCTAGCTGAAGTTCCCGTTTCACCCCTCACACCCAAGCAAATGGACAAAAATATCTGGCACTAGTATTTAACGGTTATTTAGCCATAGTAGAACATACATACTCAGCGACAGACATTTTTTTCAATTTTAACCCCTTTTTTACCCCCAACCCCTAAAAAGGGGCCATTATCCGGGCTAGCGAGTGTGCATAAGTTCTTAACTATCACACTATGTATATACGAAATATCAGCTTTAAGAAAATGAGTCTTGGACTATTATATGGACGCTTCAATTGCCAAATTAAATTACTTTGACTATCGACCTATTACAATAGTATATTTCCATTTTAGTAAAAGTTCTAGAAAACCTGTTAACAATTTAAATTCTTGAATATATAGTGAACAACTTCAATTTGTAAACGTGCGGCTTCCGCAAATACCATATCTGGGAAATTGCTCTCGTTAAGTCCATTTTTCTCATTTTGTGCTTAAGCTTCTGCATAATTTCTTAACTTACCGCTCTCAACAAGTTGAGTTGTCACTTTTACGATCAACTATCGGAACTCTCAAGAACACATCAAAAAGCTTCTACATATATACATATGAATACAATCATATTTCGATGAACCAAACTAAAAGTTTGCACTTGAATAAAATTATTTTCCAAACATTGAAAGGAACAAAACAGAGCGCCACTTTAAGTGATCTAATTTGGTAGTTTTTTTAATTTATTATTTTAGAGATAAACTAAACTAGTTTGTAAGGCAAAAGACGTACGCTGCAAGGAAATTGAAGTTGAATTAGTGTAATAGCATTTTATTTTGTGGGATGTGAATTAGGCAATATTGGGCAATAATCTGATTTCTAGACTTTATATCCTTTTACAACCCCATGCTTCAGCTGGAGTTATTTATTGAGTGCTTTGTCCCAAAACCTAAGAACCACATCACCATCCTCTTCCAAATCAAACAATGTCTATAAACACATACTATGTATTGATTAAATGAAAAGAATATCAAAGTGATTTAATTAAAACTCGTTACATTTTAAATCAATTTCCGGTTTCATATACTCCTATTAACAATTCACTTTCAATCCTCAAGACTGAAGTGGTGCTCGGTGTCCCCCATGATAGCGCGCCCCTTTCGATGCGCAACATCATATAACTAAATTTCAATAGACACCAGCTGCCCGTTTATCTTGCACCTGAATGCCAATGCTGCCAAACTAGTTCTGCAAGTTAATCTAGAGACACTAGACCCCAATCCAATCAAAGCGTAGGTTATCCACTAAGCCTTCGAGGAGCCAAAAGAAACCGGAGGTGCGCGGTGTAATAGCCATGATACATGTGCTGCTACCTGCAGGTTTTAATTAAAGAAAAAAAATAACAAAAAACAAAAAAAACAAAAAACCGATTCCTCCTCACCGGCTGCAATTGGCGTGGTTTCAGGTTTACTATCTTAAAGCACATACAGGTGAAAAAAGCAACAACAAAATACATATTAAAAAAATAATAAATGAAACACGAAAAAAAAGTTATTCACAGTGCATGCTGATGTTGAAACATGTTTTGGCTTACATCACGCTAACCGACTGATGAGTGAAGTAACATTTTCGGTTTAGTGATTTTTAGATATTTTTCATATGAAGGAAATATAGCCATTTTCTTTCGGGTTTTTAAATGCACGAGGAATAATAAATGACTCCGGAACCGCTGCTGCCTGCTTAATCAAAGAAAAAAAAATACATTGCAAAAAGAAATTCGCATGGAAAATTTCTGGTTTAAAAAACATAAATAATAATAATAATAATAATAAATGACAAAGTAATTTACAAGTTTGGAATATCTCGAAAAGAAAAACGCGGTAGTTAAATAAATTATCATAAATTTCGCTTTTATGAAAAAGGTCTACTTTTATCACCTTCTTTTATTTTTTCTGGTCACACGCATTTCAAAAAAAAATTGATTGCATTGTTTCCCATTGAACTTGAACTTCATTGGTTATGGGCACTATTAATCTTCTTTGAGGCAGGTTTAAACATATGGTGTTGAAGTACGATTATCTTTTATTAATATGTACATCAGCAGTTTGAAATGAGAAAACAGTTAAAAATAAGAAGGTCAAGTACCAAATTTGATTATTTGGACTTTTTCCAAAATTTTGCAAAGTTTCAAACAGAGTAAATATGTGGCACCCACTTTATCCAGATTAGGATTTTTTTCTTGGTTTTATTAATATTTATTGGATTAAGATTATCAATTTATCATTTCAAAGTCTTTGTATGAAAAAATTTCTTTAAGCTGATAATGGATTTTGGAAGGTTTGTGTCTTTGGTAGAGATAAAAATAATTTCTTACTTTTCATGAGAAAATTGTGTTCATATTTATTTTAGTTCACAATCTAGTGCCTATGGTGCAATGCACAGCACTAATCAAAGGAGTAGCGCTGGCGGCCTTCCTCGATATTGAGGGAGACTTCGACAATACATCCTTTGACGCTATAGCTAGGGCAAAGTAGACGAAGTGAAAGTAGCACTTTCTGCGACTGGATCCACTCTATGCTGAGAACTCGCAAACTAATCAGCTCTCAGCTCTAATCTTGATGTCTAGAGCATTGATTCTCAACCGGTGGTACGCGTACCCATCAAGGGTACGCGAAATTCTGTAAGGGATACGCTAGATACATGCTAGAATTTAATTGTTACAAAAGTTCTTCAGTAATGATTTAGAATTTGCAACCAGCAAACACGACGTTAGTTACTACTGTATTTGTGTCTGTAGTATAGTATTTTGGAACACTATTGTCCAAGTATGGCAAACAGAGTCACAGACAGGGAGAGCAGCGCAGGCACATTAAAGCCACAATTATACTGGCCGCAACGGATCAACGGAACGGAGAGTCAACGGAATGGAATTTTGCCGGTTATACTGACGGAATCGAAAGTATACAAATGCCATTTGATCATCTGACTTAAGGTACGTTTCCATTTATACACTTAAGTGTATACATTTGCGAATGGAACCGAATGGAAGTGTAAAACGAGTTTACACTCATAAACTTAATCAGTGATTACACTAAGTGGAAAGTGCAAAGTTACACTTTTTTTGCTCCACTTTTTGAGATGTATACATTCAAGTGGAAATTATGTTTACATTTATACATTTAATGGAAAGTGTAAGGTGAACACTTTTTTCGTAGATATTAATTTAGGAAAATGTCGCCAAATGAATAAGTTGTTGCAGCTACAATGGCAATGGTGATTTCTTTTATGAAGGCGAAGAAAATGTAGAAACAAAGTGAATAAAAGTACACCTGTATTCGTTAATGGATTAAAACAGGCAGGCTTTTACATAAATAGTTTAACCTATTTACATTACTCAAAGAAAGAACATAGAAACTTCTGATCTCCTCTGGCAAAATGCTAACTGGGATTTTTTAGCGGCTTAAAATTGTTAGGGACGACTAAACCGTTCTGAAAAATCCTGATGGCATAATTTCTCTTAGCTTTTCATTCGAATTCTTATTAGTTGAATTCGTTGGCGGTAATTTGCATAGGTTGAACTTTACAACAAGACTGCGGATCTTGTATAATATTTAATCCATTAAAAATAATGTTAGATTTTTTAATGTTCGGATGTATGGTTTTAAAAATGACGCACTATTTGAAGTACTAAATAGTTTATAAATAAAGTGATGTTGTGATATTTATGATAAAGCATATTTTAATATTTAATGATTGATAAAACATTTTTTAATGCTTTATAGTTTGAAAATAAAACGTATAATTTTTTTTGTCTTTAAAGTTTTAACACTGATTTTAGGGGATTTTAGGGGTATTTCCACCTGTCGTGTAAACAATTTTACCAGTTGGTACAAAATAAGAACAAGTGCCATTTGAAAACCTTCATAAACGCATAACCTATACTCGCTTCACTCGCAAAATGAACATAAATATTTTGTTCACTAAAAAAAGTGTTTACACTTGTAAAGTGGAACTACACTTTTCAATTTAACGCGTTTACACAACTCCAATTATTAGTGGAAATGTAGACTTAAAGTGTAGCGGGTGGAACTTGTGTTTACACATATATATTTTACATTTTGCGAGTGGAACTATTAACTTCCACTCAAAAGTTTATGAGTGGAAACGTACCTTAATGCTTAAAGTTTTTATATCCGTGCAAATTTATATTATATAGAATTTCATTTTCTCCCACTTTAGATATTAATTTTTCAACAAACTCTGACGACATTTTGGGCTAAATAAACAGCTGACTAAATCTGCACTCCTGTAACAGTTTAACTACTATAACGCATTTTAATGAAACTAAGCGTAATGTGGTGCCTTGTTGTAGATGAACTTGTAGAGATACTCAATGGCCACAACTTTTTCGCCCAAGGTTACGCAGACGATGTTGTCATCGTGGTAACAGATGAAACAGAACGTAGTACTTCAAGGCACCTGTAGCAGGCACTTGATTTAGAATGAAAGCTGGTGCGCCAGCGCGCGTAGGCCTAAATGTCAATTTCGACAATACTATTCTCGTTCCGTATCGAAGTTCGAAGATGACGGACCATGGCACTGCCCGCAATCGAAACACTTTATTAGTAATACTCACTTTTACAGAAAAATTATATGAATAAAATTTGTAGATTAGGTAATTTCCTACAAAAAATACTTTATAACGTTCTAAATATAATGTTTCTCATGAATCGTGTACTCCTTTCCACTTTCTAGGTAGAGTACAAGGTGCGTTTTTTACGGGGTGTCCGCACTCCCCAGTAGGCGTAATCCAGATGTGCATTAGTATTGAATATTATTACCTTTCATCCCCTGGGAGCAAACAAACATCGATTCATTTCTAAGTTCTGTGAAAGGGAAAATTAATAAGGAATTAATAAATTACGTAGGTATATTTGGCAAGACAGAGTGTTCTTCAGATGTGGTCTTCCACAATGGAATTCGTTTTTTCCTGGCTATGTTTGAAGCTACAGCCAAAGAAGTGTCTATTGATGCACACAGGATCAAAAAACAGATCTACACAGTTCAAAAAACTTGTTCAATTATCTACTGTTCCGCCAACTTTTAGTGCTGCTCAGCAACATTTATATCGGGTCTATTACCAAGTTCAAAAAACTCTAGGCAACATTTTGGAGCTTCTATCTGCTCCAGACATTCTCCCAAATATCATTTTTTTATAATTGCACCAAAGGCTGTTGCTTAAACTGCGGCTGCAGAAAAGTTGGTTTATATTGTTCACCAGTTTGTGGTAATTGCTAAGCTCAATCTTGCTTAAATGTAACGTCCGATAAGGATGATGAAGAGGAAAGCATACAAATATAGACAGAGTCTGAAGAAGAACAGTTATTGAAATTAACAACTTCTGCCCTGAGATTCCGTAACTATTTAGATTTAGAGAGATTTTAGAGCCAAAATTCTAATGTTAGAGCAGTTTGGTATTCTGTAAGAGTTAGAGTACATTAAGCATTCTAAGTTGGCAAAAAGAGCGAAGGAAGCGCCACCTACCGCAAATTTCGGTTATTAATTTTGCACTCACTTTTGTATAAGAGGTCTCTAAATTTAGACTAAATTTGGAATTCTGTAACACTTTTCTTGTCTTGTGAGCAAGGTTGGGAATTTGCAAAAATGTATGTAAACAATTTAAAGTTAAAATTTTTATTAATTTTATGGAAATCAGCCGGAATTACCAAAAAATCGTAGGAAAAACCCTGTCGAAAGAATAGAATTAAGTTTACAGTAATTATCAATATAGAATACTTCAATATGGAGCGGTACTAAATTCAGTAGAGTCTCAAGCGCTCATTCTTTGAATACTATACATATAGGCGTAGTCCTAATAAGATATCTCGCCCATTTAACCGGTTAATAATAGGGTTTCAAAGTTCCGTTTGTGTCGAGTCTTCATCTGGCGGACGCTACTGACTCACCAGCTGCTATTGAGGATATCGACGTTTCGAAATCGAAGCCCTGTTACAAAATTTTTTTTGTTTTTTTTTACTCCAGAATGGGCTTCAAAATTTCTTCTCTTTGGTGTGAACTCCTTCAACATCCAGGAATTCAAACGCAAGATCGATCAACTTATCCTTCAGCACACTCCAGACTCTTATTAATCTATTCTGTCCTCTATTCTTTCCTTCGTGCTAAGCTGACTCCTAGCACAATAACGAGTACGACATGATGGTCTGGTAGTATAAAGTGTGACTACTAAGCTTGGACTTTCACATAACAAAAAGAAGGGGCTTATCGTTAGCACTAGAAACTTCAACATAGATAAACTCAATTCGCGATTGTTTAGAGAACCCAATAGTACAGTACAGATGTAATATTGATGCGCCACTAATTCTTGGAAGGATGATTTTTCATAAATCGTTAATGGAGCATAAAAGAAGCTCAACTCTAAAGAGTAAAATTTCTAGTTTTTTGAAAAGCGTTTTTCTCTGAATCTACGCTTTTTAGAGAAAAGTTTTTTAAACAAAAAATGTAGAGGACATTGTTACCTACGATTTGTGTCATAGAGGTCATGCTGTACAACTTCAAATGCAGAAGCTAGGTGGCGTCAAAGTTTCCAAAAAAGGGTTTTTTCGTTTTTTGTCCCAGAAAAAATGGTTTTTTTTACAAAAGTGTAAATCAGTAAATTGTTCCTCTTAAAAATGTCTACAACATTTATTTAAACTTTTTTTCCCTCCGACTTACCGTTCCAAAGTTATAGAGCAGTAAATGTTATGCTGCGTAGTTAACGGTCGTATTGTTACTAAGAAGTGTCCATTTTTCAGTTGCTATGCGAGTTTTCGAGAGTGTAAGCGTCAATTCCCAGTAGAAAAAAGAAGAGGTAAGAAGAAGTGATATAACTACTTCTCAAGGAAGTAGAAGGCCTTCCTTACTCGATTCTTTTTCTTCTTCTTTTTTACTCACGATGAGACAAGCTGGAAGCGCTGTGTCTTACCCTTCCTCAGAAATGGTGATATAACTAGTTATTCGCAAGAAAAGAAAAAAGAAAATTATCAACTCCTTACGCACTCAATTATCAGGAAGCATGGTTAGAACTAGTGCACACAGAAGTGATTCGAGAGTGGATATTGAAAATCTAAACAAGTAGTTATATCAGCCCTTCTTAAGGCAAGCACTTGCCATATTTTCTACTGGGTTGCTCTTGTAAAATGATGCAATCGCAGCCTATCAATTATAACTGTACTCAAATTAACCTGTGTGCCATCTTCAGAGAACAATTCTCACACCTACCCTAATGACACCCTTGCCATTTTTTCGAAAACTTTTCGAAAATTTTTGCAAAAATTAATTGTTAGTGATTTTTTGACCAAAAACTGATTTTTGGAAACTTTGACCTTGAATAACTTCGAAAGGGTTAAGTTTTCGAAAAATGACACCAGGCTTTTTTGTAGGCAATACCGTTTCGTATTGACTGATCAAAACAAATTTTCGAAAAAAGCAGTTTTTGAGTGATTTTGTGGCCAAAAAGTGATTTTTGATAACTTTGACCTTGAATAACTTTGAAAGGGTTAATCGGGTCAACATCTTTGTAAGAAATAAAGTTGTAGAGAATTCATTGCCAACATTTAGGGCCTTTGTACGGGGTTGTACGACCTATAGAAACCGAGATACAAAGAAAACACCGGAAAACCGCTATATTTCCGGCGGCCATGTTTTTTTTTTGTGATTCCGAAATTGTTTTCTTAAAAAGTCCCAAGGAAGTTGTGGACCAATTTTCAGCCATTTCGAATTTTGTCTCCTTTAAATGGTAATTTCCCCGGACTATAAATATAATACATATTTTTCTTCCATTCGATTTATGCAAAACTCATTAGTACCCTTGGATGTTTAAAGTATTAACCTCGTTATCTAAATGATTATTAAATATTAAATTCTATGAACAAACTCCTCGGCTAAGTAAACATCTTTAAATCTCGCAATATCTTCTCCACACACTGGAGGACGTAGATTAAGAATAGTAGAAACAAATAATAATCCGGTTTACAAAAAAGCACAACTTTAATCACCATTTGTGTATTGTGTATTCTTCGAAATTAGAAAGAAATCATCGATAGCAAATTCTGTTCTTATCTTCATCGATTTTTGTGATATTTTTTTTTATTATTTATTGAATTTCAAGTTTTTTGTTTATGAAGAATAAACAAAAAAAATTGTTTCTAAACAAACAAAAAAACAGGATGTTTATAAATTTATAGTTTTTTTTTCTTATTTCTCCTCTCTTTCATGGTGTTGTTTAAATGTCTTAATTCTTTTACCTCATCATATTCGTTTTATATATATTTAAAGAAGATAACAAAACCGAATAAAATCATCGTCTTTCATTCTGGTGAAAAGCACTTTATCGGTGATACTATATAGTCTACTTCATATAGCATTTAACATTCCACAATTATGGTTCCATTGACCTAATTTCGTAATTTTCTCAACACTAAATCGTCTCTCTCTGTCCCTTGTTTATGAGGTACCCAATCACACTCGAAGGAAATAACTTTCTTTCACCACCACCAACTAAAGAAGAAAAAAATCATTCTACCACCCCCTATTTCCAAAAACACAACCCCCTTCACAGAGAAGTCAGTGGAAGTTAACGCCGTACAAATTACTTTCTGTCCATTAAACTCCATTGATGGATGGGACATAGTAGTGGGTGAGGGTGGGATATATAATAAGAAGGGAAGCGACTTGAGCCACTAATTACATTCTTCAAAGCTATCCTCCTAGCTTTTATCTTATCGTCATTTTGGCAACAAAGTCATTGTCTTTATTCTGTTGTAGAGGACACGGTCTTTATTTTTTGTTGGTGTTGTTGTTGTTGTTGTTGCTGTTCTTGTACAAAAATAAGAAGATGCTTTTGTCTTCAATATATTCAAGGCTTGTGCATAATGACTCTGAGTCATGTCTTTTGTATGTAGTATTTATTTTTTTTGCTCCATCCAGTGTGTAGCGTCTGCTCCGAGATTCCAATACACAGTATTGACCTTGACTTTTTGGCTCTATATATTTATAATGGTACTTTACGTCCACGAGACCACGAAACATCTGTAAAAAGCTAACCAGCTTACCTGTGTGCCTTCTCTCATCTCTCATCCTACTTTTGTTTGTTTCTCTTTGTCACAACACGGAATTACGTAATCCCAGGTGGAGCTCTGATATAATCGTGTTTTCCCATGTGCAGGTCTTTCGAGTTTCTTTTTTTTCGATGTGGTTTTTTGGCCACAAGCAGATGAAACCTTTTTTTTACACTGAGGTAAAACAAAATCCATTGCGGATGCTAATGCCTTCTATCGGATTAATAAAGCATCCACAACATCTCTTCAACCTTCGATGCGGGACACAATTTAAAAACTCTTTAAATTTAAACTCAAATATTTTTTTTTATATAGATATGATTAAACAATTTTTTCAAGTTTATTTGGCAATGCGAGAAAAAAACCACCCTTGTTAGGAATTAAGCATTTAAAAACCACCCAGTTTAGAAAAAAAACCCCCTGACCCAAGACCACCCCCCCCCCAACACCCTTAAGGCTCTATGTGCATTTTCCATTCCAAAAAATTGAAAACTTTTGCGGAAACATTTTGTTGTAATTTAAAGGGTTTTTTTTCGTGATGTTTTCCGAGTTTCATTGGGAGCTTGTCTTCCTCTCTTTTTCGCAACAATGAAATTTTTCAAATATTTTAGTCGATTTTTTCATCAGCGAAAAGTGGAGAAAAAAAATGGGAAGTTTGTTGTTATTTATTTTTTTTTTTTGCATTTTATAAACCTCTAGGAATTTTCTTTTACAAACTGCTACTGTTGCAAATGTTTTGCTTATTTTTTTTTTCATTGAATTTAGTTAAAATTTCAGTGAAAAATAAATAACTTCCACTAGTTTTGTGTTTCACTAAAAAGAGAGATTCTTTTTCCTGTTTTTATTTTTTTAGTTATTTTTTTTCTCAAAAAACAAAACCATCGAATGGATTGTATTTCTATGAAAATTCTATTTTAATTTAATTATTTTTTCGTTTAAAATTAAAAGCTTTTTAATTTAGTATTTTTTAGATATAAAACAAAAGGCAATTGTGTTTTTTTGGTGAACAAGTTCTTAGTGTAAGAATTTTTAGAATTTTTTAAATTTCATCTAAACTCGTTATAAGTCAATAGTCTTTATTGAAGGGCAACCTTGAATAAGGTTAATGAACACAACATTATCACAATCAGGTTATTGTTAAGTTTAGAGCAAACTGGTTGATAGAAAACTAAATTTTTTAATTGTTTAGCAGATATTTAGTTATCTTTTATACCTCGGAGAGTTTTGAAGCGTTTCAAGTTTCAAATTTCCAATCTCTTAGCTTAAGAAATTCGTCTCAGAACGTAGTGTTTTTTCCTCTCTTTTACTCCATTTTTTTCTAGAATGTAGTTCCACCTACTGCGCCTGGGTCACTTGGACGTATTACACTTTAGCCCCTGCATGTCGGATATTTTCTTGAACAGGTTTAGTAGTTTGCCTGACAGACTCAAAAAGTTAGTTTTTACAATCGAACGTCTGTTTTTTCATTATTAATATGTTTTTGGGGGGTCATTTTAAGTACTGGAAAACCTTTTAATAGACTTTTTGTTACTTGTACGTGATAGTATAAGAACTGAAGAAAATTTTAAGCTCTAGAACGGTACTCTAGAAGAATCCATAGACCAAGAGGAGAATTTTTAGAAGAACGCCTTTTTTTACAAAAAGTGAAATGTCAAGGAAAGTGTTCAATATTTTGCAACAAAAATAAAACTGTTTTTTCAGCTAGCAAGAAGCAATATTTTTGCCAAATAGCAAATATCTAAGTTGCGTTAATCAAAAGTTATTAACAAATTAAAAAAAACGTGAATTTTAACAGTTTTTTGCTTTTATCTATGTTTTGGGCTCTAACCTATAACTTTATAATCAATCGAAAGATAATTTGAATACCTACAACTTTATAATTTGATCTTTTCCGATCCGAGCTCTAGTTTTTTTTGTTATTCGCAAAAAAGCGTTTTTTTCACTTTGCGGAATTTTTTAGGTTAGGTTCGCCATGCCAAATTCAAAAACAAAAAACGCTATCTTTTTTAGATTTTTTTTCCTATATAACCATATTTTTTGTTTCCTGTTGGCAAGAGTCTGCTTAGTAAAAACTTGATTGATTGCTCCACTGCTCTCTTACTTCGATTCCCTTAGATCAGTGATCTCCAAAGTGGGGAACGCGTACCCTGAGGGGTACGCAGAAAACTCTAAGGGGTACGCGAAATTTTTCTTCAAAGTACTTCTCCTTTTATGAGATATTCAATACTGTTGCAAATTTTTGTAAACCCTTATTTTTGAAGAGAAGAAAAAATAAATATAGGTTTGACATTTAGTATGGATGGACTAACAGATATAAACATTAAGAGGAGCAAAAAATGGCAAATAATCGTCAACACCATTTTTAAAATGGGCTGCTATCTTTATGACTGAACGGGGATATCGTGTCACGGGGTGGACTACACGGAAGCAGCAATTGATGTTGAAGCTCCGGGGTACTCATGCCTTTTGAGTTTTTATTATCATCAGGAGCTTCACACCCCTATTGTTGGACTTGGCTTCCTCCGGCGTTCTTCTCCATGATTGTCAATCTCTGGGACGTGTTTTCCAGTTTCTTTTTAGTAATTCTTATGTCTTCCTCGACGCCGTCTATATGTATATCTTTTCTTAGGTCGTCCTGGTCTCCTTTTTCCTATCGGTAAGCTCTCACTGAATGTTGTCGCCCAGCAACTTCAGGGGGATAGCGAGGCAATGTTTATTTTACTTTAGTACATACGATTAAGATACGTATTGTCTGTATCTCAAATCGTTCAAGCTAGTCCCATGTCCTTTCCCATACAGAGCCATGAGAAACACGTTTCCTGCTTTGGCAAATTTGCATGAGGGTCTGTGAAAACATCAATGACTGGTTGCAAAGTCATCGTTATTCTGCAGGACTTTCAGTAGTTTCAGTTGTGCCTGATTAAACAAAGCAGAAGTGGTGTCACAACTACTCATGTCGTGCAGGAATAATATGTGGTCTGAAAAGGTTTTGCCCAGCAGCAAGATTGACGGTTTAAAACATCTTTAATTTTCCTTGTTTTAAAAAGAAGAAGAAGTGCATACGCTCGTGTGGAAACAGCCTATGCAAACAAAATAAAGTTAACTGCTCAAGCGCTGTAAGAGAAGTGATGAATTTCTTCCTTTTAGTAGGGGAGCTGGCACTTGGAAAAATCGTGCCGTCCCAACCTTATGCCGTTGGATATATAAGCTTTTCAAGTAATTTCAAGTATTTTTTATAATATGACATTTTTGCGGGAAGTGGACACACCTCGAGAGCGGCTAAAATTAGAGATGCACCGGGTGTTCGGCTTAATATTAGTATTCGGTATGTTCGGCGTATTTTTTTATGTTCGTATTCGGCCGAATATTCGGTTAGTTTGCCGAATAATTACCGAATATTTAAATAGTATTATTTTAGGATTTACATATTGTCAAGAGGCTCCAAAATTAAAAAGAGACGAAGGGTAGGAACTTTTTTTTAATATTTTGGTCATTTAAAATTATTCTTATATTCTCAAGTTAAAATAACAAGCAGTAGACAATTTGATTGTCATGTTTATAGAGAAAAACCAGGAGATATGGAAGGGCGTAAAATATAGCCAAAGTAAAGCAGAGCTTACTAGAAAATGGACAGAATGTTCACTGATGCTGTATGGTTTAGGTCCACCATCTCTTCAGACGTCGAAGGAAATTTTATTACCAAGGGACAAAGTTCTCTCCCAAGAATATTTCCGAATGCTTTCGACATAGTTGGCTGTGATAGACCTATATTGAAATAATTATCATACCACTACCTTTCTGGTATAATCCTTACGCCAAGAAGCGCAACACAGCGGCCAACTTTACTATTGAAGAACCGATGTTGAGCGTATTTTCTTTTATACTGCATTCTAAAATCTTAAGAAGAAATATGAACAGTTCCTTGTAGATCCTGAAATATTGTCTAAATCTGAAGAGAAATAAATCTATTAAATTGTTAAGAAAAAGTGAAATTTTCGGTTACGGCAAGCCGCAGCGGCAAAGGATTTGATTTATCCCTTATTGTTAATGGTTTTCTTACTAGAAGCCTTAAATTCCTCTCCCCTCATCGCTATCAAACTACATTTTCACAGAGCTCAAAAATGAACCAAATAATTCGGCCGAATGTTCGGTTCGGTACATTTTTTACCGAATATTCGTATTCGGTTGAAGCCATATTCGGCGCATCTCCAGATAAAATTGAAAAAAATTACTGCCGCTGCGTATGTAGGTTCTATTAGGGCTAAATAATCGTTAATTACTAGTGGCAGAAATGTTTGACCTTTTGCTGGGGTGTGGGGGGGTGAAAATACAACTTCAGCTAGGAGTGGCTGGGGGAGGGTGCAAATGGTATTTATGGAATTAAAAAAAATTTTAAATTGTTTCCTTTTTTAAAACTACCCCACCAAAGGCAGTTGGCTGGAAACGCCCCTGCTGCAGTTTCTCTACGGCCATGAGCGAGACCATCACTTGCCTTCATTAAGTTCACTAGAGTTTGTTCAATCGCCATATTACACCAGGTCAGGTGCCTTACCACAATTTCTCACTCCTACGAATTCACGAATTGACAGCCTTCAATAATAAATTAGAGTTTTGGAATGGAAAAAGTATGGTCCGAATAGTTCTGCTCATAATTAGGGTGTACAATTTATGACTATTTTCCTTATAAGGGCACTGTAAACTCAAGTGTTTAGTTGCTAAGCACTTAAAGCGTTTATATCGTTGTAGACGAAATTTAAACACTTAGCGGCGTTTAATGAGTAAACATTTAAGTGTTTAATTAGTAAACGTTTGTAGGGTGTTTTTGGTTATGAATAATAAAAATTATGTTGATAGAACTATTAATCAATACTATATTAAAACATAATACTATCATTGCAAAAAGTAAAAAAAAAATAAATAAATAAAAAAAAACAAAAAAAACAAAAAAAAACCCAACCCGAGTGCCGTTCTTCCAAGCGGTCCCCGCCTAAGTACAAACCACTTCCAATATTGCTTGACTTCCGTGATAGGACGAAATGCGCTTTACTGAATATGCTAAATGGTACCCTTGGCGGGCATTAGCAAAATTGCATGAAATATGGGTAGCTCATATTTTTTCTCGTCTTATCACTGCAAATCTCAGCTTTTGAAAGTGTTTTATTTCAAAACGCTTAAGACGTTTTATTTTGACGTCACCCATTTGATTAACATTGTAGACATTTTTTAAATGCTTAAGTGTTTTAAAAGTGTCGACAATGTTAATCAAATGGGTGACGTCAAAATAAAACGTTTTAAGCGTTTTGAAATAAAACATTTCTAAAACCTCAGATTTGCAGTGATACTGATAATTTTAAATTCGTAATATTTAAGCAGATTTTTGGTTTTATTTTCATGTTAACAATATACCTGTCAACAAAGGCGTAACAATTTCAGGATAAACTAAGTTAAATAAATGAAAACAACAAATGAAGTAAGAAAAGGCCAAAAAATGAAGAATAGGTATATTCTAAAATAATTTTGGATGTAATTTTGGTTACTTTTTTTACATCTGTTTATTACTCAAATAACAACAATTGCATTCTTTTGGCCATTTTTAAAAAACAATTTAAAATTTTTTATCAGATATCGTAGAGAATTTTGGGACCTTTAATTTAAAAAAAGAAAGTTAATTTTTGTTAACGTGAATTCGAGATATTTAACTTTTTGAATTTTGGCCAATTGTAAATTAACAAATACATATTTTGAGCTATAATTTGGACTGTATAACTTTGAAACCTATATGTTAAAGTTTTATAGAAACTTATTTTCAAGCATTGTAGTGTAAGTATATTAATTGAGTGATTTTTCTTGTTTTTTTCATAAAGCTTAGATGCAAAATGCAATAACTTTCTTGTTTCTTGAAATTCTAATAATAAAAATTCTGATAATAAAAATTGCACGATAAAATTAAATCATTTTATTTTTTTATTTCTGAAAATAGTACCTCTAAATGGATCACCCAGTATTTCATTAGAGACACTTCCCACCCCTAAACAATTTACCGTGTAAAAATAAAACGCTAGAGCGTTTAGTTCCCCATAAGTGTTTTATCATAACTAAGTGTTTACCTTCGCAAGTGTTTATTTGGCGTATAAGTGTTTTACTTTTAGACACTTGCGCTTAGGTTACAATTTTTTGGTAAACACCTTATGCGTTTAATTTCTGTTAAATGCTTTAAGTGTTTAAGAATCAAACACTTTAGCGTTTAGATTTTGTGCATTTAACGCTTCTTTTGTTTTAAAAGTAAACATTAAATACTTTATAGTTTAGAAATAAAACACTAGAGCGTTTTATTTCCAAACACCTACTAAACACTTGGATTTGCAGTGGGTACGCGATCAAAAAAGTTTGGAGGCCACTGCCTTAGATAATACAAAAGGTTGTTTTGAGAGCACTTGCCTCATGTCCTTCACCTATACAACCTGCTGATAGTCTTTCCAACCTCGTCAAACAATGTACGTATCCGTCTCGGATACCACCAGGTATGAGTCCAGAAATCTCATCTTCAAGGATAATACTAGATATATCAGTGTCTTGTGGTTAGTACCATAACCTTCTCTTCTTGCTATGGTACTTAGCAGCCTGAAGAGCGAACTGAGGGCTATGTATAGGAAGAGAGCTTCAGCTTGCACCTGTATTCAGCAGCCTTTCCATCATTTTCAAAAGAACAGAGGTCTCTAAGATTTAGGCAACTTCAAAGGCCTGCAGCCTTGTTTAGGGATTAAAACAACTCTCCTCCAAATTGTTAGAATGTATCCCAATTGAAGATGGCTTCAAAGAGACAGACCTGGTTGCCGAGCATCAGCTCGAGGCAGTTCTGAAGAAGTACCGGGAAAATGCTATCTCCTCCCGCGGAATTGTAAGGATGAAAGGAGACCACTGAACCGTGTCCGGGTCGAACATGTTCCTAGAGCAACTTTGGGAGTATCGGTCTGGAATAGTCCTATGGCTGTTCGCAGCATTCAGAAGGTCTTGAGAATCTTCCTGGGAAAGTGTTCGCCAATGAGGCACCTCAGGGTTTCTTCTTGTTTGGTGATGTATGTGAGCAATCCTCGTTTTTAAGCAGGCCCACCCCGTTAGAGGAGTCCTTGAAGAGGAGATTTTGGAATCTAGATTCTTCCAGTAGAGTGTGCAGGTTCTCACAGTGCTTTCTCTAAGCACTTATTTTATTTTTCTTTGTTGTATGCTGTACGGGTGAAACTGTATTCTTCCCATTGCCTAGAATATTTTGCGCTATTGAACAACAGTCCTAACTTTTCTACGCCTTGCAAACAAGCCCGGAATATACAGTATTTCTGTCATGGTTGAAGGAGAAGAACTTCGCTTTGGAGACCTTGAATTTGACACGATTCTTGTGAGCCCAATCAAGAATAAATTAAATATTCTTGTTGATAAAGTTTGAAATGAGCTTTATGAAAAGATAAAGTCTGGCACGTGTTTGCCTTATATTTTCGAAGGCGTAAGAGTACCATAGAGTACCGTTAAGAAAATCTGTGAATTGAGTTGGGGAATTGAAGCAACTTTTACTTGCTATCAAAAATAAATAAATATACATGACTTTACAAATATTTATAATTGAATTGCTGTCGTGAGTTGGTTTCTTTTTCACCAAATAATTCTTGGAATAAAATACTACCATATTCCCTTTACCTCAAGAGCATTTTCTTTTAATGTACAAAGATAAAATAGAAAGGAAAATGTGATAATATTAATGTTTTCTTACTACGCATTTTTTCTGATTAATAAAGAAAAACGAAAATGAATAAAAGATATAAAAGTAATATTTAGTATATAAAAAAATTTATACGGAGAAATGCCTAATAACCCTGGAATCATTCAAGTTAAAAAAATTGAAAATACAACTGCTTTCTAGCTCTTCTCACAATTTGTCCTCTTCACTTAAATTTCCTTCCGTTTCAAATTGTAATTAACTTGATTAGTTTTCATGGAATTAATTATTTTAGTTGTCAAATTACTCGTAGTACAAGGATATCAACTTTGATATCTGAACACAACCAAGGAAGGGATAAGTAACATAGCAGTTGCTGAGGTGCATTTTTTATTTCATAGAGTTAAGCTTAGGAGTAATCCTTTGTAGATACTACCAGTCCCACATGGTCCGATGTAAATATTTTATGCAATGTCTAGTAATAAAAGTAATTCCAACGATAGATATTGGATATATTAGACTAAGAGGTGTCTGGAAGCACCCGGAGGAAAAGGTGATGATATGTAAAGTTGAACTTTTGCTGTACGAGTTAGGAAATACCGAATGCGAAAGGTTATTCAACAAGCGAGTTCTTCTAGTCCTGAATTTGAATCCTTGTTGTCCTTGAATGTATTGCTACCTTCCTACCCTGGATCAATGTGTCTTTGGAAGAGCAAATGGCACTATAAGTTTGAGGGTGCTATTTTGCACCCTTACAGCTGTACCTTCACAATGGCGCTTATTTGCTGATGTATCAGTTTTGGGCCCCATTATGCTTGTTCATACTTCCATTATCAGCAGCCCTGAAGAACCTGACCATGGAAGCAATCGCAGACATAAAAAAATTCTGAAAAAAAACTCACCCTCGCTAATCCGCCGAAATAATCGTTAGGGGAGTGTTATGCCGGTCACACAGTTAACGCTAGCTCGCCGGAAGGGGTCGTAGGGGGGTGTGACCGGACCGATATCTACATGGTTCACCACTTACTTATATGTCGATGTGAGATTTCTTCATGTCATTCCATTCTCACGATAGCTCCACACTGAGCTCCATCGCTGACTCTTACCGATACGGAGGACCTGTAATTAAATCGACACAACGACGAGAGAACCCCGGAGAGGAAATCTCTCCAACCATCCTGGAAGAATCAAATAAATTTAGCGCTGCATGATTAGTAAGAAGGCGGACAAAGTAATAATTCCAAATTCAAACACATACATATATTATTATTTTGTGTTGTATGTGATTAGGTGTACGGGGGTACACACTGGACTCGAAAGTAAACATTACTCAGGAAGAGGGAAGGAACAACGTCGTTTTGGCCAAATCGGGGTTGTACGACAAGGAACCCTTATAAAGTTGTAACACGATCAAACGCCCAACAGGCAATAAATTAAGGCAACTGCCCGACAAAACCAAAATATTAATTGGACAAGATTTCACCTAGAACAGCCGAGTGCATGTTCACACCCAGAACAATGACAGTGTAAAATATATTTAATTTGAAATTGGTTAATATAGTTAGTGTTAGATAATATAATAGCTACCTATAAACCCAATGTGAATATAAAAAGAATATGATTTTTCAAATAATTAAAAGCTAAACACTGCAGAAATCGCTGCAACAGATCATCCACATGCAATCTACATCATTTTTCGATTATCTTGCTTTGGCTTTTCTTCATAAACTGTCCTCTCACAATACTCCTACCAAATTTCTTTTCTAACTGCTCTAGTTCTATTCGATGTTTTTCTTCCTCAATTTTACGTTGTTTCTCTTCTTGTTCCTTCTTGATTCGTTTAGCTCCTTCTTTTGTAGCTAAACAAACGTTATCACAAGGAATAGAGGTAGTTCCACTACGATTTTTCCTCACAAGATATTTCAGTTTTAAGATTTGTACATGCGCAATAGATGTTAACTTTCTTTCTGCAGCTATCAGGATTCGGGCATGCCCCGAAATGGCATGTAGCAGCACATCTATGTCCACCTTGGATACTTATTAATGCATATATGTCTGCAACGTTTTACTTTTCTCTTTTTCTTCAAGATCTTCCTTGCTTAACTCCGTTGTATTAAATTCCACACATTTATAAAATGCTTGTGACAGCCCGCAATGGCGATTTATTTTAATAATTGCCGAACAATTAGCAAAAGGAAATACACGACCTGGTGTTTTTTTGCAAGGGTCACTACACCCTTCTGGTCTAAGTGTTACTTTTACGATTATCGCCAGAGTATACTTTGTCCACTCAAAGACTCGACTCTACTTTTCAAAATCATAAGGCCAGACTATCTATCGTCAGACTGTAAGAATTTAGTTTTTTCCTCTACCAATTTTGTTTTTTTGTCGTCGCCTACTTCATTGATATTTTATTTTGATTCCGACCGCAAGGTGTTTTTATTCTCAAACTTTTTGATATTTCCGGGACATGGGGGAGTAGGCATCCGCTCGAAATACCCGACCGTTGGTTTGCAACGTCTCAAGCCAAACAATCATATGTTAAATCCAATCTGGGGTCGAATGAAGGACATTCAGACTATTGCCAGGGCTACTAGCTGAATTACAAATTTACATCCCTTAAGAAAACTTAAGCAGTGCAATATTTGTTTCGCGATTTGGAATACATCACAGATCCTGAAGTGTGAGCATGAGCTCCCGCTCTAGAAGGCAAGATTTAGCACATGCCTAACTTACATTATCGAAACCATAAGTCTAACGAAAAGGAGAGTGATCACAGAATCTGGGTAGTGGGTTGCATGGGATTGGGAGTATATCACCTTGCTTAGCTCGGTCCAAATTTCAATATTTTTGGAATACCAACTGCGGCAAGCTCCTCGGTCTGCACTTGGGAATATGCTTGAAACTAGCTTCTAGCCTCATGGTACGGTAAAAGTGTCCCTGTATTTTCTGTTCTGCTGCGAAGCCTGCGATTTTTCTTATATCTCGTATGCCCCTACCGATTATGCCTACATCATCAACATATCCCGAAACCTGCATACTTTTTGTGAAAGTATTACCACGTAATCTAGCCTCAGCTCCTTGTAAAGATGATTACGTCGATAAATTGGAACAAATATTGGAGCCATCCCTTCACCCTGTCATACGGCCTTGTTTATCTTTTGAAACTACCCACAAAAATATCCTCAAATGCAATCTCCAAGGATGCAGAGGTGCTTGTACACCTAAAAACGCCTGGAGAAGAACAGAAGGTTTGAGGAAGCTCTTTGTCCCAAGTGGGTTGAAGAAAGATAATATATTTAATTCCTGGAAAAGTCTTTACTTACTGGTATTCGGGAATTTCGGGAAATATTCCAGTAAGCAGATCCATAAGGAGATGGATAGACTCTGTAACGGCTGATGCTGAGGCAATGCTCAACATTCAGAAGTGGAGACATTCTGGCACCGTCAAACTTGGAGTAATTCCTTAGAGGAAACCAAGGCTCGATCTGGGCAGTAGCTTCCTACTTCTCTCTTCCCCTTTACTATCTATCGACTAGAGCTTGCTGTTCGGCATTGCACTCTATACGAAGAAAATAGATTGTCGACAGTACAAAAGGCTTTCCCTGAGCTCTAGTCTTCCACAAAAAAAAAAAAAAAAAAAAAAGTAGCGCCATCGGATGGTTGGATCCGGTTGGTCCTCTGTCGATTTCGAATATTAAATGTGAAAAGTGTGCAAATAATACAAAAGCTAAAAAAATAAGTGTCGACCAAAAGGCGAGGCGTTAAGTGAAATAAATAAAGTGTCGAATAAAGAAATTGCTCGAGTTATAAGTTGTAGCTAATCAACAGTGCGTCAAGCAGGATTCGACCCCAAGGCAGTCATTTCGGGTCATTGTTGTTCATTCTCTTTCATAGGTGTACCCAGGTGGGTGTTTTGGTAGTTCAAACACCCCCCGAAATAAAGGCAAGAAAATTGTGAACACAATTCGCTTAAGGGGGTTCTACACTATACAACGGTTGGTGCGATATCGGCGTAATATGATGGTCGCATGCTACGATTGTCTCGTCTATTTGCACTGAAACAACGGTTGTGCCGATATCGCTCGGTTGTTAGTTGCTAACTATAAACCGGCGTAGTACGCACAACCGTTGCATCGTGTGGGTAAAATTTCACAATAGTTGCATCAATTTCATGTTAGTACTTCTCCGCAAATTATTAGTAGTTGAAATGGCTAAGTAGAAAATACGACTGAAAATAATTTCAGTCGCAGACGAAATTGGTACGTGTGTGTGCAGTGCTATAGTTGTTGGACCAATAAAAATAAAGTGACAACGCATGTTGGTCCAACCGTTGTATCGTGTAGAAGCCCCTTTACTCAGAAGGAAATGTAAGCACCGAAATTGACATAGCATGGCATATGTGATCAAAATTTCCCCAACTAATTTTTTCGTCAAACATTAACGAAACATAATAATTCGGTCTGGAGCGAACTTGATTTTATGTCAAGCACCTTATGTCACTGTGGTGTTATAGGGTTTTATGACTTTTTTACGACCCTTTTAATGGCAAAGGCAGTACGGCCAAACTGCGGGGACAAAAGGCTCTGCTTGAAAAAGTGCATTGTAGTTCCACACAATACGGGCTTTTCCACGATTCAGAAAAGTAAATGCTCACGCACGCTTTTTACTGAGCTCAACCAGAGTTGACTTATAAGTCATGGAAACAGACATAGATTTTCAACTCTGCTCAACTCATTTGAAAATAGGTAGGCAGAACTGAGTTCACGCACAGAACTAAAAATGGCACACTGGCAAAGGTACAAAAATTAAAAATGTCGCGCCTCGCTTGGACGTCAGAACAGACTTTATATTTAATAATTACCTTTAAAGAAAAATGGATTATAAAATTAATTGATGGAAAAAGCTGGAGGAAGACGGAAGGCAGAAGTGGAAACGCATAGAGTTAAGTTGTTGAGTTGAAGTGTCATTTCAACTCAACTCGACTCCCATGGAAACTTGGTATTTGTCAAAGGCCTTTTCCCCAATAGCGCGTGCGATCTAAGTCCGCGTAGTGAGGATGGCCCTTAAAGTGAGCGAGTGTTGGTTGAGCGAGATATCGCCACCGAGCAGCCTAATTAAATAAGTATATGTAGTCACAGAAGCATTTTTGGAGAAATAATGCCGATGATGAGTTCAAAACTATTTTCGAAGCAGCTTGTGATGCTTTGTTACCAAATGAATGTATCATACTAATGCTTTGCATAGCAAGAAGACAAGTGAATCGCATGTATGCTCTAGCCTCCAATGTTCAAAGCCACTACAAAATCAACTGTTTTATCCGATTTTTAGATCATGTAATGAGCCATCTAACTGTTCATTTTTCCAATCATCGCAAAAACATTACTGCTTTATGCAGCATTTTGCTCCAAAACTGTGTAACAACTTGTGTTAAAGCAGGTATTGCATTGTAAAGTATGCAGGAATTCTGCCAGAAACAAATGCAGCAATTGTCAAAGCTGAGTTCAAAATGTGGCGAGAAGTGCGCCGCTCTGACAATAGCGCTAAAAGTGCTGTGAAAACATTGGACCACTGTAACCCGCGCTTATACTCGAAGAGCCAGTTTAGACGGTGCGCTCCAGCGCATGTGCCTCACGAACGTTTGGAGATGAAGGAAGAAGTGGGAATGATGGGTGCCTCTCATTCTTCTTTTATCCACAAAGTTTGTGAGGCACATGCGCTGGAGCGCACCGTCTAAACTGGCTCTAATATCGGCTCTAAATACTATTAAAGCTTGTACGTGTCATTAGTACGGGCTCACCTTGAATATGCCTCTGTTATTTGGGCTCCAAAGGGCATGAAGTTCACATCAAGAGGATTGAGTCGGTGCAAAAATCCCTTTCTAGATATGCGCTTCGTAAATTAAGATGGGAGTGCAGCTTACCCAGATACGACGTTCGATGCAATTTGCTAGGCTTGAAATTCCTAACGCATAGGAGGAATATCGCAGCGGTAATGCTAGCTCGTGATGTATTAATGAGCAACATCAACTCTACGAATTTTCTTCCTCTTTATTATTTATACGCCCCTGAAAGAAGCATACGCACTAGGAATATTTTAAAAATGCCCTCACATCGTACAGCTTATGGTTCACACGAGCCTATTTCCTTTTCAACAAAGCTATTTAATATCGCGAGTTCTCATGTAGATTTCACTTTGCCTCGTGATTCTTTTCGGAAATTAATTTTAGAACTTAATTTTTAGTCGTTAAAGTTTGATTAGTTTATTAAATTCGATTTCCTTTCCTTATATTTTTTTTTTTTTGGTCTTTTTGAAAAACTTAATTTTTACGTTTAATGTTGTAGATCTGAAGAATGAGTTGCTTCTGAAGATCGAAATTGCAGGTTCAATTATGATTAGTATTTACTATGATTGTATGTGCTATGCAATTGGACAGTTGGGAAATAGTTATTTTTTCCGATGAATCCAAATTCAATCTTATGGAACCAGACGGAACAGCCAGAGTTCATGGGAGAAGAGGAGAAAAATATTCAGATGAATGCATTAAAGTATAGCTGTGTTCCAAAATTGCTCCAAAGTGCTCGCAAGCAGTTGGCTTTCGTTCTCTACTCATGCCTTTGTTGAGAAGTAGGAACGAGTAGGCCAACTGCTTGCGAGTACTTTGCTCGAATTTTGGAACACAGCTTATATTTAGTCTTCTGCAGGTGTTGGTTGATGATGAGCTTCCCATGACCAATAAAATTCCATTTTTCCCTAATTGGTCTCTTTTAAAATCTTTCCCTCTTCCAGCAAAATTCAATTTACTTATTTACCTATAGTCCGGGGAAATTAGCATTTTAACGAGATAAAATTCCAAAATGACTGAAAATTGGACCACAGCTTCCTTGGGACTTTTTAAGAAAATAATTTCGGAATCACAAAAAAAAACATGGCCGCCGGAGATATCAGTTTTTGACAAAAAAATCACTCAAAAACTGGTTTTTTCGAAAAAAATTTTGATCAGTCAATACGAAACGTTATTGCCTACAAAAAGCTCATTGTCATTTTATCGAAAACCTAACCCTTTCGAAGTTATTCAAGGTCAAAGTTTCCAAAAATCACTTTTCAGCCAAAAAATACTTTGAATAATTCGGAAAGGTCAAGGTTTTCGAAAAAATTTCAAGAGGGGTATTTTGTAGGCAATAATGTTTTGATTGACTGATCAAAAAAAATTTCGAAAAAAACCAGTTTTTGAGTGATTTTTTTTGCCAAAAACTGATATCTCCGCCGTCCATGTTTTTTTTTGTGATTCCGAAATTATTTTCTTAAAAAGTCCCAAGGAAGCTGTGGACCAATTTTCAGCCATTTTGAAATTTTGTCTCCTTTCGTGCCTTTTTTTGCTAATTTCGCCGGACTAATAATACTTTACACCATGTCTCATGGTTCCTTGTCACTTTGTTCAAACCGATGTTACTTCACAGGTCTTGTTGCGTTAAGATCAATTTTGGGTCAATTCATAAATCAATGCAGAACTCGATGCTGACTCACTTATTCCATGTGCGCCGATGGGGTAAGTTGCTCATCACTCGAAGTGTTAATGTTGCGTGACTATGGAATTCCTTTGATCGTCAATTTGTGTCTTTCTAGTTTAGGTTGCACACCTGCTTTATATAATTGTAGTCTCGGGCTCTGTTTGTGATCTTTTAGTGATCTTGACCATGGAAATTTCCGTTTCGTTTTTTCCGGATGCTCTCGGCATTACATATGCGCGGGTTCATTCGCTTTTTTAATTAACTTGCCTTATCGGAATTTGTTACAGGTTTTACTAGCTTTTATTAATTTTTAATTGTTTTGCGTCTTTGGGTATTAAGTGCGTACTGGCACTTCAGCATTCTCCCAATTATCAGGCATTCCCCTTGTGTTAGATATGGGGAATCATCATATCTAAGGAAGTACGTTCTCTACTAATCCTCCGATCGTCCGTGAATGCTCCAAAGTACAAAGAAGTCATAGGCAGCGGCGTTATTCCAAATCTGGGTGTACAACACAATTTCCCTAAATTTAATCAACTCAGGTGATATACCTATCTTCTAGAGGAGATTTGTTGTTCTTCAGTTGGCTTACAGGTTTGGTTGGTTTCGTTGGTTTACCTGAGCAAGTTATGGTGGCTTCAGCTCAGTACTATTGTAGTTATTATTTTCCTCCTATTGCTCATAAAGAAGTTGGTTAAAATATTCTTTCCATCTGTCAATGATGCTTTTACTTTTTCAGTAAATTTCCTTAGCTTAGATTTCTTGTTTCGTCGTCATAATGTTAAAGGAAAGATAATTATATAATAAAGTATCTGGACAACAGCCTAAAAGCCTAAAAAATTCCAAAGCGAAATTATTGCACTATGTAAGACATTTGCGACAAAAAGACTCGATTTCTATGTTGGGGTAAAACAAACAAGCAGATTGCCCTTGCGCAATTTTAAGAAATGTAGACAGCGAAACCATATACAATAATCATCCTACATTATGCTGTCGTGTTAAGAATACAATTATTTTGCAGCAATTGACATAGTTTTTTTTTGTTCAAACTAAAAATTCAAATACCTTTCTATAAAATTAATATTCACCAAATGTCATCAAATTACGCACCTGTAAATTCCAAATAGAATACAAATATACAAAGGCACGAGGAACAATCGCATATCAAACTGCAATAAGGTTTTTTTTTTGTTTTAAATCTATGTTAAATAATTTACGTGCAAAGAAACAAAATTTTCTACTCATCATGTCAAGGTAGACAGCTGCTTCTGTGATACTTAGAATTCATCACGTCAAAGTCCGATAGGCGCAAATTACAAACCATCATTGTAATTAATTGCTTATGCTGTTGTCTATTCTCATAAAGACTCACTTACTTGAGTGGCTTTGTACAAAAATTATTTTTTCTCACCTGTAAATCTCTCTAATTGGATCCCCTTCTAACCTTGAACAATTCTGAATATGAATTGCACGGGAATTTTCAATTTAGCAAAAACAGAAAAATTAAATACAAAAAAAACAACACAATAATAACAATAATAATAATAAACAGGTAAAATTTACTCTTCCATGCTGCTCATTGTGTTCACAGCCTTGATTAACAGCAATTCAATAAAGCTCGCACAAATAGGAAGACCGCCTCACCTGCTTTATTCAAATTAAGACATCTTCCTAATTTGGGTGCCAAAGCGAAATTGAAGAATGCGTAATGACTAGGAAATGAGAGAGAATCGGTGATTTTGTTTTTTTTCACCTGACGGGTTTTTTTTAAAGATGGGCATAATAACTGAAAAAATTTCGATTATTATCTATCAGTGATTTGATGGCTATTATAATTGGCAATTATGCTGGATGGCATTTTAATTATTTCTTCCTTATGTTTTATTTAATATTTTGCGTTATGAAACTAATGTCTTTGAAGTTGTAGAGATTCAGTTAGGATTCAAGTTGGTTTCTGCTCTATTTAAATTTTTCGGTGATATTGATTATTGATAAAAATTATTGGTAACAAATGGCCTTGATAAAAATGATACTACATCAGTTTGCACGTTGCAAAATTCTCAAGGTGCAAACTGTGTGTAGTTGTATACAACTTTTGAATGTAATTTTGAGCCCAAGAGAGTATAGTCAATGAAGATATTTTGTTCAGGATTATGGATATCGGTTACACTTGTTAATCGGATATATCCAGTAAATGACTAGTGCTTTCTCTACCTCTGATGAAATATCTAGAGTGCTAACCAAATTCTATTCGACAGGCTTTAGAACAAAAATTTCCACTGCGACCTCCTTGTGTGTTTGACTGACCTTCTCAACCATCCGCACTCATTGCTTTGCGAGTCTGGTCTGGTTGCTCTAGATATCTCTAGTGCTCTGTAGTGCTCTAGTGCTCTAGTTTGGCACCCTGTTATCTAGAAATTTTAGATATGTTTCGGTGGTTCAATACAATCAATTTCGATTATGTGTCCTAGAAAAGGTTCACAATATATGTACCACACCTAGAAAACTAAAGTTTCCATTTGAATTTTCAGAAAGATTTACATAGATCAAGAGAAGTTGAAATATTCCTGAAGATTTTAAAATCGAACTATGGTGATACTCTAGCAATATATTTATGACCACAAGTTTGCGAAGAAAGAAGCTGGATTTCAATTCAATGGCAAGAAACTGCATTGACCCATGGCACATTTATGCGCCAATCTATTCTTTGAAAACATCAAAGAATTCGGCTGTTCATCCCTCATATTGGGGTAAAATAGTGCCAATTACTCTAATTTAAACTAGTTGGTGTAAGATTATTTTTGACAAAAATTAAACAGACAAACTATGACATTGCTCAATACTTAGTTAAGCTTGTGGTGAAATACAACATTAAAATAAAAGGGCCACCGGTTTTATGGAATATTGTTTTTGGAAAAATGGGTTTGGTTAAGATTTTCTATAACCATAGGTAAAGCGTCAGTTTGGCAAGACAGTTTGCTGAATATGAATTGTCTAGAGCAGTGATTCCCAAAGTGGTCCATATGGACCCCGGGGGGTCTATGGCATGATCCAGGGGTCCGTGATAATTAAAAATTATTTTGGGGGTGCGCCAAGCACTACCGGGGGTCCGCGAAAAAGATCGGAAGTTTTTATATAAAAAATTACAAAAATTTAAAAAGCGATGTTTCCCGCGTGACCACGCGGCGCGGACGAAATCGTAATTATTATTCAAATTATTCTTAAATTATTCAAATTATTCTTAAATTATTTGATTAAATTTTCTCAAAACTAAAAGTATTATATCTGCATTTGTTACAAAACTTTTGTTATACAAACAGAGTTTTGGGCAGAGGAGAATGCTCTCGGGCGCTCGCAGGTGGAACGCTCTTTACCAATGTTCTCATGTTATTAATACTGGAAATTTTCGTTAACGCCCCATGCTTTTTACATTTAAGTAAGTTTTATAAATTTTACCATCATTTTCATTTATTTCATTCTGAGCTTGCTTTTGAAAGGTAGGTTGTTCCCATATACTGGCTGGAGCAATAAAAACTTTACATTCAAAATTCTTTTTTACTTTTTAGTTCATTTTGAAATAAAAGCGTGTTTTTTAGTTTTTTTAAAATATTAATTTTTATTTTCTACCTTTTAGCCTATTGTTATGTCTTCCATCATTTTGTGGCGGCCGCCACCGTATTCTACTCGTCATACCCTTTTTTTGGATACCCATACCAAGCGGGCTGTAAAGAAAAAAGGAATCCGCCGCCAGTGTGAATTTGGAATGGAGTAACACAATTAATTCTATTCTACTTGTCATACCTTTTCATTTGATACTCATGTCGCGGGGTCGGGGAACACCATTGTAAAATTCTCCCGCCATCTTGGAACCGCCATATTTATATTTTAACACAAAAATCAGAGTCCATTGTCACGCGAACTATGCGTATGTGCAAAATTTGAAGTTGATAGGTAATATTTTCTGCTTTTTAGTCTACATATTATGTCTTCCGCTATTCAGTTTTGGCCGCCATTTTGAATTTAGAATGACGCCACACAGCTAATAAAATTCTACCTGACATAGGGCGCGTCTAGGCCCAAGTTGCTTTAACTCTGTTAAATTATCGCTGCTAACTTAACACCGTTCTCTCTCTAACAAACAACTAATAACAACCAAAATTATAACATTTCTCATTTTATAAATAATAACAAACAAAAAAAATTAATAATAATAATAATATCTTCATGCTGTATTAAAATATTACTAAATTATCTGCTTACAACAAAAATTCATAAGTAAACGTTAACCACTTTTGACAGTTAGAAACTGCGCTCCAACGCTAAATAAATTGATGTTTATGCCGTTGTTAACATGCCTATTGCAAAAACCGGCTGCCATCTTGGAACTGCCATCTTGATTTTTTTTCAAAATGGTCAGACTGCATTGTCACTCGAACTATTCATACATATGTGCAAAATTTGAAGTTGATGGATATGTGTATAAGTTCCGGGTGCCGAAAAGCTTTTATTTTTGTTCATCTTTTGCAATTATTGTTTTCGTTTTTTTCCAAGGGCGAGTATCGTTTTTCTAAGTGGGCCCCGCACTAAGTACTAACCACGTCCAATGTTGCTTAACTTCTGTAATCGAACGAGAACCGGTTTATTGAGTATGCTAATGGCACGATTTATGGTCATTAAGATAATTGCCAGTTTTGCTCGCTCTATAAAATTTCTGAAAATTCCAGTAAGCTCAAAATCAGCTCCCCTGAGCAGCGCTCCCAATTTTTCCCGCTGAGATCCTTCTGACTTAAAATTATTTAAATATTAAGTATCTATGTACCTATTTTTCAAGCACAATTGCATTTTTTCTTTTGTTTTCTTAACAATTAAAAATGACCTAATTCATTTACCTAGCTACGTGCAATTGTCCTCTCAGAGAGAACAGATTAAAGTATTTTTAGTAGATTTTATTATATCATAAAATTTGATTCACTTGGATTGGAGGGTGCATGATTAAGTTTTTGTTATAGTAAGTTTGGGAATCACTGGTCTAGAGAAAGGGAAATTATTGAAATTGGTCTTACTAAGATTTTTCGTTTTATTGAGCTATGTAATAATGATAACGCTTATGATAGTCATCTTGCACGGCCAACTATACACAAATTGATCCTAAGTTTTTTCTGGAATTAACAAAAACGGAAAGAAAAAACCAAACCATTGCCCAACGCCTTCAAAATCACTTAGTTGTCTGTCACCATAAAGGCATCTGTAAACTGCAGCGATAAAAAGGCTATAGACAATATTGTTTAACAGAAGTAGGTGTAATAGATTATACTCGTTTATATCGTATGACTGCACAAATAGTGAAAATTATTAAACGCTTTACGCCTCAAGTCTTACTGAAATATAACGCTATCCACTTGGCGTATAAGATACCCTGCCCAATAAGGCGGAGCAAAAAAACCTTTCCCTGTATCACAAACAATATACTTTGGCAGCCTTTTTAGATATAGAAGGCGCCTTTAACAACGTACGTACGGAATCGATTCGAGAGGCTCTCATAGCCCTAAACGTAGAAGCAAGCCTCAGGCAATGGCTAGCAGCAGCTCGAGAATTATTCAAGCGGATTTGGAAACTGGAGACCTGCACTATCTCTAGGGCGACTTTGCCGACTTATAACAAAGAAAAAACAATGGGCCTCTTAAACAAACCCCGACGAGATATTGCCAGAATCGCGGCAATCATCACGGGACATTGGCCCATAGGAGCCATCCCGTTGGGCATCCTGTTCAACGTCTGTTGTCGTAGCTGCGGTTAGACGAACGAGAAAGAAACACTTGTTCACTTCCTGTGTAAGTGCCCGGCTTTAGGTAAAGCCAGGCAGGGCACACTAGGCAGTTACGTTTTGTAAGACTTAAAAGAAATTTCCAGACTGGAGATCAGATCACTGTTAAGCTTCCTAAATTCCAAAAGATGGCTTTAGTCAACCGTCACACCTGACCAAACAACCACTCAACATAAGGTACACGAGTTGTGGCAACAAAACCCTTCACCTACCTAGCATAACCCTGTTTAATTGTTACAACCACTAGTAGTTGATCATTTTGTTCATGTCTAAAATTTTTAGTTGCAAATGTACCAGTTAAGGAGAGATTTCAGTATTATTAAAAAGAGATCGAAATGTTCTTCTTGTTCTTCTTATTTAGTGAGGTATTGGGCCCAAAAGTACTACGGCATTGCACTTGGCCTATTGTACTACACTCTATACGTCATATTTATAGGTCAGACAGCTTGAATAGGTTCAGCAGTCTGTCTAGTTGCTTGTCGCTTAGGCTTGTCTGTTCGAGCTATCGCGTGGCACTCACCGAGAACATGAAGTGCTCCAATAGCAGGTTCCGCGCCGATGAATGATATTAATTGGTCCATAAGCCCAGTGCAGATCATTAAACGACAGTGCAAAACCTACCCACTGCCATGCACCCTTTGACACTATAAGGGTGATTTCGAAAATGCATCACTGCGGTATCACTGCAGAATTCAGCAATTGGAAGTCTGTAGCTGAATTCTGCAGTGATACCGCAGTGATGCAGTTTGGAATCCACCCTAACTTTACATCTTCGCTTGGTACGCTTTGATTTGAAGGATGTGCACCTCTCAATTACTACATTCGTTTTGCTCATTTCCGCTGCAGATTCAGAGTTAACAACGCCACCACTTGAAGATCGCAGTAGGAGATTGGGAGTGCGAGGTGAGAAGCGTCATATTCGAGAATCCGCCATCAGGCTGTAATCACTCAGACCCCATAAAACGCCTTGAACGTTTACTAGCTTGAATATCACAACAACGAATTGCTTAACCTAAATAAAATTATAAAGCAGACTTTGCCAATAGTATGAGGAGCTCGCAAGATCGAATTTTGAAATCGATTATTTCTGATGTACGAAATGTAACGAGTTTCTTCTACACAAATTTAGCTTACGAAATGGAAGTAAAAAAATTGGCAAATTAAGGTTGATAATCCTCATAAAGACAAAGTTTTCTTCTTACTTCAATTTCCGTCAGAAACTTAAAATGATTGATGAAAAAAAATGTTTATGTACTTTTAAAAGTAAATAAATATTATACTGGCTTAAGGCCACAAAAATCTTGATACTATATTTGTCGTTCTTAAAACATGAAAATCCGGCCATTCACAGCTAGATTGCCTAAATAAATCAGTTTTCTTAGCGGATGCTGACATGAAAAAACTAGCCTTCAAAATAACACCGAAATTGCAATTCGTTACAAAAGACTGTCTGCTGCGCATCCGGTGAACTTATTCGATTGAGATCAATTCCAAAATGAATTTCCGTTTAACAGCTGGACAAGGCTGAATCGAATGGATTAGTATCTTTTTAAGGAATATAAAAATGGCAGCGAAGATAGAGCAAACATGATTTTTTTGTGTATGCTACGTAATATTGCGAAATATGTCCTCGATGAAGACATCCATGTAAAGAACGTAATATGCAGTAGGAAAAGTGTCCTAATAAAACAAACGTTTGTGTAGGTATGGTCAATGTTGTTAGGTAAAATCCGATTACAGAGCAAACATGATTTTTTTCTGTATAAATATTACGTAATATTGCGAAATATGTCCTCGATGAAGACGTACAGGTAAAGAACTTAATATACAGCAGGAAAAAGTGTCCTAATAACAAAAAAACGTAGGTACGATCAAGGTATGGTTAAATAAAACCAGATTAGTTGGAAGGTCAAAGTGGTTAACCTCTGATGCCCTTAAGGTAATTGATGAAGATTTTTGCACAAACTGAACTTGTTTTTGGAGTTTTTGTGTTACTGCAGAAGCCGCTGCTGATTTCTAGCGTAGTAACAGCAACGGTTTAACCATTTAAGATATCTTCTGTATTTATTACCTGCTATTAAAAGTCATACGCAAAAAAAGCCAACTTCCAAACTCGTAAAAATTTTTATTTATGTATTTATGGCACATTTACGGGAAATAAATCATGTAAATTTTCATTATTTATTATTCCCGACTAAATAAGTCTATAAACAAAGTGGCCAGCGATTTGTGCCTGTCTACTTAAGTGAATCTTTAGATTAAAGTCCATAGAATCATCTGTCAGAAATGTAAGAGCCGAGAGTGGGTTTTTATAGTACGAAAAGCAGCGCACACACATCTCCAGAGTAATGATTACGTAAAAACGCAATTAAAGAATGAAGTTTCTAGGTAATTACCGTGAATTACGTTCACTGTTTGAAGCTATTATCGGCGTGCAGTCGACACTGACACTCTTTCGTTGATGCTTTATTAGAGTGACCGAATCATGTAAGCGAAAATCTGATGATACAAACGAAATGAATTCACTACAAAATGCTAGACTAGTGAGAAGTTTTATTACAATGGATTTTTTTTTGTATTTTGTGGCTTTGTTTTTATTCGTAGGTAGTTTCAGTTTCATCTTCAATTAAAATGAATTGAAGACAGATGAGATAGAAAAGAAATTTATTGTAGAAAAGGCTTTTTAATGGTGTTTAAATTTGAACATTTTAGCTTAACCTTAAGAAAAATTGTATCAAAAAAAAAAAATAATTAAATTTAATACCTCTTTCAATGTTGTTCAATTATTTTATATATCTTTTTTCTTGTATTTCTTTACAGATCTCAGAATGAATTTTTTATACCTAGTCGGTGTGTTTGTGTACCATTGCCATGTTTTCATACAAGCAGATCCTGTTGGTAAGTAATCACAGATTTTAGAGATTAGTTTAATTAGATTGAATTTAACCTTAACTCTTTTTCTGGGAATTTTAACCTTTATAAGTGAGTTATTTCTGAGCTATGTCAAGATCCATCCTATGTCAAGATCCATCCTACTGTTGTAAATTAACATTGTTGAAAGATTTGTTGCTGTTTGTGATTAAAATAACAGGGCTGCGGAGTCGGTCCCAAACATTTGCGACTCCGACTTCAATGTTTTTAAATTTTAAATCCGACTCCGGCACCGACTCCTACTGCGACTCCTATATAAATGGAAAATATTTAAATTTGTAACGAAGAACAAAGAAGAACTAATTTTATTGTGTAGCGTATTCTTTTACCACGTTCATCTTTCCTTATTCCGGGAATTCCGTAATTTTTTAAAATAATTTAAAATAATTTTACATTTTCAAAAATCTAAAAACGAAAATTTTGACAAATTTTGAAATCTTTAAATTGCTCTAGTTCAAAACAGAGAAAGCTGAAAGTTGTACCAATTTTTTCTGCTTTAATAAGGCTTTAATGATATACAACATAGTATTAGTAGTAAGAATATAACTTAATAATAATTTTTGACATAAAAATCATGTTTTTTCAATTTTTTGAAAAAATTATATTTTGTGCATACACTCATATGCCTAAATTTTGCATGGGACGACATTGGGATCATATTGAAATAAAATATTTTTGGTACTTAAGGACTGAACGTTCAATGGAGGAAATGTAAAAAAAAGAGGTAACACCCCCACTGATAATATCACCTTTTACTAATTTGGGTATGGCGAATTTAATAAAAATAAAACCAACCCTATAACTTGATCAAAAACTACCCCCAGGACAACCCTTATTACTAATGGGGCCCATCCACGGGCCAACTAGTTGCCCAAACTGAGTTGTGTAAAGAGTTGGTGTTTTGCCATAAACGCTTCAACAGAATTTATACTTCTACTGTCAATTTCATATTTTACAGGCAATTTGTAAGTTAAATGAAATTGTAGAAAACGCGCGATTGAGATTTAGAATAATAAAAAATGGATAACCATGATTTTTTTATATTAATTATACTTTTTTTTAATTATTAATATAAATATTTATATGTTTTCAAAATATAAACTCAATTCTAAAATTATAAATTCTGAAACTAATGTCAGAACTTTCAAAATTTAAATTAAAAATAACGCAAAACAATGAAAATTTAACTTGTAAAAAATTATATCCTTCGAATTTATTCAAGAAGTTTGCCAAACTGAAATAAACACAGCGCGACTAGTTGCCCAAACTCTTGGCCCCGCCCCCATAAAGTTAAAAGATTTTGGTTTATCCCAACTGAATAGCCAACTGTCAAATCAGTTTGCCAACTGCCCCACACACGCCTTGATACAGGGACAACACAACTCAATTTGGGCAACTAGTTGGCCTTTGGATGGGCCCCATTAAATTGAGTATTTCGCAGTTGCTTATTTAAACAAGCCACCACTATTTCTGTGTACAAATAGCCCTTACTGTAAGCTATTTTTTGAGCCCATGATCAACCCAGGTGAAGCAGAAGCCACCCCACAGCACCCCCTGAACTTGAATTAGTTTTTTACGTCCAAAATAAAGCTTCATCGCAGCAATTTTTAAGAACATACACCTACTAGATATAACACAAATTTTAGAAACCATACCTACCCCTCGGGCATCGGAGACCACCCCCACCATTAGAGGGTGAGAACTAAATTATTAAATTTTATACCTAATTTACAAAATAAGCCTAAACTACAAAATAACTAAAAAAAGTAGAAATCCAAAAATCTGAAAATTTGTTTTTTTCTTTGTTTCCACCAGAAGAACAAATATAAAAAATTAGGTGATTTGAAGTCCATGAGGTCCAAAATTATTTAAAAATTGTGACCCAGTTGTGTTATTTTACGCAAATAAAAATTTGAAAATTTTTATAATAAAAATTTATAGTTTTTTTCCTGGAAGAAAACAAAAGCAAAAAATTACAATATATAATTTGTAAAAGGAGCCGGAGTCGTCAAATTTTTTGATTGTTTTTCCGACTTCGCCTCCGACTCCACTAACCAGAAAATTCCTTCCGATTCCGACTCCGACTCCCCAGCCCTGGTTCTTCAATTATATTATTAGTGGAGTCAGAAAAGCAAAACATAAGGAATTGTTTCCAGTCTCTTAATTTGCTTTTGTAATATGTCAGTTCCATCAAGTACTATACGAAATAAACGTTTTCTACCCCTACTCAATTTATCGGCCGTTTGGTGAAAAAACGACAATTTTGGTTGATGAGTATTTCTCGGTATGCGTACACCATCGTGGCACCCTTGACCTTCTTACGGTGGAGTGGTGAGAATCTTACATCGGTCTAGCAGCAGGGAATGTGTGCAACTGTCCATTCCTACGACAGGAGAAATCTACTGACTATACTCACCCACCCTTTTTTGCATGGCGTTCAAGTCCAGACCGGTACGATTATTTCAGCCTGGCGTCATCAGCATGCATTGCATTTTTTTGCCTTTCTCTGTTTCTTTGTGCTTCGTAATGCTTAAGCTTCTGGTGGATGGCACTTAGCACCACTTCCATCATTCTCCACATATCCTCCGACCTTATCATATGGTCCAAGATATACCTGCACTTCAGCAACTGCTTGCAACACAGTCCTGTGCTCCGAAAATTTATGGCATTTAAAGAGGATATGCTCCTGTTGTCTTTTTTATCGGCCAGGCGTTCCTGGCAGAAGGATGAATCGTCCAACCTGAATCGGTGAAGGTATGCTCTTTAACCGCCATGCCCACTAGTAGCGCCAGCACTTCATCATACATGATGATCCACAGGAGAGGCCCTAGGACGGAGCCTTAGGGGACTCCGCAAGTTGTCCTATAATCTCTTACTCCCTCGTCTGACTCGCAGTGCAGTGTCCTACCAACAAGGAATTCTAACACAATGCGCACTAAATACTTCGGAGTATCAAGTTTTATCAACGCCTCGACGATCTTGCTCCACCTCGCGGTGTTGAAAGCATTTTTCACGTCAATGCGCAACTCTTACTCACATCCATTGCTGCCCCTGCAAGGCTAGTCACCATATTGACAGCATCCGTTGTCGATCTAGCTTTCCTGAAACCGAATTGCCTTTCTGATAAACCGCCTTCCCGCTCGCAGCTTAGGAGTAGTCTGTTGTATATCACCCTTTCGAAAAGCTTGCCCATAGTGTTGAGAGAGATTCGGGTCCCCTGGTCGCTTACCTGGCTTCGGGATGTGCACAAGCTTTTGGCGCTTCCATTGCTCAGGGAACACTCCTTTCCTCAGACACGCTGTGAATACTTGGGTGAACTCACCTGGTGCCACACTGGCTGCTAGCTTCACCGCTATGTTCGGTACACCATCCAGCCCAGGGGCTTTTCCAATGGCAATCCTCTTCCCAGCTTCCACAATTTCTCCCTCCCTGCCGCCCTCGCTCGCCTGCTTCAACTACGTTTACTGCAGGCAGGCTATCCATGTTCCCTTTCTGTGGGAACAGGGTCCATATTACTGCCAGATTAGTTCTCTATAAGCTATATTTTTTCACATAAAATATAGGGCTTTAAAAAAGTTTAATTTGGAAGCTAGCACCTACTGAAAGGATAAAAAATTGTTAATTGAGTTTTAGTTTAAAATTATGCAAAAAAATGAATACATTTATACCAAATCGATGTCGATGTTGAATGGAAAATGAATGCATCAAATAATAATTGTATAATACCATGAGTTTCATATTTATTTATTGAAATTGTAAAACAAAACGCATTTTCAACTCATATTGAACATATTTTATAGCATTTAACCAGAATGTCATTGAAATCTATTCTAATTTGTCTTTCAATGCACGCCATGCATAATTACGAAAAATTTCCAGATATATTTATGTGAAAATAGAGGACTGCGTGGTTGACAAAATAATTCTCTTTTATCGTGTTCCATTTGTTAATATTAAAACGAACGTTTTCAAAATAATTTAAATATTTTGCGTTCAAATTAGAAATTTTTTCCCAGAATTAATTTCACCACTCAAACATTTTTTTTTTCGTATTAATACACCCCAATCTGATACTATAATTGTGGCCAGACTCCATTCCTTCGACAATTCAACCGTGATTGATTTTAAGAGGAATTTGTTGTTGCTATGGAAAAACCAACATCGTGGATAGCATCGATTTATGTTATGCTTAGCTAAGCAGTGATCTCCACACTTTTTTGACCGCGTACCCGGCGAAAATCTTCATAAATTATACCCCGAAAAAAATAATACAGAATAAAGGTCGATCCACACATATCCGTGACGTGACGACGATTTCAGTGCTGGGAGCATCAGTGAAAAATAACGCCGCGATGTAATTCCATGGAAACAAATAGGGAACACGGACGCTCTTAGTACCATTTAGGCGTCCGTGAAAAATCCAAAAATACTTGGCCACCGATATTTTTTAATTTTAATTTGAAATACTCCTACTTGTTTCTGTGCAGTCTTGTTTTGTGTGACCTTTTAGGGGATTTTTTATGCGGAATTTAATAATATTTCATAAAAATAATAAAAAGTAAGAAATGTAAAGATTGTTTGATGTAAGGCTGCTTGAATCAAGTCCAAATGTATTTCATCCTCCTACTATATGTGTTTGCGTACATACTCGTAAATAGTGCAACAACCAATTACATTGCACTAATATAAATATATACATCATATATCCATTGAACCGTTACTACAAAAGCATCGGAACATTTGGAATGAACCCAGTATCTTTTTTATTCTTTTCCCCTCGTCTAAGAGCAATGCTATTGCACAATTATTCTATTCTAAATTCCATGATGCACTTGAGATCACTGTCCAAATTTCAAATCTAAAAAGTTAATCACGCATCCCAACAATGAGCACTGATACGGAAAAGGCGGTGCCGTGTGAATTAGGGATGGGCGATATTGGAAAAACATCGATATTAACATCGATGTCAACATCGGTAAGTAAACATCGATGTCCGATAAACATCAATAAAAAACATCGATGTTTGAAAACATCAAAGTTTTGGTGCTAAAATCAAACATTATGGAGTGGACTATATGGAGTGGACCCAGTTTCCACTCGACCCCCGTTTATGACTAGGTTGAACCAGGGTTGAACCTAGTCATAAACGGGGTAAGTATGGATAAAAAAACGTATTTAACCATAGACTACAGATAAAGAGAACGGTAGTAAGTTTGTTTTCTTTTTTAACCCTCGAATCAAAAATATATATTAGTGACATCTAGCATAAAAATTAAGAACTACTTCGCCAAGTTCGAAATGTGCATTGATAGGTTAAGCTTAGTAAGGTGATCGGGTAAAATTTTGCCTCGGCATTTTTATCATTTTTCAGGCAAAATTTTGCCCAAGTGTAGAGTGGTGGAGAATAGTGGAAAGTTTTTTCTTTACGTAATTTGTCTTTTCATTATAAAACAAATAAATATTCCTTTTCCATTTTCAACAAATTTTAACTGCTGCATTCGACTTTTTAATCCAACTGTCCAACTTTTTGCCAACAAAAAATGACCAGATAATATCTGGAGGCCAAAATTGGACAAGTAAAAGTCTCCACAATTAGAAAATCCATCTACTAGAAAATCTTGAAAGTATGCTTATTGTGGAAATTTTTTACCCGAACGGCGTACTGTTTTGCGCTGTTAAAATTTTGCTGTGCTTGAGGCAAAATTTTGCCAAGGTTTTTTACATGCATTTTAAAGGGATGGCAAAATTTTGCCTGATCACCGTACTAGGCTTTAACATTTTAAAAGTCGTTTGGAAATTTTACTTTAATGAAGGCTTTCATAAGCTCAATTTAATTTTTACAACAAACAAATGTGGAAACATCGATTTTCGATGTTCTTGTTCCTATCATCGATGTTTTAGAGGACTTATCATCGATGTTAAAATATCGATGTTTTCACGCTCAACATCGATGTTTCGATAACATCGATGAATATTGACCATCCCTAGTGTGAATGTCAGTGAAACATTGACACGGAAGGCATCGATAACCAACAACACACTTGATAAACATATTGTCGTTGTAATAAACACGATTTTTGTATTATTAAGCAGTTTTAATACTGATTTAAATAATATTGAGAGAAATATGGCGTACCCTCCAGAATTTTCTGCGTACCCCACTTTGGAGACCACTGAGCTAAGAGATCCTGAAATGTGGCTTGGATTTTCATCTCTTCGAGGGATGCTGGGCCCAGTAAATATAGGACCCCTCAGTATTGGCACAATAAAATTAATTTGTAAAAGTTGAATTTTTGTGAAGACTTCTCTTGTGAGGACCTGACATAATACTGAAAAGTATCCTGAAAAATTGACATGAGCGATTTTCTTTACGAAGGTTGAAAAGGTCTACATTTTAATTTCTCACGTTTATCTCGAATACTTTTGATTTCTCAAGATAAATTGCTATTATAAAAATTCGTGCACCATACAAAACTGAAATAGTAACCGCAATTCATGCAATGGCTAATGGTAAAGCAGCTGGAAAAGATGGCATCCCGCCAGTATTGTTGAAAGCCGACTCAAGCCTCATAGCAGAAGCGCTACAGCCAATCCTGGAAATAGCATGGAACACTTCTACCTTTCCGGAGGATTGGACGGAAGGTATCATAATCAAAATACCAAAAAAAGGTGATCTAACAATATGTGACAATTGGAGAGGCATCTGACTATTATCTACTGTGGGTAAAATCTTGTCCCATATATTATTATCAAGGATAAGAGAGGCAGTAGATCGAACGCTTAGAAGACAGCAGGCTGGATTCAGAAAGGGTCGCTCTTGTATAAATCATATTAACACCTTGAGAATCATAGTGGAGCAGTCTAGTGAATTCCGATCACCCCTTTACCTTGCTTTCGTAGACTATGAGAAAGCGTTCGACTCGGTTAATAGGAGCTTTATATGGCGAGCTCTTCGGCAACGTGGACTGCCAAATAAAATAATAGAATTGATAAAAGCTCTATACAACAATTCCAAATGCAGAGTTCTCCATAATGGAAAATTATCCGACAGCTTTGAGGTGAGCTCAGCAGTACGACAAGGATGCCTACTTTCACCATTACTATTTCTTATAGTATAGTAATAAACGACATCCTTGTTAGACCACTTTAAGGACCTCAACTACGCGGATGATATCTGTTTGCTGGCCCACAGACACCAGGACCTCCAAAACATGTTAAACAATTTGGCAAGAGAAAGTAGTTCAGCAGGCTTAAGGCTAAATCCGACTAAAACTAAAGAAATGCGGATAAATGCAAACATCCTTGAACGGACTGCGCTAAATAACCGTGACGTGGAACTGGTAGATAAATTCTGTTACCTCGGTAGTATTATTACCGAAAATGGCGGTGCAGAAGAATACGTCAGTTCAAAAATAAATAAAGGAAGAAGCGCATTTGCTTGCGTGTTTCACATATGGAGATCGACAGAGATCTCAATTAACACCATATTGCGGCTGTTCAACTCCAACATTAAGGCAGTTCTTTTGTACGGTTGCGATGGTAGAGTGATTTAAACATATCCAAAGGCCTGGGGTTTACCGAGGATAGCGAAAATAAATATAAATACTTAACTCGGAAATATACGTAGGCCAGCGAGTACTCCATCGAAATTAAAAATCATTTGTTTCCGTGGCATCACTTTTGTCGCAACACCAGATTAATCCCCTCGTTTCACTCTTAGTACAAAAGAGTTTTTAAATTCGAGTTTCACGTGACAACAAAAAAATTACGATTACATAAAACGTTGTGGTAGTTTATAATAATTATAATAATAATAACTTTATTATTATATTTACAAATCCGAAATTGGCAGACACTCTCACCATTCGCATCTCCACTTTACCTGCTCCTTCAGCTGGAATATGATGAAATTTGTTATGCAACTCTGATTTTGTTAGATGAAATTTTGAATTGGTTATGAACTAAATATCCACCTGTCAATTTCAGATATATATGAAGATATTGGTTAAAATCAAATTAAAATAGACATTCCTTAATCCTTTGATCTCAAAAGCCAGAATATACATACATAATGTAGTTAATGTTGATGCAATAGTTTTATCCTGCAGCATGATAATTTTATAGAAAAGCCGATGATTACATTTGCGAACAGCAATTAAACCAAACATAGGAGCACGCCGGAAAATGTCAAACTATGTGAATTTGTAAAGGAATTCAAAAAAAGCGGGTGTTTGTATCGCGAATGCGGACAAATGACGTGAATACGTCTACAATGTTCTGAACGAAATCGTTTTATTTTTTGATTGCTAACAAAAAGGTAGGAAATATAGTAAACAATAAAAACAAATTGAAAAAACCTTGTTGATCAATTTTGAACCGATTGCTTAGATTGCTTCAAGATACATTATGTTCAATGTTCTTCCATTTGGAGCTAGGATAAGAATATTTTCAGATTTTCCTACTCTTGAACAATTTGTGATCATAGATTCGTTATTTGCTACCTTAAAAACTCCCATATACCGACTTTCATTGGAATCGGTGTACAACAGGCAAACTTGAGGCCATTTTGAATTTATAAGCTAGTTATTTTCGACCTTAAAAAACCCCTAGATACCCGCTTTCATTGGAATCGGAACACAATTAGCAAAATTCGTCCACCTTATTGGCCCGCCATATTGAACTTAAAAGTTTTGATCATAAATTCGTTATTTGCTACTTTAAAAGCCCTTAGATACCGATTTTCATTGGAATCAGCATACAATTGGCAAGTTTGTCGGCCGTATTGGCGTTGCCAATTTGAATTTATAAGTTTTGACCCCAAATTCGTTATTTACGACCTTAAAAACCCCTAGATACCCACTTTCATTAAAATCGAAACACAATTCGCAAATTCAAACTCAAAAAGTTAGTTTTTACAATCGAACGTCTGTTTTTTCATTATTAATATGTTTTTGGGGCTCATTTTAAGTACTGGAAAACGATTTAATAGACTTTTTGTTACTTGTACGTAATAGTACAAGTATTGAAGAAAATTTTAAGCTCTAGAACCGTACTCTAGAAGAATCCGTAGACCAAGAGGAGCGTTTTTAGAAGAACGCCTTTTTTTACAAAAAGTGAAATTTTAAGGAAAATGTTCAATATTTTGCAACAAAAATAAAACTGTTTTTTCAGCTAGCAAGAAGAAATATTTTTGCCAAATAACAGATATCTAAGTTGCGTTAAACAAAAGTTATTAGCAAATTAAAAAAACGTGAATTTTAACAGTTTTTTGCAGTTATCTCTATGTTTTGTGCTCTAACCTATAACTTTATATATATCATTCTAAAGGTCATTAGAATACCTACAACTTTATAATTTGATTTTTTTCGATCCGAGCTCAAGTTTTTTTGTTATTTGCAAAAAAGCGTTTTTTTCACTTTCCGGAATTTTTTAGGTTAGGTTCGCCATGCCAAATTCAAAAACAAAAAACGCTATCTTTTTTAGCATTTTTTTTCCTATATAACCATATTTTTTGTTTCCTGATGGCAATTATTAGATGGATTTTTGTAGATTGATTGGACTAGTATGGTCACAAGAAAGTACATAAAAAACCTACAATTTAAAAAAAATTACCGTACGATGATTTGCCATAAAATAGCGGTAATTTTAATGTTTTTCGAAAAGTCCCAATTGTTGCCGTAAAAATCAAATTTTTTTTTTAAATTTTAACCACGTATTTATAGCATCAAAGTGCATATTTTCTCAAAATCCGACCTTTTTCCCGTTATTTATTGCATTTTTAGTAAAATAAAACAAAATTTCATACATTTTGGTTTTCATTCATTTTTAAAGTATTTATACCGAATCATTTCGATAGTCTATTCATTCACGAGTATTTTTCAATTTTTTTTTCTACGACCAACAGAACTGGAGAAATTAAAAAAATAGTGTAGTGTGATACACTCTTTCCCATAATACATTTTCATATTTCCAAAATCACATTTTTCCACATTTTCAGCAAAACTATCATCAGATGCACTGCTAGCACAACTAAGATCGTGTAAACAAGGTAGTAAAAAATTAACCGACTTCACAGCACAAATGGAAAACCTCTCAGGACAATTAACAAGAGCTTTCATAGCAGAAAAAGTTGCTACGCGCGAAACAGCAGAAAAATTGGCTGAAAAATTTTCAATACAATATTTCGCAGACAATCTAGCAAACTCTGAAACATCGCTTATATTAAAGGCTAGCAATCTAAACACGCTCCCAGAAATAGCGGCAAAGGCGATAGCAGTGGACAAGACGCACGAGGCCAGCACCAACAGAAGATAACTTGGATAATACATACGCAACCACGCAGCCTGATCAACTGCGCATATTGGAAGTATTATCTCCCTCAGAAGTAGCTCAAGTACCTAAACTACTATTTAAAACTATTACCAAAAATAAAAGGCAATCAAGAATAGAAATAAATATAGTGCACAAATATGAAATATTATATAAGCGGTATATAAATATAAACTATAACCAATCAGTAGAACCAGCACTAGAGCAGGAATTCGAAATATTGGAAAGTTATAAAAATAAGCAATTTCAGAATAAGATTCTGAAACTTTCTGCAGAAAGTGAAATATTTACAATGATTAATATAACCGCATTTAAAAGCCTCGGTAATAGAGTACTAAAAACTATAAATATAAAGATATACAAACCACAAAAATATATTGAAGACAAAACAAAAATTGACGAAATACTACATAATTTTCACTCTGCGCCTACTGGAGGACACCTGGTACAATCAAGAATGTATAAAAAACTAAAAGAAATATATAGTAAAGAAATTAAATTCAGACTGCAGCAAGCAATAATTAAAGCAAAACAGCACCTGGAATCGTCTAAAGGACATAGAAAACAAGCCAGTGATCTGGATTGCAGGCCGATATTGCTAAAAGTAGGTGGCAAGGTCCTATTATCAGTACAAAATAGAAGAAAGCTAAACCCTCTATTCAGCGGACCCTACAAAGTTAAGTCAATAGATAAAGTAAACTGTACTATAGAGGATAAAAATAAAAAGTTAATGACAGTACACAAGAATAGGTTAAGAAAAATTAAAAGATAAAGGTACATTTATAATAAATTGCAATTTATAACTAGCTATACATTATATACCTAAATCATATTTAGAAATCAAAAAAAAATAAATAATATAAATACTGAAATTAAAGTAGCTATAATTAACTATAAATTCATAAGTAACGTAGGATACATATGTATGTAGAACATATCCAAAAAAAAAAATATATAACATTTTTTTTTCTTTGAGGGGGAAGGTGTGATACACTCTTTCCCATAATACATTTTCATATTTCCAAAATCACATTTTTCCACCTTAGGTAAATTCTTTAATGGGTCACACGCGCGAGCTTTTATTTTAACAAATTCATGCAGACCGAACGTTGCAATTTTTCCCCGATCGAGTAAAAATGAAAATAGGTCAGACGGGTGCATCAAATTCTTGAGGCCCGGTGCGTACAAATTGCTGACCCATGGCAATTTACCTAAAGTGGGAATAATGATAATTATACTTAGATGTATAAGATAATTTTGTATAAATAGAGTAAATTGATTAATTAAAAGTCAGTCGTTGATAAACAGACGTTTGAGTGGGAAGCCAAGACTTCCTTAGAATACCCCAGGAGTTAAGCTTTAGAGCTGCTCCATTATAATGCGGAGTAAACGCTAGTATAGCTGCTCCATAGGAGTTAATGCCTTAGGGCTGCTCCAGGAAAGTGCAAAGTTATTACAGTAGCCATGCATTCAAAATTCATCAAAAATGGACATTTATGCAATTTTCTCGTGCAACACAGGACCGATTTTGCAGAAATTTCTTAACAAATGTAATGAAAACAAATAAAAAATCCAACTTCCCAACTACATCATAAATTCGCTTTTTTTTTAAATTTCCCTCTACTATACCTACTGGCCGTGTTTTTTTATGATTCTACTAATAACTGCATGCATATACATATCTATTGTTGCATTTGCGCGTCACATTCACGCATTGCGTGCAGTTACAATTGTAAAACGTTAAACCAAAAAAATCGCGAGCGATCGACCAAAATTGGCTTTGCGATCAACCGGTCTATCGCGATTGACTTGTTGGCCACCCCACTATCTGTATTCGGTTCATATCTCATATAGCATTGAAATCTACACAGATATCTAACAACTTGCGCATATTTATTCTATACTAGAAGAAGGCAGCAATGGTCATCTCTGTAACTATCGTCCAGTTGCTATAGTTTCTACAAAATTCATCATCTACAGTAATTGGTTGTTAGCGGGCCACGGCAGCCTAGCGGTCAAGGCACCCGACTACCATCGCAGAGGTCCGTGGCTCGAATCTACTCCGAGGCATGGGTCTTTCGTTCTGAGCACTTCTAGAGTGAGACGAATGGCCTAATCTTGTGTTGTGAGAGAAGTTATGCCATGGAGGCAGAAGATTTTTAATATCGACGGAATATTTGCGATTAATTTTGCCAGGGCTGCTACATTCCTGCTTTAGCTCAACTGGTCTATAGGGCATTTTCTGACACGTCATCAAATGGCAATGTATTGGAGAGCCGCAAGGCACACACACGATGACAGGCCGGCAAGATGAATAGGGAAAGTGTGGAGTAGGTAATATTTTTATTGGAAAAAACTAAATATTAGTTATTTTTAGAAAATAAAATGTGAAATAACAGCTCACATTTTTAATACGAAATCTAAATACCAGTTCATCTTTTGATTAAGTGCTTTCGTTTCTGTTTATTGTAGTGTTCAAAATCGGTATGAGTGTAAAATTGGAAATTATTGCGATGGCCTTTATCTGTATAAATTGAATGATAACAATTTCTCTCGAAGTGCTTTGCCAAAAAATATGCAATTTGATATCGCAGAATATTTAATAGATCGGCAAAGTGCTTATAGCAGAGAAAGTTTTAGAGCTTTTAACGGTTTGAAAGCATATATAAAACCTTCGAAGGATGGATCCAGTACTTGGGCAGTAAAAATGCCAAAACTGGAAACTCTTAACCAAAACATCCCCGCATTTAAATCTTTTCGTTTAAGAGCCGCTAACCACTTTTCCTGCTTTAATTTTGACAATAATGATACCCTTTTCTCGGTTCTTTTATAAATTTTCGGAAATTGGAAAATTTTTTCGTTGTCCCGGTCACCCCGCTTACTACATCAAACTACAGCACAAATATTAGGCACTGGTAATATAAATTACATGACATACAAATAATTTTCAATTGCTGAATTAGTTTGATGTTATAAAACTTACTTTCTATTGAATAAATTAATGATAAAATAGAAAAAAATAAGAAAATTCCGCCAAGTTGTTAACAAATTGTATGAGAAATATCAGCTCTCAAAACTTTGTGTGCCTTGCGGCTGTCTTGTATGTGTGGGTAGAAAATGCCCTATGAACCTCAAGAGAGGGCGTCCGCTTTGGCCAGATCTGACCAATGTTGCCAGGTGATTTTTTCGAATATCGGTAGATTGCGATTTTCCGAGGTGGGACAAATTCCGTAAAAATCCGTTGCTCTGTATTGTTGCTCCGTCTGGCTATTTCAATGAAACATAAATTATTTGATATATCACATACCAGTTTTTCGTACTTTTTAGTATTTATTTTAAGTAATTTAAATTTACATTTGGAAGCATAAGATGCTTTAAGTTTAAGTGGAATAAAGTTGTTTAATTTTTAATCAGTGACAATCAATTGCACGAAGATAACATAAACTTTGGCAAACTATAAATGCACAAAATGATGAATAAGAGTATTTATCAGTAGATGTGTTTTCTACTGATTAATACTCTTATTCATCATTTTGATGTACTTTATAGAAGTATCTCGAAGAAGAACTTTGCCGTGTAAAATGGCTTCCAAGGTCTCTGTATCCAGTTTGTTTCTGAGCTTCGTTTTGTTGATATTGATCTGACTGAAAATTCGTTTTACAGTGGCACAACCAATGGAAACTCTGTGGAGCCATTAGCGTTTTCATAGTTACGCACTTTGTTCCAAAAAGAATTTTTTTCCAAGTGAAAATCGTTTTTGAAGATTCTTTTCAGCGTTTTGAGTTCCTGGTGCATATCCTCGATATCGAATCCAAAGAAGTCGGCAGCGACTGATACATTTACCTTGTTTATGCGTAAGACGGTTTTAAGCTTAAAATCGGTTTAAGACGAATTGGCTGTATAAACACATTCGGATTCTCTCTCAGACAATTGAAAATTTACGTTCTTTATTATGCATTAACATAACCTTAATCACTCACCGGAATAGAATGAGATTATTCTTTTAATGTAAGACCAAAATCAGCCATTTTGAGAACTCCTCACACATCCACACAATAATTCGTCTTAGGCTGAAATATATTAAGCTTGAGACGAATTTCGGCTTAAGGGCCGATTCACAATAGGCCCCCATCCACGGTCACACATGTGTGACGAACTTCTTTCGAAAAAGAACAATTATTTACACACACATAGAAATTTTGTCAATTTTAAGCCATCAACAGCGAAAATTAAATGATTTTTTATGAAACAAATATTTCTCGTAACTCAAAAAATCAAAACTAACCGTGTTTTATATGTTTTATATTGCATTCACAAAAATTTCCACATACATTGAAGCAGGTATGAAGGAAATATTAAACCAGACGAATATTTTCTTCATACGGTGGCCAACTTCGAAAATGTGTATCTTTACACATGCATACAATGAAATAATTTCGATGTTCGCCGTATGTCTCATACTTGTGTGACCGTGGATGGCGGCCTAATGAACGCTTCAAGCCTCAAGCTACAAGCTTCAAATTTTTTTCTCTATAGTTTCAAGTCCATTTGAAGCTTGCAGCTTGAAGCTTTGAATGTGAATCATTGTACATAAATCCTATAATCCTACACTGTAAAAAAAATGTAAATTCACAGTGCAAATGTACAGTAAAATAACAAATCGCGATATGAAATACTAATTTACTACACAGTTATTGTAATTTTACTATAAATTTTGTAGCTTCACATAATGAAATTGGAAATCTGCAATACTGCATAACGTAAATGTTGATTACATGGATGTGACGTATATTTTACACAATGTTGTGTATTTTTCTAAATCGTTTATGTAGGAAAATTACAATATTTCTTATATATTTATTAATGCTATGTACTAAAAAAATCCTAACACTTTGTACTGTAATTTTACTAAAGAGGCGTACTTTCATAACATAAATTTTCAGTAAAATTACAAATCGGTTATTGGAATGTAAGGTTTAAATTTTTCCTCTCGTGGATATAATTCACAGGTAACAATGAAAGACTAAGCATATAAACCCAATTGCTTTTAAGTTAAGGCCAGACCTTTGACTTTGTCAGGGTCTGGGCCAGTGGCGTGGCGTGCTTTGAATGGGAAGGGATGCAATCTTGCAAAATTTTTTGGTAGTACATTTACAGCCAACATTGATGTATATGTTATTTTAATATACTATGCATTACTAAAACCTCTCTCGTCTGCTGCTTTTTATGCACCCAGGGACCACGATCGAGGACGTGAGAGTAGGCACGCTGATTTATTCTGCAGCGTTTTGGCCCCTATATTACCATATTAAAACTATTGTAAGTTATAAAAATAAATCAAATGATTACAAAAATACATCTAGTTCAAATAATTATTATTAAATTTAAAAGAAAAATTATTTTTTAATATGGTAATATTTCCACAAATCTACTGATCAAACATATATAATAAATAAAACAAAAAACATAATAACATAAAATAATTTTCAATTAATAACAAATAATTTTAAAGCGCAATTAAATCTTTCTCCTATCATGCAGTTTAACGTTTTCGAAAGCCTTTCAAGAAAAACATTGTCAATTTAAAATTTTGGTTTTAATTCAATTCTTCTTTCCTTAACTGCAAATTCATCAATAATTTCATTATAAAAGTCTTCGTAGGAAAGAAGAGTTTTAAGCATACTTTTTTCAATAGTTAATAACGCTAAACCGCTTAATCGCTCTTCCGATGTAGCATTTCTAGAAAATGTCAATATTCTTTTAAGTGTAGAAAAACTCCGTTCCGCGGACGCACTAGTGACCGGCAATGTCAAAATAAGTTTTAAAAGTTTAAAACTTTGAATAAAACTATCACGTAAATTATTGTGAAGAAAGAATTGAAATATTTCTTGAAAGGCTTTACCTTTAAGGTCCTCATCAGAAAAAAGCACAGTGAGTTCAGTTTTTAAGGAAGTTTTATCGAAAAACTGAGGGTACGTTTCATCAAGATTTTGAAGTAAATCATCGGGGAATTTATTTGCGTAATTTCGAAATTTCGAGGTATCAAAGAGTTCTAGAAATCTTAGTTGATTTAAAGATGAAAACCGTGTTACGATTTCTTGATTAAGCATATCAATAATTTCAGCAAACAAGCGATTAAAGCTTAATTCAATATTTTCGGAACCATCTACTGAACATCGTAGGCGCTTGCGTTGTGGTGTTAATTCACATATTAAGGAAGTTTCATTCCAAACGTTGGTGAAATTGTTTCTTAGATTTTGAAGCTGGGTCTGAAAATCTCTAATTTTTTTAGTGCAAAAGCTTATGTCGCTTTGTTTGGATTGGAAAATTTCAAAAAGGATATCGGTTTGGGGAAAAATTTTTGAAAACATTTTCAGCAGAAATATAAACTGAAAATCATTTAGGAGTACGGAGAGACCTCGAGCACTGTTAACAGTTTCGGCATCCCAAATATCTTCCTCATTATCCGTTATATATTCAAAAAGAGTATTAAGATTATCTAAATTATCATGAATAGATAGAATAAGTCTACCATTGAAATTCCAGCGAGTGTGAGCTACTTTTGGAAGTCTTCGCTTTAAAAACAAGTCGAGAACAGCGGTTCTTTTAGTTGAGTGACTAAAGAAATTTGAGAAACCTGTGATTGACTGAAAGAAGATTCGGCACTCACGAACCTTGCCACATGATTTCGATAAAACAAGATTTAAGCGATGAGCAAAGCAGTGTACAAAAAGAGCATTTGGATAAGTTTCTTTAACCCGGGTTTGAAGACCACTAACTTCACCCGCCATAACTGAAGCTCCATCATAGCTTTGGCAAATTAACTTGGGACCACACGCGAAATTATGCATAATATGAACTACATGTTCATGCAAACGAACTGCTCTTCTATCATCGGAGATATTTTTAAAACTAATGAATGTTTCTTTCGTCTCACCAGAGGAAGAAATGTATCTCAGAGTGGTTGATAACATAGATCGACAAGAAATATCCGTGGTTTCATCACAAATAATTGCGACAAACTCAGAATTTTGGATTTCAGAAGTAATTTTTCTTGTAAGAGTGGAGGAAATAGCCATTATTAAATCATTTTGAATATTATTTGATAATCCAGAAAATACTGAAGCTGTCTCTAAATGATTTTTAAGTTCTGGATTATGTTTGGCCAAAAGTGAAATTAATTCAACATAATTTCCCCGATTAACAGAATCCGGACCCTCGCGGTGTCCGCGAAAGGCTTGCTCCTGGCATGCCAAGTGGCAAACAACATCTATAAAAATTTTAATAATTTTCCGGTTCTTTTTAACTAACTCATTGTGCTTTATAATTGAGGATTTATAATAAGTGTCTACTAGATTTTCAATCCTTTGGCCTGTACCGAATTTAGAAAGAGCTAAAACCGATTTTAAATGCTCGGAGGATTTTTTGCCATGCCTATCAACAGCTTTATGAAAATTATTTAAATCATTATATCCCGAACACCGCCAAACGTTCTTTTCAGTTGAAAATAAAATGCAAGGCCAACAAAAAAAATTTTGCTTATTTTGACAACCGGTAAGCCAATTCGCGCTATCGTATAATTTAATAGAAAAATGTCTAGTGCATGTTTTATTTTCAGTTAAAATATTTAATATGGGTTTCGGTCCCCCATTTTCAATAATGGATTTCTTTTCCGTAAACGAACGCGAGCCAAAGGATTGCTGCAATAAATCGTCAATTACACAAAAATGCTCATCACCCATGATATTTATTAAAGTAATAACAAATCAAAAAAAAACTAACACAAATAATATAATTCTCCAAATTTCTTTTAAAATCTACCTTTTAAAACAAAGCACTATTTTGAACACACAAAACAAATCGCACAAACTAAATTGCATGCAAAACAATTTTCTATATAAACAAACCAAAGAAAAAACTAACACAAATAATATATTTCTCCAAATTTATTTTCAAATTTACCTTTTAAAACTACTATTAAAAAAAGTACTATTTTGTACATACAAAACAAATCGCACAAACTAAATTGCATCCAAAACAATTCTATATTTTCTAATTAATTAAATGAATTACAGCGTTTTACTATGTCCTACAATTAAGCCATTCATTGTACAAATTCATTTCCATATATTCATTGCATTGAGAAATGAATTCCCTGAAATCTTATTGGGAAACTTCTCTCCGCTCTCACCCAACAAAAATATACTCACTTCGTATGGATGCAAAATCTGAATTGCTTCCCTTGGCTCTGGTCACAGGAACAAACCTTAGTTGTGACTTCCCATCTCCACTTCCCTCTTCATCAACAAGTTCGTACCGAAGTACGTTCCAACGGACAGTCAAGGGAAGCAATTCAAATTCTGCTTCTCGAAGTCCGGTGGCATGTTGCTTTGCGTATATAGAATAGTTCAGAGAGAAGGAGGAGAGAACTTTCGCTCATGGACACAACATAAAATATTGGTTGAAGCAATTTGCTTCCATTTAATTTTTCATTCTCAAAATGAATGAATGCATGAATTTTTCCCTAACAGTGGAGGCTAGAAAAATGGCAAGGAATAATAAAAAGTTAATCTCAGAATGTAAAAATAAAATAATTTTTTTGTAAAAGCAAAGAATAATTAATTATTGATAATTTATGAATTTTTATTTTTATTTTTTAAGAAATTGTAAGGGATGCAATGCATCCCTTGCTTCCAAAGACGCCACGCCACTCTGGGCAGTTATTGTAACAGGCAAGAAATTTTGATAGGCATTGCCTCACGTACATGCTTAACAAGGCATTGTGAGCAAAATGCTAATTTTTTATGTATAGGGAGTCGGCATTAACTAAGAATAAAATTTGGCGCTTGGAAATATTTCAGGCAGGGCGAAGCCCATTGGCACAGGGCGGCAATCTTCAGCTTTGGTTTTTTCTCTTTTCGTCTCTCTCTGGTAAAAAGTTTCAACAACAGTTTTGGAAATTTACAAAACTATGAAGAGAAAGCTCCAATACTGATTTACATCCCACAAATAATTTATATTTACTACACAGTTGGTAAAAACACTTAAAGTAGATTAGGAATATTCCTAATAATATATATTGCAAATTTACAAAACTGCTTGTGAATAAAACTTCCAGTATTTTTTTTGTAAAATTACCACAGAAATTTTATACAGTGTAAATTTTTGAAGCTTGAAGCTTGAGGCTTGAAGCGTTCATTGTGAATCGGCCCTAAGACTGTTTATACGGAGCCGGATTCTATCTTAAGCCGAAATTCGACTTACGCATAAACAAGGTAATTGTGACATTTTCAAATTCATGGGTTCAATGAATTCGAATTCTTTAAGCATCTGGACACTCTTCTCCGCTAAAGGAAATTTTTTAGAAATTTCCAAAAATCCGTTAATTCCGTAAATTTATTGTACTATTCTGTTAAAATTCCGTAATTGAGCTATAATCCGTTGAAAAATCCGTTATTTTTTTCCCGTTCGAAAAATCCGTGTTTCTACTGATAAATCCGTAGTTCTGGCAACACTGGATCTGACATTGTTTTTAGCCGGTCCGGAATCGACTATTCGGGTTCATACCACTCCGGTGAAAAGGGCCGTATTCAATCGGACTGTGATGAAATACAGCGAACTCTGGTGGTCCACATTTGGTCTGGTGAACTCCAAGCGATCTATTCTTGGGCCAGCTCTGAACACTACGAGAGAATTACTTAGGTGCTTAGTCATGATATTACTTGGCTTAGCGCAGCCCCTAAATTACCAGCTATGGTGGGCCAGAAGGGCGGAGCACACCATCTGCGGTCTATGTCTCGAGGAGGGCGAGTCTGCGTCTACCCTTCATTTTCACTATAGCAGTAGCAGGGTCTTGTTTTCCGCCGCAACCTTGCTTGACCACACAAGTCTAAAAGCTATAAACCTTTAGGCAGATTTTTTTAAGTTGTCTGGTCCAAAAATCTAAAGTAGTGGGCCACTCACGGTAAAATAGGCTCACGTCGCTGCCCCTGCACTCGTTGGACCCAATACTTCATTGAAAGAAAATAAAAAACTGCACAGACGTCACACTGCAGAAAAGATATTATCTAGATCGTTTCAACTGTTCTCCTAATCCACTTGGTAGAACTATATTTAAACGAGTTATAAAGTACGACATTGCATATTTTTCAAGGTCTTCCATCTACTTAGCTGCAGGAAAACGTGCCTAATGAGTCCTTATTCAATTTCTCCAATAAATAATCAGAAAAAAAGGATAAGAAAAGAAACTTTTCTCGACTTGAAAACTTAACACTTCCCCCCATATCCCATATCCTCATTTTATCTACAAGTTAATTCACTAAGGCTTTTTCAATGCCACTTCACTATATCCTTACACAAGTTTCTTACATTCTCAAGAATCCTGCAGCCTTTCATAAGAAGTTTTATTGATTCATTCTTTGGGAACATCTGTGTCAAGTAGCTGCTGCTGCTTGTGTGTGATGGCATCGTTGGATATTATCCAACCGCACAGATGCACCGTTATATAATATAAGTACAATATATAGAGTATACTGTCACTATAGCATGTATGAATATGAAGTCATCCCCAAGCTAAATATAGTAGGTAGCAGTGATGAGGCAAAATTTATGCCTATATGTCAACCAATTGGACAGCAATTATGTGCACAAATTTATCGGCTCTTTATATGTCAGTTTTAACGCTAGATTGACTTCTGTCCTCCCCCGCTGCTGCTGTCTCTCGTGGGAACAATAAAAATGTGCAAATGAACCACTATACGATTAATCATTTCCGGGTGACTGGGGCCTGTTCGATGTGGTGCGTAAAATGACAACGCACTGACGGATGAGTGATTTAGTGTGATTCTTGCCTTTTTTTTGATTATTCTTCTATCAAATTTCATGGATTTTCAGACTTGCCTAGTTGTTATCGTCATGGAATAATCCTGTATCGTAAGAGGGGGAAGCTTATCCACTTTTGAAAAATTGCGGAAGTTTTTTAATAAATTGACAAAGGTTTTTTCGTATAATAGACTCACTTTAGCTGAAGGTAGATTAAAATATATTGATCTTCTTCTTTTGTTGAATAACATTATCAACTTAATTAAATATTTATAACTTCTATACCCCTTGGAACTCTTGAGACCAATGAATGTAACCAAATCCCACCACCTCCAATACTATCAAACAAATTTTTGTGAATACCTGAAAGCAATTTGTTTAATGGATGCCAGAGAAGAGGAAATAATTTATTAATTGAAAATATAATTATTCTAGGTACTGGTGGTCCAGCTGTTGTAATGGAGGGTAAAGATGCTCTCTTGACATGTGTAGTCACAGGCCCTTATCGGAATGATACTGTACTATGGAGGAAGGGCCCAAATGAAATACTATCAGCGGGAATGAACCGAGTGACCAATGATAGAAGGATCAGTATTCTACATGATGAAAGTAAGTAATTGAATATTTTCTACCTTTCAGACATTTTTATTAAGTGATATAAAGTAAAGATATAAATATAAAAAAAATATCTATTAATAAAGTCTTGTTGAAGGTAAAAGATGATTTTTGTGAATAAATATAATTACTTGTGATAGCGACTGTCGAATTGTATTTATACTGAAGACACATTTTTAATTGATCACAGAATTTATCTACGCAGTGTATTTCTTTTAATACTAATGGCCAAAAGTAATTATGGTACAACCAAATAGACGGGAATTTGTTTCTTAAGTCTCGAACGATGAATGGCAAACAAGTAAATGTTATATATTCCAAAGCTTAATGGAATATAGTAGATACGAAATTTATTTTTGTCAGATATGAGATTCAATCTGAACTTTTGTAGGTAAGTAGATACTTAGGTGGGAGCCGCAGTCCCATCCAAACTGGAAAACACTGGCGACGTTAAGCAGGCGGTAGAATTTTTGAAGATTAGGCGAGAGGGAAAAAAACTCCAGCACCTACACCCGACTCTGATTTTGATCCATCTGTGTACAAGAAAATGCCATGGTGCATCTCAGGTTGGAAATCTTCCCATGATCTCAATGCAAAAGGCTAAGTTTTCAGGTGGCTGACAACCCCTCACCAACTGGAAGGCAACAGGAAAAGACGATGCCATAAAGATAGTAAAACAGGAAACATCCACATTTATAGCTTTCTATTAGCATCCTAGATGTAAGGATGGTGACTACCATCTCACAGGTCCGTGGTTCGATTTCACAAAGCGGTATGGCTAAATAAGCGATCGCGCGAAGCCATCACCTGTTCGATCGTCAAAGCCAGCACACGGTCGAAATAGTATTGGATTGTAGTATGTAGTAGAGTAACCCCCGGGTTTGCGTTGATAGTGTTTTTTAATTTTTCTCTCTTTTGAAGATGTTAAAAATGTTCAGAAAAAAGGACCTTGATGACCTAATTTTTGAATTAGAGTGAAAAAGTGGGAAAAATTGTTGAAATACAAAAAAAGTGATACCGCTTTGCAAGCTGGGACGGGGCACCCTGCATAAGTTGCAGCAAACCCAGTCAAATGAGAAGATTATACTCAAAGCTTATACAAATTGCAAACAGATTAATGCCGGATTCATCGTTGCGGATGAATTGTGCCGCACTTGAGCATTTATCAATTTTGGGAAATTTTTGGGATTTTTTTTCCTCTCTCGAAAAAAGTTGAACCAACTTCAACTTTTGTGCGGCGGATTTTTTAAATTGTCAAGTAAATCATATGTTTTATGTCAATGAATGCCATTTGATAAAATATTGTTAGTTTCTATAAAAAAATTGTATGGAATATATAAAAAAACTTCAGCCCGTAGTCTCGAAACAAAATTTTTCAAGATTCTATGAATTTTTTGCTTATTAATTTTTTATGTTTTTACCAACAAATCTTTGACAAATGTCAAATTATACAAAATCTGCGGCACACTTTATCCACAACAATGAATCGTAGTTCAGCCGATTTTCTTTATTGGAAATTTGTGCGGCGCGACTCATCCGCAACGATGAATCCGGCATAATTCAGTTTGTACAAGTACTGTTGGAGAAACTTCACATAATCACATCATAGTTGGCAGTCTCTCAGGCAGCCCAAGTCAATGAAGTAAGTCTGGAGTTTATTCTAAACTCAAAATATTTCGGTTCTATAGGCAATTCAGCAGGGCAACCAAAATCAAGTAGTTTTGAAAAACCAAAAAAAAAAAAATAAAACTGAAAATTAGCCTAGTAGCGACCACTAACTGGTCCGAAAACACAATTTGTCGAAAACCCAATTTATCTCAGCAAGAAATTTAATAATAAAAGATTTCTTATCTGCATCCAAAGACCCAAAATGCACAAGTAAATCAATTGGTCAGACTAGGAGAAAATCCCGTTGACACAACGTTGGAGAATGTACAGAAGCCTCTGTATGTGACCAAAAGTGATATCATTTTGCATTTCCTTTCAATTGCATGTTCCAGATGAAGATGTTAAAAATAATGCGCTAGAAAGAGTTGAACTGACTACCGTAAGAAGTTTCAAAGCTTAAAACTAGAGACATTATCGGGTACCTGAATTTCTTAGGCTGTACCATATATTCTAAAATATTCATTATGTTTAGACATAACTGTCAGATAGAAACAAGAGCCACGAAATATGTGCTTTGCAATTATGTTGCACTAGAGAAGTGCATGATTCGCCACACAGACAAAACGCGATTCGTGCAACACTAATCCAAAATCTACCTTGTGCGATAATAGCTTTTTGCATCAGTGGCGATAATATGGGCAGTTATCTCCGCAAATGGCCTGGTCCACTATAATTTGTGGCAGGAACAATTGATGGGTGCCAATACTAGATGGATTATCTGAAGCAAAGCGCATTTTCTACTACATATATGCAGGCCCGGTCTAGCGGTACTGGCGCCCCGATGAAATTCTGTTAAGCGCCCTTTATAGGAAATTATGTCAGAATTTTTTTCTTCATTAAAAAAGTGAAATATTTACATGACTGGAACACATAAAAAACTGAAAACAAGAAGTTTCAATTAAAGGAAATGTCTTTTTATCTACCAAAAGCTTTTTTTAGAAAACTTAGGCCCAAAACCAACACGTGAACAGTTAACGTTAAAATGTATAAAGTTAATTCGTCAATTTATTTACCAGCTGTCTATTGATTTATGTGATTTTAAACTCTTTTGTTATGGCGTTGTGCCCATCTAGCCCTTTGAGGTAAGGGCTAATATGAGACTAGACCCACTGCCTCATGTGGACCCGGGTGTCCGTCTTTCCTCATTCGCGCCTCGTCATGAGGAATGCCCCATTTGAAAAATCATTAATACTCGATCCCGAGTGGGTTTTGAGAATTTCGGAGTGGATATGTGAGTAATAACTGCGCCGGTATCGAAAGCTTTATATTTTTAAACGGTATTGTGCTTTTATCAATGCGGCCCCCAACTGAGTACTAATCACATCCAATGCTGCTTGATCTCTGTAATCGAACAAGAACCGGGCTATTGAGTATGCTAAATGACACCATTCACGGCCACCAACATGATTCCCTGAGAACCAATGCAACAACAAGAACTAAAGCTTTGTATGAATTAAACTAAAGCTTAAGGGTATTTCTTTAAAGCTTTTTAAAAAGCTTTCCAAAACGTAAGGCAGATGTTGGGATTGTCCCATTTAATTTGTAATGAGGTTTGCCTCATAGGGCCCCTATGAGAAATTGATAAGGCATACCTGATTTCCTTTTTTGTGTGGTGCTCATGAGGAAATGCCTCTCATTGTAGTGCTCAGGAAGAAATGCCCCTTTCAGCATGCCCCTCATTTCCAACCTACGGGGAATCCTTTTTTTGGCATGCCCCTGGATGAATCTCCTTTTTAAATGCTAGTTGGGTGGGGTTTGAAAAGCAAGTTCTTAATAGCTCTAATATAATATATTTAGTCTAAAGTCTTGCTTGTGTGGGGCACTTCGACCACGTTCCTTTGTCGCCAGCGTCCGAGACGACCCTGCAAAGTTCTAGGAGTAAATATTTTGGGTGTGGATTTCCCCTCCCAAAGCGAAGGTGCGGGTACATTTTTCCTTCCATGCCCAGGTGCTCCGCCGCCCCTGGCCCAAAACACATTCGGCGCTGCATACTTCACGCCGTAAGCTTTATGAAGCTGAAGCCGATGGAAAGAAGCCACTGCAGGTACATCTGAAGCTGCAAAAACCAACGGCAACTTGACGGAATTGTTGGCATTTAAATGTACAGAGACTAAGAACCATTTCATTTCAAAAAAATTTTTTTGGTATTTCACTCACAAAATTTAAAATTTCCGCTTTGCCACATTTTTCACGGAAACAGTAAATAAAATGTGGCAGTTTTTACAATTCCTTTTTCTAAAGGTAACAGGCCGCATACTACAAATTTTGAAAATTGCTCGAATCTGGCTTCATACTTCATTGTAGCGTGAAGGAAGAAGCGTCAATGTGGCAGTATTAATAAATTCTAGTTGATTTGAAGCTGTGAAGCCTGCGGCGTGAAGTATGCAGCGACGAATGTGTTTTGAGCCTGAATTCGATAATCGCCTACTTTTCATCTCTCATTTAAAAAAATTATAAAATTTTATAAAATCTTAAATATAAAAAAAATTTCAAATGACCTGATTTTCATTTCAATTATGGATTTTAGCGCGCTCTGTTCGTGTGGCGCCCGATGCTTTGCATCTTCTGCTTCATCGGTTAAGCCGGGCCTGCATATATGGACGCTGAAAATGTTTAAAGCAATCTTAGTCTCCTAATCCTACCATAGATGAGGTGCTTAATCATAAAATTATCGATATCTAGAAAAATAGCAATGAAATCAAGGAAATGCTACCAATGAATATCTGACAGAATAACAGCAGTTAGTATTGCTAGGGGTGGCATGCAACGGCGACTAAATGGTAAGAAGATATACGGAGATAATAGTACATATTTCTGCATCCTAAAAGGCCTAAATGTTCCTAAATAGTCAATACATTTAGAACGGCGTCCAGTAGGCAACGATCGGTTTGTCACAGACCGAATTCAAAATCCACAGATTTTAAAATATATAAAAAAATAAAGAAATATAGCAAAATAATAACTAACAATCCACAAAATATATACTTATTTAAAGAATTTATGAAAACAAAAATATAAATAAACTAGGAAAAACCCGAGTGCGTTGCAACGGCTTCAAATAAAAAAGTTTATGTGGGACTGTCCGCGGTAGGAAAAAGGTATAATGAAAAAAAAGAACAAAGCTGCAAAAATTGATTTTGGATGCATATAAAAATTTAGATTTACCTAGAAAAAAAATTGCAATAGTTCTTCTCAAGCGTTCTCGGATTCATCAGGAATTAATTGGAGTACCAAAAGTTAATTTGCATAAAAACTAGTATTCGTCCCGAACACAGCTTGCTCTCGTTCTTATAGCGACATAGCTTGTCCACATTCACGACCTTTTTCTTACCAATCGAATCTATTTGGATGCGATAGACGACATCGTTTATCCGCGTGATGACAGTTGAGTCGCCGTTCCACTTTCTTTCTAGTTTTGGTGATTACCCTTCTATTCGTTGAGGATTATATAGACCAATCGCCTTCCCTAAATCCAGCTCCGTTCGCCCTTAGGTCATAGCGGATCCTGTCACTTGCCGATTACAGATTTTCCCGTACGTAGCTGCCCCAATCATGACTATAGCAACTTTCCTAGGTCCGGTTGAAACGTTCCACCATTCCATCAGATTGCGGGTGAAGTAACGATTGCCTCCATCTGCTGCTGGGAATGCCCCCGCTACGTCGATCGCAATTCTTTCAGATGGTGCGCTAATATTTTACTGCTGCATTTTCGCTCTGGGTTTGTTTGGATGCGGTGCAGATCGCCGTTGCATTTGTGGCACCATTACGGCGTCCTTCATATGGAGCCAGTAAAAATGTTGCCTCACTTTCCCCAGGGTTTTGTTGATGACCGCCGAATCTTCCATCATGAAACTCGCGAAGAACATCCACAACCTTATTCCTGGGTAAGAGTATATTTGCATCCTAGCCGACGACGTCCCATCATTTGATTCCCATTTTTTTTTCAAAATCCCATCTTGTAGATACAGCGACTCCCACTGTGCCCAGTAACCGTTCGGCGTTTCGCCCTTTGTTGAGATGTCTTTCCACTGTGACTTGTGGTCTTCATGCTCCTCCAATGCCAAGAGCGGTGATATGTCGGGGACGTTTCTCCGGGAATCGCGAAGCTCTTCTGGCTCCCATCCGAGGACAGGTATCGCCACGATCCTACGAGCATCATCATCCTCGGAACTGTCGCAGGCCACTGCAAGTGAAGAAAGCCGATTCAATGAAATATTTTTTTTATTTTGCGCACAATTTCAATATTTTTTTGTATTTTATTTACATTTAAGGCTGTATCAGATCCAAAGCAGCGCAACAAAAATATCAGCAGCACACAGTTCCTATTGGTTAATGGTGGTCATATGACAACAAAAGCAGCACCGATTGCTAGTAAAATAAACTTGCTGCCGCTGCTGCTGCTGGATCTGAATGGGCCTTTATAGTAGTCATTTGGTAGTTTTTCCTGGAAAGTTTTCCGAGAGTTTTGAAAATGGCTAATTTTATAGATTTCGATGTGCTCTTTCCTAATTTCAACTTTGCCACCTCGTATCTTTGCCTCTTGCACCGCCATATTGGAAAAATGGCGCCTAAAAGCAGGTTTTTGACATATCTCCTTTCCGATTTTACAATAAAAACATTTATATACAAAATGAAACAAGAGAAAATGTCCGAGATTTATGTAATACCCTTTTTTTCATAAAATAGTTTTGGCTTTCGAACGCCGCAAACCATTATACATCTACGCCAACTTGCAAATGCCAAAAGAGATGTCAGAAATCCTGTGGATGCAGAAAGGCTTGGTTAAAGTGGTCCGTTATATGCACGAATTGTAGTGGTAGCAGTGATAACTCGCAAGTAATATTACAAGATCTTTAGGGCGCGGCACAGTGGCGAGAAATGCCACTGTTCCTACCAAATTACTCTAGAGGGCGTACATTTTAAGCTATTGAGACAATTTGTTTTTAAAATGTTCATCTTGAATTGTCATTTTTTATCCTACGGCTTTTATTTTTGGGGGTATAAGCAATTTTAATGCTAAAATTGGTTATATTTCGTTTTTTTTAGTAGTTTTTCACCTAAGCTTTGCCAAGAAGTACCAAATAAATTCCATTTTAACAGCCATATAATCACACAGCCACAGGTGAAGGTAAACAGAATCAGATAAGTCATGTAGACACGGAAACACGGACAAAGCAAAAATACAGAAACACGTATTTTTTGATATTTGACAGTAATTTTAACAGTTGTCAACAACTAAATCAAAAACCCATATAGACAGATCAATAGCTAATTAAAAGATGAAGATTTAAAAAAAAATTGTTACGAAAACTCAAATTTACGGCCCCTTAGAATAAATTTAATAGAAAAAAAGTATTTTTTTGTAAAAATTAGATTTTTTATTATAAATTACAAAAAAATAGGAACTCAAATTTCAAAATCCGGCTAGGGGGTCGATAGGTAAATTCAAAATGAACATTTAAAAAAAATTGCCTCAGTAACTTAAAATTTACGACCTCTAGCTAGAGTAATTTGGGCGGAACACTGGCATTTCTCGCCAATGTGCGCCGTAGAAAGTATGTCTATTATATGGGAGAAATGGAAAGAAAAGGATCATGCCGGGGAGTGGATTCGATCCAAGGACGTCTGGGATGGTGGTAGTCGGCCGCGAGATTAATTGTAATCGGTCCGAAAATCGAAATCGAAATTTTCAATGTATTTTCATGTTTCAAGGTCCCAATAGGATTTTAAGCAAAAATTTGAGAAGAAATATGTGTGTGAGTGTGTGTGTATTTTTTTGTGTGTCTGTGCGTACGTATGTGGTCATTTTTTCCTGCACGATTTCGCGCAAACCAAAAAATATATCGACTTCGTTGAGATGCCGTTCGAAGCGTGTTAAAGGAAATATGATCTGAAAAGGTTTTCATAAAAATCGGTCGAGCCGCTTTTTTCTTTAAACGACTTAAGTGATTTTTGTACCAGCACGATTTCGCGCGAACTAACAATGATACCGACTTCGTTGAGGTGTTGATCGTAGCGTATTACCGCAGTTACTATTTAGAAAGATTTTCATAAAATTCGTTGGCGGTTTCATTGTTTAGACGACGTAAGTGATTTTTGTACTTGCACGATTTCGCGCGAACCAACAAAAATATCGACTTCGTTGAAGTGCCGTTAGAAGCGTGTTAAAGGAAATATGATCTGAAAAGATTTTCATAAAAATCGGTCGAGTGGTTTTTTTGTTTGAACAAAGTTCGTGATTTTTGTACCTGCACGATACCGCGTTAACGAAAAATGATATAGACTTTGTTGAGGTGCCGATCGAAGCACATTATCGAAAACATGTTCTGTAAAAAAATTCATAACATTCGGTCAAGCCGTTTTTTTGTTTAAATGAAAAAACTTCGGCTAAGGGTCACAAGCACTTTAAATTGATTGTTTTTTTCTCATAAACTAGTTGAAATGAAACCGATTCTAAATGAAATTACATTTTCTGGATTCAGCAGAGCGATAGCTCCATCAAGATATCGCTTGTCAAAATCCGAGCACTCTTTAAAAACCGTGCAAAAATTACGTAACCCTTTACAAACATCATGGAGAGAGAATTGTTTTCCACGTCCTACAGGTTCTGGAAATTGAAGTTCATCCCGGAATTTCCAGTAATTACGAAACATTTGGCCTTTTCCGTCAAGTGTGACGAGTCTTTTACATTAGCTGCGATCCATTGGGCGATATTTTCTACTCGCAAGTACTTGCGAGTACATCACCAATGGAATACGATTTTTGACAATTACCAGTAAAATGTATCTGCCCAAAAACAAGAGCAAGGGTAGTTGCGAGTAGCTCGCAGCAGTTTTGAGTAGTTTTCCAGTCCCAATGGATCGCAGCTATTGAAAAATTTTCCTCATACATATCTCCTGAAATCGTTCGAATATCCAAATGAAGTCATTTGCTTCCAAGTTTATCGTTATTTGAACTAGCTACTCTCAGGATTACTTTGGCACAAGTTCTGATACTAGCCAATTTCCCACTACTACTAAAACTATTACTATTTTCTAAGTAGACAATTTATTAATATTATATTATTTAAAATTACAAGATTTTTGCTATTAGGTATAGGAGTTGTGTTAGATTGAAGAACCAGTTGTATGAATTTGGTGTTATTTTTTCTTACGATTTGTTGTTAATATTGTCCATTTATTATTAAAATACCCATTCATAATATTCGACATTCATCATACTAGGAATTTGATCGTGTGGACCGAAAGGGTCAAACCCACATCCCAACTAGTTTTTCAAAATAAAACTATATTTAATCGAAAAAATATTGGTTCCTACGTAAGGATAAAAACTATTGTGAATACCTTCGTAGATACACGATTTTTGGTCTATTTGGTAATTCCAAATCTACAAACTACAAATCAACTACAAGACTTTGGATATCACATTTAATTCTCGTGCTTTTACTCGTCATCACCTATTACGAAATTTTCTGAAGGTAAAAAACAAGACGTAAGAGAACTGGTTTTTGCTAATCATCATGACCACAAAACCATGACCGTGAAAATCTCTGGCGGCGAATTAAAGACAATTTAAAGTAATCAGAATCATCACGATAAAATCAAAATCGTCATTGAGCAGCTCTTCTCTTTCCTAATTTTAGCAAATCACCCACTGATGTACAATAATTTTATTAAAATATTTCTTAGAAGGTGAATTCTGTGCGGATTGGCCCGGAGCCATTCATCAATCAAAGGGAACCAGTTAAGCTTGCGGATAGCCATCCAGAAAGATAAAGTTTTCCATTAGCTCTCTGCAAACAGCCATCAGGGCAATCAATCTGGCCGTTTTAGGTATCCAGCCCTTTAGTTCGCAACAAGTAGGTGTAGTAGTATCCGCCTTGTCCTCTCTCCCTCTCTCTGTTTCTCGTTCTCTAAGGGAAAGTGAAAATCTTTGAGGCATGATGGGGTAAGATGGTGCCCAATTTCACCTGAGTTCGCCTGAGGCCCTTTAAAATTTGAATAATTTCAGCTGGGGGAGACTTCCTGTTGAAGGAACTGGTGGGACCCTTTTTCTTTGCCATTAGAAAAGCTGGTGGCAATTAAAGCGTTTGAGAGGCAATTAAATTCTCAGCGCCCATCGTACACCTAGGGACAGAATAATTATTAATCCCGCGCGACTCCCTTAAAAAGGACGATGCCGATGCGATGCCGTGAATTATTTTCCCCCTCGGGTTAGAAAACCATTGTTGTTGAGAAATGACTTTCTCTCCCAACTTCACCCTCTCATCTAAAGGGATGGATTGCGGGCGTCAACGGGAGCGCGAAGGAAATGTGTGCAAATGAGGGAAGCGCAACTGATTTATGATTAGTCATTTAAAATTCGTTAATGCGCCAAATTTTTGTCACAATACCTTAGCCCGTGGCACGTGAAATTTCTTCTAGTCTAGAGATGTGATGGCAGAAAGAGTGCCGGGGTATAAAGGTAGCAGTAGTTGTAGTAGTCAGCCGTCCTTAAGGTCCTTAAGGCAAAAGGATGAGGATTCACGTTGGAATTTTCAACAGAATAAATTTTCACAAATTACAACGAGGAAAAGGGTTGAAAGGATGAAAATTTACTGGAAATACCAAAAAAAAAATAAAGAAGGAGAATGAAACTATGGGGTGACTTTTTTTCATGTTGTAGTGTAATTTATAGAATTAATTTTTGGGTCTTAAAGTTAATTGTGAAGTGAAAATGAAATTAAGCTTTAATTGTTTCCTTAGAGGAATTAAGGTGACGTTTAGATTACTTCATAAAAAGAAGACGCTTAAGATAATATCTAAATACAATATACCTACATATATACTATAGAAAAAAAATTAAAAAAAATTCCCTTAGCTATACTTAATCGCCATTATTTCAATTTTTATTAACTTAATTGATCATTTTTTTAGGCATTATTTTTTCCTTATTTAAACCTGAGCAAGTTATATCCCCCCTGGGAATGGAAAGGCAAATAGGGGAAAGAAGAATGCTCGTAATGTAATTATCTACACCAAATATTACCATAATTTTATTTATCATTACAGATACAACAATAATTATTTTGTTAAAATTACGCATACATTTTTCGTGAATAGCATTAATTTAGGGACACTTTTTAGGTTTTGATCACAAAGTTCGTGTAATTTTGGAAGTTATTAGTTAAAAAAAATTTAATAAAATCACAAACAATTTTAAATATCACTTCGCCGAAGTCAACAAAACCTATTTTTATTCAAAATTTTTTTATGTCCAACTTCTAAGCTTAGGAATCAGCTGGTCCGTCATGCCATTGGTCACGTCATGGTGCAATCTAGTAGCAGGCTTAGTTCGAAGTTAACAGGGTTTTCAGATTACGAGGCAAAAGGAGGTTTAAGAAGATGGCGGAACCTTGCGTTTGAAATCTAGCGTAGCGTATCTGACAACTTTGCAGAGAAGGCCCTAGATCCACAGTGTATGTCGGATACCATTTTCGAGGCCCGCCGGGAATTCAAACAAATCTTCTTTTTCTCACACCGCCGAACACGATCTACTGGTTTCTTCCGGATCTATGTTCCTCAGCTTCAGCCGTTCCTGGTTAGCTAGAGTCCTAAGGATACGTAGCTTTGTTTTATGTTTTACTCCTCAAAATTTTATCTATCTGTGGGAACATGCTCGCTCCATTAGTTTATATAGCACGAATATTTTTCTTCATTACAGATTCATGGACTGTGAGAAGTGTTGTGTTACAAGTTGTTGAATCCTGTCAGCATTAGATTTTTGTGCTTTCTACCACTCCGTTATTCCGTATTGCCTTTTTCATGGTTTTCTCGAATTTTTGGCCAGTTTCTTGGCTTCAGATTGTCAACTAATAATGCATAGTTTATCCCCATTATTGTTCACCTTTTCCAGGGCCGTCCTAAGATATTCGGCGCCCGTGGGCTACTAAAAATAATGCGCCCCTCCTAAGAAGAAAATACACGGGATGTCCAGCAGGAACGACAACCATCAGAGGAGATAGTGTAGTAAAAGAAGCATTTTAATTTGCACAGTTTGGTAACAGCAAGATTATGGTTTTATCCTGTTTGGGATATCACCAGGAGTATATTGCTAAGTTTTGGACGTCGAAAAACTTGTGCTACTTTTTTTATAAACAATAAAAGTTTTTTTACCACATTGTTCGAGCTTAAAATGTGAATTACTCCGGTTCTATAAGTCGGATCGGGGCAAACTAAATACCAGTCTCTTCGTAATAACATTTCCAATAATTCCTCGTTGGTTTCTGAAGTACTACATGCATAACCCACAAAACTGAAAAAAAAGAGAAAAAAACCTAATTTTTTCATTTTAGTGCCCAAGACAATCACCTAGACCAATTTGTTAAAAAAAGACCATGTTAAAAAAAGTCCCTGAAAAATTGGTGTCAAAATACTGAACTCGTTGGCCAAAATTGCATTTGTTATCTAAAATTTGAAATGCCCGCCATTTTATGCCATTAAGTCCAAAATGGAAATTTCTTTTTTCAAAGTGTAGGTCTCCATGCCACCTTTCGAATACAATTTTTTTAATGTAATTTTGGTCACTTTTTTTTCATTTTGAAATTTTTTGTCAGATCTAGAAGAAAATTTTGGGACCTTTAATTTAAAAAAAAGAACGTTCATTTTGTTAACGTAAACCCGAGATATTTAACTTTTTGCATTTTGGCCAATTGTTAATTAACAAATCCATATTTTGAGCTACAATTTTGACTGTATCATTTTGAAACCTATTAATTTCATGTGATCAATTCAAAAAAAATTTAAGTTTTATGGAAACTTTTTTACAAGCATTATAACTTATTTATAAGCAAAATAATCTGTGAAAACTGTTCCACTATGCAAAGCCGAGTGCAACAACACATACATCGATTATAATATTTTGAAATGCAAAAAATGCCACTGCAAAAAGTTAAATATCTCCAGTTCACGTTAACGTTACAGAAAGTGTGGAAAAACCATGCAAGATAACGGTATTTTTTTCGAAAAATTTTAATTTCTGGGAAGCTATCCGTTTTCCAAACAAAACAAAAATCATATGCTTATGTAACGCAATACAAGGTTTACTCTTACAAATTTTCATGTAAATTGAATTATTTTTACGGGAGAAAAAAATTAAAAACTGAAAAATCGATATTCCACCATTTTCTTGGAAAATTTGAGGTTATGTCAAAATATGTTAAATACAAAAGTTTTAGATCTTTTTATTATCTACAACTTTTGTATTAAACCTATTTCACTAGGAGGTCATGTTTCACCGCAAATCGCAAAAAATCGTTTTTAACCCCTAAATAGCATCCCCATTTTACCATTTCCCTTTTTTTCGAGTTTAAAATTTTTTTTTTAGTTATAACCTTAACGACATTTCATTGCTGGTCCCTCCCTGCTATTAATAGTACACGTCCTAAAGAAGAGAAAGTTTACGTGGGAAGGAGTATTAAGATTGTCACCAACTGCAACGCCACATCAATGAAAAAAGAAGATGTCCCACTGAGAGTGACTAGATAGGCCATGTTTCTAAAAGACTTTAATTATCAGATTAACGTCGTTCAGGTACTAAAATGAGGCACGTAGAAGCGTTGAGCAGAATTGCATTACCGCTCATGAAGATAATCACCTTAAACATGACTTTTTATTTAAGAATCCAGGGGAAGAGTTAATTGTCATTCCCACACCAATGAAGGAGGAGATCATTAAATCTGCTTACAGGCAAGGACTTTTTCAGCTGCTAAGACCGAAGCCTTAATCATACGATTTTTTGCTCGTCTATCCATAACCTATCCACAGCCGGCCGCTTTGTCACTGTTCGGGAGGCACCCTGCATATCAATTTTAAAAGAAATTACGTCTGCTTTACTTCTACTTCACTTCTGCGTTACTTTTTAATTAGGGTAGGCCTACACTCATTAGAAAGACACATTTTGCCGAGAATCATTTTTGTGTTAAATAAAGTTTTCTAAAGAAGTGGAGTTTAGTTTAATTACAGGCGACCACTCAACAGAAGCCAAAATCTTAAAATAACTTTGGGGATCGGTTCACCAAAGCAGGTCCTCACATACATATAATGTTTTCTATCTTACAATATTAGAATAGTTAATTTGGTTATTTTTGTCATGAAAAGATTTTAAATAAAAATAACTAATAACAAAAAATAATAACAAAAAAATATGAAGCTAACAAAAATTGCCGCCTCGAAAAGGCTTGCGCCCCGGGGCTATAGCCCATTTAGCCCTGTGGTTAGGGTGGCCGTGCCCTTTCAAAGTTAGTCGATGAACACAGTTCCATGGCTGTCAATAAACAGTCACCATGCCCTTCCCGCTGGATTCTACTGTCTTTGTCTTTTTCGAAATTTTACAGTCTACTATTTTTCATATTCGTTTTTTCGTATTACCGGAAACGATCCTTTGAATTCCTTTTTGACCTAAGTGACTAAGCGCGGGCTGCTAAGACATGTCCAATTCTTTAGCCAATGTACGAAGAAACGCTTCTTTTGATATGACTTTTTGTTTAAAAAAGTCAAAAGCGAACTTAAAAAGCTCTTCATGGAAGTATGAAACTTTCCACACCGGGCGCTTTTGCGTCTGGATGCATACGTCCTCGTACCCAAAGGCTGTGTGATGTTTACAGATTTATGTATATAAGATATACGGCCAGATAAACACTATAAATTTTTTCTTTTTCTTAAATGTGTCCTTGTAGGAAACAAGCCTTTTGAAGGCTCTTCTTCCAGTCGTCTCAATATTTTGCTAGTTCTCTCCAATTTTTAATACAAAGTTTTCGTATATCATTGACAAAATTGCCTAATTTGATAGGAAATTTCATTATCTGTATGAGGAGTTTCTACTCGTAAAAGATCTTTTAAACGCATTGGCAATTTAGCTGCCGCAAAAATCAACGAAGCTGCTTACTTTAGCTTGGAAGCATGCTTTAATCATACCCATTCCCAATTGCCGTTCTCCTACCAGTCCCTCCGATTTTCGGCGTATCAGTATTCCTCCATTCCTGACAAAGGCCCTTGAAAAGTTGATAGTTACTCAAGTAATTGCGTATTGCAAACGTCTCAAACTTATAAATATTCGGCAATCTGCGCCTCTTAAAGTCACGATTGATATTCGCAACTCCCTTGATAAACATGACGTTTGCTGTCTATTGCTGCTTGACTTTTCAAAAGCTTTCGATAGCGTCAATCACTCCCTTTTAAACTTTTGCAAAGTTTATTAACTAAACGCTCTCAAAAGGTTAAACTAGGTTGCTCTAGTTCCTAAAGTGCCCTACTTCGCTCTGGTGCTCCCCAAGGCTCCATTCTTGGACCACTTTTATTCAGTATTTATATTAACGACCTAGCCCTAGTAGTAAAATATTTTAAGATTCATATGTACGCAGATGATGTGCAGCTTTATCTCTCTGGGCCAAGACGCCAAGAGATCAAAAAATTATGTGTGTGGAAAAGCTCGCTGCTGTATTGCGTCATGTATCCTACTGATTGACATTAAATTTGCTGCTGTTAAATCCTTCGAAATGCCAGTGCATTCGGTCTTCTACTCTTCGTCCTGACTTCCCTACTATCGCGTTAAATGCGGTTCCTCTAGTTTGCGTTAATAAAGCAAGAAATCTGGGGGTGGTATTGAATAGCAGCATGGCATGACCTGCTGCGATCACATCCTTCCATCTTTCCCTCACTCAATTTTTCGTGCGCCCATGGTTGAAGTAGCGTTTAATGATTGTGTACGTTTTATTTATAACCTACGCCGTATTGACCCCATCTCACTCTGCTTGAACTCCGTTGTGGTCTCTAAGTGACTATCGTGAGCATAGGCTTCTGCGACTCTTCACGATATCCTGCTTTTGGAATTTTGCTATGGTATTTGCTAGTTGCTCTATTGTACGCTCTCGCCCATCGTTCTCTGGTTCTCTATGTATTAGGATTATATTCTCTTTGAAGAAGTTTCTAAAGTATTTCTTCCACACCTTGAGTATTCAACGATACTACGAGCTATATAACAATCTTCTTTTCTCACCTTGGTCCAGGTGGTTTTGTATCCTTTCTTTATTATGTATACTTCTTTGTAGAAACTCCTAGCTTATTTATGAGTGTAGTTTCTGATTTTATTTCTGAAGTAGTTTCGTTTTTCTGCAACTCAAAACTCTCTTCTAACCTTCAAATTAAACTTACTACTAGGCATTACACCATGACCTTAACGATATGACAGACTTGTATTAGTACAAATGGTGACTCCTGAAATTGTTTTTTTTTCATATAAAAAAATCTAGGTAGTGATCAGTATCCGCACTTCTACTTGATGCGCACTTCGGTAACTCTTTCCACCCTCTTACTATTCTTAATATTACCTAGGAACTGGTCAATTTGGTTATACTGTATGTCATCTTGTGATATCCATGTTATCTTTTGTATATGCTTATGACTAAAACAAGCGCTAGATAATGTTAATATTCTTTCAAGAGCGAATTTTGGCAATCCAGTTTCGGTTATCGTTTGACTCTTCGTGTACCGAGAACTTTGCAAGAGAATTACTGAGGTGCAGCAGGAAGGATGTCAAGACAATAATTGTCTTGGTCATAGGGCATTGCGACATAAATTAGCACCTACGGAGGATCAAAAAGGCGAAGAGCTCACCTGCTCTAGTACGATCTTACGATAGCGAGGAGCAGGTTCTTGATGTTAGGCGCTGCTGATCTGTTCAAGCGGTCCTGCTTTGAGTTTTGAGGTCGTGAGTTTGCTTTTGGTACAAAAGGACCAGGTTGCCACCTCGGAAGTTCTGGGATCCAGTAGCTCACTGAAAGACAAAAAAATTATGTTTTTATTTCATGTTCATGCTTACCCAGTAGGAAATTGAACTCGTTCTAAGACTAGTAGAATATAACTACTTTCTAAGGAGGAGTAGTAGTTCTCAGTTGGATTTCTTTTATATGAAAACTACCCACTACTTTTGTACAGTGTTGTCCTTACAGTGTTGGCATTACTTCGAAATACTTCGAGAACTAATTCATTTTAAAGTTCTTGGAGAACTAATTCATTTTAAACTAACTGGAGAACTAATTCATTTCGAAGTTCTTGGAGAACTAATTCATTTTGAAGCACTTGGAAAATTAATTCATTCTGCAGTACTTCCAGAACTAATTCATTTTGAGCTTACTGAATAACTAATCATTTTGAAGTACATACTTCGAGAACTAATTCATTTTGAATTTCATGGAGAGCTATTTCATTTTGAACTAACTGGAGAACTAATTCATTTCGAAGTTCTTGGAGAATTAATTCATTTTGCAGTACTTCCAGAACTAATTCATTTTGAATTTCTTGGGAAACTAGTTAATTTTGAACTATTTGGGAAACTAATTCATTTCGAAGTTCTTGGAGAACTAATTCATTTTGAACTAACTGAAGAACTAATTGATTTTGAACTAACTGAAAACTAATTTATTTTGAAGTACTTCGAGAACTAATTCATTTTGAATTTATTGCAGAACTAATTCATTTTGAACTAACTGGAGAACAAATTCATTTTGAAGTACTTGGAGAACTAATGCATTTTGAAGTACTTGGAGAACTAATTCATTTCGAGGCTCTTAGAGAACTAATTCATTTTGAACTAACTGGAGAACTAATTCATTTTTAACTTGAAGAACTAGTTCATTTTGAAGTACTTCGAGAACTAATTTATTTTGAACTAACGAAACAATTAATTAAAAAATAAATTCTTTAAAAAAATCTTGTGGGCTTACCACTGATATCGTGATTTGAAGTAGCTCCTCTCAGGATTACTTTGGAACCAATGCTGGAACTAGTGCTAAAATTATTTCTATTTTCTAAGTAGTCAGTTTATTTGAACTGGGTAAGCGCTATTTAAAACAGCTTTTTAGGTCGGCTAGAGACGCATATTATCATAAGTTCCAAAGAATTTTTCTTGCAGTTGTCCTTAACAAAGAGGCGATATCGTAGTCTTGCGTCAACCAAGACACTATGTTTAAAGCCTTCAGGTTAGATTTATGCACAACATCCATCTAGGCATTCACTCAGAAACTATATTAAGTTGAAGTTTCTACTTCCGATTGTCATTAAACATTTTATAAATTTTTAGAGACTAAATTTTTATAGAAATTAAAATGTTCTTTCTTTTCATTTTCTAGGTCCAAAGGGACGAACTGTGACAGGTGGTGATGTATGGGTCCTATTGATTAAGGACACCAAACGATCTGACACTGACGTCTATGTTTGTGAAGTAAATAGCGATCCGGTAATCAAAAGTTTTCATCCGTTAACAGGTAAGTTCTTCCCTTTTCACCCTTAAATCATTAATAAAAACCTTTCTCTTCATAATCTTAGTAAAAAGTAAGAATACAACACTAGACGATGGATCGGATGATACCCCATCAACATCACCAGATGTTCCACCACCATTAGGACCAACATCAACATCAATACCAACTCTGTCACACGATTTCACTGAATGTTGCGAACATGCCAATGTCTCTAATCAATGTATGGGTTTTTGTAATGTGCACAATATTTTGGATGGAACAACAGGCATTGAGCCAGAAGCCTGTGAGAAGGATTTCCCAAGCATTGTAAGATGTATGGCTGACGGTAGGAATCATGTTCCTTGCTGCGAGGACCGAGGTGTCCCAGATATATGCCAGGACATGTGCAGAGGTGAATATACACCTTTCACTGATTTTCTTAAATCGCGTGTTTCATGTGTGCGACATACTCTTCCTGGACTTCAGTGTATTCTAGAAGGCGTTCAAAAATTACCTAGTATGCCAGAAGATGTCTATGCTGAGCCGTTAACAGAAAAATCTCTTGAAATTGGTTGGTCACCACCAGCTAAATTAGGGAGAACCGTTACCCATTATAATATTAATGTAACAGCATTGCACACTTTTGATCAGGATTCTTTAGCAAACCGTTCTATGCCTATTGCTGTTAGTGTAACAGTACCAGGTGATAAGAGATCAACGGTCATCAATGACTTAAAGCCGTATACAATGTACTCAATAACTGTTACCGCATACAACGAACATGGATCTAGTATACCTAGCTTTAGGATAAGAGCTCTTACCTTAGATAGTGGAATTGGAAGGCAGACTAGCGTTGCCGTTGTACCAGTATTACCAGGTCTAAATAAACACAATTTTTAATTGAATTGATTTTACGCAATCTTCCCTCAGACGTTCGTGGCTGCTGTGAAAGGCATGGCATGTCACATAGAATGTGTTTGGATAAAATGTGCGATCCAAAAAAGACAGATTTTGCTGAAATACCAGACTTTATGGTATGTGCACCATGGGCCAATATAACATTTTCCTGCCTTACCAATAATATTGATCATACACCATGCTGTAAATCAAGAGGTATCCCTGCAATTTGTTTGCCACTTTGTTCAGGAAATGTTACTGCTATTGACTTTAGTTTATTCAAGTAAGTTTTATATTTTATAACAAATTTTAATCTTGTTTTTGTTGTTTTTTTTTCTTAAAAAAGGGTTCATTTTAGGTGCCTTCGTTATATGTCAGATTATAGTAGCTGTTTAATGCAAGGATATGGTGTTTTGGCTGGACCACCATCTAGATTGAGGCCGCAAGTTATATCATCGCATTTTGCTATTTTAGATTGGAATCCACCAAAGATATTACCTGATACTGTAACTGGATATCATATATTTTACAGAAAATTAGGAAGTGGAGATGAATACACAATTACAGAAAAAGTAAGGAAGATTTGACTTTCTTAGTAAAGTTTAGTTGGATAATTAGTTAAAGGTATTAATTTTTTTCTACTACTTTATTGTCTTCGTTATGTGTCACAGTTGATGTTTCTTTTAATTGGATAGGACTGAGGAACTTAATACACATTTGGCTAACAAAGCTTTTGGGTTATAGTGTTATAGATATGTACTGTAAGAGATTACCAAAATGCATGATAAGGCATGAGGCAATCTTTGCAAAAAGCAGTACTACATTCGTGACATATAGTCTTTTGTGATTAAGTAATAGGTGATAATTAGGTGGTTGTAATTATCACCTAATACTCCGCCCACTGGTTCCCAGGCCCAAGTCCCCCAGAACCTACTGTTCCTGTTCCGAAAATAGTACACAATTATGATCACTTTTGATGCAATCCTACGGAAGTAAAAAGAGTTAAAAGAAGTTCGTAAGGAGTCGTCGCACCAAAACAACTCGCCTACAACAAAATAACACTGGTTGCCACCAAAACGTCAATTGGTTGTCCCCTGCGTAAAAAAACACAAATATCCTTAAAAAGTTTACTACCCAGCAAAAATAAATATTAGTGAAAGGCTGTTTAAAAATAGGCTTTTCCAGCAACTATTAGGCACATTTTACCACATTTTCGCTTGACCTTACCATCTTTCCAAAAAACTTTGCTGATCCATTCTAAACCGTTTGAGGCTCAGTCATACGTTAACAAATTGGGTAAATAAGGCTGTTCCGGAACACAATTGGAAAAATCCGTCCGCCATTTTGGCCCCGCAATTTTTAATTTATAAGTTTTGATAATAAATTCGTTATTTGCTACCTCAAAAACGCCAGATACCGATTTTCAAGGGAAACGGAATACAATTGGCAAATTTGTCGGCCATATTGGCGCGGCCGTATGAATTCACGGCTCAAGGAGGAAGTTGCATCCGGAATCGTCTTCCCTCACATAAACGGACAACAATTCCCCGAAGGACCTTTCTCTCGAACACGGCTAAGAGGTTAGAGTGATTTTTGCTAGGCATCCAATTCTTGGTTGCATATATGAGTGATGGTAAGACTATCGCCTTGTACAGTAGCAGTTTATATGTTAAGGTTAGATGCTTGGATGTTAGGTGTTCTTGCAGACGACCATGTACTTTACTTTGCTTCCGTTGAAGTGTAGTCCCAGCTTTCGTGCCGCCCGCTCAATCTGGGTGAAATCGTCCTGTCAGCTGTTGATGTTATACCAATGATGTCAATGTCGTCTGCATAAGCCAGTAATTGGGCGGACTTGTGAAGGATTGTGCTCGATACTGTCACGCAAGGTTGAAAAGGAGTCCATTATAGATGTTTATTGGTCTGGACAGTGATCCGGATACCTTTACTTGGCTTGTCACATTGGTCATGATCAACATACATAATCATGTCAGCTTACTGGAGATGCCGATTTCTCTCATGGCTTTGTAGAGTTTTACTCCGGCTATGCTATCATAGAGGGTTTTAAATTCTATGAAGAGATATTGGATCGCGTTTTGAAACTCTAGACTTTTTCCATCACTGAAAATCTCATCAGTTGTTGATTTGCCTGGGCTGAACCCACACTGGTTATGACGTTTCTTAGTTTACAAATTAGATTTTTCTCCCAGGTTTCCTCTTTCTGTCGGTGAACTCTCGTTTCTTGACTTCTGAGATCTTGCTATTTCTTCTCGCATGCCGGTGTTCTCAGAGACTGCTTCTCACTGAGCGCGTGTTCTAAGCTATGGGCTGAGCGTATGTGTTTTTATTCTTCTGCGTAATGCAGATCATTTACAAAGATTGCAAAAAGAGCGGGTAATAGAATTGAACCTTGGGAAACACCGGCACATTATATGGTGTAAGCCTTAGAGTCGAGGCCTTTCAAGACTACCTTGATTGAACGGCAAGAAGGGAAACTCTCAATTTAGTTTTTTTGAATGGCTTCAGGTTAAGTCAACAAAGTGGGATACTATACTATGTTATAGGCCTGATGTATACGAATTTACCCAAGGGCGGCGGAGCATAATCATTGTGGTTGGGGAGCATATGAGCAGATCACCGTAAAAGTTAATCGGTACATTTATTTACCGCCTGTATGTTGAGTTATATGGTTTTAATTTCTTTAGTTCTGGGGTTATGCCCGACTGGCGGGGTTGAGCATCTATGAACCTCACTGCCTTATGTGGACACCGTGTAGATTGCCCTAAGGACCACACAGGACCTCTAAAGACTCCCATTCACACACAGGCCGCCGGCAGGCCGTGGCCTGAAGGTTTCTCGCCTTGAGGCCAAGGATTACCACACACTCCGCCGTGGCCTACAGTATAGGAAAACTAACAGAAATGTTTATGTGTGTGGGCATTTATCGTCAGTCTGTGCCTTAAAATCTGAACTTCTATTCAGTCTGAAGTTTTCTTTGAGGCCATGGGTGAAAAAGAGTGCAATCAGCCGGAATTTATTTCTGGTTTGATAAATATGCATAGAAATAATTTCTGTTCGCCTGTCTGTCAGGCGGTTGCCTCAAGTCCTCATCCCTCGGGCAGACTGAATAATGTGTGGCCTTCATCGGGCCGTGCCTGCCGACTTGGCCTCAAAGGCCACGGCCTGCCGGCGGCCTGTAAGTGAATGAGGCCTTAAGGCCACATATCGGGAAAAAATTTATTGAAAATCGATTTTTGTTTTTTTGTTGATTATTGATGTACAATTATTCAAAAATGTGTACAAAAATTTTCAAATAAATCCCGCTAATAATAAAGATTCTACAGCTACGAATAAAAGTCTAAAAATAAAAGGTAGTATTGATTTTTTTCATATTCCGAACTTTCAAATGCATTTATCTCAAAAGGCAATTTTTCAAAACGGCCCGCACGATAACGGAAAAAGTAGTTGATCGATTTTCAAATTTTTTTTTAACTTTTTTGTTATGCAATTCTACACACCTTAAGCCTCAATGAACGTGTTTGAAAAATTATTTTAGTTTTTACACGCGAAAAATGGACCAAAAATGACGTCCATTTTGCAACTTTTTTTTTAAAGTCGCATAACTTTCCTAATTCTGAATATTTTTTTTCATCGAGGGTTAAGATGTGTATTTTAGTACCTAAATTAAGATGCATTTTTTGTTTTTTTCTTCAAACGATCCAGAGGCGAGTTATGATGCGGGCCGATTTCCACCTTTTTTTTTTGAGGCAGCAACTTTAACGCCATCTTTAATAATCAAAAATTTTGCAAAAACAAAGAAAAATTTTTTTTGTAATCTATTTTGATGTAAAATTATGTGTAAAAAATATTTTGTTTATATCTATTAAACTTTTTTTTAATTCGTCTCTCAAAAAACGTGTTATTTTTACTCAAAACTCCCGATGTGTGGCCTTAACGCCTTGCCTCATTCGCGCCTCCCGAGTGGAAAAAAGCGACCAACAAATTTGAGAATATCGGCGTGGTTATGAGAGCACACACTGCGCCCGTGTCGAAAGCTTTATATTTCTAGATGCTAGTGTCGTTTTACCAATGCGGTCCCCAACTGAGTACTGATCACTTCCAATGCTGCTTGACCTCTGTAATTGAACTAGGGTCCGAATATCGACTGTGTACACGGATAAACGGGTTCACTGCTCTGTTTTTGATTCCGCAAGCATGGGCATGAGTATTTCTGACAGAAGGCGTGCACATGAGTGGGACAATATATTCACAGTAGAAACAGTAGAGAAGAGGGTAAGCGAGGACGAAGGGCTGGGCAGATTTTTTGAACGAATTCTTTCACTGGATTTTTGAATCTATGTGATTGTTGTTTTTGTTTTCTCCTTCTGGGACGTGGCGATTTTTTGTTGGTTGGCTGTTGGGCCCTGTGAAATTGGCCTATATAACATATTTGGTTTTCGTAGGAAAAGCCTTGCTTGACAGCCCTTCGACCAAGTTCCTTTGGTTATTAGGTGTACATGAAATATTTTGGGTGTGGATTTCCCCACCCAAAGCGAAATTGCGTGTGCTCTTTTCCTTCCATACCCCAGGCCCTCCGCCGCCACTGAATGTACCAGTGAAGTTTGCACAAACATGTACTCCAACGAAAGTGTTTCGTAAAACTTTTTAAAAAAAACAATTAAAACTCTTACCTTTAAAAAGCACCAGCTTTTTTCACTTTTTCCACACCGATGTTCATAAAATTCAAATTTCAGAATTTCATATTATTCAACGGCGTTCAATAGTTTCGAAAAGCGATTAGACACACTTTGTCCGCTCTTAAACAAGACAGATTGCTTCAGCAGCATTTAAAGAGCGAAGTTTCTATTCACAAATATTGATTTAAACTAAATGTACTCGCAAACTATTCCCAATGTGGAATCGCAAACTTTTACTGAACGAAGTTCATTCGTAGAACTTTTATTTAAAATTAGCAAGAGAAAAAATTCACGTCCAAGTTTAGTCCTTCTGCGATTTGAGGTAATTGGGGAGATAAGGTATTTGTACGTACAATTGAAATGCCCGATGGAATATTCTTTTAAGAGACGTTAGTAAAGAGTTTCATGTGAAGGGAATAGATTATTTTTTTTTAGAAATTTTTCTTTTTATTTAAAAATATGAATCTATCTTCTAACTTAGTTTTTATTTTATAAAATTTATTTACTGTGTGTTAATAAATGCATGAAATCGAAAACTTTAATTTGTTTCAAATCAAAACTGAAATTCCCTTTTAACATCGAAAATTTTTTTTGCCATTAACTGAACATATTAAATTCTCATATATATTTTTTGGAATTTTAATTAAAATTTAAATATTCCAGGAACATCCACCGCTAATACTCGAGGGCCTAGATGCAGGTGTATATTATGAAATTTTCGTAGTAGCAATTAACGCACATGGTAAAGGTGGCCCATCCCCGAGAATTGTGTTTAGCACAAAATTCCAGGTAACAATCTCAATTTTACCTGTAATTCATTAAAAGTTTAAACAAATATCACAAAACTTCACAGGAGAATGTTGAAACACCAACCCCAACATATAACATGAGCAAATGCTGCCAGGCATCAGGACTTCTACCCCAATGCATGCCGTTATGCTCGTATGACATAAGGATGTCTGACGTGCAGGCACTTGGCGCTACATGCCAGGCACAAATGGGTAATTAATCTCACTGAGAGACACACTTACATACGTACATACATCGAAGCGCATACAAATAAATTAACAAAAGATGCAAAACTGCCTTTAACTTTATTGAAATTATCTCATTATTTCCATTTTCTCAAAATTTTGGCGTTGTAGGTACAATTGCGAGATGTGCCTCAGGTGGTCGTGACCATACACCGTGCTGTAATCGCAGAGGTGTAATTCCAGCATGTATTTCATTATGCCGTGGAGTTCTCCCACCAACAATGGCCTCATCTGATTGCTTATCCTATGCTGGCAACATATTGCAATGCTTTGAAGAAGGTACGTTCAAGTTGATGGTACAAACTTAGGAATATGTTCAACATCCCCACTGGGGCATGTGCTAGGCTATAAGTTCGCCCCATTTATACTTAGGGAAAAGTCATACACAGTATCACATATATAGATATAAGAAATGTTCACAGTCATGTTCTGTGTGGGGTGCTGATGTAAGCCCTCTTGAATTGAGTTAAGACTTGATACATCATATATCAAATACTTTCTTCTTCCACCTCGTTCTGGGGCTCAACCCACCCGAATCTTGTTTTTCTCAAGATTGCTAACTCCTTCACATCATTTAACTCATTCACTTGACGCTATATATTCCCCCATACCCACACCCCCACTCCCATCATCCTTCTCATCCAGCCATCTTTCATTTCATCTTAATCCAAAAACACTGCTATCCTTGTAAGACAAGTGATTTCATATCCTACGGTTATGTTTGCTATATTTTCAGGTACTGGCAATATTCCTGGACCGGTGGAGGATGTGCATGTGACGTCAGTGACAAATAACAGCATCTCCTTAGCTTGGATACCATCTGAAGTGGATGTCAATAACACGGAAGCCAAATATATTGACTTTCTAGTGCAATATGGCAAAGTCAATAACATGACCATGTACGAGACGGTGGTCAAACTTGAAAATGTTAGTATACACCACACCACACCCCCTCTAGCCTTAACTCAATTCTTTATTCAATCTGCTCAAGATGTTGGATTGATTGATGCGGAAATAAGGACTATTTGGCTGAAGTTGTATGAAATTTTCTCTCTTAGTTTTATGTTTATATGATTTTCGATGGTTTTTGAGCATATGTTGTTGGGTGATTGGTCGACTATTTTGATAAAAACATAACATTTCGTGTGCATGATGATTAATCGATTTTACTTTTGATATATCAATGTCAAGTTTAGCCTTAAAAATGAAAATTGTTTCGCATTCATTGAAAATTTGTTATATGATTTGATTTCACGAGTACTGCTTTACGGTTGAGTTGATAAATCGTGACTAGGTTAAACATTATCAAGATTATTAATTCCGATATGAGTTTCTATAATAAACCTGCTTAATTACGTTAAATTCAATAGGTTTAAATAATTTAACAAACAACCGTCGATATATATATTTCTCTAAGCTTACAAACTACGCTTTGTACTACCAGTACGTAATGTAGTTCAAGTCATCGTGCAATATCTAGTAATTTGAAGGATAGAAGTGGATACGTAAAGGGAGTCTGGATATGCTGAAGCATGTGGCGACAAATTATACGTTTGGAATCTAATATGTTGTACAAGTTCGGAAATAATAATTTCCGAAGATTGTTCCACAGTCGAGTTTTTCTATTTATAAATAAACGTCTGAACTACAAGAGTATGGTTGTGAGAGGTCTAGTACATACATACATTCTTTGAGAGGCGACCTTTTTGGCCTGTTGTGCCAACCACGTCATTAAAATTCCTCGAGGTCAAGACTTTTGATTAATATCGCAAATCTCCCTGGAAACAGTGATATCGCGAAGAGGGATACTCAATCTCCTACTCGCCGTAGCCTAACAATTGTGCAGCAAGTTCTCCGCTGCTCCTATTCCCTGTTAAATGGAAATTTTATTTTGATTGTTAGAAACGGTTCGTGTATCCGTGTACCGGAATGGAATGATTGGTGTGCGAAGTATAGAACTCACACAATAACTCCTTCTAATTTCGATCAAACCTTTCTCTAATTATTATTACCTGGGTGCTTGTACCTTGCATCGTTTTATTTCGGGTTGTTAACTTTGCCTGATTTCTAGAAAAACTGAGTTAAAACACTTAACTGCGCTTATCCAGTTAACTGAAATGAGATAATAATCTGAACTGTTCTTGTGATTTGCTAAAAGGCTTTGATTGCACTTGTGATTTACTTAAAAACTCTGAACTGAACTTGTGAATAGAAAAACTGAGCATTGCGATTGAAGATCCTTCTTGGTTACGGTCTTGGCCTTAATTTGCTTTTTTTAGTAGCGTTTTCCAGAGCAGACATATGATGATAATTCCGATTAAACAATATACTTGGTCCTAGGCTTTATTCATAGACCTCCTAGAATGAGAACAAACACATTCCTTTGCTAGCACAGAGAGCTACAGAATTGGTGTTCTTGCTGAGGAAACACAAATCCCAATCAGTGGCTTGAAAGAAGCGAACAAACTCCATACAGTTAGCTTTTCGATAATGGCATATAGCTCTTTGAGGCAGGAGCGTAGCGTGCACCGGGAAGGTGGGGTGCAGAGGGGCGTCGTAGTTGAGGGGATAGCGGCAGAGGTGACCGTGCTGGCTATCCTGTCTGCAGCATAATGCCACGGCCCGGGGGGTATGACTAATATCAGTCCAAACAATATTGTTGGGGATTTCCACATTGAGCAGATTTTCCTGGCTGCAGCGTCAGGTTATGGGCAACAGATCAAACAAATGTATTGTCATCGGGACTACATGCAAAATTTTAAGACAATTGGTATAAAATAGAGTTGGAAAATTTGACCTATACATGCATACACCCAACTCTCTTTTTACACGGTAGATACGTTCCAGAAAAAAACGTGAAAAACTCGCGTAAAAAAATATTGTGTATGAAAAATAGGTTATTGGTTACATTGTTCGACATTGCACTCTATACGAAGAAAATAGATTGTCGACAGTACAAAGGGCTTTCCCAGAGCTCTAGTCTCCCACTTAAAAAAAATATTCCCGAAACCTACTAAAATGACAGAAATAAAAGGATAATAAAACGGTTATATATAGAAATATTAAAAGTTTAAACACATTTTATTCGTTCATATAAACACAAAATTTAGTTCATTCAATTTAAATTTTAAACTAAAAATAAAACAATTAAAAATCAACAAAAATCAAGAAATATAGAATTGAAAACCAACGAAGCCGCAGGTTGGAATAAACCATAACTTTATTCGCTATCTTCATCATGAATCATAAGCAGGGCTGCCGAAGTTACTCCGATCGGAGTATTTGTGCTCCTCTGGAGCCGTCTATACTCCTATACTCCTCACAGCGAAATTTTACTCTCTTTTGTAAATTTTATATCAATATTTCAAAACTTCCAAAAAAGGTAGATTGCTACATTATTACTTTTTTATACTAATGAGTTTTGTGGTGTGCTCTAGCACTGCTTCAGTTCACTTTCAATTCAATTGCCAATGTCACCGATTACTGGTTTGATCTAGAGTTGAGCCGGACTTACACGAGGCAGTAAAGACCTACACGAGGCAGTCCTACTGGTATATGAGCGTGTATTGGCTTAAATGAGGCGAGGCGTAAATAGGTTATGCAGAGAGATTTCAACTTTTTTGAGGCAGTAAAATATCCAATTTAAACTGAGGTGAAATGGGATAGTACATACCAACTGGAGAGACATTTCTTACTTCTGAGGCAGCGAAATTTCCAACTTGAAATGAGGCGAGACGAGATTGAAAATATAAATATACATTGTTGAGGCATGTCTTTCTTACTTACTTTGAAGCAGCTTAATGCATATGTATGTTCATTGGTATTTATTTTCTGTCTTTTTTAATTTACTTGTTTTTGTTATTTTGGCAATACAATAGCACCTTGCCTCATTTGAAGTATGACATTGTACAGGCTCAAAAGAAGAAAGAGGCACCTCTTAGAAACTCATTTTATAATCGTGTCCTACCCAATACTAGTTTGATCTAAGCGGGAAAAGAATGAAGGACGCGAACTAAGCTTTGGTTAGCTACAGTTAATGTAGAGTTTCTAATTGAGTTGAGATTCTTGAGAATTTTATAAACAGAGGATTCAATGAAAAATGTTTTTAGTACTCCCTTGAAGATTTAAATACTCCCCCGAAAAGACAAATTTTACTCCCCTCAGAAATGACAAAACGGCAGCACTGATCATAAGGCGCGTTCGGTTGCACATGGTGGATTGAAAATCACTATCATCACTGGAAATATTTGTATATTTTGTATATTTTTCTCGTGCTGGTTCGATGTGTCGTTTGGCAACAAAAAATCTGTTGTGAACTGTTGTGATTTAGCTTTTGATATCTCTTTGTATAATTCTTTATAAGGAGCCATACACAATACCAGATCACGGTTGAACTGTGTAGCTCATTCGACATTGGGATGGTTTGTGGTTAGAAATTTTCCTAATTTGCTTGCAAGTTGAAGTGCTTCTTGAAGTGAACTTGTAGGAAGTTGCTCTGGTTCATCATGATCACTGTCACTACAGTCTATAATGCAACCTGTATTATCTCATCTTCGCTAAGAACTTGATCAACTAGCAGTTCATCAATATTTTCAGTAGTCTTTTGACTCTCCAGCAACGCTGAGTGCCATAGTGATTATAGCGGGATACTCGTTCATGTTTGGAGCCACATAATTGTTACTTTTAACACATTCTGGCCAAATCGCAATCTAACATTGATGGTCGTAATTGAGCTAATGCTAGAGCAGCATGTGTTATGCAATCTTTGATAGAAAACTTTTTCCAGGTAGAAATTACCGTAAGAGTTTTATCTTTAGCCATTGCTTCCAAAATATGTTGGAATGTTCGCATGACGTAGTAGGTTTTAAATGTGCTGATAATTCCCTGGTCCAGGGGTTGAATTAGGGATGTCGTATTTGGTAGCAGGAATAAAACTTGTACATTTTCATGTTTCAACTCTGGATGACCAGGTGCATTATCTATAATCAGAAAAACTTTGAATTCCAGGCCTTTTTCATTTATATATCTTGTAGTTTCTGGGACAAAACATTTATTGAACCATTCTGTAAAAATCTCAGTAGTTACCCATGCTTTTTTGTTCGCCATCCAATAAACCAGTAATTTATCAAATTCGACATCTTTCTTTGCTCGAGGTTTGGCTGCGCGATTGATAATCAGTCAGGGGCTTCAGCATCCGGTCTCCTGAAGCATTGGAGCACAATGAAAATGTAACTCGATCTTTTTTGTGCTTTAAAACCACCAACATTTTTTTGGGATTTGGTCACATACGTTCTGTTCGGCATTTTCTTCCAAAAAAGACCAGTTTCTTCCGAATTAGATACCTGATCTGGAACATATCTACCATCAGAAATTATTTTTGCTAGTTTCGGAGGAAATTCCTTAGCAGCCTTTTCATCTGCAGAAGCAGTTTCACCCTTCTTTTTATGTTATGAAGTGAATGCCTTTCTATAAATCGCGTTAGTCATCCTGAGGTTGCAAAAAAGCTATTTTCATGAGTTGATTCCGTCGATATAGAAGGTTCTTGTTCCTTTATCTGATTATAAATACTTAATGTTTTTTGCCTATTGGTGTTCCGTCTACTGGTATATTTTATATATTTTCCTCTATCCATATTATCAGTGCTTTTTCCATTTTTTCTTTAATATTATTTTTAGTGTATGATGAAAATTTAGTAGACGTTTTTCTTCCAGAAACTACAGTCTTATTTGTTTTACTGTTGCTTCATTCAAACCGAAAATTCTACCTAGAGACCTTGAAACTTCTCCATTTCGAATGCGATCCAAAATTCCGTTTTCCGTTTTTGTTTTACAGGTTTCGACATTTTTCTGAAAGGATAAAAAAGTTAATAAATTTATAAAAATATGAATAATTCCGTTAAAAACAGCTTACCTTTTTTCCTCGCCGCGTTTAATTTTTTTTATCTAAGCCAAGGCGCGCACTGAAGTGGGGTGGCGGTGAAGTGGCTTTGGCATGGTGATTAAGTTGCAAGAGTTGTGCCAGAGGAATGGCGGCGGAATGGCATCGAAGTGGTTTAATGCGCACCGAAGTGGTAGGCACCGCTTCGCGACATCGATTTACCACATGATATTTTCCATCAAAATGTGGCCATCGGACGATGAAGATGCTGTTGCATGTGTGCAAATTATTAACCTTAAAAATAAAAAAAACAGTAAAGAAAAAAGTGCATTGGGTTCATCCACTGTGGCAAAAAAATGCAAAATACGGCACTTATAATGTTTATATAGGTGATTTAGTCCTGGAAGAAAATAAGTTTAAACTTGTTTATAGAATGAAAAAGGCCACATTTTGTAAATTACTAGAAAAATTGCGACCAATGCCCTCGTACGTGTTTTCCCCAAAAAAAAAAATAAAAACCCAAGTTGGACGTGAAAGCGCATGCCACTTCAAAATTAAACTTGTCGGAGACTAGTGGCAACCAAATGGTCCTAGTCCACTTGCAAAACGCTACTCCACCACCACTCCATCTCGATGCGCGCTGCCTCCCTTGATTCCGTGTGATTAAAATATTTCACTAGCCACACCACCGCCACGCCAATTTCTCATCACCTCAGTGCGCGCCTTGCCTAACGTTGCAAAACACTTTTTTCACAAAACGCTTCCAATTTTATTGAATGTATCTAGGAAGCGGGAAATAGAAGCATTCACTGATGCATGAAGAAGCTAACATTGTGTATCTTAGAAGTGCTTCCCTTCCGTAACCCTATCCATATCTTTTTTACCATTTCATGTCATTAGCAAGAACCAGTTTGTCCAATTTTCTTCTAATTAGATTCCTGGGAAGCTATTTTGAAGTTTTAAGTTTTGCAAGCAGCAAAGCTTTCATTTTTTCTTCCTTCGAAGCAGGAAAGAAAGTTTCTCGCTTCGTTTTTGAGTAATACCCAGCGGGAAATGGAATCATACCAAGAAGAAAGACGGTAGCCTTTTTTGGAAGGCGAGAATTCCTTCCTTTTCGCATTCCGCTCCATATCTTTTTTGTGCAGCCATGTCATTAGAAGGAATGAGTCGAAAAGCTCTAAAAGCTCATTCATCTTCCCCACGCCTTCCCGGTAAGGTGTTTGTGATACGTTTTCTTTTATTTCTTCCAAGGAAGTACAATTTCTTACACATTCTAAATATATTGAGATCCTTGGAAGATATTGCTTTAATCCTTTTATAATAATCTTTTAGATACACTACGAATGGAACTACGAATACGAACTCCTTCCTAAAAGCTTCTTGAAGGCCTTCAAACTTTTCCCGCTGGGTAAGGATAAACAAACTATCGACTTTTCTTACTGAGCGCACAACTCTAAATGGAAATTTTTCAAAACAAAATATTTCACAACAAATTGAAATTTTACTAATCGAAATCCAGAGAATCTCTCAAAACAGAAAAATTACCAACAAAGTTGAAAATGACTTATTTTGTAGCCTAGCAATTTTACATTATGAACGTTCGCTAACAATCCAGAGGAAAATAAACTAATATTTGACACAAAATTGCTTTGATGAAAAGAATATCAATAAACAATAGAAAAGACATTGATTAAAGAATAACGAATACTGACTACTTATAATATGGCATAGTTTTTCACCAAAGACGACTATACCGAAAATCGCTGGTACTAGCTTGAAATAATACGAGGAATTTTTATAGCATTTTCACAGCTGTCGCTCGAATTGTATTCTCACATTATAATTATTTTAAATGTTATCAAAATTGAGCTCAAAGGGTCGCCAAGTAAATTGTAAACTTACTGTTTTAACGTGTCCTTCGCAGGTCTGCAAATTTTACTGGTTCCTAAGAGTTTCCTACTTAAAAACTAATTTTTATTTTTTTTATATGGTAGTCTAAGCTCAGGTGTCAACCTTTGTGCTACCAGTTCGTCATGTCGTACAAGTCATGGTGCAATGTCTAGTAGTAAGCTTAGCTCGAAGAAAAGGGAGAAGAATAGGATAGGTTAGGAGGAGTCAGGGGAGTGTTGGAGGTTACTAGTGATGAAGGAGCACCCGTGTATACCTCGATTATATTGCAGAACTGGTTCGGTAACAGTTGAAGGAATACCAGTGTAGATACTGTTATAGTGGGAATCTTTTATGCGAAAGGAACAAAATGGAAAGAGGGAAGGGTTTTAACATTTTCAACCCAAAATGTTTGCTTAACGCATGCACAATGAAGAAAGAAACATTACACCCACTTTGATATCTCCTTGTAAAGACGAGAAAGTTGCTCATGGTGAATTTCCCGGGGGGTTGACAGAGAGCAGAAACTGGTTAAGGAGGGTGAAACTGGTTTAACAACATGTAACGAGAATACTCGTGTAGATACCCTAATAGGGAGCAAGATTTACATTCGAGGAAAGTAGCGAAGGTGATGTCATGTTTTGATAATTTTTTTTGTTTACAAAATATGCCCACACGAAGAATTAATTCTTTTTGTGAATACAACCATTCGTACACCCATCAAATTTTTCACCTCCGCTAGCCTCGCTTGCCAGAAAGAGTTTTTGCGTCTGAATGCATCCGTCCTCGTCTAAGACTGGGTCAATGAATATAACTAAATATAAAAGTTGATTAATTGCAAGTAGGTGAAAGCGCAATTTTTTTTTTGAATAATAACAATGTTTTGTGAAGTTTACAAAAGTAATTAATATTTAGTAGTAGTACTTTAAGATGATAAGTAGGTACATAAAAAAGCCTCCTTAAAAGCGAAAAAACTTGAATAAAGAATTGTCCAGAAATTAATCCAAATATTTAACCATATAAAATATATCTAACTAATACTATCACAAAAATTCCAGGAACTGAATACAACAGAGACTGAAATAGAGTTAAATAATTTAGAACCGCTCTCATTATATCGTATCCTTGTAGTTGCTCGAGGTAAGCACGGCTCATCGCTGCCATCATCAATGCTCATCATCAATACAACAAATCTGGGTAAGACATAACTTTTATGCTACATTAGGCATCCCTTCGATTTATTTTTATTATTTAAAAAAAAACAATATACATATCCATAGATACTTCAACGGCCATCTATGGAGCACCATCCCCACCACATTCATTGGCAATCACTGCCCATAGTGCAACTTGGGTTACAATATCCTGGCAACCACCAGAATTTTCTCATCCACACGAATCTATTGCCTATAAGTAAGTATAGTAAAAAAAAAATTTGTTATCGAGTTTTTGAAGGTTTTTATGTCGAGGGGATGTTTACGAGGGTGGTTTTTATGCAGGGGTTGATTAGATAGAGTTTTACTTGAGAAGAGATTTTTGATTACTTTCTTTTTTAGAATAGTTTTAGGTTGGTAAATATATCAGATTGAGTTGTTTTAAATACAATACTTTACTAAAATTATTTACACATTTAAGTATGTGCACCTGCCCTTTTAGATAGCAGTATACATTTTTACATAATATAAAATAGTTACGCTTTATGAAACATATCACAAAACAAATATGTACATACCAAGTTTTGATTTAATCAACCAGCAGAAGGTATCTCATGTTCCAATAGATTTTGCTGGATTATAATTTCTACGAATATTTAAAGCTCGAAAATTAAAGAAAAAGAAAATTTATATATACCTAAAGTTATGTTTACACTTATATACATGTATCAGGATTTGTATGAAATACAAGTCAAATAAACAAATCGGGCAACAGAAGCTCATATAGTACAAGTGCTCATACATTGACTGTGTACTCATACAAATGATCATTCATTTTTTGTATCGGTATTTCGCTCTTGATTTGACAAGTCGCGATATTTCAGGGCCAGAAAATAATTCAAAAAGGAAAGTTTATAACCGCTGGTGATATTCAATTACTTAACTTAGTGTCCTTTCTCACTATTATTGGTCCCACTAACTCCAATAACTGCTCAAATTCTTTTAGGTCCATCCTTACATAATTTTTAAAACTTCCGCGCAATCCACGCAATTCACGTAGCTACCACTTCCGTTTTCTTTTATATTGTTTAGTTTTATTTTCTTTATTTTTTTTTTCTTTACAGTGAAAATGCAAATTTACGAATTAATGTACCTGGTAGTTTAAACGCCTGTGAGAATATATTGGAAATTTACACATATCAATTGATTTGTAAAAATTTAGTCATACAAATCTTGGTACTAATTCTGTACAAATCGCGACACAAATCGCGATACATGTATCTAAGTGTAAACATAGCTTAATATCAAACAAAGCAGATATTTTTTGGCCTTGATAGTCTAGAGGTGAAAGGCACATTTCCAATACAGCGTGGAACTTCACGTTATTTGGTATCTCCACGTTTCACACGACAAAATCGTATTTTTTTTCTTTTTCAAAATTTCACACTGGCGCTAGACGCCAGCGCCAAAGTTGGTTCTAGTTCTACTCTCGCGTTGGCGACTGCTGCACCTATTTGACCCAAGATGGTGCAAAGGCGCAATGAAATTGTTGAGTGAAGAAATTAGCAAAAAAACTAATTTCAACTGATGTTATTCAATTCTGTTTTTCATAATTTGTTAAAAGAAAATATAATTTTGGAAAAGTTGCCATTATTTCAGCTATAATTTATTATTGAAACTCGTATTTTCGAAAAAGTTGGATTGTGTATTTTCGAATATTTTTGAACTGTCAAATTATTTATTGGAAAGTATCGAGACAAAAATAAATTATGGCTTTGTTAAATAGTGAGCAATATTTTCATTTTATTGAGCTCGGGTACGACGGTGAAGAGCTCTTGTGGAATGTACCGTCCATGGATAACCGAAACAGAAACATGTCTCTGACCCACCATCTTCTGGGTCTTTTTTCAATTTCTTCCTCGGATAGTACAACCGTGCTCATTATATTTATATAGTGAGCTACTAAAACAGCAACTGAAATTTCCCTTTCCATTATTATAACTCTTATTACAAAAAAAATAAACAAATTCCGCAAAAACTAAATAAACGAAAAGTGCATAAGAACATGACATTTGACAATTAAATTATTTGGAAGATAATGTAATTTCGAAACAGCTGGCTTGTTCGAACCAACTTGACGCTGCTATTTGAAACAGGGCTACGCTGACGTTGCGCTGAAAGCTGTATTAGAAATGCGCCTTAAGGCGCCCGACTGTAAGCCCAGAGCAGTGGCGTAACGTAGTAGGGGCGGCCCGCCCCGGGCGGCATCTTAAGGGGGCGGCAAAATTTCACAAAAAAAAATAATAATATCTTGTAAATATTATTTTTGTCGCACCTACGATTCGGACCGATCGAAATAAGCATGGAATTTTTCATTACTTTATACTGTGATGAAATCGGGGAATCCCCTTTCTTTAAATGAATGTATAATAACGACATCTTGCTCATTGTAGCTACTGGCAACGCCGTCTGTACTGATTTGTAGGGATTCCCCGTATTTTATTTTGTGGTTGGAATGCTTATGTTTAATATTCAACGAGAATGACTTCTATCATATAAAGAATAGGGTTGTTAGTGTATAGGTAATACCACCTGTAAATTAGGTTACAATGCGGGTAAGTCCCTTCAGGGAAGTCCGTGAGTGATGTTTTGACAATACGTGTTGTGATTATTGAAATTCGTAAATTTAAAAAAAATCCGAAAATTCTGAAAAAATTCACACGTATTCTTTTGCACACTCTATATTTTTTTTTATTTATTTGGATTTTTTTAAATTTTTCGAAAATTGCCTCAAGTAAAACAAAAAGGTTTTTTAAATGGCTCCAAAATTCATACATATTCTCTAATGAATTCTAAGCATTTTTTGTTCTATAAGATTTCTTCTTAGGACGTTTTGTTTTGGAGTAAAAAATTGTTGAAATTTAATTATTGATCATTTTTTGGACCTACTTTGGCGAAGGAGGTTAACGTTTTAGAAAAATTTACAAAAGATAAAATATTTCCATTTTTCTACAAAGAAAAAGATGCCACGATCCCCGTTCGAATTTTATTTATCTTTAAATTTTTTTTTTCAAAATCCTTGGCCAAAAAAATGGCCGAAACACCCCAAAATTGTCAAAATTAAGACTCTTATCACTCAAAATCAAAGCAAGCACTTCAACAAAAAATTTGAGCCCCCACACGCATCTTTATCTTTCAACAAAAAGTGGTCAGAGCGAGTGGGAGGTTTCACGAAGAATGCCCCATATACATATGACTTTTTTATTTGTAACCTGTACAATAAACAAAAATGATGCCTGTTCTTGCCGAAAAGTTCTTTAGAATTACTGTATAATATTGTTTTTTAAATTGAAATTCCTAACTAAGAGGGCGGCAAAATTTTTCCGCCCCGGGCGGCTTACACCCACGCTAGAGCACTGGCCCAGCGGTTTATGATTCCATTCTACGCCGTGCATTTCCTTCATCTTTCCATTTATTGCACTCAAACGATATTCCCTCTTTCTAGCATTCACTCTTTAACACAATTCCTTACCGATTGTACTTCATCGGCTGTCATTGCCTTTTGTAAGCACAATAAAAAAGGAAGGCATCTCCTATTCCATAGCCGAAGTCAGCTTTATGTGGGAGTAATATCAGAAGGGATCTTTCCAAGTAGGCATTTTATTCTATGATTGAATAATAGAATCACCGGCAGTATAAATAGGCTTACTTCTAGCTTCTCTAGGACTAGACCTTCCTTGAGATGTGTTGAATCATTTACTAACTGAACAATCTTTTGATACGTTTTATTTTAAACAGCGTTATAAAGAATATCGAGATTAACGACACTGTATTCTGCCAGTCATGTGTGGCCTCTAGGGGTGATTCTGTAATAGCAGCACAGAGATGGTGGACTCAAATCCCACTGAGAGACACGGTTCTTCCCCTTTCGGCTTTCGTATTCTTGACAGCGCCTGTGCCACAGACTTGAAGGCTTGAGTGCATTTAAAAGCCCACCAGTTTGCCTACCGAGTTCTACAGGTTCGGTTCTTTAGCCTTTCCATCTTCCATATCTGTATATCAGTGTCCGGTAATCAAGTCAATTAGTGTCCTGACATCCTAGCGCATTTCAACAATTTCCTGAGAGCGTTGCCAGACGAAGCAGGAAGAACGTTCTTGGAGTTCATCAGTCTAAATGCGAACCTGCAGCATTCAATGTATTTTATCAACCTGAGATTTTCTTCTTCTTCGATGGCTCTACAGCCCAATTCGAGCCTTGGCCGTCATCCGCTTCTTCCTCCAGACGTTTCAGCTTGCCTCCAGTTTCTGATGTTGAGAAGTTTTGCTGCATTAGCCTTAACACTGTCTTCCCACCTTCACCCAATTGGTCATTTGCCATCTGGTAGTAAATACAGCGCTTTTTTGGTATCCTTGAGTCATTCATTCTTTGGACATGGCCAGCCCATACCTTAAAAGGGCCATAATAATACTCGTATATGGAAGTTCTTGCCTTGTTTGGCCAACGTATCTATCAGTTGATCGCTTTCAATGCCCCTTCGATCCAAACAAGGGTGATTCTAATGAAAATACCCGGCTAATCAAGAGTGCGTGAGCTATTCAATTTGAAATAAAAATCCGTACGTTAACGTAGGCCTTTATAAAGATTATGCTACTATACCATACATATCTGCTTAAAAGATATAGCAACCAAGATACCCAAGCTGCTCGCACTACTAAACCTGGGTCTTTTGCGCCGCCACACCTTTCTCTATCCTCTGTGCATGAGTGCATCCGAGGTATATTAGGAGGAGCAGGGGCGGCGTTTCATAGGTGCAAATGGTGCACTTGCACCAGGCGCAATTTCAGAAATTAAGATTTAAAAAAAATTTTTAAACTTCGAAAAAAATTTAAAAAGTGTTCCCGTGCGGTCGTTTTCATATAGGTATTAAAGGAACTGCACAGAGTGTTTGTGGGGAGTTCGAAAATGCATCATTGATGTATCACTCCAGTATTCAGCAATTGGAAGTCTGCAGCTGAATTGTGCAGTGATACCGTAGTGATGCATTTTTGAACTCATACTGTGTCTTTTTCCATTGTCCTTCGCAAGGTGTGGCCAATCCAATTTCATTTCATTCGCATGATTTCGTCGTCTATCCTTTCTTGGCCGGCACGGTGCCATAGTTCTTGATTTGTAGCTCTTACTAGTCGTACTATTATAGATCAATAATTTGGCGAGAGACACTTGAAATATGAAGGTTTTGAGAACCACATAGGGACCTTTTTTTTGGAGATTGGAGTGTATAGGTCTATAGATTTTCGGAGCCCAGGGCTGTGCTGGAAACGGCTAGGGAAGTTCAATGAAAAACTTCCTGGAGCAGATGACGAAGATGGGGGATGTGTGGAGAAAGGTGACAGTGGCACTGAAGGCCATCTACCAGAAGCTGAAGCAGTACGAAGCTTAAAGAAACAGCATTACCGGGAGAGTTTTCTGAAGTTGAAGCGCAAGCAAAACCAGCAAAACTGCAAGATCGAGTAACAAATCCTGATTGGACGCAGGCAGGGGCGCAATTTCAGAAATTAAGATTTAAAAAAAAATTAAACTTTGAAAAAAAATTAAGAGGGCGCAATATGGCATACTGCACCGGGCGCAAAATACACCAAGCGCCGGCCCTGAGGAGGAGCCCTACGTAATCTATCTTGGAAGGGAGTTTGAAATTTTAATTTTTTGCGATCTTTAGCGTCCATTACACGTTAATGCAAGCGTGAATCAATTTCATCAGTCATGATTGATGGAAATCAAAATATATTCAGATAATTGCATCAGTGATCACTTTAGATGTAGGTTTTCCGTCAGTCATAGCAGTGTCTGTGGCAAAACTGACAGCAAACCTTATCGTCTAATGGACCCCTTACAATACTCCTGCTTCTGGAATTTCTTCCAAAATACTGATAATTCTATTCTATTCTATATCTATTTCCGATGCACGTATCTTTATGAAACATATATCAAAAGAAAGGATGTTCAATATCGTTCACAATAGATAGTAGAGGAAAATTGTCATATGATAGTGATGTAGTTGCGAAGTTGGATTTTTTTTTCTTTACATATGTTTAGATAAAGCGAGAAAAAAATGTCTGCAAAATCGGGCCTGCGCTGCATTTTTGATGGATTTTGAGTGCATTGCTACACTATTTTTTAAATTTCTCCAGTTATGTTGGTCGTAAAAAAATATTGAAAATTGGGCGAACGCATCACAATTTTTTGCACCAATTTTGCTCCAACAGACTATAGCCGTGTTTTTTTAATGAACTATATAGTTCTTCCCCATACAAATCTGAAAACCCGGGTTTTATCCAGGTTTTTATCCAGGTCTTGGGACATTTCAAAATTTCCCTTTCTTTTCGGAATGTAGCATACTTACCGGCTGTCGGAAAAACGTCATTTAAAATAAAAACAACATAGAAGTGACGAGAGCAAATTTGAAGGCATGAGGAAACAAATAATTTATTTTTTAGAAACTTATTCGTTATTTTCTAGAGGGGAATTCGTGTAACAGTTGTTTACTGACACGCAACTTCGGATTAATTTTAATATATTTAAAGAACTGAAGATGGCGCTTAGTGAAATTTCCCTTGTCGTTTTTTTAATGAACTGGATCGAAGACCTATATAGTTCATTAAAAAAACACGGCTAATAATGCAAGGTGCGATTGTCTTGGCCCATACTTGCAACGCAAATAGCTTTTCACTCTTTTTGGAGTAGAAAAGGATCTCTCTCCAGAACAACAAGCAAGTTAAATCGATTTTTAAAATTTCAATGGTTCTTTAAATTTTGCAGCCTCTAAAATCGCATTTGCTAAGCTTACAGTGAAGGAAAACGCGTTTAATTCTATATCTCAAAAACTATGCATTTTACGACAAAAATGTATATTATATTTTTTGTAGATAAATAAGTGATTTAACTTTATTCTTTAGAACTTTTTTGTGTAAAGTCAATATCTACGCAAAAATAGTGCTTCAAACTTCATATATCACTTCTTTGCACTATATTTCGTTAATGGTTAATTTTACATTAAACAATCGTTCGTAAGGCAAGGCGCGCACTGAGGTGATGAGAAATTGGCGTGGCGGTGGTATGGCTAGAGAAATATTTTAATCACACGGAATCAAGGGACGCAGCGCGCATCGATATGGAGTGGCGGTGGTGTGGTGTTTTGCAAGTGGACTGGAACCATTTGGTTGACACTAGTCTCCGACAAGTTTAATTTTGAAGTGGCATGTCATTTTACGGCCAACTTGGGTTTTTATTTTTTTTTGGGAAAACACGTATGAAGGCATAGGTCGCAATTTTTCTAGTAATTTACAACATGTGGCCTTGTTCATTCTATAAACAAGTTTAAAGTTTTTTTCTCCCAGGCGTAAATCACCTTACAAACAATAAACATTACAAATGCCGTATTTTGAATTTTTTTTGCCACAGTGGATGAACCCAATGCACTTTTTTCTTTATTTTTTTTTTATTGTTAAGGTTAGATAGTAATTTGCACACATGCAACAGCATCGTCCGACGACCACATTTTGATAGAAAATATCATTTGGTAAATCGATGTCGCGGAGTGGTGCCTGCCACTTCGGTGCGCATTAAACCACTTCGATGCCATTCCTCTGGCACACCTCTTGCAACTTCATCACCATGCCAAAGTCACTTCACCACCACCCCACTTCAGTGCGCGCCTTGGCTAAGACTTATAGAACACACGATTATCTATAATTTTTGTTATTAAAATTTTTAACTTAGGGCTAATATTGCACCAGTTATGGCGCTTTAAGTGTCTAAAAACGCAGATTCAAAAGTAGTTTTTTCCCAATAAGAAGGGTGTATATCGCTAAGTTTACAAAGCGGCCGGCTGTGGATAGGTTTTGCATAGACAAACTAAAAATCGTATGGAAGGGGGCGGTAAATCGTAACGGTTTAGCAGCTAGGGCGTTTTGAAGTTTTTTTGGTGGAGGTTTACATATCACCCTGTATTTTTGTAACCCTATGAGCTATTTTCATGAATATGGTCAGTGTACGCAGAATACTCCCACCTATCTAAAACTGTAAAAGTTCTACCCTATCAACTTCGAGAGCAATAAGTCATCGAAATCAAAATTTGGTTTTTTTTAACTAAAATTTGAACTAAAACCACCTTTTTCTCGAAAAAATGCGTAGTCAACTAATATTTTTTGTGCAAAATTGGAAAGCTTAGACAACGTCGATACCCGTAAGATCCTTTCCATCGTTGATCTCTACTACCGTAGAAAATGAAATACTCAACTCTTTTATCCAAGTTACCCAATGCAACAAACATAATCTGATTTGATTTTGCAAAGTACATTTAACTTACCAGAATAAAGAGTTAAATAAATTTAAAGGGCGTGCACGATAAATACCAGAGAGGGAGTAGCTGAGGAACAAGATTATAAATTAAAAATCAGCATATGCTTGTCTTATTTTACATAAAAATTCCACCACAGTCATAAATACCGAAATCCCCTCCAAGCATTAAAAACGTGTAAATATTTTATTATCGGAAGTTTTTACTCTTATTTTATCTCATATCATAACTATATCACTAAATACCCAAAATGCTCATATATCACGAGCTTCACTTATCTTCAAATTACGACCCAGAGTGCTTCGCTGGGGATATCGAAAGAAAAATGACATGGGAGTGCCCTGTTAGCTGATGTTGGGTATTATACATATATATTTATATATTTTTTTTCTCAGCACACTTTTTGAATACTACCCATATCAGTTTGAGTTTTCGCAAAACATCTCCGTGGTCCTCATTAGAAACGATATGTATATGTACAACAAGGATGCTGCTGCTGCTATACCACCAAAAAAGGGAGCATCAGCGAAGTCGTACCTCATCCAAAATTAACGACGGCATTAATCTAGTTGTGTGTGCTGTGGAGCAGTCACATACCCTCTGATTTAATATATCCTTCCATATCGTGATAACGGTTGCCGATTTACCCTAATTTAATCATTTGCTGTTCTCCATTTACAGGGTGTACCACAAGCCAACATCGGCGGATAAGTTCACATCAATTGAAACCCGTCTACTTTGGACGCGTTTGAATAATTTAAAGCCAAATTCTCAGCACGTTATTTATGTTGAGGCTATAGGCGCCAAAGGTACCAGCCTATCATCAGAGACACTTGTTGCCTGGACAGATCCTGCATTGCCGGCATTTGTTGATGTAAGTATAGATAAGGATTTTATGCCTGCCATTCTTAGTTATTTTATGGATTTCGGATTTTCACTCTCATTCTACCCATTCTCTCTATTGTGTACCCCCAAAAACAGCCCCCAACTATACATCCAGCCGATATCGTTGCAGAAGGTGGATCCATGACAATACTTTGTCTGGCGCTTGGAAATCCGGCACCTACCATCTCCCTTTATGTTGGGGGGCATTTAGTTCGTCAGGATACATCACGGCATATGGTTACAGTCATTCACAATGTTACTACAGATATGGAGCATGTTTCCTGCTATGCTGATAATGGTTATGGCATCCCGATGCAGGCATCGAGAAAAGTTAACATCAGCTGTAAGTGTTTTTATCGATTTTTTTTGTAATTTAATTTTATACAACTTTTCCACCCCTTTTTTTGGTTATAACAATATAAAAACACCACATTCCCTATGCCTCAACTATTTTTGTGTCATGAATATTTTTGTATGTTGTTTTTTAGTCAAAATATGTTGACGTCAATTTTGCAAGCAATTTTGGTTCTATTGTACATAGTACATCCATATATGCGAAAGTTTCATAGAAATGCTTTTTAGTTCATGTTAGGATATGCATTGCGGACGAAGTCCAATTATATAAAAATTGAGGGAGAGTAACTTTGGCAAATATTTGTTAAAATGTGGCAACTGAAGTTTTACAATGAAATGTGTCATAAAAGTGTCGACGAGCTTTACAATTGCTACGGATTTATATTGTCCTCTGGGTTTTATTTAGTTTTCGTTATAATCATAGTTTTTAGTTTTGCATATAGCTTTGTCTTTTATATGATCGTTGTCGTATTGTTTGAGGAATTCAGATATGGAATGAAACTTTTGTATGCCATAAATCCAATATGGCTGCTGAACCTAAAAAAATATGAATTTCACATGTCCTAAACCTTGTTAAAAAGGAAATGTTGTTGCAGCTTATTGTCCTTCTATGGAGGAAATTTCCTTGTTCGACTCTGGCCTCTTACAATATGATAGAACAGTGTAGAAGAAGAAATACATTTTCGGTACAACGAATGTCGCAGTCGGGTTTTATTTCAACGAAACCACTAGAAGAATCAACGCCAATAAGAGTAAAAAATATCGCGGACGAATATGTCGCTTGGCTGCAAATTCAATGGATGGCATTCTTGAAAAATGCACCTTATAAGATGTTCTATCTTTTTTAAGGAATAAGGGGGCGACCCATATGGTGAACACCGCGGCGAAGTTAGCCCTCTTGCCCTAAATATCCAGTCAGATAACTCACCAACAGCCTTAGGTCCACTCTATTTAAAGTGACGATGCCCCTTAAGGCAAAGGGCTAGGGATTCCCAATAAGCTAGGTTTAGTGCGTTAACCCACTCCTCTATCAGGGACTTGGAGGTTGATCATGAGATGCTGCAGAAGGGTGCTAGGCTCTGGACCAACATCTCAGACCCCTTCCTCGCGACCCTATTTCTTCTGGTCAGTCTCTGGAGTACGTCAAAACACCCTGCAACTATTCTCGATGAAAACTTCCAATTTGAGAGTGCCTTGATGGCAGCTTGACTGTCAGAAAATATTTTAATGTTGGCGACTTTCACACCGCACGTCTCAATGGCATGTATTTCAGTCTGGAGAACAGAGGGCCACTTACCCATTGCAATAGAGATCTTGGAGTTGGGTCCTGCGACACCAGCCCCTGCACCATGTTCCGTTTTTGACCCGTCGGTAAAACAGTCGACATTTTTTGGATCGCCAGGAAGGATAAAGCCGGAACTATAATAGACGTGAAAGAACGTACGTCAATCCCTGCGTTCACAGGGCTCTATGATGAAAATGAATAATTGACTATAATAAACGTACATCACATGTACTTGTTTTCGTTAATGTTTCGTTAAACGTAGTATAACGCCGTCTTATGGGGCATGGATCCCAGTTGACGGCGTTGTAATGTCAAAATCGTAGCATACTTGTTGTATTCAAACTCAAATTCAAACAATGTTTACTGCGATTATTATAGCCGACTGTACGTTAAGGTCTACGGTGAGAGATACGTACGTGTATGTTCGTTAAAATCGTACGTCAAACTACGTCTATTATAGTTCAGGCCTAAGTTCCATGTGTCCTTTGACTGTATAGGGCCAGTTCCATGAGATCGTAAAGACCTTATGGCGGCGGATTTCCATCTGAAATGGGGTCAATCCAATGATTGCCTCCATTGCGGCTGTGGGTCAGGTCCGCATAGCTCCGGTAATGGGGAAGCAAGCAAGCCATTGCAGTTTGCTGCACTGGAGGATCGTCGTTACTTGTCTTGGGCCACGAGACTACAATCGGCGGAAGTCCAGTTTTTCAGGAACATTTTAAGAATCGCAAAACTCATAATGATAAAAGCCTACACTGTAAAAAAAATATGTAAATTCACAGTGCAAAAGTACAGTAAAATTACAAATCGCGATATGAATATGAATGATATGAATACTACACAATTATTGTAATTTTACTATAAATGTAACTTCACAAAATGAAATTGGAAATCTCCAATACTGCATAACGTAAATGTTGATTACATGAATGTGACGTATATTTTACACAATGTTCTGTATTTTTCTAAATCGTTTATGTAGGAAAATAAAAATATTTCTTATATATTTATCAATGTTATGTACTGCAAAAATCCTAACACTTTGTACTGTAATTTTACTAAAGAGGCGTAATTTTAGAACATAAATTTTCAGTAAAATTACAAATTGGTTATTGGAATGTAAGGTTTAAATTTTTCCTCTCGTGGATATAATTCACAGGTAACAATGGAATACTAAGCATATAAACTCAATTGCTTTTAAGTTAAGGCCAGACCTTTGACTTTGTCAGGGTCTGGGCAGTTCTTGTAACAGCCAAGAAATTTTGATAGGCATTGCCTCACGTAACAAGGCATTGTGAGCAAAATGCTAATTTTTTATTATAGGGGGTTGGCATTAACTAAGAATAAAATTTGGCGCTTGGAAATATTTCAGGCAGGGCCAAGCACATTGGCACAGGGCGGAAATCTTCAGCTTTGGGTTTGTCCCTTTTCGTCTCTCTGTGGTAAAAAGTTGTAACAAGAGTTTTGGAAATTTACAAAACTATGAAGAGAAAGCTCCAATACTGATTGTATTTTTACATCCCACAACTAATTTATATTTACTATACAGTTGGTAAAAATACGTAAAGTAGATTAGGAATATTCCTAATAATATATTTGCAAATTTACAAAACTGCTTGTGAATAACCTTCCAGTATTTTTTTTGTAAAATTACCACAGAAATTTTTTACAGTGTAAAATGTTAAAGCGGATTACTTTTCAAAAATAATTAATAAATGTTCATGAAGTATTTGATTAAAATTATTGTTTCTAATAAAACTCTAGTCTTTTATGGCTTTAAGTCATTTATAGGCCATTCAGTTAATTTTGAAAATGGTCTAAGTCAATTCAAACTTTAAAAACAACATTTTCGTATGAGATTCACACAAAATTTCACGTTCATAATACATTTTCATTAATCAAAACTCATAAAAATCTAAATTAAAATATTCCATAATAGCCCAGTTGTCAGAGACTTTGACCTCGCACAAAATGTGATCTCGCTGAAAATTGGAACTTAGGTACTTTTTGGGGGTAGAAAACGATAAAAAAATCTGTGTATGCTAAGTTCACAATTTCGAAAACAAATTCGAAAATTTGGTTTTTGCTTTATATATCGAAAAATAAAAAAAAAATCGAAAAACTAATAGCGCCACGTGAAAGAGCGGAAAATTTCATTAAAATTTATATTGTAACTTATTTTAAAAAAAATTGTTTTATTATTATAAAAAATTAATAAAAATAAGAAGAAAATACGAAAAATCTAAGCGCGCCAAAAAACTGAATTAAAATATTCTAGCGAGGCGTTCGGGGAAACTAAAGTATCCTTGCCTAAAATGTACGCAAAAATAAAAATGAAAAAAGCATTTTAAAGAGGACACTCTAAGCTTTCTAAGAAAGCCATTAGTTTAAAATTTTTTGTTTTTTTTCTCATAGGAAACTTGACCGGAAGTTATAATTTCTAAAATTCTCACTGATGTTTATACAATTGAAGATATATATTAATAGAGGCGTACGAAAAAAAATTCTTGTACATTTATCATCATTAGACATTTACTTTTGATGTAAAAATAATTAAAATGATAAACATTGTCTCTGTTTAATAAAATTTATGTTTTAAAATAATCAGTTTTTCTTACAGCATTCATTCGACGCCATTTTTATATACAAAAACAGCCGGCACACAAAATATGATGAAGAAGAAAGATGCGCCCGGGCCGCCGTCAGTCTTTCACTTCTCTCGTCTGGCGCCGGCTGTTTTGTGCGAGCTTTCGGTCTAATTTTGGCTCTGACGACTGGGCTATAATATAAACATATTTTTTAACATATTCAAATGCAATCCATTAAATATCTCGAAACAAGAAATATATGACTTAGACCACTTTCTTAATTATGGGTTAAATCAATCTTCACTATATTCTAGAAAATAATTGAAGCAACCTAGCTGTGAGTTTGTAGGGACGATTCCTAACCAGAATCACTTTGTCCACCTAGGTAAGGTAACCACATAATTGTTCGCATAAACTCTTCCTTTTCCAAAGGGGACCAAAGGTACCGTGGCTTTTCGCTTAGCCTATTGTACTACACCCTATACCTCATATTTGCAGGCCAAACCGGTTGAACAGGTTCAGCAGTCTACCTAATGAATGTTTGTCATCGAACACCGAGGCCCTGCTCCTCGCTATGCAGTGCACTCACAGGGAACGTGAAGAGCAGACTTATCCTCCTCAAGGCAAAGTCTACAGGTAGGGTTCTGCGCCCCTGCTATCCTCCATAAGTGGTAAATCAGGGCACAGTGTATGGTAATCAAGCCAACAAGCGTCCACCAGCTTTCGGTATGTTTCATGAAAATCCGATCGGCTAGGGCCCTCTTCAGCAAGCTGGTGTATTGCCAGAGGACCCCTCTTTTCATTGTCCCGATGTTCCCGATGACTCGGGACCCAGACAAGGGTAGCTTGATTGAGAACGCCCAGGTCACAAACGCCACGTTGACAGTCTCAAATCAATTTCGACTTGATCCTGCGGGGCCTTATCGCCCTGATTATCGTTTGACTATCAGAGAAGGTAGTCCTAATAAGGCATCCCGCCGGCTTAACCGGTTAATAATAGGTTACCAAAGTGCTGCGTAGGCCGTCCATTAACTACGTGAGGCGATTTGGGAGACCTTTCGACCCCCATCCACCCTTCGTGAGATGACTTGAGATTTGGTCGACCCCCTCCCCCAAACCCTAATCACACATGAGATTTTTAAAATTTTAAAAAGTTCTAGTAGTTAGACTAAAAATACGCATTTCATGCGTATTGGCGGTTAAACAATCGAGGGGTGCTACTTTGTGGCTTTCCCATAACCACGATAAATATTTTTGTGTAGGATTTGGCCATATTTTAGTGGATAAACATGTTTCACTTATAACCCAGTTTTCTCGTAATTTTACACTGTTTCTTGCGGAACAAATTACGTGATATTGGCCGCCCGAGTAAAAATAATTTAGTTGGTTAATTTTCTTACTAGCAAGCACGCGGCCGCTGCTAGCGCGCATAGCGAACAAATTGGGACACCAAAAAGTATGCACGCACCCGCCACGGGTATGCACGCGCCCGCCACAGGGATGCACGCGCCCGCCACAGGTAGGAAAATCTAAAAATTTGTTCGCTAGAGGCATCCACTCTCCCGCCACAGGTATGCACGCTTCCGCCACAAGCACGAAAATCTAAAAACTTGTTCGCTAGAGTCATCCACTGGCACGAAAAACTAAAATTTCAGGCATGCAAATTTATAAATAAAAAAAAACGGGAGTGATGTTTTACCAAGCAGTCCCTAGCTAAACACTAACCACTTCCAATACTGCTTGACATACGCAATCGAACGAGAACCCTTTTACTGAGTATGCTATTGGCACCCTTTATGGTCACCAAGATATTTGCCCTTTTCTTCGTCCTCTACAATTTTTTAGAGCCTCCAACGCTTCCGCCACAGGGAAGCAGGAGATCGCCTGTATTGCTTTAAAAAATTCTAGAGGACGAAGAAAACCCCAATAAAAATGTACCGTGCGCATTTGTTCGCTATGCGTGCTAGCTGCGGCGCCGTGCGTGCTAGTGCGTACCTGATGCAGGCTAGCTGCGGGCAGTATTGCCAGACCCACTGAAAGTGATTTCACCAAACATTGTATGAAAATTCCCCAAAATTATCCATTTCCAACAAATTTTCCCCATTTTTAAAATATGACTGCAATTATAAATTACAATTAATGATATTATAAACTAGCTGGAACCCGATGCGCCTCGCCTCAATTTTGGACGATTTGAATACAAAATTTTAGCTACCAAGCTTTTCGTCGAGGTATTTTTTTATTAGTTAAAAATCTTTTCTGGCTCACACTGAATTACTTGGTTGGACTAAGTAATTGCTCCTTGGGACATATGGCGGAAACAGTTGCCCTCCAGCGGACTCTGCTTTATGCGACAGCTCTCAGCACTGACCAGGATTATCCAATTGTTGCGGCCTCTGCTAATAAGGTTCTCCTCCACGTTGTTCTAGGTCTTCCGACTCGACCGGATCCTTGCGGATTCCAGTCGAGGGCCTGTTTGGCTAGATTATCGTTTTCGCGTCGCAAGGTGTGGCTAATCCAATTCCATTTCCATCGTCTGATTTGGTCGTCTATCCTTTCTTGGCCGGCACGGCGCCATAGCTCTTCAAGTTAAATATAATGACTAGAGCTCAGAGAACAGTACCTACTGTCGACAATTGTAACATAGAGCGCAATGTGAAATAACATACTTTAGTCTGAGAAAAGATAGTAGAGAACAAGAGCGAAAGAACACTCTCCCATGCAACGCTACCGCGGCATAACGCTGACGAAAAAAAATGCAGCGTATTGAAATTGAACCAGATTCTAACCTCTAAGCTACCGAGGCCTACCTCCTACGAACATTGATGAATAACTCTTTAACAGAAAATGTTCGGTTGTCTCTATGACTTGCTCGCTGTCACCGCGAGGGTGGGTGTTGTATAAAATTCTCAATCTGACCGCAAGCTTTCTATTTAGCCAGTATCTCGCCATGATCAACACGATTCAGGCTATGTTGTTCCACACGATCTTAAAGAGGTCACACGATATCTGCTTGATATAGTTAGGCCAAGTCTTTCTAGGCTTGGTGCATAATGTTATACTCCTCCATCTGAAGCTTACTATTAAATCACGAATTCCTCTAGGGCTTGCTTTATGGCTTTAGTTCGTCTGTTCTGGAAAAGGCTGTCTGGGTTCAGGAATGCTTCAAAGTTAAAATATTTTCATTCAAGGGATTATTCTACGATAAAAACTGCTTCGTGCAGTTCACTGTTCACCAATTTACTCTTAGGCGACCATTACACGTTCATGCAAGTGGCAATCAATTCCATCAGTCATGATTAATGGAAACAAAATATACGGAGGATTACGTCAGTCAGACGTTAGGTTTTCCGTCAGTCGTAGGCAAAACTCTGGCAAAACTGACAGCAAAAACTAAAAACTTACAAATTTGTTTTTTTTTATTTTAAATTCTATCCCATTTATTCAATAACCCAAACTTAATTTTTACCTGGGAAAGATTGACTGTTAACGCCAGGCTTGCTGAAAATACCTTTTTCGATGCTAAAAGTTAAAAAAGAGGAAGCGAAAGACTAAAGTTTGATTACCGCCGTATTTTGTTTTTGTAAAGTAATGAATGAAAAACTGCACCTCCGCTCTCCATTTATTGATAGGCGATAGAGAAATTATGGCATTCTAAATCGATAAGATGCATTTAGAGGCAACAGAATTGTCCATGAAAGGTGATAACCAGAAGGTGACGTTTGATTTAAGTAAGATTAATGTAAAAATTTCTATCAACTCAAGTTTGATAAAGGTCCACAAAGAGTGCACAAATCAGGGATGAAAACTTATTCATTCCCGCCCGTCTATGTTACTCCTCCCTTATCTATTTCCCCCAAAAATTAATTAACAACAAAATACTCAACAATAACTTAATTATATTTCAGACCCACCAAGGATTCACGCATCCGAAATCACAGTAGCTCATCTTGGCGAAGAGGTCGACCTCAAATGTACAGTGAAAGCAAAGCCAACACCAAAAGCAATCTTCTGGCGGGATCACGACGGTCGCATTCCAGTTATACAGGGTGGAAATTACGATATGTCTCTTGTGCATGACGAAGGGGACCCAGCCCTTTACATTATGAACCTTCATATATCAAAACTACAACCAACTGATGTCGGTGATTACTTCTGTCATGCGGAAAATGCCCTAGGATCTGGCACAATACCTGTCTCAGTTCGTGTCCGAAATACACCTGCGGCGCATAATATTTCTGAATGTTGCATATCCCAGAATGTGTCCTCGTCCTGCATGGCAGCGTGTAGCTTCTATATTGATATTGATGCGGTTATTGATCGACCAGAATGTATTGTGGATTTTGATAAGCTGATGAAGTGCGCCGCTGACGGATCAGATCATAGGATGTGCTGTGCTAACTCGGATATTCCAAGGAAGTGTTTGAATTGGTGCAGGGGTGAGCCTCTTGCTCCGGGGGGATTGTGTGCTCTGCAGCATACTAGGACTATAATTGGTTGTTTCCAGAGTAATCGTGATCGGTTACCGGGACCACCACAGAATTTGGCAGCCACTGTAGTGTCGGATAATGAAGTACTTATAAGGTAAGTGTTTTTGGTCTTGTGTTTAAAACACAAGTTGTTGTTGTATAGGCGAAGGTAGAGTGGTCTTAAGCCCACTGAAAAACACTCTTGTAGGCCGAGTAAGAATTCGTGACGAAGCTACTGACTTCATTGCCTATGTCCACTTTAACCAGACGATGTTTTAACCCTTATGTTACTACCACTGTGCAATTTTACCATTATTGAAATTTGAGATAGTATCATATTCTACATTTTAATTTTCATTTCTTATGTGTTAAGACTTGCAATTGTTATCCTAGTTTTTAGCTAAAGGAGAAATTTTCATATGCTAAGAAATCCCAGGCGTATGGTGATTGTAATTTTGCGATTTGGAATATATGGCTCGCGCATCCTGTGTTAATGTTATGTCTAGGACGTTAAAGGATAAATCAGCCCTTTGTTCCATACCGTTCATTGAGATGAACGAAAGATTTAACAATACTTTCTTTTGTGTGCGCCACCACAAGGTTCTTGTGTCGTCAAACAAAAATCAGTTCGATCTCTTTATTGACTGAATTGACTTGGATGAACCCACGACCGAGAAGACAATGTATGACAGGGGCTTTGCTTACTTCAGTGAAGCTGGGTAGTGGATTAGAAATAGATCAAGCTACAAAAATGATGCTTCTTCGAGAGGAAACTAACTAATTTGAAAATTCATATTACAATTTTGTTTAAGGTATACTCGCCGCAGAGAGAGGGAATAATAAATAACACAATTACTTAATGATGAAGATGCATCAGCTTCTAGGAATTTCTCTGAAGTTTGAAATATAATAGGTAAACAAATTGACCCTTGGGGAACACCAATAGAAACGGTGTGTTCTAAATTTGACGAGCTCTGGCAGCTGCTGGGAATTTCTCTTCTAGCCTAATTAAAACGAATATTCCAGGCAATGGTAAGAAAGTGAAAATAGTGGCAAATATATTATTTAATTTGGCAGTAGACGGTATAAAACTAACGGCTGATCCATACATTAACATCCTAGTCGTAACGTTAACCGCGATAAATCTCTGCAGGAATGACCACTTATTCCAAATGGACTAACAAATATCCCAGTACTCGGGGTTTCTTGCGAGATGTCAATTTCTCCTGCAGCCATTGATTTTGGCTACAAAATATAACTCTTGTATTTGCGACGGGACTACGAAAAATACCCTCTTCTTCTTCTTCTTGAGTAAGGTATAGGCGGCCACTCACTTAAGGTACGGGCCCAATGAACGCCGCGCCTACTATGCTCGCCTTGACATATCGCGGCAGGCGCAGCAAACTCAGCAGAACCGGGCCCAATGAAAGCTTTGACAACTAAAGTTTTTTATTTTTTTACTTCAATTAGAAAGTTAAATATTTATTCTTTGCTAGAAAACGCAAGTTTATAGTGCAATTTATTAGCAAATAAACAAATATAAGTGGATTTTGTTAATCAATTATTCGAACATAAACTGAAAAAATAAATTTAAATTGAATAAATTCCTCCAATCATTAAATTTTAATAAATAAATGAACTATTTTATATTTTGCTTTAAATAATTTTCCGTGACCGACACAAACGGGCGCTTTTCTCTGTAAATATAAAACAGCTGTGAATTGACAACTGTCGAAGCGTACCGCGGCGCCGTTGGATATGAACATTTCTCAAATCCAAGAACGCAGCTCGCTTTTCGCTCGCAGGAAAAGCGAGCTGCGTTATGCACACACCCATTTAAAACCCATTGAGAGTTATATAAGCGAGTATTCGCAGCTATGCTCTACTCTACCATCTACGCTGCGTACTGCATTCACCCTAATCCTCCTCAAGGCAAAGCCTGGTTCTCCGCTGTCTTCCATAAATCGTAATTCGGAGGGGTGATACCTTGATTAGACAAAACAGATATATCCAACTTATACTTGAATGGAGCCGCAAAAATCGTAGATAATCGAAAGACCAATTGCTTTTCGATGGGCGGCAGATACCTAAAGTGAGCAAGTGTTGGAATTCTTGCTTTGCAATCTTCAGCAAAGCTGTTTGGGCCTTGAATGGACCGACGAAGTCTGAATGTAGTAAACCACACCATGCTTAACCTGCTTTGTGATGTCTTCGAATTCCCTCAATATATGATGTAGTGCTGTGTTTAGGGTGCTCAACTGCATGAGCCACTATTGAACCCATTGTATGGAGGTTCGTAGTTTTTCGATTAGTCGACCTTTCTTTATGTCGACTAGCAGTTCGTAATTAGAGGGAAAGTGTGATCTTGTGGCCCTTTTTCATGTGAAAGAGTCTAAGCTTAGGTGTCACCGTTTCTACTACCAGTCCGTCATGTCGTTCACGTAATGGGGCAATCTCTAATAGTAAGCTTCGCTCGAAGACAGAAAAAGGATATGATAGGTTAAGAGTAGTCTGGACGATACATGAGGAGAAGGTAGTGAGCCTCACTTTTGCACTCTTCGATGTTGTATGAGCGCATTTTTTAAGCAGCCGACTGACCCAAGTGGGGTTAGCAGGAGACGGGCTCGTCGGAGTGTTATTCCTCCTGAAACAAGTGAATCCCGCTAATCAGCCAACAAAGGCTGTGACCCATCCGCTAGATCAAGACCTGAACTAAGCGGAACTTTGATACCCTATTATTAACCGGTTAAGCCGGCGGGATGTCTTATTAGGATTGCCAATGGCCATTTTACTCGAGCGACAATAGAAGCCCGAATTAAGTTTGTTATTTTTTTAAAGCCATACGCGCGCCCACAAGTAGCACGCATAGCGAACAAATGCACCTACCACACCGCTATGCACGTTCCAGTTACAGGTACAAAAATCTAAAAATGCGCCCACCATAGAGATATGAGTGCCTCTGTTACAGATATGAAGGTATTCATAATCGACCATTCCAAACGCGAGTGTCGTTTTACCAAGCGGTCCCCCAACTTAGTACAAATCACGTCCAATGTTGCTTGACCCCCCTAATCGAACGAAAACCCCTCTATTGAATATACTACTGGCACCCTTTATGTTCACCAAGATAATTGGCCGTTTCCTTCGTTCTATCTTCTTCTTCTTCTTTGGCGGCTCTGCAACCGGGATATGGTCCTGGCCTCTCGCAACTGTTCTTTTCACAGGTCCCGATTGTGAGCCGATGTCGTCCAGTTTATCATATCTAAACTCTGGGCGTCCTGGTCTACGCCATCCTTCCATCGGAGTTTGGGCCTCCACAACTGTCGCATCCCATCTTACCGTAGAGAACCTTCCAATTTCTTAAATTTTCAATTTAGTCTAGAAAGTGGTTTGATGAAGGAGTGTTTCCAACAATGGAAGAATTTGCCTTGGTTTAGAGACTGATTAAAAATCATCATCAATCGGAGAACCAGATTTATAGCACATGTTTTTAGTAGGCGATCATAAATCTGTGGTGTTAAGGCAGAACCCGATATTTCAAAAAAACAATTTTTCGTTTCTATTGCCAACAGTCGAAAGTTTATGAATGAAAATGTTCCCCAAAACCAAAATTGTAGACTGTTTCTCTAAAATAATTTAGATCAAAACTAAAGAGTCCAATATGTCCATATGCTTACAATACTGCGATGACACAATCCAATATTACCTACTTGACCCAATATCTACAATTACCTAAAGTATTTTACGATGTGATTCGTCTAGTTTAAATATGTTAAACTGAAATATGTACTAATGTTAAAACTTACATCCATGGAGGTTAGTTATACTATGCATCGTTTCTTTAATTATGCCCATACACAAACCCGTTTTATAGACAAGAGGTTGCAGGGAAGTCTCAGAGTCAGGAAATTTATCAGACTCACCCATCCATCATACTAACACAATTATAACATCGTTCTCGAGGGTCTGCGGAAACCATGTGAAATCCCCCTTCTCATTCGCGTTAATTGTACAACTACCTAGGCATCACAATCGTTACACGGAAAATAGACAGAAAAATGAACATATTGTGTAATACGTACATTGTGGACCGAGTGATGGATAGTGGGGTCAAAGCATCTTTCACTTCAAATGCAGACTAAAAATTTAGTATTGGGTAGGACACGATTATAAAATGAGTTTGTAAGAAGTGCCTCTTTTTTCTTTTGAGCCAGTACAATTTTGTACTTCAAATGAGGCGAGGTGCCATTGTAATGCCAAAATGACAAAAACAAGCAAATTAAAGAAAGAAGGAACATAAATAACAATGAAGAGCTTTTTTTAGGAGTTTGATTCTAATATGCATTAAACTGCCTCAGACTAAGTAAGAAACCTATGCCTCCACAATGTATATGGGTAATTCTTTTACAAACCGGACAGATTTAGACAAAAATTGACCGACACTTTGAAATTTTTAAGGGTTCTACATCGAAAAAAACGACACGTATTCGAGGATTTTTATTTTTATTCAATATTTTGGAAAATAGAGGGGATCGAAAATTTAAGAATTCGGTGATTGTTGGCTTGGAGACTCATTTTTAAAAATTCATAACTCCGGTTCTTCGCTAGAAAAAATTTTTTTTTTCCAATAGTATTAATAATTTCTCCATCAATTAAAAATGCGTTTTGATAGAAAATTTGACATAGAAACTCGCTACGAGATGGGGCAACTGTTAAAAATCGATTTAAACAGTTTAATTGGTTATAACAATATGATTTTGTTTATATTTTTTTTGAAACAATTTTTTTTTAAAAAAAAGTCCTTCTTTTAGTTTCAAAATGACAAAAAATTTACTTTCTAGAATTTTTTAAAATGAGTCTTTAAGCCCAAATTCACCAAATTCTCAAATTTTCCAAAATATTGAAAAAAAATAAAAATCCTCGAATACGTATCTCTTTTTTTGATCTTGAGCCCGTAAAAAAAATCCCTCACCTAATTTCAAGCTGTTGCCGCAAAAGAAGTAACAAATGTCTCTCAATGTTCGTATTTACAAACTCACCTCGCCCCAGCTCAAATTGGATATTTTACTCCCGCAAAAGAAGTAAGAAAGAAGAAGTCTACTACGTCTTTACAATCACACCTCGCCTCATCTATTTCGATACACCAGGACATTATTTTAGACCCGGACATTTTCAAAATTGAGGCATCAGTACAATTTACCATATTGTAAGGGACAAATGTACTGCCTCGTGTAAGTCCGGCTTAACTATATAAAAATTACAGGTCACAAAAAGGTGTCAATTGGCTACTACGGCCCGCGGAAAACACGTAAAATGTATTCTGGCCCACGTTAAAAAAAGGTTGCCCACCCTTCATCTACACAATACCTTGTTTCGAGACCTTGGATAGTACTTTATCAAGAACTAGGTTAGGTTGAGTCGAATAGTCTGATCCTCCCAGTTTTCAGCCCTCATTTTTGCGTACATGACTGTCAAAGGAATCGCTCATTAACAAAACAACTCGTCAGTATTCCTGAACTCGATGGTAACCTTCTCCAGGTCCCTCCAGACTCCTCTTAACCGATTGTATCCCCTAACTGACTTTCGTACTAAGCTTACTACTAGACATTTCACAATGACTTGTACGACATGATTCATTGGTAGTACAAATGGATTCTCTTAAGCTTAATTCTGTCACATAAAAAAATGTGTCTGGTCCTGATTCTACCATTCATGCAGGTGGAGCTCCGTTTGTTGTGCATGTAAGCAAGCATAAGCTTTACATCATCAAAAAATCTCCGTTCTGTTAAAGAGGATAACAAATATCGACTTTTGGTCGAATCCGAAATTGTATTTTAATCCTGTACCAAACGAATCCCTTATGAAAGAGGTTCGTCAAGGGTTTAATACCAACTACAAAGATAATTGAGTTTTCAGGGATGTAGTCATTTCTTGCCTTGTCACTCTTTGCCAAGGTAATTATACAAAATTTAGGGGAGTTTAAAGCTTAAATTTTAAGGAAAATAATAAGTTTGTGTGGCCCCGGAGTAGTTCACAACTTGTAACAAACATTCTCGCGCATACACTGACAATATAACTTATTGTTGATTTCCAAACCCTTAAACTAAATAGCAATATTTTACAAACAGATGGGACCCACCAATTAAGAACCCTCATGTAGTCGATGGATACCGGATATTCTACCACGAATTCGAAGGTAAGGACGGTGATTTAGCACTGAAAGTAAATTCAGCAGGAACGAACCGAATCGATGTGCACGGTACTAGTGTAAATATAAATGGATTAAGACGAGATGTGGTATATGAGCTGGTGGCAAAGGCTAGCAATCAGTATGGTAAGAGTGAACTTCTGTGAAATTTCAATTTAGCTAAACAATATTTCACCCTCAGGAGCTAGTGTGCTTACCGACCCCATTAGATTTACACTCGGAGATCACCACATGACTTCAGCATCACATTCAAATACCGCTGGAACAATTAGTGGTATTCTAGCTGGGATATTAGCGATTATCCTAGCAATAGCAGCAGTCCTATTCTATAAAAGGCGAAGAGCTGGAGAGAAGGCAGCTAATGGGGTTGCCTTTGAGAATCCCAGCTATCTACGGGGGGTTGAGCATGTGCAGGTATGTAACTATATAATTTATCCCATGACGGTAATAACTTTCTAGAGTTTGCTGTATGTATGGTGTTTGTTTTAATTTTAAATTGATGTGCTTTTGCGGTGGCAGCTGTGTTTATTTGTTAAAATTAATTTGATTGTATATTTTCCAAAAAAAAAAACCAAAAATGTTTGTAAAATTTGCACTTTAGATACCCACGGTAACAACTGATTCGTCGACACCATGGCGGCAAGAAGTCTTGCAGGCACCAGCATCAACACAATTTAACTCTTCAGCTGGCTCAACGTACTCAAATAATGCATCGTCCGGAACGGACGTACATTCTGTTGTACCAATGGCAACTGAAGTTAATCCATCCCTGTATGAGGAGCTCAAATTGGGACACGAAGGTGCTGGCTTCAAGAGGCTTGTGTCATAGGATTTGGCTAATTTAGAATCTTGTAGATTGTAGGCATTTTGTATTATTTGAGCCAATTTCGTAGTTATTTTTTTAAAAACAGAAAAAAAACAATTATTTTCTTTTTTTATTTTATTATTTTTATTTTGGTTAGTTTTAGGTAAACAAAAGAAAAGAAAACAAAACGAATATATCGCTCTGATGTATATTTTTTTAAAGGTGCAATATCCTTCGTAAATATAAATTTTTGTGTAAATAACTTAAACAAAACAGAAAATAATAATAATAATAATAATAATATAATTAAACAGGAGCTAGTGCAGAAAGGATAACGCCATGAAGTGTTTACAGAGAAAATGTCTTAATACAAAATTTAAGACGTGGATTGACAAATAGAATTTTTGTATTCAAAGTGAAAAAATCTCAATGATAAATCGAAACTAGTATATTATATTCACAATTGTATATTCAAATCATTGTTGACAGTGTATGAAGAGAAGATTTAAAGATTTAAATTCAGTTTAAATAGCGTTTGCCATGTAACCAATAATATGCCCAGACTGTACGTACAGATGCAATAAAATCAAAATTGTTGTAGTTAAAATGAAAAGACAGCATAAACATTAGGATTTCAAGGGGGATTCTGGTCTAGGATATCAAAAAATCGATTTTTTTCCATTTTAAGTTTAGTTGATATGTCTAAAATCATCTCCTAAAAGGATTTATTGAAATTCAAAATATTTCTAGAGTTATTGTAGATTTTATATACGTATATAACGACAAAACAGGAGCTGCCGCGTCGAGTGAATATCTGAGTAAAATAGACCTAAAGTTACACAGTGCAGCCTAAAACGGAACAGGTCTTAAAGTTAAACCTCAAATGGCAGCAAAGCAAGCAAAGTGTACATTGGGGTTTGACCGTCTAGGCCTGACGTTTAGAACGCAAGAATGTAATGGTTTTAACGTTTTGGCTTTCAATATATTTTCGTGGCAATTCATCCCAGTTGCTCCCATTGTGGCGAGCCTGACTAGACACACTAATACCTCAATTAAATACACGTTTTACTGGTAGGAGTAAAGTCTGTCAAATATTCAGTTTCCTATCACCAAAATTTTACTAGTTGTAGATGACGCAAATTTATTACAAAAGTAAGATCTATTCCAAAATAAATATTCTGATATAATAGGCTCCAATTTTTCTCCTCAATTTCTTAATATTTCCCACCTAGTTCTACCTGAATTGACCCAGAGACGGCCGTTCACCAATTATGTGAGATAATAATGACTTTATATAGAGTGCTGGAATGCGACCTTACGGAAGTATTTATTTTATACAATTCCCATCACTTCTGCAACTATTCACTAGTTTACAAATTTTTTCTGTGTTTTTTAGGCTAATTTGAGGTCGCTGAAAAAAAGTGACCCTCATTTATTTTTCCAAAGAACCGTTATCGAGATATTAGCAAAACGGCTTTTTCCAATTATTGGAAAATTCTCGAGAACCAAGACGCAAACTTAGCTTAAAAATAGACTTTTGAACGCAGAGTACTCCCACTTATCTAAAACTGTAAAAGATAAGGTTCTATCTTACCAAGTTCCAGAGTTATGAGTCATCAAAGTCAAAATTTTCTCCAAAAAATAACCAATATTTTTTTTTCCAAAATTAGAAAGTTTGGAGCATTTCCTATGAGTAATGTCCAGACAATTTTTATGCTACGGCCTTTACTTTTGAAATTGGCCTTATTTTGTGCTTTTTAGTACTTTTTTTCACCTAAGCTTTGCTATGCCTTGCAGTGGGCGATAAAGAGCTGATGATGAAGTAGCTTTGCACCTTTAGTATATACAATGTATTTATGTTTTTTACTCGATAAAATAAAACCTAACCAGTTTAGATAGGGCCCCAATTTTTTTTTCACCGAGGCCCCTGGTCAGGTAGATACCCCACTGAACACATATACAAGCATATACATATAAAATATTATACTTTAGATTCATATTTCATAAGCTTTATGAAGATGAAGAAGATATATTGTATGGTTCCGGAATCGATGAATAAAGGTTGTATAAAAAAATCTATGTTTTATAACAAAAAATTGGTACCTAAAACTTTAAACTTATTTTTCTTAAAAAAACGTTTTTTCGAACTGGCGCATGCCATAACTCGATTTATTTTCCTCCGTTTTATACTTTATAGGGTTCATTCTCTTCGTCTTTTATTTCTCTATCGCCTAAACTAGGATTTTTTTTTTAACCCAACCGTTCCCATTCTACAGGGTGTTTTGTGAGAATGGATGTCTTTTTTTCAAAATTTTTTTTAAAGTGTGCCATTTGGCGAGATTTCATTCTTTTTTAAATATCCTAGGTCACGCTATAGCCAATGACGTATATTGTAAGACTTTCAAAACTATTTGTGTTTTAGATGATCCTGTCATGAGATATTATATGCGCCATCGAGCCTCAATATTTTCACCGTTATTCCTTCAACAAAAGTTATTCCTTCAACAAAAGTTCTACGATGAGCATGTGCCAAAAGTTAAAAAAATTTTTTTTTTAGAAATTTAAGAGTATTACAATAACAATAAAAAAAGTTAGAAGCAAAAATATTTATCTATTTCCGAGAAAAAAAAAATATGAAAAAACCTCTTTTTTTGCTTTCTAGACCAGAAACCCCCCTAAATGCAAAGTCTTAAAGAACAGTCTCCTTTATGTACACCAGTTCTTTCGGGATAGATACCATCAAAATATTAAGCATTAACTAGATTTTTGTACTCGACGTCTTCTTGTGTTCATCTGAAGATTTATTCCTGCAATACCAGACCAAGACTCACAGCATATCTCCTATAATAAAAGTTCACTTTGAAAATTCAGATTAAGTTTAAAAGAAGTTAGGTCCACTGGCACAATAGACCAAATAAAATTGGTCGCAGGGCCCACAAAGACGCTCCCGTAAAGAGTTTAAGTAGGTAAATCGATACGTTCTCGATGTTTCCTTCAAACGTTTGTGTTCAGTTTAAAACAATTCAAAAGAATTGTAACTTGCCCATTGGGCATCTCTCCCAATACCATTCCCGATTAGTTGTGTATAGTTAAATCAGACCTACGAATTAAAATTTTTTTTCCTTTTTCGACTTCAGCACTGATTTTTTGGGTTTTGGGACCTCTTTAGGGCCGGTTTCACAGTCATACTTAAGTATTCCTTAAACTTAAGTAAATTTTTTCACTTAAGTTAAACTTAAGTCAAATTCGGTTTCACAGTGCATTTTTTTCTTCTTCTTACTATTATATTTGTTTCTTACGGCAGCCCTTCAATATTGTAAATTATGAAGTTATAATAGCCAGTGTGAATTAGAAATTTAAAAAATAACAATTAAATTAAAGAAAAATGTGTTATATTCATATTTGAGTATAATATCAATTAGGGCACGCCTTCCATTACTGCAAAAACTCCTTTAATTCGCGTTTTAAATCAAATGAACTAGCAATCAACTGACATTTGTATTTTCTATGCATACTTACTTAAGAAAAACTTAAGTCTAGGGAAACTGCCACTTAAGTTATACTTAAGTAAATCTTAACTTGCAACTGTGAAACCCCTATGCATACTTAAGTGTAACTTAAGTTAATTTCTACACTTAAGCTCTCACTGTGAAACCGGCCCTTAACCACGAATCTGAAATCGGTTTTTTTCTATCAAGTCAGAGTTTTTCACAATACACAATAATTATGAAAATGTATAAATGTTCAAATGGACAGAATGGGCAATGGGCAAAGACGAGTTTTTGTTTCCATTATGAAGTAGAACTGCCTTTAAATTTCTTTTTGACGAATCAATAAAGAGTCTACAGTCATTCACATCGTATTTTCGTATTTTCCTTAATCCGGGAATGTCTTTGCAATAGACGAGATCTGCATTTTCCGTATGCTTGTTTTTCGATTATATTTTGAATTATAAATTTCGATGGAAAATTTAATTTTCTACAAAAAAGTGTTTTAGTAAAAATCTTGAATTTCGCTTTGTTTTCGAGTTATTTCGAAAAACCTGAAAAAGGGGTACTTAGGGTCGGCGCTCAAAAACGCACCCCTCAAAAAAGGGCCACTTTGTGAATTTATCATATTTATGTGTTCAACTAACATATTAAACAATAAAAACCCTTTAACGCAAGTGTTCCTTACTCCATTTGATTTTTCCATGATTTTATCAGTCTAAATTATGAAATAATAAAAATGCAATTTCTTCAAAATTCTGACGTGAAGGAAACTTTTGACTATTTATCCCGTAATCAGCACCCAAAAATATAGGAGAAACAGTACTTGAACATTAAAAAGGTTTTTCGTTCTAGGACTGTGATATTTTTAAACTGAAATTAAAATTAGCTAAAATTCCGAACTAGATTTTTGGTACTCCAATAGCAATGGTTCGTCCGTTTGAACAGTTAGTAATAACTCTTGAAAAGTATAGACAAGAACTCGGATGACAGTGAATGACTAGATACATAACATACCTGATTACTCAACTAAATACAAAACATACGTGACTACTAGTAACTATTCGCGACTTCATTAAAATTTAATTTCAAATATCGATAATGTATTTGAAAGGACACATAATATTGACTACCTTTATGGTAATACTTGTTTCTAAAGAGATCTACAAAATTCTAACTCTCCGTTTATGTATTCCATTTACATTGTCAACGACAACGTCGACTATGTCACTTTTGACTTGTCTACGCTGAGACAGATTCAAAAAGATTACATTGACTCTCGGCTAAATCTTCTTCCTTGTACCAATACTTTTCGCAACTCATCAGGCTTGTTGTGAAACGAGAACAAGCACCTCACGATCTTATATATACGTCCGTTACGTAAGGTTGGATTCCTTACGTTACGTAAGGTTGGATTCGATTATGAACAAAGCTTGTCATAGCACACTTGTATCCATGCCACAAGACAATCTATTATAACGAAATGCTTCTGGTGGGCCACCATCAACGAATGCACCAAGTGTTCTCGTTTTAGCCCCTGTATTTCCAAACAATAGATTGGACTATTTACAAATCTTCAAGATCGTTGATCAATTCGAGGGATGGCTTGAAGATTACCAAAGTCGGGATATCTTAGCTTCCTGAATGATAAAATTCGATCGTGGATCAATTCGAGATATCACTTGCAGTTTACCCCATTCGCATTATCTTAGCCTCTTCGATGGCAAAAATATTTTTCCACGATCATGACACGCATTTCGATTCTCAACTGAGCAACGTAGTTACCAAAATTCTCCTTACCCGCCGAATTCGAACAGTCATCTATCGTCTTCAAACAAATCGTTATATGGTTTCACCGTAAGCAAAACATAATACTACTGTCTATAGTGAGGGCTTGACCTTCACTATCTATAGTGAGGGCTTGACCTTCATTCTACTAGGCATTTGTACGAGAATTAAAACGAACTTATAATGGTAACCGGGAAAACTTGTTTACAGTGAGAATATGAGAAGGCTTAATTTTATCCAGTTGTATTAAACCCCCTAAGGAGCACTCAGAACTCCTGGCTCGTCTTTGTTCTTGCGTGCAGATACAAAAGGTAAGGCGTCCTCATTCGGCAACATGCACAAAAGGATGTTGAAAATCGGAAATAGGTTAATATATACCAACCTACCTATTTTCAAACTCAATGGTCTTCTCTTGTGATGACTAATCAGAGCGAAAACGATCGGTTACGTTTCGGTGACCACTTTATTAGAGCGAAGGGGCTAGTATGCTGAACTTTGAGTCATTACACGTTGCATAGAATCGATCGTGTACGTGAATCTTTCAAACCTCCATATAAATATCAAATAATGTCAATACCAAATCACACCCTCGCGGAAGCACTGTTTTATCAAAGACAATTGCACAAATAAGTTAATCTTGACAAGCTTATACCAGTATTATATCGCGTGATCGTGATGACGAACCATAGCCAAAACGAACTATAAGGTTCCAAGGAGCACTTTGCTAGAGCGACGAGGCTAGTATATTGGAGCACCAATTCCATTTTACACCATAGTTTTAATCGCAAAACGACTCACGATTACGAAGAATCGATCTTTCGAACCTCATACAAAAGCCAATATACGTAGAAATTATATGCTTACGGAATCACTTCTTTATCAAACACAATGCTACAAAGACCACTATCATCTTGTATTCGTGAAGACGAGCCAGAGCTAAAACGATCGATTACGTTACTTTAGGGGGTAAAAGAGTACTGGGACAGTGCATTGCAGCTCGTTTTGTAGAATCAGTGAGCGTACGTTGAGCTTTCGGACGTCCACAATTCGTCATCAAACACAATTACTATTGCAAACCTCAACCCAATCTTATTTATTGATCATGATGACCAATCAGAACCCAAGCGATCAGTAACATTCCTTTGATCACTTTTTCTGGGAGGGTAACATGGACTTGCGAAAACTCCAAGTGTCTTCAAGTTATGGAGTTGCGGTTTAGATTTTTTGTATTATAACAAGCACATTTAATCACCAACTGATTGTGACCAGCCCATTGAATTGCCATTTACTACTTCTTTATCACTTACTGTATCCGATACATAATTTGCAACATAGGAGTCTAATTGCTTTTCGCTATCAGGGACAACTTATTTTGTCACAGAATTGATAAGATAAGATCATCTTCACTTGAGAACAGTTTCCAACATTTTTGTTGAATTTCCGATTTCCATTCTGTAGCAGCTAAAATAACGGCCATATTTAAATAATTTTTTTTCATATCAATCAGTAAAGTATCTCTGTTTTCGTCAATTATAATCGACAATAAATTTTATTTATAATTTAGATTTGTATTTCGTCAGACGTCTTCCATGCAGTTCCTTGTATTCTGCTGGTAAAGTAAAATTTTTAAATTCGGTTTTTAACTTACCTAATGACAAATGTTTATACATTCATATTGAATTTAAGCAAACATTTTTAGTTTTCAGCACTTGTTTAATTTTTGGATATATAGGTCTTGTTTGACAATATTTTATAGAATAGTGTGCTTTCAACCACACATTATACCTGATCCTTAATCCTTATTTTTAATCCATCAACAAGATCAGAATTGGGCTAATTTTTCCCTCTTATAGTGAACTATCACAGGCTATTTATTGAAGCATTTCTGTATTGTTGACTTAAGAACAATTTAAAAAAGAGCTACTATATACGTAATATCTGTTGTCGGATTTTCAGCTTTTTTCATAATACGAGTATTTCTTGGTCCAGTACATGTATTCGCTTTTCCAAAATTATTGTCCTTAATCTGACTCCTTTTATTACATATTTTAATTACTTACACAATTTTCCAGAATCTCAAAAACTGTGCCTACCTCTTATAAGGTTTAACACGTTTAACCTCCACCTATAATCCTTTAATTAAACCCATTAAACTTTGTGAAACAAAATTCGTTACTTTATTAATTTAAAGTAAACTCTCAACACAAAGTTATCAACCTCAATTTAAGAACTTCTATTAGGGTAAACATGCATGCAACCCAAGCACAACCCAAAATATATTTTCGTTAATTTTTGGTTAATCCTCTCGTTCTATATAGTAAATCTCTTTTTGCACACCACAAACTGTTACACTCCAATTGTACAATTTATTGTGGGTATAGAAAATTTATTGAGATGGGAACAGTTTATACTACATAAGTTCTATCAAGTTGGACCAAGTTGTATTCTTTTCCTACTCACATCTGCAAGGTATTTATTATAGAGTGTAGCTGATCCGCCATGCGTTGCTATGGTACTAAAATTTGATTTATTAAAAGTTAATAATATAATAGTTTTAACGCTTTTGGATGAACAATATTTTTAATTCTTGAATATGGTGCATACACATTTAAATCAGATGGCTTCCCAACGTGCGTACAGGCTACATATTCCTATCTATGTATGAGAGAGGCAAAATTTAACCCTTAAAATTTAATTTGGAAAAACACATTAAATTCAATCTTCTTTGGTGTCTTGATGATTACAAAAATTTGGTGCGAATCTAAATTACACAAATCTTCAAGATCTCAAAATCTGGTGGCATCGACTTCAATATTACAAAAGTCTGGTGGCATCGATTTCAATATTACAAAAGTCTGGTGGCATCGATTGGTATATTCCTATTTCCAATTTCTAATAATTGTTCTGAGAAACATATTAGGGTTTAGTGTTGTATTATGTTCATGTACGTGTTGTTTAGAGATACGAGCTTAGTTCATTAGCAGGTGGTGAACATGGTATAACAGGTATAGTTTGACGAAAATCTCCTGATAATAAAATGGGTAAACAAGAGCCGTATGCTTCTAGTTTAGCTCTTGTTGGTCTTGATGAGTATTCGAGAAGGCTTAAATTTCTGTCTGCTATAGCTGTAATGCATTCTACATTAAACCAATCATTTGTCACTCTTCTTGCTTCTACTTCTACTATGTGTTTAGCAGCCACTTTCAAGGCACGCTTAATAGATGTCCACATGCCGTCAATATCGTTGCACATTCTTTCAGACAGCATTCTAATTTGTGTTAACTGTCCGTACCGTTGTTCTGTTTCTGTGGCTTTTAACTGATCAATGTTAAGTTTTGGTTCTCTGGGAGTTCTTTGTAACCTCTGAACTGAATCGTGCTCTAAGCCTGCTTTCAACATGTGGTGATCAGAGCCACAACAGGCACCGCTATAGGATCTCACATCCAATATACTTGTTGCTGATCTCTTTTCAATGAGTATATGATCGATCTGGTTGCTAGTTCTTCCATCTGTTGACGTATATACAGGTCTTTTTGTGGGAAGATTGTCGAGCTTACCACCATTCCTTTGCTACTAGCGTCGTCGATATGCCTGCCACCATTATCGTTGGTGGTTGCATGATGGCTGTGGTTACCTATTGTTCCCATGTACTGAACTTCCTTCTAGATCTTAGCGTTCAAGTATCCCAACATAAATTTTATATTATTAGAGGGTCGAAGTCCAGAATTTGGGACTTTAGAGATTTATTGATTATAAAAGCTACTCCTGTTGTGCATCCACAAAGCTACCCCTGTTGTGCATTTATGAGTGATTTTTCCTTAACCAGGTTGTTAGCCTGGAGCCCACCCAGTACGTTAAGTTTTTACGCTCTTTCACCACAACTACAATTAAATAGAATTGCATTGGCCGGGGTTACGACGTGGACGTGGTGAATCGGACTAGGCTGACAGAGTGGTGGTTGTGAGTGCAGTAGACGTTACTCAGTTTTTGCAAGCTCCGGGATCCTGAGGATTGATATCAGCTTTCATCTCCAAAAAATGTTAAAACCATGTTCTAAACCTTTCTGACATCAAAACAAAGATAGCTTGTAAATTTGAGCATTGGAATTTTTGCAGGAACCGGGATATTTTGCATCACTGCTTGAAGTGAAACCCGTGCAATTTGAACAATTTCTGGTCGAATGTTGTCTTTCAGCTCCTCTAAATTCCGTGGTTTGTTGATGTATACTTTCTCCTTCAGGTAGCCAAAAAATTATCTCGGCGAAAATTTACAGCTTTGCAGTACTCCAAACGCAATACCCGTTCATCAAGATTGAGCTGTTGGACCAACTGGATTTTTGTAGGGTCCGTCGTTTCGTGCACATGATAATATAAAAAATTTTGATAAATAAAAAAGTCATTAATTTTTTAAATTGGAAAGTGGAGATTCCGAGTACCTATGAGCCTCTGCTAATAGTCGTGTTACTTGAACTCCGTTGTATTTGCAATTTTTTTTACCAAGAATTTACCGAGTTATCAATTAATTATTATTACCTAGTGTGCAACTAAGTTTTTTCTTTTGCTTTCTTTTCTCGTTTTTATTTTTTTTATCGCTATAAATTATGCCTAAAAGTGAATCGGCAATTGCGGTTAATCCTGCTAAAGACAATGCAACTCCAGTATAGTTAAACACACTCGAAGTGTGGTTAAGATCGGCACTGACAGCAAGCTCTGTACCCCCGTTACCACCCACACAAATGATGGTGGCTCTGGTTCGGTGATCTCTGCTGAATTTATGGAATTGTTTGTAAAGAAGTTGCTAAGCTTCATCAGATTTTGGATGAAAAACTCTCAGAAATAGAGAAGAAAGTTACTGCACTGGAAGAAACGATTTCCCAGAAAATTCCTGATCTTATTAGTGGTTTCAGCTCACAAATCACTGTATTGAAAGATGAGACGAGCACAATAAAACCTAATTGTGACACTATGAATTTTTTGATTGATGATTGTCAACGTGTTAGTAGGTTAAGCGATGCTGTAATTGCCTGAATACCATATAACGATGGTGAGAATCCTAGTCGATTGCTCTCCGACCTTGCTGCCATGATTGAGCATCCTATTTCGAATTTCACTCATGTATTCCGAGTTCAACGCAAGGCGAAAACTACTAGTAGCGGCACATGAACCGGTAATAGTAAAATTTTCATGCGCAAATGAGCAGAAAGCATTTTTATCCCGTTTTCGGAAATTTGGACCGCTCACACTGAATCGATTATCAAGCACTTATGGTAGAATCATACAGTCTAGTGGCTTGACTGTCCTAAATTCTTTACCTACTCGCTACAATTTCCTCACCTCAATCCCTACACTTCTTCTTTGCTTGATGTCGTTCCTGTTACCAATGGCGACGCAGTAATTGGACATCAATTATCCATGATATTTTGTTCCTCTCTCTCCGTTCTTAGCTGTAGAATCCCCCAGAGTAGTAACCTACAGGGACTTCAAAAATCTTAATTTTGAAAGATTGAGGCAGAAGTCTCTCTCTCCACACCCTGGTCCGCTATCTACAACATTACCAATTTGAGTGACAAGGTTGAGTCTCTCAACTCTCTCATAACATATTCACTGCATAAAACTGTACCACTTAAAAGCAGGCGCATGAAACATAATCAGGATACTTGTCCTTGGTTTACCATTGAAATTAAGCGACTGAAGGCTGAAAAGGAATATTTATACCAACGCTATCGCTGTCTAAAAACCACCGAATGTCGGCAGCGGTACCCTAGAATGCGTAATATTGTCAATCATCAAATAAGAAGTGCCAAAGCACAATTCTTTGGACTAAAATTAGACATCCTTCTCTCCCCACTAAGTTGCTATGGAAAAACTTACGGTTTGGTATTTGTGGAAGCGAAAACGCACCTGTAGATCTTGATACTCAGTGTCGTTGTCGTTGCTCGCCCAGTCGATCTATCCTCTCTGGCTTTGGATGGTCTTAGCTTCAGGTTTATACATGAATGAGAAACATACGTTGCCATTATGTCCATTAAATCCAATGCAACTGGAATCGACGTCATCCCTTCCCGTTTTATTAAAATGCTTACTCCTCTAATCTTACCTGTTTTAACGCATATCTTAAAGTCTCGACTGATCTACGAATAGCATGTGATAGAGTTCATTTGGGTATATTAATTCTTCTTGATCCCTCACGTGCTTTCAACATAGTCTGTCATAGCGTTCTCCTCAATAAATTATCATCCTTTTTCGGTCTCTCGTCCTCTGCGACCCACTTCCTCCTTTATTTCTGTACCCTCGGGGGTCCCCCAAGGCTCTGCTCTCGGGCCACTGTTGTTCTGTCTGTATGTTAATGATTTACCTGATTGTATCACCTTTACTCATCATCTTAGCTATGCGGATGATCTCCAATTATATAATTGTCGTACTCCTGATGACGTCCCGCACCTTAATGAATCCTTAAACAATGATCTGATATCCTTTTCCTTGTGGTGCAAGAACAACTTGCTGAAGCTAAACCCTGCAGTTATTGTTAGTCCATTTGCAAAGCACCAAATCGCTCGCCGCTTTCAGGAGAGGAGCGATCGCGCATTTTGCAACACAGAATGCATGAAATGATATAGTCGCTTGCTTGCTGCGCAACATGGATTGGCATGCATCCTCCTTAGCATGCATCTTCCCGGCATAGGACACCGGATATTTGGTTAATTTTAATTTGTATCCTAGTAAAATTTTAAATTAAATTTAATTTATTTTACTTTTTATTTTCATTTTTTTTTCTTTTTTTCTTTGCATTATTAATTTTTTTTGCTCTCTTTTATTAATTCTAATTTAAGTAGATATTTTTGTGTTTTCCATTTTTCAATTGTTTTAGATGTTACGGTGCTAAATAAGATTTTAGTCTTGTGTACTTCTTCATAAATAAATAAAATACTAAATAAAAAATACTACCTTTGGCCCACACTTCACCGGGCCACCAGCAAATCACAAGTAAATAAAAATAATTGATTGTGATTTTATTCAAGTTATGCAGTTTAGAAAAACTTTGTTTCAAGTTTTTTAAATTGTATTTTCAAATTATTAAGTAGATCAAGTTATCGCATTTTGATGAAAGCGCGAGTCTACGGTAGTACTATATTGAATTTTATACATTCCTTAGAACTTCTTTTGTTTTGTTTGAAAAGTATATAAAATTTCCGCACTGTCAATAACAAACAGAGGAGACTTAACCTATAAATTTTGGAAAGTTTTGAGCAAATATGAACAAAATTCCGATATTTATTACAGTTTGTAATTTAAAAAGCTTCAAAAACTTGTTTTAAATTAAAATTCCAAAACTTGTCAATCCCCGTCAAACCTAAATCATAAATTTAAAAATTTATTTAAAACCTATTTTATAAAAACAAAAAAAGTAATAACAATTTAGCACAACTAAAAACGTTAAAAATAAAAAAGAGAAAAGGTCAATTATGAACTAATCTTCAACTACTCTCTCTTACCAGGAATCCAGCTTGTATTAGATTAGGACGAACGATTGGGAGCATTTGCACATCCAAAAAAATAAATAAGCTCTCGAATAACATAAAATAAAAAACACTCAGTGGATATTGGTGCCTAAATGTACTTAAAAGAAACCCAATTTTTGTTTGTTTCTCTGTCGACCTTTACCTTAACAAAACAGCCAGAAAAAATACATACACCACTGCATAACTAATAAGTAGTTTGATTCAATAACCAGAAAATAATAGAAACAATACAATTATAACAATTAAAAAAAATATAAAAAAAATCATTTCAGATTTTGTACGAAGCCACAATAAGGTGCTCTAATCCATTCTGGGCGATATAAAGTAGTTTAATTAATTAATTAATAACAAAAAAAAGGATATATATATATATATGATCGTGATAAATAAAAAAATATATAATAGGTAAAAAAATAAAAAATAAATAGAGAAAAAAAAAGTATAGGAAAACAATAATTTTTGTTAGTTTTAAAAAAAAAATAAATAAATAAAAAAAAAATTAGTAAAAAAAAATCAAATAAAAAATAAACAAGAAAAAATAATAATTTTTAGTATTTGATCGCATAAATTTGTTGCTAGAAGTAGAAAATATAATTGAACTGTATAAAAACAAAAGCAACTAATGCATATGTATTATTATTAGTTTTTGTTTATTTTACATGGTTTTAATTCGTTTCTTTATTTATTAATTATTATACTTATTATTTTAAATTTTCTCAAGTATTAATCAAAAAAAATATTCTTGTATTTGTTTTAGTGTATTTTATTTTTTTTTTAAATTCACATTTAAATAATTTTTTACTTCTTCTTCTTTATTGTTCATATTTTGATCATAATTCTTGTTTCTTGCAGGTTTATGATTTATGATGATACTATTTTTTCTAGTCAGATTTATTTTCCTCCTTTTTCTATAATGACATTTGTTTTTGTTTTTTTTTTGAAAAAAAAATTTAAAAAAATTGTGAAACAAATTGTTAATATTTTATTCTTTTTTTCGAAAATTATAGTATAATTTTTAATTATACTTTAAATTTTTTTTTCCTTTTTTTTGGTTTGGTTGATTGCTTTTTTTTAAGTTCATTTTTACTTTTTTACTCATATAAAAACAATTATTGTAAGATATTTTTTTTTCTTTTGGGAGGAGAGATTGATGAAAAAAAGAAGTAATTAGCAAGTATAAAAAAAAGGATATTGAGATAACAAAAACAAAAAATTGATAAAACAAAGTAAAAAAAACCATGTAAAATATTTTATTATAACGTTTTTTAAATAAAAAAAAATGAATGAGAAATTTGTAAATTTACGTGTTTTTAAATTTAATTTAATTTTTATGGAATTTCCCCTTTTTTGATTTTTTCATTTTTATTTTTATATAAGAATGAGAAGAGCTCCTTAACTCCTTTTTTTATTTTATATGAATTACAAGAGCTTCTTTAAGACAAGAGCTCCTTGCTAGTAGCTCATTTCAACGATGCGGCCGACGGTTCTATTTAAAATGTAATCTTGAGTAGGTAGGTGTAGCCGAAAGCTTGAAGTATCATGGATGGGGAGCCAATTGATGCGAGTTATTGTTTTTTAACAACATTAAGAAAAACACCCTTATGTAAGTATGTATAAGCCGTATGTTTTTAATGAACCATATCGAGACCGTCATATTAAGGTAACTAATCATATTTCCACATTTTTTGTGTCGAAAAATCAAGCTTAGAAATCACTCTTTGCACTACCAGTGCCACGCAGGTCAATAGTGCACTGCCTAATAGTAAGATTAGTTTGAATGATAGAACAGAATAGAGGTTGAAGAAGGTCTGGGAAATACTCGAGTAGAAGTAGGTGAATCTTTAGAATGAACTCATTTAGATGAACTTTAAAATGTTATACGATTTCTAAAATATTGGCTACGGAAGTTTATTCCACAATGATTCGAGGCTGCTACATTCCTACGGTGGCTCAAAAAGTCAATGGTGGAGCAAAAGGTGCCTTCCCCGATGAGCGCCAGCACAGGTAAAAGCTCAAAATTTCGGCATAATTCTCATAGAGCTGAAAGTTTATATATAAACGTTAAATGCAGAGTTTTAATTTAAATGTCAAGAGTTCCCAACGAAAAAAGGCTTGTGTCAAAAGTGTTATTCAAGGTCAAAGGGAAAAGTCTGTTTGTCCATCCTTTTTCAAAAAAGGAAGTGGGGCTTGGACGGAATCGCCGGCGAAACTGAAGTCGAATGGACACATATGTTCTTAGGAGGAGATTTTCGCTATTATTACAGAGAATAATGTTCTTTGGGCTATTAATAGCTTCTTCCCTTTAAAGAACTCGGCCCGGAAGGATATAGTAAAAGTCATGCTGCAGAAATTATTTGAGTTGGTAATACCATGGCTGCAGACGAGCCAGAGTCATGTTCATCCAAAAGAAGAAGGAAGAGGGATGGACTACAAGCCGATAAGCCTAAAATACTTTGCTCTCAGGATACTGTAAAGGGTTATCGTATCTTACTCGCCAATCGGTATATGTGACTTACATTTTCCCAGCTTAACATGCCTAGCTTAAATGTAGCTTTGCATGAGGTGATTGGAACTATAGAAAGGACCCTACAATGAACACAAAATACCGTGGCGAACTTCCAGATATGGGACGTTCTTTTACAAACAGAACACCTTTCTGACCGACACATTTTTGATTTGGTTGAAATTTTTTTTTCGGGTTCTATATTGAAAAAAAAATAAAATTTTTTTTTTAAAAACAAGCTTTTATTAGATAAACTACAAAATATTAAATAATAAAAAAATTTTGAAATATGCGTTAATAAGGTGAACTAAAAAGTATAAAATAATTTTTTTTAATCCACCTGTATGTAACTACAAGTAAAAGCTTGGGGCGCTTAATCTGTATCCAATTAATTTTCGTATTAATTTATTAATTTAATCATAATTCGCATTTTGGTCTGAGACATTTGTAAACTGAGAGCCCCAAGCTGAAAAATCGATCGCAAGATTTGTCACACAGATATATCCAGAAATATCCGCCATTTTATTGGATGTGCCATAAAATTGAATATTCTATATTGCATTGTCTTCAGAACCAAAGGTTTGACCCAAATTTGAGCATCACCGGATATCGGGAAGTGGCCGAAAACTCGATCGCAAGATTTGTCCGACACAGAAAACGAAGTTAATATAAAGCTTGTAAAAAGAGAACTGCTTTTTTTATTTTTTTTCACAATATTTTGGACGCTAGAAAGGATTGAAATTTCGCGATTTTTGTGATTTTGGGCTTGAAGAGTAATTTTCAAAAAATTCACAACTTCGGTTCTATTTGTGCTAAAGGCTGCTTTTTTTCATCATTTTAAAGATAAAAGAACAAGCTTTAAGAGAAGCTTTATTTTTTTCCGAAAGTATTTTTTTCTTAAAGCTTGTTCTTTTATCTTTAAAATGATGAAAAAAGCAGCCTTTAGCACAAATAGAACCGGAGTTGTGAATTTTTTGAAAATTACTCTTCAAGCCCAAAATCACAAAAATCGCGAAATTTCAATCCTTTCTAGCGTCCAAAATATTGTGAAAAAAAATACGTGTCCCTTTTTTTTCAATATAGAACCCGTAAAAAACGTTTCAGCCAAAACAAAAATGCGTCGGTCAATTTTTGCCAAAATCTGTACGGTTTGTAAAAGAATGTCCTATATGAGTCAAAATTTCTTAAGCGGGCCACTAAAAATCGACTATTAGATTTTAATATACATATCTATTAACATATTGTGGTAGCTCTATAGGTTAAAAGTAATACCCTGAAACGGTTTTTGAAAATTTGAATTTTTCAAAAATTTATGAGCGATTGAAAATTTCGAGTACTTTTTTTTTTAAATTACAATATATCAGCGAATAATTACTGAATTTCAATGAAAATTGGATTGTATGTTAAGGAATAATAGAGGAACAATCTAGGTCCGCGTTGTGTATCCACCATTAAATCACGTGACTCAAATCTGTTTTCAACCCACTTCTTGAGTCTCCGTGTAACACCCCACAATGGACATACTGGCGAGAGGAGGCATTCGCCTCTATGATCCAGAATATATTAGAGGGGAGCCAAATACAGTGCGGCGCCAGATGATGCACAGCGAAGTCTGTCACAGAATGACAAGGCAGTTGGACGAGTCTGTTAAGGGTCGATGGATCCCCATACTTATCCCAAACGTGGAGAGCTGGGTTTCAAGGTAGCGTGTGTGTGGAAGTGAATTACGACCTCACGCACTTCTTGAGTGGACATGAAAGGATATAGGAAATACCTCCATCGTTTCAAGCACGATGACTCACCGCTGTGGCGGGCATGCTCAGGTATCCAGGATAATGCAGATCATGCCTTCGTTTATTGTGTGAGGTTCGGTGAATATAGGGCGGATTCAAGGGGGTGAATATTGGTCGGAACTAGAGGCAATGTGCGAAGTTAACTCGTCGGGGTTATCCACCGTATACTAAAAGCAGTCACAAGTCATAACGCAATCACAAGTGTGGGGTGAGTATTAACTTGAAGGCCTATACTAAATGAAAAGTAACGTAAAAGTCAAGTAGAGGTAACTTCTGTCAACAATGACATAGAAACCAAAATAAGAAGTTCATGACAAGTAAGAGCGAGTCGCCAATGCTTGTGGCCTCGTCACGACTCGTCACAATTTTAGAATAGGGGTAAGAATCATGGCTATTATTGGGACATATCTTCTAGGAATACAGGATTTTATATTAATTGAGTATATAGTGAAACTTGAAGTCAATAACTGTACAAATTGAAAAATAAAAAGATCATGTCACCCGCTTCGTTACTCTCACTTCGGTTAGGTACTGCTACCCACCATACCCACATTATCCACCGGCTATGGATGTAAACAATGCTGTAGGTAAGAGATTTTCTTGGTGGTGGTGCCTAGAGAAAGCCAAACCAATCTGAAAATATCTGTTTTGTTGCAATCAATATAAATGTTCATACTTACCAAAAATATGAGAGTTTATCTTAAAGGCGAAGTTTTTATCTTACAGAATAAACCTACAGAATGGTTTTGTGAACCGGCCATTGACGATCAAGGTGCGTACATGCAGTGGCGTACCTAGAACTTTTGCCGCCCGGGGCGATCTCCAATTTGCCGCCCTTTCTAAGTGAAATAAATTTTAAATTTTTTATAAATTAATTAACATAAATAAGTAATTGTAATTGAGACAAACTGCAGGTGCGAAATTTTTTTACCATTGGTTGCCCTATTTAAATTAGGCAGTAATAAAGTAGGCCGCGTGGGCTACAACTTACGCGGGAAATTAGCAAAAAAAATGCACGAAAGGAGACAAAATTCCAAAATGGCTAAACATTTATCCACAGATTTCTTGGGACTTTTTAAGAAAACAATTTCGGAATCACAAAAAAACATGGCTGCCGGAGATATCGCGTTTTTCCGTTATTTTCCTTGTATCTCGGTTTTTTTAGTTCGTACAACCCGTGCGAGGACCCTAAATGTTGACAATGAAATACTCTACAACTTTAGTTCTTACGAAAATGTTGACCCGATTAACCCTTTTAAAGTTATTCAAAGTCAAAGTTATGAAAAATCACTTTTTGGCCAAAAACTTACTCAAAAACTGTTTTTTCGAATTTTTTTTTTGATCAGTCAATACGAAACGTTATTGCTTATAAAAAAGACCTGGGATCATTTTTTCGTAAACTTAACCCTTTCAAAGTTATTCAAGGTCAAAGTTTCCAAAAATCACTTTTCGGGCAAAAAATCACTCAACAATTGATTGCGTTAAGTTTTCGTGTATGCGTTAAGTTTTCACGCCGAAATTTTGTGGTGAACATGTTAATCCACTACCCTCTTGTCCATTCTATACCTCTCTCGTAAAAAACCGGTTCTGCTGCTGCTGAAGGAATACTAGTGTGGATTAGGCCAATTAATTAATAACGGGAGTTCCCGGAATAAAGAAAGATGAACGTGGTCAAAGAAATTTTGAAACCCGACTCTGCAGCCCTGCGATAGAACTTCTACTCGAAATCGGCACCCTTGATGTCTATACCAACAAAATTTCTAGAAAGAATATTTTCAATCCTACATTTTGACTTGACCATGAGGAAAAATATTCGAAATCATATAGTAATTCATAATTAGTAGAAATCGAATAGTAAACTTATGAAGTGAACAAGTTGTTGTTTACAACTAAAACTAAATATAAAAAATGCCGCCCCAAAATATGTGCCGCCCGGTGCGGACCGCCCCACCGCCCCCCCTTAGGTACGCCACTGCGTACATGAATGACATGTTGGTAAAGTCCATTGACAGGGAAGAAATGGTCCTCGATAGACAATGTCTATAATAAATTGAGATGAAGCCGTTAACTACGCGGTAGAGTGTGCTTCGACTTGCAGATTAATAAGTCTCAAGACAAAACTTTAAAATACCCTGGCGTAGATTTAAGAGGGAATGGTTTCTTCCACGGTCAGTTTTATCAGCGAGCAATAATAACAAGAGTGATTAGGCAGAGCTCAAGGACAAGTAAAAGAGTTAAAGATATGAAAGAGCAGATTAGAAATAACATTAGGCAAAAAGCCAAAAAAAATATTAACAAATGCGCGATGGGCATACATTTCATGCAAAAAACACAAGAGAATGAAAGAAACAGAACATGTTCCTTGATTCCGGTATTGGAATGTTTACATTCAAATTTAAGAAACACTGGAACAGAGCACGTGTAAATTGAATTTGCTTTTTCTGTATGTATGCGTAAAATTTCATGTTGGTACACAATATTAGAATTGGTTTTTAACTATGTATTGTTCGTTAAAAAAGGCGGGAATCTTGCAAGGCGATGAAGTCACTGCCCCTTCATCTTTTATCTTTCTTTCACGAACATTGCGTGTGGTGTGAAAGTAATTCTGCCTCTGTTTATCATAGATATTACTTCTTTGATATCTTGACTTTTTCGCTCCCATTGAAATTGTTATCAGCTGATCTCAAGGTCCCTGAAACATTTTTAAAAATTTACTCTAGCTCATCACTCTTATTATTATTGCTCGCTGGTTTTATGTAGCTTGCTCACACGTAAGTAGGCATAAATATAAAGAACAGCAACTGACTAGTTTCATTTAGATGTAGGTTCAAAGCATGAGAAAAATCCTTAAACACGAAAAATCCTGGCAGTATCCTTTAAAAGTTTTATGTAATTTTAGAAATCGAAAATTTAAGCTCTGCTGAAGAACTAAAAACAAATACAACTTTATCAGGATTTTGCCGCTTTTACATTCGTCAAATATTTTATATTATTTAAGTTTTTTTGAGTGAAAGACTAGAGATCAGTGATAGAATCTCTGTTATATTCATAAAATTCAATATCGAACAGGAACCTCAATCGTCAAGGAAGGAATGAAGGACGTTCAACGCCTACTGGTGCCTTTATTACACCCGCTCCCATCCAATACAAATACTGTAAAACGTTGACTTCGGCGATGGAACAGGAAATGTCCTTTTCACTTATGCTTACAGGCGATGACAGTTAAGTGGGCAGAGAATTGATGTAAAGATTGAAGACAAGCAAGAAGGAATGTTATGTTATTTAGGTAGAAGAAGTGGAAAGGACCATGACTCTACAAGGAATCGAACCCCATCCTCTAGGATGGTAGTTGGGGGTGAGTAGGCTACCATTGTCAGCATATACAATTTTTTTTCATATATTTTGTTCTCGGACTGTATGGAAAGTATATTCAGTTTGTAAAACAAACCTTGACTATGAACGTGTCACTTTGAAAGTTTATTTACAAATTTGAGAAAAACAAGCACCTACTCCTAGTATTATTTGTATACGATGCAATTTATCACGCCGACTGAATCTTCCAAATTATGCTAATTGGTTTATTTATATTTTTTTTCTACTCATAAAATAGCGCCCTTACCGACAATCAAAGCAGTTACTCTCCCTTCTATAAATTCCCTTTGATGACATCCCTCTTGTTTGTCTCTCTTTCTCCGCCCATAAAAAAAAAGCGAACATAAACACAATATTTTCTTCGCTTTAAAATTCAATTTCGCTATAAATATGTATATAAAATCAATAAAAAAGAAAGTAGAGAGTCTGACTGGTATTTAAGGCGTCATTAGGCAACATCCGTAATGGCAAGACAAAACACATTTCCTTTATGTGATTTTTCCGCCCATAAAATGTTAACAGAAATGAATTGAATAGAATAAAGATGCTCTCTTCTCGCAATAAAAAAATATATACTATTTTACCTTGACTTAAAGGAGCTTCTTTTTTCCCCATAAAAATTTCCCTAAATATGCCATTTTCTTGCGTACAAAATATATATGATTTTCGAATTTTATATATATAGTATGTACCCTTTCCCTCCGTGTCATCGTTTGGATTCGAATCCTCAACCCCATGCATGGTGCTTGTGTTGATAGGTATTCAATTTCACTTTACGAGCAAGTGGATCAAATTTAAAGCAGCTCAGGAACCTCATCAGCTGGAACATTTCCTGAAAGCCGTGGATTATCAGTTTCCCAAACTAGAATGATACGTGCTCATAGTGGCGTTCATAGCCAATTTGTACTCGCCAGGTAAGCCCTTGATGATGCAAATAAGTTTCCTATATAACTTTTACGTGTGCCACAATAATCATTCTGGTGGGGTTATATCATCTCATTTTGGATCACCCAGAATAAGTTTTCTTGAGACGATTCTTGGCTCACCTGCCTGTGTACCGCCCCTCCCCCGGCCTTTCTAAGTATGTACCTGAACGGCGATCGGTAGATGGCTGCGAAAGTAAAAGAGAACAGATGTGTACGTGACCTGAAAAGATGTTCCTATAGGTAAACCGGCGCCCAATATGCAGCGGCAAAATCCTACAGATATTGATGGTATTCCCAACAGTGCTGTGCAAACGAAATCCATAATAAATTGTTACGTGTTATGGATTTCTATTGCCGCATCTCAGTTTTTATTAGTTTACCTTTCAATTCCGTCGTGAGCCAAATACATGTTTAATAGTATCACCACCCTTTTTTCTTATATTTTTTTTTTGCTGTTGTTGGGTGGCGCTCGTTCAGAGGTAAGCGCTCTGCCATTTGTTCGGTCCAAATGATTCGTGCCTTGCACACATATTGTACACTAAGCGGAAATTGATAGAACGTTTATATGTTGGTGGTGGAGAAAATGTATCATAACTGACACCCAGGTAAAGGGATAAGTTTGATTGTTGGCAGTTTGGCTTTGGTATCGTTTATGTTGCCGCAAGTGCATGGTAAAATTGTTGTGTTATTTGACATAGATTGTTTGGGGTGGAGATGCCTTGTGTGGGTTTTATCTTTTTGGTGAAATAAGCTTGTCAGTTAAAATGAAATCTATTGTTAGATCTTTTGGCTGGAAGATAAAAAGTACCATACCCATGCACCCACCATATATTTTCCGCAGGATGATTGAGCTGTGGCATTTACTTCAGTAGGTTGATTGGGGTATGGCCTCAATTGACTCGAAACTTTTCCCCGAAGTGGGAATTTTCAGCTCAGGGAACACGAAAAGGTCACACGACAATATACCCGGAGAATTATGATACCGTGAAGTGCCTGCTCGGCGAGCACTTTTCGGGGTCAATTCTCCTGACCGCTTATATCCTGGTGGCTGAGTACAGTCACAGTGAGATCCATACTAGACCAATAAGCCCGGAGTCTCTCCAGTGCCGCGGCACCCATATGTGCAGATTGTGCATTTGCACTGGGCGGCACTTGGGAAGGGCGGCATTTTCGCGAACGAAGCGAGCGTAAAATTTTTACAATATATTTTATAAATATGCCGCGCCGACGGCAAGCTCGGCATCTCAATTTAAATGGGCAACGACAGACGCCAAAAGATAAGGCATTTTTGGCGATGAGCGCAAAAATTTAAATGAGCGGCAACTATAATCAAAACGAAGACACACACCAAGAACAACACTGAATAGATCACCAATAATTAATTAGGACAAGCAGCATGTACATATTAACATTGCGAGGTCCTAGGGTCGAAGGCATAGCGACAAGCTTTTGCATTACCATTCATTTCTACCTATATTCATACCTAGTCGAATAGGCCGAACGTTTTCCATGTTACCGAAAGCGATTAATCCAAGCAAAATATTTAAATGTTGCAGCCATGTAGCTGGCTAGAGCATGGCAACTTTTGGTCGAGCTCCGGCAACAGACAGCAGCGTAAAATTCTACGGTACGCTGCCGTCGACGCTCTCAGCATTTCAGCTACGAAGGCCGCCACGAGCCTATTGCGATCAGGCCGATAATTTTCGAATCGAATTTTATTATTTCCTGCTGGACGTCGTAATAAATGCTCTCGGCGAACGTTTTAAAACACTTAAAGCCGTTGAAACGCGTTTCGGATTCTTGTATCGCACACTGTTAAAAAAAATCCCTGCTAACAAAGAAAACGGGATCCTCTCAACTACGCGGCGGCATTAAATACGGCGAATGAAACGGCGTAGTTGGGTCAACTACGCCGCAGGGTTGATTTGATTCGTCCGTTCAACCCCATATGTAGTTAGAATGAATGTTGGGTGCTTTGGCGCAATTGATAAACGATTGTTTTCTAAAATGAAAAGCGTTGAATAAATTTTTTTTTGTTGCAAAGAGTGTAAAATATTTGAATGAACCATATAAAAATTGTTTCGAAAAAAGGTTACATTGTTAGAATAAATTTTAAAATTTTGTTCAACTATTTTATTGCAATTGTCATCATGTAATTGTTAGTCCGGGGATATTAGCAAAAAAACGCCCGAAAGGAGACAAAATTCCAAAATGGTTGAAAATTGGACCACAGCTTCCTTGGGACTTTTAAGAAAACAATTTCGGAATCACAAAAAAACAACATGGCCGCCGGAGATATCACTTTTTGGCAAAAAAATCACTCAATAACTGTTTTTCTCGAAAATTTTTTTGATCTGTCAATTCAGAACATTATTGCCTACAAAATACCCATCTTGAATTTTTTTCCAAAACCTCGACCTTTCCGAATTATTCAAAGTATTTTTTGGCCGAAATGTGATTTTTGGAAACTTTGACCTGGAATAACTTCGAAAGGGTTAGGTTTTCGCAAAAATGACAAAAGGGGTTTTTTGTAGACGTTTCGTATTGACTGATAAAAAGTTTTTTTTTCGAAAAAAAAACAGTTTTTGAGTGATCTTTTTGCCAAAAAGTGATATCTCCGGCGGCCATGTTGTTTTTTTGTGATTCCGAAATTGTTTTCTTAAAAAGTCCCAAGGAAGGTGTGGTCCAATTTTCAACCATTTTGGAATTTTGTCTCCTTAAAATCCTAATTCCCCGGACTATGTTTAAATTTCAAAATTTCATATAGGCAACTTAGCAGTTTTGTCAGAATAATATATTCAATGTCTTTAACTCAGCTATTTGATACTTTTTAAAGAATGTAGGATTCTTTACTCTCAACTGCAATTCCTTCGATTCGAATATAAGAGATAGTATGGCCAACTGTGCCGCGTAGTTGGTTCAACGGGATATATTTTTTTCCATTCCGTTGCCCCAACGGAAGCGTATTTGAAAGAATACGAATTATTTTGAAGTAAATAGATATTGCCCAACTGCATGGCAGTGTTGGCTCCACTTTTTTATTTTTAACAGTGCATCAATGATACAGGTTTCAAGCCAACCTAAAGGCAATGCCAAACTTTAAATTTATTGGGCTCAACCGAGTGTACGGAGATCTCGTGATCGCCTTAGGCTGGTCTCACACTGCAGCAGATTCGGCTGAATTTTTTACGGCCGTATTTGGGCGAATTTTTTACGGTCGTATTCAACCGAATTTTAACTTTAAATTCGGGCGAAGTTTAAGGGTAGTTTTCATTTTAAATGCTAGTTGTTTCATCTGAAATGGTCACACTCACACATATAAATATATCCTAAATAAAATAAAAGGAAGATTAATAAACATTTTTATGGGAGTGCACTTCCATTATCAACTTTTCGGTATCCATTTCGGCCGAATAATCAAACAAATCTGATCGGAGTAAACCTACGGACGTCAACGGGCGAAAACAACGGGTGTAATGTGCGAATGAGAATAGGAAATAAGTTTTTTAAAAATTCGGCCGTTTACGACCGTAAAAAATCGGCTGCAGTGTGAGACCAGCCTTACTCGTATTAATGCACAATTCCAGTTGGAGTTGCTTCTGCCGAACAAAGCTTCTCCAAACTGAAATTAATTAAAAACTATCTTCGTACTAATGTGTGCGATACCCAGCTGTCACATTTCGTCGCTTAAGTTCTAGCACCACCTAAGTCAAAAATACCAAATTTACACGAGAGTGAAAAAACTGCGTAATCTATATATGTATATAAAAATGAATGCCGTGCGTTAGTCCTGCAAAAACTCGAAAATAGCTCGACCGATTTCAATAATTTTTTGTTTGTGTTGTATTGCTTTACAGCTGCGTAAATGTGAAATTGTCATTAAATTGAATCGGTGTCATTTCTCAAAAACCCCAATTTAATGACAATTTCACATTTACACAGCTGTAAAACAATACAACACACAGGGCCACCCTAACCACAAGGCTAAATGGGCTGTAGCCCCGGCGCGCAAGACTTTTCGGGGCGGCAATTTTTGTTGGTTTTATTTTTTTTTGTTATTTTTTAGTTATGTTATTTTTATTTAAAATCTTTTCATTACAGAAATAATCAAATAACATTTTCTAAAGATTGGTTATTCGTTATGGGAATTGGTTATGAAAATTTTAAAGATGCTTTGGATAGAATATACGAATATAACTTTCAAAAGCCTGTAACAAAAGTTGAAGCTGAGTTATGTAGTGAAATGAGTTCAAATCACTGGAAACTGCTATTATGGTAGCATTTTGGAGCTAAATATTAGAAATCATAGATAAAACTAATATATCACTTCAAAAAGTTGCTACTACAACCAGGCCCGCCACAATGGGCGAATTGCCCGGGCCCCAGGTCATAGGCCCCAAAAATAGATTTCAAGCCAAAAAGTGGACCTATCTACACTTAGTAACTTAAGACCTATTCGGTCGTTTTTTAGTAAAAGATTTTTTGAAATTTCATTCTCCTTAAAGGGGCCCCAATCATATTTTAGCTCCAGGCACCGAAAGGCTATGTGGCGGGCCTGGCTGTAACTGAAAGCACTATTGAATTATCCGCTTCTTTAAAAAAATCTGTACACCCGAAACGATATACAAAATAATTTAACGTTTACAAATCTGAAGGTATAAAATTGTCCGGATGTGATGAGTACAAACGAGTACGGAAAGGAAAAAAAATTAGGACGAAAATACGTCGAAAGAAGTTAAATTTGATGCCAATAACGAATTCCGCATGAATACATATAATACTTTTGACACACTATACCTTCATTATGATGGTTACTTTCATTACGATAGTAAAGGAAAGGACGGTATGACACATTACACTTTATTTTCATTTGCAATTAACATGTCAAGTGAGATATTATATTCTGCGTGTTTTTTTGCTTTATGTATTTTTAAGTTGTTTTAATTTGTAATAGGTATTTTAAGTATTATTTTTAACATCCTTACAAAGTGCTGCTTAACTAACGTCAAATCAAATTATTTTATTTTAAAATGTATTTACTAGTTTATGCAAAATTTACTAGAGCTTTACTATTTACTGCAAAATTTCGAAAGGTTTTCGAAAAAATGACAAGAGGGGTATTGTGTAGGCAACAATGTTTTGTATAAGTAGATGAAAAACAAATTTTGCAAAAATCAATTGTTGAGTGATTTTTTGGCCGAATAGTAATTTTTGGAAACTTTGACCTTGAATAACTTCGAAAGGGTTGCGTGACAAGAGGGGTTTCTCTTAGGCAATAGCGTTTTGTTTTGGTCGATTTTTTGGCCAACAAGTGATTTTTGATAACTTTGACCTTGAATAACTTTAAAGGGGTTAATCGGGTCAACATTTTTGTAAGGACTAAAGTTGTAGACAATTTCATTGCCAATATTTTGGGCCCACGAACAGGGTTGTACGACCTATAGAAACTGAGATACAAGGAAAACGCGATATCTCCGGCGGCCATGTTTTTTTTTTGATTCCGAAATTGTTTTCTTAAAAAGTTCCAAAGGAGCTGTGGACCAATTTTCAGCCATTTTGGAATTTTGTCTCCTTTCGTGCAGTTTTTTTGCTAGTTTCCCCGGACTAGATGTTGTTTTTTAATTTTGTATGAATTTTTTGTTTTTATTTAGTGTAAATTGACTTTTTCTAGTCCTGACACTTTTGTCTAACTTTGCCGCGCACCCCGCTCCCCTCAGACATCCCATGCATTCATTACCGAGAGGGGCGCATTATTTTTAGTAGCCCACGGGCGCCGAAGATCTTAGGACGGCCCTGACAACACAAACAAAAAATTATTGAAATCGGTCGAATCTATTGAAATAATGTGAAGTGAAAAATCCCAAAATATTCAGGCCATGAAGCTATTGGGGGGTGCTACACAGGAGACTAAGACGCACTGGTGAAGCCGGTTTTATGGGAGAGAAACGATGAAAAGAAAAGGGAAAGTAGGCCATTTTCCCCTTTCTTTTCTTCGTTTCTCTCCCATAAAACCGGCTTCACCAGTGCGTCTTAGTCTCCTGTGTAGCACCCCCCATTGAAACTAAACTGCAATGAAAATTCCCAAAATGACCACTTTTTTAGATTTTTCAGTTGTTCCTTTGGGTTTTTCCTGATTCATATTCTCCATCTCCATCTGGATTAGCTTCAACATTTGTAGTTAGCCATAAGTTCTGATAAAAAGACGTATGAGCTTTGATTTTAACTTTAGTATGAATGAATGTTCAATGAATCTATCAATGAACTCCTCGGCGCAAATGATTACGCGGTATTATTTAACGAGCAAGCAATGTGTTGACTTATGTGGTTATTACCCAGAGTACGCATCTACCTTTAAGGAAGCGTTTCGAACGAAAAAAGTATGTTTGAAACAAAATAGAGTGTGGTTTTTGAAATGACCGATTCAATTATCATTAAGGCCACGTTCACATGGGCTGCATGCCGCACGGCAAAAGCTCTTAATGTTCTCTAATTGGTCAGGAAAAAATATCTGTCTCGGCACATGTTCTCTCTCTTGCACAGCATTGCTGCAAAAATCATGCAAAGAGGAAATCTCTTATCCATGGAGCAAAATCACGGAACTGTCAAGTTCGAGCTTTTGCCGTGCTGCATGCAACCCATGTGAACGTGCTGCAAAATCACGGAACTTTCAAGTTGACAATTCTAGCGAAATTTTTTTCTTTTGTTTTTCTTTATATTTAGTTATTAGTACTATTACGCTCGTAATTTTTTTTTATGTTTAAAGTAATCCATTTCACTTTTTCAAAATCAAAAAACAGCTGATTTTTTACAACCAGCAGATGCACCCATGTGAACGAGGAGATGCAGGCATGCGGCAAGCTTTTTGCAGTCTCTCACGAAAATTTCCGAATACTACACGAAGGCAAGCCGAAGTCGAGCTTTTGCCGTGCGGCATGCAGCCCATGGGAACGCGGCCTAATTTTTATTACATTAAACATCGTTTTGTCTTAAAAAAAAATTCTTTAGATATAGGAACAAATTTGGACTTAGTTTGAGAATTTCAATATTGTAAAGCTCTGAAGGATTGTTCTAGAGATTTTAGTGACTGTGAAAACAATTCCGTGTTATTTTACATTGCTCATTACAATGCCGAGGAGAACACGAGCTTACATAGGTCGTCAAAGTCAGTCAAGTGCGCGCCGAGCTACTTCACGTGCAAACCGCACTGATGACCAGCGAGCGACGGATAATGAAAATAGTCGTATTGGCATGTCCCAATTAGTTCGAGAGCGACTGAAAATGAACGCGAAGTGAATAGATCGAGAATGCAACAAGTTCGTGCACATCATACACAACGCATTAATTTTACATGTTTTAACATTAGCGGTTTTAACATAATACGTATGTAATTTTGGTCATAATACTTCAAATAAATACATTTTGAATCTAATGTCTCCAACTTTTTAGGAATAGTTGGTTTTTCGTTAATGGTTAAGAATAGTTTAATATTGAAGGTTTGGATTAATTTTAAATGTTTTAACGTTGGGTGCAGTGAGGCGCACCGGGTCCCAACAAGTTTTACATATAGATACCATACAATACCATTTTATAATTTGTATACAAACTACACTTATATTGTACGTTGGTCGTTTTTGATTGGCTGAAACAATGCGTCTTCTGATTCTCTAGCAAACGGCATCAAAATGTGAAAACCGCCAAAAATTTACTTACGTGGTGTTAGAACTTAAGCGACGATTTGGCGTTGATTTCAATCGGAGACGATTGCCTTGACAAAGTGGCGCAGGCCGACATTGTAAATCGTTTTTCTGCCATGCATGACAGACTAGTTGATCTATCGACTACAACGTAAATCCCTAATTATGAACCGCGAAACGGTCCTTTTCGGGACCAAAAACCGGATTAATCGATAAATGATAAACGAATGACGAAACGATAAACAGAAACGGTCCTTTTCAGGACTAAATCAGTTTGCGGAGCAGAAGGCTAAGCAAGAAGTTTCACCGAAACGAAAGGCAATGGCACAGTAAGAAGTAGAAGAGAAGTCGCCATCCGTTTTCAGCTTGTCAGCGCGGGTCTTATCACCTAAAGCGAAGAAGTGAAATCAAATGAATTATTTCATTTAAGTCGATTCTGAAGTAAGAGAGGAAGACTGTACTAATAAATGACTTGATATCGAGCTTTTCATGTTCATATTTCATATTTCTTCCATTTTAAGTTTCGAAACCTGAACCAAGTCCTGTAATAAAAGCTTTGCACGGACAAACTGCAAAGAAAGTGATCAGCTGATTCTCGGACTTGTTAACTTTTACAACTAAGACTTTATCTGATCGTATGGTTCCCAACCGGCCAGATCCACAAGATTCTGCTAATGTTTTTCCGCAACATCATCAGAAGGTAACAATATATCAAAAATTGGGTTGGAGTTCGCGGGTTTTGGCGATTAAAATGTAAAAAGTATAGATTTTCGCGAATTCCGAATTTGAAAATTTTGAATTTGGAGTTCTGAGCATATTGCAAAATTTAAAAATTAGGAAACGGGAAAATTTCGAAAATGCAAATTTCAATTCGAAATTGGAAATTCAAAATTTTCTGTACTCCTTGACATTCAAAATTTTAAAAATTCAAAATTTACAATAATGTGTCTCAGAGTTTCGGGGGGGGGGGCGGGCCCCTTTTGGGTCAACCGATAAATTTTTGCAGAACTTTTATGCTGAATCGACAATTCCATGTGAACTGTTTACAATCTTTGCTCGCACATCTACTTTCGATAACTCAAGTATGGGTTTGCTTATGTTATTTTAGTGATCTTGACCATGAAAATTTTCGTTTTATTATATTTTTCCGTTTGTTCTCGTGTGTTGAGTTCGCAGTCGAATTTCAGTCCAATGCTGAAAGGTGACAGTAATAAAGTACACATTTTCACTCTCTGCGCGCGATTACACTCTGAAAAGAGGTAAGAAACCCATTGGCCCAGCGTAACCCGCCGACCACCAATGCATGCAATTATAAAAGCCGCATTAGTTATGAACTACTCCAATAAATTTTAATGCAAAAAATCTACAAAAACCTTGCAACGCAAAAGAGTTATTGATTGTTCCATAAAGAAATTAACCCTTGGGACAACGATGAATTTGTTACTTACAAAACCCAAACAAAAAATCTATAAATTTTTAACTAAACCGTGAATACTTTCCTGGAACAATTTCAATGAACCAATGGTCAATCCCACCTTTACACAGCACAAATGATTCTGCTAACGAAGCAGCAATGGATACCTAGTGGCCAGAGGTATAATTGAGCCATTCTGCCTATAAGGTAAAATAAATAAGTCTGGCCTTTCAGGTTGAGGGTTGAACGATCGGATAACAAACTCTCCTCGTTTTGTTACGTGGTTATATCAACAGCAATAAAATTCCTGTACCAATAGAAATCTCCCTTATTTTTTTTTGTATTTTTATTTTTTTTACCACTGCACAACAAAAATATCATAGAAAACGTTTCGTTCATTCACCTTTCGTTCTTTTTATACCAAATCGAACAATGAAACCACGTGTAAAATTTCATTTTCAATTCATTCATTCAGGGGCCCCGGTCCATATCGATGAAAAATCAAGACATTTTCTTAGAAAAACTGTTGGTGACTTTTTTCACACCGGAGACCTGTACGTGACGTTTACTCTTTCATGCTTTATTGGATGAATAAAAAAAATTTCCTGAAAGAATATTGGGCAACCAGCAGACTGGAGAAATAAAGTATTAGGTCAAAAGACCAAAATATAGACGAAGCACAATTTTTTTTCGGTATGACTTCAAAATAAAAAAAAGTTTTTGCTTGATTGAAGTTTAAATTTTTTTTTTGGTTGGTTACAGTGTACCCTTTATGTTTTACAGATTTGTTTGGGGGTAAAATAAAATGTACATATACAAAAAAAAAGTATATAAGTAATTAAAACCCAAGTCATAAGCCCTTTAAGGTTTGTACCACCATTAACTCAAGCACTTTACCTTGCAAGAAACTTATTGTTCCAGAACGAGTCTTAATTCACAAGAAATTTCTTTTCAGTATTTTTTTTTATTTTATTTTTTTTCGTGCTAACAATGAACGAAAAGAAGCAGAGAATTTTCTTAATTTCTTCCTCAGAGTGGCAGGAATGTAATAGGAGTTTTATTCGATAGCAACAAGATGCAGGTGCTCACCTGAAACGGACCGTACTAATCTGATAATTTGTGGCCCCTCTTAGCCTTGAAGGAGAATGGGTACCTAGAAGAAGAGGAGAGCGAGAGAGCGTATAATACATATAAATATATTTCTTGCACTCGGTATAACAAGGGAGGAAGGTCAAAGTTAATACAATCCTTTTGAATAAGGATCACGACAATAGGAGAGCAGACCCAATTTCTTTACATGTCTTTGGGGGCTTTCATGTTCTTCTTTTAGATAAAAAGGAATTCAAACATGAAATGAATGGGGAAAATCACACCATTCTACAATTTGAATGGGAAGCAAACTTTTCTTCATTCATACAACCAAAGTCCTTTTAGTATCTGGATGTGGCATGTGCCGATCTTCTTGCTTAAATCACATTTCCCACAGGAGACTTTTCATCTTCTACCACCAAAACATATAATTCAACTATATGTGATATATACATATATGTACATATAATGCCTTTGGGCGTACGAATGTGGTGTATGTATACATTATTTTGGGGATTTTGACCATGGTAAAAGGAGGAATGGTATATGTATTCATCCGGTCTTGTTAGACTTAATTTAGTCCGATCAATAAAATCATTGGCCTGCAAGGATGCCCAGTGTTTTGTGAAATTTATGAAGTGATAACATTTGAGGAAATCACCAAAGGCATCCTCAAAGCATAAAGCTTCTCTTATTTCGGCACAGGGCCCGCATCACACCGGGCGTATGCTTTTATCCAGGATTAGAATTTTAATGGCCAGGACGAAGTATCTTGTTTCTGCTAAAAACGATTCTATTCCATGGTATATATTCGCCTCTTATACATCGACGGATTTTACAACTCTCAACAGTCGTTAATTTAAAACACTGTTGACGTGTTTTACGACTTTTAATGATGTATTCCCAGTATGAGAGGTAAACGAGAATAATTGGGGAGGATTCTACAGATCCGCAGATAATTTATGTTTTCGAAGGATCTTGGTTGTTTTTGTTGTTGTTGTCGTTTGTTGCTATTGTTGTTGTTGGTCCTTGTTTTGTTGCTATTAAGGACAAGGCGAGAGAAAACTGCGTATGTGTGTGTATCTGCTTGTACATCGATGGTGTGTGCTCCCTATACTGTTTATATGGGTACAAACTTTGTTTTTTTTTTGCTCCTGTTTTGTTTGTTAAAAATTTAAATTGTTTGCTTCGGTTTTTATTGCTGGCAGTAAAATGCAAACCATCAAATTACAGGAGTACAAATTTACTTCGGTAAATAAACTTTTGGTAGATAAATGAGGGATTTTATTTGCAAATAAAAGGATACGAAGCTGTTAAAGACGGACGAAAGTTAACCACTTAATTTTTCAATAGAGGTTAAGGTATAAGATCAATAAAGAACCAAAAACAAAAAAATTGCTATTGTATATAATTGGTGCTTTCATTCTAGAATTACGAGCACACAAGGTTATGTTAAAATCGATACTTTTTATTTTTTATTTTATCTTCTTAATTGGATATTTTATTTAATGAGAGCGAATTAAGTGAGCGAGAGTGCGTTTTATTACGGGTCTGCCTATTGTTTTTTGGTTGTATATTTGGTTCAGAAATGCAACAATTTAAGAAATTTATTATTTATGGCCAAGCCATTTGCTTGTTATTATAATCGAACATTAAAAGAATAATTTTAATTTATTTTCATTTATTTAGTAAAATTTATATATTTTAGTCGAGGATTTATTATAATAAAATAACATTTTCTGGGTTGTTGGGTATTTTTAATGTTTGTACATAAATCCAAATTGTGGCATTTTTGGAATGAACTAGCTATGTGGTGGGTATAACCCTTATTGTATTTTTATATGAAAAACAAAATCCTTTTCTACTACCTTGAGTAAAAAGTTCCATTTCATACTTGAAATCAGTATCGAAATAAAATTTTAATGGCGCCTTTTACAATAAAAGTTTATTTTTGAAAAATTTGGTTATTATTTATTTAACACTAGCTTTCGCCCGCAATCTCGTTCGCGTCGATTTTGCAGTGCCGGGAAAATTTGGCGCCTATGCATAGAGCGCGGTCATTGATTTTGCAAAAGTGGGGCCCACTGTGCAGCTAAAAAATTCACACTTTGGGGCCCCAAAAAAATTGAATAAATACATTCCGGCTTGAGGCGAACATTGGCAACATTAAAAATGTCTATGTTATGTTTTTATCGTGGCGACACTAGTAACACCGAAATGATTCTCAAAAGGGCCGCTGTTGTTTTTGGTTTTCGTATTTTGTCGTATCATATTGACGCCCTGTGCAGCTTGCACAGATTACGCCCGCACGGCACTGGAAATACAAACATGTGCATAATATATAGGGTGCTTCAGACTTAAATGCTAATCTGTTAAGGGGTGATTCCCGCGAATATTTGGAGAAAAAAATTGTTCTAGGGAGGGGGCCTATCTACTTAGATACAGGGTGTTTACGACAATTCGTTTGGAAAAGTTTTTAATGCACTCAACTTTAATAACACTGCTATACAAATTATCGTAGATCGACATATTTTGGCTTGTTTTTTAGGTACTCCTTCTGTACTCTTCAATTTGGTGTGAAGAACAGAAACTTGATTGGCTCCGTTTAGAAGATATCTACGTTTAAAATCGATAATTTGCATCTGAACCATCCAAAATTCTTTGTTATTTAGCGTTGTTCTCAGAAAAATCTATTATTAACCATTTTTTTCTTTCGTTTCTGATGCACCAAACAATTACCTAAAAAAGTTACATACACAAGAATGTCCTAGGTCGTATACTTTTCAGGATAGTGAGTTTTTATACTTTATTTCCCATGGTACATTCATCTCAGGCAACAAATAAGCAGTTTTGTAAAACTTTACCTTTCTGACGGCTTTTATATATGTTGCACGCAGGACTTTGGTTTGGCATCGTTTTTCCTTCAGGGAGTAATGCTGCAGCAATCCAGAAATCCAGTTCTAGTTATCTGCACGTATTTTGGCTAATATAAGAGTGAGTTAGAAAGTTTTGTCAGTGCCGCGTGGTGCGTCTAAAAAATATACAGAACTGTTGATGACACGTTGGTAGACTTCTTTTTGTTCATTGTTTAACTTTGGTTCATTGAGTTTTACGATACATTTTCTGTTTAAATTATTATCAGACCCATCGACTATTTGCGGAGAAGGCACTCCACAATGATCAATAGTATTTCCAGCTATTGCAAGAAGAAGAACAATATCTTGCATATCGTGCACGATTATTTCTATAAAAATTGTCTACTACACAATCAACACAATCCTTCAGTATTGAGCTATATACACGGCATTACGGCTTGACCACTTGAGCGAATAAAAAGAAAACTACCTGCCGTCAAAATCCCATCAAAACCGGATTAGCCAGTTAAGAGATTAACCCCTACATACAGACAGAATGACAACGTATCTGTTACAATCAATGAAAATCCTTCATAGCCGGAGCGGAGCGGTGGCAGTCAAAAAATGGTAGGTCTACAATTCGAAAACCTAATCAGAAAAAGTATATTTGTATAAAGTATATATTTGAAGTCCTCAAAGAGCTCTATTTAAATCCCTAATATTTTGCTCGCACTACAGGCTGAAAATCTGACGAAAAAGAAAACGGTTTCCTACGATCACGATTCCCCTAGATAAACTTAAATATTTAGATAGATCTCTTTGAGGGCTACAATTAGAATGATAAAAAAAGATTTCACTCTATCAGGCTCTCCTTCGATTATCGGTTCAAGTTTTCGGTCTGACCCACTAGTCCGATCAGAGTGAAAAAGTACCCTAAGCAATCGGAAATCGCAATCCTTTGAAGCCCACAATTGGAATGATAAAAAAATGTTCCACTCGCTTTCCTACGATGATCGGCTTAAGTTTTCGGGCTGAGCCGATAATCGAATACGATAGTCGGATCGGAGCGAATAAGTAGCCTAAGGGCGCCGAAAGCCAATCTCGCTCTACCGTGGCCAAGGGCTAGGGCCGGCGCTGCCCCGGGTGCGAAGACTTCATTTGAATTTCTACAAACTGTTAACGGTGAGTTGTGCTCAAGATATCGAGAAGTATACCAGCGTTAACATTTGTTCTAGGGTGTCATTCGTTGGGATCATAGGTGCAAGTTACACTGTTCATCATTTCGTTTCTTATCCCCACATCCAAGCCTTTTTTTTAGGCAAGGGATCGCAGGGAAGTATATGGCGTCTCCTCACTTTTGAGACAGAAAATTTGCCAGACTCACCCCAGTTGGGAACAGAAGTACCCATTCCAGAAGCATTGATTCAGAACTGCCCAGTTGGGAACAGAATGTATTCAGAATGGATTCAGAATTGATTCCACTGCATTGGAAGTGATTCCACTTTAGATTCAAAGACATGTAGAGAACCGATTCTTTTTGCATTGGGATATCATAGGACGGAACCAATTCATTCCTCTCTGCATTCCCTAGAATCAGTTCGGAATTGATTCCTTAGAATTGATTGGATTGTTTTTTACGCTTAGCAACGAACTGGGAATACATTCGATTCCCTTCTGCATTCTCCAGAATCAGAAAAGGAATAAATTGTTTCCTTCGGAATGCATTCTGAATCAATTCTTCTGGAATGGATTCTTATTTTCCCAACTGGGTGGGACCCATCCATTACACTAACACAAATATAACATCGCACTCGGGGTCCGCGAAAACTATGAGAAATTCCCCTTCTCATTCGCGTTTATTGTACAACTACAAAGGCATCACCATCGTTTCACAAATCACCATCGTTTCAGCAAATCCTGAACTTGAATTTATCGCGGAGATCCAGAGGCGTTGATTTCTATAGAGGATTTGTGCTTGATAATGTGCGGCAAGATATTGCACGAATTATGACTGCCAGCGCCGAATCGCCCCATGAACGATGCATCCAATCGAAAATTTGAACGAGAACGGCATTACGATCGAAATGCTTTGAGTCAATCAGTACGAACGAAGGTCCCACTTTTGAATCAGCAGCAGAAAACCGCGTATGATACATTAATGATAGCAGTCAACGACGGATACGGAGGAATATTTTTCCAAAACGATCCTAATTTCATTGATTTTAGCTTCGATTCGCGCACAAGGATAAATCGCGCTTGCCGTAGCATCATCAGGAGTCGCTACCACATTTGTAGAAAGAAGACGAACGCCCATTCAAACTACCACTGAATTTGAAAAAGAGAGATGAACCGACGTGCAGCATTGCCAAAATTTAATTGCAAAATAATTATTTGGGATGATTGTATGATGGCTCACAAACGGGCATTGGAGGTTGTGTTGGGTAGGACACGATTATAAAATGAGTTTGAAAGAGGTACCTCTTGTTTCTTTTGAGCCAGTACAGTGTCATACTTCAAATGAGCCGAGTTGTTATTGTAATGCCAAAATGACAAAAACAAGCAAATTAAAAAAAGGAAGAAAATAAATACCAAAGAAAAGCATTTTTACAAGTTTAATTTTAATATGCATTAAACTGCCTTACACTGTAAAAAAAATATGTAAATTCACAGTCCAAATGTATAGTAAAATTACAAATCGCGGTATGAAATACTAATTTACTACACAATTATTGTAAATTTACTATAAATTTTGTAATTTCACATAAAGAAATAGAGAATCTCCAATACTGCATGACGTAAATGTTAATTACATGAATGTGACCTATATTTTACACAATGTTGTGTATTTTTCTTAATCGTTTATGTAAGAAAATTACAATATTTCGTAGTATTATTTATCAATGTTATGTACTGAACTTTGTACTGTAATTTTACAGTAAGAGGCGTAATTTTAGAACTTACATTTTTAGTAAAATTACAAATTGTTCATTGGAATATAAGGATTAAATTTTCCCTCTCATGGATATAATTCACAGGTAACAATGGAATACTAAGCATATAATACCCGATTGTTCTTAAGTTAAGGTCAGACCTTTGACTTCGGTCAGGGTCTGGGCAGTTCTTGTAACAGCCAAAATTTTTTTGATAATTTTTGATGCTTAGGGTCGATTCACACTAGTAGTTTGAAGCTTGCAGCTTGACGCTTGCAGCTTGACGCTTGCAGCTTGAAGCTTTCATTGAGAATCGGCCTTGCATGTTGAGTAAAATGCTATTTTTATGTATAGCGAGAGGGCGGGAGTACACAAAAAGTTTTGGAAATTTACAAAATTATGAAGTGACAGTTCCAATACTGATTGTATTTTTACATCGCACAAATAATGTATATTTACTACACAATTGGTAAAAATACGTAAAGTAGAATTGGAATATTCCTAATAATATATATTGCAAATTTACAAAACTGCTTGTGAATAAAACTTCCAGTATTATTTTTGCAAAATTACCACAGAAATTTTTTACAGTGTAGAGTAAGTAAGAAATCTACGCCTCCACAATGCAGAGCCACGGACAACTAATTAGAAACAGTTTCATAAAAATTTCATTTATACATATTTTATGTTTTTATGTAGCAATCCCGTAAGGAATTCATTATGATATTATTATTGATTTCCTTCAATAGGCACACCATTATATATTTAAAAAAAAATTAAGAGTAGGTGGTGGGAATTCTTTAATTTGATTCCTACATAAAAACATAAAAACTGTATAAATGCAATTTTTTATGAATATATTTCTAATTAGTTGTCCGTGGCCGTATATTTATATTTTGCAATTGCACCTCGCCTAATTTCAAATTGGAAATTTTGCTACCGCAAAAGAAGTAAGAAATGTTTCTCCAGTACAAAATTTCACTCCCTCGAAAAATGTAAGGATTGTCTCTTCAGTACAAAACTTCACTCCTCCTTCGAAAAAATGTAACAATTGTCTCTCGGAAAAAATGCCTCTAAAATGAAAATTCCTTAATAATAGATTTATTTTCGAAAATGATGAAATTTGTTTTGTTTCTATTACTTTTTCCACCACCGAATGTACTTTGTTGGGAAATATTATTATATTCCATATAAAAAAATCCTAAAAATCCTGAATTTCTGTTGAATTCTTATAAAATTGTCCGTTGAATTTTAAAAAAAACATTTGTTTCACGTCTGGGATAAATCAAAAAATATCGGTGGCAGCGTTTTTTTGTGTCGTTTTTAAAAACGCCTGAAGGGTACTGAGAACGTTATATTGGTGCACCACTGGGTTGGATGTGTGGGAACATGCCACGCCTTTCCCAAATTAGCTTCCATGGAATTACATTGCGCCGATATTTTTTTTAACTGATGCCCCCGATACTTCACTGAAGTCGCCGTCACGTCACGGATATGTGTGTGGATCGACCTTTACCGGAAAAATCGTAGCTAAATTCTTGGATTTTATAAGGTTGTTATTACAAGGTTATACACGGTGTATACCTTTACGCTTACAAAGCGTCCGGCTGTTGATAGGTTTTGGATAGATGAACAAAAAATCGAATGGGGGGGGGGGTAAATCTTAACGGTTTAGCAGCTGGGGCTTTTTGTAGTTTTTTTGGTAGAGGTTATATGTATTTTATGTATTTTTGTAACCCTATGAGCTACTTTCATGAATAACGTGTCAGTGCACGCAGAATACTCCCGCCTATCTAAAGTTGTCAAAATCAAGGTTACATTTACCAACTTCCAGAGTAATGAGTCATCATTCATCAAAATTTCGTTTTTTTAACTAAAATTTCAACTAAAACCACCTTTTTCTCCAAAAAATACCTAGTTAAATAATATTTTTTTGCAAAGGAAAGCTTGGAAAATTTCCTATGAATAATGTCTGGACAATTTTTATCCTACGGCTTTTATACTTTTTGGCAAAGCTTTGGTGAAAAAGTACGAAATAGAGCAAATTTTAGCATTAAAATTGTTTATAACTCCAAAAATAAAAGCCGTAGAATAAAAAAAATCCAGACATTATTCATAGGAAATTATCCAAGCTTTCCAATTTTGCAAAAAAAAATAGTTAACTAGGTATTTTTTGGAGAAAGAAGTGGTTTTAGTTGAAATTTTAATAAAAAACCGAATTTTTGACTTTGATGACTCATTGCTCTGGCAGTGGTAGGGTAGAGCCTTAAGTTTTGCAGTTTTAGATAGGGGATAGGGAGTATTCTGCGTACACTGATACGTTATTCATGAAAGTAGCTCATAGGGTTACAAAAATACATATGTAAACCTCTACCAAAAAAAACTTCAAAGCGCCCTAGCTGCTAAACCGTTACGATTTACCGACACCCCCCCCCGCCCCTTTCCGTACGATTTTTTGTTCGTCTATCCAAAACCTATCCACAGCCGCCCGCTTTGTAAGCTTAAAGGTATACACCCTGTATATGTAATACTTGATTATAATTTAAAATACATTGTTTATTAAAATAATGTTTTAAGGCAGATTGCGACCCCCTTTATATCTAATAGTGACCCCCAGTTGGTCGCGACCCACAGGTTGAGAAACAATGATCTAACAGAACACCTCACCATTTAGGGAGTCCGGTTTGGTTGCTCTGGATATCTCCAAGGCTTTTGATAGAGTTTGACTCCTTGCTATGTTAGTTAAATTGGTATTGACTCAGTTTTAAGGAACTGGATCGAGAGTTTCTTTCCGGACGGTCAATCAAGGTAGCATTGGATGGTATCAAATGTCAGCTCTACGCCATTTCCAACTTCGATCCTTTGAACTATCATTGGAATGTAGCAGCCCTGACAAACTTCTATCGCTACAATCATAGTGCTTGCTCCTTCGATATAAACGCTCTCCTACCTCCACAGTAAGCTTAGGCTCTAGGCGAACGCTGGTCCGAGCACAGCTAAACAAAGCATGCGGTATAGATTTTATTATAGATTTTTAGAATGACTTCTTGGAAACTGAAGAAAGAAGCAGTTGTAAGCCTATTATAATAGACTCTAGTTAGTTCACAGATTTTAATCGCACATTTCTAATATAAGAAATCCTTATCATGAACGTCATATCGACTATTCTTGGTTGTGAATATAATTCAAAACGAGATTTTATCACGTATGTTATGCAAGCAGCAAACAACCCTTACTTAGCTTCCCAAAACAATACTAATTAAATCCAATCTTTTACAAGAAGCTCCATTCCCTTAATGTGATGATATCAATCCGAATCTGTGAAACAAACAAACATCATCAAGGCGGCCTTACTCCTTTCCACGAAACTGAATAACAAATGTGTTATAATTCGACATTTAAACCCATGAAAGGATTTCTCCGGCGGTGTGTTGACATATATATCTCTTCCAAGAATGAAACTCTCATGTGAGTTTATCAACCACCTCTATCTTAAGTATATTAAGGATCTAGGATCTTATATTAGAAGCTCTAGCTGATGTAGAAATTAAAATTTCTATTCCTATCAAGCACACTTATACTTACCCTAGCAATAGACTAACCCTTGTGATCCTAAAATCTTTAATAAAACATTCCCTAAATATAAAGGAGACAATCCCTTAATGAAACATCTCTAACGTGATATTTAACCCTCATCATCATCGCTTAAGTGTAATTTTCCCTTCAAGTCCTTTTACTGAGTGTACATTTGCAGATTTCTTGGGTTACAAAATCCCACGGAAAGAGTGTCTTTCTCGTAGATTATATTTCACACACCACCGGCTGACAGCGATTCCACGCGAATATCCTACTTTAAGAAGTATACGACCGAAAAGGTATACCGTACAAAAGACATTCCGCAGGATTAAGGAGCATCTAAGTCAGAACGAGCAGTTTTATGGGAAATTCATACCTGCCAACCCGCCTCCTCTGCATGGAAGGAAAGTGGTAAGCTAAAGGACTCGTGTAAAAACCCCGGCAGAGGGTGTTATGAAATCTTAATTAAGACGACGTAATCTATTATGCATGATTATGAAGCTTTAATTATTTCAATTAACGAAAACTGTGGAACACATCACCCACCTGGAAACATTTTGGCCCCCGAAAGCTTTTGACAATTTCTTTCGTCACTTTGACAGGAAGGAGCAGAACGTGCAAAATGGGCTAAATTGAATTTCTGCTCGTTTCGAATGGATTCCCTGGCAGAGGGGAGCGACAGGAGGAGTCCCTTCGTGATATAAACTACTACCGCTGTAACTATTTGATATCAAAGCTTAATTAGACTGTCATTCCCCGTGGATTCATTACCTGGTATTGTATCTTAATCGCATGTTTGTTATCTTCCCTAAAGGAAACTACTGTTAAAAGCATTTCTCTTGACGATGTGATTCCTCTGCTCCAAGTACAAAGGTGAAATTGCCTTGTGATAAAATTGAAACGTTTGATGGAGGTTGAGGCGTTGAATCATGACAAGAAGGCAATGGCAGGAAAATAGACAAGCATCACGGGACGATATAATTACAAAGAAGGGGAAGAAGCAGCTAGATACCTGTGAGATAGATTTATCACTTATTGTGCCAACACTGAATGAATTAAGGATTGATCTTTTGTTTGCTCAATGTTAAATGAAAAATGATAGACCGATGCAAAAAGTTTCAATTCACGTTTCAATGGGAGCAGGTTTATTGTTAAATGTACCGATCAGAGCTAACAGTATTTATCAATGCATTTCTGCTTTAGTTTCACAAGTCTATTCTGCATGGCTTACCCTAACCTACTTCCATCATAAGTATTTCCCATGTACATAGTAATCTTCAACGAAAGGGAGTGCTATAGTTGATGGTATAACAAGGTTGATCGACTTCATAAAGTAAGAGAGTGTGAGCCCAAAACGTGCATTTACCTTTATGGTTATAAGTTTTGAACTTTTGATTTATGACGCTTGAGAATTTTGAATGCTTTCATACAACTACAAACTAGTTGACAAGTTATAAATTGAGAGCTTTTGAATGGCACTTCAATTTTAATTTAACTTACTTGGTTTGTAGGTGACTCTATAGCCTCTTAAAATGTCTCGTAAGCATCCCAAGGTGTAAAGGAGTTACAACAACTATCTATATATATAAAAATAAATTTTTAAAAACCGACTTCAGAAAAACCAAAAATAATGCACAAAAAACCAAAAATAATGCACATAAAAGGATAAAATAATTGTTTGAAATTCTTTACAACATTAATTCAATCAGAATGGATTTAATAAGAAGAATCACTTTTGAAGACGGTGCCAACACCTGTTTTCGGGGTGATGTGTTAAGGGCATAAGGCTAACAAAGAAATGAATACAATTTTCGCAGCAATAGTTAATGCAATGAAAGTCAACTACTACCTGGCACCGTCTTCAAAAGTGATTCTTCTTATTAAATCCATTCTGATTGAATTAATGTTGTAAAGAATTTCAAACAATTATTTTATCCTTTTATGTGCATTATTTTTGGTTTTTTGTGCATTATTTTTGGTTTTTCTGAAGTCGGTTTTTAAAAATTTATTTTATTTTAGTCCGTTAATTTTTTTCGGGGGCCATATAAAAAAAAATTATTTATTACGAGAAGTATGACACTCAGCCGCGCGCCGTCGAAAAGAATTGAGGCAGTAGCTAAATAGTTTTTGCAGTAATGAATTTGCGTATTTTCGGAGCAATTTAAAAAAAACTTATTTAATATGAAACAAAATTCCCCAAAGGAAATTAAAAAGAAATATTTATTGTGTCGATTGAAAAAAAAATTGCTCGAGGTCAAAGAATCGAACTCGCAACCTCCAGGACGAGAGGCAAGCCTCTCAGTCGTTGTGCTACGGGAGATTGTTAGAACAAGATGGCTAAATACGTAAATAAATCTTTTCAGAAACTGCTTTAAATAGAATTTCATTCCAAAGGAATACTCTCTTACAGTATGCATGAGTAGAGTATGCATGAAATTTCTCACCGAAGAGTTTGTAATTCTTTACAACATTAATGCTTAATCTCTGTAGTAGATGTAGTAGATCTAGCTAGAATCGACAGTCTGGAATAAACAGTCATGAAGCACAGACCCCGGTGTTTTACTCATCTAGTTTAATACATGGCGCAGTCGGTAAAACCATAAAGAAAGAAAGAAAGGATTTAAATAAGAAAAAATAAAAGTGATATTGTATCAAGAAAAGAATTCGAAAGAGTGCGGAAAGTGAAAATTAACCAGTGTAATAATAAAAGAATAAGTCAACAAAAGAGATAGGAAAGTACCGATAAGTCTGATTAAGGCAGGCAAAGAAATCACGTTTATGGGAATAACCAACAAAATTGTGAAGACTGCAATAAAGCGACCACGTGGAAGACCACCGAAGGTGCGAACGGTAGTAATTAACACAAATATGGAGTATGTACGCAAAGTTGAAGAACTTAAACTGGAAGGAAATATTTCGGAAAATTGGCGGATTTTCCACCAGAATTTTGAAATATTCGCAACAGCTATAGAGCTAAATAAAAAAACGGAGGATGTAAAAGTGGCAATATTTTTAAATGCAATAGGAAGTGACGCAGTAGAAGCATTCAATTCATTTAATATATCGGAAGCGGATAAGAAAAAATATTCCACAGTTATCAAAGCGTTTAGTGATTTTTGCCTACCAAAATGTAATCAGGTGTATGAAAGCTTTCTTTTTCATGGAAGAATACAAGCAGTTAACGAGCCATTTGATAATTTCTTCCTGGACTTAAAAAAAATTGCACGTAGATGCGCATATGCCGAACAAGAACAAAGAATGATCAGAGATCAAATAGTTGCGGGGATAACTGACAAATCATTACAAAGAAAGATGCTGGAAATCTCAGAATTGACACTGGATAGAGCGGTAGAACTGGCACGGTCGGCTGAGGCAGTAAACCAACAAGCGAGGGAGATGCTAAGACCTGGAGAAATGGTGGATGCAATTGGAAGCAAGACGGCACACGGAAGACACACTAATCAATTTAAAAATAATAATAATGAAACCAAATATACTAATCCTAATAAAAATTCTTTTAGGTATGCTGATCAGAAGAAAAGTTTCCACAACAAAGGGAGTGGTGCTGACTGCAATTCATGTACATATTGTTCACAAAATCACGTGAGAGGCAACTGTCCAGCATTTGGCAAGAGATGCATGAATTGTCAAAAAATGAATCACTTCGCCGTAGCCTGTAAAAGTAAATGTGTACGCGCAGTAAGTAAAGCAAATAGTACATTAGATTTAGACTCAGAAAGCAATTTTCAAATTAATACGGTACAAAATGCTGCAAAAGGTAGTTCATGGTATGAGTACATTCGTGTCGAAAATAAATTAATAAACTTTAAGCTAGATACCGGTGCGCAGGTTAACGTCCTACCTCTGAAATACCTAAAATATTTTAATAATATTGTGACCGAAAAATGTTCTCACAATCTCGAAGCGTATGGTGGCATGATATTGAACACAATAGGTATCATTACGTTGCAATGTATAGCTAGGAATAATGTCTCCATTCAAAGCTTTTTTATAGTAAACAATGGTGATACAACGCCACTTTTGGGACTAAATGCATGTACCGAATTGGATTTAGTACGAAGAGTGATGCATCTGAGCATTATGAATAAAGAAGAAATAATTACCAGATATAGAAATCGATTCCAGGGTCTTGGATGCTTCTATAAAAATTTTAGATTAGAATTAGTAGATACAGCAAAACCAGTTGTGAAACCGCCTAGGAGAATACCATTGGCAATAAAAGACGCCGTAAAAGAGGAATTAGATAAACTATGTCATAGGGGAATAATTGAACCTATGAGTGAATCAACAGAATGGGTGTCAAACATTGTAGTTGTAGAGAAAAATAATGGCAAAATCCGAATATGTTTAGATCCAAGGGATTTAAATACAAGTTTAAAAGAACACAGTCATCCGATACCAACATTTGATGAAATTTCAGCGAAGATTGCAGGAAAAAAAATATTTTCAGTATTTGATTTAAAGGATGGCTATTGGCAGATTGAATTAGATGAAGAGTCAAGAAAGCTAACGACATTCAGTACGCCATATGGCTGCTATAGATTTCGCAGATTGCCGTTTGGAATTAAAATTGCTCCCGAGGCATTTCAGAAAATTAATGAAATTAATTTTGCGAATATACCTGGTGTTTGTGTCTATATTGACGATATTTTAGTATCGGCCGAAACAGAAGAGGAACATGATAAAATAATAGAACTAGTAATGAAAAGAGCAGAAGAGAAAAATGTAATATTTAATCCAGAAAAGCTACAATATAAAGTAAATGAAGTAAAATTTTTAGGTCATGTAATCAGCGATAAAGGCATAGCATGTGACAAAGAAAAAATAAAAGCTATTGAAGATTTAAAAGCGCCAACGAATAAAACAGAATTGCAAAAACTGTTAGGTTTTATTAATTATTTGAGAAATTATTTACCAAATTTAGCAGAGATTTCGGCTCCGCTAAGAAATCTACTTAAAAAAGATATTACGTTCCAATGGTTAGAGACTCATACGAAAACCTTAGAACAAATAAAACAGCTGATAATGAAAGCACCTATATTAAAACCATTCGAGACAGAAAGTGAGATCACAATACAGACTGATGCTTCGTCACATGGGCTAGGATGTTGCTTGATGCAAAATGGTCAGCCGGTGTGCTTTGCTTCAAGAAGTTTAACAGACACCGAGAGGAACTATGCACAGATTGAAAAGGAATTGCTAGCGGTAGTTTTTGCATGCACCAAATTTCACATGTATCTTTATGGTCGAAAGGCGACCATTGTCACCGATCACAAACCATTATTAGGTATAATGTCCAAGGAGTTTGCAAAAATGCCAAATCCAAAATTGCAAAGGATGAAACTAAAATTGCTGAAGTATCAACTAATATTTACGTATTTACCAGGGAAGTATATGTATGTAGCGGACTTACTGTCAAGGAACTGTAGTAGAGATAACCAGACTGAAATAGAAGATATGGATCAGATGATACACTCGATAAACGTCAGCAGCGAAAAGAAGCAACTTTTTAGTTTATACACGGAACAAGAGGAGATGTTAAAGAAGCTTAAAGGAATTTTAATAGAAGGTTGGCCACAGGAAAAGAAAAAATTACCGGAAATTATAAAAGGATTTTGGAGGCATCGAAATGAATTAAGTATTGATGAAGGAATAATATATTTCAATGATAGAATTTTAATTCCAACAAAGTTAAGACAATCAGTGTTGCAAGATTTACATAAATCGCACCTTGGCATTGAAAAGACAAAGGCGCGGGCTCGAAGTTTAGTATATTGGCCAGGACTTAGTGATGACATTGAGAATATGATCAGATCGTGCAAGGCATGTCAAAAGTATCGCAATTCAAATTGTAGGGAACCCCTGATTTCTCACGAGATACCTAATTTTCCATTCCAAAAAATAGGCATGGACATCATGGAAGTTTCAGGAAGAAATTATCTTGTTGTCGGTGATTACTATTCCAAATTCATGGACGTAATACTCATTAAAAAAAAGACTGCAGAGAGTATTATTAATAAGTTAAAAATATTGTTTGCAAATCATGGATTACCTTTACAACTAGTGGCTGATAACATGCCTTTTAATTCCTATACCTTTCGGAAATTTTGTGAGAATTATGATATAGAAGTTATAACAAGTAGTCCACACTATCCTAGGTCAAATGGGTTTGCTGAGAGATTGGTTCAGGTAGCGAAGAAAATGGTCCTAAAATGTTATGAGACGAAAGTTGATTTATGGGTAGCCTTGTTAGAGTACAGGAATACACCAATTAAGAGCTCAGAACTAAGCCCTGTGGAATTATTAATGGGGAGGAAGACTCGCTCTTTAGTACCGGGAAAGGAATCAAAATTTAATGGGATAGTAGATCGAAGTAAAATTAAAGAAGCGTTACACAAGAATAATCAGTATAATCGAATATATTACAACAGAAGAGCAAAAGCAAGAGACAACTTTCAGAAGGGAGATCAAATTTGGACACAAAGAGAGAAATGGTGGCATCCAGCAGTGGTAAAAAAACAACATGAAAATCCGAGATCTTATTTAATAGAGGATGAAAAAGGAAACATAGTAAGAAGGAACTCATATCACTTAAGACAAAGAAAAAAAAAGGAATTCACATAAATGAAATTTGAAATGAATTGCAGTCAGTCACCTTGTAGAAGTAACCTTGTAATTGTAGTAATTTGAAATTTGAAATGAATTGTATTTAGTCACTTTGTAGATATAAGTAACTTGAAAATAGGGGAGATGTAGTAGATGTAGTAGATCTAGCTAGAATCGACAGTCTGGAATAAACAGTCATGAAGCACAGACCCCGGTGTTTTACTCATCTAGTTTAATACAATCTCCAATGGCAAAACCAACCACGAACCAACCAACCAAAATGCTGCTACCTACTCCTTCTCATTGTAAATTGATTCACCCGTCTCGCTCGTGTTTTGGTTAACTTGTGTAACTTTGCGTATGTGTTAGTTAAACCATTTGTGTTGCCACATGCAATTCAGCAGGTTTTTTGCAGTGGTTCTAAACAATTTTGTACAGAGAAATGTCAAATATGAAGGCAAAAATGACGTTAAGTTTAATTTCAATATCGCGCCAAAAAATATGACAACACAAAAAGTGAAAATGACATTTAATTGGAGTGCTGCTAGATTAGCTAATGTTTGTAAATTATTTATTTCATCCATAATTTTGCGCGGCATTCCCGATCAAAACGGGACAGAATTTTCTGACATTTCACATCTACATTGATAGAAATGTGTGAACGCATTTTGTCAACTAATTCAGCCAACTGGTTCGTGGTTGGTTTGTGGTTGGTTTTCTCATTGGAGATTAGGCATAATCCAATCAGAATGGATTTTAGAAAGAGAAAAAAAGAAAAAAAGTCGAACTACCCTCCGGGGTTTGAACCCGCAATTTTTATTTGCAGGTCAACGCCTTTGCCGATTCATCCACCGGCCTCTTCTCGAGCATGCGACAATAAAGTAATTTGTTCGCTGCCTTTGAAAATACTTCTATCCGTTCAAGGTGTACTAATTTTACCAGTTTTTTACGCCTACCTTCGAACTCCTTTATCAGAATTTAAAAAAAATTGTACGGGACCACCGTGGAAAACTACCCTTTCAAACAAAAAAGAAAAAAAGCAAAAAAGGCATTGCGTTACAAAGTTATGCGTGAACAGGACCAAAAAATACCTACGCGTCGAATTGATAACCTCCTCCTTTTTTGAAGTCGGTTAAAAATGAATGCCGTGCGTTAGTCCCGCAAAAACTCGAAAATGGCTCGACCGATTTCAATAAATTTTTTTTGGTTTTGTTTGCCTCAATACAGGGGTGGTTTTAGAAAAAAAAGCATTAGGAAAACCCAAAAGGAACAGGTTAAAAGTCTAAAAAATTGGTAATTTTGGGATTTTTCACTTCACATTAGTTTTAATAGCTTCATGGCCTACCTATTTGATAGCTGCGTAAATGTGTAATTGTCATTAAATTGAATCGGTGTCATCCCAATTTAGTGACAATTTCACATTAGGTAGGCCATGAAGCTATTGAAACTAATCTGAAGTGAAAATTCCCAAAATGACCATTTTTTTGGATTTTTCAGTTGTTCCTTTTGGGTTTTTCCTAATTCATATTCTCCGTCATTCTCATCTGGATTAGCTTCAACATTTGTAGTTAGCCATAAATATGTTCTGATAAAAAGACTTATGAGCTATGATTTTAACTTTAGTATGAAAATACCTTGGCTGTGATAGTACCTTTTTTATCCGAATCGTAATGAAAACTCATATAATGTCGAATAGAAGGCGCAAATGATTACGCGGTATTATTTGACGAGGAAGAATGTGTTGACTTATATGGTTACCTTTAAGGAAGCGCTTGGAGGGAAAAAATGTTTAAAAAAAGTGACTTATGTGGTTTTTGAAAATAGATTTGGTTAAAGCGAATTTATTTTCATTTTGCGAACATTCATTTTGATCATCCATTCTATTAAGGTTAATTGACTTTGCCGGCCGTATACCAAAGCGGCAAATCGTCACATGCGGCTTTGCAACATAAATCTCTAAGCAATAAGTGTCGAAAAACTGCATATGAAGCTTTGGAATACGGTCGGCCTTAGACATAGCTACAAAGGTCTTAGTTACAGGATTTCGACATTGGAAAGTTCGACAGATTTGTGTGACTGTGAAAACAATTCCATGTCATTTTACATTGTTCATTACAATGCCGATAAGAACACGAGCTTGCATAGGTCGTCGAAGTCAGTCAAATGGACGGCGAGCTTCTTCACGTGCAAACCGCACTGATGAGCAGCGAGGATAATGCAAATAGTCGTATTGGCATGTCCGAATTACATTCGAGAGCTACTGAAAATGAACGATAAGCGAATATCCAGCGAGCACGACAAAATGAATATGACCGATTGCGCCGACTCGGTGCTCCTGTGAACCTGGAAAGTGGAATTGCCACAATTGGTTCCGCCACCAGAGCGGGATTAGTTTCTGGAACAGGAAGTGATTCAACGCATTTCCTAGCCAACATCCAAAAATAAAACGGTCGTTTCCAAATGACGTCGTTTGGCGCGACGCAATTTCATGCCTACTTTCAAGGTAGTTACAGCGCAATTGTCTTTCGAATCATTCTCTGTTGTTTCAGAAACAATTTCATAATTTCACACACAGATTCAACGGCAAATATATCATTTAGTAGGAGCATATTGAATTTAATGTCTCGAACTTCTATAGGAATAATTGGTTTTTAGTTAGTGGTTACGAAAAGTTGTTGCAAAAGTTCTTTTCGTCTATCTAAAACCTATTGACAGCCGGCCACTTTGTAACTTTAGTATACACACATCTATATCTAAAAAACGAATGGATGTATGTATATTCACTATAGGTGCAACCGATCTTAATGAAATTTTAACCATGTGCTATTTAGTACATTAAAACTTCGAAAAAGCCACTCCTAGATGGCGCTGTCATGGAGAGCTTCGTTGAAAATCATCGCAGAGATTTGAGTTTTTGCATCAAGGTCCGTGGAGGGCTCCTATGATGCACCTCGAAGCCCGATTTTCGAAATTCAAAATGGCCGCCGAAATATGACCGAAATTCAAATTTCCCGCAGAAAGATGGATGAATTTGCCAATTTTATTCCGATTCCAATGAAAGTGGGTATCTAGGGGTTTTTAAGGTCGCAAATAACGAATTTGTGGTCAAAACTTATAAATTTAAATGGCCGATGAATTTGCAAATTGTGTTCCGATTCCAATGAAAATCTGTTTCTGAGGTTTTTTAAGATAGCAAATAACGACTTTATGATCAAAATTTAAATTCAAAATGGCCGCACCAATATGGCCGACGAGTTTGCGAATTGTATTCCGATTCCGATTAAAATTGGTATATGGGAGTTTTTAAGGTAGTAAATAACGAATTTATGATCAAAAGTTATTCAAAATTGTGGGGCCAATATGGCGGAAGAATTATGCCAATAAGTGTCATTTCCCCGTTAGCTGTATGTATGCAGGTTGTTCACGAGTTGGTATAGTGTATCCTGAAGCTCTATAAGCAATCGGTTCAGAATTGATTAACAAGGTTTTTTTGGAAAGATGGTAAGGAGAAACGGAAATGTGGGATGATTTATGTATATTGGATAAAGAGGAAAGAAACCCGCCACCTCTGAATTTTTAGGTATAAGTCTGGTTTAACAGAATACACAGGCGATTTTGGTCATACTTTTAAATAAATGTATTTTGAATCTAATGACTCCAACTTTTATTGGAATATTTGGTTTTTCGTTAATGGTTAAGAAGAGTTGAATTTTGAAGGTTTGGATTGATTTTAAAGGTTTAAACCTGAGGTGCAGCTAGGCGCACCGGGTCCCAGCTATCCAAAATACAGAAAATAAGCGGTTCATTGAGACACTTCATCTGTGTATAAAAATTCATAGCTCGAAAAATGCCATGTCAATGGATGGTTTTTATTGTCTCGACCAAAATGTCAGATCCCTAATATGTAGTTTCATATTTTGTTATTTGGAATCAAAAATACCAAAAAATTGCCTTTTTCAAACTCTCCTACTGTATATTAAAATTCATATCACGTGATTACTACTATTGGCTGATGGGAGCAGCATAGGCGCACCGGGTCCCAACTAGTTCTCAATAATCTTATCCAGAACGGAATTTGTAACTGATTGGTGATTAATTTAGAAATACTTAATTATGAGTATGAGTATAGGCCTAAAATTTTAGATTGGGTGTAAATGTATCAATTTAGATGTAAATTTATCGATGTTTAATGTTTCACTACCAGCAGAAATTTGTCTTTTTTTTTGGTAAGAAAGTCTAAGTTCAAGTGTCACTCTTTTGTAATACCAGTCATGTCCATCACATCCCGCCATGGTGCAGCGTCTAGTAATTAGTTTAGATCAAAGGGCAGCGATAGAAGAGGAAAGGTTAAGAAGAGTCTGGGGGTTGCATGAAGGCGATTAAACTTGCGTTTGAGCTTTTGGATGATGTATGAGTTCGGGAATATTAACACTGGCTCCCCAACTCCGGCATAACCAGTCGCAAGCCCGGTTGAGAAAGAAAAAGGGAAATCAGCCGAAGACCAAAATTCCGATCAGCACCACGGCTTGGGAAACCCTTCACATGAGTAGACTCAACAGCCAACCTAGGGCTCTTGGCTAATAAAGTACAACCACGAAAACCTTATGTTATGGAAACTCAAGAAGAAAAAACCGGACTGATAACTAGGCAACGACTTGGCATACGGCTAACGATTTGATATTATGTACCTTGAAAGTAAGATCACTATATCAAACAGGGCGGGAGCACTTAGAAAACTTTTAGACAGAAGCCTTGGATTCTTCTAGCAGGGCAGTTCTCCAAGTTTGACGGTCCCTTGCAGCATGTCTCCAGTTCCGGGTGTTGAGCATTGCCTCTGCGTCAGACGTCACAGAAACTATCCATTTCTCCTGGGTCTGAAATTCCTGTCCGAGGCATATCTTGAGCAAACGTGACTGATGGGTTTTTACGGTGGTAGTTTGTCAGCCTGCCGCCCAACCCCAACCTGGAGGATCAGTCCGGTGTTTGCTTTGTTTTGCGTCCCGAAACACTCACCTCTCATCCTACTCCATCTGTTATTCATATACAGGGTTTTCCAGACTAAAATGCTGATCCTTTAAGGGGTGATTCCTAGGTATATTTGGAGAAAAAAATTGTTCCAGGGAGGGAGCCTATCGGCACTATCCACTGAGATACAGGGTGTTTACAGAAATACGTTTTAAAAAGTTTTAATGTACTTAACCTTAAATAATTCCTATACCGATTACACAAGCACACAAAAAAAAGATGTCAAGACCCAGGGGGTACATCCCCCTACCATCGCGTTTTTGGGGTCGCTGAAACCGAATATGACCATAAACAATTTTTTTTTGTGCCTGTGTTATCGTAGAGCTATATAGTTAGGCTTTTTTTTAAGTAGTTGTGTATTCTTCAATTCGGTATAAAGAACAGAAACTTGAGCTCCGTTTAGAAGATATGTAGGTTTAAAGTCGATATTTTGCATCTGAACCATCCAAAATTCTCAGATAAATGTATTATTAACCATAATTTTTTTCTTTCGTTTCTAATGCACCAAACAATTACCTACTGATTCTCTTACTGATTTCTTTTAGCTCTTTTTGTTTTTTATTCATCACGGATGTGTCGGACATTTTCTGAATAATTATAACCTTCTAAATTATAACCTATGGAGGATCAGAAGGTCGAAGATGCCACCTGCTGGTTCTGCCTTCCCGAGTAAAAATAATTTAGTATGGTAATGTTCTTACAAGTGCCCCCGCACCTAGCTAGCATAGCGAACAAATAGGAATGCCACAAAAGTATGCACGCTCCCTCCACACGCATACACGCTCCCGCCACGGGCACGAATCTCTAAAAATTTGCTGGGTAGAGGCATGCACGCTCTCGTCACAGGCACGAATCTCTAAAAATTCGCCTGCCAGAGGCATGAATATTTATAAATACATCCGCATCGGCATAGACCATTCCAAACGTGAGTGTTGTTTTATGTTGTTTTACAAAGCAGCCCCCAGCTATGCACTAACCACTCCCAATGCTGATTGACCTACGTAATCGAACGAGATCCGTTCTACTGAGAATGCTTTAGGCACTCTTAATGGTAACCAAGGTAATTGCCCGTCTTTTCGTCCTATACAATTTTTAAAGCCAAACAGGCGATTTCGTGCATGCTGGTTGCGGGCTCCGTGCAGGCTAGGGTGTGCCTGCTGCATGCTGTTTTATTTCTGAGTAAAAATAAAACTCACCGCACCTAGCATGCGCTGGCACGTACTAGCCTGAACGGGCGCCCGCAACTAGCACGCACGCTTGATTAAAAATAAAGGTACAAACAGAACGGCACGGAGACCGAGCCGGTGGCCGTCGACGGATTTTAGACTCCGTCTTAGCTAACAGAATGGTGCGGAGCGGACAAATATAACGGAATTTAACGGACGACGGAATTGAAATAAAAGAATTTGAAATTTTTAACGTAAATATAATTTCATGAGAACAGAATAAACTTCTTTAATTATTTGTTTTGTAAAAATACATGATTGTTAATTGCAACTTTGATCTTACCTGGAATTAAAAATTTAAGTTATTTTCAATATTTTCATATTTTTTTTTTCAATATTTTAGTAAAGAAAAATTTACTTGGAATTCCAAAATCGAAGAATTGTTTTAAAAATTGGCTGCTATATAATATTTAGCCATTTACCGAAGATTACCCGAAACTTAAAAATTAAAGGGTTTGTTTTGAAAGAGGGTGGTTTCATGACCTCTTTTATGACATTACATTAGATAAATTTACCTGGAAGTAGAAAATGGGGGATTTGTTATTTACATTGGGCTGCTTAATGATATTTTGGCATTTACCGCAAATTACCTGGAATTTATAAATTAAAGGTTTTCTTTGGAATTGTTTTCCCATTTATAGGACCTGGTTAAAATCACTTAAATAGCTTAATTTTTAAAATTCCATATCAGTTGATTTTAAAATTTCAAACATGATATAAATTCTTTGCATAGTTTTTAAAATTTTTTAATAATGGAACAACAATTAGAATGGTGCCAAATTGTGTATAATGTGTTCATGGCATATAGTTTCCAAAGAGAAATTATGACCAGAAGAAGATGGTGGGTGAGACCTATCAATAGAACGAGGAAGCAGCTGGGGTTTTACGAAAAAATATTTCGGGCAATGAAAAGTCAAGATCCGGAGCAATTTTCTTTAGCTACGAGGATGGACTGTAAGCAATTCAAGTTGCTTCTATCATTGTTAGAAAAGGGATTGACAAAACATTCCGCCCGGGAGTCTATTGCACCAGAAGAACGTCTTGGGTTAACTCTTATGTAAGTAGTTTTGTGACATACGAGTATATTAAGTATAGTAATATTATTCTTTTGCAGGTATTTAGCTCATGGATGCTCCCTTCAGGTATTGGCGATGGCATTCAAATTGGGAGTGTCAACAGTGCGCGAAATTGTTTTGGCAGGAATTACATGGCGTCTACCTTGCTTTTCGATCTATTTCCGAATGGAAAACAATTGCAGTTGATTTTGAAACAAAATCAAAATTACCAAACTGCATAGGAGCTATAGATGGAAAGCATGTGCATATAAAGCAACAGTGGGTCCTTCTATTACAATTACAAGGGCCGGTTCAGCATCGTCATGGTTGCAGCTTGTGACGCCAATTATTCATTAACGGCAGTGGAAGTTGGGGCATACGGCAGCGAAAGTGACGGAGGAATATTTGCAGAATGCGAATTTGGACGAAAACTTCTCAATGGGACATTACCTATTCCACCCCCAAGTCATGTTCCAGGAATGGAGGAGGTGTTACCTCATTACTTTGTAGGAGATGCAGCATTTCCTTTAAAGCGGAACCTGATGCGACCATATCCTGGAAGGAACCTTGAAGACGAGCATACACAGAAAATAAAGAAATTTCCGATACATGAATGAAGAGTCAAGAAGCTGGTCGCCAGGGTATTTCCGGGTCGTTGTGTAATGGTACAAGGGGCTGCTTTAAGATTACAATAATTGTTTAGCCTATATGAAACTTTGAATGGGCGTGTAACATTTTTTCACCGAGAAGGAATTTCTCTTGTTAAGGAGAGAAAGAAATGGGCATATGTGTTCATGTTTCCATTAAAGGAAGTTTTCGATGAAAATTATTTCGTTTCTTTTCTGTAAAACTATTAAGTAGTAGTAGATAACCTTAACACCACAACCTCCTCGTGTATCATACTTCATCAAGCCGGTACAAAAAAATCGAAGGAGTTCCGCACTATGTCTATAAACACCCGTAGGTGAGCGTTTCATAAAAGGTATAAATATACATATTCATAAATAAATCACGAATTCGCTAGAAATCTGAACTAAAAACAACCTAAAGAAATGAAATATAGCTTCCCGCATAGATCTAATTGAGAAAAATCAAGAAAAACAAATTATTAAACAAGCACTTTTATTTTAAGCCATAGCACAGTACATAATCTATAAGACATATATTCCCCTTCTCTCTTGGATGATGTTATAACTTTCAAAGCCTGAAAGTACAAAAAATGTATACTACATCATTAGAAAGCAATAAAAAATACTTCTCACCTTTCCGGGTTTCCGCTTAAAATTTCTAGCATCACTATCTCCAGCTTGAATCCTCAGCATTTTTTATTTCAACTATTATCTAACACAAAAATTTAACTACTAAACTTTCCCAGAAATGAATGTAATAACTTACTTTGGCTCCTGTTTTTCCTCAGCTATCACAACACAAGCTCTGGTTCCAGAATTTTATATTATTTAATTGCATGTTAAATTCCTCTAGGAAAAATACAAACATTTCAACATTTGGATCATTGTTTTTCACTAATAATTAAAGTTACAAGTTATTAGTATTTATTAGAAAATGAATAACATCACAGAACCTTCAAGTATCTCCAAAATTTTAAATTAATCAAGTTCAATTTAATTCATCTTGAGTTTGCTAAATAAAGACAAGACATTTTTTTTATTGTTGACTATTTTGGTTTGATTTTATTATAAAAATTAGATTTAAATACCTGCAACATAGTCTTTCTGATGCCCCATAATTTATAAATAACTCCTTTTTGCCATTATATAATAAATTGCATTAATTTATTTAAAATACTAAAAAAAACTCACGAATTAAATTTAAAATAACGGCCAAACAGCGCCACGACAAAATTGTCAAATTGCAGGCAGACAGCAGTTGAAAACAAAAAATGTGTTCTAAATGTGTACTAAATCAGTTTTCAATGGTTGGTATCACTTGGCGGCGGCGACAGAATTCGGATTTGCTCTAATTTCACCGTGCCGGACTCCGCCTCCGTGTCATTATGTTAGCATATATGGTGGTGCGTGTATTTTAAAGGTTTTGTCCGTCACGGACACCTCCGTCGATACGGTCGCCGTGCCATTCTGTTTGTACCATAAAGGCTGGATTACATAGCTGTCGCTGTCGCGATCGCTGTCGCTTGTCGTAGACGCTGATGCTCCAGTTGTTGCTTTCGCAGTTACAATGAAGTCGCACTGAATATCAAGTTATCTGTCATTTAAAAAATTAAATTTCAAGTGTGGTGTGTTTTTTGTATTAAAATAAAGAGTAAAATTAATAAAATAGAAAAAAAGTGGCTTTAATAAAATTAAAAAGTAATTTACACAAATATTAACTTTCAAAAAGTTTACGGTTGCTAGTGTCGCGCGACCAAAGTTGAAATGTTGGGAACTTTAAGCGACGCGACACGCGACAGCGACAAATTGTATTTGCGATTAGAGAATTTCATACATTTTAACTTTTGACAGTTGGAGCGACAACGACAGCGACCGCGACAGCGACAGTATTGTAATCCAGCCTTAAGAATGGCCAATGTTAGAAATTAGGCGTGCGTGCCTGCATGCTAGGCGAGGGCTAGTCTTATTTTTTACGGAAAATATATTCGGTTGTGTTAACACTTTGTAGAGTTATTCTGTTTTAAGGGCTTTTAGTTAATTGATGCTTAAGTTTTGTTCCCTGGGAGTTCTTTGTTGCCTCTGACTGAACTGATAAAATAAACCAAATTTTCACTAAATAGTGATCAGTACCATAACAAGCCCTTCTGTATATACCTAAAATTCTTGTTTCAACTTTCTTGCCGGTGAGTATAAAATCAAATTTATTGCTGCTGCTTCCATCCTGTGTGATCCAGGTAATTTTAAGGATGTTTTTATGCGCGATACTTATAACGGAGTCGATAAATCTGCCGCCATTGTCGTTGGTGGATTTTTGACGACTATGTTTGGTTATTGTTCCCATATAGTGATCCTCCTTCCCAAATTTAACTTTGAATGCCTTCATTAAATTTTGATAAAATTCGTCTTATTCTCCTTCAGATTGTGGCTGTTAATTATGGAGATGTTGTGAAATTTTGTTTTGATTCGCAGTGTGTACAATGACCGCATTTATGTGCAGGGACAGAACCGGTCCAAAGTACCTACCAAATAAGGTCCAAAAAAACCCGCATTTTCGGTTCCATGCTCGTACTTTGGACCTATTCGGTCCCTGCACATAAACGCAGCCAATCTTGCAATATTTGACTAGAAGGTTAGAATTCGTCTTCTTTTTCGATTCAACTTGAGAGCATGGGACGAGCTCAAACATTGGTTATATTTATTGCTCTTATTGTAATAATTTAATTTTTAGGTTTTATATTTGTAGTTCCAAGAGCACAGATCTCAATATTGCTGGACTCCTTTTTCTAACCTTCTATATACCCAAATCGAAGCCCCTACCTAGCCGATGAAATCTTAGCCGTAAGAACAAACCACCACGAGGTCATCTTAGAGGCTTGGTAACAATGAACTTTTTCCGGGACCAAGCTGCTAGCCTGATCACCAACAAGTAGAGTTCAGTTTTTATGTACAGATCACTCACAAGTGCCTACTTATACAATTAGATTGCCTTCCACGGAGTTTGCAATTAGTTGGATTTGGCTCATATGGGTTTTCCTAAGGCCGGAATACCTCTGAGTTTGAATCTTAACACTTCTTTTGGTCATACTTTCTGAAAATCAGTTATTTTTATCATACTACTACGATCCTAAACATAATTTTCAATCTTCCTTTAACTAAATAACCAAAAAACTTCAGAAACAGTCACCACGAAAAAAAACAAACAGATTTAACAAACAACACAAAAAAAAATTTCAGCTTCTCTCAATATAAGAAGATGTAATCCCCAAGCCCCAGGACTATCTCAAGGCAATGCAAGCGAAAAATTATTATTTAGTTTGACTTGATATCCTTAAGGATACACTCGATTCCTTACGTGTTGTTTCTTATATACTTAAAATCATACAGAAATCAATTTATCTTTTGTAGCTGCGTTGATAAGTGATGAGATTATCTTTTTATTCAAGACATTCCTCGAAATCTTTTTCACAAATCCTTGTGCCACAGCACACTCCTTGGGAAATATTAATATCGTTATAGAATTTTGTATAGATCGATCGAATTAATGAATCAATAATATTTGGCATTTTCTTTGTTTTTTTTGTAATTGAATTTTTTCTTACTTAATTTGTTGTGAAATTAATTGTTTGTTTTTCGTTTTTTTTTTGTTTTAATATTATACAAGAATCGGTTTCTTTTGGTGGGATTGACTGTGCTTATGCTGGATTAACTTGTCACAATAACAAAAATTACTGATTTTGGAAATATTGAAACACAAGCAAGGTTTCCTCATTTTATCTCAATTTCTGATAGAATTTCTTCAGTACAGATTCGCTTTCTTTACATTATTTTTGCCGAAACGATTTGGTATCATCATTGCTTAACGAGTTCCATATTTCAGTTTTGCTATGTTAACGCTATTGTTTCTTTGGACGATAATTCTTAAGCGATTGAACAGTTTATTTAAAATTGTAAAAATGTACATTCAAGGGTAAGCCCAAATTAAAGTCAATTACACAAATAACTTTAAAGGAATAAAAGAAAGAGAGAGCTCAATATGAAAAAGCAATTACAAAAAAATAAGGATTTCACTTATAAAGAATTGTCGAGTCCCAAACTTCACTGCTAAGTGTTCTCCGAACTTATCGCGCTAATGGACGACGCGACGGCTGAGTGCCGCCAAACATCATCAAGGGATACGTTTAACCGAGAGTCAAGGGTCACTTTTACCAAGAATCGGTGGCATATTTAAATTGATTAAACATCAAATACTGTACACCTGCTCCACACGTTTGTCCCAACGCGGCGGGTCAGTGAACGTTGGCGCAGATTCCGACACGCGACGGCCAATCCCCAATGATCTCGGCAATTCAAATTGCTCGATTCACACGTTGGACAAGTAGCATTGGGGCTAACCCTGGTGCCAAGGTGTGGAGCCGGCCTAAGACATGAGCATTTCTAGGCTTGGTAATTATTTTCTAATATTTTCGAAAATCATGGGATTTTGTATCTCGCTCCTACTTCTATTCGAATGTAAAGTTCATTCTCAGTGAAAAGCTAACTCAAATATTGTTAAACCTTTTTGACATGGAAAATAAGACCATACGACCTTTCATAGCCATCTCCTGTCATTCGAATTCGGTGTAAGGTTATTAAGTTACCCCCACGCTTGGATTTTATGCGGAGTGACCTAGGTTGATGTTCATGTTGAAACTTAGAATTTAGGGTTACCTTTGTTGATGTATACGGCCCTGAATGTTGCAACAATGCAGATTACTGATAACAGTCGTTCGGTTATTCTGTTATTGCTGTTATCGGGATTGAAGTTCCCACAATCGGTCATTCTGATGATCGCCTGCCGTTGATCGTCATCTTCCACATCCTCCCCATCGTTGAGCTGACTCCATGGTTTTACGTTAAGGAGAATTGGTTTAAATCATTGGCCCGACCGCCTGATATGGGTATCAAATGAAAGGGCATGACAGGTAGAATACAATTAGCTACGTGGAGTCATTTCAAATTCAATATGGCGGAATCAGGAAGATGGCGGACAACATTTTCTTATCAAATGAAAGGGTTTGCTGAGAAGAAATACGAAAATAGAATGAAGTCACTCTTAATGCAATATGGCGGACCCATACATATATCATTCACCGTGACATGGGTACTGCCGGCAGGGTTCGTTCAACGATCAACAGCACAGGCATGAAAATGTTTATTCTAATGTCTGTTTCATACTACAAAAGCCTTTGCATTCTCAATCCATTTTGTAAAAAAATCAAGGTGGCGGTCCCAAGATGGCGGTCGAATTTTGCAATTGCGTTCCCCGCCCCCGACATGGATATCAAATGACAGGGTATGACAAGTAGGATACAATTGGCTGTGTGGCGTCATTCCAAATTCAAAATGGCGGCAATACAAAATGGCGGAAGACATATTTACCTATAGGTACGTCTACCCTGCTGCGCTTTCGTCTTCCTCTTTCAATTCAACATGCGTTTCAACTTGCGCTCATTTTTCAGCATTGCATGCACGATTGAACGGATTGAACGCATGCAACAAGTGTCCACATTGCTTCAATCAGTTGATCAGTAATCTAGTGAGTTACCCGTTCACCCTACAATGCCTACAGCTGTTGTTTCCGACGTTTCCACAGCCGTATCTACGATCAGAACGCCCACATCACTTTCTGCTTGAAGGGTAGAGCCCAGACAACTGTAATAACAGTCATAAAAAAATGTTGTTAGAAGGACGGTACACTGATAAAAAAAATTTCTTGGCTTAAAGCACTTTTTCTTGAACCAACCAAGCAACTCATGTTTTGGATATAATGAAAACAAAACTCGGAATAATCAATACTCATAGTCTTGGTTTTATTGTCTTGGATGAAGACAAAAGTTGACTTGAAGTTAAAAAAAATTACGAAACCGATGATATTATAATTTAAAAAAATTCAAGTTCTAGAATCGGTCTTAATGGCTGTGATACATTTTTAGAACTTGAAACTCCGGAAACCGAAAAAAGTCCGATAAATTAAGAATTTAGTTTCTTGAGTAAAAAATTAAACAATCTTATTTCGAGAAAAATATATCTTGGTCGAAAAATATAAGTATTGAGCGAAGAAATACTTTTGCTTCGCTCAAGAATTTCCAGTGTCTTACTCTGAGAGCCGGTTTAGACGGTGCGCTTCAGCGCATGTGCCTCAACAACTTTGTGGATAAAGGGAGAAGTGGGGTGGTACCTCTCTTCATCCCCACTCATCCCTTCATCACCAAACGTTCGTGAGGCACATGCGCTGAAGCGCACCGTCTAAAACAGCTCTGAGACAGCATTCTCATGTTAAGACTGAAAAATTTTCCTACTCAAGTCAACGAAACGAAGACTATCGAATTGCTGGAATCAAGATAATTTTTTTTTATCAGTGTAAGAAGTAAAAAATAAATAACTGTAGATTCTTGATTTATAGACCAAAGGCTCAGAAAAAAATATAATATACAACTCTTCAAAAAACTTTACTTACCCAATTGCTTTAACATTTGAACGAAAACAGATAAAATAGTATAGTAATATATATTATTGAAGGGAATTTAATGCTCTACAGCCCTTTTGCCGGCATTTACTTTTTGGGTGCATCATTAAAGAGTTATCCGGTCAAAAAGAGCAAAAAATGTGAGGCAAAAATGTTTTTTTTCCAAAATTACACACTTTCAAGAGCAGATATCTCCAAAACTATACAAGATATCGAAAAACTTGACTGAGTAAGACTTGTAGGAAATTTAATCAGCTTTCATTTTGTTGATAGTGCTCATGTCGCTAGGACGCAAGTTTTCGAGATATAAGCAAAAAACCGAAAAATGGGACCTTCAAACCCCCCCCCCCCCCACAACCAACCCCCCTTGAGCAAGGGGCTACGGCGGGAACTTTTGATATGTTCACCTCCTAACTAGTCGAAACAAAGTTACGAAGTCAAAAATTGTGTTCCAAGCATTTCCCTCTATACCTTTTTTGAGCATTCGTTGCTTGGCCTATAAACTTGGAAGAAGAGTAGAACGAAAAATCCAAGTAGCTGGATATGCCTGCGTCATGGCTTGCGCTGGTGGAATTGCCTTCTTTCAACTTCCAAAAGGCTTCACTTCCCCTCCACGTGCGCTATGACGCATGCCTTATTGAAAGAAAAAGCGCACCAGTGTAGACGTACCTTATAATAGACTAAAAAGTAGAAAATAAAAATAAATAGTTTAAAAAACTAAAAAATAAACTTTGATTTTAAAATGAACCAAAAAGTAAAAAATGATTTTGAATTTAAGTTCTAGTATTAATAAAATAAGAATAGAGGTAACAATCGCCGCACTTTTGTAGCAGTTCCAGGGGACTTGACTGTAGCAGTTCCAGGGGACAATCTAAACGCCTGCTTAATAACTTCTTGATTGACCGCGGTATTTGCTTCTATCCAGGCTGAATAAACGGTTGTGCCTGAAAGCATGATTAATGCTGTCTTATAAACGTCCTAGGTAACGATTGGTATATCTTGGTATCGATTGGTTCTTACGTACCAAATCTACCTTCGAGGACATTGTATACAGCCATGCAAAGGAGAAGTTATGTCTGTTTTTGGATAGGATATCTATATGGCACAAGGATTGCGATCAAAGTCTCCAAATCATGTGAGTTTTAGAGATCAGATGAAGTTGATGTTGCTTCGCGGTATATCGATGTTCGACAGATGTTCAGTTGAATCATGGGTTTGAAATCGACCTTCGTTATATGGAGCTTCTCCGGATGAAACAGATGCAACATCGTGCTTAACAGGTGGATTGAATATTGGAATTAACAAATGGGATGTCTTTAAAACCTCTTTGAAAATCCAACGTAGCCGAAGTGATGGAAGGTTGATAAATTGATTATAGAGCATCATTTAATAAAATCATGTCGTTTATATTTCCATGTTTGAAATCATATATGTACTTCCTTCGTAAGGAATGGAGCCCTCTCGGATTATGGCTTTCGAAATATCCGTCGACGAAGTTATAAACGTGTCGGATGGAAGTCAGAGATGTAGTTAAAGTCACTTTATACTGCAAATGCTTATCACGCATCCACTAGCTCCTCCCCAAAGACCTGGAGCCAGGAGTTATTTGTCTCGCCCTAACAAAAGTCTTCATTTAATGCCTTTTCAAATCTCTAAAAAGGTAACTTCTATAAAAACAATCAAAAGCTTAACAATGGCAAAATTATAAAAGTTCTTTTAAAAAAACACAACACTCCTTACACTATTTCATTTTCGCAACAATTAAATCCTTTTTTATATATAAGAACAAATAAAACCAAGAAAAAGGATTTAATAAAAGGCGAAAATCTTAGAACATTTCTCAAACACTTAGCTCGCTGCTCCTGGCATAAGTTTTCCCTTAAAGGGTGTGTAGGCCTCACAAAAGTAGAACTACAACACCAAGTCATCAACCACTTTTCAGAAGCTTTTAATCGCTCTCTTGACAATTCAGTGGTTAAGTACACAACTATAGAGCGGAAAAATGGAGGAAAACTTTGATGAAGCGGGCTGAAGTTCTACATCCAAAACATTTTATTGCACAACGGGAAAAATTTCCTCCTTCTTATTCAAAAACAAAGAACCAAAAAAAAAAATATATAAAACAAAAAAAAGAAACATGAAGAATATTGCTGAAGAAAAAAGGACTTTTAGTGGTTGTAATATAGTATCATAAAAAAATGTAAAGGACCCCGTTCATTCCATCTTGGGGGTTTTTTCGAAAGAACTTTTTACAAGTGAACGATATCCTTAATTGGAGAGTTACATTTTCAAGAAACAAAAGCTTTCAAATTTCCTTCCTGGTTGGTCCTTGTGAAAATTGAAACTAAAACGACTAATAAAAGTCGAGTTGAAGTTTCTTTGAATTGAGTAGAGAGTGAAGTCCTTAACCGCAAGGAATTTCTCTTCGTTCTTACAATTAAATACTTACACAAGTGGAAATATGGTTTTAAACTTTTATTTTTAAACGTATTTATATATCTATATACATTTATATTAAAAAGAGTTTTTATTTTGCAATTTTAAGGATAACGAACCTGTGGCATGCACTAAGGAATATAATTAAAATTTTATTACGAATTTCATGGAAATTTCGAATTAAACTTAACCACATTTTAAATGATAGCATTTAAGCTGGTTAATGTTTTCTCGAAATTATTATTGCGAATTTTCACAAATTAAATGTACCACAAATTTCTGGTAAATGTTGAGTGTAATAAATTAAGGATGAAAGCGAGTTGGTAGGGAAATGATATTTATAGGATTTTTGTGTCAACACTAGACGTGCTATGCGCTTGTTTTGTTTTTAAAAATCTAGAAAGAATTATTGTCCAGCTGACTAGTTGCTACGTTATTGTGGACCAACGATTTGTATTTGATTTGGAATAACCGTGATTGCAATTAAGTTGACATGATGACATTCGATGTCATCGAATTTGTTCGTACAGATTAAAATCGATCTAAATCTACAATAGCTCCTTGCAATTTTAGCGTTAACTGCCAACAGGACACAAAAAATATGACTATATAGAAAAAAAATTCTAAAAAAGATATCGTTTTTTTTTTTGAATTTGGAATGGCGAACTTAACCTAAAAAATTCCGGAAAGTGAAGAAAACGCTTTTTTGCGTATAGCACGAAAACTTGAGCGCGGATCGAAAAAAATCAAATTATAAAGTTGTAGGTATTCAAATCATCTTTCGATTGATGTATGTATATTGATTTATAGGCTAGGACACAAAACATAGAGCAAAATGGAAAAAATCACGCTTTTTTCATTTGTTAATAACTTTTGTTTAACGCTACTTAGATATTCGTCATTTTGTGAAAATATAGCTTCTTGCTAGCTGAAAAAACAGCGTTATTTTTGTTGCAAAATATTTAACACTTTCCTTGAAATTTCACGTTTTTTAAAAAAGACGTTCTTCTGAAAACGCTCCTCTTGGTGCGGATTCTTCTCTAGATTCCCGTTCTACAGCTTAAAATTTACTTCAAAAGTTCTACTATCATGTGCAAGTAACAAAAAGTGTATTTAAAAATTTTCCAAATGGCCCAAAAAAATAGTGCTAATTTTTCGGAATGGTTTTTCAGATGTATTTTTTTAATTTTTTATTTACAAAAACGAGACTAAGGCAATAGATAGTCGCTATGCCACAAAATATACGCAGTGGATTGTAATTTATATTCCTTAACTAGCAAAGCCCGCGTGCGTTTCAGTGCCTTTTAACTTATTTATGTCAGCACAATCTGGGATAGGAAAAAGGTATAATGAAAAAAAAAACAAATCTTCAAAACATGATTTTGAGTACATAAACAAAATTAGATTTACCTATAAAAATATGTTACAACGATTCGATGTTGAGTGCCACATTTGGCATTTGGACCTCAACGGTTTTTTCCCTATTGTTCATTGGGTTCGATATATTCTCTGTTTAAATTATCATCAGACCCATCGATTATTTGCGGAGATGGAAAACCATAATGATTCACAGTATATCCGCAAATTAAAAGAACAATACCTCGCAGTGACAACATTTCATTCGCATACCTTCGATTATCCAGGCATGTTTTCGGTCTGATACAATAGTCGGGTCAGAGTGAAAAAGTATGAATCATGCCGTGAAAGTCCTAAAATCGGATTAGCCCTTTCCGAGCTTTGATCATTATTATTGCAATGATAACAAAAGTTTTCACACCCTTTTCTCCGACTATCGGATCAAGTCTTCCGACTGAAACGATAGTCGGATCCGAGTGAAAATATAGGCTAAAACTTGCCCAAGAAAATACTGAATCTCCAGAGAAAGTCCCATCGCAATCGGATTAGCCGTTTCTGAAAGCGTGGATCCCTGTGGCGGGAGCGTGCATCTCTGTGGCGGGCGAGTTTTATTTTTAAGCTGATGACATATACAAGCGTACATGCATTGCATTCAGCGGCTCCCTGATATGCGCAGATTTTTCACTGACACATAATTGCATGGTTGCGTTACGTCCCGGCTCTCACAGATAGCCCAAAAATCTGAGTAACGAGTCGCATGTGTTTGTTGTGTATGCTTGTGTGTCCTATGTCGAATGCGGCAATGCAGAAAAAGTTGAAAGTAGCCGGACATTTGCGTGGCATGCGGAACATTCACGGAATATTTCGTCAGGTCGCATTTGAATACACACACCTCTATATTTTCTGCCAACGAATGCAACGCATGTACGCTTGGATATGTCACCAGCTTTACTTGGGAACAAAACTAGCACGCTCCCGAAACAGGGATCCGCCTGTATTAAAGGGTGCCAATAGCATACTCAGTAAAAAGGTTTTCGTTCGATTGGTAGCTCAAGCAGCATAGGAAGTGGTTAGTGTTTAGCTGAGGGGCTGCTTGGTAAAACAACACTCGCGTTTGGAATGGTTTAGCCGATGCGGATGTATTTATAAATGTTCATGCCTGAATTTTTAGATTTTCGTGCCAGCGGATGCCTCTAGCGAACAGATTTTTAGATTTTCGTGATTGTAGCGGGAGCGCATGGTACAAGAATACAAGGTAGGCTCATAAGGAAAAGCTCTGTTTCCATCTTGAAAAGCTTTTAGGCCTTTTACATCAGAAAAGATCTGAGTGGCGTCACGGGAAAGCTTTTTTCCTTTGTGAGAAAAGATCTGAGTGACGTCACGGGACCCTTATGAGCTTACCTTGTAATTATTGTACCATGGCGGGAGCGTACATCCCTGTGGCGAAGAGTGGGTGCCTCTAGCGAACAAATTTTTAGATTTTCGTACCTGTGGCGGGAGCGTGCATCCCTGTGGCGGGTGCGTGCATACTTTTGTGGCGTCCCTATTTGTTCGCTATGCCCGCTAGCAGCGGTCGCGTGCGTGCTAGTAAGAAAATTAACCAGCTAAATTATTTTTACTCGGGCACAAAATAAATGCTTGCCATTTAATTATATGAGAACCAGGAAGCCGATCTATAATCGGTCACACTTTTATCGGGTCGGCTGCGCTTGCGTTAAGTCACATTTTGTTACATTTAGTACAATAATTGTTGAAACGAAATCTTGGGACATCTGTTTGAAAACTAATTTTTTTTGTAATCTTTCACAAAATAAGACATTTGAAAGAATATGGCATGCTGCACTTTGATTATGTATATTCCACATGGATTATGTATGATCCCTTTATTTACCAGTTCTCGAACTTCAAAATCTTGTAGATCAGGAATTTCTGCAGAAATTAAATAATCGAGTTCTTCACAATTATGAATCTTATCTTCAGGTTTCATGATTATCAGCAAATGCATGTGTGCCAAGCCCCTTTTTTTGGAATTCAATGGTGTAAACAACTACTGCAACTCTCCCGAAAATTGTCTTTTTATCCAATCCTCAATTAATTCATCAAATTTTTTTTTGCGATTTGCGGAACGATGTCAGGCCTATCTTAAGCCGGTTGCTGCCATTCACTATCATCTTCATTAATAATTCGTAAGCTTCTTTTATTTCCGGCCACTCTGGAATGGAAGTCATAGTACCTAATGAAGAAATCAGGAGACCCGGATCGTCTTACCAAGGCCATAGTATCTTCAAAATGTTCACAATAGTATCTTGTAGAGTCAGGAAAAGATGATGAAATTATTATCTTTCCCCCTAAAACACCGTTATTTTTTTCTGCCATCTCATTAAGGAAATAAATAACTGATCACGGTGAGCTTGAAGTAAGTTTTTATGAGATCGAAAACTAAACCGGCTTTTTCTGTTGGACTATGTTCTGTTACTTAAAAAAAGACATTTTGAGTCAAAACTATAATCATTTAAGCGCCCCTTTTCGATTTTTGGCCCCCCAAAAAACCACCCCCTAAAAAATTCCGTTTTTGACTAATATCTCTTAAACAGTAACTGTTATCATAAAATAGTATTTACAGAGTTTGTAGATTATGCGATTATCTACAAAAAAAGATATGATACATTTTCCCGTATGATTTGCCATTCATGAGATATCGCCGTTTTAAAGATTTAAAATACTCATATGCACTCATTCGCGACGTGTATCAGGTCATCAGACGCAAACGAAGAATATTGGGATTTTGTTCCGGGTTTCTTAATGCCATGTCTAGTGAGAAACCAAATGTGCCTTTGGGGAAAAAGAGCGGATAAGTAAAAGGCTCTACGCGTTTGTCAATATTTTTCATTGTTGTAATAGTTTTCCACACTGTCGAATAATAATTAGGGGCACTTTCAGTAATGCAGGTTGCATGCGCAATTGACTTATGCAGCAAACACACTTCCATTGCTGAATAAGTCAATTGCGCACACAACTTGCATCATTGAAAACACCCTTCTTCTTCTACTTCCCTCGTCATCATAAAGCCTCGTGCATATGGGTTTTGAGATCTAATTTCCTCCAATAATTTGACTAATGAAACACGAATGCCATGATTTATCGGGTGATTAATACGCTGGGTTATAGCTTCTTCATGCTCAAGAAAATAAATTTGCCCATATGTAGGTTTCTCAAAGCTACCGTCTAAATTTTGCTTAGGTTGTGCGGCCACATTAATGGTAAATCTGACCGTTGGCAATAAAACTAGGTATATAACCCGCGATTATTAATAGTTCGGTCAGAATCACAGGTAAAAGATGCCTTTGCGAGAGTTTAACCTTCTAATTCTTTTATACAATTCAAGAAATAATGGGTGACGGTGCAAAAAACGTCTAACCAATTCTTTTGGAAATTCAATTTCCAATACTTAAAACTGGTTTTGAAAACATAATTGTAAAAGTTTTTTTTTTCAAAAATAAATATAAAAAAAACTATTAAAGTGACAGTAGAGTATTTCAATAGGCGTTGCTTATTGAAAAGAAAAGTATATTTTTCAATAATTTTTAACAATGTAGTAAAAATCGCAGACAACAACTTTTCCGGAAATTTTCACTAATCACAACGGATTCATTGGGTGAAAACACCTTTATATACCAATTTTGGTAAAAATGTTAGGGCAGTTTTGGAGAAAATATTTACAAATATATACAAAAATTGCTCACTTAATAGAATAAGATTATAAAACCAAAAAACGACAATTATTAGAAAGAAATAATAAGTATTAGAATTATTATTGAGAAAATGAAAATACATCACTCTAAATCGTGTACGTAATAGAGACTCACGAATTCCTCCTACAAATCTTCCAAGTAATAAATTCGACTGTATTTACATAGATACATTTTTGTACGAACCAGACCGATACCAGGATATCAAACACCCTACGCCAAATTGGACCGTGTTTGATATTAAGAGTCCAAACGATCGGTAGCATTCTGATGATATGACCCATTCTCCATCAAGAAGCGGTCGTCTGCAGCAAAAAGCCCGGAAGTCAGTTCTCGGTTCCATATCGATCACTCGTTTCGGCATGATCCTTAAAACTTGAAGAAAAAAAAACAATAAACGGAAAATTTTGCTATTGAATTACCTGGCACCCGAATCAGCTGTTTGTTTCTACATATTTTTATTGGACTTAAAGTATGTATATATGTATTTTTATCTTTATCTAAAGCATAAAGTCTTTTAATGTATGTCATAAAAAACACAACCCTTAGCTATTCATTAAGACTAATATGTTTATAGACCCTTTCACAGGCATTGGTCCACTCAAGTATCTGGGAAAGAACCTTCACATTCATTCCTTTCATACTCGTTTGAATTTTTTCTCACTGAAGTTTCAAAAAAAGGAAAAGGAAACAATCATCCCATTAAATTTACTTTAAGGAGATTATCGATAATTTGAAATAATAGAAAGAAATTGGCAAATCTCACCCAAAACGACATTGCAGGAGCACGATTCCGGATCTTGTGCCAAGTGATTATCATTTGTTTCCCAAATTCAAAAGCAATTTGCGGAATTCTATTCAATAAGGGTTAAGATTTGCGGCATTTGATACAAAATTAGTTCGTTTTTAAAAGACGCAGTGTTTTTTCATTGATTTTGAATTTGAAAAGAGAGAAGTTGTTTAGAAAGAAGAATTGTTTATAATTGAATCGCTGATTGCAGAAACCACATGAGTCAATATTTTTTCAAAATGACTTTTAGGGCCTGTGTGAATTCTATGACTAAAATTTAGTGTCGATAATACAGTATTTAGTCTTTTGGCGAGTAGACTAAATTTTACGACAGTTGACTAAATTGTTGTTATGGTTACAATTTAAATTTTAGAATAACTGATAGAATTTAGTCATCAAAAGAATTCACACAGCAATTCCGTACATTATCCGCGAAAACTGCAAAATTTAGTTTAGTCATCAATTTAGTCACTATTCGCACAGGCCCTTATACGGTTTTCACGTTGTAAAGGGGTATTTACACCAGGAGTGAAGAAATGGCATGAGTCGAGTTATTAGAAACACTCAAGCGCAGCGTGATAGAACTCAAATTAATGTAGAAACCGCACTAGTGAATGACTAATCTTGTTTCTACACTTATAGCTGGTGACAGTACTGGCTATTTACAACCTGATAACCAAAAAAAAAACGTTTCCCTTTTCTTGTTGACAGCTTATAATAGATTTAAAAAATTAATCATTTCTTTTAATTCCTCCCATTGAGTGTAGAAACCACATGAGTCAAAAAATTTAAATTTACTATGGGGCCCTTTGATCATTTAATATAAAAATAAATTGACTGCTCAAATAAAGTCACACTTGTTGTACAAACTTCACCAGGTAAAAAAAATAATTATAATAGATTTAAAAAATTAATCAGTTTTTTTTAATTCCCCAAAAACTTGATATTACACTGCAAATGTAAAGTGTGTTGAAACAACACACCTAAGTGTGTTGTTTTCTTGTAGTCATTTTTAATCCACTTTAAAGTGTGTTGTTTCCGTAAAGTGTGTTAAACAACACACCTACGTGTGTTGAAAGAACACAGTAGAAAAAAACTTTTGAAAATAGAATTCATGGCGGCCTGTGACATTTGTAGGGTTCGGTAAGCTTTTATTTTTGGTCGCCTTTTGCAATTGCTTTTTCGTCTTTCCAAGCCCGAGTGTCGTTTTTCCAAGTGGTCCCCGGACTAAGAAGTAACCACATCCAATGCTGCTTATCTTCCGTAATCGAACGAGAACCGGCCTATTGAGTATGCTAATGGCACGATTTATGGTCATTAGGATAATTGCTATTTTTACTTTTTCTCACTGCAAATCTCAGCTTTTGGAAGTGTGTTATTTTAACACGCTTTAGTGTGTTATTGTGACTCACCCATTTGATTTATATTGTAGTCACTATATACACACTTTAAAGGACTACAATGTTAATCAAATGGGTGACGTCACAATAACACACTAAAGCGTGTTAAAATAACACACTTCAAAGATCTGAGATTTGCAGTGTGTACAATTTCTTAAAGCTCAAAATTTGATTTTAAGAAAATTCAAGAACACTAAATAAAATTTAACTAAAACTGAGATAACTAAAAACTAATTTAATTTTTTCGTAATTTGATTTTTCTGAGTTTTTCAGAGCCTGGAAAAATGTTGCCAAACTTGCATTTTTTTATTGATTTATTTGACCTAACATTTCATGTTCCATATATTAAAGCATATTTGAGGATGTGGCGGATAAATTCGGTTTCATACGAAATGGGACGCAAAACTATCGTAATCATTTGCTTTGCGCACGGATTTTCTATTTCAATTTCCACTCTATCTTCAAAACATAAAATCGTATGTAATAGCTCTTAAAACTGAGTTTTGGAAAATTGGAATTGGTCAACAACTTTTTTGTAAAAAAAAATTAAAAACCATGAAATATGGAAAATTTTCAGAAGCAGAAACTGTAATTATCGTAGAAACTTATCCTAGGGCTTAAATTGTGGCCTATCTACACATCTATGTGTAAATCGCAAAAACTTAAAAACAGCTTTTCCCGAAAAAGGGTTTGAACAAGGACCAAAATAGTCCTAGAGTAATTTTGAAAAGCCTTATTTATTCGCGAAGAGTTGCCTACAACCTCATTCCTTATTATTCAAAAACGAAGAACGAAACATTTTTCCCTGCTCCCAAAAAAGCAAAAATGAAAGCTTTTCTGCTCTCAACACTTAAATATTCAAAATAGCTGCCCAGGAAGCTAATTGGAAGAAAATCGAACAAACTGCTTCTTGCTAATGACATGCAATGGTAAAAAATATATGGATAGGGATACGGAAGGGAAGCACTTCTAAGATGCACAAGGATAGCTTCTTCATGCATCAGTGAATGCTTCTATTTCCCGCTGGGAGAGAACAAATTTATGCTTGTGTTAGTGAAATTTTCTGTGAGACCGAACATTTTTTGGATTTACAAGTGAGGCTCAAGACATACCCTTCCTGCGCCCCCTTGTCTAAAAAACCGGTTTATTGGAAATATTGGAAAGTGAGTCTGGGAAAGTGATAGGCCGTGTAATTTGGCTCAATTAAGACTAAACAGACACAGACAGACTGGCGAAAGAGGAAAATTAATGCATGGTGGTGTTGATGTGCCTGCGCTTCCCGCTCTATAGCTACCCAGCGGGAAATGCAGCAATTCAGAAAAGATACTGAATCGCTTTTTTGAAGCAGAGAAGTGCTTCTCTTAGCCTTGCCTTACATTTCTTTTTTAACATTGAATGTCCTAGCGGAGAAGCGATTCAATTAAGTTTATTTGTAACGATTCGAAAGCGATTCATAGCCCATTCATACACGAGGGACCATGGTTCCGGAGCAAAAGCTTTCTTCGGGCAAGGGAGGCGTGCGGAGATGCAATAAGTGGAGAGTTTCGTGCTCCGGTGGAGACTTTTGTGCTCCTGCCTTTGGCCTGCGACCAAAAAAAAAATTTCAAACAGTAAAATTTTGTTAAAATTTGTACATAATAAGAAAAAACTATTAATTATTGAGAATTCAAAGTGAGTGAGTGAATTTTAAATAAATACATAATTTCATAACAGCGAAAAAACCTCAATTTTGTTTTTTTTTAATAAAAAATTTGACATCTCACTAATACGAACAAAAGATCATGTAGCAACACAAAAGCTGCTTCAACCGCTGTTGCTCCGTGTATTTTCAGAAAACTTGCAGCAAAGCTTTTGGTTGCAGAACCATGGTCCCTCGTGTATGAATGGCCATAGTCATGCAGTAGAAAGCACAATAAGCTCAGTTCCCTTTTGCCAGTTGGGAAAAAGCTTTTTTTAGATTTGATTTCCTACTGCTATAGTTAAAAGTCTTTATAAATTTAATTTTATTCCAGAAGAATTGATTCAGAATGCATTCCGACGGAACCAATTCATTCCTCTCTGCATTTTCTAGAATTGGTTCGGAATTGATTCCTTGGAATTGGACATTTTTTTACGCTTGCAAGGAACTGGGAATACATTCGATTCCCTTCTGCATTCTCCAGAATCAGAAAAAGAATCAATTGGTTCCGTCGGAATGCATTCTGATTCAATTCTTCTGGAATGGGTTCTTCTTTTCCCAACTGGGATACTACAGCCACAAATACAAATTGCAAATTTTAAATCATTACTCAAGAACTTTTGTAACGATTAAATTCTAGCATATACATATCTAGCGTACCCCTTACAGAACTTCGCGTACCCTCAAGAGGTACGCGTACCACCGGTTGAGAATCAATGGTCTAAGTTACCAGAACATAAGCATTTAATGGCTGCGAGGAATAATACACGAAATGGCCCATTGCAATATTGGAAATAAATATTAACGACAAATTTAACAGGCACAGAAATGGAAATCAATATCTGAAGCATTGTGTAAATAAGAAAGTCTAGATAGAAACAGAAGGCAAAGTTTATAAGACAGTCGTTAAACAAGCTATTTTGTATGGTTCAAAGTATTGCGAAACAATAAATCAGCAAGGGCATAAACTGGGTATTGCCGAACTGAAGATGCCAAAATGGACCGGTGTAGTCACAAGAGTTCATAAAGTAAGGAACCGAGCCTTTCTGTTGGACCGCCAGTAGTCAAAGAAAATAAATTCTTCTTATATTGGAAGAAAGGGCTTGTCCTTGACACTTCCCCCGGTATGAAAAAAAACTAAAAAGTTCATTGCCGCTGCTCGAGCAAAATTCGAAACACTTGCTTGAGTTTACTAATACTGAACTCAGATTTAGAAACAGGTTTTTTCCACAGGCCATGGTCCTAGCATTTAAAGGGGGTGCAGATAGGGAACGATATGGCATGTGACGCCTCCAGGCCACAACGCCTAAAACCCCGAAGACGTCCACCGACTCACTACTAGACAAGTCCGTGTGCTGCATGGTGTTAGGGTAGTTATCAGCCTTTTTCTTAGAGTTGACGAATTTAAAGAAATTTCTAGGGTCAATGAACACTTTGTCGCTCATACCGCAAAGATATTCACGATACCGAGCAGAAGAAAGAGAGCGAAATCGGCTGTAGCAATTTATAAATAAATTGAGACTCGGAGTATCCTTTCTCTTTAAATAGGTTTTCCAGAGTCTGTTCTTCTGTTCTACTATTGAACCAAGGTAGAGATGAATGGGTCATAAGGTAGCCAAGAAACCAGGGCTTCGTATAGTACGCCATAAAATCGTGCCACGTCGTCATCCAACTCATTTGCAGAAAGTAAACTGTTGAAATCAATCAAGGCAAGCTTAGATGATAGCTCACTAAAATTAGCCTTTTTGAAGTTAAAGGCATGGCACATGGGATACCACCTCCGGACAAGGATTATTGTCAGAATTGAAGTAATAATGTAGCAAGAGAGGAAGATGGTAATTGTCAACAGACGACATGACTATTGGACTGGGTTCAATAGTCATGTTGACTGAGTCCGTAAAAAATACAAGATCCAACTGCCTCTAAACACATTAGTCACCTCTATTCTATGCAGCGCCAGTGTGGGCAGCGGCATTGGACAGAACGGGCAATAGGAGGAAAATCAACTCCGCGTATCGGTTAAGTGCCTTTCGGGCATACTGTGCATACCGCACTACGTCTGACGAAGCAGCATGCGTGATAGCTAGAATGATTCCCATTGATATTCTTGCAATGGAGGGCAAGAGGTTGTACAACCCGGAATATGCAAGAGCGGGGTCTAAGGAAGTACGGCGGACTCTGGCGCGCAGCCAGTCCATCGCAATATGGCAGAGGAGGTGGGAAGAATCTACTAAGGGCCGATGGACCCATAGACTCATACCAAATGTGGAGAAGTGGGTTATAAGGGAACATGGGGAAGTGATTTATTACCTCACACAGTTCCTGAGTGGACACGGAGGTTATAGGGCATACCTTCACCGCTTCAGGTTGGACAATTCACCATTCTGCCCGGACGATAAAGAAGACGCGGAGCATGTCTTCTCGAAATGGCCGAGGTTTTGCGGAGCACAGGAAAGCGTTGGAAGCAGTTGCTGAAATGCAGCTAACTCCTGAAAACATCTTGGACCATATCATAAGGTCGGAGGTCGTGTGGAAAATAATGGAAGTGGCGCTGAAGGCCGTTCACCAGAAGCCCAAAGAAACAGAAAAAGGTAAATAAATGCAAGGAGAGGTAGCAGCTAGGTAGCTAGATGGCTAGAGTGTTCGGGCTCTGTTGAGCCCCTTTGAGGGATCCCTTTTGTTTTAAAGGGCCATGCTGATGACGTCAGACTGAAGTAATGCCTTAACGGCTCGTACCGGTCTGAACTTGAACGTCATGCAAAAAAAGGGTGGGTGAGTTTATTCAGTAGGAAACTGACACAACCGTCAGGGTGCGTACCACCACCGGAGTCTCCTGTCATAGCCATGGAAGCGTTAGCCAGGCGGTTGCACACATTCCATGTAAGATTCTCATCACTCCCTCGTAAAAAAAACAAAAAAAAAAGATAGGGCCTCTATGAGACAAGCCCCACTGCCTCATGTGGTCCCCAAGGGGTATCTAACGTCTTGCCCCATCTCGAGTGCAAAATAGAGGTTAAAAAATTCCAGCATTTTGTAGTGGATATGTGAGTAATAAAGAAATAACTTGCGGGCCGTTGAAAGATTTTTATTTTCAAGCGCGAGTGTCACTTTCCAAGCGGTCCCCCCCATGAATACTAAACACGTCCCAATGCTACTTAAATCCGCAATCGAACGAGAACTGGTCTATGCTAAAGACAGCTTTCACGCCCATGAACATAATTGTCTGAAATATGCACAACAAAAACTAAAGCTTTTTGCGTAAAACTAAAGCTTAAGGCTACTCGCACACTGCATCAGAATTGGTACGAATTTATGCAAATTCTGATAAAATTGTATACAAATTCATCAGAATTCGTACAAATTCTCATGCAGTGTGCGAGCAGCCTTAGCTTAAAGCTGTTTCAAAAAGTTTTCAAATACTTAAAGCCGGAATTACACTTTTGTGTTGTGGTGTGTCGTGGCGCTCTGTGCCCAATCAGAAACGCCAAATCGGGACGCGCCACACCACAACACACCATAATAATGTAATCAACCCCATATAAAATATACGAATTAGATCCACGACACACCACAACAGAAAAGTGTAATTCCGGCTTAAGGCAGACGTTGGGATTGCCCCATTTCTTTTTTAATGAGGTTTGACTCATGGGGTCCTTATGAGAAACGGATAGGGCATACTCACTTTAATTTGGCATACTCGCAGATATTTTTTCTGTGTGTTGTGGTCATGAGGTATCTAAGGAGAAAGCCCTCTTTCGGCATGCCACAGCGCACAGTGGGACAGAATCCCAAAAAGCTGGCCAAAACCTCAAAACGTGCAATAATCGCTTTGAAATTTCTTACTTGCGGGTTTTCGAGGTCGCTGATTACGAATTTGACATTATTTTTTCAAAAAACAAGATGGCGGATCCAATATGGCGGACAGTTATATAAAAAATTGATATTTTTAGTTTTAATACAATTTCATCGTATTAAAAAAATTTCAGAAGCATAAAAATAGTATCGTACACAAGGAATAGGTACAAATAAATACAAAATAATAATTCAGTTTATAATTTACATTTTATTTTTAACACATAAGCTCTATCTATTCGCTATCGCTATCACATAAATCGATGTCTGAATCTAAAGTAGACATATCAGTTTCATCTTCAGTGTCACTGTCATCGGGTACAACTAAATCTTTAGCATCAGACGACATTTGTTTTCTTTTAGTTTTTGGAAGTTTTCGTGCGCTTGAAATGTAAGGACCCCCGAGTACCGAGTTTCATTCGCAAATATGCATTTTATCATGTGGCCGTCCGCCATATTGGATCCGCCATTTTGTTTATTAAAAAAATAATATCAAATTCGTGATCAGCGACCTCGAAAACCCCCGGGTTCTGAATTTTATCCACGAATATGCATTTTTTCATGTGGTCGTCCGCCATATTGGATCCGACATTTTGTTTTTTGAAAAAATAATGTCAAATTCGTAATCAGCGACCTCGAAAACCCCTGTTATATAGTTTTCAAGAGATTCCTTGCCATTTCGGAACTTTTTGTCGGTTTCATTACTCCCCGCTGTGCAACGATTTTTGCGCGATTTCAGAAAAAAAATTGTATCTCCAAATTCGCACAAATTCGCACTTTAATTTACTTCTTGTTTTTTTCTTTAGACTATGACAAGTGAAAAAAAAAATTTTAGAAAACGAGCGAGGTCGACTAATAAACTTTAAGTTATTTGAAAAATTAGTTTTTCTCTGCAAAAAAGTTGATTTATTTAAATTCATATCAATAATTCTGTAATGAATATTTTACGATTATACATATTCGATTTAATTCCACTGACCTTCATGAACAGAATCCATTTTTAAACTTTTCACACTAATTGGCACTATTTAACAAATAGTTATTTTCAATACACAATATGTGTTAGAAACTTCGATAGCTGCGTCTCGTGTAACGGCCACTTTCGAACTGATCCTACAAAGGGAGAAAACGCACCTGTACCCCGAGGACAGATGTTCTGTGACCCTCGGGGGCCCTACTTAAAATTCCGCAAAGAGAAAGTCCCGAAATAGAATCTTCATTTTAGGGGTTTTGGCCAGCTTTTTGGGATTCTGTCCCACTGTGCAACGGGTCCTCGGTCAATTTCACATAGTAGGAAGGGCTGGAGGTATGGCAACACTAGTGTTTCGATATGGAAGTTTGATTTGTTGAAACATAAAATTGTTGAAACTTATAGTGTGTATTTAATAAAAGATCGGTTTTTATATTTTATGATACGCTTACGGATCTATAACCTTACCTGGTGGGGTGTGGTGGTGGTCTAGTGCTATATTCGAGATTACAGTATACATGTAAAGCTGAATACTCTCATATAATTTTAGTATTTTTCCACTATTATAAATTATTTAATCTATAACAGAATTTAAGCTAATCTACAATTACACCTGAAATCAAGCCTCCTAGTCTAACTACTAAATTGGAAAATAACACAAGTTCCAACTAATTTTCATATATGCCACTCAATTTAGACTACAAAAACCAAAAACAGAAATCACTTCCTATTTCCAATCACAAGGCCTAGTAATATTTATGGATAAACGCGATTATTTAACATTAATTGAAAGAAGTTTTGATATCGTTTTCCCTGTTAATGGATGTACATACATAATCCTATTATCACTGTTTATCCAATATGTGCTCATGATTAATTTTAATTACAACATTCGCTGAATGTGTGCACATGATTCAAGTGGGATTTTGGTAGCTTCCTGCTGCAGGAATAACTTGTAAAATTGTAGATATTTATTTATAGATAAAATGGATGATTGGGATGAAACAATACTATGTTAATTAAAATGGCTATGTTACTGTAAATGCCAAGCGATGTCACTCGTAAAGAGTTGGTTTAACTAAGAGTTACTAGGTATGGTCAACAATTATTTGATTAAGTTTATAGATTATATGTATTACCTTTGGATTTATCCGATAGTGTTGCATGTACATGGCAGTTCTTTGGTTGGGACAGCGATTGCGAAAATGTCAAGTTAACTATAGATACATAGTGCGATGGTATCATACACAACAGGTGCCGATGGGTGCATTGCCGAATTTGTTATCACTTGGTTTATAAAGTTGATACTATTTGCTAATTGGTCTGTGGTTAACATGGCAATGTAGGTTAATGTTGAAATTATTAAATGCATAAATAAAGGTTATGGAAAAATAACAACGAGTAGGTATTTGGGGTTTTTAGCATTTCACTAATTTCATAAAACAGTAAATTGTGTGCCATAATGTCAGTATGCAATCTGCAGATTTTAATTTGAGTTTTGCAGCATCGTTAAATTATTATAATTGTCACATCATCACCTATGGCTCTAATAAGTAAAGAAAAACATGTTTTTAAAGATTTTTATCAATTATTGTTAGGAAAACCAAACGTATTCAAAGGTATATTTAATTATTTTTACAACCTATTTAACGTGAGGAAGTAGAGAGTATTTTCCAGAGAAAAGGGATTCAACGTGCAGAAGACATCCTCCCAGAACATCAAAGCCAGGGGTGGCATTACAGAAGTTTTTTCAAGTCATCTGTTTCGAGTTTTCCATTGAATTTTTCCATTTAAAACTGTTAACAAATGAGTTGAAACAACTTTTGTAATCCCACCCCTGGTTCCGGTGCAAAACATTCTGCTCCTTCTAGCCGGATAAAACCGTATATAGCTGAAATTCTCAAAGGCGAAGAGGGTAGACTCAAGGACACATTTACCCAAATAAAATCATTCGCGGAAGAGATCACCACAAAAATACAACTGCTAATGAAATTGCTGTCCGTTTGATATGTTAAAAGAAGCCTGGTGAGAGTTCTGTGAAGTGGAAGATCACCTATTACAGATAGTTCGACAGGTCTCGGCTATCGATGAGTAGGTATGTATCAAAATTCTTTAAGCCAAGTCTTCCTTAGTACGATCGCTTAATCAGAAGAAAGCGACAGAACCGGTACCAGAACCACAAGCAAATCAAACAGCCGAACTAAACGCCTTAACGAAACTGGACGACTCGCATGGATTATGCTGTAAACATGCTAAAAGCGACCGACGAATCGCAGTAGGCAGCGGCTGTTAAAAACAAATAGAATACACAGCTTATATATGGGTCATTCCACGTCAAATCGACCACTATTGAACCTGACCCTTTTTGATTTGGCTGAAACTTTGCTATTTCGTTCTACCCTATCAAACACTTTTTTTATAATTTTTTCAAATTTTTTTACCCAACCCTAAAATTTTTCAAAAATTTTTTCAAATAACCATATATTTTTCAAAAATTGACCTATCGGACTTTTTTTTTCAAAATTTTTGTTTTTTAATTACCTTTTTAGAAAAAAATACCAAAAAATTTTCAGACATCAAATTATATGAAATTTTGTTTAATTTTTTCTTTTTTTCTCAAAAAAAACTTTGATTTTTTCTGAAAATAGTCCCGTCAATTCCAGAGTGGGCCGACTTTTTGTTATATTTTTTTCGATTCAAAAAAACTTTTTTTAGTTTTTTCCGATTTTCAACTCCAAAGTAGATAAAATAAATTTTAATTGAAAAAAAAAATAAAAAAAAATTCGGCCCACTCTGGAATTGACGGGACTATTTTCAGAAAAAATCAAAGTTTTTTTTGAAAGAAAAAGAAAAAAATTAAAAACGTCGGACTTTGAAAAAGTGACGGTTTTTTAAAAAAATTGAAAAATTTCATATAATTTGACGTCTGAAAATTTTTTTGGAATTTTTTTCTAAAAAGGTAATTAAAAAACAAAAATTTTGAAAAAAACGTCTCGATAGGTGATTTTTTGAAAAAAATATGGTTATTTGAAAAACATTTTGAAAAATTTTAGGGTTGGGTAAAAAAAATTTGAAAAAATTATGAAAAAAGTTTTTGATACGGTAGAACGAAATTACAAAGTTTCAGCCAAATCAAAAAGGGTCAGGTTTAATAGTGGTCGATTTGACGTGGAATCGCCCATATGAAGGCGCACATTCTGCAGACGGCTGTCGCCTGTCAAAGTTGCATGGGGACTGTGGTATGGGTTTGTGTTGCTATTCTCGTGTGTTCCTGTGTAGCATATTCGGCTGCCCAAGATGGTTATTCCGTGTGTTTTTTAATTTTTGTCGCCGTCGCTCTTAGTTTGTGCCCAAAAAAAATTTCGTCGGGCCATTCGCCTTGGCCGAGGAAAATAGTTTCGCCGTCGCCCTTAGCATGTTTACAGCATTATGGTTTAAGAAATTGGAAATAAAGAGTTCCCTACATTTAAGGAATTCCCAAGATTTTTGAACAGCCGATGTGATGCGTTAGAGACGCGCTGAATAACTATAGTGGCTGTATGCAGTCAGCAAAGAAGCTAATGCCTGGGCTTGAGATGCAAATGACATCATACATTCATTTTTTTGCCTTTTTCTCTATTTTGAGGAGAAACTATGCATTTTGGTGAAAACATCAAAGGAGCCAGGTCGTACAGCATAAAACTTCCTACAAATTTTGACTTCACTGTTTTTTTCGAATTTCGCATAGTTTCGCCGTTAGCGGCTATTTTGCGCCTTTTTTTAGATTTTGAGCTAAAATTGTATTTTGTATCTAAAATTAAATGAGATCAAAGCAGTAGTTGCAGCTTTTCAACGGCCTTTCTTTGGACGCTTTGATTTATCAACATAATCTGAAAAAAGGCGCAAAACGCTCTGTAGCGGCGAAACTATTAGGAATTAGGAATTCGAGAAAAACAGTTAGGACAAAATTTGTAGGAAGTTTTATGCTGTACGACCCTGGCCCCTTTGATGTTTTCACCAAAGTGCATAGTTTCTCCTCAAAATAGAGAAAAAGGCGGGAAAACGTCTGTTAAATATAGCCTTGACAATAGTTCGTTAGGCAACCAATAATCCTAATCCAATAATGCTGCGACAGAATAGTCCAGGGAAATTAGACAAAAAAAGGCCCAATTTCGGAAAAATTCCGGGAAAACTGAATTCTGGTATGGACATTGATATTATTGCTCTAAGGAAAATGTCACGAGTCCCCCATCGATTTGATGACATGATTTTACGCGACATGATTTTACGCGGAGTCAAAGGTCACCAAAAGCGATTTTTCGAAAATATCTCAGTAATGCTCACTTTTATAGAAAAATTATGTGAATAAAGTATCCGTGGACTAAAATCAAAATATCTCAAAAACGGTTACTCTTACAAGAAAAAGTTATAAAATATTTTTTGTAGGAAATTACCTAAGCTACAAACCTTATTCAAATAATTTTTCTATAAAAGTGAGCATTACTGAGATATTTTCGAAAAATCGGTTTTGGTGACCTTTGACCCCGCGTAAAATCGTGTCGGAGTGTCAAATCGATGGGGACTCGTGACATTTTCCTTAGAGCAATAATATCAAAGTCCATACCAAAATTCAGCTGTCCCGGAATTTTTCCGAAGTAAAATGTCTAATTTCCCTGGACTGGAATGCTGACTTCGGGTATCTAAGAGGAGTTGGCTTCTTCGCTTATTAGCTGGAGACAGGTACAATCGTGCGTGAGGTGAGAGCAATGATTCCGCAGCAAACAGCGAGTTTTCAGTAACAGATAACTGCGTGATTTACAAATTTTCGCATTTAGTGCGAGACGTTCAGGTAACAATCTGTTAGTCCGCTTTTGAATACACATACTTCTATGCTATCTGTTATTGGCTGCACCGTCAGCGCGCGTGTATCTGTTTCCAACTTTAGAGGCGATGGCAGAAAAAGAGGTAAGGAAAAGAGAGAAGACAAAAAGGAAAGTTATCTAATGTTAGAAAAATGGAAAGACTACACTGCAAATGTAAAGTGTGTTGAAAAAACACACATAAGTATGTTGTTTTCTTGTAGTCATTTTTAATCCACTTTAAAGTGTGTTGTTTCCGTAAAGTGTGTTAAACAACACACCTAAAAGTGTTGAAACAACGCAGTAGAAGAAAGCTTTTTAAAATAGAATTCATGGCGGCCTGAGGATATGCAACATCCAATCATGTGACATTTGAAGGGTTCGATTTAAGCTTTTATTTTTGGTCGCCTTTTGAAATTGCTTTTTCGTCTTTCTAAGACCGAGTGTCGTCTTTCCAAGTGGTTCCCGGACTAAAAAATAACCACGTCCAATGCTGCTTATCTTCCGTAAACGAAAGATAACCGACCTATTGAGTATGCTAATGGCACGATTTATTGTCATTAGGATAGTTGCTAGTTTTGATTTTTCTCACTGCAAATCTCAGCTCTTGGAAGTGTGCTATTTTAACAAGCTTTAGTGTGTTATTGTGACGTCACCCATTTGATTAACATTGCAGTCACGCGTGTAAAAAGTGGCTCAAAATTTGATTTTAAGAAAATGTAAGAAAACTAAATAGAACTTAACTAAAACTGAGATAACTAAAAACTAATTTAATTTAATTTAATTTTTTTAAGTTTCATATGTTAAAATTAATTAATGAAGAGAAAAATCGTAGAAGTTCTATGAATATGTTTTGAATAAATTCGCTCCAGGGGAACAGGTGAGAAAAAGTTAATAATTGTAGCGAATGTTTTTTTTACTTTTTAGGTGCGATGTTTTTTTGTGGAAAACATAAAATCGTATGTAATAGAGCTTAAAAATGAGTTTTGGAAAAATGAAATCGGTCAACAACTTTTTTGTAAAAGAGAAATTAAAAACCGTGAAATATGGCAATTTTTCAGGAGCAAGAACTGTAATTATCGTAGAAACTTGTTTCAGGGCTTAAATCGTGGCCTATCTTCAATTCATCAAAAAATAAGAACTTTCGCTTTATCTTAACATATGAAAACAAAAAAAAAGAAAAAATCCAACTTCCCAACTACATCATAACTTTGCTTTTTTTTGTTTAATTTCCCTCTACTAAAATTATTCTACACACCAAAAAGTGTGTTGTTACTCCAAAAGTGTGCTAATAAATCTTAAGTGAGTGGTTTCAAGGCACTTAAGTGTGTTGTTTAGATTTCAGGTCATAATTCACGACTTATTTTTAACACAGTAAAAGGTGTGTTATAATTTTAACACGGAAGAGCGTGTCAATTGCAAGATAAACTGTGTTAAAACAACACACTTTTTCTTGACAACACAATTAGGTGTGTTGAATAATACACTTTGGTGCGTTAAACAACACATTTTGTGTGTTAAAAAATACACTTCAGTGTGTTACACCTTTTACTCTGTAAGGAAGGACTATATCGCGGAGTGGATTCGATCCACGTGCCTCTGGAATGTTAGTCAGGCACCGGAATCCCTAGGCTACCAACGCTGGCTTGCTTGCTTGCTTGTCCGAGATACCTTTGAAGTTGCCTTATTGATGAGAGAATTAGGCCCATGATAAGGCGTTAAAATATGGTGCAAAGTTAATATAAATATGGGATCGTAAACAGACACCAGGTGTCAGGTATCGTGAAGGACGAAAGTCACTGGGGGATCTTGAATTGTGTCACTAATGGGAACTAGGACGACTTTAAGTTCAAAGGAAGGCTAGGAAGAAAAAAAATTACAATTATTTTTTTCAGAAATGTTTAACAATTAATATTCCCTCAATTTTAACATAAATTATTTTTTATATCAAACGACGTAAGTCATAACCACACATTTTCTCTTACGACTTAAACGAATCAAAGTAAATGAACTTGTAAGGAAAAGATTAAACTTTTGAAAGCAAGCAACATTTCGTGCCTAGAATTTAGAGGTATTCAAGAACACGATTTAGCCTTTCCTAACAAAAAAAAATATACCTTATCGATTACTCACCCTTAACTCTAAACAACACGATTTGTCACACGCTTCAGCACACCTTAGTATAAAGAAATCAAAAGTCAAAACTTCAAGCATTTTTATCGTGCATGCCTTTCATGTCAGCCATGTTCATTTCATTTTAAAAAAGAAATTTTTCCAGTTAAGTTTTCTTCTTATATAAAATCTTAAAAAGTGTAAATATTTGTAAAATCCAGTATTTCGTAAGGTCATATTTCATATCCTAACACAAACGTAAAGGATTATCATAGACTTTGGTCTTTTATTAAAATAAGAAGACTATTTCCTTCAGGATGCTTTTTGTTCCCTGGTAAAAATAAGAAAAAAATCCTTAAGCCCAGAGATTTTATCTGTTCCTCTTAAAGCTATGCTCAAGCAAGAAACATTTATTGATATCGACAAAAGGGAGCCACTCCCATTCAGAAATTTTCTTTTTCAGAAACTCCTTTCTTGGTATATAAAAAAATATTTAAGAAATGTTTCTTTATCCGTTTATGATTTCTTTTTTTAATGCGACTTGTCATCTATGATATTTTGAAAGGAAGGATATGATCCGGGGGACTTAAGGAGCAAAGGGAAATGTCGCTAACAGAAGGAAAATACGTAGCAACAAAAAACTTTAATAACAACAAAAACGAAAAAAATACTGAGAAATAAAGAAAAAGAAAAGATACTTTTCTAAGAGTATTGAACGTCTTTAAATATTCATGCTGCTACTCCCAATAGGTAAGAATGAATTCTTCAATGGAAACGAACAAGGGAAATAACCAAGGATGTGATATCCTCCTGCCGGGAGATAAATCAGAACTTTTTCGTAAAAAAAAAAATAAAAAAAAAATCATCAGATCATCGGTGCTGTTCTTGATTTGTCGTAAATTTTTCATCGAGTGAATTCCTCCTTATCTTAATGCCATAAGAATATAAACACATAGACGCCACCTTATTTATGGTGAAATTTTCCTATTATGCTTGGGAAATGTTCTGAAAAATTAGCACCCAAGTACCAGGACGAGATAAACCATGTTCAGATGCAGGGAATCGTGACTGTAGAGCAGCTTCTCTGTATATATGCTTCCCGTCTGGGGGTGAAATAAAGGGCGAACAAATTTTATAATGGGATTTAAATATATTCCTTGCTGGAGGGATACACTTGTGTTTGCACTTGGAAATCGAAAAAAATGAGATAGTTGTTGATTGACGTATTAGATCTTCCAGACATTTGCTTTTCGAGGGCGGAAAATTTCAAATTAAGGGATGATGGTATGATGTAATGTTCCTGGTCTAGCCAGTCGGTAGAATGTTGAAATATTGATAAGAGTTTGATAAGAAGAATCATTTTAGTTAGTTTCGTAACCTTGTTCCAATCTTCAGCAGATTCTGGCCTTTTTGTTCTAAAAATATCCAAAGCTTTCGATCGAGTATAGCACTCAGCCTGAGGATGAACTGCTATTTCCAGAAGTTGAGGTTTTGGTTGTGCTGTGTCCGAACGTGACCTGAACACGGCAAAATCAAGGAGCCCTCGCCCTAAGATCGACCGTACGTGACCCTTAGGTCAAATCCTGCCCGAGGTGGCCCGGCACTTCTGGGTAGAGAGGTGAGGGGTGATCCTGCCCATGGAACAGACTGAATACGTCGTATCTAAAGTTGACATACTCGATGAAACCCGCAATCCCAAGGTGTATGCAATAGTCCAGAAGGGATGAATGGTACCTACGACCATTGGTCTCCGGCCACCAGGCGACGTACGGCTAAACTTAGCCTCTATATGGTAATTCGGAACTCTGCCATCGGTGACCGTCTTTTCTCGAGTAACTCGTGGGACCACCATATTGTGAGTTGTTGGAGAGAGGCTAGGGAGATCTTTATTTCCAAAGGGGGGGGGGGTCTGGAGGAAGATCATACTAGGAAATTCCTATCGACTTATCAACCTCTCTTCATTTTTCTTGAAAACGATGAAGAAGCATGTTGAGGTGGGTCTTACAGCGAACCCACTCCACTGCTTGCTTTTTGCCTACAGATCGCGCAGGTACAGAGAATGCCATATTTAAGCAAAATAGGACTGGAAGTTGATTGTAGCTGTCAGTTCTGCGGAGTGGCTACCGAAACAGAAGAGCACTTGCTGTGCGATTGTGAGACTACAACGAGGAGGAGATTGAGACAACTCCAACGCGTATTGCCTGTTCCCAGGGAGATTTTGGAAATGATTCTTACTTCAAATTTTAGGCTATATCAAAAGCCCTAACCTGGAAAGGTTTTAACGACGGGGTTAGGACACTAGACCAAAGCCTGCAAAGACTCTTCGTAAAAAGGAAGAAGAAGATGGCTCCGCAAAAAAAGAAGAAGATGGCACCCAGTCTTGTTGGCTAAATTCCAAGCTATTGTATCGACTCTGCCCTAAAGAAAAGGACTAAGGACTGGTAGTACTGGACGGCGTCTAATATAAACTACAGGATGGGGCATCTTTCTTCAATAAATCGATGGTACTACATGCTTTGTGGCGTGGCGCGCCATCTTGTTGAAACCAGAAGTTACCCATACGATTTTCACGAACTGTTGGAATCAAAAAATCGGTTATCATGACTTGATAACGCTCGCCATTGACAGAGACCGACTTCGATCGCTTATCTTCGAAGAAGAACGTTCCAATAACCTTTTATCACAGTAACACCGCACCAAACTGTCAGTCTTTGATCGTGGAGAGGAACTTCTTCATTTAATTGAGGGTTTTCAGTTGAATAATACCGACAATTTTGTTTGTTGACCGTCCTGTTAAGCGAGAAATAAGCCTCGTCGCTCATGATAATTTTACGCCAAAAATTGTCATCATTTTTAGCTCGATGGCTCGATTTTCCTTGTCACTTGAATTTTGTACGGCAAAAAATCCAAATCATCACGAATTATGCGTCGGAGACTAGTAAATATCTCCTGTGGACTGACGCTTGCAAAGCGGTATGTCATTAAGCGATTTGACAACTCATGTCATAGTTATTGCGTAGTTCGATGGGTCACATAAATATGGCCCACCCTGTACACAACATAATCTTTTACTGATGACGATACTTTGCGTTACTTCTACGGCTTTGTTAATGTCAGACAACATGTGCAAGACCTTGGCTTCCGTCAACTCATGCCCACCTCTATCAATAGGGATATTGAACTTGATTGAAGATACTCAATTGGATTCAGTGAGCTAAAAGAGCTAACTACTGAACCTGAGTTAACATAGGCTGTGATGATTTGCGTTGGAATAATCACATAATTTATATTGCTAAATAAGCGCCTGCGAGAGCTGTTCTCAAATGAGCCAGTTCACACGATGCCATAAGTGTGTTGAGTAAAACCGGTTTTATTCCTTAATTTCTTCCTTTCCCTCCCCTCTCTCATCTACAAAACCGGATTTACTTGTCATGAATATGGCACCGTGTGAGGAAGCCCAATCAATGCTGTTAAAATGACTTTAGCCTTTGATCGCATTGACTACCATATTTAAGTTTCAAAGCTATTCCAAATTAGAATATCAAGTTCTGCTTTGGCTGTAAAATCACAAAAAGCAAGTGTTTCTGAGCTCCAGCATTTCAATGTGAATAACTTTTTCTAAATCGTACAATAAAAAGATACAATGATGCCGGCAGCATTACGAAACGTTATGGTGGTGGTCGAAAAAGGACAGCTACATCGGCAAAAATGGTGCGAAAAGTAGCACCAGTAGTTCCAGAAACCGCACGATTTGACATTAGAAGAAAAGAACCAAGGCGATACTTCCCTTGCCTATAAAACCGGTTTTTGTTTTGATATGATGGAGAAGTCTGCGGAAGGCCTTTGGGCGCAAGTGGTGAGCTACCGAATTTGATTTTTTGTGAAGAGGACCCATTGCCAATTGAACAACATGTGAACAAACAAAACGACCGTATTTTTGCACCGCGGTATCAGAATAAACGCAGCGATATAACTAGAAACTGTGTTAGAGACAGTATTGAAGCTTTGGGTAAGCCGGCTCTGTACGACGCGGTGAACGTTTCATTGGAATGTTGGCTTCAAACGATTGAGTCAAAACCGATATCAGTCCTAACGGGTCCAAAAACGAACGTTGGACGCTTAACATTGACCACACGATGCGTCCCACCATCAAGCGTCCAACGTTGGAAGGTGTCATAGCATCGTGTAGCAACGGCTTTATACAAATATTTGGGGTGCAGACGGTGGACGTTCCACCAATACTAAGCACCGTCTCACAAATCGCGAGTTAGCCAATAATGGATACACTTCATTTCTTCGACACAATGGCTGGCAAATTCTTCGAAAGCAAATCCGATGGATTTCTCTATCTGGGGCATTATAAAGAGCAAGGTTGGCACTCGACTTGGCAATACGTCGATCATCTTAAGCAAGCTCTTCACCGTGAATGTACAAAAATACCTAAAAGGAACATTCGGGCAGTGTGCGATGAGTTTTTCAACCCTCTTAAGACCATACTTAAGGGTGACCACAATGAAAAGTAGTGTATTCTAAAAACTACATAATTCTTGAACATTTTTTACTTTGGTTCAATAAAGTTCATGAAAAAATAGATCTTGTGTTTCGAATTGATGGCAGTTCAATTGCGCCACCCTGTATGAATGGAACAACGTAGGTTTTTAGAAGATTGCAAGAATTTCGGTCAGAAAACATCGAAGTAAATTCTGATGTTCCGCCGATTAGTCCGCTTTTATTCAATACATATATTTATCTCCGATCTGCTTTTTTATGTGGTAAAACTAAGCTTAGGAATCACCCTTTGTACTACCAATCCCTCATGTCGTTCAGATGATGGTGTAATGTCTAGTAGTAAGCCTAGTTTGCATGATAGAAGATAATAGAAAGGTTTAATGGAGTTTGGGGTAGGCGAGAGAGGGCTTGAGGCAACACTTGTTCGATTCGATTAAATGTCGATAAACCTTATGACGGCTCCAGACTCACGCCTGATGCAGACAAGGTGTGGCGCGTGCTTGTCTTACACTATCGAAGCCATAGCAATAACGTAGAATGCCGTCGTCAGCAAAGCAAAGGATTGAGAGCTGGTTGTTGATTAAAACTAAGAAGAAAGCTGGTGATAGAGTCAGGGCCGGCGCTGGTTTTTTTTGCGCCCGGTACAGTATGCCATATTGCGCCCCCTTCATTATTTTTTCAAAGTTTACATTCAATCTTGATTTCTGAAATTGCGCCCCGTCCTATCGCGCCCGATGCAAGTGCACCATTTACATCTATGAAAGCGCCGCCCCTGCCTGCGTCCAATTAGGATCTGTTTCGTGATTTTGCTGTTGTGCTGGGTTTGCTTGCACTTTAACTTCACAAAAGTCCCCCGCTAATGCTGTTTCTTTAGGCTTCGTACTGCTTAAGCTTCTGGTAGATGGCCTTCAGTGCCACTGCCACCATTCTCCACACATCCCCCAACTTCGTCATCTGCTCCAGGATATTTTTCATTGAACTTCCTAGCCGTTTCCAGCACAGTCCTGGGCTCCGCAAATCTATAGACCTATACGCTCCAATCTCCATAATAGAAGTCCTGTGTGGTTCTCCAAACCTTCATATTTCAAGTGTCTCTCGCCGAATTATTGATCTAAAATAGTACGACTAGTACGAACTACAAATGAAGAACTATGGCACCGTGCCGGCCAAGAAAGGATAGACGACGAAATAATGCGAATGAAATGGAATTGCCACACGTTGCGAACGACAATGGAAAAAGGCACAAACACTCTGTGCAGTTCCTTTAATATATGAAAATGAAGGCACGGCAATTTTTTTCGGAGTTTTAAGTACCTTAATTTCTGAAATTGCGCGCCGTGCAATTGCGCCCGATGCAAGTGCACCATTTGCACCTATAAAAGCGCCGCCCCTGGATAGAATTGAGCCGTAGAGGAACCAGAAAAATATGACCTGGTGTTGGGTCATGATTCTAAGCCAGATATGGTTAAATTCGAAAAACGTACAAATTCAGTAAAGAGCGAAGGCAAAAGGAACAAAATTTTATCTAGCTGGGACAAGTGGAAAGACGAAGCGGCATGGTTCACGGATTGGAATCAAACCACGGATATTTGGGAAGGTAGTCGAGCGCCTATATCCCTACATTACCAAGGTCAGGGACGGCGGAGCATAATCATTGTGGGTGGGAAGCACGAGAACAGATAACCGTTAAAATGGGAAAAGTTCGGCCAATTTATTTACCTGTTGAGTTATATGGTTTTAAATTCTTTAGTTATGGGGTTATGCCCGGATAGCATTTTGGGCGGGGGTGCATATAGGGCGCTTATGAGGTTAGCTCCACTGCTTCAAGTGGACCCTGTTTAGATTGCTCTACGGGGCCCACACAGAGCATCTCTTTCTCGCCTCGTCATAAGGAATGCCCTATTTGGGGCCCTTGAGGAAAATAATTGCTAGCCGATCCCTAGAGGAAAAAAGAGGCCGAAAAATTTAAGAATTCCGGCGTGGATTTATTAGTAATAATTTCGCCGGTCTCGAAAACTATATTTTTAAACGCGAGTGTCCTTTTACCAATGCGGTCCCCACCCAAGTACTAATCACGTCCAATGCTGCTTGACCTCTGTAATCGAGCCAGAATCAGTCTATTTAGTAGGCTGAGTGACACCCTTCGCGATCACTAAACAATGCAACAACAAAAACTAAAACTAAAGCTTAAGGGTATAACTTTAAAGCTTTTTAAAAAGCTTTCCGTCTACGTAATGCAGATATTGGGATTGTTCCATTTCATTTGTAATGAGGTTTGCCTTACAGTGCCCTTATGAGATTAATAAGGCATACCTCACTTCAGTATTAGTACAGTCAATCTGTATTTTTGATTTGAAAAAAATTACACCGACGAATTTTTTTTCATCCATCGTTAGACACTTTTTTTACAAAAAAAAACATACACTCATTTTACAAAAGCGAAGTTTGGACGCCTCTATTCTCTAAAACTCGCACACCGACTGGAGAGGAACAACTTTTCCATTTAAATTATTACGAAAAAAAATGTTTTTTGGGTGAAAAGGCGAAAAAACACTTTTTTTTTTATACTTGAGCGCGTTTTGCATTTCAGGTCGTACGGAATTGACTTAATGACATTAATTGTAGACGGCAATGTTCTCTACATTTTTGTTTAAAAACTTTTTCTCTAAAGTGCACTGATTCAGAGAAAAACGCATTCAAAATTTTTTTTTTGAGTTTTCCAAAAACCAAAGAGTGGGAGGTCACAAATCTGGCTTTAAGCTTTTTTCATGGCCCCCTAACGATGTATGAAAAAAAATTCGTCGATGTAATTTTTTCCAAAAACAGCCATTTTTCACGACAGATTGACTGTACTATAGGTTTTTAAGTTCAAATTCGATTTTCTAAACACCAAATTAAATTTTTTTCAAACCAAATTCAATTTAATCAAGTTCAAATTAAAATTTTTAAAATGAAATTCAATTTTTTAGAGGTCAAATTAAATTTTGTAAAGTTCAAACGTAATTTATTAAAGTACAAATTCAATATTTTTGAGCACAAATTCAATATTTTGATTTTTTGAAGTTCAAATTCAATTTTTTCAAACTCAAATCTAATTTTTTAAAGTTTAAATTATTAATTTGAATTTGAACTTGATAAAATTGAATTTGGTTTGAAAAAAATTTAATTTGGTGTTTAAAAAATCCAATTTGAAATTAAAAACCTATATATCGCTGATTTTGGTGTGGTGTTTATGAGGAAACTAAGAGGAAAGCCCTCTTTCGGTATGCCCCTCATTGCCACATGGGATCCTCATGAGGAACCTATAGAGAAATCCCTACTAGTCGGGTGAGGTTTAATAAGCTTAGGCTATATAAGTTCTTAATAGGTTCGACCACGTTACTTCGTGACCTCCAAAGTTCTGGGTTCTTAGGTGTACATAGAATATTTTGGGTGTGGATTTCCTCACCCAAAGCGATAGTGCGTGTGCACTTTTCCTTCCATCCCTACGCGCTCCGCCGCCCCTGACCAAGATCGGCTTATTATCAAATGATGGCTGTTCCTTCATGTAGTAGTATGTATCTATGTATTTTTAGTATCTATCATATTTTCAATTGTCTTTTATAGTTTCGTTAATTTTGATAAAATAGATTACGTAAACAAACGAGTTTGTTCCAATAACTCTCAAAATCACTAAAACAATGTTCCATTTCCACAAACAATGTTCATCTATTAAAACAACCTGCCTTCAACAATATTCACTCAACAAAATCACAACAAAAAGGTGCCACAGGAATATAATTGATAATATAAGTCACCAAACTAAGCAACAAGTGCTGCTCCCCTCTACAAACACCACTAAACACAGCGCCGGAAAATTTTCGATATTTAAGCAAACATCGTTATCCAAAAAAGGGGTATCCTTTTCTCTGTCAAAAAATAAAGGGAAAACTTTAACGAGGATAATACAAGTAGATTGAATACTATCATAAGTTTTCGAATATACCCCCAAAGGAAAAATTTGTAATCTTGTGAAAGCATTTGCTAACAAATCACTGGAAGGAGCCCGGGTCCCTCCTAATTCACAAATTGGGATGAAGGATCCAGATCCGGAATCCGCAGACAAACAATTTGCATAATTCCACTTTGCGGAAGTATTAAGGACGAGACTTCCCAATTTACGTTGATAGGCGGCAGATGTTTCAAATTGCGAATGGAACCGTCCTAACAATTATTTTGAATTGAAAATTGAAATTTTCTTCTCCCATTTCTTTTTCTTTTTTGGTGTGGTGTTGTTACGATGGCAGAGCTAAACGCTAATAGCTGCTCTTTATAAAATCTTGTGGCGAGATTTACACCTGACTTTTACTATAAATTTGTGTGTATATTTGTGGTGGGCCCCGTTAATAAATCATATTATATGTAAAATTTGCCCTCGATGCTCCTTTGCATAATTTTATGATCCCAGAAATGGCGGGGTCTAATGTCTTTCGTATATTTACAGCGAAACATTCAGAGCGAAATTTCCAGGGCTTGTTTCAATTTGTATAATTTTTAGGGATTTTTTTCTGGGCTATGACAAAAGAGAAATGGGATCAGAATTTGCTTTTTTATTATTTTTTATAAAGATTTTGGATTAAGGAAGAATGCGAGAGTTACATTCATCCCATGGTGGGTATTTTTTTTGTTTTTTTGGGTTTGTTTGTTGAGGATCTCGATGCCCCATACTGGAATGTGTAAATACGTATAAAATTTAAATAAATTGTAGAGTAAACATATTAATTATCCGAATTGTATTTGAAATAAGAGAAGACACTATGTCTGAATTACATTTTGATTGCAATTTATTGTTATGTGCTTGTGTAGGAAATTTTTCATTTTTGAATGATGTTGTGCTTAACAGATATTCACAAGATGCTTTCAACAAAATTGAGAATTCTCCTGGATAGTCTATACATCTTTTCATAGAAGGCTATAAAACTATATTTCCCTCTTTAGGACTTGTTTTTCGCTACTATATACGAAGAGATCATACACTGAAAAAAGATAGCAGAAAGATTCGAGCTGCTTACACTCTTTAATAAGTTAATCAATACTTTCCCGATATATTTTATTAGAAAAATTAGAAAAATCAATAAAAAATTTGACATCGCTACTTACGATCCGTTCTAATCTCTCTTCAAATTTATTGACGTAATTTCACTAGGAATCGATAGCTTCGAAGCCAGTGAGAATTTATTGAACCAGTTTAAAAGATTTTCCTTAAAGCACTCTCTTGGTTCAAAAGTGACTCATTTTATTCGAAACTTTCTTTGGTATGGACTAAAATACTTACCTTAAATTAACTGTCGGTACTGAGCCTACCCTGGTCAACTAAGTACTAAGGTCTCATCCTGGATAAAAAGTTGAATTGGAGGATCAAGATCGAAGAAAGGCAAGGAAGGCCAATATAGCTTTCTATGCCTGGTTTGCAGCCGCCGATGGTGCACAGGCCCGTATAAAGCCTGAACCTAATATGACGTGCCGTACCGTAACCGTACGTATTCTAACAACCAAACATGAGTGCTCATAAGACACCGACCCAAATTGACCGAATGAACTTGCATGAACATATTTCGTTATGGTACGTACGGTTACGGTACGGCACATCATATTTGGTTCAGGCTTAAGTTAGGAGCTGGTCGAGAGCTGAAAAAAGGCACTATTCCTTGGCCGGGAGGTACAGGGTCTCTCTTCAGTGGGTACCGGGTGACGCGAACATCGAGGGCCTCGAAAAGGCAGATAAATTGGCCAGACTGGGAGCAACTCTCGCAAACACACCAAAGGAGAATGTACAGAAGCCACTGCGCGTTATACAGGGAGGCATCTCCATGTACTTTCTCCCAGTAACTGATTCCAGATAGAGCATCCTATCATCATGCATCAAGCCTAGAAAGGCTTGGCTTTGTTACGACAATCAGAGATCACGCCACCTCTTGCGGCACCCACGCAAGGACATCGCCTTAATCTTGTCAAACTACGGGACCATGGCCCATTGGGCATCGTACAGCCAGATTCAGAATTCCGTACAACACCCACTGCCGTAGTTGCGGAGAGGAGCAGGCCAAAGAAACAGCCGAACACTTCCTCTGCGGATGTCGGGCTCTTTTCGTTATCGAGCGATTTCCAGAGTGCAACGCAAGCTAAGATTCCAACCCGTTGATCGATCTCCTTTCTATCAAAATTTCTGTTTCGACTTAAGCTTCGACGTGAGCCCCGGATTCTTTCTTTGTTTTTAGTCCAATAAATAGGTACTTTTTCTTTGCGAAAAATACCGCACCCGATTTTTTTTACCAAATGATTTGATATATTTTTATAAGCTTAAACTCAAAATGGCGTCATCCCCACCCTCTTGCTAAACTTACAGTGGCCTTTAATTCTATATCTCAAAAACTATGCATTTTACTACAAAAATGTATATTATCTTTTTTGTAGATAAATAAGTGATTTAACTTTCTTGTTTAGAACTTTTTTGTGTAAAGTCAATATCTAAGGAGAAGTAGTGCTTCAAGCTTCATATATCACTTTCTTTGCACTATATTTCGTTAATGGTTAATTCTACATGAAAAAATCCTTCGTAGGAGTTATATAACACACGATTATCTATAATTTTTGTTATTATCATTTTTTACGTAGGGCTAATATTACACCAGCTATGGCGCTTTAAGTGTCGAAAAACGTAGATTTAAAAGTAGTTTTTCTCTCCATTTGCAGGATGTATAGCGCTAAGTTTACAAAGCGGCCGGCTGTTGTTAGGTTTTGGATAGACCAGCAAAAAATCGTACGGAAGGGGGCGGTAAATCGTAACGGTTTAGCAGCTAGGGCGTTTTAAAGTTTTTTTGGTAGAGGTTTACATATCACCCTGTATTTTTATAACCCTATGAGCTATTTTCATGAATAAGTTATCAGTGTACGCATAATACTCCCACCTATCCAAGCCAGGGTTTTACCCTATCTACTTCCAGAGCAATGAGTCATCAAAATCAAAGTATCCTTTTTTTTAACTAAAATTTCAACTAAAACCACCTTGGAAAGCTTGGACAATTTCGTATCAATAATGAATGTCCAGACAATTTTTATGCTACGGCCTTTACTTTTGAAGCTATTAGCAAGTTTGATGTTAAAATTGGCCTTATTTGGTGCTTGTTTGGTATTTTTTGGCAAAGGTTAGGTGAAAAATTACGAAAAAGAACCAATTATTGCTTTAAATTGCTTATAACTCGAAAAATGAAGGCCGTAGGATAAAAATTGTCCAGACATTATTCATAGGAAATTATCTAAGTTTTCTAATTTTGCAAAAAAAATATTAGTTAACTACGTATTTTTTGGAGGAAAATGTGGTTTTAGTTGAAATTTTAATTAAAAAGAACGAAATTTTGATTTTGATGACTCATTGCTTTGGAAGTTGATGGGATAGAACCTTGACTCTTACAGTTTTAGATAGGTGGGAGTATTTTGCGTACACTGATACCTTATTCATGAAAATATCTCATAGGGTTACAAAAATACAGGGTGATATGTAAACCTCTACCAAAAAAACTTCAAAGCGCCCTAGCTGCTAAACCATTACGATTTGCCGCCCCCTTCCATACGATTTTTTGTTCGTCTATCTAAAACCTATCCTAGTTTGTGCTCCAAGATCTAGGGAACATTGGCAATCCCAAACTAGTCGGCCCTACGGAACTTTATCACTGCGATTACCGCTTGGGCCTCAGATAGAACAAAAATTAGCTTGTTATCTGCTTAAGCTTTAATTAGTTCATGCCAATATCACTTGCACCTCGGCTTAAGAGACAATAGCTGGAGTTGCCAATCTGAACATTCTAATAAATATAGGACTATATCCTGCCTCTGTCTACCCCTCCCTCTGTTTTGAGCCATTCAATTACAAACGAGTCCACTCTATAATATCTTAGGGAAAACTCTGGATAGCCTTTTTTATATGTTCACAGGCGGAGGATTGAGTTTTAGATCTTGATCGCTTCTGAGATCTCTTCAATAATGCTCTCGAGTCCCGGACCCACTCACACCTTCTTCTGTTTCATGATTTCGCAAAGAACCTTGTAATGGTGTTCTCTAAACCTCCTTTTTTAAGGGACGGTTGCCGGGGGCTCTTGAGTTGTCCAAAGTCTTGTGAGAACAAACACCTTTTTACAAAATAATATTTCTTTTATTCATTCAAAAATCCTTATATAATTTTGGTCTCTTAAATATAAATAACTACTTATTATATCTGGATACATGTTTACATGTTTCTTATGGGTATATCTAAGCAACTAACTACACTGGTTATCTGTATGCTTCTTAATAGGATCGCTAAGTAGTTATCTACTCATTACTGTACTCTAGATGTGCGTAAGCTGGTGGTTAGCGGTATTACTGGTTCGGTCTAGGTGGGTATGTATATAATGCGGTGTTCGGTATATTTTCGGTATTGTATCTGGTCATAACTCGACACTGGTCTAGGAAATGCTGCCGGGGAAAGTGTCGGATCATACACCTCGACACTGGTCCAGAAAAAATTCCTCAGGTATTCGGTTGTCGGTCGGTATGTTTTGTGTTTGAGTTATGTGTGTGGTCTAACCGTGCCGGATCATACACCGCGACACGGTATAGGAATAGCTGCTTCGGCACATTGTCGGATCATACACCTCGACAAGGCCTAGGCCACATTCCAGGCCAGATATTAGGTATGTGTGTATCGTGTGTAATAAGTGCAATGTGTAAAGTGTAACCGTGCCAGATCATACACGTCGATACGGTATAGGACAGGAGAAGATGACCTATCCGGAACGAGTCTGGTTAAAGACTGACTTTGGCCTGGTGAAACGGTTTATTTTATAGTCAAAAAGCTCACCTGGGCAGGAAGCTTTAAAGGTTCGAAGTGAAGCTTTCAAGGAGAGAATCGCCCCTATTCGGTCTAGTACTTCAATATTTTTCTAAAGTTCTTGGAGAGGGATTCTAGTGACGAAAAGTTACCACAGTTTCAAAAAATCAGTTTTTGGTCAAAAAATAACTCAGAAACTGATTTTTGCGAAATTTTTTTTGTTCTATTTATACAAAAGATTATTGCTTACCCTAATGACACCTTTTCATTTTTTCGAAAACTTTTCGAAAAATTTTGCAAAAATCAACTGTGATTTTTTGGCGACAAAGTGATTTTTGGAAACTTTGACCTTGAATAACTTCGAAAGGGTTAAGTTTTCAAAAAAATGACAACAAAGCTTTTTTGTAGGTAATCACGTTTCCTATTGACTGATCAAAAAAAAATTCGAAAAAACCAGTTTTTGAGTAATTTTTTTGCCCAAAAAGTGATTTTTGATAACTTTGACCTAACTTAAAAAGGGTTAATCGGGTCAATATGTTCGTAAGAACTAAAGTTGTAGAGAATTTCATTGTCAACATTTTGGGCGTTCGTACGGGGTTGTACGACCTATAGAAACCGAGATAGAAGGAAAACACGGTAAAAACGCAATATCTCCGGCGGCCATGTTTTATTTTTTGTAATTCCGAAATTGTTTTCTTAAAAAGTCCCAAGGAAGCTGTGGACCAATTTTCAGCCATTTTGGAATTTTGTCTCCTTTCGTGCGTTTTTTTTTGCTAATTTCCCGGACTATGAGGAAATCTCTGGATACTTGGTTTCTATAAACATAGTATATTGTCTTGAACAAATCTTGTTTTTTTTCTTTTCCTTAAGATTGGTTTCGCCAAAATGGAAATCTCGATGGGTATCGATCAGGTCAGCATTTTATAAGCGAATTTTACTCTCTCTGTTTACCATCTACCATAATGCCGGCTACTCCTATTGAACAATCATTCTTCGTTACTAAGAACTATGACGGAGGATTGAAGGAAATAAATTTCTGTTGAGAGTGAAGACAATCATGAAGAAAACTCGCCGGAAAATGCGATTGACTATAGACTATCAGCTCTATTCTAAACTCCGCTTGAATTTTCTTACATTGGTACCATACGAGGCCTGCATACATATCTCTGAGTGAGATTCGAACCCTCGGTCACTGTGTTGTCAGCTAGATGTATTAACTCCTAAGCTACTAAAACCTACAGTTGATATTTACACTTCGTAGGGTAGTAAGAACTGTGTACATTTATCTTCTAGAGACATATATTTCAAATCTGGATTATCATTTGCGCCGTTGTCCTGGGATATCCTTATAAGTTCCTATGACTTTACGACTGCGTTGTCAGCTATCTTATCTCACATTTAATATGTTTTTTTTGATACTCTTATAGGACTACCTACTTTCAAAATATTTGTTCATTGGACCAAGTCAATCAAAAGCTAAATTTAATAATGGAATGTGATAAACATATAGGCTCAGTTGTTACTTGTAAGGCTGAAAAATACTTTAAATCATGTAGAAATTTGATATCCACTGAATAATGGAAGATACTGGGTGGAGTGAATAAAAACTAAGTGTACACTTAAAGGGAACACTCCTGAGTGGGGTGTTTCGTTAAAAGTGAACACTCGATTTGGTGTGAATAAAAATTCTCTCATTCAAATACTATTCACTCATGCGAAATTTTAGTTCACTCATGGGAAATTTCGGGATTAAAGGGAAATGTCATTTTTTTGAAATTAGTAGGCTAGTAAACGTAGACGGATTTATATGGAGTTTTGCTTTGGGAAAATTTATTTAGGGCTAAACGAGTTTCTGTGGGAAAAATTTACCTTTGCGAGATTTAGTTTGGGCAAAAAATGGTATTGCTGCCGAATCCGCTTTGGTGGTTTAGTTAGGGCAAAAGGGAAAAAATTGCCTTTTGGGGTTTTTAGTTTGGCCAAAAGGGGTTTTGTTGCGAGGTCAAGCATTTATGTAATGCTGAGTAGATTAAGATCTTTAAACGGATTGAAAATTGAAAATTTAAAACCAGTACAATTAACAGACTAAAAACCATGAAATGCTGATGCTCTTGAGGAAATGGAGCGCATGAGAAAATTACCTGCTGCTTTTTAAAATGGATCAATTTAAAATTTTCTTAGTTATTTATAGTTGCGACTTAATAGTAAAAAATAATTTTTTCCTTGGCAGTGATAGGTATACACAAGAAAAGTTTCCTTGCAAAATAAGAAATTCTAGAACTCAGGCTTATCTTAAAGTTTAATTTGTATTAACAATTTTAAAATTATATTCTCGCTTAACTTTAAATGTTTTAACTCTTATCAATGAATTGGGTAAATTTACAGCTTTTCAAATGCATTAATAAAAGTTTGGACATCCATAAGTATAATCATAATTGTTTAACTGCAACACATGGAACTCAAATTTACACAATTCATTGATAAGAGTTCAAACATTTGAAGTCAAACGAGAATATAATTTTAAAATTGTTAATACACATTAAACTTCTTATTTTGCAATGAAACTTTTCGTGCCAAAGAAATAATAATTTTTTTACTGCCAAAGAAATAATAATTTTTTACTTTTAGTGCATTTTATTTATAAAAGTTATTTAATGTAAAAGTTTTTTTAATTTATTTTATTAAGAAGAATGAAAAAGGTCCTCGCAACCAGCCTCAAATTTTACAAGTGTTCACTCACAGGCAAACGTTAAAACTTTCTTTTATTCACACCAAAATGAAGTGTTCACTCTATATGGAGAAATGACAGAGTGAAGTACTTAACGAAACCTAACGAAGGTGATTTTTATTCACGCCAAAATAAGTGTTCACTCCAAAAAATTGAGTGAACACTTGCACTCAGTTTTTATTCACACCACCCACTGTGTTCAGTATGCTTTAAGCCACCTTAAGTTGGTATAAGAAGTCTATATACGAATTATTGCGCTGCTAAAGATAGAATTATAGCATCCTTGAAAGTAGTTTACATCCAATACGGAAGAGCGGTTAAGTGAAGAGGTTCATATTTTACAGAATAAAGAAGAAGTAAATCATATATGAATAATAAATGTTTAGACCCACTCTGACGTTAATCTGACCAGCCAGTAGTATCGTGGGCTGCAAGGCAGTGGGTAATTTTTGCACTGTCGTTAAACAATCCCCTTTTGGCACCTGATGTGGGATTTGTCAGGGTGGACCTTCCCTTTCCTACCGTACTCATGGCCCTTCTATGGACCAAATTTGGCCGGGTCTGGATTGGTCAACTCTAAGCGGTTCCTTCCTGTGTCGTCTTTTGTTGACTTGATTGCCGTCTCTTAATGTGGCTAAGGAATTGTTGGGCGTGGAAGAAGATATGTCAGGGCACTTGTTTACTTGATCACAGGACACCCGTTGGCTTAGTTTCCAGGCAGTGCGTCCCGAATTACCACTTATGGAGGATAGGAAGGGCGGAGGGAGTAACCTGCAGGCTTTGCCTTGTGGAGGATGAGTCTGGCTTTCATTTTCTCTGTTAGTGTCTCCCCATAGCTCGTAGAGTCAAATCTAAGCGACAAGCCACTAGGCAGACTAATGAACATGTTCAGACGTGTTTGGAGTTCAGTATGACCCAAAGTACCAAAATCATACTCTGAAGTTTCATAGCTTATGGTGGGTCTACACGATCAAGACTTTTGTTCGTCCTATTTTCCGTGCGACTTCTTTACAGACTGCAAAGTTTGAATAACTACGGCTGACGAATTGTGTGTGCGGACATGTCGACAGAATGTCTCTGGGGACTTCTCCAGAGACTTTGCTTTGAAAAAATTCTACAGAAATCCATAAGCAGAAGTCTCTACGGCTAAAAGTCTTTATCGTGTGGACACACCATTACTCACCACATCACCAAAGCACCAAGCAACAGAGAAGAAATACCCCTAAAATCTAATTCTGACGAAACCCCAAAATTGTTCACCCTGTCTCAAGTATCCGCAAATCTTTCACCAAGGCCAAGGATAAATAAATAAAAATTTTACGGCATATAATATCACCAACGCTGTTAAGATTCTGTTTCATGGTGTTTTTTTTTCTTGTAAATTGGGTGTTCAAACATTTTAATCTCACTTGAATTCACATCTCTCTTTCACAAATATGTAGGTAAACTTGTTCTTATACAGGTATTTAGGGACTTCTGAAAGGTTCTTGTGAAAATATTTAAATTTTCTAAGAGAGAAAAGAAGAAGAAAAAAAAGATTTCCTTCGTGCTTCTCTTCTTGCCTGTAGTTGTTGTTGTTGTTGTTGCCAGAAATCTCCTTACCAGGATTCGTATTACAAATTTTTGAAAGGAAAAACTTTGGCGGGCTTAGACTTCCATTAGGTAGATTGAACTTCTCCAAAGAGCATCTATAATGCCGATAGCAATCACATTTTGCGGCTGGATCTCGGTCAGATATAGAGCGGAAGGGCTTCATCTGTAAAAGTTGCTTCGGATTATCTTTTGAAGTGTGATGGCTTTATTTGCTTGGATGATGGGAAGACTACTGATTGCGCCGAATTAAAAGCTTCCGAATGCTTCGAATCTTCAAAGGAATACATTATCACATGACAAGACTTTTATTTGCGTGAATTCCTTTTGTGATGTTTGATTTTTATTTTAGATATCAATAAAAGGATTTTTGTATTATGTTATAGGATGATTCGTTGAGGAATGTGCTTTTTATTGGGTACAAGATTTTCCTTTTGTATATTTGTTTGAATTCAGGAAATTTGTTTGAAATATTATAAAGATTTCTTTTTATTGTGATGCCATTCACAAGTAAATAATTTAATTTGTGTTATTTGTAACAAGACTAGTCGAAACAAGGACCCATAACACCTATAATTATATTTTCTGAATCATTTTATGTGACCTATTCTAACTATAGTCCAATCAATCTACACAACTCTTGGCTACAACATTAAAACAGAGAATAACCAAATATGACCAGTAACAAAATTATATTTGTGTAACAAACATGATTATTTCAAACTAGATTTTTAGAGCCATGGTAAGTAGGTAGTAGGACACTTTAGCGTGACAACCAATATGCAGCCGTGCGTGACCGGAACCTTCCGCACACTCCTCACTGGCACGCAATGCCGCTCGTCAGGCACGGCTGCTCGTCAAGCACGAAAGCCCGCCATGCATGGCTGCGCATTGGTTCCCACGCTGAAGAGCTTTACTACCTACTACGGTACCTTTTTTACCAAGAGGGAGAAATTCACGCTTCATGAATTCATTTTATATATTCCAATTTCGCAATTTATCTGTTATCATCAAATTGCATAAATTAACCTGAAGAAAAATCGCATAACGAAAATTTAATAATAAATAATATAAGTATTTAAGTGCAGCCCATATGATATTGGAACATACTAAACTGAAAAATAAAAGTCTTCACATTAGTAGAAAAATAGTACTAGTTTCGATGTCATCAGCTATGCAGATGACTTTGCCATTATTGTCTTGGGGAAATTTGACTTGACCATTACAGAGGTCATGACAACACTCCGAGAAATTCAAAGATGGCGTACCATGGAGGGCCTATCAATAGGCCCGGCCAGAGCACGACATTTGATTACTTAGACTCTATCAAATATCTGGGAGTAATGCTGGATAAGAGACTGATCTGGAACGCTCTACTGGACTACGCCATCAGTAAAGCCACTGGCTATATGGCCTGTAAAAGGCTTTTGTGTAAGAAATGGGATCTTACACCACATATAATGTACTGGAGGTACAACGCTCTCGTTAAACCTGTTGTGACTTAATGCCGCAATATCAAGGTGGCCCAAGACCAAACGAGTTACGGCGATCCTCAAGTGTAGCAGACTGCAAAGGCTTCCTTGACTCTCCATTAATGGAGCTATTCGTCCAATCGTTGGGTTGACATTGCGCATTTTCATATGGAAATCTACTGCCAGAAGTGCCTTGAAACTTCAGATCCCATTGAACCGGATCTTTACAGTCAAAGGACGTGGGTGAATGTCCTTATCTTATCATATGGTTGATGAATTTCTGTTCCAAAGGAAATTCAGGGCGACTAGTCCAGATCCCTCAGGGATCATACTTCCTCACTACAATTGCGACATCGATTTTCTTTTCGTACAGAATCTATGCTAGAAGATCTTGGGCCGCCTGACAGGTTCAGTCGTATCAAACTTATCTCCTTTCCCCGGTTGAGTACCTTCTTTAATAGGGGACACTTACTACTGCTCGCGCCGTTGACAATGTTGTTGTTCTTTACTTTTTGGCATAACAGGCATTTAGGGATCTTGACACAGTTTTTGGGGATATGCCCCTTTTCTCCACATTTCAGGCAATATTCCGTTCTGTCCTTGGTGCTAGTGAAATTCTCTGCTATGTGCCCGAACTCTCAACACTTGTAGGTGTAGTTGGTGCTGTACGTTCCCTTATTCGGGTTCTAGCGGTTTTTTCGCTAGATTTACCGGCTTATTTATGGTGGCCATCTGTGTACCACCATATGCTTTCCCCAGTCCTATGTTCTGTTGTTGCACTTGTTGCAAGCCCAGCCGCCTATGCAGTGCACCGCACACCTCTCCTTTGGAGGTGATTTTGTCCAGGTCCCTTATATCGATAGCCACGTGGTTGCTGCTTGCCCTCATCTACGATGTTTCTCCTAGTAAGTATTTTACCTTCTGCTAGAATTCAATCGCTTTGCTTTCGCCCGCCTTCAGTTCCACCAGAAGGTTTCCCTTTTAAGTCCGCCTGATGCGCATTACCTCCTCCCCAAGGTCCATTAACGAAGTTTCCGATCTGACCTTCCTCAGAAGCTCCGCGTAGGATATCTAGCTTTCCGCAGTTATGATAAGCGCATCCGGTCTTATCCTTTTTGCGTCTTTTGCTGTTCTCGGTGGCTTCTTTTTCGCCTTATTAGCTTTTTTCCGCTCTACCTTAGTCCAGGCAGACCTATCTTTTCGACTATTCTACATCTTCAGCGGACTCGGTAGCCATATGACGCTTCTTCTTTGTGGCGACTTCTCCTTTCTCTTCTTTGCTGGCGTTTTCCGGAGTTGCGCCTCCTCTCCCAGGTCCCTACGGCGCTTGCTGGCTTCCGGAGTTATAATGGCCTCCTCCGACCGCTTTGCTACCGTCGCCACGTCCTTTTTAGGATTCTTGTTATTGCGGTGCTCTATGAGCATCGTTTATGTACCTGCTTCCGGCGATATCCTTGCCCTTTTTTCCCCTCCCCTTTTTTCTGCGCCTTGAGCTAGGTCGATCTTATCTTCCTCACCAGAGCTAGGACGAAGTAGGCAATGTTGTTCTGCCCATTAAGATCATTCATTCAGCTCTTTTATTTCAGTTCTTAGTTTTTGGAAAACGTTTTCCTCTTGACATCTCCTCACTGAAAGTAGTTCGGATATAACTTTGGGCCTCGCAACTGGTCCGAGTCAGGCCGAATTTTTGGACCTCCTCCTGCTCTGCCGGCGGCAACCTTATCAATATTGAGCTCCTTCTGAAAAGGTCGCCGGCAAATGGCACCCAAGCTGTTCTACTTCGCAGGTCCCTCCTTCGTCTTAGGTTTTCGCCTGGGAGTTTTCCTCCAAAATAGTTGCAGGGTGGTTTGGCATACTTTGTCACCACCACCTCCATGTACCTAAAATAAGACTGGGTTAAAGGACTGAATCTATCCTATTGTGCATCAGCCTCAGGTGTTAGAGAGAGAGAGCTAAAGAGCTAGTAAGACCGTAAAAGGCGTTATCACTGTAAATAGCGCGGACCTTAGGCTGTTGATGGGATATCTGGCTGGCCATGTGGGGCGGCGGTACCACCTTACAAATTAGGATTATCTCAGAAGACAGAATGCCATCTTTGTATGGAAGGTGATGAGACTTTCTTACATGTTCTCTTTGAATGCCCTGCTCTGATCAGGGCCACCCTAACCACAGGGCTAAATGGGCTATAGCCCCGGGGCGCAAGCCTTTTCGGGGCGGCAATTTTTGTTTGTTTTTATATTTGTATTATTTTTAGTTATGAGTTATTATTATTTAAAATATTTTTATAACATAAATAACCAAATAGATCTAATGATTGGTTTTTGGTTAAGAAATTTTAAAAATGCTTTGAAAAAATTTACGAAGAGTACTTTCAAAAGCCTGCAACTAAAGTGGAAGCTGAGGAGTTAAATGAGTTCAACTCACTGGAAACTGCTATTATGGTAACATTTGGAGCGAAATATTAGAAATCATAGAGAAAACTAGAATTTTTAATAAGAAAATGTACTCCTTCAAATTACGCGACCATACAATTTTATTCATTGAATGTGCTGTGGTCAAGTGCTTGTGCAAAATTACTGATTGCCTCAGACTGAAAACAAATCGCATAAGCTATTAATTCTGGTCTTGCCTAATACTTTTATGGAACTTCACGATATTTCTTTCAACTGTGCTTATATTGTAGTTGGTTTTGATGAGTCGCTTAACAAGGTAGCTCAAAAAGGACAAATGGACGTTTTAGTACGTTTCTGGAATTCTAAAAATAATTAAGTCTGTACTAGATATCATTTCTGGGCAGCTAACTAATGAGATCTTTCTTTGAAGCATAAAAAGGTCATGCCTTTCAAATCTACTACAAATTTCAAAAGACGGACCTAGTGTCAACAAGAAATTTTTTGAAGAAATAAATTCATTATCGTTAAGAAATATTTCTACAGTTTACATGAAATTCCACCTCACAACACCAATCCATAAGGCATCTGATATGCATTTAGTTGATAACTCTAGAGCTGTTGCCATCCTTTCATCAATCCCCAAACTATTTCAAAAACTCGTCTACGATAAGATATCCCCTCTAATCGACCCATACCTAAATTAACTACAACACGGCTTCAGAAAATTGCGTTTGACCTCCTCAAACCCCATGGTCCTAATTTCTTAACTGCTCTGTGGTATGGAAAGCGGCCATCAAATTGATGCTATTTATACTGACTTCAGCAAGGCCTTTGATAAAGTATGCTATCATATTTTAATTGCTAAACTCTTAAAATTTGGAATATCAGGTTCGGCCCTTGAATGGATGAGATCATATCTCTACGGAAGATCACATGTTTTCAGATTCCAAGGATTCCTTTCCTCAGGGTAGTTATCTTGGCCCTCTTCTATTCAATAGTCATCTCTAGTTTCATGATACAACGTAAAGTCTAGAAGAAATTCAAATATTGTCTGGAGAACCTGGAAACGTCAAGGAAATGTGGTCTTAAGAAAAAGTGGCCACCCTGTTGAATTATACGTTTTTTAGAAAAATCTGTCAGTCGAAACGAAATACCTTTACAAATCTGAAGGTATAAAATTGTGATAAGTACAAACGACGAAAATACATCGGAAGAAGTTAAATTTGATGCCAATAACGAAAAAATTTGCCAATTTCGAAAAAATTTTCTATTCGATTTTTTTTCACTTTTTTTCAAGTTTAAACATTTTTTCTTCTCCACTATCACAACGTTCATAAAATAACCGCATACTCTCCGATGCACAAAATTTATTGGCCAATCAATTTTCAAATTTGAAGTCAATTTTTGGGACTTATATTAGACATTTTGACTAGAAATTTTAACCAGTTCTTGTTTACATTATAAAGTACAAATAATTCACTTAAAACATCCGAAGCTAGCAGTTTTTTCAGTTTTTTTTTTGAGGTTATATGTGCAGATAAAAATTTCATACAGTCTCAATTTTTTTCTTTTTTTGGGATCTACACACAAGAACGACCAAATTGGTAGATTTTTCACAAAATGGCCGATAGCTTGCGTAGCGGCGCTTCAACATGTTAAAAAACATTTGAGACTGGAAGCAATTCCTTTTTCACGAAAATTTGATGTTTGTCTAACTCCATTAGTATATTTATTGAAAAATAGAGAAAATATATCTACTTCGGAACTTAGTTTAAGGACAATAATTGACTCCACATTTCCATTTCATTGAGTCCACATTTCCTAACATGACTACATCACTATGCATTTTTTAAGTATATTTTGTCTCTACAAATTGCAAAAGCGAAAGATCCTTTTCAACACTGAAAAGAATAAAAAATTATTTACGGTCTTCTTTGAGATACAGCAAATTAAATGATTTGAGTGTTTTACCCAAGAGTTATTTAATAACTTAAATACGTATGATATTTTTAATCAATTTGCAAAAAAAGCTAAGAAAATAAATGTACAAGTTTACTTTTAGCTTTCGTTTACAATAAAATTTGTTTTCGTTCATATAGTTTTTTTTAAATTTTGTATGAAATTTATGTTTTATTTAGTGGAATGGTAATAAATTAACTTTCTCTAGTTCTGATACTTTTCTACAACTTCGCCGGTCACCCCGCTCCCCCAGACCAACCGTGTATTTTCTTAGAGGGGCGCATAATTTTTAGTAGCCCATGGGCGCCGAGTTATGTTAGAACGGCCCTGGCTCTGATCTAGCTTAACGATTGGCAAAGAGTTTCTAAGTCCCGCTCATGTCCCGTCTTCTTCAACTAAAAATCTTCTTGCTTTCGTCCAAAGAGTCGACAGTTTTTTCTGTTAGTTCGGTATATGAGAATAAACCTAAATTGGTCGCGGTACCACCATATGAGTTGCCCCGGTACTGTAGGAAAAATATTCAGTTGTCTCTTTGCTTTGTTCGACGCACAGCAGTTGCAGCAGCATTGTGTGAAATTAATTAGCTAATATTCTGCGATGAACGACATAATTCTATCGATGTCCTTCCGCTAAACCTTCGGAAGGTCTTGTGGTCTTTGCCTGCTATAGTTGGACCAATTCTTTCTAGTGTTGGCGCATGATTTCAAACTCCTCTATTTGAAGCTGTTACTGAAAAGATATGCAAGGTGATAAACGGGTTCAGTATATTCTCCACCTTCTCCTAGTTTGGAAAATCTCTGTCGTGTCGTTGCCCTGTGACTAGTTATAATTTCGATTTCAATGAAATTGACAGTTCTATCTAGACTGCAATGCTGAACAGCAATGAAAGATCTGGTAAAGCCAAAAAAACGATTTTACTCCAAAGCATATATTCTAATACTATTAGTACATTGATTTCATAGAACAAACAGAAGATGGCTCCCTAGCATATCTAATATAATAACGACGTAGCATCGCTGTGCCCCGGTTATCTTCTTCTTCGCAGCTCGTTTTCTTGTGGATCGGTAATTTTTTCTACATACTTTTAGGGTCAAATTTTCAAAATTTTTATGTCTATTTAATGTTGCATACTAGTCCAGTAGAATTAGTCGTAAAAATGAGAAAGAAAAAAATAATTCGTTACAGCAATTTGACAGCGGGATATTGTCGAACAAGCTCTTGTAAAAGAAGGAAAAAGAAATCGAACCGACAGCTTGTATCCGCGGTGGAATAGGGGTTTTTTTAGGGGTTGACAACAGTTTTTCGCGATTTCTGGTTAAACTGTGCATCCTATCGAAAAAAGTCAAAGATACAAGTTGTAGGAAATAAAAAGAACCGTTGTGAACCATTTTTACCCTAACCTCAAAATTTTTCGAAAAAATGGCGAAAACCTGTTTTTTGGTTTTTAATTTTTTTCGTTGACAAAAAAATTTTTATGACGCTGAAACTTTGGCAAAATATACCTTTTAGTATTGCAAAAAGGCAGTAATTTTTTCAGACGGAAATATTTAGAGGTTGTTGTTAAATTTAATTTTTTTTGAAAAAAAGCGACATTTTTAACTGCGATTCCTCTTAAAACTACGCTTCCTACTTTCGATAAATGGTAAAAAAACGGTATACTGCAATGGAAAGAACGACCATAAAATTGAAAAAATCAAAAAATGACCTTTTTCGTGGTAATTTGAATATTTATCCTTTGGAGAGTGGTTTTCAATCATAAAACATTATTTGCATGTTGCAGGGAACTAGTTTATCTTAATAGTATTTTTATGAATCAAAACTGTATAAAAAATAATAAGTCATGAAAAAATCGAAGCATTTCACTGCGGGTCTCAGCTAATAAATTTTAACAGCATAAAATTCGCAAATGGGGTAAAAAAATTAAATATTTTTTTAAGCATGCTTAGAACACCAAATTGAAAAAAATTATGCATTAAAGTCCTCTTCATGAATTTTTCTCTAATATTGCTCTCTTTGCAGAGTTTTGTAAATTTTCTTCGTCAGATGCAACAAAACTGATTAGAGAAAAATGAATGCTCTTTAAAAGTGAATTAGTGGAAATTCACTAATTCTTAATCATTTTTCACTCATTCAAAGTTGCAGACATGACACATTTTGAATATGACTAAGAATTGACTATTTGAATTAGTTAAATATAATAACCTATGAATATTGTCATTGAAAAATAATATAATAATTGTTTAAATAATCTTACTTATTAAAAGAAGAAAGAACCCTTTATTTTTACTAAATAGAATCCACAATAAATTAAATTTTACTAATTCAATTATCTAGCATGGAAGTGTTCACTAATTTTTTAGTGGATTCATGAACTACTAAAGTAAATAGTGAAAAATTTCCACTAACTCACACTAGTTGCAGACATGACACTAACTCACTTTTAGAGAGTAAAGAGGACTTTAATGCATAATTTTTTTCAATTTGGTGTTTTAAGCATGTTTAAAAAAATATTTAATTTTTTTACCCCATTTGCGAATTTTATGCTGTTAATATTTATTAGCTGAAACCCGCAGTGAAATGCTACGATTTTTTCCATTGCAGTATACCATTTTTTTACCATTTATCGAAAGTAGACGTAACAACGAGTAAGTGAGCCAAAATAGAACTCCGTAGGAAGCCTAGTTTTAAGAGGAATCGCAGTTAAAAATGTCGCTTTTTTTAAAAAAAGTTAAATTTAACAACAACCTCTAAATATTTCCGTCTGAAAAAATTACTGCCTTTTTGCAATACTAAAAGGTATCTTTTGCCAAAGTTTCAGCGTCATAAAAATTTTTTGTTAACGAAAAAAATTAAAAACCAAAAAACCGGTTTTCCGCCATTTTTTCGAAAAAATTTGAGGTTAAGGTAAAAACGGTTCACACAAAAGTTGTAGATCTTTTTATTTCCTACAACTTGTACCTTTGACTTTTTTTCGATAGGATGCACAGTTTAACCAGAAACCGCGAAAAACTGTTGTCAACCCCTAGAAACCACCCCTATTCCACCCCGGATAGAAGCTGTCGGTTCGATTTATTTTTCCCTCTTTTACAAGAGCTTGTTCGACAATATCCCGCTGTCAGATTGCTGTAACGAATTATTTTTTTGTTCGAACCCTATTTCTACTGGACTATACTTGTAGGGTAAATTTTGTTTATTGATATTTTTAAATGATGGGAGATTTGCGGAAATTTTAGTATTATTAGACAACCCATCCGTCGTATGAGCCTTTTGGTGGTTATGCCCTGAGAAGATGGTTGAAGAGACACCTGACATCCTGTAGCGAGGTGTCTATTTTTCCATGAAAAGTGTACTTGTACATTATTATCTACTGTTACATGTCCTAAGATCCTTCATCTACTATGCAACTACCTTCCATGGAGTTCGTTAAATCTACATAATTTTCAATCACATCCCTTTACAAAATTATGCCACAATTTAAAATCCATTACACTAAGGTCACTTAACACTCCAGTATTAAGGGTCTTCGCCTGCTTAATTTCTAAAGCCTGTCCTCGACTATTCCCCGCATCAAAATATTCAATTCTATCGCCATAGAACCGCCAGGTAATAAAATTGCCATAAGGCTTAAAAGCCCGTGGCAAAAAGTTTTCCATCCGAGGTTATGTGGCTCAACTCATTCTCTCTAAAGCAATCTGCGGTAGAATCCGTCTATGGCGGGCGGCTATATTCGAGGAGGAAGGATCGTAAATAAGAGCTTAAGCAGCAATCCCAAGACAATAAAAATGCAGAGCTCCAGGACTGGAACCCTGGGAATGGATTCGTTATCGTAACTTTTACTTTATTTGAATAATTCCAGTAGAAAGTTCCTTTGCGCCTGAGAGGAAGAAAAAAGTTGAGATACATACATATACATTTTTTTATTCGCATTTGTGTAGATTTATGTCAAACACTGTAAATACAATTTACAGATTCCCGGTCCCAATGGAAATTGAGGGATCAGAAATAAACATTTTCGTTGTTTTCCTACCTGAGGTAGGTAAAAGTTGTAACACGTGTTGGATTCTCTCCAATGATTCTTTTTAAAACATAACAATGGGGAATTTTTTTTATTACATTTTTATTGTGCAAATCCAAATCTTCATAAAAGGAAACCTAATTTAGTATTGATTGTGCGCAAATAAATGTATCGTATGTAAAATAGCATCTTTCTTTTTTCTTCGTTTTTTTTTGAATAGAATATCTCAAGCAATTGTACTTATGGAGATTTGGAGTTTTTCTTATAGGTACGCGGAAAAAAATTTTGCTCGGGAATCATCCAAGGTGAAATTTTACTGGATTTTATTGTCCCTGAACTTAAACTTGAAGGAAAAACTTTCAAACTTTAATCAGGGTGTGCTCGTACGACTTGGGTAATAATTTCTGTTTTTTTATTGCACGGATGAACGAAAAGTGGATCAATTGGACGATGTTTTGAGATAAAAAAGAGTCCAATTTTAGATTTAAAGTAATATAGGATTTGTTTTTAGTTCCTTAGGGTATTTATAGGACATCCTGAAGTACTCAATTTGTTGCGGTTTTAACTATGATACGATTTTTCCATTACACCAGTAATAAAGCCACTCTGCGAAGTACATCGGTGGAGCGAAATATGCTATTGAAAACTTTTGATACATAATCTTCCCATTATCGTCCTTAACAAAATAAAGAAATCCAATTTTCCTCTTTTCTTTTCAAACAAAACTCTTCGTTGTTTTCAACAAAGTTACATTGTCAATAAAATAAGCATAGCAATATCAGATACCCAGAGAACTACTCCTCTACAAGAGGTTTTTGCAGGCTTCATTTAAAGCCAACTTTACAAAATTAAAGGGGTCTGCAGGGCTAATGGTAAAAAGATGGTTTGCAGGCTTCATTTAAAACTAACTTTACAAAATTAAAGGGGTCTGCAGGGCTAATGGTAAAAAGATGGTCCATCCACACTCTGGAGCTCCCAGCCAAAAGCTCTGAATATTTGACGAGTTGTCAAAAAGTGATCAAGCGAAGAGAAAAGAGCAAGTCGCCATTCTGGATCCTTTCTTCTGCCGTAATCAAATTCTTTTCTGACAGTAAATATCAGAACCAATCTCTTTGCAAGGCCTTAACACGTCAAGAGCAAAAGATAGCGTTACTTGGTTTTTTCTACTAATAATAAAGCTTGGTTGTTACCTTGTGTAGTGAGCTTAGACCGAAAGATTAAGTGGAAAAAATAGGCTATTATAAGGCCCCAACAACACCGGCCTTGAGCACACTATTGGAAATCAAGGCCTAAGCCAAGTTACCAATAACAATGGTGAGCTTTTCGTTGACTTCTGTAGTTCCCATCAACTCATGGTAGGTGGAACCTACTTTTGTCACAAGAAGATACACAAGGAGACCTGGGTATCGCCCGATGGTAGAACGAAAAATCAGATTGATCACGTGGCCGTCAGCCGCAGATGGAGAACTATTCTGGAGGATGTCAGGAGCTTTAGGGGAGCAGACACTGGAAGTGACCACCATTTGGCAGTAGCAACTATCCGCCTAAAAATCGCCGCAATCAGAAACGTCCAATTCGATGCCATAAACCGTAGACGGTTAAACGTAGACCTTCTGCGGGAGAGCATTAAAATGAGAGAATTTGATGGGAATCTGCAACAAATCTTAAACCAGGAAACCGTTTCTGCCGACACAAATATTGAAAAGCTGTGGGGCACAACAAAGGGCGCTATAATAACAGCAGCGGAAACAAGCATCGGTTATGTCCAAAGAAACCAGCAACACTGGATCTCGGACACAACCTGGCAAAAAATAGAACGCAGAAGGTCCCTCAAAAATAACGTGAACTCTACAAGCGACCCGGAAAGACGACAACAACTTGAACGGGAATACTCCCAATTACACCGGGAGGTAAAGAGAAGTGTCCGGCGTGATAAAAGGTGGCAGATAAATGAGCTCGCAGAGAAAGCGGAAAACGCGGCAAACACAGGCAACAGTAAGGTGCTATACCAAATTACTAAGCAGCTCTCGGGAAAGCACTCTACTAAAAAGCATGCCGTAAAGAGTGTGGATGGAAGGCTGCTGTGCAGCGACGAGGAGCAACTCCAAATATGGAGAGACTACTTCTTCGCCGCCCTGAATGGTTCCTTTTCGCAGGAACCTGAAGAAAATAACAACAATGCACAGCCAATAAGAATCGCCATTCGTGCACCATCCAAGACAGAAATAGTAACCGCAATTCATGCAATGGCCAATGGTAAAGCAGCTGGAAAAGATGGCATCCCGCCAGAATTGTTGAAAGCCGACTCAAGTCTCATAGCAGATGCGCTACAGCCAATCCTGGAAATAGCATGGAACACCTTTACCTTTCCGGAGGATTGGACGGAAGGTATCATAGTCAAAATACCAAAAAAGGGGGAACTAACAATATGTGACAACTAGAGAGGCATCTGTCTATTATCTACTGTGAGCAAAATCTTGTCCCACATATTATTATCAAGGATAAGAGAGGCAGTAGATCGAACGCTTAGAAGACAGCAGGCTGGATTCAGAAAGGGCCGCTCCTGCATAGACCATATTAACACCTTGAGAATCATAGTGGAGCAGTCTACTGAATTCCGATCCCCCCTTTACCAGGCTTTCGTAGACTATGAGAAAGCGTTCGACTCGGTTAATATGAGCTTTATATGGCGAGCTCTACGGAAACGTGGACTGCCGGATAAAATAATAGAATTGATAAAAGCTCTATACAACAATTCCAAATGCAGAGTTCTCCATAATGGAAAATTATCCGACAGCTTTGAGGTGAGCTCAGGAGTACGACAAGGATTTCTACTTTCACCATTACTATTTCTTATAGTAATAAACGACATTCTTGTCAGCGCTCTAGATAGTAGCACAGGTGACATTCAATGGGGATTGCTAGACCGCCTTAAGGATCTCGACTACGCGGATGATATCTGTTTGCTGGCCCACAGGCACCAGGACCTCAGAAACATGTTAAACAAATTGGCAACAGAAAGTAGCTCGGCGGGCTTAAGGTTAAATCCGACTAAAACAAAAGAAATGCGGATAAATGCAAACACCCTTGAACGGACAGCGCTAAATAACCGTGACGTGGAACTGGTAGATAAATTCTGTTACCTCGGTAGTATTATTACCGAAAACGGCGGTACAGAAGAAGATGTCAGTTCCAGAATAAACAAAGCAAGAAGCGCATATGCATGCCTGTTTCACATATGGAGATCAACAGAGATTTCAATTAACACCAAATTGCGGCTGTTCAACTCCAATGTTAAGGCAGTTCTTTTGTACGGTTGCGAAACATGGAAAGTCACCCAATTCATCACAGGGCGCCTACAAGTTTTCATCAACAGATGCCTACGTCGTATCCTAAAAATCCGCTGGCAAGATAGAATTTCAAATGAAGAACTATGGCGCCGTGCCGGCCAAAAAAGGATAGACGATCAAATCAGGCGAAGGAAATGGAATTGGATTGGCCACACCTTGCGACGCGAAGACGATCATCTAGCCAAACAGGCCCTTGACTGGAATCCGCAAGGATCCCGTCGAGTCGGAAGACCTAGAACAACTTGGAGGAGAACCCTATTATCAGAGGCCGCAACAACCGGGAGATCCTGGTCAGAGCTGAGAGTTGTCGCGCAAAACAGAGTCCGCTGGAGGGCAACTGTTTCCGCCCTATGTCCCATGAGGGGTGCGAACCGCAGGGAATGCTCCACGTTCTCTTTATTGTATGTGAGTGCGAGCGAGAATCATGGGCGTAGCAACGAATTTTTTCTGGGTTGGGCCAGATTTTAAACCACCGTTACCGACTGACTGATGATAAGCTTGATCAAATATTTTTTTTTTAAACTATTTCTATGTTATGTTGCCTCACAATTAGATCCTGTACGTTTTTTGAAACAATCGAGTGCTTGAAAGAAACGTGCATTTCGGTGGACTGCTTCCCGACTAGAAATGGTAGTCAGGAATACCCTAAACCAAATTAGGTCCCAATAAGGTTTTCCATAATTGGGGAAAGCCTTATTGTTATCTAGTGAGATCCTCTTAAGGGTAGTCGGAATAGGGTATTCCTGAACAACTTTGAATTAGATTATTGTTAGAAAAATTGAAGGCATTCCTTAACTGGGGCACATTTTCGGAGTTCCTTGTTTGAGAGCCTTACACTAATAATATTTTTAGTATAAGGCTAGCAAAAGGAACTCCACTAATTTTCCTTAGCCAGAGACTGCCTTCAATTTTCCAAATTATAATCTAATTTAAAATTTTTTAGACATGCGCCATTCAATTATCCTTATGAGGACTTGACTAGATAATAATAAGGCTTTCTAATAATATTATAAATATAAGGCGCGAATAAGGAACATCACAAATTTGCCTTAATTAAGTAATGCTTTTAATTTCCCCCATGATAATCTACTTACGCAAATCATTGGATATCTTGACAATTAATATCTAATAATCAATTGCCAATTTTATACATATACAGGGTGTCCCATGAGAAGGGTCAAAGCGGCGGGATAGACGAACAAAAAATCGTATGGGGGGGGGAGATCGTAACGGTTTAGGCGTTTATATTTTAATGTCGTTGACAAGTTTTTTTGTATTTTTTTATATTTACGTTAATGTTGTTAAGAAAAGATTTTTTTTGTTTTTTTTTGTTTTCATGTCATTAAGAATATTTTTTTTTATTTTTTATATAATATTAATGTCGTTAAGAATAAGAATTTTTTGTATGTTTTTATATTTACGTTAATGTCATTAAAATGCAATTTTTCTATGAAAACCAATAAAATGTGAAGTTATTTATTGTAAAAAAGTGTTTTTTTGCACAAAAATTCCCAAAAGACGCTCAATTCAGGCAATATTTGGCTAAAGGCGATATTTGGAAATGAATTTTGTATTGGGTTCATTTTTTGTAAGGACCTCCAGACTAGAAATATTATATAGGCTTTTCTTAGGTCCTAATTCGGTACGCGTAAGGCCCTATTGAGGCAATCAACTAGGCCTTCCTAGTACGGTACGAACTAGGTTGTGCGTTATTTTTCTAAATAGGGCCTTATTTTGTTACCCTTATTAGGACCGAGTCAGGATCTCAGTTGGCCTAATGATTAACTTATAAAAAACGAACCCAAATTTCTAGTCGGGTTATGTATCAAGGATTTTCGATGCTCTTGTTATGCTTCTCCTATTTTTTTCCAATTATCATAGGCGCTTGTAACAAACTTTTCGTTTTGAGCGCGTAAGTTCTTTGTACAGAAGTTTCTGCTAACAAAACAGTAAACTTTGTCTTCATTGACACTAGTACGTATACATGCGAAATTGAAGCCGGATTGAAGCCAGAAAAGTCCATGTATACGGAGATCGAATTCAAATAAGATCGAGCGGAATTCGATGAAAAAGCAAAACAACAGTAAAACGATACGAAAACTACAAATTGTAGTTTATGTTCATTGCTTTTTGATTACGTTTGCATCCATTTAAGCTTCAATTACTCGATCCGACGATGTCAAATAAGCAGATTCTCACTTTCAATCTTTCGATCTCTGGATCGTTCGATTTGGTCATGTATACGTGGTAAACTATACTCAATCCAAGGATATTCTGCATAATATTTTGCAGAAAAGCATCTCTATCTGTCGCCGACTTTTTTTCTCGGAAAATCTAAAATTGGCCTCGATGGACCAGTATGCTGCCTGATCTTACCACTAAAACCATACATCGTGTGTTAACACAAATTTTAAGGAAAATCAACTAAGGAGCTGCGATAAATGGTAACAGAGCTGTGACAAAAGCTGTGAATAGCGCGAATACAGCAGTCTTACCAGTTTCTGACAGAAGTGCAAACAGAACGTTGACAATAGATATGGCTGAGGAATCAACATCCATCTTGATACTAACGATACTAGCGGAGAAAAGTAACCCAAGCTTTATCGCAGCTCTTGTCGTTGGTCGCGACGCAAGTACTTGCGAGTAGAAAAATCGCAGCTAATGATACTTGTGTAGGGGAAGAGCTATGAATATTATATTTTATCTTCAAACAAATCTAATTTTAACTCAATTTACCTTTTATTTATTTTATTTCACTTTATTACAAACCGTTCGTGTACGGCGATCGGTCTCTCGTAATGTACTACATGGGTCCCTCCACTGAACTGTCGCCGCGCCCCACACCTACGCAATATCTGACTCACACAGTCGGCTGCGAATTGTCTTGCAATACAAGATGCACTTTTGAATTGAAATTTTTATTTGAACTCGGAACGTTAAACCATTGTGCTAAAAGTGGCCGTTCTTTAACACGCCAGCGGACACGCCACCGGGTTGTAAGAGAAAATTTAGAAGCAAGATCTGGATTTGCAGAATCTATATTTTTTTACGTGCTGGGGCGAAAAGGGCGAGGTTCGTTATTGACATCTTCTCGGCCTTCTTGAAACAGCTTGTACCACTTATACATATTTTTTTGACTCAGAGTACACTCACGGTATGCCACTGTCAACATTTCAAGAGTTTTAGAGCAGCGTTTCTCAACCTTTTTTACCTTGCGACCTGTAAAATATGAACACACAATCACTCGACCCATTCTACATAGATATACGCATTACGCATATAAAAAAACATATAAAAATATATTGAAGGAAATAGCTTTATTTTATTTTTAATGACTAATTTGCTGTTGACATTCATTTACCAACTTATTAATTCTGGCATCAATCGATTTACTTAATGCTATTCTCAATGTAGCACCCACATCTTCAAGTCGGTTTCTATATTTATTCTTGGTGCCAACTAAAGCTGAAAATCCAGTTTCTGCAAGATATGTTGTTGCAAAAGGAAGAAGTTTTTTTAATGCTTTTTCGCTCAATATCGGGTATTCATTTCGAATTTGGATCCAAAATTTGTGCAAGTTCTTTTGGTTAGTAAACTGTAATTGCAGCGTTTTATCGCAACACAATTCAATTAGATTTTGTTCCTCAGATGAAGATAAAACATTAGTATCACATTTTAAAAATGGATTTTGTATCCACATATTTCCCAATCGGATGTCATTGGAAGAGGGAAAATAAATAAGAGCATTTAATTTCATTTTTTACACAAAATTTGATGCAAATTCTCGATCCATTTTTTCGACAGCAAAAAATCGCCGAACACGCAAAACACGTCTAACCTTAGCGGCTGCCTCAGACAAAGTAAACAATGAATATAGCTGAATATTTTATCATACTTGAGGCGCATGTATACCAACATAACAAAATAAAAAAATCGATAACACTAGTTTATAAAATCAATTTTTTTTTTGCATAAAATATTTTAATGGTTGTTTACTAATTTGAGGTCACTGATTTCGAATCTACACTCAGTTTTATTGTATCAGCTTTATATTATGAATTATAACCAGGGGTGTTTTTTTTAGAAAAAATATTCTCACCGTACTAAAATCTTTTATTTATAAAAACAACAAACTGCACTGCACGCAGAGTACTCCCACCTATCTAAAACTGTAAAAGTGAAGGTTCTACCCTACCAACTTCCAGAGTAATGAGCCATCAAAGTCAAAATTTTGTTTTTTTAACAAAAATATCAACTTCAACTACCTTTTTCCCAAAAATACGTAGTTAGTCAATATGTTTTTTTCCAAAATTGGGAAGCATGGACAATTTCCTATAAATAATGTCTGGACAATTTTTGTGTTACGGCCTTTATTTTTGAAGATATTAGCAAATTTTGATGTTAAAGTAGGCTTTTTTTGGTACTTTTCGTCATAAGCTTATGTGAAAAATGTACCAAATGAAGCCAATAAAACTCGAGCAGATACAATACAACTGAGTGTAGATTCGAAATCAGTGACCTCAAATTAGTAAGAAATCATTAAAATATTTTGTGCAACAAAAAAAAAGTTTGATTTTGTAAACTAGTGTAATCGAATTTACGTAGCCCGCGAAATTTAAAAATTCACCTTACTTTTTGAACAGACCTCGTACATCACAACTTGTTCCAGCACTGGGGACGGGCTCCATACAAAGTTGCCCATTCTCCTTTAAGGTATAATGTAGGACTTTTATATTACCTGAAGATATAGTATTACCGGCTAATAAAAATCCCATGTACTGGATGTTTGTTTTAGCAAACGATTTAACCGATTTTACTCAGGACAGTTCATAAAATAAGTTTTATACCTTCCGTGGAGCTCTTTATGTATTCTAAAATATATTGCAAAATATTTTGACCATTGTCAGTGTTTGCTGAAAATCAAACAATAATAGAATATCTCTTTATCTATTTATCAATAATAGAATATCTCTTTATCTATTTACTGCTGTATTTCATCCTAATCCTTCCACACTTCCACCAATTCCGAGCGAATTTCTGGGTCGTTATTGGCAATTAGTTTTTTCTCAAAACATTTCAACGACTTCCACCTCAAAGTCCTGATAGTAGACAAAAAATTATCGACATAAAACACAAAAAAGGGGGGGGCTATCTCTGCCCGTTTTCGAGATAGGGCGTTTGAATTTTGGTTTTTGGGAAAAAAAGTAGTTTAATGATTTAGAATAAAAAGGTAATGAAACAATGGCCGAATTTCTTAAATAGAGCATCTTTGTAATGGTAAGGAATGCGGCTTTCATTTCATTACTAAAACCAATAGGGTACGATGGAAGAAAACAGAAATAAGGGGGTTTAATTGTAAAAAAAATATGAAAAAAAAACAAACTTTTCCATATATTGCACTGCAACTCAAAAAGTAGATCATTAAGGTCCTTTTTTGGACTTTTTTAACATCTTCAATGAATTATTAAGAACTTCGTGGAACACTTCAAGCCTCCAGGTAGCTCCGGTTTTTGGCTATTTACCATTCAAAAATACTCAATGATCCGAAAACGAAAAATACAATCTTGCCCACAAAATTCGATTAGTTCCTCTCAAAATTCGATTAATTGTCTATCAATAGGCAAAAAAAATATATTTTACGACCTTCGTAAAAAATTAAGGCAATTAATCGAATTTTGTGAGCAAAATTTTTTTTTCGTTTTTCCGGCCATTTTTTCGCACGGTTCCAATGAAGTAACAATGTTCGCACAAAACACAACTATTAGCACAACTCTTCCAGAACCTTTTGACCCAAAAACGTTTCTGTAGGTGTTGATGGCTATGAGCTAATCGAATTCGACAACAAAGGTCTTTTTTTTCGAAAAAAGCGTATTTTCCAAAAACTATTTATTATTCAGCTAATTTACAAAAACTTTTTTATTGCACTCCCCAAGGGCTACACTTTCCACGAGTTTCATTACAAAATCGTTTTTTTGGTAAAAGATATGAGCATTTTAAAAAAACGTGATTTGCAGCGTTTTTTGGCAATTACTCCTTTATTTGTGTATGTATTGACATCAAACTGTGTATGTATTGACATCAAAAGCTCTACAAACTTTATATAAACCTTTTTTTCTGTACAATGTGTAGTTTTTTATTAAAACACGAAAATCTGTTTTTGGCCCTCTTTTGACGCCATTTTGGAAGCTTTCCCAAAGGCCTACGAGTGCCAAATGTAGTTCATCAAATTCTACGGAATTTTTCCTATTTTACTTTTCGGATGGCTCGGCTGTCACGAAAAAATCTAATTTGACTGGCCTACGATGGCAACCTATCTGGTGGGGCGTATGGTCTTTGTTTCTCCCATCACTTTAATTGGGTTACGAAAGCAAATTTATCCCAGCTAACAATCAAGCTCATTTATACGATAATGTTTGATAGGCGTAACATGCCCTGAGAACCTTTAGTCTGTATTTTTCTGTTGTCGTCGTACCTAGTGCCATTTCTTACATCAATGTAGACTGAACTAACTACTTTTGAAACTCACTCCTGGATACTTAAACCCTGCTTGCGAGCGAATAGTTTGTTCTCATAATCTGAAGTGTTTTTTATTTTTTTTACTCATCAATATTATTTCGAGGGTTAAATCAAGGTTTCCTAGCGTTTTCCGCCGGCGGCCTATCCGGTATTGATTGGTTCAACGAAATCAACAACCTTTTCACTAGAAATGCGAAAATTCAGTACTCCCTCGTATATTATTATCCTGGAAGAACTGGATCTAGAGTTTCCTTTCCATCCATTCAATCAAAGTAGTATTCGATAGCGTCAAATCCCACCCCATCTCCGCCGTTGTCACCGCCGGGGGCCAATATTATCACCCCCCTTTTCTAATCTTCATATTTCAATCCTCTTCACAGCTTCGCTGACCCTTAAGGCGTGGATACACAATACGAGTTGCTGACCTGACAGTGGACAGCTACTGCACCTGTGTACTCGCATGACAGTAACTCAGTAACACGTACGAGTTTCAGGCCTGACAGTGGATGCACTTGTGTACTCGCATGTCAATAGCTTTCAAAGATTTCAGTAGTTTCGAAGAATGCTATGAAAATGGCATATTCCCTGGTTTACGAGCTACTATCATTTCCCAATACCGTGCCAGTTGACGTCCGAGTCCTGCTGCTAGTGGCGTGTTGGGAAGGCGAGAGGCGAGTAAAAACAATTAAAAAATTAAGTGCAAAATATGTTTTTTTGGAATGATAGTGACGAAAGTGAAGACAACTGGGAACACATTCGCGAATATAAAATAAGAATAAATTTTTCCGCGTCCCAGAATCGGTGGTCGAAAAACTTGAAAATAGTTTACATAATAAATTAAACTCAGTGACTAGTAGAAGCCAATCACTTTCTGTAAGACAGAAATTGTTAATAGCATACACTGGATCTGAACGGGTGCACGTATTTTAAAAAATATTGATGCACCATCATAAAATGAAGTAGCATTCATTCACCGTCAAGGGAATCATTCACTAAATTGTATGCCTGTTTGCGGTCCTGATTTACAATTCTACTACGTCAGCGCAACGTTGCAAGAGTTTTAAGAAACAGTAGATTGCACTTTAAGATGGAAGGTGGGTTGAGACCATACCGCCATTCTGTAATCCTCGGAGACTCTACATATCCATTGAAAGCATAGTTAATTCCACCGAAGATGATGCTGTGGCTCAATTTAATAGGGCACATAAGCGCACGCGACGATTAATTTAATGCGCTTTCGGCGTACTTAAAGAAAAGTTTCTATGTTTAAATCATTTGCTAGTAAATCCAGTTTTTGCCGCAAATATTTTCAAATGCTGCGTAACCCTATGCAACATGACAAGAAGTTACATTAATCCTACAAACTTTTTGAATGAAGCAAATGACGGTGCTTCATTTGAAATAAGCGATAGCGACTCCAGTCTTTTTGAACCTCCAACAGCACACGCGCGAGAAAGGTAGGAAGAAATCATAAACACTTATCGATATTAATTTTTTTTAATTCATTTAAATTTCACTTATTTACATGTACAGGGTGTATTTGCTAAAGTTACAAAGCGGCCGCCTGTGGATGGTTTGGATAGACGAACAAAAAATCGTATTGGTGGGTGGAGGGGAAATCGTAACGGTTTAGCCGCTAGGGCGCTTTGAAGTTTTTTTTAGAGATTTGCATATCACCATATATTTTTGTAAACCTATGACCTATTTTCAAGAGTAAGGTATCAATGTACGCGGAAATGCAAAAGTAAAAGTTCTACCCTACCAACTTCCAGAGTTATGAGTCATCAATTTTGTCGAAGTCGAAAATTTGTTTTTTTTAACAAAAATGCTAACTATCTTTTTCTCCAAAAAATACGTAGCTAACCAATATTTTTTTTCCAAAATTGAAAAGCTTACACAATTTCCTATGAATAATGGCCAGCCAATTTTTATGCCACGGTCTTTACTTTTAAAGATATTAGCACATTTTGATGTTAAAATTGGCTTTATTTGGTACTTTTCGACAAAGCTTAGGTGAAAAAGTACTACAAAAACAGGCCACTTTTAACATCGAAATTGCGTATAACTTCATAAATGAAGGCCGTAGCATAAAAATTGGCTGGACTTCTTCCCATTTTTCGTTCTTAGCACTTTTGGTAAGCTCGTTACTAAAAGCACCAAACAAAACTTTTTTATTCTACCTTATTTTGGAAAGAACACTTTTTTTCTTCGTTACCTTTACGAGCCATCTTTACAAATTAATGTTATTTGAGTAGAAATCGGTTCGAGATCATTTTAAAAAATTTAAAGTTAAAAAACAAGTTAGTACCGCAAATAACGGTGATTTTTTTTCTCCATGGGACCAACTCCCAAAACCCCTCCTTCCACTCCAAAAACCACCACAAGTTTTTTTTTAGAGTTTCACAGATCACCTTGTATTTTTGTCATCTGTGTTCGCAGAATACTCCCACCTATCTAAAACTGTAAAAGTCAAGGTTCCACCTTTTCAATTTCCAGAGCAATGGCTCGTCAAAGTCAAAATTGCGGATTTTTTAAACTAAAATGTCAACTAAAACCACCATTTTCTCCATACCTAGATACCGTCTGCCTACGATAGAACTAAAATTGTAATTAATACCGGAAGAAAGTTTTTGCATTTTTAATTATTACTTATTTCTTTCTTTTATCCATCCTCATTATCACCGACAATATTTGTGCGATAAAAGAAAATTTAAATCCTATAAAAAATTATTAACAATTTTTTTCATCGCTTGATCCTTCTTTATGGAAACTTTCAATTGTGCTAAACCTTGTTAATTATTAAGTCTCAAGAAAAAAAATTTCTTCAACAAAAGCAAAACTTCTAGCCGACAATTTTTGCAACACTTTTTCCTTTATCCTAAGTCGATATCTCAAGTTTGTAGAAAAGGTTAATTAAATCTACCATCCTTGACACCAGCAAGGACTTTCGTTCCTTTTTTTTATAATTCCTTTCTTCTTACATTTATTTTTTGTTCCCTTTGAGAATTTTTCTCAAAGACCGGATTAAAGATAATTACATCTCCGCTGTACGCGACCACCCAGAAAAAGAAAAAGGCAGCAGGTGGCCATTATAATTTTATTAAGGGATTTGGCCCTTAAAGTTATCCTACTACATACCACCCCCACGACCTCTCTGTCTGTCTTTCTCTTTCTCACCCCTATACTAAACCGGGAAACCGTAAGAAAAATCCAAATTAAATGTATCAAATCTTATAAGACCTTGAAATATATTTATCGTAATAGGGAGATGTCGTGCTTCATGGCATGATCCGGCCCTATTTTTGGCTGGTTAATGATGCATAATAAAATTAAACAAATGCCTTCAAGGAGAAGTACTTGGCTGCTTTTACCAAATAATGTCAGGGATAGAAGAATATTAACGTCTCGGAATTATCCATTTGGTAAAAGTATGTGGTGATTAGTATTAGATGTATACCGATTACAGGAAAGCTAAAAAATGACTGTGGAGATAAAAGCAATTAAGATGCTTGTAGAGGCTTCTGCATGGCTCTCAGAATGACTCGAATTTGTGGTACATAGGATGAAATTGTTACAATTTAGTTACACTTTTTTGCAGGACAGAAAAGTGATTTGCTACTTTTTTTACTCAATTTATGTACTTGTATTTTTCTTTGTAAAATTTTCTTAGATGACGGTTGGAAGGGACGGACTTTTTTTGGGCGTAATGGTATGACGATTATTATAAGTGGAAGGCCTTGATCATAAAACTGAATCCAGTGATCACGGCCGATGTTTATTTTCATTCATCGTATAGTCGTGCTTAAAATTAAAAGTAAACGCGTCCAAACAATCAAGAAGAGAAACCAAAAACCCTCTGAGAAGAAAGCAAAGAGAGTACCCCCAGAGAAAATTAAACAATATAGATACCTCTACATATCTCAAGAACAAGGAATCTACGCTCTATTATAAAGAAGTTGTTGAACATCCACTAAAAAATACTCTTTTATTATAAAATGAATTAAAAAGTAAAAAATAATTTTAAATGTAAAGTTTTTATTGTTTCAGCCAGTATATGGAAACTACCTACCTTTCGAAATGTAAAAAAGCGTGGACGCTAAGAATATAGGTAAAAAGTCCCACTCTTTTTTACATTTCGAAAAGTAGGTAGTTTCCATATACTGGCTGAAACAATAAAAACTTTACATTCAATTTTTTTTTTTACTTTTGAGTTCATTTTATAATAAAAGAGTATTTTTTAGTTTTTTTAAACTATATTTTTTATTTTCTTCTTTTTAGTTTATTATATGTCTTCCGCCATTTTGTACTGACAGCCATATTAGATTTAAAATGACGTCACACAGCTTGCTGTACTATACTCGTCATACACTTTCATATAATACTCATACCGAGGGCGTTGTAAAGAAAAAGATAAACCGCTATTTTGTGTTGACCGAAATTCTGAATTTGGAATGACCCCACACTGAGAAAAAGGAGATGTCCATTCAAACCATTCTCGCTTAACCCAACTCCGCTACGGAATTGGATACGGCGAAATCAGCATAGGGGTTAACTCAACTTCCTGGCGTAGTTGACAACGTAATGGTGTCAATTCCGTGAGGAATTGGGAGAAATCCGCCGGAATTCGTTAAATAGCATACAACCGTTGATTTTATGTTATACGCAATTGCATGAAGTACAAGAGATGATTAAGAAACGTCGCTGAGCATTTGATTTGAATATTTTTATATTTCGATTAATTTTGGAAAAATTTCATTCAAATTAAAATATTTTTGAAAGGATGTTAAAAATGTTTGAGTGGATGAAATCTGTGGTCCATCAAATGATATCTCTCGATAGGTTCTATTTTGGACGGGATTCGATAAATCGCAATTTTCTATTACTATAATAACTAAAAGTATTTTAATAATAGATTTATGTGAATGATATTTTTTTTATGCAATTAAATAACAGAAGACAAAAAATTAATATTTCATTTTTATATTTTATATTAAACTTTCTTTGAAAAAACTATTTAGAAAAATATTATATACTAAAGTTTTTTTTAAAAAATAAGGTGCTTTGCTTGAAGGTGATGATTTTCTTGAAAGGAGATCAACTTTGATGATAGATTTTCATCTGAACCTTCATCATTTCTGCTTTCATTGTCCTTTAAAATAAATCAAAAATTCAAAAAAAACATTCATATAAAATCAAACAAAGTGTCTATTGTACAAAATAACTTACGATTTGAATATATGATTAACTTTTCGAAACTGACCTTGTCCACTTGGCGATGAAATCAATCTTATAACCGATTACGGGAATAAGAGCTGCTATTGAGGGTCCAGTTAGCAGCTTTATAGGATCTATAGTAATTTTTTGATCTAAAACAAAATATTTCTATATATCAAATTAGTCATCTATAAGTTGGAGATTATGTTTAAAATATAATTGTAAATAGTATTTTTAAAGTTTATCGCAATGAAAAAAAAATATCTACCTTTAAACGAATTGACAAGTCCTTCCAATTTCCATTTAATTTCATATCCCAAGTTTTCTTACCAGCCATCATCAAAATTTTTCTACACAAATAAAAAAAAGTTTCCAGAAATTCTACACACAAGCAGACACATCAATCATAATAATCCACTGTTTCACTGTTTAATTTTTCACTTCGCTGATTGGAAATTCCATTCGAACCTGTCTTCGGGATCTTTGCACAGAACCAACTAACATTGTGAAAAAAAAGTTGCACACAGCCACTGTTGATTATATTAGGGGTAGTTACAAATAGCAAACAACCGAAAAAAACGTCTCCAGGTAATCAGGCGGCGACAGGGACATTCCCGATAATAAAAAAAGGTCCAGTTTTTATGACCAGTTGTTTCTTTTAGCTAGATGTTAGTATGCTTAAATTATTGTGTCACCTACAGACTAAAATTTAAACAAATAATAACATTTTATTAATTGAAAAAATAAATGCTTTTTCCTCAAACGAATAGTAATAAATTCAACTGCGTAAAGTTTTCAATATGAACTCCGCCGCGGAATTGACTCAAAAAAACGCATTCTTTTGCTTTAGCATACTTAAGATTGGCATAAAGCATTAAGGAGTATCCACACACATCAGGGCCGTGCCCGGGACGTCGCAGGGCCATGTGTGAACGAGCCCCTGCCCGGACACGGACATGTGTGAACGAGTAAAGGAGTATCCACACATATTAGTGTTCCGCCAGGGGTTCAAAAAATATCGGTGCGTACATTTTATACGAACTCGTTCACACATGTCCGTGTCCCGGCCGGAGCAAAAATCGAACGTCCCGGGCACGTCCCTGATGTGTGTGGATACTCCTTTATTCATTTGGTGAAACTGAACTTACTCCAATTCCTTGGCGGACTTGGTACAATTTTTGTATTTTTCTCAGTGCACACAATTCTGTAGTAAACAAGCTACCTTGATTTAATTTTACCAAGATTGCATGGATTGGGTTAAATAAAATAAGTAGGCTTAGAACAATATTTTATTTTTGGAATAGGAAAAAGGAATTACTTTTAGTTTGGATTTTAGAAAGGTTGGCTGGTTTTTTAGAGAACTTGGATTATACGGAAAGAATATTAAAAATAAATGGAATATTAGTTGTGTCTTTTTATTGGACTAACAGAAATATAACGGGGGAATCCTGACAAGAAGGGGAGCCAGAGTTTAGGAAGAAAAAAGGTTTAATTTGAAGATTCCTCAAAACAAAATAACCATCTTTATTTTGTGCACACCCCAACCCCCTACAATTCATAGTATTCTAATTATCACATCCTTTCATTTGATTGATACCCATACCGAGTGGGTTGTACAGAAAAAGGTAATCCGCCATTTTCTGTTGGCGGCCATTTTTAATTTACAGTGACACCACATAGCTTGTCATACCCTTTCATTTGGTACCCATATCGAGTGGGTTGTAAAGAGAAACGGTAATCCGCCATTTTGTGTTGGCCGCCATTTTTAATGACGCCACATAGCTAATTGTATTGCACTTGTCATACCCTTTCATTTGATACCCATGTTGGAGAACCCAATTGCAAAATTCTCCCGCCATCTTGATTTTCTTACAAAATGGTCAGATTGCATTGTAACGCGAACTATACAAATCTGCAAAATTTGAAGTTGATCGGTTATATGGAAGTGGGTCAAAATGAAGTTGCAAGATTTGTTTACATACTAGATACAACATACAGGTGAAGCTAATATAAAGCGTATAAAAAGGTGGTCCGCCATATTATGTTGGCCGCCATTTTGAATTTGGAAAGACGCCACAGAGCTAAAAGTATTCTACTTGTCATTTGCTTTCATTTCATACCCATATCGAGTGAGTTGTAAGTATAGAAAAAGGTAGTCAGTCGTTTTGTGTTGGCCGCCATTTTGAATTTTGAATGACGGCACATTGATAATTGTATTCTACTTGTCATACCCTTTCATTTGATACCCATGTCGGGAGTCGGGGAGCACAATTGCAAAATTCGACCGCCATCTTGGAACCACTATCTTGATTTTTTTACAATTCGCTATCTTGATTTTTTTAATTCTGTCGCCTGGTGCAAATGTCTGTTTTTTGTATAGTGACAATGCACCGCAGATAGCATGTGTTCCGATCTGACTGATGTGAAAAGAGCCGATTCCTAATATAAACTCTATGAGTGCAGTAGGATTAGGTATATTATGCACTTGAGATACTTAGGAGGGCATTAGGTTCCAGGTTTTTCAATTTGGCCTCTGGGCCTTTTTTTTGTTCCAGCTTAGGCCACCAGACTAGTTCAGCGTAGGGTCGCAATCTGTCTAATAATGCTCGTATAAATCAATGCATACGTTACATTCCCAGTTTTTCCCAGGCCATTGTATAAAATGATAAGAATTTTTCAATACGCGATACACTACATTCCCAGGTATTTAAAATATTCTCATTAATTTTTTTGGATGATCCAGTTTGATGGTATTTGAAACAGTGAACAAATACAGTGTAAACGGCATTGGCTAAATTTTTACACCCAATTGCTATTGAGTTGAAATATAATAATAGTATCACGTATACTTCTTGTAATGGATTCATTATTCCTTCTCTATGTGCAATATGTATTGATACAACCTTTTACCATGATCATCTGATACTGCACCAAGATTTTCGTGAATGATAAGTGCGGATCCAAAAAGACGATTTTAAAGAATTTCTCATTTACAGATATTGTACTTAAAATTGAAGAAAACAAAAAGATATTAAGAAATATTGCAAAAATATTGCAGAAAAATCGAAAATACTTATTTTGAGCCCTAAAAAGTGGGCTTCCCGGGGTAGAAAATGGGTAGACGTCATAACCCCTCATTAAGAACCCTAAAAAGAAGCTCTCTGCCAACTTTCAGCCTGTACCTAATTATTTCCGCTATGTCGCTTTTTTCGGCTTAATTTACCTGTACTATTAATTTAACCTAGTTTTCTCGCAATTTTACACTGTTCCTTGCGGAAAAAATTACGTGATATTTTCCGAGACCCCCTCCCACCCCACGTGAGATTTGGTGAGATTCGGCTCGACCCCCTCCCCCCCTAAACGCCTCATGTAATTTATGGATGCCCTCTTACAACATACAGGTTAAGCTAATATAAAGCGTATAAAAATGGTGGCGCACGAATTTCACAGATTACTTTATTGAGATTTAGGATCCCTGGGGGGACAAGGGTCTTGTGCAGCCTACGTGACCCCTAGCTAGCGCATGCGTTGTCGTAAAACTTGTCGCACGTGACCATTAGATTGCAATTAGGGGATAAAAAACTAGTTTAGCTCGTCACTGCAAGACTTTTGGCAATTAGTGATGTGCAAAAAGTCTTGCTATCTTGATCTTGCAGTGTTGCCTTGATCTTGCTTTGGTCCAGATAAATGTGCAAGACCAGGAAAGGCTGCACGACCAGTTTTGCTCATCACTGCTTATCAGGACTTTGTAGTCATCAATTGGCATGCGATCAAACGCAGTTTTGTACAACCGAACCAATGCATGATGTTCTTAAAATAGTTGCTGCAGATCTGTTTTTTTTAATGTGAAAACGTCAAGCTCAGGAATCACCCTTTGTATTACTAGTCCGTCATGTCGTTCAAGTCATGGTGCAATGTCTAGTAGTAAGCTTGATGTGAAGGATAGAGGAGGAAAGGATAGGTTAGAGGTCTGGAGGGTGCGTGAGTAAATGTCTGTGTACCTTGCGTTTGAACTCTGAGGTGTTATATGAGTTCGGAAACATCAACTGCGGAAGACAGTTCCACAATCGAGTTGTTTTATTTATAAACGAACTTCTAAAACGTAATGTGCGCGAAGGGGGGGGGGCGCTGAAGGGTGTGGGGGTGAGCCGAGTTTTCTAATTTTAGTGGAGCAGTTGCTATAGTAGTAGCGGTAAAACTTGCTGAGGGCTGCTACATTCTTACGGTGGCTTAAAGAGTCGATGGAGGAGCAAATGGCCCTATCGCCAATGAGTTTAATGGCGCGGTTTTGCACCTTGTCCAGCCAAGCCAAGATGGTTTTTGGGGCGCCCGCCCAAATTTACTTGTATTCAAGGCGGGCCGAATGTAGAACTTGTAGATTGTAGCCAGAGCAGATGGCTGAAGGAGGAACTTGCATCTCTTGAGGAATCCCAGGCATTGGTAAGCTTGTTTGGCGATTTGGAATATGTGATTATTCCATCGCAGATTCGAAGATAAGGTTACGCCTAGGATGTTAAGAGATGGGTCAGCCATTACATTCTTTTCGCCCACTGAGATAGAGGGACGGTCGGTACAGGCTTTTGTAGAGAAAAGGCAGTACTTTGTTTTGGATTCGTTGATTCGATCTTGAAGAATTGCTCTTTTCATTGTAGTATTGATCGTTTGACGCCGATAAAATTTGTCCTCCATATTCCTCATGAAGTAAATTTGGATGAATTTCGTCTTCAAGCAGTTGCAATGATTCAATTCGATGGTGAATTTGGCCTTGGATCTCTAAAGTCGAAGTCAGAATTACGGATTTATTATCACCAAAATAAAATGAATGTTTACTTTCTCGAGCAGAAATTACATTGAATGTCGGATTGAATCCGCGCTCTTCGAAAATGTCTGCTCCAAATGAAGTCATTTGAAAACATCCGTTGTATCTTTGAGTGTTCGATAGAAAATGTCGTGATTCTGGTGTTTCACGACGAAGCAATGAATGCAATGGCTCAGGTAGCGGAGGCAATAATGGTAACTTCACCTTGGCACTGAGACAGCACAATCCATTCGTTTCGCCAAGGAACTTCAATGCACGGCAATGGGGCAATGGTCTCACACAACCTCCATTGAGCCAATTCGAACGAAAGGATGCGAGCTGTGCGGCGATTTCACACAATTCAAAATTACATAATGAAGCAATTATCGATGCGCGCACAATCGCCAATATGATAACCTCACAAAGTGAACATCTTCGAAGGCAACTTACCGTTTGAAAATCACGATTGAAAATAGAATTCCACAGAATTAGGAACGAATTCGCCCGGAACATCAAACACGCAGTCCAAAATTATTGATTGTCGATGCGCGTACAATGACAAACGACATAATCTTTCACAATGTGCACTTCATCAAACTGAACTCACCTCTTCGAAATCACTTTTCGCTGATGAATTTCAGACAAAATCGAGAATTAATTGAATCGAATTCAAATGTAATAACCGTCGAAAACTGAAACTCGAAAAAAAATACTGTTAAATTGCGGCGCACTGCAATTTTTTGTTCATCTGCAGTGGATTGATTCGCAATATTCCGAAGTCAAAATTCATCGAAATCAGACAATCCGTTCTCGAGATATAATCAAAAAATCCGTTCCATACAAAATGTATGAGAAAATGAATTTTCTTCATAAATTTTTATTACGTGAATTTTTCCGATGTTTTAATAGTTATTCTGCTATTCGGGGCGGAGACAATTCAAAAATCATAAAAATCGGACAAGGCGTTCTTGAGTTATAAATGGTTACACCCTAGGTTAACCCTACTTTGTTGTAATTGTGAGGCGGTACAAAATTCACCGGGTCAGCTAGTAATTGATATTTGTATTAAATGTATATATACGTTACAATATTTTTGAATAAATTTATATTATAATATGGAGCTAGTTTATGTTATAATAGGAAATGTTAAATTGTCAATTTCAATAAATTTTCAGACATTTTGAAGCAAAGTAAGTGAACCGAAAACGCAACTTGAACTTCAAGTTGATTTCAAGTGAAGAACTCAAAATTGTTGGGATTCTGGCAATGCTGGAAAGGAAAAAGTTTTTTGTTTTTGTTTTTGTTAAGCCTGCGTGCTTTGTTTTAGTTCAGTAGCACTAGTTGTAGTTAAGTCGCCGAGCTAAGCGACGCTTAAGCTCCTCTCTCTTTATATTAATAAAAGATATATATTTACATTGTAAAGGCAAAACTGTTTTATTATCCCACAAAGGGTTATGGGCCCAGCGAGCAATATATCTTAGTAAAAAATAAAAAGAGACTGCTGTGTGCAAAAAAAAAAAGAAAAAGAAAAAAATGGCCTCCCTGTACCAGATAGAAAAATTGGATGGAGGAAACTATTCTGGGTGGAAAGTGCAGATGAAAAGTGTGTTAATTCATTTGGAGTTATGGTCGTATGTTAATGGCACGTGCATAAAAACTGAAGGCCTGGAAGCAGAAAGAAGAAAATGGGACGAGAAAGACGAAAAGGCGTTAGCAACAATATTACTTTGTGTAAAACCCAGTCAACTAAATTATATAAAGAAGTGCAAGGCGTCCAAAGAGGCCTGGGAAACATTGGAAGAAATATATAGCGGCAAAGGCCCAGCCAGAAAAGTTTCGCTCTATAAACAACTCCTGCAACTTAAAATGGACGACAGGCAAACGATGTCGGAGCATCTCACAATTTTTTCAGATACGGTGGAAAAATTAAGTGAAATTGACGTAGTACTTGATGACGAAATGCAAGTAATTATATTACTTTCAAGTTTATCAACAGCGTATGAAAGTTTCGTAGTGGCCATGGAGTCACGAGACGCATTGCCGAAAATGCAGCTACTAAAAATTAAGCTCCAGGAAGAGTATAATAGGAAAAATTCCGAGGAAAAAGAACCGAAAGCAGAGAGGGTGAGTAGTACGCATGCTTTTAGTGCCAGAATAAGTGGAAATCAAATACAGCCACAAAATAGTCCAAACAACACCAGATGGAAAAGATATGAAGATAGAAAATGTTATGCATGTGGGAGAAAAGGCCATCTTGCTATGAACTGTAGAGACGTCAGAAACAAAAAGTTTAACACCAATACCCACAAAGGAAATAGTAGCAATCGACCAACAAGTTCCTTTGTAATGTTAACTGCAACCAATACTACAGGAATGGGAAGGCATGACTGGTGTCTAGACAGCGGTGCCACCGCGCATATGTGTTGGGACAAAGCCATGTTCAACAAGTTTGTAAATTGTGAGCAGCGTATAGAACTAGCAGGGAAGAAATTTATAATCGCAGAAGGCCAAGGTACAGTATTAATCAAAAGTGCCACGCATGACATTGTGTTAAAAGATGTTCTCTATGCACCATCGCTACAAGGTAATTTCCTGTCCGTTTCAAAAATCACTATGCGGCATAAAATTTATTTTGGCGATAAAGAAGCAAAAGTTTTAGGCAAGAATAATCAAATAATATTAAGAGCAAGTAAGAAGGACGATTTATACTTATGCCATGTCCGAGGCGAGAAATTGTATTCGTATACAAAAAACCGTGAAGCAGACTTTGTTACATGGCATAAACGGTATGGACATTTGAATACAAATAGTTTAGTGACCCTAAAAAATAAGGAAATGGTAAGAGGATTACAATACGGAAATTACAGAGGACAGCTCAAGTGCGAAACGTGTATTAAGTCAAAAATGACTGTAAAACCTTTTGGTAAAAATACGGAAATCCATTCAAACAATGTTTTAGAGCTTATTCATACGGACATTTGTGGCCCTATGCGGAAACAATCAAATGGTGGTGCATTATATTTCGCTACTTTCGTTGACGATTTTTCTCGGATGGTGTATGTTTATTTTCTAAAAAGGAAATCAGAAATCTTGGAAGTGTTTAAAAATTTTAAAGCAATGGTGGAAAATTTAACGGACAAGAAAATAAAGACGCTAAGAAGTGATAACGGTGGAGAATACGTAAGCAATGATTTCACAAAATACTTAGAAGAGTGTGGCATTACTCGTCAGTTGACAACACCTTACACTCCACAACTCAACGGTGTTGCAGAGCGATATAACCGCACATTAGTAGAAATGTCACGATGCCTATTGCTTGATTCTGGATTACCGGAGTCATTATGGGCCGAAGCAGTAAACACGGCAGCCTATATTAGGAATAGGTCGCCGTCGAAACTTCTAAAAGACAAAACTCCAAAGGAACTATGGAGTGGGATCAAACCGTCAGTAAAACACTTAAGAATATTCGGGTGTAGAGCAGTGATGTTAGACAGGAACTCAAAAAAGTCTAAGTTTCAACCTAAGGGAACTGAGTGTGTAATGGTTGGCTATTGTAGCGACGCAAAGGCTTATCGATTATATGATCAAGATACGAGAAGGGTATACAAAAGCAGAGACGTTACGTTTTTGGAGGATGCAGGCACGTCGTGCAAATATGGGGACTCGTTACATGAATCTGTAGAGCTTGAAGTTGCGATTAATGAAGGTAATACCTCGAATAAAGGACTAGAAACCGAAAAAATGAATGGATCATCAGAAGAGTTTTTCGGGGGTATCGAAGAGACTATGGGTGAAATATTGGAAGAGGAGAAGAGGACTGTAGATAAGCGTGCAGAAACTGAAATTCCGGAAGACGAAATGACTTCAGAGGAATGTGGAGATACTGTCATCAATAGGAGAAACAAACGGAAAGGTAGGCCTAAAATTCTAAGAACAGGTAAACCAGGCAGACCAAAAAAGGTTAGTACTCTGTACACTGCAAGTTATACTAAAAACATTAATCCTAGCAACATCCAAGAGGCGAGCGCTCGTTCTGATTGGCGAGATTGGAAAGAATCGATGCAGACTGAGTTTGACACATTAATGGCAAATAGCACATGGGACTTAGTTGACTTACCGGAAAGAAAGAAAGCCATAAAATCAAAGTGGGTATTTAATATAAAGAAAAATAAGGAAGGTAAAATTGAGCGTTACAAATCAAGACTTGTAGCTAAAGGCTGCAGTCAGATTTTTGGCATTGATTATGAAGAGACTTTTTCACCAGTAGCTAGGTATTCTACAATACGTTTAGTTTTAGCCTTAGCAGTGGAATACGAACTTCTGGTTCATCAAGTGGATGTCACGGCTGCCTACCTTAACGGCGAATTAGAGTATGATGTATACATGGAACAGCCTGAACTATTTGTTGACCCAAATCAACCTAAAAAGGTTTGCAAACTAAAAAAGGCGATATATGGCCTCAAGCAAGCCGGACGTGAATGGAACGGAAAATTAGATTCGGTACTGCAAAAGAATGGGTTTCTACAGTGTAAATTAGATAGCTGTGTCTACACAAAATATTTTAAGGATGAGTTAACTATTATGGTGATTTATGTGGACGACATACTAATTATTTGCCAATATCAAACCACAATGGAAGAGATCAAGGAAATAATTGCTCGAGAATTTGACACAGTTGACAAGGGTCCCGTCAATTATTATTTAGGCATGGAGATTTATAGAGAGGGGTGTGAAAGGTCAAATCAAGATTTCACAGAAACAGCTTATCGAAAAGCTACTGGTAGAAGAAGGCATGGCAAATTGCAGAAAAGGTTATATACCACTAGATCCAGGAACTAAGTTTAAAAAGTGCATAGACTGTTCGAAATGCGAACTTATAGAAACTAAAATTTATCAGTCAATAATTGGCTCATTAATGTATATTGGAATATCGACACGGCCGGACATTATATATTCGGTTTGTAAACTCGCCCAGTATAATAACCGTCCTCATGCTGAGCATCTACAAGCTGCTAGACAAGTACTAAGATACTTATATCATACAAAGGAATTAGGATTGACATACAAAAAATCTAATAAGCCATTAATTGGCTATACCGATGCAGATTGGGCTTCGGATGTAGAGGATAGAAAATCGTACACAGGTGTAGTGATGATTCTGGCAGGCGGCGCAATATCGTGGGAGACGAAGAAGCAGACCTCAGTAGCGTTGAGCAGCACTGAAGCAGAGTATATTGCTTTATCCGCTGCAGCAAAAGAGATTGTTTACTTGCGCAACATCATAAAGGAAATTGGTTTTCCTGGAGTGCTTGAAGGGCCAACGGTTTTAAATGGAGACAATTTGAGTGCCCAGAAATTGGTAAAAAATCCAATATACCACGCCAGGAGCAAACATATAGACATAAGGGTCCACTACGTTCGAGAGGTTTACCAAAAAGAACTAATGGAATTGCAGTATGTCCCAAGCCAAGAAATGATAGCGGACATTTTCACCAAGAACCTCAAGAAGAACAGTCACGTAAAATTGACGAGGCTGTTGGGATTGTGCGAGGAGTAGTTTTAGTTATTTTTTTTTGTTTTGTTGTCATACAGCATTGAGAGGCGAGTGTTGGGATTCTGGCAATGCTGGAAAGGAAAAAGTTTTTTGTTTTTGTTTTTGTTAAGCCTGCGTGCTTTGTTTTAGTTCAGTAGCACTAGTTGTAGTTAAGTCGCCGAGCTAAGCGACGCTTAAGCTCCTCTCTCTTTATATTAATAAAAGATATATATTTACATTGTAAAGGCAAAACTGTTTTATTATCCCACAAAAATAGCATGTAAACAAAATGATTGTCACTAGATATCATACGTTGTTTCTGACTTTATTAAAGAGCAGGCACAATTCTATACCAAATCAACAAAGAAAAAACAAATGTATTTGCTTTCGAAAAATAGACATAAATATTGTTCTTCATTCAATTCTTTGAACAAATCCCCTCATTCCATAATTCAAATGCGTGTGACCCGATAATAACACATAAAAAAATCGAAAATCATATTTGCCATCTATACTAGTATTTACCGAATATTTACACAAAAGGGTCCTTAAAGTGTAAAGTGTTTTTCTGAATCCGGGTAAAAGTACTTAAGTTAAGGCAAAAGATTCCTGCTATTTTTTTCACCCCACCTCTTACCTTTATTTCCAAGTTTTTACACCAAGAAAAACACTTGTTTACATAAAAATCTTCTGCTACTATACTGTCACAATTTTTTGTAATCCCTGAACTCAATTACCTTATGACAAGCGCCTCCTTCGCACGTCTGGATTGGCACGTCTTATCGAATATTCAATATCTTGAAAATTGCCCAGAGGCACTCTATGCTCCTTCAAACGATTCTCTACCACGTGAATGGGATAAGGCAGCCTAAACTAGAACCAATTTTGAAGGTTAAGCTCTTTCGGATTTCCGTTCACCATGAAAAATAAGAGCAAGAAAAAAAAGGGGCCCGATGCTTGAGAGACAGCGAAAATACATTCAGGGCTCCTTTGCCACCCCATTCTATGAGGAACTCTGAATAGAATCCCTAAGCAATTTAGGAATTCCCAAATTTCTATTATCTTTCAACAGAACTGGTTTTTTTTGCGGGGGGTATTTGCTCGTGTGCGGATGGTGTTTTTTTCCTTCCCCTTATAAGTATGTATCCAGGCCGAATAATGCCATGCTATGATACCAAATAGTTTATACAAAAAAAAACACGTGAAAATGTGCGAAATTGAGCTACACACTTGCCTCTTGTAATAAATGACCAACTGTCGTTCTTATTTTCCACTTCATTCTAACAGTTATGAATGACTATGGACATCAGGAAGCAAGGGAGGCCAAATGAGAAGAAAACCCCAAAAATAAAGATAAGAACACATTTCTCTTTATTTGTGGAGGACATTACGCCATTGAGAGACATCTCATTTTTCAAATATAAATAGTTCTTCAGTTTTGGTATCCTGCATGAGACAAACCTCATCCTACTAAACATAAAACTGGATATTATGTTATGGAGTCTTTTTTTGTTGGTTACGTGCTCAAGTAGTGACATATAACAATTGAGTGGTGACAGAATGAAAGAGAAGTTCTTGCATGTTACACGATTTGTAAGTGTTATATATGTTTTCGTTTTTTAAATTTCTTGGATTTGGTTCAAGTGGCGAAATCTACTTAGATCATGACCTTAGATATCATCTTCAAAGCAACTTTAAGGTAAGATTTTTAAACACCCTCAGGGAAAATGACCTCAACCCAATTCGATTGTTTTATATGTAGATATAAAACAGTAAAGTTCACAGGTAATCCTCTTTTGTACAGTGGACATCTCTTTCATACCGTCCATTTCGAATAGTAAGCTCTAGAGCTGTTTTAGACGGTGCGCTCCAGCGCATGTGCCTCACGAACGTTTGGCGATGAAGGGAGGAGTGGGAATGAAGAGAGGTACCACCCCACTTCTCCTTTTATCCACAAAGTTCGTGAGGCAGATGCGCTGGAGCGCACCGTCTAAACCGGCTCCTAGTCTTAAAGATCACTCTGCTATGTATGATGAAAGAACAGTCAACGACAACACACAGTTCTACTACATCCCCTCCTATTCAATACTACCGCGGCAGCACTCATTATGGTCGAATAGCAGATGGCTTCCTGGGTCATTATCCTTATAGGTGATGGCAGGAAGGAGGGCGTGGAATTGTCGTAAAAAGAAAACACAAAAAAAAGGAAAGACGAAGACCATTATGTTGCGTGGAATCGAACTACGAACCTCTGCGATGGTAGCTGAGCGCCTTACCCCTTAAGTTACCGAGGCTCCGGTTCCATAGAAAAGAATAATAAATCTGTAAATTGTAAGTAGCTAAGTTACATTTCCATTTCACGTCTAGTTATAACGAATTTTGTATACTTTATTAAACTATCCAAAGTTTGCATGTTTCTTAATAAGCTTTAATAAAGTTGATTAACTCGAAGGTCATGCACGTAATGCCATATTGACTTTTTAGTTTCTAGCGATGCAAATGGAGTTTACTTTAAGTAAATGTATAAAAAGCTATAAAGTATTGATTTGATGCAAAAATTATAATTATTGTTGCTAGAGCTTTACAAATCTTTTTAGCTGAAGGTCAGCAGTAATTTTAAGCTGTAGCTGAAGTCGAAATTGTTTCACAGTTTGTTTTTGTGCTCAGTTCAGCTGAAGTTAGTTCACTGGAGTTTTGCAGGCCACTGTAGTTGAATCAGTTGCTTTTGGTTGATAAATTGTGTGATTTTTCTAGTTTGTAATCTTTGTTTGTAAGAATTTTTAAAAAAAAATATAGCTGCGCAACCGCCAAGAAACTAAGTCCAAATTTTACAGCAAGTAAAATAAATTTGTTTGTTTCAAACTTGGACATGAAAACAAAATGGAAGGCTTCGCCGGCCGAACTGCGCAAGTTCGAGCAAATTAGTCTACTGGGCTTCAATTTTTGCCTGAGTTCCCATGCATTTTCACAGTTTGAAGTCAGGAAAAATAAAGCCTGATTTCGCTTAACAGAACATGGAATCAAGCTTGAAACTAAAAGCTCGCTCACAAGAGAGTTATCAGCTGGAATTGTGGAATGCGTTTCCAGGGAGTTTCTGCATTTCTGATTTTTGGCGAAACAGCAACAACAATTTCAAGCACTGAACTCGACTTTAGCCGGTGAAGCCACTTATGTGGATTGAACTGAATTGGAGACTAAAAGGGTTGATACACGGACACCAACGAATGATCATTGAAGGAGGAATGATCATTCATCTTCATGTATCACATGAAATGAAGTTCTAATGACCATTAATATTTTCATTGGTTTCTTTTTTGAATGAAGCTAAAAGAACTTCCTTTATCTTTAATGAAGCTGGAAACTGGAAGTTTTCCACTATTTAAATTGTTTAGAAGTCAAAAAATTTGTCTGTAGTTTATATCCTTGTTATAAAAAGAGGAGGAGGGAGAATCGTGGTGGCGGTTGATTTATTAATATTTTTTAAAGGATTTTATTGTGGAGATCCTAATGCTCCGAATCCAGAAACAATCTCTTCAATTTTCTTGGGTAGGGGATAAGCTGTGAAAAATTCATCTTGAAGATGCGAATAAATTTCTTCGCAGAACTCGAGCACCATTTGGCCTAGTGTTTTTTGCACTTCCAATAGCCCAAATATTCCTGTTTCTAGTTTCCATTAGTAAAAACGAAACTAAATAATTTCGTTTAATTATGTTCACGAATATCTTTTTCCGTGTTTTTATTGCTAGCCGTTTTAACTTTTTCTATTTTTTCCTCATCATAAACAAGTTAACGATTGGTAAATTGCTGGCCACGTCTATTTTGACAACTACTGTCATTCACTTGTTTCTTCATTACTCCCGTGTATCAACATGCAAACGAATGATCATTCAAATTTATGAAGGTGGAAGAATGATCATTCGTTCGTGCCCGTGTATCAACCCTTTAAGACGCACGGTTTTATGGGAGCGAAACGAGGCAAGAGAGGGGAAAGTTGAACGCACCTGACGAAATTTTAACGAAAGAATTTTCATCCAAAAATTTTCTGGGTGAAAACTAACGCATATGCAGATTTCTTTTTCTTCTACCTTCTCAAATGTATAAACAATGGCCACGCTCTAACACAAATACAAAGTTGCATATACGATACACAATTTATCAACAAAGGCGACCATCTTGTGTAGCACTACAAAGGGAGGAAAAAACCGGTTTCACCAGTGCGTCTTAGTCTCCTGTGTAGACCACCCATTAGCCCTAACTATAATGGTCTTACGTTGTCTTAAGACTGCTTGGCCTTTAGACGATCTTTCGTTCTCTTGCACAAACTTTTGTTAAGTCTTAAGGCTACGCTCAGGACCGTAGAATCTTAAAGAATCTTCAAGAAATTGACGTTAGCGATTAATATTTAATTTGGTGTTTTACGAAAATTAAAGTATTTGTGAGAACATCATAAAAAAGATTATTTGAAATTAAAATCTGTGTTGAAACGATATTGAATAATGGAATATTTGATCCTTGAATTTTGATTATTTTTTACAAATGTCAAAAACGTCTTAACGCAACTATAGCTGAGCTTAATGGCCGGTTCACATTATTCCAGTAGCAATCCAGTCCAGTGATCGAATCCAGCGCTGGAATGCTACTGGAATAATGTGAACCGGCACTGGAATGTACTCATTCCAGTGAAAAATCCAGTACAGTGACTGGATTGACAGTCTACTTTTTCATTCCAGCTCGCCCAATCCAGCGCCACTGGAATAGTGTGGACGACCAATCCAGTGCTGGATTAAACGTTGAACAGTTGAACAGCATTGTTGTTTTTTGTAAACACGCACGTTTTAGTTTCATTATTCCTAACAATGATGAAGTTAACTGAAAACCAATAAATTTTTAATGACTGCAATAAAGTAGACGATATGATCCAGTCTAGTACTGGACTGGATTGACTCGCTGGATTACTGGACTGGAATAATGTGGACGATATGATCCAGTCCAGCACTGGACTGGATTGACTCGCTGGATTACTGGACTGGAATAATGTGAACCGGGCATAAGACTCATTACGTTTTGACAGAAAATTAGCCAGTCTTAAGAGAATTTGACGAGGAATCTTGAGACGTCTTAAGGCTATTATATGTAGTTACGGCTATTGAACTCAGGCCGGTGAAGCCGGGGCATTACTGTGTTTCCATGAGCCAGGGTAGAGTATTCGTTGAGTATACAAAAAGATTTTTCCCTAACGTTAACTCGATGCCGTTTCCATAAAGCTTCTAGTTTGAAGTGACAGATAAATAATTTTACGCTGTGTCGCCGTTAGAATGTGTACAGTAAAAGATACTCAAACACACACTTATGAAAAACCGGCTTAACCGGAGTGGTTTCGTCGGGTTTACTAGGATTTAACGAGACTTTACTCAATCACCGTTTCCATGGGCGATTAATCTGAGTAAACTAAGGGTAAACACTGCATGGAAAGAGTATCTGTGAAACCGGGCAAATTTTTATATGCCATAGCATGCTTTATGATATGCATATTTTTATAGATCAAAAAGTTGAAGTGAAAAAGTAAGTGCAATCTTTCCCTTAAAAAACAATAGTAGGTAATGGAACAATTGGTTATCTCAGAAGCCTAGAGTGTACATTAACTCTTAAGAGAAATACCAGCCTGAAGAATACCTAAAATCTAATACTACCCGACTAGGATTTTGAGGGGCTGCAGATAGGGTCCCTATGAGCCCAGCTCCACTGCCTCATGGCACCCCGTGTGGATTGCCCGGCCCACAAAGGGCTTCTAACGCCTTGCCCCATCCGGAGTGGAAACTAAAGTCTAAACAATTTGAGAATTTCGGCGTGGTTGTGCAAGTAAACGGGAGTTTACATTCCGAAAAAAAGTGGCCTGGTATAAAACTCAAGCGAAAAGGTTCGTCGAAAGCTCGAAACTTTTTACAACGCTGTCAAATGTAAAATTTTTAATTCGTTCGCAGAGGAAACAATTTAATGAGCTGCAAATCCTTTTAGATAGTTATATTAAATTAATGTGTGGTAAAAAAAGACAATTTTATTAGTTTCAAACATTTCCACATTTCGTTCTTGAAATAATAAAAATTAACGGATTTTTCAAACTTTCGAAAGCAAGGTAAATATGCAAAGACTTCTTACAAAACCACAAGAAACCAGCGAAAGTGGTATCTAATGGTGTGGCCACACTACGCGGTCTTGGGTCGTACGCGCTTTTTCCTTTTTTTTTCATATGGAGTTTTATGGCTTTTTTACGACTTTTTTACGACTTTGTCCATGGTAAAGGCCGTGCGGCCAAACAACGCGGACAAAAGGCTGTGGTTAAAAAGGTACATTGTGCGTCCACACACTATGAGCTTTTCAAAAGCGCGTACGCCGTTTCAAAGGAGAATTGATTTTTTCTCACTCATGACTCAGAAAATTAAAAGATCACGCGCGCTTTTGGCTGGCCGTACGACCAAAAGCGCGTGGATTCTAAGTCCGCGTAGTGAGGACGGGCCTTAATAGGCGTAAGAATTAGGGTTTCTCTCCCGGGATTTCTCGTTCCCGATTTCCCGGGAAATCCACAAAAATATCTATTCCCGATTTCCCGAGAAAAAAATTTAATTCCCGGAATTATTTCAAACATTTATCATCATGTAACTGGAAAATAAATATTTTAAAACTGCTTGTTTTATTTAAAAATAATTGAAACCAAAGTAACCATTAGGTATGCTTATTAGTTTTCAAAACAGGATAGAGCAGAACAGAGCAATTACAGCAATTACAAGTCAAACGATTTAGAACAATTTAGAACAGAAAATTTAAAGAACGCTTTTTTGTACTTTTTGTTCTAGATTTTAATTTCATATACACATCTGTCGAAACTAAAAAAACAACAGCAAAAAAACTTGTCCAAAAGTGTTCTGAAAAATATCTAGAACAAAAAAGTAAAACTTAGAACACTTTAGAACAACTTAATGAACACCTAACTTGACCACTATCGGATAAAAAAAACAAGTTTTAAAACTAATGAACGCCAAAACCTGTGCTTTTTTGTTCCAGGTTGCTCTATATCGTTCTAGGACTGACTAATAAATAGACCTTTTGACTTTCTTGTTTTCGTGATTATGCAGGGGTCTGTTCAACATTTCTGCTATATCTGCTTTGGTAGCAATTATTATCAAATTGTCAAATTCTCCAAAGTAAGAATAAGCTGCTATGATTGAACGACGCTATGATATCAGTTAATGCGCTAGTTTATCTCAGAACTCATTTTAAGAACTCTTCTGATAAATAACTTTTATTTATTCTATTAGTAACTAAGTTTTTTGTTTTTATGAAAAAAGAAATGAATATTTTATTGTTTTTTTAAATTAACAAGTTTTATCTAATTGTAAAGCCGAAAACACACTTTTGTGTTGTGGTGTGTCGTGGCGCTCTGTGTCGTGGATCTAATTCATATATTTTATATGGGGCTGATTACATTATTATGGTGTGTTGTGGTGTGACGCGTCCCGATTTGGCGTTTCTGATTGGGCACAGAACACCACAACAACACACACACACAAAAGTGTGTTTTCGGCTTAAATATTAAAACCCGGTTTTCCCGGGAATATCTTCGAAATATTCTCGTTTCCCGGGATTCATTATTTGCCGGGAAATGAGAAACCCTAGTAATAGGCGGGGAGCCGGTGACACTAAAAGTCCCGTCATGCGGAATTGGAAAATTTTTTGGTACTCGAAAGTTCGAAGTTAGACGAACAAGATAAGCTTGGTATGCGTGGATTTAATAAGCCGAAAAGGTCGGACATACCTCTTTGAAAGTTGTGATAAGGGGTAAAAACTTACCGTTACATGTAGCAAGTTGGTTTTTTTTATTTTACTCGTTTTGATATTAACTTTGAAAATATCTTGGTATGCGGGGTCAAAAATTGTCGGAAGTACCCGGCATATTAGATTTTATTACTGGATATTGGATAATTCCGGCAGTTTTTGAGCCCGCATACCAAGATATTTTCAAAGTTAATATCAAAACGAGCAAAATAAAAAACAACTTGTTACATGTAACGGTAAATTTTTACCCCTTATCACAATTTTATACTCGCAACGCAATATTCGCCCGCTCGGCTCATTCCCCCTACCTGCAGGTTGAACAATATTTCGTGTTGAACAATATTTCGCAGTCAGTATTTCCGAACTCCCACAACATCCAAGAGTTCAAACGCAGGATTCATCACCATCTCCTCCAACATGCTCCCTGGTCCTCATAACCCCAAACCTACTCTATCCACGCTCTAAGCTTACTACTAGACATAGGACTATGACGTTACTAACGAATATATCTGGCCCCATGCACCTCCAAGAACTCAAGGACCGGTCGCTCAGGGGCAAGGGTCGCATCCACCACAAGTGCCACCTAGACCGCATCATCAGCTTGGTTATCGTGAAGAAGAAGCCTCATTAAATTGCATCGGGACACTTGAAAAACATCCACGTTGTGCTCCTCCTGGTAAGAGTCAAGAAGACATCTCGCCAAATTGGCAGCACCTCAGATACGCGTAAAGGCCGGGCCACACATATCCGCACCGCGTCCGCACCGCATGACGGCCGTGTGTTGGACAACACACGGAGAAAAAGTAAACAAGTGAAATCTTACCAGTCAGTCTCCACTTTTCCGCGTCTCCGTGTCCGCACCGCGTCAAATTTTACTTGTTTAATTTCTCTCCGTGTGTTGCCCAACACACGGCCGTCATGCGGTGCGGACGCGGTGCGGATATGTGTGGCCCGGGATTAATGCGGCGACCTAGGTAGACGGTTTCAGTACCTCTCGGGCGTCCTTACAAAGTAAAGTATAGGCTGGGATTATTTCCTTGCTTTCTACAGGTAGGCTGGGAAGTATTTCCTTGCTTACTTCAAGTAGGCTGAGGACTATTTCCAGTCTATATAAGTCGCGTAAGCGGTAATAAAATTGAGTTACATATATCATTCGTTCAAATAGATTTATAGTTCGATAAGTATTTATTTTTTTTTAATTATGGCTCACACCTATAGATGGGCCCTGTTTTTTTCCCAAATAAGACCTATAGTCAGGATTATTTATGTTTGAATTAAGAACAAGTGAAGTAAGTGGTCATTTTCTTTTTCGACATCTACTCCAAATTTCCTATCGTTTGAATATTTTTGCAATGAAAACCCAATTTTCTTAAGTTAATATTATTTTATTACTTTGACCCATTTTTCTATCTATCATATACTAATTGTGAAGGACATTAAGCTTCACTACCATTCACCATTGGTCTTCTGCAACCAAACTAACCATCCAACCAACCATACCTTCATGTAATTAACAACAATTACCTCAAATACGAATAAATAAATGAAATAAACTCCGAAAAAAGAAAACAATACAAAAAAATGTAATCTTTGTACCTATAAAATTTTGTGCACGATATAATAAGTAATATAAAATATTTCCAATTAATTTTGTTCCCATTTGTCCCAATATTCAAATCAAAGAACAAGAACAAAAAAAAACAAACCCTCCCAGCTAAACTCAAATTGTAATTTGATTGTACTGCGGTGATAGCCACTTATAAGATTTAAAGGTATGAAGGTAAAAAAATATAAGTGAACAAAACAATCATACATTATATGTATATATTATATAAACAACGATTGCCCTAAAAATGACCACGCAAGAAGCCACAATTTTCTTCTTCAAAAAAGGCAAGAGAAAATACAAATGAATGAAGCGCTTCTTTCTAAGTTAAAGAAATGAGTAACAATTCCCTAAAAACACCCAGGAATCAGCAGAAGAAGAAGAAGTTTATTATATACATATGTACATATATATATATATATATATATATTATATATATAAAAAAAAGGAGTACGATTTTGTGGCAGAGAGTCCCTTAAAACAAAACAAAAATAAAAATCTCAAGACAGTCATAGACCCATTCTCTTTCTGCATTGAAGTTCTTCTTCCAAATAAATCCTGACTATACGTGAAAATATAGTGCCAAACTTCGCCAGTAGGGCACTTACGTTACGGATTTTTGTAAACGGGGTGGAAAATCCATATCTGGAGTGTTAGTGACCGGGTTTTTTCACTTTCTTCGTGTATACACAAGCTAAGAAAGTCCAGAAAGACCGGCATTGTTTCAAAGCTCTCTTTATAAGAAAATTCCTAGAAACAAATGCTCGAAAAAAAACAACAAAAAAATATATGCGAGGAAGCTTTGTATGTATGTTTATATGTGTATAAATATATGTATATATGGTCAAGCGCTATTACAAAGTGAATGAAAAGGAGAGAAAAATTTTTCCACGTAGAGAAGAAAACCGGTTAAAGAAAACCGACGAAAAATTTGCATACCTTAGAGAGTCCCTCCCGCCTTGCCGGCCCTCCACCACCGGGTCAAATACATACAGTCAATGAGCAAAAGGTAAAGAATTGTTACAGTAACATCTATAGATAGGTATATGGATAAAATCTGGTTACTAGTTAACATGGCCACCTACCCTAGAATATACTGTTGGGGTATGGGGTGGCCGAGCGCCGATCAAGATGGTATTTCGTGCGGTTTAGTGCTTTTGGCTTCCATTGTATGAAGTTACATTATAAATAAACAGGATAGAGTGCAATAACGGTCAGTGTACGAGTTTGTTTTGACCATATTCGGTTTAGTTGGGACTTTAAGTAGTTGCTTAAAGGATGTCTATTACTATAAGACGGTATAACCAAGAATTTATTTCTATACTACTCTTACTTAATTAAAAGTGCCCGACCCTAGTACCCTAGAAGGACAAGAACATTTTAAATAAAAATTTTTATTTAGTTTAAAAAAAAACAAAAAACAAAAACACACAAAAATCAAAACCCAAAATTCAAAAGGTGCGACTATCGGCAACAACCTGTAAATCGTGACTTCTAAATTAAAACGAACAACGAAAAAATCAAAATTAATATCGATATAATTTTATCTAGTTTTATACTCCCGTGCAATCAGGACTATTAAGGACTAGTAGCGCTTAACCCAATTTTCTCCCGGGGTGCGGCATGAATATCCTTATAGTGAATTTAATTTTACCACAGTGGTAGTAGTAGTGTTTGTAATAATAATAAAAAAAAGACCTTAAGTAATAAAAATCAATCAGTTGCCTTTTAAGAATATAATAATAATAATATATATATAACCTATAAATCACGCGATATCAGGTGCAAAAAAGTTTTATAAAAGCTGTGGCCAACATTAAACAATGTCGAATGAGGCTACATCACCTGATGCGATGCAATCGATGGATGGTCAAATATCGCCACGTGCCAGTGCTGTAACGCCTCTTGAGCCAAACGCATCATCTACGTCCCAATTAAATGGTGGCGGTAGTGTTATAAATGGACAACAACAACAAAATAATAATAATACATCATCAATAATACCAATATCCGATACAAAAGATAATTCATTAGATATTAACAATACAAATAATCATAGTGACGAGGACGACGACGACGAAGATTACGATAATTCGGGACGTGGTAGTAATGCTGTTATGCCATTAGGTGCCGGCTATTGGAATCGTAACGGACATAGTGGGGCTGGTAGCCCAAGTGGTATGATGGATAATATTAGTGAGAATTCATCACAGCCACCTGTGATGCCACTATCTAGATCAAAATCACGGCCAGAATTATCATCAAATTCAGCAGCAGCACAGCAAGCAGCTGCAGTTAGCCGATATAATAATCTTTCATATTGGAAGGCTAGACGTGTGATATTCTATCGTAATGGTGATCCATTCTTTCCTGGTGTTGAATTTCGTTTTCGTCCTGGCAGAGATATAACATCACTTGAAGGACTACTTGATAAGATATCACCGAAAATTGATTTACCACGTGGCGCTAGATATGTATTCTCAATGGATGGTGATAGAAAATATAATTTAGATGAGCTAGAAGATGGTGCTTCGTATGTTGTTTCATCATTTAAATCATTCAAGGTAAGCTTAGTAATCCTATTTTAAAAAAAAAATGCACTTCAAACTCAACACGAAAAAAAACTGCATGTTTTTCAATCATATTTTAACATTAACCTTATTCCAAGAATCTAACCTCATTCTGGATTCAGTACACAGTATAAACTTTCCCCCAAGACTTGATTGTTACCTGTAGGTGTACATAGGGCAAGGAAGGGAATTTTAAAAAAATCGATAAAATTAGAATAATTTTCCTTTCCTTTCAAATGTGTTATGTGGCCAGTCCAACATGTTCCAGCCAAAGAAAGTTGTAGTCGTTTGCTATTACCTGAAACACGCAAAATCCGCGCTCTATACTACTCTAGCCAAAGAAGTGTATCATAAGACGATGGGTCGACTAAAAATTTTGCCTCAAACCAAATCCTTTTTATATGCCTACTTTTATAACACAGACACACACATACACAATCCAATAAGGAAAATATTAAAAAGGGAGTCCCATAGGGAAAGAAAGGTATGAGGTGTGCGAAAAGGTAGATCGAGAAACTTTTGTATAATTTGTATACGTCGTACTTTCGCTGGTTGTGGAAATATGTTTGACCAAATTATTTAGGGCAAGGTCGATTGATAGCGCCACGAAATTTACATTCATTCCCTCCATCATACCTTGCATCCCCCGCTGAACACCCCCTCACTGCCGCGCACTCTTTCTATCGTAAATTAGGTTCTGTAATCGGCGTCCATTCTATTGTAGAAGAGATTTGCATGATATCAAGATTGAATAATATTTTTTTTATATATACAACATTCATATAATATTCATCAGACCTAGATTTGTTGACGGTCTTAAGAAAGTCTCCTAGACGGTATTCGTTCACTTTGACAGGCTCGTAGTCTGCGATAATAGATCCTTCCAAGTTAGTAGGTACTTGATATTCTATCTTAACGACTAGAATTTTGTTTACCCAATACCTGTGATACACCGGCATTTTTTTTGTTTTTTGTGGAAGGAAACAAGCTATATTTTTTTTATGTGGATATAGCGCGGAATGAGTAAGTTAACATATATATTCATATGTTCTATTAAATATAGAAAGTGGTAGACGAAATCATTTAAAAAAAAAATTATGAATCAATGTCATCGTGTAAATGAAGTTTTGTGAAGTGTAATAGAGAGTAATTACAAACTTTGGAAATTATTTGTTACAAATTGGCACCTCTTTCGTATAATTCTCATATATCAAGATATTGTTCGTTCAATGGAATATAATAAATAATAATTCGATTTAATGTATTACTTATGGCCTGTACAATTATATTAGATTGTGAATTACTTATTCTAGTTGCGTTTACCTAGAAATTTAACTAAATTAATCCATTTTTATTCAAGTTAATAAAAAATTAATCCAAAATATTCTATACCTAATTCATTTATGCAACCAACAATTATTGTAAACTTTAACTAAAAAGTGATTTGTATTTGTCTGTGACTGTGGCTTTGAAAGACTGCCGAAACTATTCCTTGTGCAATTAAAATGTGTTGATAAAGTTTGAAATATAGGAAAACAATAGTTGTCAACTTTTAAAATTTAATTTTGTTTTAATTAATATTGATGATGTAAAAAAACAAACCCAAGAATGCATCTGAAGTATTCGAGATTGATTTCATAATCTGACGCTAGAGCCCTCTGTGATCCTTGGCCTTTTCAAGAATCTTCTTCCATCGTTCTCGGTCTATCGTCTTGATGGCGCCATTTCCTTTTCAATTGCCTAATTAAGCCACCTTAGGACCGGTTCTACACGTTCAATTTTCTGTTCAAGTTTCCGATGCTTAATACTTTTTTTAGCTAGACATTTGGTCTTGAATTAAACAGCTGTTGTAGACAATAGAGTTGAAGCGAAGCTGAGTTTACAACACTAATGTTAAATTTATATAAAATGTGCTTGATGTGAAGAAGAAGATATTGTTTGGCTGTCACAGCTATGCGTTTATGCCTATATTCGTACGCATATACCCACACTCATAAAAAAGTCGAAGGCAAGATCAAAAGTTGAATAGAAATTTCTGTTCGACTTTTTCTTGCTTTCCATTCCATGTTCAAGAAAATTACTCTTCTAATTTTGCATACGAGCGAAAGAGAAGGAAGTGTTGAACAACGCAAACTTGAACAGAAAATTGAACGTTTAGAACCGGTCTAGGAATATAGTATGGCAAAATTTTACCGCTTTTACCACAATGACTATACCAAAATAAATGCCTCTCGCACATTTCACAGCCTTTATTTTTGCCCACAGTCCGGTCTAGAACTTTGTTTATAACTAGAAAAACTCTCAACCATGAAACAACCTTCCACAGCCAGTATTCCCGAACTCATACAACATACAGGAGGTCAAACGCAAGGTCCATCGCCTCCTAATTTAGCATCCTGTAGACTTTTATTAATTTATCCTGTCCTGTTGTAAGAGGAGTAACAACTAGATATTGCACCATGCCATGAACAACACGACGTACTGGTGCATAAAGGATGACACCTGAGCTTAACCTTACACATAACAAAAAAAATCCACGGTTTTCGAGATATTTCTTGTCGATCAGATTTTTTTGCATAGAATGATAGATCCAGGCAGAGATTCAAGGGGGCTCATGAACCCCCCAAAAGGACTCGCTGTATGAGAAACAAAATTGACCCAAGTAAAACAACAAAAACAAAAAATAACTAAAACGACCAAAACCGACCCAACTTTTTTGCAAATTAAAAAAACGACCTTAAAAAAATGACCTTCAAGGACAACAACCGATTGATCTATACTCTTTCTATAGGTGCTTATCATTTTCATTGGAGAACTTATGCCGGCGCAGTCGGGCGCACATCGGCGTAGTTGTTGCTACACCACAGTTGGCTACGCCGATGTGCATCCAACTACGCCGGCGTACGTACTCCAATGAAAATGATACGCACCTTGGACGTTTTCGTCAAAACATAACACCGTTATGAAAATCGTTCCTATATGTTTTTTGGGTCGCTGATTACGAAAATCGAGGTCCCGCAGTTCTAAACTATGGGTGCCACCCTTAAACATGTAAAAAAACACCCATTTCTAAGGGTTTTTCGCGATAATTTCAATAATAATCAAAAACAATCCAATGAAATACACTTTTTTCAATATTTATTTATTAAATCAAGCCAAAATTTATGATAAAGGATAATACTAAAGGGTTAACCCCACCCCCATATCCACTGAAAACATAAAAATTTGGAAAAAATGGTTTTACCAACTTTAAGATTCAGATTCGAAAGAATGCGTATTATCAGGCAAAAATAAATTATTTTCAACCCTTAAGGTGTTAAAACTACTCCTACAATTTAAAAAATCAACTTTAAATAATAAAACAAATTGCAAAAATTTGCAAATAATTTTGTAGAATTTTTTCCTGCTCTTTGCTTGAAATTTGATTGACTAGGTAATATCAGCCAAAAATAAATTATCTTTAACTCAAGTGAGTAAAACTACCCATAGATTAAAATTTAATTTGAAAAAAGTGGACATTTTTTTGCATTTCTTTTTGTTCCCTTTAAAATTGTTTAGGACGAAGAAAACGGACAATTACCTTGGCGACCATAAAGGGTACCAATAGCATACTCGGTAGACCGGTTCTCGTTCAATTGCGTAGATCAAGCAGCATTGAACGTCACTAGTGCTTAGTGGGGGGACTGCTTGGTAAAACAACAACCGCGTTTGGAATGGTTTATGCCGATGCGGATGCATTTATAAATGGTCTGGCATGTAGCGGGAGGGTGCATGCCTGTATCTCGAGCAAAATGAAGAATATGATGAGGACTCCGCCAATGTTTTAGCATCTCATACGGACATACCAAAAACGCTATCGCTTAGTCACAATAAATCACCATGAAATGTGTGTAGGCAAATCTATGTCAGAAAAGGGACAAATTAATTTGACGGTAGTTATTTATGTATTGCCGCATAAAACTTTAAGCGAAATAATGGAATTCATACATGACAATCTCCACTTCTGGAGGGTGAATTTTACTAGGTGGAAACTTCAACGAAATCCCCATGATTTTGAGTGGCAGAGTTCTTCAGAAACGGCGCGTCCGAGAGGTACCACCCCACTTCTCCCTTCATCCACAAAACTTTGCTTCGTTTTTAGGTTTTAATGGTAAATAGGAATTCATAAATATTGATATTTTCTAACTGTACTTGTATCAAGTCCCTCAGTAGGCTCATCACTAAACTTCCTGCATCTGTCGTTGGCCTGACTTTTCTGTATACCCGACAGACGTTCCACTGCATCTATTGCATATTACTAGTTGGTTAATATTTTAATAATTGCGGCAGTTGTTGGGCAAAAAAGTTTTACTTCTAAAGTGTGGTCTTAGGCACACTCATATATTTTTTTTTGTTTTTTAGAAGTAGAAATTTTTTTCTGCCACTTTTAATTCCATGACCCCCCCAAAACAAAATTCTAGATCCGCGCCTGGTTAGATCTAGGTGTAAATAACAATAAAATCATAGTGCGTACGCACAGTTTTGGCTGGAAGACATTTTTAAATGCACTTTTACGTCAAAAAGGGCATTTTTTGCTATTTTTTCTATAGTTTTTCAAATATAATCTTTAAAAATAATTAGTATTGGCTAGAATTTTTTTATTTTATTATCACAGTTTAAAAATGCAAAAAAAACACCTAGTCGGAGAGCCGACCGCCGAAAACCCTATGTTATCGGGAAGAAGAAAACGAAACCTATTGTAAGTAATATGAGAGATAGAAGAATATTTTTGGCGTAGTGTGCCTGAAATCAAGTTTGGCCTAACGTGAGAAATTAGGTTATATTAGTGGTGATTTTTTAGTCCAACCCTATGTTATCGACAAGAAGGATAATTTTTTTTTAAATTGAAGTATACACCTAATAATTACTAAAACGCATGTTGTGCCGCGCCCTGGCTGTGGCCTAACCCCTGGCAGACCAGAAATTATATAATTTTTTTGTATGAAAAATGATTAAAATCTCGTAGCGAAAAAAGTGTAAAGAGCTTTTTTGTAGAGAATCGCATTATCTATATTTCTTGCATTGACTATTTTGCAATAACACTTACCCTTTACGAAATATTTGCAAACGATTTTTGCGAAAAGGGTTGGTTTATACCAAATCAAGTCAAATTTTGTCATAAGGAATAATCCTAAAGGGTTAAAACTACCCCTAAATCGGCTAAAAATAGAAACAATTTATAAAAACTTTATGCTTCATTTATTTCTGCAACATTTATTTCTGTTTTTTGCGTTTTAAAAGGTATTATTAACCAAAAATAAATTATTTTCAACCCTAAAGTGGATAAAACTACCCGTAGATTAAAGTTGAGCTTGAATAAAGATTGTTTTTTTTTGCATTAGGAAAGAAATTTTTTGTCAATGGATTTTTTATTCTGCTTCGATTTAGAGGTGGTTTAACCCCAAGGGCGTAGTCGGCGGGTGCAGATGGGTGCAATTGCACCCCAAAGTCTAGATATAACAAGTCTTTCATCTTCATACAAAATTTTCCCCCCGCTAGTTGTGTGCGTGCATATATGAACATCATTGCTGAGCACAACTCAACGCATACATAGTGAACTCGGCGAGACCAAACCAGATTCTCTCTCTTCGATAAAGTATGCAGAACAGAAAAGGAAGGAAAATTGAATCTGCTGTTTTTTTCATAAATAGTAAATATGCACCAATACATCAAGTTTATTCCCATATAAAATCATGAAATCTTCCGCTGGCTAATTGTGTGCGAGCGTGTATAAAAATGTTGCATTCTCTTTCTGGTACGCTGCCATCGTCATTTGAAGAATGTGTGCATACAGCTGTTCGCCTTTCACTCGCTAACCATATGAAGATGAAAGACTTGTTAATATCTAGACTTTGTTGCACCCGCGCGCTCAAAATTCGTATTTTATAAACCGCAATTTTCTATAACATACGGATGCGACAAAAATACGCTTATTACCTACATATATTAACCCTTGGTTACTACTCATGGGTCTACGTGACCCTGTGCACTTTGGAAACAAAATTTTCGTACAATAACTCTTAGACAACCCTGCTCCACCGCCCTTGTATTTTCAGTATTGAGCTCGTACTTGCGCATGGTGCGTGTGTTTAGCCGATCTGTGCATATTTCGCGACATAACAGTAGTGACAGGGTCAGATTGACCCTTGAATAGCAACGACGGTAAGTGAAAACTACTGGTTTTATTTTAAATCGTTTTTTCTAATGTAAAACATATATTATTTTTAGAGGTGTTTTGTTTATACGCCATTATATCAAGGTTTTTGCCATATTTTTGTATGGTTTTTGTTCCATTTTACAAATATGCTTACGAATGAAGAGATTGAGAATGCTTTGCTTGATGATAATGATTTTGAAGAGGAGGATATTTTCGCATCTACATCGTCTTCTTTGCCTTTTACTGCTGATAACAGAGAAAACGCTTTGTCTCGTATGCTAAATGATGCTGATGGCAGTGATATCGATTCCAGCGATGAAGAAATATTTAGTGAACACGACAGTTCGACTGATATTGAAGAGGAGATAGACGAAGAGGTTTCCCCCACCCGAGCACATCGCTCTAACTATTACTTTGGAAAAAATAACTGTATGCGTTGGGCTAAAAAACCTCCAGCCCAAAGTCGAACTACAGCTCACAATATTATATCTGTAGCCGTGGGAAAACCTAAAGGACCAGCAGCCACTTTAGGCCCAGAGCTATCACTAGTGAATGTTTTTGATCTCTTCATCAACGAGCACATGATTGAGACTATCGTTCTACACACAAATGCCAAGATTGAAGAGGTTCAACTGAAGTACAAAATTTTTAAACGCACTCATTCATCTCGCACTATTTGGAGACCAACGTTTATAAACATAACAACTATTACAGAACTACGAGCTTTTATAGGATTGCTGTATTTGGCGGGCTTATTCAAATCGAACCATGAAAATTTATCTTCACTTTGGGCATCAGATGGTACTGGACGTGACATTTTTCGTTGTACAATGACTCTCTGCCGCTTTAGATTTTTGATATCTTGCTTGAGATTCGATGATGCTAACACTAGAAGAGAGAGGGCGAAAGAGAACAAGCTAGCGGCTATATCTAATATTTTATCTGAATGGATAAGTCAGTGTCAAAATAATTATTCTCCTGGAGCAACTCTTACTGTCGATGAGATGTTAGCACCTTTCAGAGGGCGGTGTGGTTTTCGCATGTATATGCCAAAAAAACCTGCTAGATACGGTCTGAAGATAGTGATGTTGACTGATTCCAAAGCCCATTACATGGTAAACGCAGAAGTTTATTGCGGCAAAACATCGGACCGACCAAGGACCAAAAAAGACAAGCTTTTACCAACTCAAGTTGTACTCCGCTTGATACCTCCAGTTGAGGGTTCTAATCGAAATATCACTGGCGACAATTGGTTCTCATCCAATGAATTAGTAAACGAACTGTGGTCCCGAAAACTAACATACGTGGGGACTATGAAGTCAAATAAGAGAGAGATCCCAAGAGAATTTTTACCGTATAGAACAAGAGAAGTAGAATCGTCTCTGTTTGGCTTCACAGCTAGAATAACAATGACATCATATGTTCCTAAAAAATCCAGAGCTGTGGTTCTCATTTCTAGCATGCATCACGATAGCAATATAGTTCCTGATCAACACAATAAGCCGGAGATGATCACATTTTACAATGAGACAAAAGTTGGGGTTGATGCCTTGGACCAAAAGTGTGCCAACTTCGCAGTATCCAGGGCCACTCGACGCTGGCCGATGGTGTTATTTTACGCAATGGTTAATATTACAGGCGTAAATAGTAAAATTATATATGATGCAGTCTCTGGAAAGTCGGTAAGTCGACCTAACTACCTTCGTGGACTTGGCATAGAGTTATGCCTACCATACGCTCGACAGCGAATTTGCAATGAAAAGATACCCCGGCAATTGCGTATGATAACATCAAGGGTGTTCAAACTGGCGCTGCCTGAAAGACCTGTTCCAGATCTCTCTAATGTTGCATCTAAATGAAAGCCTTGCAGCATTTGCCCCTATAAAAGAGACAGAAAAACAAACAGTGTTTGTTCCTCTTGCAAAATTCCAATTTGCAACACTTGCTCAATAATTGTATGTCCAGAGTGCTTAGATAACAAGTAATTGTGTGTCATTTCGTTAGAAAATATACTTTTTTTCATAAATAGTGTGTTTTATTTCCATACTGCTATTCGTAAATAAAATAAAAATTGTTTTTATGGGAGGGTCAGACAGACCCTTGAATAGTCAACGTGTAAAATTTATTTTGAGTAGTAACCAAGGGTTAAGATAGAATTATGTTTGTAGGATGATTCGCCAGACGATTTTACCTTCTTGACTATTTTAGCTAAGTAAGCTCTTGAAATATTAAGGGAAAGGGCAGTTTTACTTATAGACTGGCCTTTCTCGATTACTTCAGTAATAGCTTCCTCTATTGTAGATGCTGCGGGTCTTGTACGCTTCTTTGGCTTCGCTGGTTCAAATGACATTTTTTTCTGAACAAAAAAAAACAAATAAAATAATTGAATTGTTGATATTATTAATAAATATAGGCCTTGAAATATAATCAAAAATAGGCCGGCTCTTTCATAACACCGTAGCCCGAGTACGAAATTGACGCTTTACCTGCAAAATATTTATGTTATTGGAAATGCTAATATATCCATAAAATTATAGATTAATCAAGTTGCTGTTAGTTTTGTACGATTAGACTGAACTCAAAAATTTCCTTTACACGGACGAAGTCTTGAATACGTTGCACAGGCGCCGTTTATTTTCGGTCCCGGTATACAGAAACAAGGTAATGTAAAAGACTGAATATCGTTTTAGTGCGACGTCACTCGGCGACCTCTTCCTATATAAAATCGAAATTGTTGTTGTTGTTTTTCTGCATTAGGTCGCCGGGTGACGTCACCTTTTTCTAGCTGTCAGTCTCTTTAACATTACCTTGTTTCTGTATACCGTGATTTTTGGTGAACTGTCAAATGTCTGTGGGTGCCAGCTTGCCAGTTTTGCTATTCTAAAATTCTAATTCGGGCATCATTCGTTCAAAAACTACCGCGTAAATGATAGTGGCTCTTTCAAAACCTGGCTCCTTTATGTCACTCTTCCCCTACTTTGTTTTCCTGTCATTTACTCTTATAACTTTCCTGCACTTTCTACAATTCTTGAAAAGGGTTCCGTTACGTCTTGTTTCCGTCCGTTACGATTTTTTCTTGTGAGGACGGTACTCGCTCTATTAAGTTCTGCTATTGCTCTCCTTATCGCAGACCTGATTTTTGAGGAAAGCTTATTGAACCGCAGCCTCGTATTTTCAATTGTGTTTTACACTCATTCTCGTTATTTTGCACAGTCCTATTAACTTTTGCGGGAAACCTATTTCTGTCATTCTGCTACACAAAATATGTGATAATACTTTGTATAACAAATGATTGGTCTGTAGTTTTTGCAGTTAATCAAGTCACCTTTTTATGGACTGGAACACACTGCAAACCCCAGAAAAATGTTTCCGTGTGAATTTAACACACTACACACTTCATAAGCGTGTGAATTCGCCTAATCGTGTTAAAATATTGCGTTTTAGGAATAAACCGTGTTAAAAAAATGCGGATAAAAAGCCTTGCGTGTAAAAATCACACACATGCAGCATGTATTTTTTACACGCTAAAGAAATTGTAACGTTTTATCGTTTTACGTCTTAAACGTGTGAAAATCACACATTATGTGTCATTTCACACACTTCCCTATATTAACACGCATGAGAGGATAACTTAAAGGAAAGTTAGATAGTTGCAATTCTTTATTTAAATACTCAATGACCAGAGAGGTCCACGACCAATCTTTACAGTCAGTCGGTGACAGAAGAGCGTCGAGACAAGTCACTGCAGTTTACATTAAAAATTTTAAGCTTACGGTAACTAATTTTCTAGGTTTACTGTCTGTAAAACGAATCTCAAAAAGCTTCATTCAAAGGCTTGAAAGTGATACATATTTGGTGAGCATTAAGTATGTTAAATTTGCACACTTTTCTCGTATTAAAAATTAACGCATTTTAAACGGGTGAAAAGTGACTACATGATTTTACACGCGAAATACGTTTTAAAATCACACACTTGGGTTTGCAGTGCAATGGTTCCTAAAAGCTATTGGTAAATGCGACACGTGAGGAATTCACTGCAGTAAGCACGCACAGAGATGCAACACGATGCGTGCTTACTGCAGTCACCAAATTATTGTGCATACTATGATTATCTATGAATGTGTATTTTCGCCAAACAAAATACCAATGACTGCTTACAATTTTAATAAAATATTTTTAATTAATGAAAAAAAAACATTTTTAAAGGAAAATAACATCAAAATTGCATTTGTTATTTTTTTTTAACAAAAATTTATTTTGTTTCCATCGTCCAAAAAGGAATATAAAAAATTTTAATTTACAAAAGTAACTGACGTGTTTACATGTCAGTGAAAAAAGGCCTGCCACCTATGGAACGAATTGGTGCCATGAAAATTTCCTGATGAGCAGTCCATTCTATGTCAAGCCATTTTTGAAAAGCGAAGCATGCATGTTCAGCACCATTTACTTACCTTTCCCAAGAGGCATTTGTAGAATGCACTTGTCAATCTGTGATTTTTCAGTAAAAAATACTTGCCTTAATTCATGTATGAGCCCATTATTTTTTTCTCAAAAGAACTACTACTACTACTACTACGACTGAGCAAGCGCCTTTGTAAATCGACGTTTGTATTTAGAGTGCAGTGTCGAACAGCAAGTTCTACTCGGAAATATAACAAGCGAGAAGAATGAAAGAACTGCCAATAGCAAAACTCAGTTTTATCCAACCCGTTTCCGGTACGGCAATCGAACAGGAGATAGCTTCCTCGTTTAGGTGATATCTAAAGAGAGGAGAAGCATTGCGGCAAGAAGGCAAGATAAGAAAAAAGCTAGGTGAAAAAGTTGAAAGAGTAAGGACCATAGCGTTGCACGGGATCGAACCATGAACATCTGCCATGGCAGTCGGCGCCTTAAGCCGTATGTTACTGAGCCTATATCTTATCAAAAGCTTAAGTTACATCTAAAAAAAATTTGTAGCCTATCTGCTTTTCTTCTTATTAGTATATTAAGAAGGGAAGAGTTTGAGTTTATAGTACTTATGTTTCCAGCGCTATTATAACAAGTTGAAGATTTTCTATTTCCAAACAATATAGTTGTGTTGTCAATTAATCGAGAGCGTTTGATATCGACTAATAGATTAAAATGCGCCAGGAAATCTGAACCAAATCATTGACACGAGCTATGATAAATGGCCAAGTGAATGTTCTGAATAGGCCCCAGTAGATCTGTGAAAGTCGCTGTCCATATGTTGGAATTGTCCTCGCATAGGCTGCGTAGAGAAGGCGTGTTGAAGGTTGTTGTCGTCCTTCATCTAGTATTAAGGAAATTACCGGAACTTCTGCTCCCGCAACTATGACAAATGTGCGTGATTCTCTCGCTCTCTCTTTCTATCTCTCTCTGTGAGATATTGACGACCTATGTGGGCTGTGGACTGGCTAGTCTGTTTAGTTTTCCTGGTAACTGCATGGCTGTTGGCAATACTTGCCTAAATTGGCAAACTTTTTGTGATATTAGCACACTGTGTTACGACTTCGTCTTCTCTAACTTCTACGATGACCAGACCCGTTTTGAAGAACTGCGGCATCTGTGTAGTTTCCGCTGATTCATCTGTTTCTCCAGGGCATATATTTGTTGCTTGGGCTCTGAAACTAAAGCTGTCGGTGCTGATGTTGAAGCTAATGATAATTCAGGGCTGTTGTTGAATTTGGGTGGGAAATGTTGCATCCATAGAGTTCGTAGGATGTCATCAGATGCACTGCCTGCTGCAAGCTCCTTTATTTGGTTGAATAGTTGTGTTGATCTTCTGCCATCCACAGAGATTGGGAGCAGAAAAATTGGTCTGCAATATTTTGTTTTTTAGTTGAAGGTTTTCTTGGCTTTGTTATCAAAAAAAACTTCTGCTATTTTGCATACATTGGGTAAATACCTTCTTCTTCTTCTTTTTTTTAAGGCAGAGTCTTTTGAGCACTGCGACCTATTTTATTTAGCCAACTTAAGTTGGTCGTTGGTCCAGCTATGATGAAATTGCCGGTCGACCCAATTCGTCATTGCCGATCTTAAGTTAAACAGTGATGAGTTTGTGGAATTTAATGGCCAACAGGGTAGCTTGACTGTACGAGAAAATAACGGTGTGATACCTTCGACAGACGGACATCGCTGCGACGAAAATTCGTCGTTACCACGAAAATTCAGCGTCGGAACCACGAAAACCAAGGACGCAAATTTTACGTCGTTACGAGGAAAACGCAAATAGAGGGATCTCTGTCAGTCGACAGATTATTGCAAAAAGCTCGCTTTTAGACGTTTTTTCCATGATTTTAATTTTATCTGAAAATTAATAAAAAATATAATTGTTTCAAGGTTAGGCGAGTGGAGAACATGTAAAAAGAAATCAATTTTTTTTTATTTCGGTTCACTGACATTCTTCACTACACATTCACTTATTACAAGTGTCAAAATATAACGACGAATCTTACCGATAACGACGAATCTTACCGATAACGACGAATTTTACCCATAACGACGAATTTTGCCCTGTGTCAACCCTTCATATGTAATTCTTCATAACGAAGAATTTTCGCCCGTGTTAGAGCTTTTTGGAAGTCTGGGCACACACCTGGATAGCGAGTACCTCATCTTAAAAGAGAGAAATACCTCATCTATATAAGAGAAGTGCAAAGGGCCAAGTATATATTTAGTTTTGGTATACCAAAAGACCGCGTTTTCGCTAAAGAGGGGCTTTACTCCCTTGAGAATCGATAGGTCATCCACAAGGTCTCAAGGCTTAAAGACGAATAGCCCCTGCAGGCGTGGGTGCATATCCCTTGTCTGGTTGGTAACCTAAAAACCTTTGTTAAATTCTGACTTGGTTACAAGTGGTAAGATCTCAAGTTAAGTCATTTCGTCATTTGGTTTCAAACATTTAAGATTTTTTTTGAGTTGCTATGCAGGACACTTCTATAAATAATTTCCAAATTCCAATCAATATATTTACCAAAACTTGAAACATATTTTTCAAAAATTATAATCATATACATATTTCCATGTCTAACTTAAGCCAGCATTTGTCAGTAAATTCAATCATGATTGGGGTTAAACCATGTTTTTTTTTATTTTGTTGAAGTCATCTAAGACATAAATACTAACCCAACCATCCCTTACATTCCCTTTGGAAAGCCCCCATTCAGACGTTTGTCTTTATATCCTTGCAGGGACTTTTGCATATCTAGGGTAAGGAGTAATGGGTTCAAAGGTTATGACATAACTAGTTCACAGGAAACCAACTGCAAACCAACACATGAGGGCCGAATGGAATCCCCATTTTAAAGTCCGCGATATCAGTGACCAAAAACACTGCATTGTGTTGTCTGACAGTTACGTTTTAGCTGATTACGTGCAAGGATCAAAGATATCGGTTTCTTGTCCACAGTGAAAATAGAAATAAAATAACAACAAAAAAACACAAGAAAATAAAGAAAAAAGAAAAAAACAATGTGATTAACGTACTCACCTGTAATTTGTCTTTTAATACACTTTTTAGTTTCTGGAACGGTCTTAACGAAAATACTTAGAATTTAGCTTAAACACGATTCTGCATAAAATATGGAAAAAGTTTTAGTTTCAAGAGTTTTCATTCCGGTTTAAGCCAATTATTCAGAAAAACGTCCATGAGAAAATCGATCGCAATTTCTGCCTTTACCCAGTTTCCCTAAAGAAATTGTAACACGAAATGGAATCGGTCTCAAAATATTAATTGTGTCATACTAGTATAAAAAACCAAACCAAACCAAAAAAAAAATAATAATAATAAGAGGAAAAAAGAACGCAAAAACACAATCGAGGAGTACCTGAAGAAACGAAGGTGAGTTGATACTCATACTAGCATAAACTAGCAAATAAAAACCAACGCAATTAGGGGATTTTTCGTCTTCAAAAAAAAATCAGCAATGTCGGTGACTCTTGGTTTATCGATGAAAATCTCCGACATAGACTCTCTGAAGTCACGTGCTATTTTCTGAAGCCCAGGTATAGAAAAATTACCTTTTCACGCTACTGTATATATGGAGGTATAGAAGGGGATAACTCTTGGCTAATTGATGTTGATTGCAGCGTGGGCAAAACCCAACAAATGAATCAGAAGTTATTAAATTTGATGAAGCCTGTCGCTTTGTGGTTAACGTTGATATTTTCTCAAATTAATTAAAAAATAAATTCGATTAATCTGTGTTATAGACTAATTGAATAAAGGTTTTCAATTTAGTTTAATTAACGTTTCTATCCATTTATCTATTAACGTGTCTATAGGCTCATCGATCGACTTTTAAAAACATAGCCTAGTCCTGCAACGAGTCAAACAAGTCAATAAAGTTATATTTGATACTATAAACAATAATACAGGACCAAAAAATATATAATCCTTAAATTTTTATATATATACATACAAGGAGCATCATCTGGGAAAGTCTCCGCATTAATCACTGGTAACATGTTATCAGGACCCATCACATTTCGACCACTTCCTATGAGCATACAATGTGGGTGAGTTATGAGATGAGATGCCAGAATGCCATACTGAGTTATTTGAATGCGTTTATGGTGGCGCTTGTGCTAGGGGCAAACCACTTATACGCCAGTAAATAAATGTGCAGATAAGGAAAAGACCGTGACAAATTTTAGACGTGGTTTGATTTTCATGGATTGTTGTTTTTCTCCCCCCACACAGATAAATAAAGTGCTCAACCTCACCCCTGTGATATAGTGTGGTATTAGCTCTAACATGTAGCAGGAGATTATAAGTGGAAAAGAATATAGTTACCCAGCGGGAAAGAGAAGCCTTTAGGAATGCATTCTAGAAGCATTGCTGCAAATAATTATTTTTGAATAACCTCACTTTTTTTACATTGTTCTCCTATGGAGGAAAAATATATATGTAAGTATAATCCAGTTATTTACCTTCCCAGCGGGGAATTGAAGCGCTTTTGAACAGATTCTGAAGCGCTGAAAAGGAATACCAATGCGCTTCATATTTCATATTCCAGTTCCTTTCCTTTTAACACAGGCATGTCATCAGAGCGAAACGCTTCTATTTTGTTGTTAAAAAAGCGCAATTGAAGCTGGGAAATTGAAGCTGGGAAATTGAAGCTGTTAGGAAGCTCCTGAAGCTTTCATGACCCATAGTATAAATATTACCGATATTTTGCTGAAATCTAACCCATAATAATTTTTCAGTTTCAATAATAAATTTTTAAAAAATTTGCTGAAATACATTTATTAAAATAATTATTCCAACAGCATTAATTCAATATTAAAATTTCAAATTTCACAACTGACGCGGTTTTACAAAAACCACAAATTTCACAACTAAGAGGAATAAGAGAAAATTTGAGAAAAATAAAGCGAAAAATGGGAGTATAGAGTGCGTGCTTCCAGAGAGCTTCCATAACATATAAATTGGAAGCGCTACATTCTTGCATAAAAAAATGTCAAGACCAAGAGGGTACATCCCACGCTGAAACCGAATATGACAAGAAAAAAAATTTTTAACTAGCAATTTTCCCGTAAACACCCCCATACACCCCCTTCTGGGAGGTTAAATGTCAATTTTCATACAAAGCCGAGTAGGGTGTGTATTCTTATGTTTTCTGGGCCTCTAAGAACGAATAAGACTACCAAAAATGAATTAGACCCTCTCGTTACCCCCTAGCGTCACTTTACCACCCCATACACCCCTTTATGGGGGTTGAAATGTCATTTCTCATACAAAGTCGAGTGGTGTGTGTATTCCTATGTTTTCTAGGCTGCTGTAAACAAATAAGACTACCAAACATTAAGCCAACCCCTCGTCAACCCTCGTAAACCCTCAGCACCCTTCCCCACTTGCATGCACGCCCTTATGAGGCTTGGAATGGAGTTTCCTCCAACAGATGCTTCTAAAAAACTGAGAAGTGAGATTTGAAAGATGAGTTCTCGATAGATGATCCATGGTGAACCCCCATAAAGGGGTGTATGGTGGTGGTAAAGTGACGCTAGGGACAAACGAGGGCTCTAATTCATTTTTGCTAGTCTTCTTCGTTCTTAGAGGCCCAGAAAACATAGGGATACACCCTCTACTCGACTTTGTATTAGAAAGGACATTTCAACCCCCATAAAGGGGTGTATGGGGGTGGTAAAGTGACGCCAGGGGCTAACGAAACGGTCTAACTCATTCATTCACACCTCACTCGACTTTGTATGAGAAGGGGATTAGGGGGTAACGAGGGGTCTAATTAATTTTTGGTAGTCTTCTTAGTTCTTAGTGGCCCAGAAAACATAGGAATACACACCCTACTCGACTCTGTATGAAAATTTACATTTCAACTCCCCGAAGGGGGTAGGTATACGGTTGTGGTAAAGTGACGCTAGGGGGTAAAGAGGGGTCTAATTCATTTTTGGTAGTCTTCTTCGTTCTTAGAGGCCCAGAAATCGTAGGAATACACACCCTACTCGACTTTGTATGAGAATTGACATTAAAACTCCCAGAAGGGGGTGTATGGGGGTGGTTACGGGAAAATTGCTAGTTAAATTTGTTTCTTCATTGTCATATTCAGTTTCAACGACCCTAAAAACGGGGGAGTAGGGGGCTGTTCCCTCTGGGTCTTGACATTTTTTTATTTTTGTGTGCCTGTGAATTGATAAATTTAATGTATTGGCCACGACAACGTTCAGCAAAACAAAAATTATGTCAAACTCATATAACCAACAGTCCATCAATAACCCTTCCCTTATCTACACGAAGAGGTGTTCTTCTTCTTTGATGGCTCTACAGCCCAATTCGAGCCTTGGCCTCCATCAGCTGCTTCCAGTTCCTGATGTTGAGGATTTTTGCTGCATCAGTCTTAACATTGTCTTCCCACCTTGATCGTGGTTTGCCAACTGGTCTTTTGCCATCTGGTAGTAAATTCAAGGCTTTTTTTGGTATGGACATGGCCGGCCCAACGTAAACGCAGTAGCTTGTCAAGTACACTCTTTGTATAGGTCGTACAATTGGTGATTGTCGCGTATTCTCCATGCATTGTCTTCACTGATTGGGCGGTATATCCTTCGAAGAACCTTCCTCTCAAATATATCCATCTTTTCGGCGGATTTTTGGGAGATACTTCATGCTTCACACCCGTACGTAGCTACTGTACGTATGATCGTTTTGTAGATTATAAATTTCGTTTTTCTGTGGATGTCTCTGGATTTCATTACTGGCGGCAGTAGTGAGAAGTATGTTCTATTTGCGGCATTAATTCTTTTTTGAACGTCTATCGTCTTATCGTGGTTGGTACATTTGTTTCTCTGGTGTCATTCATCGTTATGTTGTAGACGAGGTTCAGGTACATGTCTGATGCTTTCATTTTCGTTCAGCAGCTCGCTAAAAAATTCCTTCCATCTTTACTTTACATCTTCGCTGCCTGTGACTATAGTGCCTTCTTTTGTTCTACATATACCGGAGGAGGTTTTGAAGCCTTTATTGAAGAAGTACTTCTTTGTATGCTTCCCGTGTTTTGTTTTGTGCAAAGTTTTCCTCTGCCCTCAGGATGTGATTGTTGTCTTTTCTTCTTCCTACGCAAGAGGTGTTAAAGACAGAAAATCTAAGGCCGACTTATTACAACTTCTGTTCGCCTGAAATTCCCCTGTTCTCGACACATCCGCACCATCTACTGCTCATGTGTTCCGCTCACTCAATGGAGACTGTTTTCTACAGAACCCGTGAGGTATATAGGTGCCTCAAAGACCTTGATGTTAACAAATTCACTGTCCTTAACAATAAAGACATGAGCCTCACGTCTAGCTAAATTCTTTGCGCTATCTAACTTCTCCGACTCTTGGAAATTTTCACATGTTCAACCCATATGTACCGAAAAAAATGACTCAAAGGCTTGTGGGGTACCTAGAGCTCAACCAAACTCTAGATGAAAAATAGTAACGCTTCAGACAAAAGAAGGTCAGTCGGAACATTTTAGTGTGTCTGAGAGAACGCCTCAAGCAAAGTATACATCGATTTGGAGAATCCGGCTCGGTTGCTCTAGGTAGGCTTTTGATTTGGCACCCTTCTTTGTTGGCTAAACTCCAAGGTATTGGCAATGGCTCGGTTTTTAGAGTTTTCTTTCGAACCGTTCAATGAAGGTAGTATTGCATGGCGTCCAGACTCACCCGAGTAAAAATAAAAAACGTCCTTATAAAGGGCGAACACCGCCCGCTTGGCTTTTTAAGGGGCATATGATGGCCGTAGAGTTTTTAACTATAAGCACATACGGCCTTACAAGGGCCAAAGTTGACCAAAAGATTTAAAAGGCCAAGTACTGAGCTCTAGAAACGGGCATTCGACGGGAAATTTGAGCCAAAAAAAGAATCTGCACCAAATGTATTGTTGAATGTGTTTTATGGGAACTTCATCATTTTCGTTATGTACAATGGTTCTTTCGATTTATCCTACTGAAAGATATCGATGCACAAGAGAAACGAGCTCGCCAGTCGTCGGATTGTTGTACGTGAAGTGTGTTGTGCGTGTTGATTTATATTTTAGTGGGAAATTTTGTTATTTAACGGCTTGAAAAAAAACACCACCGAAAAAAAATCAAACATTTAATTGCAGTGAAATATATGTATTCTCTTATAGGAGGGCGAATATCCACGTTGCTGCCACTGTACCACCGTCGTATACCCGTAATAGCAACCATACGGCCGCCGTACCACCGTCATATGCCCGTTATTGGAACTGTAAGGCCGTTGTTTCACCGTCAATCGCCCCCTGTACGGCCGTACTGTCCTGCAACGAGCCTTCTGTTAACCGCCAGATGGCCGAGGACTATGTTTCAATCACAGTCGGCATTTGCCCGTTCTAAGGTCATCATTTAATTTTACTCGGGCAGCCCCACACCATCTCTGTCAGGGTAACACAGGAGTCAATTTTATCACTCACTCTTTTTCTAATTTAAAAAATGACCTACTTACTCCCTGTACCTCCGAACCCACTTCGCTGATGACAGTACCTACTTTACGTTACTCATACGCCTTCGATAATGCAAGACAAGCACGGGCCAGACCCCGTCATGCCTGAGTCAATCAATATCGACATTGAACTCATTCTTAATTGGGACCCCCAGAATCGTGCTGAATTTAATGCGTGCAAAACGAAGTAGTGTCTTATTTCCAATCAAATCTGGCACATCTCTTCATCCGTGTCAGTGAATGGTGTAGAAATAATGGCTGATCAATCCCTTAATATCTTAGGCGTGCCATTATCCAAAGACTGGTGACGGAAGTCAGTGCCTTAGATTTTTTAATAGTTGCAAGTCCCTCCCCCTTATCGAAGAAGACGTCCTTTACTCAATGACCAATCTTTTGAGCCACCGTAGGAATGAATGTACAGAATTGTATTGCTACTATCAAAGCGATTACTCCACTGAAATAAACGCTCTGCTGCCTCCGCGGCAGTCTTATGCCCGCAGATTGGCCAACTTGACTCATTCCCTCTGCCTTCAGCCCCTCTTCATGTCACTAAAAAAACTAGAAATTCGTCCATAAATAGAACAACCCGACTGAGGAACAACCTAATTTCCGAGTTCAATCATAGTAAGCGAACAGGCAATTTAGCTGTAAAAAAGTAGACCACAATCCACAAGTCCACGGTTCGATTCTACCCTGTGGCATGGTCCTTACACTGGAAACCCCAGAATATTTTTTCCATGTAAATTTAACACACTAAACACTTCATAAGCGTGTAAATTCGGCTAATCGTGTTAAAATACTGCGTTCAACAAACATTCAACGTGGCAGACACGTGGCGCGGCAGACACCTTTCTATGAGAGCATTCACATTTATAGTAACGCGGCTCCACAGACAAAACGTTACTACACTGGAAACCCCAGAATATTTTTTCCGTGTGAATTTAACTTACTTCACACTTCATAAGCGTGTAAATTCGGCTAATCAATCAATGATTTTCTGCTAGAATATTTTTGCTTTAAATAATCTAATCAATTATAAAATTGCAGAAAATAATAGAATTTTTTTAATAAAATTTGCGGCGGCATCTATTAACAAATTATTTAATTACAAAATTGTTTTGAATGAACACTCCCTACTAATACGTTATTTAGTGTTAAAATATCTTGCTGTGCCTTATACATTATATTTTTGACATTAGCTTTACAGAAGGTAAGTTTTTCTTTACAAAATATTAATAAAAACTAATTAGAGGCGTAGAAAAATTATGGTCTGCAACACGTTTTGAATGGCACATTCCGCACTCGTGGACCGCTAGCCTCGCCTTCGGCTCGGGGGCCAAACTTCCACTTGTGCGGCATATGCATCATTCCAAACTTGTTACAGAATGAATATACTATTACACGCTATAGAAATTGTAACGTTTTATCGTTCTACGTCTTAAAGCTGTGAAAATCAAACATTTTTTGTCATTCCACACACTTCACTAAATTAACACATGAGAGGATAACTTAAATGAAAGTTATGACAGCATTTAAACACTCAATGACCAGAGAACTCAACGACCTCTCTTTACAGTCAGTCAGTAACAAAAGGGCGTCGAGACGAAGGGCGTCAAACATTTTAAGCTTACGGTGACGATTTTTCTAGGTGTGCTCCCCGCAAATCGATGCTAAAAAAGCTTCACTCAAAAGCTCCAAAGTAATACTTATTTGGTGTGTTAAAAACACACGCATTAAGTGTTTTAAATTTACACACTTTTCGCGTGTTAAATATTAACAAATTTCAATCGCGTAAAAAGTGACTCCAAATGCGGTTTAAAATCACACACTTGGGTTTGCAGTGTATAAATGTGAATGCTCTCATAGAAAATGTATTGAACAAAATTTTTCGTGTCTGCCGTGCTACGTGTCTGTCACGTTGAATATCTGTTGCTATGAATCGACTTTAAACCGTGTTAAAATAATGCGGTTAAAAAGACATATATGTAAAAATCACACACGTGCAGCGCATAATATTTCTTACACAATAAATAAATTGTAACGTTTTATCATTTTACTTCTTAAACGTGTGAAAATCAAACATTATGTGTCATTTCACACACTTGACTAAATTAACACATATATGAGGATAAATTAATTGAAATTTATGACAGTATTCAAATACTCAGTGACCAGAGAGCTCCACGACCTCTGTTTACAGTCAGTCGGTAACAGAAGGGTATCGAGGAAAGTCATTGCAGTTTACATCAAAACTTTTAAGGTTACGGTGACGATTTTTCTAGGTTTACTCCACGCAAACCGACACTAAAAAACCTTCACTCAAAAAGTCCAAAGTAATACATATTTGGTGTGTTAAAAACACACGCATTAAGTGTTTTAAATTTTAACACATTTTTCGCGTGTTAAATATTAGCACATTTTAAACGGGTGAAAAGAGACTACACGATTTTACAAGCGAAATGCGTTTTAAAATCACACACTTAGGTTTGCAGCATCTTCTCTCCTCCTTCTCTGCTTCTATTCAATATTTTCATCTTGGACGTGTCCCAGAAATTAGAGAATATCCGGATCGGATAGTGTCACCAAGTTTCAAACTGACGTATCCTTAATTCAATCGAAACTCAATGCATTACAAGACTGACTACCAATATAGGTATTACACCTTAACACCAGCAAATGACAAGGAATTACCTTTTCTCGTAAATATAACCCAGAGCGTCATTATTATTATCTCAACGACAAGGTGTTGAATCATGTCTATCGAATTGTCTATCTGGGGGTTGTCCTGGACAAAAAACTTAATTACAACAAACTTTTGACTTTATAAAAAGAAGAACTACAGAATTCGACAAATCTGGTGATTTTGAATCGACTCTCGTGGCTTAGATAGCTTTTTGCTATGGGAGGGGATATGATTTAGTATATTTTGATTGATCAATTTCAGAAGGATTTTCAGAATTTAATGCATCAGAACCGGGTGTTTTCGCGGTTGTTTCTGCAGATGATTCTGCATTTCTATGGTTTTCACCGTCTCAAGACTTGCCGAATGGTTTTATTGGCAGTAAAAATTTCTTCATTCCGAGATAATAAACAAAACAATTTTAACACACCTTTGCAATTATAAATTAGAATAAATTTAACAATTGAGGACCCCTGTTCTTATAAATAAAATGCTAAAATATATTTAAATGCACATTCATGTGAAGGTTAAGACTACAATATCATATGGGTTTTTTATTTAAAAAAATACACAATTAAAACTATATTTTTTTTATTATTTGTTTAGAAGTAGGCCTTTTTGATCGGGATTGTGAGAAATACGACCTTTTGATTAGTCACATCAAGAAATAAGCCTTTTTAAATAGAATTTTGGAAATACTTGCAGTGAAGTTTTTCGGGGTTCTGTTAAAAGCAAAAATCCTTTTAGCAAGATTTTTATGTTCACCTATCCACTCCTAGTATAACTTTGAGCTAAAATTAAATTTTCTATTGTTTTAGGGTTCTAATACCAAAGTAAGTGCCAAAGTACCAAACTACCAAATAAAACCAACTTTAACATCAAAATTTGCTAATACATATCTTCAAAAATAAAGGCCGCAACACAAAAATTGCTGAACATTATTTATAGGAAATTGTCCGTGCTTTCCAATTTTGGAAAAAAAATATTGACTAACTACGTATTTTTGGGGAAAAAGGTAGTTGAAGTTGATAGTTTTGTTAAAAATAACAAAATTTTGAATTTGATGACTCTGGAAGGTGGTAGGGTAGAACCTTCACTTTTACATTTCTAGATAGGTGGGAGTATTCTGCGTGCAGTGCAGTTTCTAGTTTTTTTAAATAAAATATTTTAGTACGGTGAGAGTATTTTTCTAAAAAAACACACTTCCTTATAATCCATTAACTAAATCTGATATAAAAAAACTGATAATATATTTGAAATCAGCGTCAAAAACTAGTTTAGAATGATGTTAAAATATTCCATGTAATTCCAGTCATGCTGTTGAGCAGGGCCTTCCTTTCGCTTACAGTCACAATCATATGAAACGAAAATTCAGATCGATTTTATATGGAAAGTACGCTCAATTTGAATAAGTTTTTAAATCGATGGACTTTTATGCCATATTTTCAAAATAATTTTAAAATAAAAAAAAGTTGAAAACGGAAATACGCCCTTTTGAACAGACACTTCTCAATTATAAACTAGAGTAAATTAATGTTAACGCTCCAAGGAACGAATTCGAATTGTTGATTCGCCAGAGAAAATGAGTGTACTGTGTATTGTGCTCGATAAAATTGTATCGAGTTAGAACAATCTATGGCCATTCATACACGAGGGATCATGGTTCCGGAGCAAAAGCTTTTTTCGGGCAAGGGAGGCGTGGGGAGATGCAATAAGTGGAGAGTTTCGTGCTCCGGTGGAGACTTTTGTGCTCCTGCCTTTGGCCTGCGAACACGGAAAGCATGCACTCACACCAATAAGAAATCAATGCTTTGGCGATGAAAAAAAACTTTCAAACAGTAAAATTTGGTCAAAATTTGTATATAATAAGAAAAAACTTTTAATTATTGCGAATTCAAAGTGAGTGAATTTTTTAAATAAATTATTTCATAATAACAGCGGAAAAACTTCCATTTTGTTTTTAATAAAAATTTGACATCTCACTAATACGAACAAATATCACGTAGCAACACAAAAGCTGCTTCCATCACTGTTGCTCCGTGTATTTTCAGAAAACTTGCAGCAAAGCTTCTGGTTGCAGAACCATGGTCCCTCGTGTATGAATGGCCTATGAAGTGCAAAGCTTCCCGAGCTTATAACTTAAAGTTTATCATAATTTTGCCCGTAGAATCTTTTCTTGAACTTTAATATTTTTACTGACTCGGCAATTTTTATAAACTTCAAAATATTAAGAGGAATTAAATTGACAATCAAAGCCAAAAGTTAGTCCTATTTTTTAGGAAGCTCATATTTTGATACTCTACTACATTAAAAAATATTCGAAATATTAAATATTGAATAAAATATGCTCATAGCTACAAGTTATTTCACCCAAAATTGGAAAAACGATTAAATTTCTTTATCTATATATATAAAAGTGAAAGTATGTCTGTAAATGTTCAATAGACTCCGAAACCGCTCATCCGATTGGCCTGAATTTTTGTATATAGGGGTTTTCGGGTACGGCGGGTCTATTTTGCTCTATCTCGAACACTTCGGGTGGCTGTAGTGTACCGATATCCGTAAAATTCGAACTTTTGTATGGGAGGTACTCTTCGAATTACTGCTAAAGAGCTCAGATCTATATTATTTTGGTTTTTTCCGAAAAAAATACGATTCCCAAAGTTTCAGATCGATCGGTCCAAAATTTAAAATGGCGGCCAACACAAAATGACGGATTACCTTTTTCTTTGCAAGCCATTCGGTATGGGTATCAAATGAAAATTCATATCACCTGATTACTACTATTGGTTTATGGGTGCAGCATAGGCGCACCGGGTCCCAGCTAGTTTATTATAAAGTTAAAATGTTGGGTATTTAGGAACCGAGGTGCCACTATTGGCTCATTGTATTTACTTTTCATGTGCTCGATCTGTCCACAATTATAGTGAGCGTCCTTTTCGTGGCTCTTGATTGGTCGGCCTGCTCGAAGCACGGAAATTATACAATACTTAAATGCACAGCCGTCACCAAAACATCTAGATGATTTTATATAATTGCGCAAAAACAAAATTGCACATTACATAATGCCAAAAGAGGTGCTGGTGCTTAAGAAATTTCATATATTTAAATACGTAGATACGAAGACTTTTATTCAATTCTATTATAATTTTCGTAGGCTCATGGGGGGGGATTGATCCCCTTGATCCCCCTTAATTTTATCCTGCCTCAACGAAATAGGACCACCATTACTTATGCAACTCCATCATTACTTATGCAACTAAAAATCAAAACGCCTAGCGGATGTTTAATTGTTTCGACAAGGCACTCCTTTCTATATCGTTTCTCTACTGGTGCAGGTGCATTTTGTTTTTCTTTAATAAGTCAGATTTCTACAAAAATGATATTTTAACTACATCGAAAATTAAGACTAATACCTTATAAATTTTTATGTTTCAACAAACCACTGAACAGTAAAATATAAGGTGATGCCCACCTTGCTGAATACGTAATCGGTACTCGATTCTTTACTCATATGAGTATTCGGCTTTTGATTCTACTCATATCAGTAGTCGATACTTTTGACCAAGTACTTTTACTCATATCATTACTTATAGGGTGGAATCGAGTACTGAGTACAATTTGCATTCAAGGCGGAATTCAAGCTAACTGCAAGTTTATCTCAGTCGTGAATAATTTCCATATAAACGCTTTTCACATAATATGTACTTTTCTGCTTCAATTAGGGTGAGTTTAGGGACGTTTAAAGGCTTTAAACCCCCTAAACTCTTCTTAATTAAGGCAATTACATCCCAAACGCAAATATCTTTTATAACATTTGTATGCTCTTCTCTCTGTTGCACGAACGTGGATTCCAGACAGAGATAAATACATACAAATTTCTGTGTGATAAGAGTTCCAATTTGCGTTGTGAGTTGTAACCGGGCTTTTATAGTAGGTTTGAATTTACATCCCATCCCGAGTAGAAATCAGACTCGCCCGTTCTTAGCCCGCAACAGGCACGGATAGTATAGAAACGCTTGCATGGGACCAGGAACAAGCACGGTGCGCCTGAGCAAAATACTACTTTTTGAGCAGGCTCGAAGGGCGTAGTCCAAAAGAGGAACGGTACGCTCACACTTTTTATACTAAAGAGAGTAAAATTGAGACTTCAATAAATAAAGGGTACTATTAGGCATACTCAATAGACCGGTTCTCGCTCAATTGTTTATGTCAAGCATCATTAGACGTGGTTAGTACTTAGTTGGGGGACCGCTTGGTAAAACGAGACTCGCGTTTGGAATGATCGATTACGACTACATTCATATCTGTTACAGAGGGGGGCATACCTTTGGCGAGCGCATTTTTAGATTTTCATGCCTGAAGTGGAAGCGTGCATACACGTGTGATAGGCGCATCTGTTCACTATGGGTGTTTTTACACGGGATGTAAACTACATTGGCATTTGTTAGTTGCAACAGAAAATCGAGTAATGCATACGCTAAGACAGTCCGCAGAAACGTTCAAAAAGTAGGTAATCATCGATTCTCAAGGAATCGAGTAATTTCGAACGAGTAAAAAGTACTCATTGAGTAATTTTCTTTCGATTACACTCATGAGTATTTAATCGAATACTCTCCACCGATTTTGGACAACAGACATTTATCTACTTACCTTTACAACTTCTACCAATTTCTTTCCGTTTCAAATAATTGTAAAGTCAACTTCCCACAAACCTTTATCCGTCTTTAAATATGAAGGTTTTCTGATAAAAAGTCTTTAAGAGTGCGTTTAATTAGATGACCTACTGCAAATAAATTTAAACGTTTCGATCCAACGTTACCCCCGAGCAATTAGACTTTCTACCTAATACTGAATCATCTGATACTTACACTGAAATAAGTTTCAAATTAATTTGACCCTTCAACAAAAAGTCAGTACATTTCAAGTCGAACAATTGAGTTAACTAAGTACGAAGGGTCGAGTTCAAAACTTCCAGTTCATCACACACTAAATTACACCAACAGAAGCCAGCTACCAACCATCGCAATCTAATCTATTATAAATTGCCCGTAACTAATTTTCGTGCAAATAATTAAATATTGACCGGCAAAACCCGCATTTCTTTTACGCAAAAAAAAAATAGAAAGTAATTTTATTACTCAATTTCCCACGACACTGCTCCAATTTTAAGTATTTCACGTGTAAGCAATTAAACGCTATTTTCCAGCTTAAACATCTCAAGAAAATAAAGTATAAATGTGGTCGCGAAATGCGATACTGTATAAGAGTACATATGTATACAGGGTTAATGTTTAAACCAGGTAAAATCTGTTAACAGTGACGAAATGCAGCATTAAGCATAAATCACAACCCCCAAATAACATATCCAAACAATGAACTTGACACGCGATGTGTTAATAGCGGCTGCTGAAGGGAAAAGTGCTTTGCTCAATAGAGGCAATTATTTAGGCAGCGTTAATTCTGTGTAATCTTATGACCATGAATTTGTGCGGATGTCTCCCAGGTTTTGGTATGTGATCAATAATGCAATTAAAGGTGTTTAAGAGTGGAGCGTAAATTAATTGGAATGGAGTTGTTCAGATTTGAAATGGTGGAAGTATTTGGACAATAAGTGTACATTATATATGCTTACATTCTGCTCTTCAATTTTATGGGAAACTAAAGGGGTGTATATGCTACTGATACTAACTACATCGGTTCCGCAGTTGGAATTTTGTTTCTCTTTTATCTGCGGGCCACGATTCCAAGGCGATGTCATACAGTCTGAAACTTAGGGATTAAGGCACTCGACTACCATCCTAGAGGTCTGCGGTTCGATTCCACGCAGTGTCATGGCCTTTGTCTTTCTACCTCTCCCGACCAGATAATATTCCTTCTTTGGTTTGTTCCTTCATTATTGTAATTCTCTAACCATTTTCCATAAGCATAATAAGCGATGAAGCCTCTCCTGTTCCAAGGCGCTATCTCTAAGCTTGTCACCTTACGGTGCAATTTCTAGTAGAAAGCTTAGTTCGAATCGTAGAACAGGTTTGCGGTTATGGAGCAGTCAGAAGGGTGTTGAAGGAGTTGGCGATGAACAATGCCTCTCTGGGATGTTGTACGAATTCGGAAATACGTAGTAGCGAGAGAAATTTGTCAGGCTTGCTACATTCCTACAGTAGTTGAAAGGATCGAATGTGTAGCAAACGGTTTTCTCCTTTGGTCTTTGGCACTGAGTTGCTCTTTTGTCGGCGTAAAGCCGGACTTTTTGTCATTTATAATAGAGTTTATCCTTCTAGCTCAGAAGGTACACTTCTCAGCTGGGCTGAGAAACGGGCCGCACTTATGTGCAGGGACCGAACCGGCCGAGAGCACCCAAAAAGGTATAAGAAGAGAAACACCGCATAGCGAGCATGCGACCGAAAATGCGAGCTCCTTCTCGACCCTCCCCAGCATTCCGGTACCGAGCCGGTCCGGTCCCTGCACACAAACGCGGTCACATTTACCACTGCACAGTGGCTCAGCTAAGACATGCAAACACAAAAAAAAACAATGCAACATTTAAGAGCACAAAACATCAAGCAGAGAAGCGTGCAAAGACAATCAAAAAGTGGGACACGCAGGGAGTCACGCCACATTAAAAAGAGTCCTTTTAAGAACATCTTCTCTGGTTTGCATGCAAAAAGCACTCGCATTTTTGTTAACATTTATAAGCATGCGGTTAACTGGTTCGTACATCCTATAATTGGTGTTAGAGGAATTAATGTACAAGAGAGGTGGACCTCTCAGGTTGTAGTTGTTCACTCTAAACACAACCTTCTATATTACAAGCCATGAACAAGGAAAATATTGAGAGCAAATTTCTGCTCAATCGGACCACAACTCGGTGAAATCACGTTATGTTGTTAGTGTAATTTGGAGAATTTGGGATAATTTGGTGGTCCGATTCTCTCAATTGAGATTCTTGTTCATGGCTTGTAATATAGAAGGTTGTGCTCTAAATGACGTACGGGTTCGTAGGAAGCCTGAGTCAACTTTGTCATTCAACAAACGATGAACGAATATAAGGTCAGCGACCTCTCGACGCTTATGGAGCGAGCTCAAGTTGAGCAATTTAAGTCTGTTCCCATAAGGCGGAAGAATAAGTGGGTCATCCCACGGGAGGTGACTGAGTGCAAAACGGACGAACTTCCTTTGAACCGATTCGATTTTATCGATATGGGAGGAGTAGTAAGGAGACCATACCTGGTAGGCGTATTCAAGCAGAGGCCTAACTAAATATATGTATAAGTGTTTGGAGATGAGGGGGTTGTTGAATTCCTTGGACCATCTTTTTATAAATCCCAGGACTGAATTGCCCTTGGAAGAGATATAATTGATGTGGGTGGAGAAATCCAACTTACTTTCTAACCTAACCCCAAGATCGATAACAGAGTTAGTGCGGGAGATCTTGTTATCGAGAAAAATATAGTCATAAGTTATAACGCCACGTTTTCTACAAAAAGTCATGACCTCACATTTACTAATATTAAGGACCAGGTTGTTGTTGGAACACCAACAATAGAAGGTGTTTAGGTCTGCTTGCAGAAGTTTGCAATCCTCAATACTCCTTATGTGGCGGTACAGTTTGATGTCGTCGGCATAAATAAGGATTTTACAGTGCCTTAGCAGGGTAACAATGTCATCGATTGATAAAATAAAAAGAAGAGGACCAAGATCACTTCTTTGCGGGACACCAGAGGACGCTTCGATGTTTTTAGATTTGACTCCGCGGAATAGAACCTGATAGGTTCTGTCGGCTAAGTACGATTGGAACCATACCACCAGGGCATGCGGAAAGCCTAATTTTTTTAGTTTTAGAACTATAATAGAGTGAGAGAGCTTGTCGAAAGCTTTACTGAAGTCTGTGTAAACACAGTCAGTTTGACAGCCAGTGACAAAGCCTCGAACAGTGTGAGAAGAGAACTCTAGTAAATTAGTAGTGGTGGAACGAGCTGCAAGAAAGCCATGTTGGTTAGTTGAGATAAGTCTCTTGCAGATAGGGGCGATAGCAGAATAAATGATAGATTCGAAGAGTTTTGGTATACACGATAACTTCGCAATTGGTCTATAATTAGTTATTTCGTTCTTACGACCTTTTTTATGGACGGGGATTATAAAAGAATTCTTCCAAAGGGTTGGGAAGCACCCCTTATTTAGGGATTTTTGAAATAAACATAGGACAGGAGATAGCAGTCCTGCACAGAATTTTAGAACAGCAGGAGGGACACCATCAGGGCCGGACGAAAAATCTTGTGGAAGATCATTTATATGTTTCAAGATATCTTCCCTAGTTATAGACAGAGATAAGTTTTGAGCCGCTTGTATCGTGTTGATATGTCGAAAATTGTCTTCATCAGGTTGGAAGACAGGAGACGAGAAAGATTTGCGAAAGAACGATGCGAACTTGTCGCAAATCTCGGATGGATTAGAGCTAACAGAGTTCTCGTATTGCATGGTATCAGGGTAATTATCAGCCTTTTTCTTAGACTTGATAAATTGAAAAAATGTTCTGGGATCACCATACAGTTTACCTTCCATGTTACTGAGGTACTCCTTATAGAGAGCTTCGGAGAGAGCATGGAATTGGTCATAGCAATTGAGAAATGCGGAGAAACTCGCAGTGTCTTTCCTCTTCAGGTAGGTTTTCCAGAGTTTATTCTTCAAGTTTTTGGTATGTCTCAACTCATTGTTGTACCAGGGTGGGGATGATCTGGATGGCTTAAGAGGCTCAATAGGTATACAGGATGCGAAGGTTTCATACAAGACGGAATAAAATCTTGATACGTCGTCATCCAGCTCATTAGAGGAAAACAAGGTATTGAAATCGATGGAAGTGAGCTTGGATGACAGTACTTCAAGGTTGCCTTTTTTGAAGTTGAAGGTAAAGGTTTGTTCCTCCGGGATTAGCTTATCGGTAAAGGCAAAACAATAGCTCAGTAGGAGTGGTAATTATCAACAGGCGACAAGAAAATTGAGCTAGGCTCAACATACATGTTGCCTGAGTCGGTAAAGAATATGAGATCTAACCGCCTTCCTTCCCGAGTTTTGGTTAGACTATACATACATACATACATAACGCTCCTTTAATCCCTCATGGGACATAGGGCGAAAACAGTTGCCCTCCAGCGCGACAGCTCTTAGCTCTGACCAGGATCTCCCGGTTATGGCGGCCTCTGTTAATAGGGTTCTCCTCCAAGTTGTTCTAGGTCTTCCGACGTGTTCCTTGCGGATTCCAGTCGAGGGCCTGTTTGGCTAGATTGTCGTTTTCGCGTCGCAAGGTGTGGCCAATCCAGTTCCATTTCCTTCGCCTGATTTGGCCGTCTATCCTTTCTTGGCCGGCACCGTACCATAGCTCTTCATTTGTAATTCTATCTTGCCAGCGGATTTTTAGGCTATGACGTAGGCATCTATTGATGAAAACTTGTAGGCGCCCCGTGATGGATTGGGTGACTTCCCATGTTTCGCAACCGTACAAAAGAACTGCCTTAACGTTGGAGTTGAACAGCCGCAATTTGGTGTTAATTGAGATCTTTGTTGATCTCCATATGTGAAACAAGCATGCATATGCGCTTCTTCCTTTATTTATTCTGGAACTGACATCTTCTTCTGTACCGCCGTTTTCGGTAATAATACTACCGAGGTAACAGAATTTATCTACCAGTTCCACGTCGCGGTTCTTTAGCGCTGTTCGTTCAAGGGTGTTTGCATTTATCCGCATTTCTTTGGTTTTAGTCGGATTTAACCTTAAGCCTGCTGAACTACTTTCTGTTGCCAAATTGTTTACCATGTTTTTGAGGTCCTGGTGGCTGTGGGCGAGCAAACAGATATCATCCGCGTAGTCGAGATCCTTAAGGCGGTCTAGCAATCCCCATTGAATGCCACCTGTTCTACTATCTAGAGCGCTGACAAGGATGTCATTTATTACTATAAGAAATAGTAATGGTGAAAGTAGGCATCCTTGCCGTACTCCTGAGCTCACTTCAAAGCTGTCGGATAATTTTCCATTATGGAGAACTCTGCTTTTGGAATTGTTGTAAAGAGCTGTTATTAATTCTATTATTTTATTCGGCAGTCCACGTTGCCGTAGTGCCTGCCATATAAAGCTCCTATTGACCGAGTCGAACGCTTTCTCATAGTCTACGAAAGCAAGGTAAAGGGGGGATCGGAATTCAGTAGACTGCTCCACTATGATTCTCAAGGTGTTAATATGGTCTATGCAGGAGCAGCCCTTTCTGAACCCAGCCTGCTGTCTTCTAAGCGTTCGATCTACTGCCTCTCTTATCCTAGATAGTAATATATGGGACAAGATTTTTCCCACCGTAGATAATAGACAGATGCCTCTCACATATTGTTAGGTCCCCCTTTTTTGGTATTTTGACTATGATACCTTCGCTCCAATCCTCCGGAAAGGTACAGGTGTTCCATGCTATTTCCAGGTTTGGCTGTAGCGCATCTGCTATGAGGCTTGAGTCGGCTTTCAACAATTCTGGCGGGATATTATCTTTTCCAGCTGCTTTACCATTGGATATTGCATGAATTGCGGTTACTATTTCTGTCTTGGATGGTGCACGAGTGGCGATTCTTATTGGCTGTGCATTGTTGTTATTTTCTTCAGGTTCCTGCGAAAAGGAACCATTCAGGGCGGCGAAGAAGTAGCCTGTCCATCTTTGGAGTTGCTCCTCGTCGCTGCACAACAGCCTTCCATCCGCACTCTTCACGGCATGTTTTTTAGTAGAGTCCTTTCCCGAGAGCTGTTTAGTAATTTGGTACAGCACCTTACTGTTGCCTGTGTTTGCCGCGTTTTCCGCCTTTTCTGCGACACTTCTCTTTACCTCCCGGTGTAGTTGGGAGTATTCCCGTTCAAGTTGTTGGCGTCTTTCCGGGTCGCTTGTAGAGTTCACGTTATTTTTGAGGGCCCTTCTGCGTTCTATTTTTTGCCAGGTTGTGTCCGAGATCCAGTGTTGCTGGTTTCTTTGGACATAGCCGATGCTTGTTTCCGCTGCTGTTATTATAGCGCCCTTTGTTGTGCTCCACAGGCACAGCTCTTCAATATTTGTGTCGTCAGTGAGGGTTTGCTGGTTTAAGATTTGTTGCAGATTTCCAGCAAATTCTCTCCTTTTAGTGCTCTTCCACAGAAGGTCTACGTTAAACCGTCTACGATTTATGGCATCTCGTTGGACCTTTCTGATTGCGCCGATTTTTAGGCGTATAGTTGCTACTATCAAATGGTGGTCACTTCCAGTGTCTGCGCCCCTAAAGCTCCTGACATCCTCCAGAATAGTTCGCCATCTGCGGCTGACGGCCACGTGATCTATCTGATTTTTCGTTCTACCATCGGGCGATACCCAAGTCTCCTTGTGTATCTTCTTGTGACAAAAGTAAGTTCCACCCACCATGAGTTGGTGGGAACTACAGAAGTCAACGAAAAGCTCACCATTGTTATTGGTAACTTGGCTTAGGCCTTGATTTCCAATTGTGTGTTCAAGGCCGGTGTTGTTGGGGCCGATCTGTGCCTTTAAGTCATCCGTCAAAACAATGATGTCTCCTCTTGGAATAGAGCGAAAAACCTCATTCAGTCGCTTATAGAACTCGTCTTTGATGTCATCTTCTGCGTCTTCAGTCGGAGCGTAGCATTGGACTATCGTAGTACTTCATAGCCTGGTACGTAGGCGCACGGTAATAATCCTCTCAGAAACTGGTGACCAGCTAATGCGGCTGGTCCTGGCTTCCTTGGTGAGTATTACCCCAACGCCATTCCTACGGTTTTCAGTTTCGTTTCTCCCAAAATATAAGAAGGACTCACCGTTTGGGCAGATATGTTCCCCCGCATCGGGCCAGGCGCGGATCTAGAATTTTATTTTGGGGGGGTCACGGAATTAAAAGTGGCGAAAAAAAATGTCTACTCCTAAGGGCCTATTTAGACGGTTCGCTCACAGGAGCATTCCTCACGAACTTTGTGGATTTCATCCACAAGTAGTGGGAGGTAGTGGGGCAGTGCCGCGGCTGGCATATGTGCAGGATGTGCAACTACACAGGGCCCCGTGATTTAGGGGCCCCGCTAACGAGGCGAGCGAAAAATTATTTTGGAATAAAAATCATTTGAATTCTTTATTTGCATTTTTACTTCATTGAGAATGGGCCATACAAATGAGTATTAGCCACAGAAATCAGCATATCAGCCATTATTCTGTCGACGGGATGGGTTTGTATGAAGAGAAATGCGCGAGCGAAATTTTGTTGGACTCTCCCCAAATCCCGCAAATTGCCTGGCCGCGGCACTGTAGTATAGTTGATGAGAGGTACCACCCCACCTCTCCCTTCATCCACAAAGTTCGTGAGGAACGTTCCTGGGAGCGAAGCGTCTAAAGAGGCTTTTTTAGGGACAAGCACAAAATTAACAAAACGAACAAAACTAACCGAATTTTCTCGTGGATTAAAAACAAACGTAGTCCGCTCAAATTAGTCAAAAAATCGCCGTTTTTAGGAAATTTTTCCCACAACTATGAGGTGCCAAGTGAAGTCTCTATTTTGTGGAGAACCTACCCGAGTAAAAATAAAAAACGGCTTTATAAAGGGCGAACACTGGCCGCTTGGCTTTTTAAGGGGCATATGATGGCCATAGAGTTTTTAACCATTTTTAATGGGAGCACATACGGCCTTACGACGGCCAAATTTGACCATAAGATTTAAAAGGCCAAGTACTGAGCTGTAGAAACGGGCATTCGACGGGAAATTTGAGCCAAAAAAAGAATCTGCACCAAATATGTTGTTGAATGTGTTTTATGGGAACTTCATCATTTTCGTTATGTACAATCTTTCTTTCGATTTATCCTACTTAAAGATATCGATGCACAAGAGAAACGAGCTCGCCAGTCGTCGGTTTGTTGTACGTGAAGTGTGTGGTGCATGTAGATTTATATTCTAGTGGGAAATTTTTTTATTTAACGACTTGAAAAAAAACACAACCGAAAAAAAAATCAAACATTTAATTGCAGTGAAATATATTTTCTTATAGGAGGGCGAATATCCACGTTGCTGCCACTGTACCACCGTCGTATACCCGTAAGGCCGTTGTTTCACCGTCAGTCGCCCCCTGTATGGTCGTACTGTCCTGCGACGAGCCTTCTGTTAACCGCCAGATGGCCGAGGACTATGTTTCAATCACAGTCGGTATTCGCCCGTTCTAAGGCCATCATTTATTTTTACTCGGGTACGCATTTTGGTGAAAATATCAAAGTTGGAGAGCATAAAATTACCTACAATTTTTCCCAACTCCGCATATTTTCGCCGATGGAGGCCGTTTTGCGCCATTTTTAGATTTTGAGCCGAAATTATGCATTTGTATGAAAAATTAAATGAAATCAAAGTAGTAGTTGTAGTTTTTCAACGGCCTTTCTTTGGACGCTTTGATTATCAACAGAGTCTGAAAAAAGGCGCAAAACGAGCTCTACAGTGAAGGCAAAATTTGCAAGAAATTTTATGCCTTATAACTTTGCTCTTTTGATATTTTGACCGAAAAAATTATAAAATTCACATATTTCTCAAAAACAACCTTTTTTTCGAACTGCGGGTTATGAAAATCATGCTTAGACAACACATAGTGTGAGTTCGGAAACGTCAAAAACTGCAGCAGCTATGCGGTCATACTGCAAATCAACTTGCAGTGAATTCGGAAACTCAGTCCGAGTCGTGTAAATGCAGCGTCAAAGCATCTTCAAGTTTTATGTGACGTTTCTGGACTCGTGATTGTATACGGAAAGCAGCAGTCAATATTTTAAAAGAAATAATGGAGAGCGCTTTTCAGTCTTAATTATAAATGTACAAATGAAATGAGTAACTCTAATAATTCTAATTTAAAAGAATATGTTAAATCTTAAATAAATGAAACGAAGTTAGAAAAACATTATTATATCCCATAAAGCAACTCCCCATAACACGGGTTTTTTCTCTTTCGGCTAGAAAACTCGAGTTTGTTATAGTCGAGTATTAATTAATAATTTTATTTCTAAATCCGACCAGTCCTTCTTTAGGTTTTTACAACGAAAAAAATTTTAATTATATAAAACTTCAGAATATAACAGAATAAAACCTACTCTGAAAAATCCACCTGAGAATCCATTTTTACAATCAGCAAAAGCAGCGCCAGTTTGTGCACTGCACCATCTGCACAACTTTGCTGCAGGGTTACGTTTATACTGCGTTTCCGAACTCTCAACCTGCTGAGCTGCAGAGCTTTCTGCAACTCGTTGACGTTTCCGGACATCTGATTTGCAGTATTACCGCAGTTTGACGTTTTCGAACTCGCCCATATTCTTCACTTGGCACCGGTCTCATAGCTGTGGGAAAAATTTCTTTAATTGTCCCTAATTTGAGCGGAGTAGGGCAGAAAACGTGCCCTAATGTGTTTTTGATGAAGGCGAGCCCTTTCTTGTGAGTGCAGCTAACTTCAGAGTTTACATATCAAAATACAATAGAAAGAGTATAGATCAATCTGTAGTTGACCTTGAAGGTCATTTTAAAGGTCGTTGCTGTAAATTGCAAAAAAGTTGGGTCGGTTTTGGACGTTTGGTTATTTTTTGTTTTTGTTTTTTTAGTTGGATCAATTTTGTTTTTTAAACAGCGAGCACTTTTGGGGGGGTCAAGACCCCGTGACCCCCCCCCCCTTAAATCCGCGCCTGCATCGGGCCATCTGGTCTCGCTGAGTCCCATGACCTTGATTTTATAGCGGTTCATTTCGTTGAGCACTTAATCCAGCCGTCCATCAGCAAGCAGAGCTCTCACATTCCATGTTCCAATTCGTGTCCTTGTTCGAAAAGCAAAGGTCGTCGTCACGTTGTCCATCCGGTTCCGGGGCGCGGGTTGCTAACTCTCATCCCAACCGACTTAAAACTCTGTTTTGTGGCGCAGAGAACTCGCCATTCGACCGTCTCGCGTTAGCTCCTTCCGAAGAAGTATTCCAGGGAGCACCGCGGCGAGGTGGGATTAGGACTTGCTAACAGAGCTGCTAGGTGTTCGTCTGCAGAGACTCTTCCCGGCTTTTGATAGAAATGACAAATCGGGTGCCACCACCTTCCGAGGTCTTTGTTAGCCGTTCGCCCCCTGAAGACTGTAGGTACCGAATAATCCTTTTATTGATAATGGTTTCCTTGGTTTTGGAAAGATTAGAGGTAATTGCTATTGGGCGGTAGTTGGAGGGACTGCTTGAGTCACCTTTTTTTGGTTTGAGTTGAAGATGAGAAAGATAGGGCAAAGATTTTGAGCAGAGATTTAGCTAAACGTGGGGCCCATATCTTTGGACGATGGGCGTACAATGTCACGGCAGGGACCACTTAATTTGGTAATATCAAGCTCTTTAAGGTACCTATATATGGACCTCATGCGTTGCCGTATAAGCCATCTGTTCTGCCTAGGCTTCACTAATTTGGTTGAATGGGGGAATGAACAAATGCATTACCAGCAGAGTTGACGTTTTTGAGGTAACAAATGTCCCAATCAGCGGACTGAAACAAATAGTAATCCCCAGCCAGTTGGCCTTCCATAGTGCCAGTGCCATACAGTGACTTCCAGAGCACGTTCGACTTTACTCATACAAACTAGATATTCTGCCCTCCAGTTCCAGAATCTACCGAGCCTTATTCCCTTCACAACCTCTGTGTCACAAACTCGTCATTGTAGTATTTCCGAACTGGTTCTTCCTCACATAAGCGTCCAATAATGAGTTAAAAGACTTCAAAGCGCTTTTTGCTGATCACCAGAGTCTGAAATTCATACCATCACCATCCTCTTCCACACAAGGAATTTCGATATCATTGTTAGACGTTTGGGTTTTAAGAACCTTCGCAAACTATAATAGCCTTTATTGACTTTTACCAGCCATGTGCGTATTACGGGTTCTGTGCTGATATTGGCTTATCCTAAGATAAATGAAAGATTGCACTACTTACGAACCATGCTTCTTATTCTTCGGACCACCAAGTACCTTGTTTTGCTTTCATTAATGTGCAGTTTCAGCTTTTGTGTCGTCCATTCGATCTATGTTAAAACGCCGTGTACAGATTTTATTTTGGGCTCTTTCAGTTATGTAGAGGTCAGTTGTGTACACCCGAATTTGAATGAATTCGTTGAGGATTAAACCTCTTGATATCACACCCAATTCTCGGATGCCTTTCTGCAAACATATAATGAAAAAGAGACAACCCACACTGTCGTCTTTTCCGAAATATTGATTGATCTGTAGTTGACAGTATTTTCGATATTTTTACTTGGGTTGGATTTTTACTTGGGTCAAGTTACATGAATTATATAAGTTTATTAAGGATCCTCAATTCTCTCATGGCTTCTTAGAGTTCTGCTGTGAATATGCTGTCATAAAGTCTATAAAGAGATTTTGGATTGAGTCTTGAGCTACATTACGTGGGCATTGGGGCATCGGGGTTAATGTTACTAGGATGTTACAAAGGAAATTGGTCGGCCATTGGAAATACTTAAGCAGGTTTTATTAGAAATAAGGCTTCAAATTTGAAGGGTTAAAATCAATTCGATTATAGCAACCATAATTAGAAATGAGTTGGACTCTTCTCTGCACTATCTTTGGCGGGTTCCGTTCCGCACCTCGTTCAACTTTGACAATGTTTGGACTTTTACTGATTTCATACAACTCTGAGTTCTATCTTTGCCTCCAGATGCCATCGACCTGTATTCCGAAGGAACGAAGGATTCTCCTTTCAAATTTTCCTACCAATGCTTCGTCTGCGTTCCTCAATGTCCACACTTCCAAACTATATAGAAGGACAGGCCTAATTAGTGTTCTGTAAAGGTGGGTATCCACCAAGAGTTTTGTCTCCGCACTATCTCCATACATTATCCGCCGAAATGTCTCCACCAAAATCGAAGTACGGAGATAATAAATGTTCGGAGATAAGAAGTGCGGAGACTACACACGCACCCCGATATTCCAGTGGATACAAAACGTATCCATTAAAGTATGTTCTGTGTCGGTGCGGATAACTTCTGCGGGGACTGTGCGCGGATAAGTAAATGCAGTGGATACTTGAAAAAAGACTTCGAAAAGTCTTAAAGTTGCTTGTTGAGGCCTATCTTTTGTTTTCCATTGAATATGGAAAACACAGAACATCTTAGGACAGACAAGGGTATTAGTAGAGGAGCTGGAACTTGAAAAAATCGTGTCGTCTCAATATTCTGCCGTTTGATTTCAAGTAATTTCAAACGTTTTTTATAATATGATATTTTTGTGAGAAGTGGACCCTTCTCGAGTTAGGTGGTGGGGGGGGCGTAAAAAGGGGTTAGAATTGAAAAAAAATTAGGTTCTAATAGGGCTAAATACTAGTGGCAGAAATTTTGACCATTTGCACCCTCCCCAAACCACCCCTAGCTGAAGTTGCCATTTCACCCCACCCCACCAAATGTCAATTTTAAGAAACAGAATAAGTCGTTGTGGGGTGCCGAATCAAACGATTATAAAAATAAAAATGGCGACTATATGTATATTTACACTAAAATCGTCTATTCATAATCATTAAATCATATACTAAAATCGGAAAACATGAAACATTGCAGGTACATATATCAAGCTAGCTGGCCAAAAAGTCGTGCCACACACGTGTCTAGGTTTATAATTTGTCGCTAATTTGTCGCTAATTTGTGACGTCAAAAAAAATTTTGTCGCTCATCTCATTGTTTAGAAAATGATGGAAACGCTAGCTTGATATCAAGCTAGCTAGCCACACACTGTATCTTTCCAACTAAGCAAGATAACAAAAAGGCATTGGTGCAGTAATTTGTCGCTAATTTGTCGCTGAAAGGATCACGTAATACCGATTTTGTCGCCGCTTTTTAAGGAGCCAGAAGGCGATTATTACCGATCGGCGTATCAAGGTGGCTGGCCAACGTGCGTTTCTTCCATTCCAAAGGAGATAACAAAAGGCCATTGGTGCAGTATTTTGTCGCTAATTTGTCGCTGAAAGGATCACGTAATACCGATTTTGTCGCCGGTTTTTTAAGGAGCCAGAAGGCGATTATTACCGATCGGCGTATCAAGGTGGCTTGCCAACGTGCGTTTCTTCCATTCAAAAGGAGATAACCAAACAGGGTTTGCGCCATAATTTGACGCTAGTTTGTTGCTAGAAGAATAGCGTAATTTCCATTTTGTTAGTAGCAGTAGGAAGGTAAATGAAGTTGATTCCCCTAATTCGGTATTAATATTGATGGCCAGAAAGCGTAGCCGTGCTTGTTTGTTTGCTGAACTATATATTTTTTCTATATGAGATTTAATATTTTCTGTTTACTGAATTGTATCGGCTGCAATTATTTTAATTAATCGAACAAGTAATCTTTTAAGGATATGTTTGCATCGCCAGTTATGTCAAGTTAAGGGGGTTGTATCACAAAACCGTTGTTTCAAGTTATTTTTTGTCAAAAATTCTTAAAGATCGTAAAATTTTATAAAAAGAAACGGGTTTTGGATAAAAATAAAAAGATTTGTGTCTGGGTGTGTGTGGATGTTTGTTTTTAGATGTTCATTTACCTTCCTACCGCTACCAACAAAACGGAAATTACGCTATTCTTCCAGCAACAAACTAGCCACAATTACGGCGACAAAATCGGTATTACGTGATCCTTTCAGCGACAAATTAGCGACAAATTACTGCACCAATGCCTTTTTGCTATCTCTTTTGGAATGGAAGAAAAGCACGTTGGCCAGCCACCTTGATACGCCGATCGGTAATAATCGCCTTCTGGCTCCTTAAAAAACCGGCGACAAAATCGGTATTACGTGATCCTTTCAGCGACAAATTAGCGACTAATTACTGCAATAATGCCTTTTGTTATCTACTTTGGAATGGAAGAAACGCACGTTGGCCAGCCACCTTGATGCGCCGATCGGTAATAATCGCCTTCTGGCTCCTTAAAAAACCGGCGACAAAATCGGTATTACGTGATCCTTTCAGCGACAAATTAGCGACAAATTACTGCACCAATGCCTTGTTGTTATCTTGCTTAGTTGGAAAGATACAGTGTGTGGCTAGCTAGCTTGATATCAAGCTGGCGTTTTCATCATTTTCTAAACAACGAGATGAGCGACAAAATTTTTTTTTACGTAACAAATTAGCGACAAATTATAAACCTAGACACGTGTGTGGCACGACTCTTTGGCCAGCTAGCTTGATATACCTAAACATTGCGCGCACACAAGAATTTTATCATTCAAGGTCGTATCCACCTAAAGCCTTGTCTCTGTAGAGTGCGCGCATAGTCCTTTAGAACATAGTTTGAGACTTTTCATATGCTTCCTGCAAGATTTTAGTGGATACGCAATGAAAGCTTTGTCTGCGCACAGTTTGAGATTTTTCGTTTTTTGCTCTATTTGTGCGGATTTTTATGTGCGCGCACTGTCTGCAGACCGCAGTGGAAACGCACCTTAACGTGCCAGTTTTGTCTTCCTTGATATATTCCTAGACGTCAAGTGCCTGTGTAGACCAAAGTAGCATTTATTAGCCAGTGCTATTCGTCTTCTGATTTCGGCCGATGTATTATTACCTTTTGTTATAATAGTAATAGGTATAAAAACTCATCCACTCCTTCTATATTGTAGGTGTCTATCGTTATGTTTTGGCTGCTACTACTGGCGCTTTTTGTGCACAAATACTTTGTTTTGTTCTAGTTTATTTCTAACCCGATTTTTTTTGCAGCTTGCTCGAGTGTTACAAAGGTCTCCAAATGGATAGTAATATCGTCGGCAAAGGCTAATATTTGCACTGACTTGTCAAAGATACATCCTGATGTATTAATCGTTGCATCTCTTACTGCTTTTTCTAGGACCACGTTGAATAACAAGCAGGAGAGTGGGTTACCTTGCCTTAATCCTTTATTTGCTTTAAAAGGTAGGGATAATTCACCATCTATTCTGACTTTACACCTTGCAACTTTCATCGAAATTTTCTGCAGTTCTATTAGGCTGGTCTCACACTGCAGCAGATTCGGCCGAATTTTTTACGGCCGTATTTGGCCGAATTTTTTACGGACCGAATTTCAACTTTAAATTCGGCCGAACTTTAAGGGTTAGTTTTCATTTTAAATGCTAGTTTTTTAATCTGAAATGGTCACACATATAAATTTATCCTAAATAAAATAAAAGGAAGATTAATAAACATTTTTATGGGAGTGCCTTTCCATTATCACCTTTTCGTTATCCATTTCGGCCGAATAATCAAACAAATCTGATCGGAGTAATACCGGCGACACACTACAGGAATTTATGATCATATCTTAACTTATTAAGATAACTTTCAAGTGTGTCACCTAATATGATCATAAATTGTGCTTGTGAACAAAATGAAGCTCTACAAAGCTCATATTTAAATATGAAGTTGGAAATATTGGAAGTAGAAGCTTTTTTTTCCCGTTTTTATATTGCACAGTTGGCATTTTTAATGTCAGTTCTGGTTAAATTCTGAAGTAACTTGATATCACTACTCATATTATCAATAAATGTATGCTTTTTTGCGCTTTTTTAAATAAATTTAGCACAAATTCCTCTCTCTTTTTACTTTTACGAATTTTAAATATTTGAGTTCTTCAAACTAGCGCATGTCAAAAGCTTGCACATATGAGGTTTATAGTGTGTCAACCTTAAAAATTTATTAAGATAAATAAAAATGAACATAAAGGATATGATCATAAATTGCTGTAGTGTGTCGGCGGTATAAGCCTACGGACGTCAACGGCCGAAAACAACGGGTGTAATGTGGGAATGAGAATAGCAAAATAATTGTTTGAAAAATTCGGCCGAATCGGCTGCAGTGTGAGACCAGCCTTAGGTGTGTCGGTATTCCAAGTTGCTCCATAGCACTTAATAACTCATTTCGGTTCACACTATCGTAAGCATACTAGTAGTCTAGGAATAACTGAATAAATAATGTTTATATTAAATTCAGCAGCTTTTTCTAGGGTTTCTCTGAGTACAGATAGCTGGACTGTTGTAGATCTTCCAGGACGAAAACCCCATTGATACTCTCCTAATATCCTTTCCACGTATGGTTGTGTGTGTTAAATAGCTTTGTATGTTGTGTTCAATAGCGTTATTCCTCTATAGTTATTACAAGAGAGGGGATCTTCTTTTTTGTGTAAAGGACACACTATGCCCTCGTTCCACTCATGAGGCATTTCTTTCCGTCTCCAGATTTCCACTATTACTTTATGTAATTTTTGGATACTTTCCTCTCCTTTCCTCTTCTCTCCGGTATCTATATCCAACTAGTCAGGCCCCTGCACAATTGTGCAGAGTATATTATTATTTTAATTATCCCAAAGCCCATAGCTAATCTTGTTCCATTACACAAAGCATTCTTAATAGAAAGGTTTCGTAGTAACAAAACTATGCAAGCTTTTTTTTAATTTAACTAATGTGGGTGCCTACCGAATGGGTTCAAAGTATTAAGAAATTCTACTGGAAAGTTTACTTGTGCTTGGTAAAAAAAACTATCGTCATCTATTACCATGGAATCGATTGAATAGTATGACACTTCTTCTGCGTTCATTCTAGCAAGAACAGATTCATTTATTACACGGACGTGATCATTTTCAGGACATAAAACTACTTTTTTAGAAATACTAAGGACATCTTGCGTTGTGAAAGTTTAACCAAACCCACCAGTACCTAACAATATTTTTCGAGATAAATTTCGAGGGAATTAAAATACTATGCTGAGTATTTTTAATTCCTTCTGGACATTCAACAGAAGAATTGCCAACTTTGAGAACCCAACTTGAAAAATCTTAATCAAATAAAGTTCTCATAATCAATAACTTAAACCTGAACAATATGTACATTCCTTGCACAAATCATCTAAGCTGAATTTTTCCGGTATAAAACTATTACAATAATCTTGAATGACAGCCTTGAAAAATGCTTTAGGTTGCCGACGAACACAACCGGTAGAATTTGTAGCATTTTGGCTTTCATTTCCATTCATCACTTGCAATTCATTAGTTTGTCTGGATGCCCTATTTTTAGCGATTTCTTCGCGATGTTGTTCATAATAATTTCTATTTTGTGTGCTTTTCTTCATTTTAAAAATTCAAATAACCACAATAAATCACTTTTGCACATTTTTTTTGCACTTTTCTTGATTATCTCTTATGACGTTTAGAAAGGATTCGACGAATTTCATTCAAGAGCAAGTAAACAAACTCTTTCAAGGTTTTCGAAAGGCAAAAACCATGGTACAAATACTTCATATAAAATGCAAGGAATTATTTTTTCCAGGCTGCATTTACTTAATAGAATAAAAATTTAAATGTTCTTGCAAATACACAAAACCATTGTAAAACCAAATTAAAGAAGATTGTACTTAATATCAGAAACTTCACTTTTGAGTCATCCCATATATATTTCATTAAACTCCATTATATCCGTTGAATGCATTGAAAAATTAAAATTATTGGTAGCATATATTCTTACCTGGTGTACCATCGTATACCATGCAAAATTGCAATGAAATCGGTGCAGTAGTTTTCACATGAAAATTTAAAAACAATTTATTTCCTAATAAAATTTCATAAATCGGCTACCAGTGACGTCACACCATAAAAGCTTTCCGTAAGAGCATACCTTGGGCAAAAACTTACGTTGAGAGAATATGAGAGAATATGAGTGAACTTTCAAAGCTTTCCATAAGTATAGATGGGCGCTATTGGACTCAAGTCTTGGAAAAGCGTGATCACTTGTTGAAAGGAGGGATCACGTAATCGTAGATCAGTGATCGAGTGGGTGTTCCGATCTCATGATTGCTTTAATCACGGTGAATTTATTGTGGGTTTATTGCTCTTGTCAGCAATTAAAAAACTATGTTGTTTTTTGTTGTTTATTTTAACATGCACATTTTACTATATAACTTATTTCTTTTAGCTCTAATCAGACAGTTAACCAAGGTTCGAACTTTTAACCGTTCTTTTAATTAATTTAAATTTTACTAGTTTTCAACCAGTTGTTATTCTTTTACTCAAAACGTCAAACTTAAGAAAAATTTATTATTATTTTTTAATTCGTACTTACCCTCGGCCGACTTGGTTTTATCTCCAGTCCCCTTGGCTAAGTATCCCTAGTAGTTTTTCGTGAAGCAGTAAACTCGGCTGCGGGCCACGGAATATTACCACTTTGCACGGTTTAGCTCAGTGGCGTAGATAAGGGGAATCAATCCCCCCCCCCCGAGACAAAGAAAATTATAATAGAATTGAATAAAAGTCTTCGTATCTACGTATTAAGTATACATGAAATTTCTTAAGCACCAACACTTCTTTTGGCATTATGTACCTAATGTTCAATTTTGTTTTTGCGCAATTATATAAAAATCATCTAGATATGTTTTTGTGACGGCTGTGCATTTAAGTATTGTATAATTTCCGCGCTTCGAGCAGGCCGACCAATCAAGAGCCACGAAAAATACGCTCACTATAATTGTGGACACTTCGAGCACATGTAAAGTAAATACAATGAGCCAATAGTGGCACCTCGGTTCCTAAATACTCAAAATTTTAAGGTTATAATAAATCAAGTTTAATTGTTTTTCCAATTTTGGGTGAAATAACTAGTTGCTATGAGCATATTTTATTCAATACTAGTTGGGACCCGGCGCGCCTATGCTGCTCCCATAAGCCAATAGTTGTAATCAGGTGATATGAATTTTAATATACAGCAGGAGAGTTTGAAAAAGGCAATTTTTTGGTATTTTTGATTCCAAATAACAAAATGTGAAACTATTAGGGATCTGGCATTTTGATCGAGACAATAAAAACCATCCATTGACATGGCATTTTTCGAGATATGAATTTTCATACACAGATTAAGTGTCTCAATGAACCAAACCACTACTTTCTGCATTTTGGATAGCTGGGACACGGTGTGCCTCGCTGCACGTTTAAACATTTAAAATCAATCCAAACCTTCAAAATTCAACTCTTTTTAACCATTAACGAAAAACCAACTATTCCTTTCCTATAAAAGTTAGAGTCATTAGATTCAAAATACATTTATTTGAACTATGACCAAAATTGTCTGTGTATTCTGTTAAAACCATGAACGTTAAAAAATTTAAAATTAATGCAAATAGCAGCATCCAGCACTCGAAATTCGAGGGCCATTTTCTATAGCTTTTTTTAATTTAAATCAGAAGTCTGCTGCACCCAACCTTAAGACATTTAAAATTAATCCAAATCTTCAAAATTCAACTCTTCAACAAATATTTATAACCATTAACGAAAAACCAATTATTCCTATAAAAGTTCGAGAGTTTGGATATTGATTTGTTTGTCTAATTCTGCGAAGTACCTATGTCTCCAGTCATGCCGTTCTTGTATTTGTCCCACAAAACCGATGGTTCTGTTGGGTATCATGTCGTCAATATAATAATTGCGAACAGTTGACGAATATTATTCGGCGTGGATGCAAATGCTGCATCAGTAAGAGTCAGATCCCAATGATTGTCGTCTTCCACCAATTGCAACTCGCGACATGCACCTTGAAATGTATTGAATATTTGACCATTGACTGTTCGTAAAAATTCGAAAGACGTTGGTCCTGGAACACTCAGCAACAACAAACTCAAAAAGAAACATTCACGTTGTTTTGGATGGACTGTGTAAAGTCGTCCCAATGTCTTTGCTTTCAATACGCGTGCTATAGTTGGATGTGGTTCGCCTTGTCTACGTGGCTTCCATTTTTTACCTGATTTGTTCCATGTATAATAGCGAGAGGAACAATGTTGTTGCGAATTGTCCGAAAGTTTCAGGTTTTTGGCACAGTGTGAAAAATTCAGTAAGTGTAGTTTTTGGTGGCTTTAAAGCTCGTTGGAGAGCATTTTCTTCAGTGAAATATACACGTTGACCGTTTTCCAGGTGTAGCGCAACCTGAGGCATAATGCAAAAACTCGACATTTATATATTTTCTTATTAACACTTTATTTAATCGCACCAATTAAAAGCTTTTACGCATTTTTCGGTGGAAGTATATAAAGATCAATGGATGCTAATATTTTACAGGTTTCCCAATGTTCACAAATACTACAAATGTTGAAAGTAATCCAGATGAGAATGACGGAGAATATGATCTTGCACCTTAAAGATGTTAATAAGATAATATTTAAGTGTAATTTTCAATTATCTATATAAAAATCAATTGCCGTGCGTTAGTTTCACAAAAACTCGAAAATGGCTCGCCTCAATACAGGGGTGGTTTAAAAAAAATAAGAAAAACCCAAAGGAACTACTGAAAATCCTAAAAAATTGGTCATTTTGGGAGTTTTCACTGCAGATTAGTTTTAATAGCTTCATGGCCTACCCATATATTGTTTGACAGCTGCGTAAATGTGAAATTGTCATTAAATTGGGGTTTTTGAGAAATTACCGATTTAATTTAATGACAATATCACATTTACGCAGCTGTCAAACAATATATAGGTAGGCCATGAACCTATTGAAACTAATGTGAGGTGAAAAATCCCAAAATTACCAATTTTTTTGGTTTTGCAGCTGTTCCTTTTGGTTTTTTGAAATGGTTTTTTTTTTTCTAAAACCACCCCTGTATTGAGGCGAACAAAACAAAAAAATATTATTGAAATCGGTCGAGCCATTTTCGAGTTTTTGCGGGACTAACGCACGGCATTCATTTTTATATATATAGATAGGACTAACTTTTGGCTTTGATTGTCAATTTAATTCCTCCTTAATATTTTGAAGTTTATAAAAATTGCCGAGTCAGTAAAAATATTAAAGTTCAAGAAAAGATTCTATGGGCAAAATTATGATCAACTTTAAGTTATAAGTTCGGGGAAGCTTTGCACTTCAATGTTCTAACTCGATACAATTTTATCGAGCGCAACACATAGTACACTCATTGTCTCTGGCAAATCAGCAATTCGAAGGCGTTCCTTGGAGCGTTAACATTAATTTACTCTAGTTTATAATTGAGGAGTGTCTGTTCAAAAGGTATTTCCGTTTTCAACTTTTTTTTATTTTAAAATGATTTTGAAAATATGGCTTAAAAGTCCATCGAACGTCGCTTCTACTGCGAAAAAACGTACACAGCCCAACACGTTTATCGAATACTCACCGGACTTGTTAAGCAAACCGAACGAACTTTTAACGTTTTCGGTCGGCAGTAGCGCATATTATAACATTTAACCGTGACTATTTGTTTTTTACACGAATAAAAATGTATCGTGTGAACAGCCCGCAGTTTGTACGGTAAAAATCGAATACTGCTAAAAACGTACAGTACGGTGCCGTGTGAACCTAGCCTCACAGTTAAATGTTATAATATGCGCCACTGCAGACCGAATCTTAGAATAGAGAAGATAAGGAACCGAAAATAGCGTACATGTATACGGATTGGAGGGAAGCACTTAAATTAAAAAACCTCTCGCTCTAAAAGAAAAGAAACAACCGTATGTTCATAGGTTTCATGCAGTTCCCGGACAGAGGCGTACCGAAATTCGTTCGCGTTTGCTCCAAACATTTTCAGCCAAGTGATGTGTTCTCATTTGGATGGTTACTGAGAAACGCAATCCCCTCCCGGTTTTTGACTAAATGTGATACCGCCACTGTCCGGGAACTGCACAACTACTATGGGAGTGCTGTTAATATGTGTTGCCGAAATGCTTCCCCGATTTTAATTAATTGCGCTTCCATCTCTTCTCTATTCGAAGGACCGAATACGTTAAAAGTTCGTTCGGTTTTGCTTGACAAGTCCTGTGAGTATTCGGTTAACGTGTTGAGCTGTGTACGTTATTTTGCAGTACAAGCGACGTGTGAACGGTTCTATACTCGATGCATGCGCCACTACTTATTCGGTAAGATTTATCCCCCAAAAAAACGCACAGTACAATGCCGTGTGAACCTAGCCTTACCTGAATTATTCGAATCCATCGCAATCACTTTAAAAAGTTAGCCCGAAAACATAAAACTTCAATTTTTTAAATTTAATTACTGAGAGGGCTTAGAACAATGACATGCACTTCGTGAAACGACCAAGTTACAACTACATGCTCGTGCGCACTCTAAAAGCTTGGCTATTCGGGATGATAAATTATTGTTACCTGGACATTTATTTGTCTGTACGATTTTTTTGTGCATTTTTTACAACACTTTTGAATTTTGACTTTTGACCGGCTAAATCGTTTAAATCGACGACGGTTGGAAGTATTCCATCCTTTGTGGTGGCTTAGAAATTTGATATCTTTATGGTTAAACCGAAGCTATTGAAAGCTCTTCTTCGAGGTGACCAATATGCTAATCCTCGGTTCTACTGGCGATAAGTATATAGTCCAAGTAGGCATAAACGAAGTCAAGATACATACTTGTGCATTAGTACAGATTCTCGGAGAAATTCTGTATGATACTGGGGGAAGACAAAATTCGACAAATCCCCAGATGAACCATATGTGCAAATTCTAACTTCGCCACCTTCACTTTCTCCGGATGAAGTCGTCGAGCGTTGCCAAAGTAGAAATTTGAACATAAGTTGGTATTGCGATACTTGTGTGTGGGAAAAAACTATTTGACCGGTTTGCATCATTAAAAGTTAAGTCAATTGCCTACTTAATGGATTTTTTTACCTGATGGGAAATTAAACACTATTTATGGGTAATTAACACACCTTTTAAGGACCTTAATGACCTTGGTCGCAAACTAGTCAAACCGGTTTTTTTCCCACACACAAGTATTGCACTACCTACTAACATATGGTTCAACTGGAGCCTGGATGTATCGAGCCTTGTCGGTCTCTTTTTCGTTTAATTCTTCACCTGTTGGATGGGTGTCTTCATTAAAATGTTCTTTATATACGTCGTTATAATCTGATTCTTTTCTGGTGGCTTGACACCTCTTTTATTATGCAGGCCTGCTCTTCTTCAAAGAATGAAGATCTTTGGTGATAGTTCTCTCGTTCTACAGTCCTTTATTTACATAATTCTCATTTTTTTGGACAGGTACTTTCCTCATACATTAAAATAATTCTCCTTGAGCTTTTCCCTTCACCACGTTTGACAAAAAAAAACATTAAAACCTTTACACACTTAAAATGCAAACACAATCATGAACCCTTTTATTCTTCAATTGTTTCCCACTGAAATACCATAGCAAAAATCTCTTTTTTTTTTCAAAAAACCTTATCAAATCAAAATACAAAGTGTAAGAAGTTGGTATAAAACAACTATTCTCAAATTCAAAATCACACAATCTCTGAACCCCCAACATAGCATATTATATCTCTATTTCCAAACTACTTTCGTGGGACTTTATGTAAATTAAGTTTAAGTTCCTTTTCGTTAAAATGGTTGGTGTTGGGCCAATTTATATTCATGCCCACAAAAAAAAAGAAAAAGACGAAAACTGAAAGTGCTACTCTATCAGAAATTTTTCGTTGGTTTTATACTACTCTATATATATATGTATAAGGATTCACACACAACATGGGAGATTTTTACAACTACCACCCCCGCAAAAAAAAATGTTTTTCAATGGCATAGAGAAAGAAGTAAATAAGATCAAGGTTTCTTCAGTATAGGAGGGTAAATCACAGCAGAGAAGAGTCGAAGGACTGAAAAAAAAATATATATTTTTTAAGTTAAAGTAGAGAACGGAAAAAGGAGCAAAGGGAAACATATCCTCAAATCTTATTTGTCCTTACGTACAAAGAAGAAGAAGACGAAAAAAGAAAGCAGGAATCGAGCTAGAAAATTGCCTGTTTAGTAATTGCCTAAAAAAATTTGCATAATTTTCATGTTGACGTCTATGGTGTGTACTTTCTTTTTTAACATATGCGTGTCACGACACTCTTTACAATAAGGCTATGTTTTTAGAGAGCTGTGTACAAAGGTCTGGTGTATTGTAAATGTACCTTAAAACGTTAAGTGTAATTCCTGCCGTATTTCTTGTTTTTTTGCGCTTTATTCTTTTGAATATCAAGTATTACACACCGGCAGGCATAAGGACATGAAACTTTAGTGCGGTGGTATAAGGTATAGTAGAGCGTGGTTAATTTTCACTCTCTAATTTTCATAATTGGTTATATAGATTGCAAGTTGGCCTTATGGCGCGCGTTTACATAAGGATCCAGATTACACATTGTTATAATTTTTTTGTGTACTTTCTTCCTTGCTAGTTTATTTTTATGTATTTAATTTTCTTAAGCTGGTTTTGAAATATAAATTTTTCTTTTTTCGTTTCATTAAATCGTGCCGAAAGTAGTTACCGGTAGAGTATGAGCCACTGAAGTGGTGATCAAATAACGGACGAAAGGTAGTTAACACCATGGAAGTCTCAATTGAATTTTGAGGTGGAGGTTGTTTTTTTTTTGTTTTTTGTGTGTGGTTACGTGACATAATCCTGTGGGGTAGGATTTTGTTTTTATTATTAACTTGGTTCACCTCATAAACTGGTAATTATCACGAAAAGTACGCTATTCTAGACCATGATTTATTAAGCACAAAAATCATGATTCTTTTTTTATTAAATTCTTATGCTGCTAGGGAGAGTACAACATCGTGAACATAGCCCTTTACAAAAAAAAATAAAGAAACAGTCGCACCTCATACCACTAGAGGACATATACTAATATGTACCCGAAAGGAAATAGTATAAAACGATAAACAACTTCCATTTCACTTTCTTTCAGAGCATAGAAAAAAACCGACTAAAGAATGTAAAGGTGTTTGAGTGAAAGGTACAGGAAAAAATTTTATGATTAAAACCTATACAAGGGGGCCACAAACATTTAACCAATGAAAACGGTCAAGAATAGACCATAAAACTATGAAGTACCTCTAGAAGACTCATTACAAACATATACGACAAAGAAGTGCGCATAGTTTTTTCTTACTCCTTTCTTTTTCGGGTGGAATATAAGTGAATAACATAAAAAAGCACATTTTGATTTATAAACAACTAATTAGCATGCAAAGCAACAATTAACCATCTGTCCTGGATGTAAAGATTTTTACCACTTGAAGAAAATTATTTATTCAAAGCTCTTAGTAACAAAGAACACAGGTAGACTACATGTAACCTGTACATAACCTAGTTGGTGGCCTTCTTTTTATTTATTTTTTTTCTTTTTCGGTTTTTCCCTACTTTATTTTCACACATTCTCTGTTTCTGTCCCGTCCTTCAACCCAATTAAATTAATAACCCTTTTCGTGTATATCACTCAACCGAAAACGAAAACGAAGAAAAAAAAATGAGATCACATATTTTTTAATTATTCCATCGTGGCCCGGTTTATTATCGCGTTTTTGGTTAAAGAAAAAAGGACATTACTGCATACAAGTTTCAAGAATCTCATTTCAATGTGAGTCCTTATCATCATTCATATATAGTTAGTTGCTATATTTTGTTTTCTTTCATTTCTGTGGCTTTCTTTTTTCTATTCACTCTCTTTCTGTACATTTCAAACAAGCCACGTGGAAAATTAAAGGTTTCAAGATTAACATAGTTGAATTTACATTTATTACCTGGTGGTGGTAGGGCGTCGTTGTTGATGGCCTGGATATGCCTGAGAAATTACAAGCAATTAAAAATGAAAGAATGACTTTCGTTAAAAAAGATTCGTTGATATCTTAATATATGCAAAATAAAAGTAAGTCACATTGGGTGGTGCTACACGGAGACTCGAGAAGTCGTCCGAAATCAGATTTGAGTCTCGTTATTTAATACTACACGAGGCTGTCTTCGGCTTAGAACAATTCTTTACCCTACATGAAAGCTTTGATTGTGTGTGTATACCGCGGTCATTGTTTACATCTGAGAAGGGAGAAGAGAAAGAAATGTGCGTATGAGTTAGTTTTCACCCCGGAAATTTTTGGGTGAAAATTCTTTCGTTAAAGTTTCGTCATGTGCGTCCTTCTTTCTCTCCACTCCTTCGTTTCTTTCCTATAAAACCGGGTTTTTCGTACTTCTTGAGTCTCCGTGTAGCACCCCACATTGAGTATAACTTTTAACTTTTAGAAAAAAAGTTTATTTAGCTTTCGTTCATTTTACAACGGTTCAAGAGATAAGCTATATAGTGAAGGTGCTGACCGGTCACTGTCACTGCTATTAAGAACTGATAAGATTGGGTCTTCCCCACAACGATTTATGGAGAAGTTGTGGCAATGAGGATAAGGAAGATACTGGGTGTCTTCAAAAACTCATCATTGCCGCATCACTACAGAATTCAGCAATTGGAAGTCTGTAGCTGAATTCTGCAGTGATGCGGGAGTGATGAGTTTTTGAAGTTACCCACTCTCTGACATCTTCTCTGTACATGCCCGGCCCTCGCGAGGAAAAGAGAGACCTTCCTTGGCTCACCTTTCCTTGATGGATTCAGTGATCTGCAAAACACTGGTGTTCCTGGCCTCTGTCGCTTTATTAAAAGCTCCAAATGGCTTAAAGTGGCCTGAATTTTGTTCCAACATTAAAATGGCATCACAATGGACCCGGCCCAAGGTGTGCCTCCCTAGAGGGGGAGCAGCCATTTCAACCTAACCTAACCTAAGCCCGTTTTTTTCCTCCTTATTTTACTGGATGACCTCGGCGTAATGGACGGAGAGAGTTGCGTCGACCGTTGGACTCAGAAGATGACAGCTCAACGTGTTCACGGTATACAGAAACAAGGTTATGTAAAAGAGACTGACAGCTTCGAATACCGTAGAAAAAGGGAACCAAGTGACGTCAGCACTAATGTAGAAACAACAACAACAACTTCGATATTATATGGGAAGCGGGCACCAAGTGACGTCAGCAATAAAATACCGTCGTACGATATACACAGTCTTTTACATTACCTTGTTTCTGTATAACGTGAACGTATTCTCTATCTAATCTATTCGCTATTCTATGGAATATTCTTTTTAGAGCTCTTAGCCACTGGTACCGAACTTTAACCAACTTTAATGTTAGCTCAGAGATATACTTATCAGGGGCGGCGGAGCGCGTGGGGGTGGAAGGAAAAGTGCACACGCACTTTCGTTTTGGGTGGGGAAATCGACACCCAAAATATTTCATCCCAGAACGTTGCAAGGACGTCTCGGTCGCTGGCGACGAAGGAACGTTGTCGAAGGGCCACACACAATCAAGGCTTTTTATATGAAAACTGAATATTATATTAGAGCTATTAAGAACTGATAACTCTATAGCTTAAGCTTTTTAAACCCCACCCGACTAGCATTTAAAAAGGGGATTGCCTCATGGGCATGCCGAAAACCATTCCCCGTAGGTTCCTCATGAGGAGTCCATGTGGCAAATGAGGAGCATGCCGAAAGGGGTATTTCCTTATGAACACCATTGGTTCTCAGGGAATTATGTTAGTGACCATGAAGGGTGTCATTTAGCATACTCAATAGCCGGGTTCTGGTTCGATTACAGAAGTCAAGCAGCATTGGATGTGGTTAGTACTCAGTTGGGGGCCGTATTGATAAAATCACACTCGCGTTTAAAAATATAAAGCTTTCGCCGCCGGCGCAGTTATTACTCACATATCCACGCCGAAATTTTCAAAATCCACTCGGGATCGGTTGGCAATAATTTTTCCTCAAGCGGGCCATGGGTGACATTCCTTATGACGGGCGCGAATGAGTAAAGGCGTTAGATGCCGTGTGTGCGCTTTAGGCTGGTCGCACACTGCAGCAGATTCGGTTGAATTTTTTACGGCCGTATTCGGCCGAATTTTTTACGTCCGTATTGAAATGAATTTCAACTATAAATTCGGCCGAACTTTAGGTTAGTTTCCATCTTAAATGCTAGTTGTTTCATTTTAAATGGTCACACATATAAATATATCCTAAATAAAATAAAAGGAAGATTAATAAACATTTCTACGGGAGCGCACTTCCATTATCAACTTCTAACTTCAAATCTGATCGGATAAAACCTACGGACGTCAACGGCCGAAAAACCGGTGTAATGTGCGAATGAGAATAGGAAAATAATTGTTTGAAAAATTCGGCCGAATGCGGCCGTAAAAAATTCGGCCGAATCGGCTGCAGTGTGCGACCAGCCTTACAGGGTAATCCTCACGGGGTCCACATGAGGTAGTGGGTCTAGCCTCATAGGGGCCCTATCTGTACCTCTTACCTCAAAATGCTAGACGGGCATAACTCCATAACTAAAGAATTTAAAACCACAGGCAGCTGGTAAATAAATTGACCGATTAACTTTATACATTTTAACGGTAATTGTTCACATGCTCCCCACCCATAATGATTGTGCTCCGTCGCCCTTGATACTTATACTTTCGTTTCTATTTGACGCGTTTTTCATGCATATTCACGCATTCACAAATTACAGTTGCCATTCTTTCTCCAGGTAACTCAATCTTCACATTGGAAAAATTTCTGTTTTCCGGGAGAAGGTCTACACTTAGTAGACGAAACATATCCAGGTTAAAACTGGTCTAGTTCACGTCTTTAAACGAGAGTGGCCACTTGTCAATCGACAAATTCAGTTTCCAGGTTGCTCGCTGGCAGCTGAAGCGACACACCAAAGTGGTCCGACGGGGAAGGTTTCGCAAGTTGGACTATTTGCAAGTGACGAAGAAATCCAAAAAAGTCGAAGTACATCATCCCCCTCGGGAATATCACAGAACCCGGGTGTATGAGCTCCGATTGCATGAAGGCTAATGACATAAGCCAACGATGCAGGATTTTACCATTACAGTTTCTGACGGTATCCTCCAAGGATGAAGCCATCGAACCTCCCTGTCATCTCCACAATCTTCTTGAGCTCATCCACACTCGTCAAACATTACACGGCACATATATGGCACCTACCAAGATTTTACGTGGTCGACCACCCAGTATAGCAGGCCAGCACACGAAGCTTGTTCACGCTAGTGATGTGGAAAACTCCGCTCTCTCAAATTTGAGGGTGCCATAGCCAGCTACCGCGCCAGTATCGTTTCTGATTAATTTGTTTTCTACATAGGATTACTGCCTGTAGTGTTGCGCAGGACACATGAGTCTGTAAGAGGTACCTCTTTTTTCTTTTGCGCCAGTACAATGTCATACTTCAAATGAGGCGAGGCGCTATTGTAATGCCAAAATGAGAAGTTGTTGAAGTTGGCATTTTTTTTTAAAAAAACCAACTGTTGACTTTGATGACTCATGACTCTGGAAGTTTGTATGGTAGAACCTTTACTTTAGATAGGTGAGAGTATTGTGCGTACAGTGATACCTTATTCATGAAAATAGGTCATAGGGTTACAAAAATACAGTATGATATGCAAAACTCTAAAAAAAACTTCAAAACGCCCTAGCGGCTAAACCGTTACAGTCCCTTTTACGTTAGTCTACAGTCCCTGCGCCATTTTTTTTATTGATTAGTAACCAGCTGAAATTTCGTGAGTAGCTTCCTTTTGAGAAGACGAACAACTTTTGTTCTTGCGAAAATTCTCGATAGTGGTTCCTAATAAAACGCGTGGGCGTTAAAGGTGTGGGTGATGGTTATGGCTAAAATTGTATTAGTAACTATTTGTTTGTTAGTTAAATCAAGAGATAATGTAATAAAGAACTCAAAAAAAGTTTGTATTAAAAAATTGATGGTCCAACCGAAGGGTCGCCCACCCCCAAAGTTTACACGTAACTAGCTCATAAATAACTACTAGTAACAAGCTGATTTTTTGACTGTTGGTTAGTACTTGGCGGTACATTAAGATGGCCACATTGTCCTACAAATTCAGTGGTCCGATTTCCCAGTCCTACGCTCTGAAGAATTGCAGATTTTGGGGGGCGTCACTCAATTTTTGAATCCACCGATTTAGAGGCCTGAGATTATATGCGGGGCTTTCTCCCACCACCGTCAAAGGTGTGAACCTGTTAATATCTACTCGACGGGGTTTATTAGCTTCATTACAGTTTGCGATACAGGCTTACTCTCCATTCCTTACCAGGGTGAACCCAACCAGGTCATCAGGGACAAACATATCAATACTACTGTCTACGTTATTATTGTAATTTACTAGACTACTATTAAAACTAGACTTATCTTTACTAATGTCATACACTATTGACTCCATGTAATCATCCATGTTTTCCTCCCCATTCACGCTTGCGTCCTTTGCTTTTTTGTGTCTTCCTTCAATTCATTTGATGGTCTAGATGCCGCCGTATTCAGGGCGCTTTTGGTCTCCGAACTCCAGCTCTCAAATCCGTTATAAACTTCCTTCACAAATTTGTTATCGCGCTCCAGTAACTTTATGCCATCTTCCGCCTACGACATTTCAGCCAAACTTCTTTTGAGCGCCTCTGTAGCTCGTTTCTGTAACTTCAGAGGAGAAAAATCTCTATACCATGACGTCGATGAGAGGCAAGTGCTGTAAAATGTTCACTAGAAAATTTTGGCGTGAAAAGTTAACACATATACAATGTGCTTCTGCTTGCTTGCTCTGATCTTCACTATAGTGAACACACACAGATATCTCCGTGTAAAAACAAACAAAAGTTACTCGTGTTGAAGGAATACTAGTGTAGACCTAGATTATGCTGTAGAATTGGTTCGGAAACAGTTAAAAGAATACCATTTTAGATACCCTCATTGGGTATTCTTATTCAACATTCTACTTTGATAAGAGCAAATCCACTTGACAACAATCTTTTCTTATCCACTACTTAATATCATCAGCCCATGGGCAATCTTTAACTTTAGAACAGCACAACAATTTTTTTTCGTATATTTTTTTAAACAAAAAAACAAAAAAAATTATTTGAAGAAAAAGTTTCAAAAAAAAACTTCGATGTAACTTAAGAACAAAAAAAATCTCAGTCATCAACAAACCAGAAAGATAAGAAAAGGTAAAAAAAAGTTTTATTAAAACAAGTAAAAACAAAAAAATAAATAAATTATGAATTCGTCGAGGATTGTAGGTATGTATGTATATGTAAAGGCACGTGGTGCAGAAAATCCTTAAATACAGCTGAATAATTGAAACAGAGATTTTATGAAAGACAGAATATTTAAAAAGAAAAAAATTTCAAAGTCGATTTATACCTAACCTAAATCAAAAGGATCCAAACGAAAAATTATTTTTAATCATAAAATATGAAAATGATGAATCGGAATTTCTGTTCTCTCCAACATTATTTAATATGGATATAACAACAAGATGTTATCTTCATTCAGTACAGTTAATATTATGGAATGGAGATAATCTAAAGTTTGATCCAAATCAAGTCATGATGGAAATGAAAATTCATGAAGTCTACCAACAAGGCAGAGTGAAATCATTAATCACAATACAGTTTTGTCGTTCCTTGTAATCATGATATAGGTTTCCAAGGGGATTAGATTGTAAACCAAAAAGTTTCCGGAAATTTTCGTTTTTGTTTTATTGATGGATTTAGTGAATGGATTTTTTAAATAATAGAACTATTTGTTGACTTTTCTTTAGTAAAAAAGGCTATACTATCGCTGGGTGGGAGTCTATTACTAAATGGTCCCTTGCCACAATCAAATTTCCGACCTACGGATTATAAAAAAAAATGCACACTTTAGAACGCTAGGATAAGTTTAGGGTTATGAGATATCAGGAGGTTGTTGAAGGAGATGGCGATGAACCCTGCGTTTGAACTCTTGAATGATATAGGAGTTCGGAAATACTAACTGCGAAAGATTGGTCCACGGTTGGGATGTTCTATTTATGAACTAATTCCTAGTTTGTAGAGTGCGCGAAAAGGGCACCGTAGTCCGAGAGAATGAACCGTGGGGTCGCGGGTATAAGATTGTCGTGAAGGAAGGAGAGCGTTTCTTTCTAAGGAACATGATTTTATTTTTGTACTGGTACTGGGTCTAAAAGTATCGCGGCCACTCGCTTGCCCTTCTGCACAACTCCGACACAGGAAGGACCCGCTTAGAGTTGACAAGTTAAGGCGCGGACCTCTAGCGTTTGGTATGTTTCATCAAAGTGCCATCGACAAGGGCATTTCTTCAGCACGCTGGAAGGGGTCCCATTAGCCGATTCCTGATCGATGAATTCAATGTCAGGGCCCTGTTTACCCAGAAGATCCGCCTTTCCATTGCCCTTTAAGACCTTGTTACCTCAGACCCAAACAAGGGTAACTTTATTGAGAACGCCCAGCTCACCGAGGGCACGTTGGCAGTTCCAAACCAATTTAGACTTGGTCCTACGGGACACCCTGATTGAAGCTTGACTGTCAGAGAAGACAGAGATTCGTTTGTTTTTGTAGGCGCTTCTTAAGTTCTCATGAATGCATGCCAGTATAGCGTACACCTCTACTTGAAAGCCAGTTACCGGAAATACAGGTGCCTCGGCTTAACACTCCGTTTAGCATACTAGTCCACCTTGCGGAACTTTGGGAAAAGTCCAGGTTAGTCTGTTATGTATGCGCACGGAAGGTTGTTCACATTTTGAGATCTTAAAGGGCATGCAGTCCGATAGCATTCCCGCTTCCGGAATCTCTTCTAGTAATATTGATTATTATAGAATGTCCTCGATCAAGACAAAAGCTCAGGTAGCAGTTCGCTTTCAGATGAGGCGCCGCGTTAATGGCTGATTTCTCTACCTCAAGGTGGCATGATACCAGATTGAGGGTAGTCTCTAGCCTTGCCGTCGATGAAGTGCGAAGGACCACGGTGATGGAAATATAGGCCATTCTTTGAATTTTTAGTTATGAAAAACTTTAATGCGCCGTTCTGTGTTATCAAACTAAATCCCCGTAAATTACCACAGGCCTAAATATGTGAAAAGGGGGTTACGTGCGAAACAAGTTATCGAGAAAACAGCTATTAAAGGTAAAAAACTCAAAAAAACAAAAAAAGTGGAACATAATTTTTTTGACACCTAAGCCCCCTTTTCATAGACCACTAGATTCGGCCATTGGGTGCTTCTTAGCATAGTGTCGATCCTGTTGCATAAAACGCTACTTAAACTTCGTCTACTTAGAACCCTAGCTATAATATCAAAGAATACAGGCGCAATCCTGCCTGAGCCCCTGATTGTTCAATAATGTTTAAGTGGACTTGCCCGACGCTATGATAGTGTCAATAACATTTTGTCAGGGCAACTACATTCTTACTGTGGCTGAAAGGATCGATTGTGGAGCAAATCGCGTCGTCATTAATTCCTCCCCACATCTGAAAACTTTTTTTCATTAGACTACTGGATGCCCCACTGAAAGCCGCTGGACCGATAATCGTGGTGCGGGCACCTTTTTTAGCTAGAAGATGATCTGCCTGCTCTCTTCAATCAAATCCTGAATCCTGTGGTATCCACTTCACGATAACTTTGGATGCGCGAGCGTTTAAGGCATCGATGCACGTCTTTACAAGCTCTGATTTTACTATACATGAACTATTTGCTTTTAGGGTTGCTTGACTGTCCGACATAATATGGACAGTGGAACCGTGTGTCTTTCGTTTAAGACATTTACGGACGCCGGTTCCTTTGGCTAGCGTCAGCCTTCATCTGGATTCATAAACAACAACCCCGGTAGCTCTTCCTTCCATTTTAGCTCCATGTGTATGCCACTACTGTGACCAAGCTGAATTCCTCAGCGTGCTACTTTTGACGGTCCTTAATCGAAACCTTGTATTGGCAATCGAAGTTTTAAATAAAGCCGGCATAAAGTTTATGATCCTAAGCAGGAACTGATGTAGAAATTCTTTGAGTGCGAGTATATTTAAGGCCCGTCCTCACTACGCGGACTTAGTTCCCACGCGCTTTTGGCGGAAAGGGCTTTTAATTTTATGAATCGTGAGTTTTGTATCCTAAAATAAGAACGAATCTGAAACAAAATAATTATTTAATGAAATTGATTAATCTACATTGATATACAATCAATTTTCATTTAAAAATCCCGTATGGTGCGGAAGTACAATGTACCTTTTTAAGCACAGCCTTTTGTTTGCGCAGTTCGGCCGTATTGCCTTTGCCATTAAAAACTCTATATGAAAAAAAGGCAAAAGCGCGTATGAGATAAGTCCGCGTAGTGTGGATCCACCATTAGATGCCCGATTATTTCTCCTGAGTGTCTAAGGGCACTGCATGCGTTGCATATCAGTGGCCAAAGCTTAGTAACTAGGATTGCATTTCTTCCAGTCTGAAATAGTATACTAGGTGGTGAACATCAGTTATTAGTAATAAATAGATGTAGGAGCCATTGAGATGGGAGCCCAAGAGGGCCGGTCATACACACTATTTTTGACAAGGGCCTTCTTTTAGTTGAAGGTGGAACGCACTGGAGAACAATGTGCCTCTTTCAAACCGCGAAGAGACATTACCAGAATCATCATGGGGACAACCAAGATAAGAAGTCATCCTTTGCACTACCAGTCTGTAATGTCGTTCAGGTCATGCTAAGATGTCCACAAGTAAGCTTAGTTAGTAAGGATACAGGAGAAATAGGACAGATTAGAGGAGCTCTGGGAGTGTTCGAATGGATATCGATAAACTGGGCGCTTGAGCCCTAAGATGTTTTACGAGTTGGAAGGTACTGACTGCGGGAGATTGTTCCACAATCTAGTTGAGCGATTAAATTTTGACAAGATTGTTACATTTCTACAATGGCTCAGTGAATCAATGATGGCGAAAAGGTGCCATCACTGATAAGTAGACATCGAATTATGTGCAAATGCATATTTTTTGTTAATAAAAATAAATTAATGGCACTTTAATCAAAACTTGTTTTGGATAATTTGCATTAATTTATTACAAAATAATTTTTGCATATTTTGCATATTATATGCTTTTTGCATATTTGCATATTTTTTGCATATTTCCATATTTATTGCATATAATTGTTTATACTAACTTTCTTATTAAACCCAAAATTTCATCCAAATTTTATAGATCATTTTAAATTTTCGATCGTATTTATATTTCAATTCTTTCTCTTTATATGATGTGTGTTTACATATGGGTCATTCCACGGCAAATAGACCTTTATTGAACCTGACCCTTTTTGATTTGGCTGAAACTTTGCAATTTCGTTCTACCCTATCAAAAATATTTTTCATAATTTTTTCAAATTATTTTACCCAACCCAAAAAAATTCTCAAATTTTTTTCAAAAATTGACCTATCGAGACTTTTTTTTCAAAATTTTTGTTTTTTAATAGCTTTCTACAAAAAAATACCAAACAATTTTCAGACAAATTATATGAAATTTTTCAATTTTTTGTAAAAAACCGATACTTTTTCAAAGTTCGACGTTTTTAATTTTTTTTTTAAAAAAAGTTTGATTTTTTCTGTAAATAATTCCGCCAGTTCCAGAGTGGGCCCACTCTGTTTTATATTTTTTTTACAAAAAATTGAAAAATTTCATATAATTTGACGTATGAAATTTTTTTGGCCCACCACTACTCACGCAGCTGACTTACTACCCGAAAGGAATAATTTCAAAAAGAAATCAATTGGTATGAAATGACCAGCTCACTTGCAACGCTGCATCGCGGACTAATACAAAAGTAGTCCCAGAGTAAGCGCTGCAAGTAACCTGGCAATTTCAAACTATCAGTTACAAAAAAAATTAAGTGTCCGGAAAGAAATGATCATTTTTCTCACTCTATAATCATAGGAAAATCATAAATTTTCATATGTATGTTTTTATTATAAAATTATATATTAAGTTACGTTTTGCATATATTTTTCATATTTATGCATATTTATTGCATATGCAGTTTGCATATTTTATAATTATTATTTGCATATTTGGATATGCTAGCTGCAATCGAATAAACAATCAAAAATAAACATATACCCAAATTTTGGGCCATTTTTTTATGTATCAGAAAGAAATGCATATAATACGATGTCTACTGATAAGTTTTGGGTTTTGTACCCTGTCAAACCACGCTAAGCTGGTTTTGGAGGCGCCAGCGCAGATGAATGAGTTGTGCTCAAGGCGGGGCGGAATAAAGAACTTGTAGAGGACTAAGCTACCAATTTGGATATCCCAACAGCGTCTGTCGTTCACTTTCTTTATATATGACCCCCTCTAGCCAAAGTCAGGCAATGTCCACTAGACAGCTAGGCTCTGGAAGAGACTTAAAAGATATCTCCAGACTAAGGGTGGGGGCACAGATAAGCTTCCTAAACTCCACAGAATGGCTTTAAGTATTCGAGTTAAGGACCACCAAGACCGCGATTAGTCAAACCTTAAATACACGAGCTGTGACATCAAAACTTTATGCCAAAGCGCTAATTGCTCCTATGACAGCCCCAGAAGTAGGAGTAGATGGTGTTGCGGACTTCTATGAACTTTCGAATGAAGTCCTTGAATACCGTCGTCCGTAAACCGTACCGTAAAAAAATAAATTATTAATAGGCGTAATAATAGATTTAGATTGCCAGATAGATACAAAATTTCGTTAATCCTTCAGTTAAATTTATAATTGGTTGGGTTCTATCTAACAAATACTTAAAAAATATTGCAGCCCTGATTGCTTCATAGCTTTTAAAATTATAACTAAAATATGGCTGAGGCTTATTATTCAGCAAAATAGATATTTTCAATTATTTACTAATTTAATTACTTTGTATCCATCATAAATCTTCTCCCATATCATATTCTTCATTCAATATTTTAGAGAATATACAGTCATTGATATATCAATTTAAATCTACACACAAATTTTTAAGTTTTAACTGCTTTTATTATAATTAACAAAAATTATATAAGCAAATTGCCGCCAACCTTCATTCAAAAATAGTACAACCTGTTATCACGTCGTCGTGCACTATAAATAATTAATAGACACAGAGAGAAAGAGCTACCAATTAATGTACCAGTCGTGAAACAGGATATGAACGACAGCAAAACCACAATTTTCAAATCGTTAAAATCTAAATTAATGATGAAGTTGTGGTGAATAAATAAAATGGAAATAAAAATTAATTATAAACACTAAAGGTTAACAATGAGAAGAGATTTTAATTTTTAAGCAGATGGATCGGTGTGTTTGTTGTTCTATGTTGGAACAAATAAGCCCAGGAGTTGTTTTTGTTCTATTTGAAATTATTTCATACACTAAAAAAAATTAAAAACAAAATACTAAAATAAAAAAAAATCTTAAAGAAAATAACCTTAAGGTGTAATAAAAAAAATCCTATAAATGTTTAGGCGACCTCATTTCCAACAAAAAAAAACTACTGACCTTCATTCAACCAAAAATACTTCGTATTATTTTCCGGACATCTCTTTCTATTACATAGTATAAATAAAAAAAAATTTTAGTCATTGAGTTATTAAAATACTTATATTTAGTATATTTATGTTATATTTATACTTATACATTTTTTTGCGGAAAACCTTATTAGGACTTGTGCTGTTAAAGATATAATGTCCTTCTTTCTTCGGGTACGTAAGTCTATCCTTGCTTCGCGGAAATGTGCGTGTCCATAATGGCATCAGGTTAAATCAGGACTCGTTTTGACTATTTTTCGTAGTAGTTGTGAGTTATAAGAAGAATTACAAAATCGTGGGTGGGATTTTTGCGTTATTAATATTTTTTTTTGTTTGGTTTCAAATTTTGTAGGTTAGACTGTCGCCTTACTTTTTTTGCTTGGTTAAGGTTAAGTCGTCGCCTTCCATACGAAAAGGCGCAGCTCGTATTATGGTGTCACTCTATAGGAGATTGACTTTAAAATTTCGATGCAACTAGAACGGTAGGGACTATAAATGGCTGTATTTTTGTTTTCTGATACGAAACTAAAATATAAACTGTTGGTGCTGAATTATATTTGAAATACTACTTTTAATTGCGCAAAAAAAAATAGAAAAAGTAGATAAATTTTTTAGGGCTATCGTTGTTAAGATTGCTAACGGAAAAATTTAATAAATTCCTCAGTTTTCTTCTCAGTGTAATTGTTTTGTAATTTTCATAACAATGAGATAGCTTGTATAAAATCGTATTAGGGTCCATACTTCTTTTCTACTTTGAACTCTGACATCTCAGTAAATTCGGGAGTAATTGTGATGGAAAAAACCAAGTTCATGGAATGACTGGAGACTGAGTAGAATTGCTGTAGATATTGTGCTGTGAACGGAATCTCCTTTACTTTGTCCATGAAACGTCTCAAAAAATTTCCGGCTTACATACTTGCTGAAAGTTTGCGCTATTTGTCACAAAATATACATATTGTAGTAACATACAAGAGAGCGAAGGGTTGCGTGTTGGAACAGTTATATCTTTAGGAAAAGGAAAGAAGTTAGGAAACTATTCAACAGGGCTAAGGTCTAGGGTAATTGGGACCTCTACAAGAAAGCCCTTACAGATTACAACAAAGAGTTGAGGGAGATCCAAAACAAAGATCAGCCTTGTGCGAAGAAATAGACAATCTTCCGTGAGGATACACAAAGTCTGGTCAAAAGTATCACTCAAATTTTTGTTGGTTTACTCAAGACTCCTGAAGGGTTCTTTACTGAGAACACTTATTTCCCGGGTTTTATAGTAACTGGCCCTGGATTGGCGTTAGAACCTAACATTGGATCGAAAGTAGTTTTTGCCTACCGGTCCTACAATAAGAACAAAGGCCTGGCAAATGAGATCGAATGGGCCATTGGCACCATCCAGCTCTTCAAAGCCGCTGAGAAAGACCAGAACCTCCTGGCTCCTCCTCTCTTTAGAGGGTCTTAAAAGAGACCCCACCAATCTTACTATCAATATTTCGAGGTAGCTTTGTACTGGCCCTTAAGGTGCTGAGAAGAGGCTAGGGTGGCCTGTATTCCTAAATCGGGAAGAAGATCGTTGAAAGAAGCAAAAACCTATCGATCCATAAGCCTCTCATCCTTCTCCTGAAAGCGATGGAGAAGGTTTTCGACCTGCATATTAGGGAGGATCTAACAGAGCTCCCATTCCACTGCTTAAAATTTGCCTACGGGCCACACTGCAAACCCCAGAATATTTTTTGCGTGTGATTTTAACACACTACACACTTCATAAGCGTGTAAAATCGACTAATCGTGTTAAAATAAAGCGTTTCAAGAATAAACCGTGTTAAAATAATGCCATAAGTTTACTTCCCTCAAAACGACACTAAAAAAGCCAAGCGACACCAGCGAAATGCGTTTTAAAATCACCAACTTGGGTTTGCAGTGCAGTTAGATCTACAGAGACTGACATTAACCTGCTAGGGAGAAATATCGAGAGGTCTTTCCGGGCCAAGGAAATCTCTTTCTGCGCTTACGTAGATATTGAAGGTGCGTTTGACAGTGTTAGTTTTGACACGATCAATGAAAACGCAGCAAAAAAGGGCATTGATCGCGAGATGAATCACGTTGCTTCTCAGCAGTAGATTAAATGGTGAATGAATGGTGAATCGGTTACGAAAATGGCTGCAATCAAAAGTGACTATCCTCTCTCCATCTCTCGCAACATCTCTCCACATCTGTCGTCAATTTGGAAGAAAACCCTGAGGCCCTTAAATAAGGTTAATTTTTTGGCGATACACGACGATCTAAATCCAATGCTCACTTACGCATCCATTGCATGATGGGTCAAGACCAATCAGAAACGTGCTTTGATTAGGCTGGCCAAGGTGCAATGCGAAGGATGGTTTGTCTCTGTTTCACTGGAGCTAAAACCACCTGTCCTACTGCGGCTTTGGAAGCCTTACTGAACCTCCCTCCGCTATTCCTATTAGTGAAGGGGAGGCTCTCGCGGGTCGCTGGGTCTATGGGGGATATTCACCCTTAAGTTAGGAGACCTTCTATATCACCTATCGATTTTCAATAGATCGAGACTCGACTCTAGGAAATCTGTTGGTAAGATTTGGAATTGAACAGGAAAACGCACGTCTTGATCTTGATTCATCGTTTGCAGTAGTTTTCGATTTCGTGTCACTTTCTATAATGCGACTGATATACTCGCGCTGAAGCTGAATGATTCGTAATCGGTAAGACATTTGAGCAGCTCTTGGCACTATTCATCTTTAAAATCATGACATTTTTGTCCATTTCTTTTACAGGTTTCTTCTCCTTTTCAGTTATCATATGAAATTCGTAGTATTCTGGTTGATGTAAGGTTGCCCACTTCTTCGAAGCTTTGGAACTGTTTTTTTTAAATACTTTTCTCCTTTGTATTCCTTTTTCAGATCCCCCAATAATATACTCTTCAGGTGCTCTATACTGAGTTGGTGCTGCCACCTTTTTGACTAGAGAGCTCAGGGAAAGCCCCTTGTACTGTCGACAATCTAGTTTTTTCGTCTAACAGCAAGCTCTAGTCGGAAGATAGTGAAGGGGGAGAGCGAAGTGAAGGAAGGAACTGTCACAACCAAGCCACGATATTTTTTATTCCACCTACTCCCAACCGTTTCTATCGCAACTCTGGCATCGCGGCATCGAGAAACAACTCGCTGGAGCGTTGTGCCTCCTGAAACGAGTTGAATCCAATCAACCAACCGATGACATGCTCTGGTGGAGCGGGGAAGGGCTAGCGGAAGGCTATCACAGGAGCAATCAGGAATGTAAAGGGGGAAAGTTATGTAGGTGGGAAAAGTGGGAAAGGCAAAAAATCGTGGTACTACCGGGACTCGAACCGTGGTACTACCGGGCGCCTTACTCCCTAGGCTACCGAGGCATCACTACCTGTGATGTTGATGTGAAGAAACTGGATAATTGTATGTGTCACTTTCTTGCAAAGGAGTATAAAGCATTGAGTACATGCACTCAATACTTCGTTTTGGAATTGCTTTGGCTCGACTATTAACCTTTGCAGTTACATTATCTGCTGTCGTTATATTTTCAAACGATCAAAGCTTCAGTTTCAGATTGTGTGGATTGAACAATAACACATCACTCAATAAGTTCGTATGATGACTAATAAAACAATAACTTTCAGGCAAAATTCTGCTTCAAGAGTGATACATTCAATCCAAGGTTTCTCTGGAATTTCTACGCCTTTTTTATAGAACTGTTTGCTCAATCCTTCATAAAACGCTTCAATTTCGGCGGTCACCTAGAGTCATATGTATTTCTTTCAGGCAACCATTTTTTAGAGATTTTAGAACAGGTAGTAGTCACTGGGGGCTAAATCTGGAGAATACGATGGGTGCAGGGCAAGGGCAATTCGTGCAATATTGCCATCGCTGCGATCCCCCAAATCGATCGGTACATTGTCTTGGTGAAAAGGCACTTTTTTCCTTCTTCAATTGGCGCCGTTTTTTCGCGATTTCGTCCCTCAAACTCACTAATAATGCTAAGTAATATTCACTGTTTATTCTTTTTCCCTTTTCATTCAGTTTCACCATTGTTCCTTTGACTTGTCACCGGGTTGGTGGTTTTATATTAAATAATTAATGTCATTGGGCTTTCGCAAACAGAACATACTTACGGCACACAACACCGGTTTTATAGGTGAGAGAGCAAAGGGAATGGAAGAACTTAACGAGACATTTTTCACGTAAAACCAATCTCGTGAAAACTAACACACATATATTGTACTATATTAGTTCTATCTCTTGATTTCTCCAGCTCTAAATCGACCATTCCAAACGGGAGTGTCGTTTTATCAAGCGGTCCTTCAACTAAGTACTTACCATATCCAAAGCTGCTTGACCTACGCAATCGAACGAGAAGCGATCTATTGAGTATGGTAATGATACCCTTTATGGTCACCAAGATATTAAAGCTCCAATTTTCCTTCCTTTAGGTTAAAAAAGTGTGAGAGAACCGTGCTTCGTTTGGACTATTCCGTGCGTTTTTTATTGGTACGTGCCTGTAGCGGGCTGCATTTGGAAAAGTATAATTTTTAGTCAGACCCGTTTTTGGTGCCATGCAGACGCTGTGCGTGCCTGCTTCAGGGTAGAACGGGCGAGTCCTATTTTTACTCGGGCAATAATGCTATGTAATATTCACTATTGATAGTTTTTCCGTTTTCAAGGTAATCTATGAATATTATACCATGCGAATCCCAATCACGGACGCCATAACCTTCTCAGGCGAGTTTTGCATTTTTGACGCTTTGGACTGCTTTCCACGGGTGCTGTCCACTCATCTGACTGTCGATTTAACTCTGGAATACTTTTAATCCTCAATGCTGTGTTCGTATCTGAAGTCAGTATTTTTGCCATCTGCTATATTTTGTTGTATTCAGATATGTCTAAACTGTTTTCATAAAAAACTCAGAAACGTATAAATATCCAGAAACGTTATTTTAGCAGTAGTTAGAGATCGGCTGGATACACATGCTGGAAGGCCTAACTGAAAACGTCGATATCTTTTCGTATGAAAGGGATTTTAAAAAATATAGAATTTTTATGTAAATTTTATGTCGAATTTTGATATCCAAAAATAAAAGTGAAAAACTTGTTACCTTTACATAATTAAAAATTACAATTAATATCGATTCTACCTATGGTGGTATTGGTAGATTTCCCATTGAATAATAGATGGAACAGTCTCCAATAATATGAAAATACCTTTAACACATCCATCCTACCAATGACTGATTGACTGACACGCTATCGTTGTAAATACTCTCTACCACAAAGCTCAAACAAATTATCCTTAAACCGGAAGGAGGAGAATATATTCTATAGAAATCCAAAGTATGTCCTGTCCAGCCTATAATAACCAAATTGAAGGACATAGAGCAAGGTAAAATAATAAACCACTCCTTCCGACAATTTTACTCAATTAATCGACATTTCAGCGATTCGTTGTTTCACCCTTCGATTGAAGGGACGCGTTCTTTTATTGTTGTTGTTGGTGGTGGTATTGTTGTTATTTTTTTTTTGTTGTATTTCAAGAACGTGTATAGTAGTGTCCGGCGACCAATTATTTCTCTCGCGTGACTGGCCTTGTTTCGTCAATGGAAAAGGAAATTATCTTTCTACTGCCGCCCCCCCAAAAAAAGAAAAATTCTTGCTGACATCATCCAAGAAAAAATAAAAAAAAATAATAATAAAAAAAATTAAATAAATCAACAACAACTGAGCAAACACTTAGAGACAAGGATCGTATGTGAAAAGTAAACCAAAAAGGACAATTTAACCCTTTTTAAACACATATTACCACCGCCCCCAAAAAGTAGAAGTGGTGGCAGCAATGGCGTTGATATAACAAAACCCCCACTAAGCACACGAAAGACCGCAGGTAATTTACATTAAAAGGGGTTGCAAAATGTTGTTGATATGCTCCCCGCTAATGTTTCTGCTACTGTGGGGTGGTATTGTTGTTGTTGTTGGTATTGTTGGTTTACTACTCTTATTTTTTTTTTGGTTTTGGGGCGTTAGTAGTAGTTTGAAGAGTGTTGGATATCACAAGAATATTTCGTCCTTTCCTTTCGTTTTATAAGATGGCGATATAGAAGTTCTACGTCAAGCTACTTAAAAAAAGGGGTTTCGTTGTTGTTGTGTGCTTTCTCTCCTCAGGGTGGAATAACAAAACATACTTTGACCGTAAGAAAGTTGTGGGCTATGGTCGTTAGCACGTATTACGTTGGAACATTACTACATGAGCCGTTATGGCGTACTGCGATGGTAGATATCAGAGCTCATAATTATCCGTTTTAAGTCGTGAACAAAATAATTTCTTCTCTCTCCTTTTTTTTAGTAATTTTTGGAAAGTGAAAACTCGTTTACTCAGTTACAACAGAACAGTGTGAATATATACAGTGTATAGTTAAAACGTCGACAAAAAATAAAAAACATTTGTTTTTAAAGTTTTAATTAGAATTTAAGTTTTATATCAAAAAAAAAAAATTTATAGTATAAAAAATCTCAACAATAATTTTATATATGGATTTCGACTACATAAGCCCATGGTTCGAGAGCGATGAGGATTCACCGTTTCTTGTACTATCATCGCCAACGCGTAGTTGGGTGAAGATTTTATTAAATAAAATTAAGAAGAACCATAAGTGAAAGTCAACTGAAGCCATCATTTTTAATTTTACAGCCGGCCAGCTACGGAAAGAAGAACGGGATGTGGTACGCATCACCTGGTAATCAAGGATGGGGCTCAAAGCCAATTAGCCGTAAGCCATCTATAATGGAAGCTGATTTAGGTACATTATCAACAACATCTGGATCAATAAAACGTAGTGCTGGTCGTGTTATACGAATCATAAACCATTTGGATCATACAATACAGGTTAGTGTCAAAATTTTGCTTCCCCTCTTTTTACAAACAAAAAAAATATATATATATAAAATGAAAAATATTTCATGAACAATTTTCCGATAACATTAATGGAAGTAGATTATGTACACTCCCCTTTTCACCTATCTACAAACCTCCCCCCAAAAAAACACTCAACCATCCTTTCAGATAACCTTGAAAAATGAACATCGCCGAATATCCAACAAAAGTTATGTATAGTCTCCAATAACCACATCTACACAATATCAACCCTGTCTGGTGTATAAAAGTGTAGTTATACATTATAAAGCGTTTTGTGTTTGTGTGTAAAATTTTTGTATGAAAAACTGCATATCTGATAAAAGTCTACCAAAGAGAAATAATGGACTACGTACGTAATATAAAGTCCTTCAAAAGGATGGGCGTTGTGAATTTATGTACAAGTATAGAACTAAAAATCCCTTTATTGTGTGTTATTCTTTTGTAGATAGTAAAACTTATAAGAAATTGTAGATATATATTCTTATATAGACCATGTTAACTTATACAACAACGAACAGGTAACCCAACCAACCGACCAACCATATATGTAAAGAATTGGAGGATTTTGAAAAATCCATAAATGTTTAGAGACGACGTGGGGGTTTTGTTTTAAAAAACTTTTAATATCGTTGTGGTTTATATACGCTATAGTTTTGCAGTCAGTGCACTGACTTATCGAAAATTTAAGGGCAAGGTTATATTCAAAATTTTGTTTCTTTTTCTTTACTTACATTCTTTTGTAATCATAAATATTAAAGTGGAAATTTTATTATCGGTGAATAATCTGTCTGACGTAAAAGATATTGCGATTGTTCTTTTTTTTATTGGATATGTAATTTTCTTTCTATTTATGGATTTTGAAATAATACGTTTGAAATAGTATACAATTTACTTAGGAAGCAAAATGTACACGGAAGATGTATTTAAAATAATATCGACTTTTTGAACTTGTAATAAAATTTATTTGAATAAAAATGTTCGACCATTTTTTCTTCTTATTTCATTTGGGTTGCAGACCAACTTGATTCTTAGATTTTTCTATGTTTCTCCTCCAATTGTCTCGATATCTTTTTGAAGTTTTCGAGTTTCACGTATAGAGAAGTGTCTCCCATCTGTCTACGTAATTGTCGATTTGCATAAGGGTGTGTCTGTCTCTTTCCATAGTACCATGTTCCCACTGAGCCGAAATTAGGTGATTTTGGAAAGTGATTTCGAAATTATGTAGAACCGTTCGTACTGAATTGAAATGATTTCGTTTGACAGTTTTTTCCAGCACTACGCCTGTCTTTAATTTTTTCAGCCCAAAATTTCACTAGCAATTCCTTTTTTAGAAAAGCCCATAGCTTCTTTCTTTTATATTTCTTGGGTTCGTTTTTGCAATTTGAAGAATGTGAACTTCAAATTCAAAGTCAAATCTGTTATTAAAATGTCCAACTGACAATTTCTGCATCAAGAGTGAGGTGCTGAATTGGGCTGAATTTGATTTTCAGGTCATGATTTTGTTCGTAATTTTGCCAAAATAACGAGGTTTGAGATAATTTTGAAATCACCAGAATAATGGGAAATCATTTTGCTCGAAATCACGAAAATTGCCGAAATCACGTAATTTCGGCTCAGTGCGAACATGGTATAAGATATAATTCGTTGTTGTCTGTAATACTCCACGTCCCTTACTGAAAAATTCCCTTACGAACCGACTTTATAGTTTTAAATATGCGATGTAAAACACCTTGATCAAATATGTTTTAGTTTCTACCTATTTAATTTTATTTTAATTAAATTATTTCGTTTTACATTTTTTTCCAGGGCAAACTCAAAATAAAAAAATGTTTGGACACGGAAAATGACATGCGTATAACAAGTGCTGAACGCTGAATTAGGTTCTTGTCCACACTTTTCTTGTTTTCATGGTCGTTTTTATTGAAAACTTGGTTCCCAAGTTGTTTCGATTTGTATGGGAAAACACTTGTTTTCGATGGTGTTTATTCCCAAAACGCGAATTTTTACGAAGGTGATGTAAACGCCGTATTTCTTTAAAGTTATTATCAACAAGGGTTTTGTAATTTTTAAAAACCAACTAGGACCCTAGGTTCCTGAATGGGGTCTATGGGACTATTTATGCTGGTATATAATAAAACACATTAACACACCTTCTATAGGTAGATGGTCTCCAACGTTGACAAAGCTCGCACGCTTTACGGATCTACGTCCAAACTGTCTAGTTCTAGATCGAATATAGGCACGTTTTCTGCCTTCTGCTACAAGGTTTTCAGATACAGCGGTTTCCAAACTGGGGGCGCTTATAGCTCAAAGGGGGAGGGGGTGGGGCGAATGATTTTATCTTTACGAGTTTTTTGACTCACTTTTTAATTTCTACTTAAATTTTATTGTACATCTCATCGCCATCTAGACCTTCGGCAGGGGCGGCGGAGCATAATCATTGTGGGTGGGGACCTCGTGAACAGATAAACGTTAAAATGAAAAAAGTTAATCGGTCAATTCATTTACTAGTGGCTGGTTCAGTTATATGGTTTTAAATTCTTTAGTTTGCGTTTATGCCCGACTAGCATTTGGGGGTGGGGTGCAGATAGGGTCCCTATGAGTCTAGACCCACTGCCTCATTTGGACCCCACAGCCTCATTTGGACTGGATTCCCCTAGAAGGCTCACGCAGGGCATCTAACGCCTTGCCTCATTCGCTCCTCGTCAAAAGGAATGCTCCACCGAGGAAAAATCATTGCTACCCGCCCGCCGAGTGGAAAAAAAGAGGCCGAAAAATTTGAAAATTTCGACGTGGATATGTAAGTAACTGCGCCAGTGTGGAAAGCTTTGTATTTTTAAAAGCGAGTGTTGCTTCACCAATTAGGTCCCCTAACTGAGTACTGGTCACGTCCAATGCTGCTTGACCTAAACCGTTACGATTTCACCCCACCCATAAGATTTTTTGTTCGTCTATCAAAAACCTATCCACAGCAGGCCCCTTTGTAACTTTAGTAAATACAACCTGTATTTAGTTTTTGTATGAAAAGCCTTGTTTGCGTGCGGCCCTTCGACTACGTTCCTTCGTCTCTATCGACCAATATGGCCTTTCAACGTTCTGGGTTATTAGGTGTACAGGAAATATTTTGGGTGTGGATTTCCCCACCCGAAGCGAAAGTGCGTGTACACTTTTCTTTCCATCCCCACGCCCGCCGCCACCCTGACATCGTTATTTCAACGACATTTTTTAGCCGATTTCGACAAATATATACGATTCTGAAACATCATTCAGTACCATTTTAGCTAGGAGTCAATTTACACCGAAAGAACGCGCTGAAATTATAGCGCTTTACACTGAAAAAATTCGTTCAATTGTGAAAACTGTGCGTGCGTCGTAAAAAATATGGGAGAAATTCGGCGCCTTCAGACAACACAATTCGTAGTTTGGTGAAGGACTTTTTGAGTACGGGTCTGTAGCCACTCGCCAGCGTCCCATACGATCGCGTCCGCGACGCTCCAATCAAGTTGTTGAAGCGCTAAGAGAGGGTGTTGCCGATAATCCAAATGTGTCGTATCGCCGTCGATCTCAGGAGTTAAACGTGAGTGGAACGACTTTAAGGAGGACTATGAAGCAAGATCTTCATCTCTTCCTGTACAAAGTGCAACTTACTCAAAGATTGTTGCCAACGGACAAGCCGCGTCGTTTGCAATATGGAAATGCCGTCGCAAGAATGATCGATGCCGAGCCAGATTTTTAGGACAAAATGTTGCTGACGCACGAAGCTCATTTTACACTCTCTGGCGGAGTCAATAAACAAAACTGTCAAGAAACACTACTGCCCGACGATAAAGTCACTGTTTGGGCCGGAATGTATCCAAAAACCATCATCAGACCATTTTTCTTTAAAGTTCGAGAAACCCTCGACGGCGCAAGCTATCGTTGGATGTTGGTGCACTTTGATGCCCGAAAAAGAGCTGCCTTTTGCATATCGAATGGAGCTGATCATTTAATCGACATTGTATTCAAAAACTGATTTGAAATAAATGGTAGGGAATATCGTAAATAAATCTTGCTCATTTGTCAAAATCGGCTAAAAAATGTCAAAGTTATTCCATGTTGATATACCGAAAGTCTAGATGGCGTACCTCATCTAGTATGCCAATTTACATTATTTTATTGGGGACGTGCAAGGAGTTTTTTTTAACAGGGGCCGCAGTGTCATAACGTTTGGAAACCACTGAGCTAATGGATTAACAAAGTCGATGAAAGGTTGCTATTGACTTCTTGTAATATAATAAAAGAGTTTTTCAATAGCCATCATTATAAGCTTGTAAAAAAACCTTTCTCCATCATTTCGTCGATTTTCCATCTAATTCATAGAGTAGAAATTTGATCCGCGTGATCTACTCCGCCCATGAATTTGGTGTAAAAGATTATGCTTTCTGGATAGTAAAATTTTTGCTTTACACCAAAATTAATTTTAGAGAGATAAAGAAATATCAAAACACAAGCTTTCCTCTGTACCTTTTCTGGTGTCAACTATGTTTTGTACCACTTTATCGCGAAAGTGTTCCTTCAGTAGAATTTTCTTCCCTAACACAATAAATATTCATATCGTAAGTGCATTCAGTGATACCATCGCATCTCTGCCATATTTTATTCCCATTTACCATCCCAGAGATACGTGGTTAGAATTCCCTATATCACCGGATTCATCATTCTGCCCCAGTAGTGCTGGAAAGTAGTCAAAAGAATATACCGCGTGTTGACTCTTTCCCTCTTTTATCTTTCAAAAAAAATTACTCAAAGGCCTAAATTCATTTCTACCGCGATATTCGCTGATAACTTCGGTGATAAAACAGAAGCTCAGTATTTCACAGACGATTACCAAAACCAAAAAGCAAAAATGCTCTATAGAGCATTCTTCTATAGAAGAAGAAGACTTGTGGAGTAATAATATATATTCAGAAAGTCCCTATCGAACCCACGATACGATAGTTGGCAGCCCAACGAGTTCAGCTACTAAAACCAACGATTTTGTAAAGAAAAAAAACTAGTTGGGATGTGGTTTCGGTCCACAAGATCAACTTCCCAGTATTATGAATTTGGAATATTATTAATGGATATTTTAATAATAAATAAACAATAATCAATATATAATATATAATATCTAACATTTGTCACATTTGTTTTTCAATACTTTCGCTAGGTTGTCAAATGATATGTGCGTATTTACAAGATTAGGATGACGAAGTTGTAAACAAAGTTAGTGTAATACTTTTAACACTGACACTTGGATGAAAAATTAAGAATATGTTGTTATTCCAAAACTTATTTAACAAGTATATTGTTAAATTTAAGGGACCTGAAGTTGCATCTATTGGAGTTACGATCTACCAAAATAAGGACCACTCTGCTAATAACTCATGCGGGCGTTACGTTGCAAAATACTTAGTCACGATAAATCACCTATTCGTGAAGTGTGTGTAGGCAGATGTATGGCAGAAAATGGACAAATGATTGAAAAATTCGTGGGAAGCTATTGCTCGGCTGAATCCATAAAAGTTAACCTCATTTGGAACGGGTTTCATTCCAACGAGTATATTAGACAGTAGCAAAACTAATTAATTTAAGTTACTTGGCACACTTGCCGAAGTCTCTTTATTTAAACACAAAAAACGCCGATTTTCACGGTAAAACGATAAATTTTCAGATCATATCTTCGTTAATACACTTCGATCGGCACCTCAACGAAGTCGATATCATATTTGGTTCGCGCGATATTGGGCAGGTTCAAAAATCACGAACTTCGTTCAAACAAAAAAACCGCTAGACCGATTTTTATGAAAATCTTTTCAGTTTATATGTCCTTTAATACGCTTCGAACGGCACCTTAACCAAGTCGATATCTTTTTTGGTTCGCGCGAAATCGTGCTGGTACAAAAATCACTTAAGTCGTTCAAACAAAAAAATGGCTCGACCGATTATTATGAAAACCTTTTCAGATCATATTTCCTTGAACATGCTTCGAAGGGCACATCAACGAAGTCGATATCTTTTTTGGTTCGCGCGAAATCGTGCAGGAAAAAATGACCCCATACGTACGCACACACACACATACACAAATATTTCTTCTCAAAATTTTGCGTAAAATGCTATTGGGACCTTGAAACGTGTAAATGCATTGAAAATTTCGAATCCGGTTTTCGGACCGATTACAATAACTTCCTACTGGGAAGTTAACAAGCGAAGCGGAGAAAGGACGGTCTTTGTCAAGGGATGTTCAACATTGTGTTAATAAAATCGAAGTGAAAAATATCCCAATAGATTTCCAAGATAGCTTGCAAAGTAGCAACCCTTTTTTATTGATGTCACCGAAAACTCAAAGGTGATGCGGATAAATAAGCAATCCATCAAAATTGCCGTTTCATCAATTCATAGAAGCTTAATTTGAGCTTTTTGATTTGACAAGATGCAGACGGTCCTCGCCCCTCATAATCGCCTCTTCCGCCAGACCAGATTTCGAGCCGATGTTATCCAGTATGTCACTTCTAAGCTCGTTTAATGTATTCTAATGAACATTGGCCCTGCTTCAGATAACTCCCTGATCAACTTCCTTTTCGCTCTTTACCGGTGATTCTGTCCAATATATCTATGTCCAACGATCTACAAAAAATAGACGCACTTTTGGGAAACATCCGTTGAGCTCGCGAAATAGAAACAATCGACAATGTACTACAAAATTGAGTAAGTAGGATGGGCTATATCCAAGTCAACCGTCGCAGCCTTTTGAATGAAATTGTTTTTCATAAGTAATCAGAATATCTGCTCTCTTCAGTAATTCAACATTCATTGTATATAGTTTTAATAACAATTTCAATTTCAATAAGAGACCAACATAAGGCACGCCCTTTACAATAACCATTTAGACGAAATGGCTAAATTCTTGGATTTGAGGAGCCTCGAAAACAATAAAAGGATTTTTTCTCTTTTAGCTATCAGAAGCAGCTTATTTTCAGACATATTCTGTTGTCGATTGTTACTATTGAACTTCATTATGTAGGCGATGTTAGTACTTTGCGCAAGCGGGTTTATTTTGATTGCATTCACCTGTGTCTGAATCGACTCAAGCAGCTCCCATAGCCCTGAAAGTAAAAGCTAGCCTTAGGCAATTCCTGGCGGTTGGCTATGTTGAGCTGGAGAATAATGCAAGCGGATTTGGGAACCAATGGTAATCAAAAAAGCCAACAGAGGTACGCCACGTGAAGAACTAATTTCCCTTTAACTGTGGTTAGGAACGATAAGCAGCTAGACTGAAGCAGAGCTGAGGTAGTAGCATACACATATGACATAGTGATAATGGTGTCAAGAATGCTTCCCTCTATAATTACTGAAATTATGCAAGGATGCCTAAATAAAATTGGCAGCTGGACAGAAAGTTGCGATCTGACAGTCGACCCGAGCAAAACTGACCTAACGCTATTCAGAGGGAAAACGAAAATTCCGCCCTTCAACCTCCTCAGCTAGCATGGGCACACCTTCACTTTATCCGCCAGCGTGAAATGTCTGGGACTAATTTGGACCCAAAACTCAGCTGGAAGTGCAACATCGAGGAAAGGGTCAAGAAAGCCTGCATACTAGGGTGGGTCAAATATTTTTGCGGCGAATTTCAGCGAAAATCATAAAATTCAATATATTTTAAGAATTTTTCGCGAAGAAACTATATATTTTTAATGAAGTCTAACCCAACCCCCCCCCAAAAACTTTCCAAAAATAGATTTTATTCTAAATTATAATTTTTCTTAAAAGCACTTTCAAACAAATCGCAACACCTTCTGAAATAATTGTAGTAGGATAATGATCTTGGGCTTATTGGATCAGGAATTTTCCCAGCTATATATTGTGGTTGAAGTCTAAACCTCCCGCCCGCCCAATCTACCCCTCATTTTTCAAAAATATATTTTGAAGTAACTGTTTATTTTTTTAAAAACACTTTCAAAAAAATCGCTATAACTTCTAAAATAATTATAGTATTATAATGGTCTTGAGCTTATTAGATCAGGACTTTTCCCACTGTGTATATCAGACGTTTACTTGCAGAAAGACATTGATGTTCAGTTGCAAAAAATGGCAAAAGTTTCCACCTATCCAAATAACACCCACTTTCTTATAAAACTATTTTTTTATTGCAGCATAAACAACTTCATAAAAAGATCAACTTTTCTACAAAAACGAACTAGAGTATTGACACTAATAACTATTGTTAGATTTTTTATGCAGTTTTTTATTCGGCAAAAAAAAATAGTTTTTAACGAAAAAGTGATAAAAGATGGGTGTTATTTGGGTACGTGCCAATTTTTAAATCATTTCTGCAACATCAAATTTTTCTACTATGAGAGACACAGTGGTGGAAGACTGTGAAAATTTCTGATCCAATAGGCCCTAGATCATTGTCCTACTACAATTATTTCAGGAGTTGTAGCGATTTGTTTGAAAGTGTTTTTAAAAAAATAATCAGTTAGTACAAAATATGTTGTTGAAAAATTGGGCGGGGGGTTCAACCAAAATATATAGCTGGGAAAATTCCTGATCCAACAAGCCCAAAATCATTGTCCTACTAAAATTATTTCAGAAGTTGTAGCGATTTGTTTGAAAGTGTTTTTAAGAAAAATAATCAGTACAAAATCTAGTTTTGAAAAGTGGGGGGCTAGACTTCATCCAAAATATATAGTTTCTTTGCGAAAAATTCTTAAAATAACACAAATTTTAAGAATTTCGCTGAAATGGACCATGTTACATTCTTTGCGAACAATTTGACCAACCTTACTGCATACCCTTCTTGTAAAAAGACAGATGGGGTCTCAAGCCAAAGATGGTTCTATGGATGTAAATAGCACAGAGGACGGCACCAACAGGGCCTATGAGAACATATCTCACAAACGATCTTGCATTTGCTCCCTCTTGTCAGCAATGCACCTAGCCTGGGGGAATCCAGGACCTGGACCTCAAAATCCTTCGGTGTTAGTTACAACCACAGACTACTTTCCCCCTAGATTTATCTTCAGGAAGGACTTTTCCGTCGAAATTCCCTCAGGAAGAGAGTGAAGGAACGGAGATGTTCTGAGGAAGTTCGATATACGGATATTCACCGACAGTTCCAAGATGTCGGACGACATCGCGGTAGAGGTCTATGTAGAGATTACTATCAGTTCACAGTGCTCACAGTGCACGCTAGAATCTTTCAAACGGAAGTGCTGGCGATCCTGGCCATAGAACATGCCGAGTATCTAGACATGCACGGAGACTCTCTCCGGGACTCGAATATCGAGATGATTGGCAGCTCAATAGGCGGGTCAAAAGCTCTCTTTTTCTCAAAAACCTTCTAAAGGTGAAAAGCACTGGAGACCTGAATTATCTCTAGGACGACTTGGCCCATTACAACAAAGAAAGAACAATGGACCTCGTAATGCCAGAATCACGGCAATCATCACGGAACATTGGACAAATCGGCCCATTGGGGAGCACGCTGCCAAGTTGGGTATCCCGTACAATGTCTGTTCTCGTAGCTACGGGGAAACGAACAACGAGGAAACACTTAGTCACTTCCTGTGTTAATGCCCATCTCTAGGTTAAGCCAGGCAGCGCACACTAGGAAATTACGTTCTAGGCTTAAAAGTGGTGCAAAGCCGACCAAACAACCACCGAACTTTAGGTACAGGCTCGCCAAACGCTAATTGGGCCTCCTTGAAACCTCACCTAAGCCATCATCTGCGTAAACCAATATTTGTCTGAATTTGTGAAGGATTGTACCTCTGCTCTAAATAACAGATTACTTTTTCCAACCAGGCAAGTCAGACCGTATTCTGAGCACATGAGGGCTGTTATATGTTAAGGGTAGAAATTTTGAAATTTTCGATTTTTTTTTTTGATTTTCTTGAAGAACAATATGTTAAAAATATTGTTTTCAAATTTTATGTCGATCCGAGCAGTAGAACAGTTTATTGACTGAAAACCAGAGTTTTTCGACGTAGACTACGTGATGTAGACTACATCATTGTCTACGCGTCGACTTTTATGTGTAGACAATGGTCCATTGTCTGCATCATAGTATACGCGTAGACAATGTCGACAATATAATCTCATTGGCTAAGCTTTTCCAAATTACTTTTTCAATAAACTTTCAAAAGATCGGGAATATTATAAAAATAAACTTTTATTGTTAAGTTTTTATTATTAATTATAAATATAATTAATAATTAAAATTTATTTTTTCAATGTACATATATGTACAGTACATTCTACATTTTATATGTTATTAATCATACATCAAAAACATTGTCTATGAGATTAATCATTATACTATTTATTCATCATCATCTTCATTAAAATCATCTTGAATCTTGAGGGAATAATATACGTGCAGTAATTCTTTCGATCGATCAAAGGATAACCGGTTTCGGATTGGCGAGTGAACGTATGAACAGCTTGAGGAAACCCTTTCTATCTGTGCAGATGATGCTGGAAGCTGGAATTTGTAAAAGTTTTTTGGCCAATTTAGATAAAGTTGGGAGTCTCATTGCAGCCATATTCCAAAATACTAAAGGCTTTTTTATATCTTTTTCATATAGATTTTTAAAAAATGAAGTTTTGTTTCGAAAAATTAAATCCAGTGCAAATAAGTTCCTTAAATAAAAAATTATTTGTTTTTTTCTTGTGAATATTACTCAATTTATCATTGTCGTAAGTAGCATGCAGATAAAAAGCCGTCAAAGCATATTTTTGTTCAATGCCATCTATTCTCAATTGTAAGCTAGCACTAAATTTGAGTTTACTAACCGGAAGTTTTAAATTTAGCCAAATATTTACAGCATCTGCAGCTGAGCACTCAGATGATTGACAAGTATTTATAAGTTCACATATGCAGTTAAAAAGTTGTATTATTAACAATGTAATGAAATAAAACTTCATGTGCTGATAAACCGCAACGCAATCTCATAAAGTCGACATTGTCTAGATCACACTCGACATTGTCGATATTCTCTACTCCATAGTCGACATTGTCTACACCAAAATTATTGTCTACGCTACGCTATTGTCTACTCCAAAGTGTAGACAATGAAAGTCTACGCGTAGAGGAACAACACTGCTGAAAACAAATTGAATTTTAAAAAAAATTTAAGAATCGGTCAAAATTTCATTTTTTGGTCCGCCATAATGGATCCGCCATTTTGAATTTTAAAAAAAATAATTCCAGATTTGGATTCAGCAACTCAAAAAACATATACATGTATGGTTTTGTTATAAAATTCGAAACGGAGTTTGAATTACATTCATCAAACTAAACGAAAAACTCAATAGAAATCACGAAAATATCATCCGTAACTTTGAAGCCATTTATCTCCGAACGAATATTTTGAAATTTGTGGAAGACTTTATTTGAGAACGGCTGAACCGATTTACTTTCGGTTTGCTGCATTCGAAAGTAAAATGATTTTACTAGAGGTTATACCGTTAAAATATGAAAAATTATTAAGTTAAGTATTTTTTCACAAGCAATAATTAACGGAAAAAAACCTCAAAAAAGCACTTAAATTTTGAACGCTCGCCATTTTGTCAATTTTCAACTTTTTTAAAAAATGAATGGTATAACCTCCAGTCCATTTAATGTAGTTTGACCTACAATTTTCATTATTTTGATTTTAGGTCGGTGTCGATCCAGGAACTCTTCCTCCAATTGGCAGTGTTCTTAAAACACGCACTACGCGGAAGTTGATAACAGCCACCATTTTGTTATTTTTTTGAAAAAAAAATCACAACGTACCTACACATAAATGTGCAATAAAAAAATTCCAAACAGAGTTTTGATAACTTTTGTCATTTTCCCCAAAAAAAAAATGCCAAAGCTGAGCTACTTTTTGGTTGATCAAATGAGAACCTGCCCTCAAACAATCTCTAAACTATTCAATATTCTATTTTTCACATATAATTAAAATTTGACAATATAAGTATGGTATCGAAATAATTTAATCAATCGCAAATATGTAATTCGATAAATATTCTGAATCAGTCTAAACTGTTCCGTGATACCTTAATGACCTTGAGTAAATTTTAAATAAAAATTAACAGATACCCCAGATAACAGATAGGTTTTATCCCTTAAAAATATTTCAGATACCTACTTAAATTGACACTACTAAAACATAAACAACAAAAGATTAAGTAATTTCGCCTCTTTTAATCCGGCTTAAATCACATTTAAATCTCATAGATTCAAATGACCAAAATTTCCGATCAATGTCAAGTTGAGTACTTGTAACAAGAAATACCTTTTGATTAGTTGCCTAATACCCTCCTATTACGCTACCATACCCTTAATTAATTAGTGAAACTTTTTTTGTCAAAACAAAAATCAAAATTTACCTCCTACCATCTAAAAACGATAAGTATGAAGGTTTTTTTTTGGAGAAATTCGAACGTCGACAAAAATTTTACTACTTCCGAAAAGATAAGAATCATTTTTACTTTTTTTTTGTATTTATTTATTTATTTTTTTTTGTTACTAAACTTTGAGGTTCATTCAGCGTTAGTTAATTTCAAGGACCAAACGCTTACACCGCAATAGTGAGAGAGGGCGCCACACGTGTAGCCAACAAAACTTTGTGTTATTATCGAAGGTCTCTGGACTCTTAATAAATCGCATGACTTTCTCTACTACGTATAAATGAACGCAAAAGAATTTTCCTACCCTTAGTGGCAGAGAGAAAGAGAGAACATAGCCCTTCTCTCTGAAGGGAAACCCTCTTCTCAATTGGGCTGATTACGTGATACCAAAAAAAAAATAAAATATATGAATATATATGTAAGTATATCCAAGGCCAAAAATGGTTGTAAATCAGAATTCTACTGCTTAAATTGCTTGAGGGAATATAATACAGTCGGCAAGCCCAAAAGCCACCCTTTCGTTAAGGTGAAGTGAAATGAACCACGGTTCCCTTATTCTAGTGAGTTGAGGGTGTTTGTGGGGGGGTAACACCGAAGTGAACAATTCACTCCCTGAGCACAAACATCCCCCATCTACAATTTTTTGGATAAGTTTACCCAGTTTTATTGTTGAAGACCTAATTCTTTGGCACTTTGGTCACTGCCATGCTAAAAAGTTTGCTGATTTGCATAAGTTATTTTGTTTATTCAGTTGTTATCGCCTCCGCCCTTTTTCTCATGTGGAAATCCGAGAGTGAGCATCGATTTTGTAGTTTTTTTTTTCTTATATTTTCTTTTTTTTTCTTATATTTTAAATAAAGAGTCTCCCCCAATTCTCACTCCCATTGCCATATAAACCTATAAATTCTCAATAAACCGCATTAACACAGATTTCAAAGTGAGTTATGGTAGAGGGAGAGATCTACTTTGGCTTTAAGATGATAACCTCCACTGTCCGGCTCGTACACCCTTATCGCTATTCATCGTCAACGTAAAATGCTTGAACCCTATCCCTATAGTCGCACAAATAAAATCCTTAACATCTCGCAAGCTCTACCGAAGACGATTCTTCGGGGGTTGCTTTTCTGGTTGTGGAACTGTTCTTTTTCCTGTTCTCCTTCCGTACCAGAACGGAATCAAAAACCCTACGGATCAATATGAAAGCAACGTCCTAACGATGGTACAGACAAATAAAGCGGTTGCTCCTTGGTTCACAATGAAAGGGTTAACGGCTCCTTCGTCATTTTTATAAGGACTTGTAGACCAATTGAACTTGTTTTTTTTCCTGTTTCTCCCTCTACCCCTCTGTATCACCCTCTAAAAATTCACGAAAGGATCTTAAGAAGAAGAACCTTTTGACTTTGGTCCCTAGGACAAAGTATAAATATAATACTGCAAGTGTATATATAGAAGCCTTTTTATTAGGAACAAGCTCGACTTTAATTACAAATCCTTTTTTGTTCCATTCTATCTGTTTTGATTGTATAAGCTTCAACTTTTATTTTTTTTATTTTTTGTTAAGCTTGTAAAATTATATGCTGACAAAGTCGGTAAGGAATTCCCTTTTTATTGCACAAGGACGGAAATTGGGGCACTTGAAATGGGACACGCAATCTTCTGGAATTTATACGTATACAACGGATTCCTTTTAAGCAATGTTTTTTGGTTGGGGGTGGTGAAAATGAAAAAAAAAACGAAATGTTTTCTTGAATGATTAAAGAAAGGCGGTCACGGGTCAAAAGCTTTTTATTGACATACACTTTTTAAAGCATAGAGACGTGAAGTGAAAAAAAAATAATAATAATGCTATGTCAAGGACATGCACTCATTTGCAGCCATTAGTAGCATACCTATATGGAAAAGTTTTTACACTTTTATACTAATTTTATAAGAATGAATTCTTCCCCCATTTTTTTTCTTTTGTTCAAGTTGAATGAAATTTTCATTAAAATGAAGGATTTTCTTCACTGATGTTTATTCCAAGAAGGCAGAAGAAGTGTTTTGAAGCATGATATCAAGTACTTTAAGTTTCGTTAAATAAAAAATGAAATTACATTCGTGACATCGAAAAAAAAGAAAAACAAAATTAAAATTATCGTTTAATAAAAATATTCAGTTCTATCAATTTAACTTGGAATGGGGACATATTGTCGAGATTTATACAAACACGTTAGAAGCACGCGACACAATTAAAAACACGCAAAACAATTAAAAATATCCCTCTGCACGCTATGTAAGCGATAAGGTTCGATCAAGAATGTGCTTTTCAGTTTGTTATGTTGGTACAATTACTATTGGCATTTGTAAGAATTTCTAAAGTTTTTGGATATTCAGTTTGTATCTGAGAGTTTAAGTGAAATGTTAGGATTTAGGACAGTCAATTTAAAGTTTAAGTACTGAAGCTGTTCATAAGCACCTAATTTCAATTTACATATATTATATTGATGTTTAGCAGAGATTAAGTATAGCAGATTACACCCATACCGAAAGTTATACAGATAGAAAGTTATAGGGACCAGATAGACCAGGCAAACCAGAGTAGATAGACCAGTTGGACCAAACCAGACAGACCACATAGTCCAGGCACAGCAGACCAGGTAAACCAGACCAGATAGAGATAGTACCAAATAGATCAGGCCAGAAAGACCAGGCAGTCCTGCCCAGATATACTAGGTAGCCCAGACCAGATATAGCAGGTAAACCAGGCCAAATAGAATAGGTAGACCAGACCAGATAGACCCATACCTGTCTGTATAGTTGTTTAGCTTTCTACCTCAACAGATGTCTATCTGTATAGCTATCTAGCTGTATGGGGACTAATCAGAGATCGATAAGAGGATGTAGGAGTTTATATGAGGCAAAGAGTGGGCTATGCGCCGTGGAGAACTTTATTCTTAAATTAAAAATTAAGGTAGATATGATAATAAGCACACCCAGGAAGAATACTGAAAGAGTAGTGGAAATTGACCCTACCGCCTTTGCTTATCTATTTGATAAGAGATTTTAAAGATTATATTTATGACTAAAAATGCACCTAAGAGAATTATTATTCACACAGGCCCACGTTCAAATTTAACTTAATTCACAAAAAATATACTAGAACCGTTGCTTTACCGTTCTTAAATTATACAAAAAAAGTAGACTACGTCTTATCCGGTACTTTTGCAGTGTTCGATCACCGAAGTCAAGCAGCATCAGCAGCTGGTACTTAGATGAGGGACCGCCATGTAAAAATTGAGACAGAACGTACACTGTTCCACCGAAATATAAGTGGCGGATCCAAGGGGCGCCCCCGACGTTTTATGGATTACTTTAGTTCTGAAAAAAAATGTCGAGTGAAAGCAATTGAACTAGGAAATTTACCTCTAGGTTGCGGCAAAAATCCGGCAACGGTCCGATATTGCTGTGTCCATCAAGGATCGGAAACGCACACTCGCGTGCGCACGTATAACACTCACGCACATTCTAATGACTCGCAGCTCACGAGTCCTTATGTAAAACTCGTGTGCGCGTGCGTTTACATGAGTGCGGTCGTATCGCACACTGCTCGCGAGACTTTGAGTTGAGTACATGCCTATCGCACGCGTGCGCACGCGAGTTAATAGAAATGACTCGTGAGCTGTATAAAAGGGAAAGGTAGGAAAGGAAAATTTTTTATTTTGAAAGCTTTAATTTTGGTGAAGCAAAACTGGTGAAAATGAAAATTAATTTTGGATTATTAAATAAAAATTAAAACTTTAAAATTGTGGGAATTTCAAGTTTTGACATTAACAATGTGTTTGACTTGTGAAAAAATGTTATCGGGAAAGAGACGTGGTAATATTAAAAGACATTATTTGTCAATTCATAAGCGATTCGTCTATTGACAATTCTCTGTGTGGTTGATATGAGTATATTACTAAATTTCTTCCATGAACTAATTTATAACTGGAAGTATTCTCCATAGACGCTGACCGCTTTCCTTGGAAAAAATTAATCAATCTTAAGATATTTTGGAGTTTATCCCTGGTAATATGTATAGGGAAAAACTATTTAATCTGTGTTCATAGCGGTTAACCTTATTTTGCTTACCCGCTTAGAACTTTATTTTGTAGGGTGCAACGCAGCCTCCCGTTAGAATAAAAGAAGGCTTACTGGTTTCATTTCCTAAATAAGACTGATTTAATTGTTCTAATGGGACATAAATTTCTCTTAATGATGGGAACTTTAAACGGACAAGAATTTTCTCACCATCATAAATGCTTACTTCATATTAACAGCATTAAATTTGATTCTTTGGAATTTTAAGTTTCAAACAATTGTCTGAATGAAAACTTACAGCATAGATAATTTTCACTCTTAGGACAATTATTGTCTGACTGAAAACTGAAATAGTCAAAAGAAAATTTATAGTAAAATTTTTAAAGAATGAATAATACTAGTCAAATTGATTAAACAATCCGAACTAGCTTTTCTCTATTAATTTCTGTTCTAGTAATGCAACATTTACAAAATAATTATTTCCTAACTTTTATAAGTAAGCAGCTGTCTGTCTCACATGTCTGAAACTCTAAATATTACTATTTCATTCAAGCTATTCAAGTTAAAAAAAATACAAAAATGTATGGAATTACCTATAAATTTGTAATTGATTTTTATCCATTATCGTAAAAACTGTTCTAGCGAAATATAATTTATTTATGGCTTTCCTTCTGTGAAACCCACAAACCCTTAAAAATACGAAAATATATTAATACAAAAAACTGCACAAACGCAAAATGTTAACATTTTAGCAAAACAACCATCAAAATCACTGCTAAGTAATTCATTCGTTCTATCAAAAAATCGCCCCAAAAAATCGCAGCAAAAAATCTAAGCCCGACTCACGAGTCGAATAAACAACTCGTATACGCACCCGCACGTTCGCGAGCGCGTGCGTTAGAAAATTTTTCAAACGAACGCTCGCGTGCGCACACGAAATTTTTCATACGTCCGCGCACAAAGTGCGCGTGCGTTTGAAATTTCCTAACGCACATCGCACAAGTGCGTTCGTATTACATTTGCTCGTGGTCAAACGCACGTGAGCACGTGCGCACGCGAGCGTGCGTTTCCGATCCCTGGTGTCCATACAGTTCCAGAGCAATGAGTCGTCAAAGTCACTAAAAATCGCAATTTTGATGGATTTTATGAGGTTTTTTAGGCACGTACCTTTTTATACCCAACAAGAAACATCTCATTTTGAAAAAACGTTCGTCCATTTCCATTCATTATTTGTAAAAAATAGCAGCTTTTTAGATATGCAAGGGCGGATTCTCTAAAGTAAAAATATAACAAGATGTATGCTTACTTCATAATATCGATCGAAATTCCGATTTTTCAAAAATGCCAAAGGGATTCCACTTTCAATTCTTTCTTAAGTTTTCTAGATGAGTTTCCCAATTATAAACTCACCTAGTGTTTAATATTTCTCGGTAGTTTCTATTTCTCGAGAAAAGAGAAAAATAAATTTTACTTCTCGAGAATTCTCATTTCTCGAGAAATATTGTGAATTTGTAAAAAGTTCATGAAATAAAAATTAAAATTCCATTTTATTCATAAGACAAAATAAATGTTGATAAGAATTAAGTAAGAAAATAATAAGTATAAATATAAAGATTACAAAACAAGCTTTAATATGATTTGAAGTATATTTTTAAAAAACATAACGCATCCAATGTGGCATTTGATAACACTAGTTTACAATTTTTTTCTTAATTGCGGGGGGGTACCTAATAGGAAAGGTGTTTTTAGTCTAATTTGAGGTCGCTGAAAACGAAAATGACACTCATTTATTTTCCAAAGAACCATTATCGAGGTATTAGCAAAACGGTATTTTCAAATTATTGCCAGATTCTCGAGAACCAAGAGCCAAGCTTAGCTTAAAAAATGCACTTTTTTACACCGAATACTCCCACCTATCTAAAACTGTAAAAGTGAAGGTTCTACCCTACCAACTTCCAGAGTAATGAGCCATCAAAGTCAAAATTTTGTTTTTTTTAACAAAAACATCAATTTCAAGTACCCTTTCTCCAAGGTTAACCAATATTTTTTTTCCAAAATTAGAAAGCTTTGAATAATGTCCGGACTATTTTGTGTTACGGCATTTACTGTTGAAGATATTAGCAAATTTTGATGTTAAAATGTCACATATCTTATTTCTCTTGTATTTGACAGTGCATTTGGAGGGTGGTCATGGCATCGTGTGGAGCCGGCTTAACACGAAACACACATAGCATTAAGGTATGTACAGACCAAGCGAAGTAAGGCGAAAGAACGAACGAATGTGCGCAGTGTGTACGAGTTAAAAATTGCAAACAAACAAATTTGAATCATTCGCTCCGATTCGGATCCAGTAGCAAAACTTAGCACATTTGATCGTTCGTTCACTGCCTTCTAGCGAACGAATGTGTCATGTATAGACGGTTCTAAAAATTCTACCAAATAGAAGTGGAGAAAGGAACAAATTTGCTCGGTGTGTACGTTGTGTAAACCCACAAAAAAAGGTTTGCATTCATTCGATGATATTTGCAGAAGTTGTAGTTGCAATCACAAATTTAGTAGGCGAGACAGTTACTCTACTGTTGATAAAACTTATAGCAGTGAATATATTTAGTACAGGTAAATTAAGCCAAAAAAACGAAATATGTAGCGGAAAAAATTAGGTAGAGGCTGAAAATTGGCAGAGAGGTGCATTTTAGGGTTATTAATACGGGGTTATAAAGTCTACCGATTTTCTGCCCCGGCAGGGGGGTTTTAGCTCTCAACGGTAAGCCTTATGATGAAAGAGTTCTTACAAAGTTTGCAGATTATGCGATTATCTACAAAAAACAACAACATTTTCACGTACGAATTGCCATTCATGTGATATCGGACGTTCAACGTAGCTAATATTTTTAGGGGTGATTCCTGGTTGTATTTGGAGAAAAAAATTGTTCTAGAGAGGGGGCTATCCCGACTATCCACTAAGATACAGGTTGCTTACGAAAAAAAACTTTTTTTTAATTTACTTAAAGTTGAATAACTCCTAGACTAATTATCATCTTTTAGGTAAATGTGTATTCTTTTTTTTTTGGTGTAAAGAACAGAAACTTGAGTGACTGTATTTAGAAGATATATAGGTTCAAAGCATGAGCAATATCACAATTTTCTTCGTTTTTTTAGGTTTCTGAAATAAATTTCAACACATGTGTTTGAGCTATCCACTTATGGCCGAACATTGACAAACGCAAACGGATTCGTTTTTTACAGTTTGAAATTCGTCCACATATAACACATTTGTTACACAAAAACGAGCGAACGAACGATCGAATGTGCGCAAATTTTATATGGGTTCCGAATTCAAGCAAATAGTTCAAATTCGTTCGTTTGCTATTTGCAGTCCGTACACACTGCATGAGTTCGTTCGTTCGTTTGTTACCATGCGCTTGACTTTTGAATGCCCGTACAAACCAAAAATATGATAAGAAAATGTGGCCACATGTTCATTCGTTTGCATTTGCTTAGTCTGTACATACCTTTAAAAGAACGTATATAAAAAAGGCCCGCACAAAAACAAATACATCCCATTCCCACTAAGTTAGTATGTATGTATGCAAGTAAAAAAAGATGTAGTATGGATATGAGAAAAGAGTAAAAATTTTAAGAAATTAATTAAAAAACAGTCATAAATTTCTCGGGGAAACAACATTAAATTTCTCGAGAAATGAGACAGTGAAAATAGTTTTATTTCTCGAGAAATTCTCGAGAAAGAATTCTCGAGAAGAAACACTAAACTCACCTTACAAAACATGGCAGCATTGTTAATTAAAGTAAAAACTAGATCGTTAATTATTCAAAAAGTAATGAACAGATCTTGTTGAAATTTTTGCACATAACAATAATTCTTTTCTTTTCCATAGTGAGTTCTTTCCCTCAAACCATTTTGAAGTTTAAAATTATTAATTACACTGCACTGCACTTTGAAATTACAATACAATTATTACAGTTACAATTATTGCACTGCACTTTTATCAATTAACTGTTGCTAATTTTCACTTGCAGACTGTTAAGGCAGTACTGTACTGACAAAAGGTCCCAATACTTTCGTGAGGAAATTTTTTAAATTATTACAGTATTTTTTAATTTTTGGTATTATTAATGAAGTTGAGGTCTTATTTTTTGTTATTATTCGAGTAGAAAAGGTTAAAAACTATTAAATTTGAAAAACAATCAGTGGGAAAAAATTTCTTATTAAAAAGATATGAGCGAATGTTCACTTAAACCAGCTGAGTCCCAAAAGTTTTGTGAGTCACTGTACATCTGGACGGTAAACTTTTTTTCAGGAGGTTTAACTGAGGTAATTTTTCTAATAGTCCGGGAGGTAGCATTGCATTTCTGATGATCATTTCAGAATGCTTAATCTTTTTTATAACTGATAGTTTAGATAAGTCTAATAGTAGATGAGTCAGCCACCAGAATCTTGGTGTGGGGGAGGGGAGAAAATGTACATATTGTCACGACCAGGCCCATCCCTACTCACGCAGCTGACTTACCGCCCGAAAGGAATAATTTCAAAAGGGAATCAATTGGCATGAAATTACCAGGTCACTTGCAACGCTTACTCTGGGACTACTTTTGTATTGGTCGTCAATATGTACATTTTGTCCCCAGAACCCCCACCACGATTCTGGTGGCTGACCCGTGATTCTATTATTAGCCTTACCTAAACTATCAATTAAAAAAAATTAAGTGCCCTGAAATGACCATCAAAAATGCAACGCTGCCTCGCGGACTAGAATGTAATCTGCAGCTTAACCAAAAAAAACCACTTGCTCAAATACTTATAATGCATATGTCAACACACATCATATAACGAAAAAGAATTGAAATATAAATACGATCGAAAATTTAAAATTATCTATAAAATTTGGATGAAATATTGGGTTTAATAAGAAAATTATTATATAACGATTATATGCAAAAAATATGCAAATATGCAAAAAATATACAAATATGCAAAAAGCAAAATATGCAAAATATGCAAAAATAATTTTGTAATAAATTAGGGCCGATTCACAATGAACGCTTCAAGCCTCAAGCTTCAAGCTTCAAAAATTGTGATTATAGGATTTATGAACAATGATTCACATTCAAAGCTTCAAGCTGCAAGCTTCAAATGAAGTTGAAACTATAGAAAAAAAATTGAAGCTTGAAGCTTGAGGCTTGAGGCTTGAAGCGTTCATTGTGAATCGGCCCTTAATGCAAATTATCCAAAACAAGTTTTGATTAAAGTGCCATTAATTTATTTCTATTAACAAAAAATATGCATTTGCATATAACCCGATGTCTAATTTATCACTTCCCTGTGACTGTGGGGCGATATTGCAAAATCCAAAGTTTAAGCCAAAATACTAGCGTTTAACAAGCAGTTTACTTAAAGAACAATGTGACATCCCTGTCTCCTAAAAATCCGTTAAAATCACATACAAATTAAGTAGCAAGCGACTTTGCCGCTTTGGTGATCGATAGAAAGAGGTGAAGTCAGCATAGTGACGGCTATGTTTTGTTTCAGTCGGTAAGCGATTAGTCGTGGGAGTGAGTTTAGTGGAGATTTTGCAGTTCGGGTCAGTCAAATTCTCACTCACATGGCACGTCACTACGTTTCAACTATTAGATATTATTAAATTTTAATTAATTGTACGTGTTTGCTTCAATTACACTGATCATTGGTTCATAATATATTTATGATAAAATACAGAATTCTTATGGATTTGAGACAAAATCATTTAAATTATCACTTCCCTGTCGACATAGAATGAATGCGAGCATTTCCGAATAGGTTTTGTAAAATATTGTGCAAAACAACTAGCAAAAGTCGACGATGTAATTGGGGAATCAGACTAGGAAAGAAATAATGTTTAAAAGTAATAAAACTTAACATCTGCTCGAGTAGTTTTTCTATACTAACCTTACTTACCTGGTAGGCATTCTTGTACATATTTAACTTTCTATTCTCAGAAATTTTAATAGATATAGCACTTAAATGCAATACTTATTATAATGTTTACATAAAAATGCTGTAACTTATAAAAATTCTACTATTTTAACTGACCCATTAAAACCTAGAATACTATCATTAATCTTCGTTCTATCCAATTTTCACTTTTGAAATACATTTAAAAAAACGAAGGGCCAAAAATAATTCGATTTTATTCCAGTTTTTCTGGAACTGCCCATAAATTTGTTGGTGTACCGACCGCGAACAGACAACATACAATTGGCCGCGCGACAAAAGAGGAATTTTCTAAGTTCAATCCAGCAATAGTCAAGGATTTACTTTGTTGATGGTGATCGCGAAGGCAAGCCTCAAAGGGAACTGAAGCCGTTTAAACTCGAAAGGTACATATATCGTTGGAAATCATTGGTGTACCTGGAATTAGGACGTCTTCCACTTCGAATTTACCTTACCGTTGATGATTCTTGTTTGGAACAATTTCGGTGTTAATTTTTTGATGATAAGTCTTGTTCCATCACAGGTGATCCAACTTTCAATGCCAATATATGTAGTGACATGCCTGATGGCTCCAAAGAATTAAGAAATCAAATTGGATATTTGACTGCTTGTTTTTCGTCCATTACTGTGTCAATCGATTTGTATTTTACAGTTTTTCCGAGCAGTTTCATTTGAATTTGTTCATTAAGTTTGTTGACATCGTCATGCTTGGTCGCTAAGATTGTACGTTCGCACAGCCAATCTGGATTTTTGTAGTTCTTTGTTAAATTCGGTTTGAATATTGGGCTGCATTTGACAAAAGTTTTGCGGAAAGGAAATCTGCTTTGTTCTGATATCGATTGGCATTTCGCCATTTCCAATGTCCAAAAGTTGTCTGGAAAATCTTTGAGCAGAGGCATCTTGTAGCAAATGGACACGAATATTCGTTGTGAGCATGATTTTTTCAGCACTGTTCCATAGATATGATGCTTTCAAGCAGGTGTTAAGCTCATCAGCAGGCATTGATCGAGGTATAACAGGCAAAGTTTAGCGAAAATCCTCTGCAAGTAGTATCAGAGCGCCTCGGTTGGCTTTTCCTCGGAAATCTTACAAAGTCCTGTCAAGCGCTTCGAGCGATTTTTTATGGGCCATGGTGCATTCGTCCCAAATTATAATTTTGCACGTTTTAAGGACTGTGGCAGTACCGGAGTTTTTGCTGATGTTACATGTAGGTGTTTCTATCTGGTTCAAATTCAATGGGAGCTTGACTGCTGAATGCACTTTACGTCCACCATCAAGTAGAGTTGATGATATTCCCAATAATGTCACTGCGAGTTTCATCTCATTCTGCATTCGAATCGACGCCACAATAAAATTGCTATTTCCGCTATTTCCTTTGCCTACACGTTGCATGATTTTGTCGTACGATTTTTTTTGAAATTGTCCGGTAACTACCCGTAAATCCCCTCCCATCGAAACTTCGGGAATCGTATTTTTTTCGGAAAAAAAACCAAAATAAAATGGATCTGAGCTCTTTAGCAGTGATCCGAAGAGTACCTCCTATACAAAAGTTGGAATTTTACGGATATCGGTACACTAGAGCTACTCGAAGTGTTCGAGATAGAGCAAAATAGACCGCGTAGGAACACCCGCCGTCCCCGGAAACCTCTATATACAAGAATTTATGACACTCGGATGACCGGTTTCGGAGTCTATTAAACATTTACCGACAGACAGACACACAGATACACACAGTTCTATAAGTCTTATGAAGGATTTTTTCATGTAGATTTGACCATTAACGAAATATAGTGCAAAGAAAGTGATATATGAAGTTTGAAGCACTATTTCTCCGTAGATACTGACTTTACAAAAAAAAATTCTAATCAAAAAAGTTAAATAACTTATTTATCTACAAAAAAGATAATATGCATTTTTGTCGTAAAATGTATAGTTTCTGAGATATAGAATTAAACACGTTTCCCTTCACTGTAAGTTTAGCAAGAGGGTGGAGATGACGCCATTTTGAATTTAAGCTTATAAAAATATATAAAATCATTTGGTAAAAAAAATCGCGTGCGGTATTTTTCGCATTACGAAGGCCTTTTTTTCGATTTATTTATTGGACTAATAGGCCAACCGAATGGTCGCGGCACTTTTGGACCCAATATCTCACCACAAAAAAAGGGGGACCCTCACGTTCATTATAATCCTATTAAATCTCAGATGTACAGATTTGTTATCATTTTAGCAGAACAAAATGATTTCTTAATTCATTTAAATATAGAAGATTTCAATTGTTTTTATTTACACGATTCTGGTAACAAAATATCAGATTGTGTAGCATAAGTTATCAAATAATCATCAACTTCACTACATTCAATTTTTTTGTAATACAAATCAACAGTTCTGAATATTAAACCGACATTGTAGAACATATCAAATAGAACCACAAAGATGAATGCAACAAGATAGACCCGACCGCATTCACACCGATAGAACTAACAATGCAGCTCTGATGGCAAAATTTATTGAGTATAGCGACGAATTTAAAAGCAACCTGAAATTGAATTGAATGGATTGAATTGAATTTCATCACCATGGATCCAGATTTAACAACGCCTGACTTCTTCATCGCAAGGTACCTTTTGAATAAGTAAATTGCATTGGGGTATACTGTTGAGTAGTTGCTAGACAATGTTCAACCTAAATCTCTACTCTTACCGCAACAGAGATTGAATACTGACAGTTGCTTTTGGACAATGCTCGGGTGTAAGATAGAGCAATGTATTTTGAAACTATGACAATGGGAAGACACTTACGTGAAATGTTTTCATTTAAGGTGTTGCTTTGCCTTTGAAATAAATTGCGACGATAACTTTTCGTTTACTTTGAATAATTGTAAGTTTGTGTGATCCTATCATTGCAAAATTTGTAATGTGTTGTTCGCACTACCACTGTTAAATGTGTTAATATCCTTTTTATAATTCCTTGATATCGTTCAAGATTGCAGTGCAAAATGATTGCATTGCCGGCTTTGGTATCCTAGGGGCACCCGCCTCCCATCCCTCCCAGAGGTCTGTGGTTCCCTTGAGTGTTTTTAAACTTTACTTTTTTATTACCACAATATCTTAAAGTAAGACTGATTAATTATTTTTTCTTCTTCTTAATTTTCAGTGTCGTGTTTTGCTTAATTTAAGAACATCGCAACCCTTTGAAGAAGTTTTAGAAGACTTGGGGCAAGTTGTTAAAATTACAGGAGCGAAAAAAATGTACACAGGAACTGGCCAAGAGGTTTTAATCACTTTATGAGTTTCTTTTTTTTTATAAAGTAATCAGTAAATAAGCGCCTTTTTTATCTTATATTTTTTTAGGTCAGAAGTTTCTCGCAGCTTAGAAATGAATTTGCCGATGTTGATACATTTTATTTAGCCACAGGACCTGCTGTTGTAGCAGGCTCACCAATACGTCGTTCCAGATCTCGGGCAGCGCTAACCGCCCCAATAGTTCAAGATGATATACCAAAAGTATCCCCTAGACAGAGAGCGCGTAGCAAAAGTAGACCTAGAATATTATATGCACCAGAGAATGAAATTGTACGACAAAGTGGTGAATATTCAATGTTAGATATTATGAAAGAGGAACCAACTAAAGTAACAATACGCGGATTAAGAAGAACATTTTATCCACCTGTTCATCATCCGCCAGCGGACAATTCACCACCGGATAAAAAACTCCTCCTTCAGTGGGTGTACGGTCGTCTCTAAAGGCATTACGTTAATCCCTTTTCCAACGACTCATAAACTTTCTTTGCAGGCACGGATACCGAGGGATAGATGCCAGAAGAAATCTTTGGGTCCTGCCATCTGGTGAGCTTTTATATTACGTTGCTGCCGTTGCAGTTCTTTTAGACCGGGAAGAGGAGGCTCAACGGCATTATACGGGGCACACCGAGGACATTATGTGGTAACCGTTTTTATGAACAGTGTTTTTTTGGGCCCTTGGAAACATTAATTCTTTTTTTTCTCTGTGTTTATTCTCTTCTTTTTTTAAAGCATGGATGTTCATCCTTCCAGAGAATTAGTCGCTTCTGGTCAAAGGGCTGGTAGGGACAGAAAATCTCAAGCTCATGTTAGAATATGGAGCACTGAGTCCCTGCAAACCCTTTATGTCTTCGGAATGGGAGAGTTAGATACAGGAGTTATGGCTGTGGCATTCTCACAACTGGTAAGCAAAGATGGGGGCTATGTCCGCTGGGGGCTAAGCCCTGAAAAGAATTACGGAAATTGGTTTTTAAATTTTTTAAACGTATTTTAAAAATGTTTTAATCAAGAATATGTGAAGAAAAATTATGTGCTTTTAGGTATTACATATTTAAAAGATTTTTTGTTGGCTCTATGGGTCGGTAAAAAAGGATTATATTTTCTTCATTTGAAACGTGTTAATTTTATAATGTTTAAATATAACCATTTTAAAAATTATACTTATTATCTCAGATCATTAATTGGTAAATTAAATAAGCCATAGCTGCTATAGTCTAAAGATAATTCCCAAACGATGCGATGTACATATGTTATAAAAAATGTAATGGTGATCTTGCACGCAGTTATGTTTAACTACCTTTTCCATTTTTAATACATTTGAATATGTTTCTTCGCCATAAGACTAATAATGCTCGTACACCACGTGAGTGATCCGTAACAAGATCGTTCTAAGGTCAAACTGCATTGGTGTATTTGCTTCTCACTTGATCGTCGAACACAATCAGTATTTTCACTAGTGCTGCACACGAGACAAGACTTGTCTCGAAATCGTCTCGTCTCCAGATTAAAAATCGATACGAGACCGAGATTACGATTCGAGATCTTGCGAGACATCTCGAGGTCTCGAAATCAAATCGTTATTTTGAAATCATATCGACACCAACTATTTCAGTATCTTCACGCTGCGTTCTTTGACGAGCACAACATTCGGCATCAATACATGACTTGAGCAGGCTGCGGAGACAAAGCGAACAGTACGCATTCAATAAGCATTTAAATGCAGAGTCCGTTCCAAAACAGAAGAGGTATTTTACTGTCATTTCATTTCATTTCAACGCATTTAAAATGAAATGCGTTGAAATGAAATGAAGCAGATTTACGTGTCTACGTCTGGGAAGTGACTAGCATGGAAATATAAGGAATATTTGTATACAATTTCATTAATATGGCACATATTGATATTTCTCGAAATACAGAAGACTGAGCAATTCGTGAACAGTGACAGTGAAATTCGAGACTTTTCGAGACGAGACGAGACTTTTCGAGACGAGATCGAGACGAGACCTGCAAATACCCATTTTTTCGAGACCGAGACGAGACTGGGTCATATCTCGTCTCGTGTGCAGCACTAATTTTCAGTATTAGTTCTAATGAACAGCATCTATCAATGATTAAAAATTTTTATCTATTATATTTATCAAACGTTGTTCTTATCGAATAACATCCCTGACGTCTTAAAATAATTCCTTGATATGAAAGAAATGATCGCAAGTAAACAGTATTACAAGATCATGTAATTACATGATCGTTACTACAAATATTGTACATTAGGTCATTTGCACTTATTATAACAAAATATCAATTTTCCAACCAAAAAAAGGCAAGACCAAGCCTTACAGAAAATATAGCACGAACTGGGAACCAGGGTTTGAAAGCAAAGTAAACTTAAAGCAAAGCACTTATCTTTAAACTTACTTTGCTGTGGGCTGTGAAAGCTTTTTGTTTCATATTGCTGCGAATGCTGTTGCTTTCAAACTACTTAAAAGCTTTTTGGACCATACTGATCCGGCTGCAAATGCCTTGGCTTTAAAATACTTTGCTGTGAAATGCTTTCTGTTTGCTTACAGTTTTTCAAAGCTTTGCTCTCCAAGTCTGGGACTACTTTGCTTTCCTTCAGCATTTTTTTTCATGGTCAACTTTATTTATGGTACTTTGTTTAGAGTGGTGAAAACTAGAAGCAACAGAATTAAAATTGCTGCAGTAATTTAAACTCTGCTGGGAACAATTCAAAGAGATCACAAAGGTTAACCTAACACACGCACCCAAAGGCAAAATCAAGTCGTGCAATCCCAGCAAACATCATCTCGAAGTTTAGCGTATTTCGAAAAATTCTCGAATAGGAAGAGAGCGAGAAAGAAATAGTTTGGATATAAAGTTACGATAATATTTCGTTTTTGCAAAAAAAATCGAAATTTCCAAGGAAGAGAACTGCGTACGTACTAAAAGTAAAATTCGTCATGAAAAGGTTTCGAGAATTTTTCATTTTACCGAAAAATATGCTAAGACGTATTGCGTTGCAAAGTAGTTCATTTTAAAATTCGCTTTATTCAGTTTTGAGACGCGCAAAGTTCTGCATGTCAAAATTATTATATTTCTTTGTTTACAAAAATGTACCATTTGTTTAATTTAAAACACAATAAACTGTGTAACAGGTTGAAGTTCTGGCCGTAAAGAGTTAAATGTCATATGCGTATTTCATAACTTTCCCTTCTTTTCAGGATCAGGAAGAATCGTTTCAGGAAGTCAATTTACGTCTGTGAACATCACGGAGATTGTTATTTTAGAAGAATTCAATTTCTGCATAATTTGCTTTAAAAAAATAAATAACTGAATTATGCAGTTGATAGTAGAAATTTAATTCTTCTAAAACGCCAAGTTCCATGATGTCCCCAGGCGTAAACTAACTTGCTGAAACGATTCTATATCGATTCATATTTTCGGAAAAACCTCAAATACATAAAGATCCCTATGTACACGAACTCATTTCGAAAAAACGAAAGAAACTCTAATCGCTTTTGCGATTCGACCTAGCGGGCCTTTTCGTTCTTTTTTACTTCGATTTCAATTCGAAACCGGCTTCGAGATCGCAATTGTAGTTCATTTTAATGATTCGCTTTCGATTCGATCTCAAATCATAATGTTTGCTGGGATGTACTTTAAAAATTGGTCAACACCATTGAAAGTGCTTTAAACACATCACCATAGTAAAAATGTGCCGTGCGCATTTGTTCGCTATGCGTGCTAGCTGTGGAGCCGTGCATGCTAGTGCGCACCTGCTGCATGCTAGCTGCGGGCGAGTTTCATTTTTAATCGGGCTCGGGCATACAGGGCGTCATGCCCAGTCAAATATACCAAGAAAATTTTTCCACCATGGTGGAACGAAGTACTATCAGATCTTAGGCAGCTAACCAGGGAGGTTTTCAATATCTTCTATAGACATAAATATTTTTAGACTCTACAATGACTTTCTAAGGCTGTGTAAGAAAGTGACAAGGGCTACAAAAAATCAATCATGGAGAGATTTAAACTATAGAGAGTCTAAGACAATCGGCCAAAATCGGCAAATTTCCCTCTAAGCAACCCTGCCAACCTTCTTATATCATTGGGGAGACGGCACATGGACAGAGTCCTCAGGTGAAGCCATGGAACTTCGCCTAAAAACTTACTTCCCGCGTGGCACCTTAAAACCCAGAGCCACTGGCAGAAGCATCAGTGCCGTGCGGGGAAATCTGCTAAACTGTCACCTGGGAAAAAGTGCGTTGGGCTGTATACAATTTTTCCCCGTACAAGTCGCCAGCCATAGATGAAGTAAGGCTAACTATGCTACAAAACACGCATGACATTATCATCCCGAAGATCGGCAGGCGCGGATCCGAAACGGTAAAAAATTATAGGCGAATAAGTATCTCTTTGGTCCAAGCGACGTTTTTTCAAGCGGTTCCTTCTAAGTACTAACCACGTCCAATGCTGCTTGTTCTCCGTGATCGGACGAGAACCGGTCTATTGAGTATACTAACTGGCTTCTTTTGGTAAAAGGATGAATTAATATCATAAAACGTTTAAAGTGTTTATCATACGTAAGTGTTTACTATCCCAAATGTTTGTACGATGATTTGGCATAAAATGGCGGCAATTTTAATATTTTTCGAAAAGTGCCAATTGTTGCCGTAAAAGTCGAGTTTTTTTTTTAAATTTCAACCACGTATTTATAGCAAAAAAAACATATTTTCCCCAATTTCCATCAAAATCCGACTCTTTGCCCGTTATTTATTGCATTTTTAGTAAAATAAAACAAAATTTCATACATTTTGGTTTTTTGAGGTTAGGATCCATTTTTGTATTTATACCGAATCAGTTCGATAATCGTCTATTCATTCACGAGCATTTCTAAATTTTTTTTAAATTTCTACGACCAACAGAACTAGAGAAATTAAAAAAATAGTGTAGCGAAGCACTCAAAATGCATCAAAAATGGGCATTTATGCAATTTTATCGTGCAGCACAAGACCGATTTTGCAGAAATTTTTTTTTCGCTTTATCTTAACATATGTAAAGAAAAAAAACAAAAAAATCCAATTTCCCAACTACATCATAACTACGCTTTTTTTATGTTTAATTTCCCTCTACTATGATACATGTGGTGTAAGTAATGTAAGGTTATGAAATCTCAGCTGTATTCTTATCTAGCATAATCCTATTGGAATTCAATTACTTCATTTATAATATGTAATCCTGGGCCAAATTCTCGTCTATTTGTTGCCGCTATAGTAGAAAGTGCATGTTCGCTTTTGTATAGTGCTTGTATTTGGCCAACTGATTTCCTGTAGAGCGTATAGTTAGTATTTTTCTAGCTTTCTTTTTCACTTCTTGTAGTACACCTGGTCTGTTTAGTGATCGAACAGGCTACATTTCATCGGTTCTTTTTCTCTTTTCCTTAAACGTAGCCTAGTTTGCTTTCCGTCGTGAATTACCGAGTCGAGTTTTTAATTCTACTAAGAGCTTAATTTCGCTTGGGGCCAGGTTGTTGCCTAAAGCGATGCTATGAACACCCTCCAACGTTGGACGTTTGATGGTAAAGCCGGCTGTACACGAAGCTATGAACATCCTCCAACGTTGGACGCTTGATGGTATCACGCATCGTGTGGTCGATGCTCGAAGTACAAGTGTCCAATGTCAAGCGTCCAACGTTCGTATTTGACCCTTTCGGGCTAATGTCGGTACTGTTGGAAGCAAACATTCGAATCAAACGCTCACCGCATCGTGAAGAGCCGGCTTAACGGTTAACGCTCTCTCGGACGACCAGATCCCTTGCATCTTTTTCCTCTCCGTTCCACGGCGATTGATTAACTATGTATAGTCTCCTTACAAGGTTAACAGTGCCAACCAGTTGTTGCCCTAGGGCCATAGGGGCCATGGCCCGGGGGCTGTAGGTTGCGAGGGGCGGTTTGGTTGATCAGCTTTGGAAGCCTTTAACAATCGTTACTTTGGGGTTGCTGCAAAATTTATACGTCTTTTTTTCAGCATCGACGTCTGTACAAAATTACGACAATCTTTTTGAGCTAAGCCTGAAAATGGAACTGTAGAAAATTTGTGATATACGCGATTGTCAGATAGGGACGATGCCTGTGCCAGGCTTAACAAAAATTGGAACGAAATAGTAGCGCCTCTTGAAGCTATAAAAGGAGACGCTGGCCACCAAAAAGCTTATATAGTTTCCAAAAGTCTTGAAGTTTTCGACACAGACGTCGAGTTAGTTTCCAGATTCTACGATTCACTTATCACTTTCATAGAGAACAATCAAGAATCTTTTGAAGCTTTTGACGAGGCTGGTAAGAAAAAGTGCACAGAAGATTTCAGAAGCGACCACAGGAGAAATGAGAAGAAAAGTGTCGCTAGAGAGTATTTGCGACCTTTTGTGACCAGAAGATTAATACATTTTTCCAAATATGCGACCAATTGTGGGACGAGTTCTGGGGGTTCAAATCTCCATATGACTCAGTAACCTCCAATTTTCCATTCTTATGCAAATGGAATACAATTCCTGTTGGATAAGTTAGTTTTAACGCTATAAAACTACAAAAATTATACCCGATTGATCTTGCCCTCTTGGTTTACAAGAAGAATGTGTTCTTTTAATACAATTCTTGGCGTCACATTCAAAAAACACAACGATTTTTGAAGGAAGCATTTCCATATCCAGAAATAGCATTACATATCTCAGTTGGTATTGGGTTAGTTGGGCCTGGGAAAATTTCTTGTCACCGCAGTATATTACTTTCCTTTTCGGTACTAAAAAATAAAAAATTACCTTCCTTCTGGGATAAGCGTAAAAAATTTGACGTTTAAAAACTAATGGTGATTATTCTTTTGTATGACCCAATTTATGGGGCGGCAAATCTTATAGCCCCAGGGCGACAAATCATAAAATACGCCACTGGTACGAACACTTGAAGGCGATGTAGTGGAATTGAGAGCAAGAAGTGAGAAGAATCATTTCCATTGCTGGATCAACCATTCAAAGCACATTGATCCCTTTTTCAAACCAAGCTCGTGATTAAAAACACTTGTAGTTCTTTAAAGCACACCTCCAATTTTCCCTCCAACAGCTTTCATATATTTTTGCTATGATCATTCTATTTTGCAAGACATTACCCCTTTTATCACACCTATAACAACTGGAAACAATTTTTTTTAATAAATTCCGTGATTTTAGAATTTTTTGATAACAAATCGCTCATAAACCCCTAAAATAAGCCATAAAGATAAAAATCCGATACATTTGCAAAAACCATAACAACAAACAAAAAGGGAAGTTTGCAGATGAAAGTGGCTTAGCATGTCTTTCTGCAACTAAGTTCCAACACGTTTCCGTGAGCAAAAGCAATTTTATAATATATAATAATAAAAAAAATCACAAAGTGGCGACCATAAGAGTTCAACAATTTTTTTTCTTTCGTTTTTTTTTTGACCTTTTTAATATATAAATTTTCCTTTTTACATTAACACAAATTTCCATAAACTTAAGTGAAAGTTCAAATATTTACTTAAGCGAACAAACCTTATCTTTGTTGGGAAATTAACAGAAGAAATCAATACAAGATAACCACAAGAGAGAAAAAAAAAATTACTTATTTTTTTACTTAACTTTATAATTTTTGTGTGTGTTTCTTTTTTTTATATATAAAGAATGGCGGAAGTTATATCCTGGCAGTTGATGCTGGCCGTGAAAGTATCCTATCAGTATGGCAATGGCAATGGGGACATCTTCTTGGGAAAGTAGCAGTAAGTCTAGCAAAGACGATATTCCTTAAAATATAATTTTCTGAGAGACTTTAATTTTCTTAAAATCAATTTTCCCAGACACTCCAAGAGGGTCTCTCTGGGGCTTCCTTTCATCCTCTCGATGACAACTTGATTATAACCCATGGACGAGGACACTTAGCATTCTGGCATCGTAGGAAGGATGGGTTCTTTGAGAGGACAGATATTGTAAAGCAGCCATCTAGGACCCATGTTACAAGTGTTCAATTTGAGCCAGATGGAGATGTCATAACAGCCGATAGCGATGGTTTTATTACAATATACAGCGTTGACTCAGATGGGGCGTATTTTGTTCGAATGGAGTTTGAAGCCCATAACAAGGGAATAGGATGCTTGATTATGCTATCAGAGGGCACACTACTATCCGGTGGCGAAAAGGATAGAAAAGTTGCCGCTTGGGATTCTTTACAAAACTATAAACGTATTACGGATACAAAAGTAATGTCCCACCTTTTCCTTAAGGGAACAAAATGATAATAAATTTTATAACGCTCGCATTTTTTTTTCTTCTTATTATATTATTCTAGCTACCGGAATCAGCAGGAGGAGTTCGTACAATATATCCACAAAGGCCTGGACGAAATGATGGTAACATTTATGTGGGGACAACACGCAACAATATTTTAGAGGGTTCCCTTCAGAGAAGATTCAATCAAGTCGTTTTTGGCCACGGTCGTCAACTATGGGGATTGGCAGCCCATCCAGAGGATGAAATGTACGCGACAGCAGGCCACGACAAGCACATTGCCCTATGGCGGAAGCACAAGCTGATTTGGACAATACAAACAGGATATGAATGTGTTTCCCTTGGGTTTCATCCTTTTGGTACGGCATTAGCTGCTGGCAGTACAGAAGGTCACTTATTAGTCATCAACTCGGAAAATGGTGCTGTCATGCTTACGTTGAGAGTTTGTGGATCACCCCTCAACTGCATTGCGTTTAATCAAGGTATGTACGAAATTCATTTATGGAGGATTTCGAAATAAACAACAACAAAAATACTATTTTTTGTGTCCTTTTACACAGTGGGTGATATGATTGCAATGGGATCACAGAATGGCAGTATATATCTATTTAGAGTATCTAGAGATGGTTTCTCGTATAAAAAAGTTAACAAAATACGTGGATCACAGCCCCTGACACATCTTGACTGGAGTGTCGATGGAAATTTTGTTCAAACTGTCACAATCGATTTCGATTTACTTTACTGGGATGTTAAGTCGCTATCACCTGAACGTAGCCCAATTGCCATGAAAGATGTTAAATGGTTAACACACAACTGCACAGTTGGATTTCTTGTTGGTGGAATGTGGAGCAATCGATACTATGCTAATAGCACAACTATTATAGCCACCTGCAACAGGTCTTCAAATCAAGATATGCTAATATCAGGTGATGCTGATGGATATCTTCGTTTATTCAGGTAAAAATTGAAAATTTTTGCTAATCTGAAAAGTTCAAATAATAAATTCAATTTTCAACAGATACCCATGCATTAGTCCAAGAGCTGAATATAACGAAGCGAAAACATATTCAGGAATGTTGGCAAGTGCACGTTTCCTTTATGGCGATAGAACATTAGTAACAGTTGGTGGAACAGATGCTACCCTTATGCTTTGGGAATTGGTTGAAGAATAGCCCCTTTGGCCACTGTGGCAGCATACAGCAGCCTACGATACAAGTTATAGCTACTACCATCGACATCGTTCGAGTATTGTGTCATCAATGATTGACAGTGATTCCGTTGATCTTTAAAAACAACAAAAACAAAAGTGCACTAACCTTTTAAACACTTTTAAACAAAACTAAAACCAACAAACAAAAAAAAATTAACTTTCTTTTTTAGACAACGAAAATCAAAATGAAAAACAAACAAACAAGAAAAAACGGATTTTTACATTTTGAAAAACAACAAAACAAAAATACAGATACGTACTAAAATTATTCTACTTTGAGATGCATTAATTGTGTGTTCTGTACTTAGTAGTTTAATACTGAAGAACTGCCTGCCTTGAAACGATTGTTGAAGAAAGCCACAGTGGCCCCACAACAACGAAAACAAAATAAAAACAAAAAATAATAAAAATAATAATAATTTAAAAAAAGAAAAAAAGTGATCAACCTTTCCAAAGCCTACAATGTTATTGGTTATCTCCAATAAATTTTCATTACACTTGTTTTTAGTAAACGTAAAGAACAGAAACTGAAATGAATTCATCACCTTCATGTTCTCACAACGATTTTGGTTAACAAACAACAACAACAAAAAAATTATGCAAACATTTTATTAAATAAATAAATTCAAAAATGTTTATTTAATTTATTTAATAATTCTTTACCATTTCCAGAAAGCATTAACGCTATTTTAGGGGTAAGGTTTTGTTGCGTATCATCAAAAAGTTCGTGCTATTTTTGGAATATTAGTTAAGGCTACTGAAGGCAAAGTCTGCATTGCCGTGTACGGTAATTGAGTTATCAAGTGTTCTGACCTCATTTGTACTGCGTCCCAACAATTCCTTGGCCGCGTGAAAAGGCGGCACAGGAAGGAACCGTTTCAAGTTGGCCTCGGCTAGACCTCCAGCGCTCGATATATTTTTAATCAAAGTCAGATCGGCAAGGGCCCTCTTTAGCAAGCTGGTGGGTACCCCAATAATGTTCCAGACCGTTGAATGTAATGTCCTGTTTAGACAGAGTATCCGGCTTTCCATTGCCTTTGAAGGGCCGATGAACCGGTACCCAAACTTACTTAACTTAACTTGATTGAGAACGCCCAGCTCACCAAAGCAGGTTGGCCGTCCCAAATCAATTTAGACTTGTTCATATAAGAACTACGAAGGGAAGCCTGCTTCATTCCAATCATGACAATATTTATTGCCAATCAAGAACTTCTTCAGATTCTAAAATTACCTTCCATCTTTCTTCCATTCAGAAGCGGATTCAAGGGGGGGAGGGGGGTCACGGCGGTTATGACCCACCCAAAAAGCGCTCGCTGTTTAAAAACAAAATTGACCAACTTTTTTGTAAATTAAAAAAAACTATCTTAAAAAAATTACCTTCAAGGTCAACAACAGATTGATCTATACTCTTTCTATATGTTCCTGTCCGCAAACTCTGAAGTTGGCTGCACTCACAGCAGAGACGCATCAACGGGGGGTCCAGGGGGCCGGACCGCCCTGATATTTGGCGGTCCGGACCCCCCCCTCATATTTGGCGTTTCCAGACAACTTTCTTAGGGCGGTAATTTAAAAAAAAGAAAAAACTTGAATATTTTTTTTATTCCATACATACCATTTCACCCCCACCCCGCAAATGGTCAAAAATGTCTGCCACTAGTATTTAACGGTTATTTAGCCCTAGAACCTACATACGCAGCGCCAGATTTTTTTTAATTTTAGCCCCTTGTAGCACCCCTCCCCCCCCCCCAAACCTAATTCGAGGTGGGTCTACTTCCCGTAAAAATGTCATATTATAAAAAATGCTTGAAATTACTTGAAAAGCTTATAGTATACCAAACGGCAAAAGGTTGGGACGACAGCATTTTTTCGAGTGCCCGCTCCGCTAGTAAAAGGAAGGAAGTCATCACTTCTCTTACGGCGCTTGAGCAGTTAACTTCATTTTGTTTACGTAGGCTGTTTCCACAGGAGCGTACACACGACAGACAGAAGTCGTCTGCAATCGTCGATTCTCTTTTGGTGTGATTCTGGTTTTGGTGGTGAAAAATCGTATGAGCTTCTACACACCAGTTGGGAAAAGAAGAGCCCATTCCAGAAGAATTGATTCAGAATGCATTCCGAAGGATTATTTTTCTGATTCTGAAGAATGCAGAAGGGAATCGAATGTATTCCCAGTTCGTTGCTAAGCGTTTCCAATCAATTCTAAGGAATCAATTCCGAACCGATTCTAGGGAATGCAGAGAGGAATGAATTGGTTCCGCCCTATGACATTTCAATGCAAAAAGAATCGGTAGTGTTGGAATTTTCATAGACAGCCAAGCCTCTACAAAAGCTTTGGATTCAGTAAGAATGCGCTCCAAGCTAGTGGAGAGATGCCGAGCTGAGCTAGATAGGCTACGTAGAAAGTCCAACGTGACTCTCGTCTGGATTCCCGGTCATAGGAACATAAAGGAGAACGAGAGAGCCGGCTACCTAGCCAAGCCGAGAGTCTCTCCGAGGCTCGGAGACCGAGATGGTCGACAGCCCAATAGGTGGAGTCAAAAAAGCTATTTTTGACTACCACCTGCTGCTAGCCAGCCAAAAGTGGAGAGCACTGGAGACCTGCACTATCTCTTGGGCGACTTGGCCGACTTATAACAAAGAAAAATCAATGGGCCTCTTAAACAGACCCCGACGAGATATTGTCAGAATCACGGCAATCATCACGGGACATTGGCCCATAGGAGACCACGAGAGAGAAACACTTGTTCACTTCCTCTACAAGTGCCCGGCTTTAGCTAAAGCCAGACAGCGCACTCTAGGCAGTTACGTTATGGAAGACTTAAAAGAGATTTCCAGACTGGAGATCCGATCACTGTTAAGCTTCCAAAATTCCACAGGATGTCTTTAGGCATCCGTCACACCAGACCAAACAACCACTCAACATAAGGTACACGAGTTGCGACAACAAAATGGCGCGCCAAAAGCTAATTGGGCCTCCGGTCGCACTGGAGGCAGCCCTTCACCTACCTACGTTGTCGTGTAGTGTGTAAGTCCACGTGGAAGCAGCCATAGCCAACAGCCGTGCCATATTAGCGGGAGTCTCGGGTATCGGTCCCTTCCACGACTCTCCAGCAGTTTTGAAAAATTCACCTTCATATATCGCCAACTAGATTCACCATAACTTAACTTGTTTATTTGAAATATTGGTATTTTTTAAGAATAAAAATAAATAAGTGAACGAAAATTCTTAGGGGGGATAATTACCCAATTACCCCTTTTGAAACCGCCACTGCGTCCGGATCCCTCTTCTATTAGGTAGACCCAACATCAAGTCAAAAGTTTTCGAATCCATATCACTCTAAAAAATAGCCGTACACGTAATTACGATGGAGAACAATTGTATCCCAAACGGCCTATGGTAGTAGGAATTTTGGGAAATACACCAGTAGGCAGGCCCAGCAGAAGATCGATAGACTCTAAGGCAGATGCTCAACATCTGGAATTGGACACATGCTGACATGGGTTCGTCAAACTTGGAGAAGCGCCCTAGAGGAGGCCAAGACTCCATTTGGGCTGTAGCGCCATTGGATGGATGGATGTATATGACTCTAAGACGTAAATGTTGTAAAATCCGTGTTTTTTATGGGGCAGCTCTAAGCTCAGGAGTCATCCTTTGTATTACCAGTCCGTCATGTCGTTTGTCACGTCATGGTGCAATGTCTAGAAATAAGATTACTAGGGGCGGGAATATGCTAAGGGTTATGAGGATTCGGGAGAGTGTTGAAGAAGGTGGCGATGAACCCTGCTTTTGAACTCTTGGATGCTGTAGGAGTTTGGAAATACTTACTACGAGTGATTGTTCCACAGTCGAGTTGTTCTATTTACAAACGAGTTAGTAGTTTGTATGGTTCGTGGAAGGGGAGTTGCAGGCGGAGAGAATGAGACTAGTGGACTAATCTGATGTTGCGGGCATAAGATTTCCGTGGAGACAGGAGAGCGTTTATTTCGGTGCAACAGTCGCTATTAGGGATTGCAATCCGGTCCGGCGGATCCGGCAATTCGATTGACCCGGTACTATTTCGCTACCTAGCGGATCCGGCAATATCTATCGGATCCGACGGACGAATCCGATAAAACCGAAAAGCGCGGCTCGAGTGTGTGTTTCCGTGCAAAATAGCGGGAATCTCGCGCGCGCGTGGGCTCTAGCAGTTCAATGCTGCATTGAACTCCCACAGATCTAAATTTATCTCCGTATATTCAGTCGATTGACAAAAAATGTGTGGAGTGTTGTCATGAACCATAAGTGCCTGTTTAGACGATTCGCTTTGTCTCTCCCTTTGAGGCGCCCCAAAGCGAAAGTTTGTTTAGACGGTTCGCTTTGAGTCCAGTCGCTTTTAAGACAGGTGGAATAAACGGAACGAGAATTAGGGTGGGCCAAGAAACAATATTTCTTTTTAATTGATATTCGAAAAATTGTAAGAATGGGAGTCAAAACCAATGCTCGTTCAAGGAGAACCCTGGCAAATGAGATTTAAGGGTGCCTCATTATTGTTAAAAGCATTTCAAATTAAATAAAATCGTTTTAGTTTATATTTTTATAATAAATGTTTTAAATTTTCCCGACAGAAAAACAAAAAACAAACAATATTAAACTATACAAATTTCTTTCTTCGATTTCTGACTTATCCCGACTGACTACGAGAGTGTTTTTTTTAATTGTGCAAAAATAGTTTTGTTAATGTAGTGCTTTTATTTTAAAAATTGCTTTTTTTGGCCCACCCTAGAGAACATATGCCAAAACATTGTCCTCCCTAATAAAAAACACGTCTGCTCATCACTGCGGCTGAAACGAAAATAAAATGGAACACAAAAATGATACAAAATGAAATTGAAACAGACAGCTGTCAGCTGTCAGAAAAAGCGAACGTGAGTCATCTTAAAATTATGACGCATTTCCTTCCCACCCGAATCCTCTCCGCATCAACAAATCTCGTGTTGTGTAAACAGGCACTAAGCAAACTTCGTGTTTTATTAATAAGTGAGTTGTTATGTGAAATTATTACTATCTGGATTAGCTTCTGATTATTATAATCAATAGTTCAAGTAACGCATCTACACAAAAGCGATATGAGAATGGTTAAGAAACAAGTGAAATTATTTGCTAAGAAGAAATACTGAAAAATAAGCCTATTGACAGTTATTTCAAAGAGGAAAGGAATATGGAAACTATGGTTTCCAGAATAGTTTGCAAAGATGGTTACATTCGTTTTGTACATCTTCAGATGTGAGATATTTGTTTTCAAAGTTCGGATATTACCACTGCCAAATTCACATAACACTATAAGATCTATAGTTTCACAGTTTGCCGATTCTGTAAAAGCTGATGTGATAATTGAACTTGAGCATCTCAAGAAACGAGGTCAAAAGTTTGCTTGTTTGAGCACGCTGTCAGTTTGGTAAAAGACCGCTTGACGAGCTTTGGCATTGACTTTGATACTGATGTAATTGATATAATAACTGGACGGCGCAAATGTAATGGTCTTAAATGACCGAATATGTTACTTAAGGCTTGTATAATACTAAAACAAACCATTTTTCTCAAATTTTTATGAATCTTAAATGAATATCTTTGAAAAACCGCAAAAAATGCAATTTTTTGCATAATTATGCATTTTTAGGTACTTTCCCCGTCATTCTGTGTGTACGGACTATGATTTCTCAAGTTTTTATACCTAAAAGATGCATTCTATGCAACAAAATCTATTGGAGATCAAACTTCTTGAAAATCAGCTTTTACACGCTTTGTATTAGCTCCACCTGTATGTTGTGTGTAGTATGTAAACAATTCTTGAAACTTGATTTTGACCCAGCTCCATATAACCGATAAGCTTCAAATTTGGCACATATGTATAGTTCGCGTGACAATGCAATCTGACCATTTAGTAAAAAAATCAAGATAGCGGTTCCAAGATGGCGGCCGAATTTTGTAATTATGCTCCCCGACCCCCGAAATGGGTATCAAATGACAGCGTTTGACTAGTAGAATACTATTAGCTAACTAGCGTCATTCAAAATTCAAAATGGCGGCCAACACAAAATGGCGGATTACCTTTATCTTTACAACCTACTCCGTATGGGTATCGAATGAAAGTGTGTGATGTGTATAGTACAGTAAGCTGTGGCCGCGCAAATATGGCCGACATCTGTATCTAGGGATTTTTAAGGTAGCAAAAAACGAATTTATGATTACAACTTTTAGATTCAATATGGCGCGGCCAATAAGGCTGACGAATATTGTCAATTGTGTTCCGCCTCCAATGAAAGTGGGTATCTAGGGGTTTTTAAGGTCGCAAATAACGAATTTATGATCAAAGCTTATAAATTAAAAATGGCCGCGCCAATATGGCCGACAAGTTTGCCAAATGTATTCCGATTCCAATGAAAATTGGTATATGGGCGTTTTTAAGGTAGCAAAAAAGGAATATATGATCACAACTTTTGCAGGGCCAATATGGCGGACGAATTTTGCCAAATTAAAATGTCTAATCTTTGTGCTATGCCAATAAATGTTATTATTATTATTTAGTGTCAGTTTCCGTTCAGTTGTATGTAGGTCAAGAGTTGGAAAATCTGAAAATCTTCACATCCTAGCCCCAAATGGAAGAGCATTGAACATAGTGTATCCCGAAGCTCTCTAAGCAATCGGTTCAGAATTGATCAACAAGGTTTTTTATTGTTTATTTCCTACCTTTTTGATACCAATAAAAAAATAAAACGATCTCTTTCAGAACATTGTAGACGTATTCACGTCATTTGTCCGTATCCGTAATACAGACACCAGCTTTTATTAGTTTACGTTTAAGAAGCGCTTTGCCTTGAAAGTATGCCAATATTTCATCCAAACCTAAGCACATGATATTTACCAAAACTCAACCAACTTTATGAAATCATAAAAATTTGAAATTTTTGAAATTTGCAAATTCAAATTTATTGCCCAATCATGTGAAACTATGAATAAATCTCAAAAGAAACTATTTTATTAATTTCGATGAAAATCAAAAGAATTCATCATGATAAACCTTTTAAAGCCAAGCACTACTCTCCCTTTAGTCTTCTTCATCAGCCCTCAGGGGCTGCAGATTCTTTCTTTCTTTCTTTCATTTTTTTGTCGTTCTTTCTTTATTCTCATTAAATATTACCAACCACCACCATTCGGTCTGCTCAAGAATATCCCTACGAAGCGTAGCACAATTGCACACGGGTCTCTATCTAATTTATCTCTTTATTATTTTTTTTTATCCACTTTCTCCAAGCGCTTTTTTCCTCTCCTCTGCCACAATTTCCGTTGATTTATGTGTACCCTAAGGGGGCCAGAAAGAAACGGAATTCCAATAAATCTTTCTATGAATCGCGAGAGATAAATAAAGGAGATATCGGACCTAATTTGAATCAATCACTGTATAGAATGGGGTTTAACTAGACTGGAACGGGGGCTTAGCGGCAGGGATGCCTTTGCCAGCTACTGCTGCTATGTACTACTACTGCTGGGGGCTTGGGCACAATGTTATTAATTCTTCAAATATTCCGATAGATAGCCACCCCTTATTATTAAAACCCTCCAAAAGGGTAATTGGTGAAATTAATGAAGCATACTGACTTTTTCTTAAACTTTAGCCAGCCTCCGCCTCCGCGCCAAGAAACCATTAATTTTTTTCGGGTGAATTGTTCCGGGTCAAATTAATTAATTTTAAATAAATTTTGTTGTGTACGCTGACCCTTCACTTATCTCTTTTCTGGTCAATGATATTTGTTTTTATTTTCTCAAAAAAAAAAATTATCCTCGAATACCCGCCATTAATATTGACGTCAAGTTTTCCCTTTTTTTTAAGAGGAAAAATCACCACCGAACAACACCACCTTACATTTGCTTGGTGAAAGAAGTCGTCTACTACATACCTTTCAATTTTACCGTGAAAAGAAATCAACATGAGAGCAAAAGGGCGAAAAGAAACCTTTTCATTTCAAACAAATTTGTCTGTGTAAGCACATTTCTTAGCTCCAAATAAACAAGAAAAAATTGATGTCCTTGAAGTTTATTGTTCAAAGAGCTTCGCATTGCAAAAATTATGTTTAAGAAAATGATGATAAGAAAACGAAAAGATTTTTTACCGGATTTTCGCTTCAGGAGTAACCGACCGCGTGTATAGCATTTAAAAAAATCGATGATTCCTGATAAGGATGCCAAGGATGTATTTTTAACCACACGTATCATGCAGGACTCAATTGGCAGAAGGTAATTAACCCGCAAGAGATAATGCTAAATATAGAACATGCTTAAACTCATTCTGTATTTAGATACAATTTAGTAAGTAACACCCCGTATAGGAAGATGTTCAGTGTAGAAATGAATGAATTAATTGATTAAATTACCTTAAATTAAATATAACGCAACGCTGATTATCACTCTTTGATCGTACATTAAGGTGGAATCATATTAGTACACATTCAAGAATAATTTGCAGTAACACATTTTGACACATTAGTTTCTTACAAACCAGAATCTAAAACGAATTGGCAGAACATTTGTTGGCTAAAGATGAACAAGGCTAAGGCCAAGAGACTTGGAGTTTAATAGTGCATCCCTTGAAAAAGGAAATGTCATTTAAACATTCTTCGAGGGAAAGATGACTAAGAAAATTCCAGTAATATCTTCCATAGACATATCTATGTACACAAGTAGTGATCGCATCCGGGCTTAATTCGTGTATACTTCCAATTAAATACGGGGCCGAAACTTGGACATTAAGAAAACAGATAATAATTAGTGATGAAACGATTATCACTTAGCGATTACGATAACGATTACGATTATCAGCCACAATAATCGACGATTACGATTGCGATTACGATTATCGCAAAATTTTTCATATAAAACATATTTTAAAGTTAAGGAAATGTGTATTCAAGTTGTAAAAATCAAGATGTTACAAATTTTACTATTAAAAATTTAAATATTGCAAAGTTTTATTCAGAAAATACAATATTTCTAAGTTTTCTGCAGACATTCTGTTTCTTTTGTCGGTCTGAATCAAGCCGGCAGTAGAAAACAACCTCTCCGATACGACGAAGGTTTTAAACACAAATATTTTTTTGCGGTTTCTAGCAAAACACGGTATTGTGTGGCCGTTTTCCAAAACTGAAAAATGTCTTGTCATCTTGCAGTAGATTGGGTGATTTGACATAAGAATCTACTTCTTCTATTACTGGATTTCCTTTAAAAAAAGATAAATAGTGGCGTTGTCTTTAAAATTGTAAAAAAACCAAGAAGAATGAAAAAAAATTTCGATTAGAGCTCAAATAAGCTCCTCTGGATGAGCTCATCATCATCATGAATTATCTCCTTACAGATATCCCAGATTTTGTTTTGCGTTTTCACTACCACTATAGTTTATGAGGCGCGTTTATGAAGGGAGAGAATTTATACAACAATTATTTGAAAATATCTTTGGCAGATAATAATCGACAAATAATCGCAATGATAATCGACGATTACGATTAATCGCTAAATACTGATAATCGTTGATTACGATTAATCGTAATCGAGATCGTTTCATCACTAATAATAATCAGCTCGAACTCCTTCATAAAAGTCTAAGAAGAGTATTTGGGAATAAAAGCGAATGGCCTATTAGAACAAAGCAAGGCGAGACTTCCCGCATCTCCGATCATTTACTAGCTTACTTGAATCGGTGGTGAGTCCTCTCAGTTTGCCAAGGCTCCTGAATAAGTCCAAGGGTAAGATTCTTATCCATGAAAGTCTTTCACAGAGTGGAGAACGTCTTTTTGGTGCATGTTCACCTAGAAGCGTTTGACAAGCCCGGTGTCTTAAGCTTATCTACAGCCCTTTGTCGTACTGCCTCTGGTCTTGGAGGACACGGATTTACCCCTTGTAGCCCTCGGTACTCAAAGAATCAATAGGTGGTATTCAGACCCTGACGCCTTCCAAAAGATCAAAAGGCCACCGACTTTTGTGCGGCGATAGTCGCCAGCACTTTCGCGTTCAATGTAACACTATGGAGGTAGAAGCCTCGAACCACATGAGTGTAAGGAAAGTACACCCATCTCTCTTTTTACACGGTCTTTTTTTACCCGAATTTGATATAACGCGGTTCACCAATTAAAACAAATACACTTTTTTTACACTTTACTTTTTGTTCTAGCACGAATATACGAGATCTGTGCAAAAAGTTAGGTCAAATTTCGATTATCGATTTTTTTATTTTGCTATGTTGGTATGCATTCGCTGTGTTCATTGTTTACTTTGTCTGTGGCAGCCGCTAAGGTTAGACGTGTATTGCGTGTTCGGCAATTTTTGCAGTCGAAAAAAATGGATCAAAGAATTTGCATCAAATTTTGTGTAAAAAATGGAATTTCGATGTCCATACACTCTTGATTCGTCACCAGTTATGACCCTTTTAAGCAAATCTGGATCGTCGTTGACGGCATTCAACAATTCCTGAGCAATGCTCATGCGACGGTTTTTTTGGTCAAAATTCAGCAATTTTGGAACGAACTTCGCTGCCACACGCTTCATGCCCAAAATTTCCGAAAAAATTGCATGGCATGAGCCAACCGATATGCCGACATCCTCAGCAACTTCTCTAATAGTGATTCGACGATTCTCCATAACAATTTTCTTCATTTTCTCAACATTTTCATCGGTTGTTGATGTGCTGGGGCGACCAAGGCGAGGTTCGTCATTGACATCGTCTCGGCCTTCTTGAAACAGCTTGTACCACTTATACACATTTTTTTGATTCAGAGTACACTCACGGTATGCCACTGTCAACATTTCAAGAGTTTTATAGCATTTAATTCCATTTTTTGCACAAAATTTGATGCAAATTCTTTGATCCATTTTTTTCGACAGCAAAAAATCACCGAACACGCAAAACACGTCTAACGTTAGCGGCTGCCACAGACAAAGTAAACAAGAATAAAGGGCACTTTCAGTAATGCAGGTTGCGTGCGCAATTGACTTATTCAGCAACACACTTTCATTGCTGAATAAGTCAATTGCGCACGCAACCTGCATTACTGAAAGTGCCCAAAGCTGAATATTTTATCATACTTCAGGGGAATGTATACCAACATAACAAAATAAAAAAATCGATAATCGAATGTACGTAGCCCGCGAAATTTGAAAATTCACCTTACTTTTTGAACAGAACTCGTATTTATAAAATATTTTTAGTTCAAATTAACTCCCACTTTTTCCTGGAATTTAATATTAACTTCAACAAAAAATTCAAAGACTTTTAGCAGGGAATCATTTATATTGGCAATCACGATTTAATAATGGTATCTAGTGTTCTTTCAACTTTTACCTTGTGCTTATAACTTCAAAAGTAAAGGCCGTAGCATAAAAATTGTCCACACATTCTTCATAGGAAATTGTCCAAGCTTTCCACTTTTGAAAAAAAAATAAATATTAGTTAACTAGGTATTTACCAAAATACAGGGTGATATTTAAAGCTCTACCAAAAAAATTTCAAAACGCCCCCTAGCGGCTAACCGTAACGAAAATTGGTTTTAATTCCTTATTTCAATTTCAATTTTTGTATGTGTGTTTTGTACTTATGGGCTGAATTTTCACTGTACACAAATTTTAATTTTTTTTGTACTAAATTGAATTATTTTTGTTTTATAAATATGTAATATGGATTTCGTTATTCCTTTTTTTGCACGGTTTTTGGGGAAAATATTTAGAGTTTTTTCATTTTACACGATTTTTTTTAAAGTATTGGAACATATCCCCAAAATTTACCATATGTCGCATGTATTTTTTTACACGTTTTTTTTGGATGGTTTTCTAAGGAACGTATGTGTCTACCGTGTAAAAAGAGATTACTTCTTCCATCAGAGTGATACCAAGAACATTTTTCCTCTTGATGCCGGTGACGCATTCTGCGGTGGCAATGTTTTCGCAGACCAGCAGCAGTCAGCCTCTTCTTCGTAAGCTTTCCTGGAAAACTGGCTTGACTTCGCCGCCTGTTTTTTCAAACAACGACGTCAATGATATCCGCCGTGATGAAGCAAAGCTTGAGACTGCTTACCACCTGGCTAAAGATGGGACAAACTGGCCCTGTGCCCATCTTAGTCATCTTCTGCTCTGGACGATCCGGAGTTTCCTCCTCTGAGCAAACCCTTTTCAGCTCAGTTTTCCCAGGGGGTTTGTCAAAGCTTTTTCCAGGGCCTTTCCCTGGATAGGTTATCTAACCTGTACTTTTTAAAGAACTATGTACTTCTGGCCAGAGGTGAACTTGGCAAAACCAGGTTTTGAAAAGCTCAGTCTTTTGAAAACATCGAGCAATGGTGTTATGTTATTTGCCGCGGACCGCAGATAGGGAGAATGGATTAATTAGTTGAGTGTATGATATTCTACGTTGATATTCCGAAAAAGTCGCAGGTTCAATTCTTGATCTCGGCATTTGAATTTTTTATTTATATTTCAAAGCTTTTATTAAAAATTATTTCCAAAACGGTATAATAAAGCAACGCATAAGGACGTAAAAGGACTTTTACTATTAAATGTAAATTGCACAAAATATTACTGAGACAGTAAATTTCTTAACTAGAATAATTTACAACAATTTAGATGAGTTTTCGGATTTCTGAGAATTCTGTCTGAGGGCAGAATTCCTGTCAATTCCTTGTTACAAACAACTGATTAATCAAAATGGTTAGTTAACTTAATTTACTTGATTTTCTATAAAAATCGTTAATAGGCCTAAATTACTGTTTTTTATACGCTTTATATTAGCTTCACCTGCATGTGGTATGTTGTATTTTGTATGTCGTGTGTAGACAAATCTTGCAATTTGATTTTAACCCACTTTCATATGACCGATAAGTTTCTAATTTTGCACATAAGCATAGTTCGCGTGACAATGCAATCTGACTTTTTTGTAAAAAAAAATCAAGGTGGCGGTTCCAAGATGGCGGGCGAATTTTGCAATTGTGTTCCCCGACCCCCGACCTAGGTATCAAATGAATGGTTATGACAAGTAGAATACAATTAGCTGTGTGGCTTCATTCCAGATTCAAAATGGCGGCCAACACAAAAGGGGGGATTACCCTTTTCTTTTCAACCCCATCTTTAAGGGTATCAAATGAAAGAGTATGACGAGTACAATACAGTAAGCTGTGTGACGTTGTTCCAAATTCAAAATGACCGCCAACACAAAATGGCGAATTACTTTTTCTTTACAACACCCTCGGTTTGGGTATCACATGAAAAGGTATGACGAGTAGAATACAGTAAGCTGCGTGACATCATTTTAAATCCAATTTGGCGACCGCGGCAAAGTGTCGGAAAACATATAATAGACTATTAGCCTTATGACACTGGCTTTTTCGTAGGCTGAAAATGCTGCCTTGGCTAGGCTGAAAATGACGAAATCTAAATCGTGTGCCAGAGATAGCATGTGAGAGTAAGAACGATTGTCTGATTATTACAAAAGATAGTTGTGAGTGGATCCAGAAGAAATCATTTGGGAAATATTTGAAATATTTAAATTAATTTATATTTATTGTATTTAAAATTAAACATGGTCACCATCAGGTACATAAATTAAGATGCTTTGTTCTCTTCCTTTCAATTTGCTACTTCCTCAATAAAAAATCTGTTTTTGACTTGAGTCCTTCTTTAACACCGTTGTGTTTCCCCACAATTAAATCCTTTCATACATCGTGATTTTGTATGGTTTAATTCTTCAAGTAAGATTTTTGTTTATTACTTTCAATACAAAAACTTGCAGGGATCGCAAGTCACTTTTTTAATTCCTGGTCATGCACAATTTAAAAGCAATCGGAATACAGTTTTGTGGCACCTCTGGACAGGCCTTAACAAATTCTGACGTAAGTTATAAATGTGAGTTGTTGCTGTTTTCTCCGTACGAAATGGAAAAACAATATAAAAAATGTAAAACTGACTTGGACAGAAGATCAAGTAGAGTTTAAAATAGATGAGATAGTTTATCGTCAAACTGCGGCACTACGAAAATCATAGACTCCCCCAATTCGCCACCCCCCCCCCCCCCCCCCGTTGTAATAAGAAAAATATGTCTCCCCCACCCTGAAATTACTTTTGGAACATTAAAACATCACCGTAAACACATCAAAAATTTTTTGCAGCGATTTTACACCGGATCCCCAGTTCTAAACATGTAACCTTCAATTATATTAATTGTAACTTCAATTATATTTATTGTCACCTCAATTATATTTATAATCACTTAAATTATATTTATAATCACTTCAATTTATAGTTATTCCACTCACTGTTATAAAGAGTCAAGAGATGCAGCAAACTGTTATAAAAAGCGTAAAAAAAGAACATGAATTTCATTCTTTTCCTATGCTTTTTATAACAGTTTTCTAGACTTTTTATAACACTTAAAATCCAGCCAAGGAAAATTTGAGTATATTCCTCTCATTCTTACATATGGGAAAATCTCCCTTGAATTTTTTCTTTCAGATTTCAGCCTAGCCAAGGCAGCATTTTCAGCCTACGATAAAGCCAGTGTCATAAGGCTATAACAGATTGCCAACTCAACTCGTTGTAGAATAAGAGGGGCTATAAAAAGTAGAAAATAAATATATATACTTTAACAAAAATAAACAATACGCTTTTAGTTTAAAATGTAGTCTTTATTGCTCCAGCCAGTATATGGGAACACTGATCGGGGTAGAAGTAGCTATTCCGTAAATAAGACTCCTGCTCGATGCTTTAACTAGCCCGTCATTAAATAGTTAGTGATAAACTTTTATTTTTATTTTTAATATTTATTCGTTCATTAATTATTATGCAAACACGATTTAATTACAATCAGTTAAAACCGTTACAAAGATTTAAAAATTATTAGAAGACTTTCGAGTTCACAATCTTTAATCTTTATTACGACTGTACAAAACCAACTTTCATATTGAACTCTCACATTTACATTTTTTTATTTTACAAAACAATTATTTGTGTATCTATGTTTCCTAAAATTTTATTTCCTATACAGTGTCTACATACGTGATTGTGTTTTTTTTATAAAAGTATTTTCAAGGGAGTAGTGAAAATTAAAATATCAATGACGTAACACTGTACTCCAAAATTGTAAGTACACTAAGAAAAATAAATCAATCAACAAAATTATCGTAACCAATACTAACAAATATTACTGCGTAGCGACTGCTACATAACTCCCCCTTCAGCGCGAGCGTCCATTCAAATATTTACTTAAAATTTAAAAAAAAATTTCTATAACTGAAACGAAACTCTTTTCTTCGAATTTCGTGTTACTATTTTATTGGTCTCTTCCTTCTTTTCTATATAAGCCGGTTTAATTCTATCTACTGATATTACTACTATTTTCCCATTGATTTCAAGAGAGAAATTTTTGTCTCCTCTTTTGATCACCTTATACGGTCCTTCATACGGGTTCTGTAATGAACCTCTTATCCTATCCGTCCTCAAGAAAACAAATTCGCAGTCCTTCAATCCTTTTGGTACGAAGAAACTTTTCTTGCTATCTTTAGAATCCATTGGAACAATATTTCTCATGTGGTTTCTCAAAATTTCCACAAAATTCGTTGGATCTAATACAAGTTGAGCATCCTTTATAAAAAATTCTCCCGGAATTCTTAACGTCTGGCCATAAACTAATTCTGCTGGGCTACATTTTAGATCTTCTTTCACTGTTGTTCGTATACCCAGTAGAATAGCTGGTAAGTGTAATAACCAGTTCGGATTACCTATTTTAGCTCTTAACGAAGCCTTCAGCTGCCTATGCAGTCTCTCTACCATTCCATTTGCTTGGGGATGATATGCCGTTGTTCTTATCCTGTGAATTCCCAAAAGTTTTGAAAATTCTTCGAACATTTTTCCTTCAAATTGCCCTCCTTGGTCTGTTGTCACCGTAAGTGGGATTCCAAATCTTGAAAAATACTGCTCGAACAATGTTCTTACAACAACTTTAGCAGTGACGCTTCTAATTGGATAAACTTCCGGCCACCTGGTAAAACGATCAACAATGGTTAATAAATATGAATATCCTTCTGCTGGCTGAAGTGGTCCAACAATGTCGATATGAATATGTTCAAATCTTCCTGTTGGCAACTTAAATTTTTCAATAGGTGTTTTAGTGTGTCTAAAAATCTTCGCTTTCTGGCAATCTATGCATGATTTTGCCCATAAATTTATATCCGTATTCATCCTAGGCCAAAAGTATCTTTTTGTTATTAGCTTTCTAGTACTTCTAATACCTGGATGTGCTAAATTATGAATAATATTAAAAATATCTCTTCGTAGAATTTTCGAAATAAATGGCCTGTCTTTCTTAGTTGAACATTCCATCCAAATTTTATTTGTTGTGAAAGGCACGTCTTTTTCCTTTAAAATTACTCTTGAATTCTTGCCAGAAACTTCTATTAAATGCTTCAATTCTTCATCTATTGACTGTCCTTCCGCAATAATTTCCAAATCAATCTTATTCTCCTTAATTGTGTCGCACTCATTATTTTCTGTTCTCGATAGAGTATCTGCCACTACATTAGCTTTGCCTTTTATATACTTAATCTCAGAAGTGAACTGAGTAATAAAATCTAACTGCCTCGCTTGCCTTGGACTTCTTTCAGCCTTCGTCCAAATCGCTGAAGTTAGTGGCTTGTGATCAGTGAAAACAGTAAACTCACGACCTTCCAGAAAATGTCTAAAGTGTTTAATTGCCAAATATATGGCTAATAACTCTCTGTCGAAGGTTGAGTATTTAATTTCCGCACCACTTAATTTCTTTGAATAAAAGGCTAACGGTTCAGTTTCCTTATTGCCTTTTTGTTCAAGCATTGCCCCTACAGCTACATTTGATGCATCAACGGTCAAACTAAGAGTACAGTTCTCTGCAGGATGCACTAAAAGTGTGGCTGAGACAAATGCGTCTTTAACTTTCAAAAATGCATCTTCGCATTCATCAGTCCACAATAAATCCTTAATCTTTTTAGACTTCTTTAATTCTTTTGCCAAATGAGTATGAATAGGACTTAAAAGTTCTGCGAGTCGAGGAATGAATCTATGAAAGTAGTTTACCATTCCTATAAACTGCTGTACTTGTTTTATATTTTTCGGCGACGGAAAATTTTGGATGAATTTAACTCTATCTTCTGAAGGGAGAATACCATCCTTAGTAATTTTATGGCTTAAAAAATCTAACGTATGCACGCCAAAAATACATTTTCCTGGATTTATATTAATACCATATTCTTCAAGTCTACTAAAAACCTGTTCCAAATGAGATTCATGTTCATTTTCATCTCTACTTGCTACTAAGATATCGTCAATATACACAAAGACAAACTCTAATCCGTTTAGAACTTGATTCATAAAACGTTGAAAAGTTTGCGCCGCGTTTCTAAGACCAAGGAGGGCAATTTCCGCATCCAAAGCTTTTTGATTAAATCCTTTCCTAGGTTGGCTGAAGTCCCAGCTAAAATTTCCATCGATCTATAGAATTCCGAAGGTTTTCTATCGCCCATTTCAGAGTTACAAAGGAGTTGTTCCAACTTCTTCTCTTCTGATTCCGTAAATCGTTGGATCAAAGTAGATTTCAGAACTTCGTATTTGTCCTCTTGAGGTGGACTTTGGATGATATCTAGAACATTCATTATTATTTCTAATGGGAGAGCTTGGATAACATGTTCATATTTTGTGTTATCCACTCTAATTCCCTTCGAATTAAATTGGCTCTCCACTAGTACAAACCACGCTTCCGGGCAAGGCGACCAAAAGCTTGGCAGTTTCACAGAAGAAGCACCGATATCCATACCAGTAGATGAATTTTCCTGAGCTTCTGTACTCATATTTTAAAACACTAATTAAAACTTTACGTAAAACTTCGCGAACGATTGCGCTAAAAGAGTATGGTTGGTTGAAGCCGAACGTGCAATAATATTTTTTTATTTTTTTAAAATCGTAAAGAAACAACAAGGAAATAAAGTGAAAAACCCAAAGAGAAAGAAATATTAATTGTCACTACTATCTTAGCAAAAGAAAAAATTTGTGTTTTTGTTTGTAAAATTTTTTTAAAACTAAAATAATGTATTTTAATTAAAATTAAAATTCACTTCCCTTATTACTTTTAATTAAATTCCTTTGGAAAAAGGACAATCTTCTTTCTTCTATATTTTCTTTCTTCTATGTTTTTCTTTCTTCTATATTTTCTTTCTTCTATATTTTCTTTCTTCTATATTTTTCTTTCTTCTATATTTAAATCCTGTGTTTTCCTGTCGGGGTCACCAGATGATCGGGGTAGAAGTAGCTATTCCGTAAATAAGACTCCTGCTCGATGCTTTAACTAGCCCGTCATTAAATAGTTAGTGATAAACTTTTATTTTTATTTTTAATATTTATTCGTTCATTAATTATTATGCAAACACGATTTAATTACAATCAGTTAAAACCGTTACAAAGATTTAAAAATTATTAGAAGACTTTCGAGTTCACAATCTTTAATCTTTATTACGACTGTACAAAACCAACTTTCATATTGAACTCTCACATTTACATTTTTTTATTTTACAAAACAATTATTTGTGTATCTATGTTTCCTAAAATTTTATTTCCTATGCAGTGTCTACATACGTGATTGTGTTTTTTTTATAAAAGTATTTTCAAGGGAGTAGTGAAAATTAAAATATCAATGACGTAACACTGTACTCCAAAATTGTAAGTACACTAAGAAAAATAAATCAATCAACAAAATTATCGTAACCAATACTAACAAATATTACTGCGTAGCGACTGCTACAAACACAACCTTTCGATATCAAGCTCAGAAATGAAAATTTAGAAATATAACTTACTTAAATATAAAAAAGCGTGGGGCGTTAACGAAAGGTTCCAGTATTAATAATAAAATAAGAACATAGGTAAAGAGCGCAGAAAAAACTTGTTGTCAAAATTGAAAAATTATTAATTTTTTTAGTAAAATAGGGGATCAACAATAACAATTCTATTAACTATAAGGATGAAGTATCAGTGTTTTCTTAAATAATTTAAAATATGTTCTTAAATCCTATGAAATTTGTATATAATGTACTTGTCTTTCTTAAATTCAAAATTTTGAAATATGTACTTACAAAGTTTTGACTTTTGAACAAGGGTAAAATGTAGATATTTCGAAAAGGATTCCAATAATACCAAAAAAGTACAAACCCAAAAATTGTTAGTGAAATCCTTTTTCCATTTACCTATATATTGCCATACAAAAGTCGTATATCGTAATTCTATCTGAGGCTTGGGTAAATTAAGTCGAGGAAATTAGTATACCTAACTTCAATTGTTTATTAAATAATATACGATGAACAGGAGGACTGGGAATCTATCATAATCAACATGATAAAGTTCAACATTATCACGCTACTACAAAAGTCAGTGACGACACCTGTTGGTGATTTTGTATTACTGAGTGAAAAAGTCTGAATGGGAAAATAAATGTCATTGAAGCTATTTATATATCTTTTACGCTCGACGCTTTTATACATCGCTCATTACTAGTATTGTAGTAATGTAGGTGGTGCTACTTTTAGTAAGAGAGAAGATAAAGTACCACTAGCACTTATTCTTACTAATTATTCAATTTAAAGAAAGATAAAGATCGCCAAAGATGTTTCACATCTTTCCCGTGCACTGGGTACACGCGTGTTTTTTTTTTGTGGAAGACTAGAGCTCAGGGAAAACCCTTTGTACTGTCGACAATCTATTTTTTTCAACTATTTTTGCCAACTATGAAAAAAAAGGCAAAAAATTTAAAAATTTAAATTTTTTACTTTTTTAAAAGTCCTAAAATAGATATTTGAAATAAAGTAACGAAGTATTACGTATGCTCACAAGAAAGTACATAAAAAAACCAACAATTTAAAAAAAATATTTTACCCTACGATGATTTGGCATATAATGGCGGCAATTTTAAAATTTCTCGAAAAGTGGCAATTGTTGCCGTAAAAATCGAAAGTATTTTTTGAAATTTCAACCACGTATTTATAGCATCATATTACATATTTTCTCCAATTTTTATCAAAATCCGACTATTTCCCGTTATTTATTGCATTTTTAGTAAAATAAAACAAAGTTTCATACATTTTGGTTTTTTGAGGCTAGGATTCATTTTTAAAGTATTTATACCGAATCAGTTCGATAGTCTATTCATTCATGAGTATTTTCCAATTTTTTTATTTTTCTACGACCAACAAAACTGGAGAAATTAAAAAAATAGTGTAGCAATGCACTCAAAATGCATCAAAAATGGACATTTATGCAATTTTCTCGTACATCACAGGAGCGATTTTGCAGACATTTTTTTTTCGTTTTATCTTATCATATGTAAAGAAAAAAAACAAAAAAATCCAACTTCCCAACTACATCATAACTTCGCTTTTTTTTGTTTAATTTCCCGTTACTAAGTTTTCTATCTCTAATGTTACTTACTGCTTTCTTCTTCCCGATAATATAGGGTTTTCAGCGATCGGCTCTTCAGACTGTTACCACAAATCCTTGTCTTCTTCTGTCGTCGACTTTCAGCACAATATAGAATGAAGTCATTTGCTGTTCGATCTGACGCGGCACTTTGACGCGGTAGTATTAGATGGGAGCCAAACGAACAAAACCACGCATTTGCTAGTTATTTTTTTTCTCTCTACTATCTCTGTGAATAAGGTTTAATTTTGGACTCTATACTCTATGATAGACCCATCGGCAATACAAAGGGGCTTTCCTTTGAGCTCTAGCCACTCCTATACACCAACAACAAAAGAAAATCTCTCCCATTAACAATTTTTCATTATTCTCTACTAAAAAGGATGAAACTTTTGCCTACCTCTGCTGATACTATTCATAATCACTTCATTCCCTAAATCCCTGAACTCACTTCATGATTTAACCATCATAACAAACAGAGTTCATGAACTTTCGGTGATCTGGGGATTATAAGTTTTTTGGCCGAAAACTTTACCAGTTTTGAAAAGTTCCAGTGCGAAAAGTTTTTGATGGTGAATATTCTTCATAACTAACTTTCAGGTGAACCTTGCATGTAAATGCACAAACCAAAGTGCATATAAAATTATTTGCATAACTGTTAATAGCGTTAGAAGGCGAATACCCTTCGGGAGGAATTAGTTAACTTCAATTTTACTCAACACTAGTTTGACCTAGTATTGGAAATATGGGGGAGGAAGTTTCGATGCTTATGAGAAATCTTGACCTGAACTATTTGTTTTCGTTTTATATGGAGAGGTTTGAGTAGAGCAGTGAATTTTTTTGTGATGGTTTTGTGATGGTTGAGAACTGTTGAAGGATTTAAAATGTAGACTTTATGGTGGTTTTAGAGGGCAGTATAAAAGGAGTGTGTTAGATCTTTTTGGTCTTTCAAACTCTTGTGAGTTATTAAGTAGCAGCTATATCCACTTTGACTTTCTATAGAAAGAGTACTTACAGTAAGTTTGCACCTTGTCTTCAGCCAAGATATGAGATTTGCTTTAAGTATTTTAATGGCTGTTGGATGCAGAACACAGTATTGACTCAGCATCTCCGTGATCCACTCAAGAAATTCTGTGAAAGAACACGGGCTATGCAATTTCAGCGGGATCTGGTGGATGAACGATCGATGAAAGATGAAATGTGTCCAAAGATATGTCCATTATTTCAAGCATAGGCTTAGACGATAAAGAAGAAAAATATCAGACGTGTTACTATTGTGAAAGTGGAACAAAACCAAAATTTGATCAGTGCTGCCATGTGAGAGCAACCCCTTACAGAAAACATGGAACTAGCAGAAGAACTAGCGGGAGACATGCCTACATTAGAAGACGTACAAGACGCAGTGAAAAAGCTAAAAAACAACAAATCTCCGGGCAAAGATAACATCGTAGCAGAGCTATTGAAACAAGGAGGTGAAAACGTAATATTAAGCCTGCATGAAATCGTAACACTAATATGGACCCAGAAACGAATACCATCGGAATGGAGCGAGGGCATTGTGTGCCCTATACACAAAAAAGGAGATCAGCTAAACTGCCGTAATTATAGAGGTATCACGCTATTGAACGTAGCATATAAAGTATTATCAAATATTTTATACGTTAAACTGCAGCCTTACGCAGAAGCAGCTCTGGGAAACTATCAAAGCGGTTTCCGCCCCGGAAGATCCACCACAGACCATATTTTCACCCTTAGGGAGGTCCTGGAAAAGGCAAATGAATTTAATATTACCATACATTCGCTATTCATAGACTTCAGAAACGCGTATGATAAAATAAAACGTGAAGAATTATATAAAGCTATGGAGTATTTAAGATTTCCCAAACACCTCGTAGACTTGACCAAAATGACAATGAAAGAGGTTATATGCAGAATAAGAATTGAAGGAGAGCTGTCAGAACCATTCAACGCCACAGTAGGACTAAGACAAGGAGATGCCCTGTCGTGCTTACTATTTAACGTAGCTATGGAAAAAGTGATAAGAGACGCAGGAATTAACACCGCGGGCAGTATTTTCAACAAGTCGGTACAACTGTTGGCATACGCTGACGACATCGTAATACTAGCCAGATCCAGCATAGCAATGAAAGAAGCCTTCATATTGCTAGAAAGAGCAGCAAAGAAATTCGGACTAGCAATTAATGAAGAGAAAACGAAATATATGTGCATCTCTAAAAGACGGAATGATCGCCAGAATATGACCATTGATACATATAACATCGAAAGTGTAAAAGAATTTATATACTTAGGGACGCTAATCTCAAAAGATAACGACACGACGGCAGAAGTCATAAGGAGATTGGCGCTGGGAAATAGATGCTATTTTGGGCTACGTAAACACTTCTTAACAAGGAACATATCAAGGAGGACTAAAGTTAAACTATACAGAACCCTTATAAGGCCAATACTACTGTATGGATCCGAAACCTGGACACTAAGAAGTAATGAAGAACACCTCCTGGGGTGCTTTGAAAGAAAAATCCTGCGCACAATATATGGAGGAGTAAATGAAAATGGTGTTTGGAGGAGAAGATACAATCACGAATTGTATCAGTTGTATAAAGATCCGAACATCATAAAAACTATAAAAATTAGCAGAATTCGATGGGCAGGAGCAGGACATGTTGAACGTAGCAGTGATGACAGCATAGCAAAAATTATTATGAACAAGAGACCAGACGGACACAGAGGCACAGGACGTCCAAAAAAGAGATATACAGATAGCGTAGAGGAGGATCTACGAACCCTAGGTATAAGAAATTGGAGACCCCAAGCCAGGGACAGACAGTTCTGGAGGAGGATGTTGCAGGAAGCCAAGGCCAATAACAGGCTGTGGAGCTATTTATGATGATGCCATGTGAGAGTTTCCAAGAGGCTAGATAAACTCTAAAGAAGTATTATAGAGTTTGCGCATCGTTTATAGGCTCAGAATTTTACAGATTTGGTAGGACCGGGAATGAAAAAAATAAATCCTGCTTGTATGAACTTGATGAAACGGATAGCAACGTTCTCAGTCGGCGAATTGGAAAAATGAGTTAGGCCTAGCCAATTGGCCTTCTCATAATGTTATTCTACCCAGTTCTGGCTGGTTTGGTCTGGGTGGGAAATTTGTAAGGGAAGCTAATGTTGAGTAGGCAGAGGTTCGCATTGCCGAGAGTTGAATCAACTTCATATTCTGTCAATGAGAACTAAGGAATACGTAAAGGAGCTGGGGTCGTCAAGGAGCTCGTGGGTTGATGTAGATTAATGGTGTCTGCAAAAAGCTCATCGTCATGTCAGAAATACTAGTTCCATTTGAGGAAGACAGCCAGTTTATATTGTGAATATTCCCGAGTAAAAATAAATGATGGCCTTAGAACGGGCAAATACCGGCTGTGATTGAAACATAGTCCTCGGCCATCTGGCGGTTAACAGAAGGCTCGTTGCAGGACAGTACGGCCGTACAGGGGGCGATGGACGTTGAACCAACGGCCTTACAGTTCCAATTACGGGCATACGACGATGGTACGGCGGTCGTATGGTTGCTATTACGGGTATACGACGGTAGTACAGTGGCAGTAACGTGGATATTCGCCCTCCTATAAGAAAATATAGTTCACTGCAATTAAATGTTTGATTTTTTTTCGGTCGTGTTTTTTTTCAAGCCGTTAAATAACAAAATTTCCCACTAAAATATAAATCAACACGCCCCACACACTTCACGTACAACAAACCGACGACTGGCGAGCTCGTTTCTTTTGTGCATCGATATCTTTAAGTAGGGGGCGTCCATAAATTACGTGAGGTGTTTAGGGGGGAGGGGGTCGAGCCGAATCTCACCAAATCTCACGTGGGGGAGGGGGAGGGTCTCCGCAAATCTCACGTAATTTTTTTCCCGCAAGAAACAGTGTAAAATCGCGAGAAAACTGGGTTAAATTAATAGTACAGGTAAATTAAGCCGAAAAAAGCGATATAGCGGAAATAATTGGCAGAGAGCTTCTTTTTAGGCTTCTTAATAAGGGGTTATAAAGTCTACCGATTTTCTACTCCGAGAAGCCCACTTTTTAGGGGGTTTTAGCCCACAAAATGCATATTTTTCGATTTTTCTGTAATTTTTTTGCAATATTTCTTAATATCTTTTTTTTTCAATTTTAAGTACAATATCTGTAAATGAGAAAATCTTTAAAATCGTCTTTTCGGCCCGCACTTAGATTTCATTCACGAAAATCTTGGTGCAGTATCAGATGAACATGGTGAAAGGTTTTATCAAAACATATTGCAAATAGAGAAGGAATAATGAATCAAAAGTATACGTGATACTATTACTATATTTCGACTCAATAGCAATTGGGTATAAAAATTTTGCACTGCCGTTTACACTGTATTTGTTCACTGTTTCAAATACCATCCAACTGGAACATCCAAAAAAAAGTAAAGAAAATAATTTAAATATCTGGGAATGAAGACGTGATGAAAAATTCTTATCTTTTTATACAATGGTCTGGGAAAACTGCGAAAGTAATGTATGAATTGACTTATACGACCATTTTTGGACAGATTGCGACCCTACGATGAACTAGTGTGGAGGTCTAAGCTTAAACAAAACTAAAAGGCCTAGAAGCCCAATTGAAAAACCTGGAACCTAATGCCCTCCTAAGTATCTCAAGTGCAATCTACTGCAATCATAGAGATTATATTAAGAATCGGCTCTTTTCACATCAGTCAGAATACATGCTATCTGCGGTGCATTGTCAATACAAAAAGCAGACATTTGCACCAGGCGACATAATTAGTTATCTAAGCATCTTACAGGACTCGAATTTTGAATCGACGACTATCTGCTCTGACATACCTACTAGAGGCCAAGATAGATTTTGAAAACCTTTTGTTATCATTATCGAGAGTTGTGAAAAATGGAAGTCTAACAGATCCGCACTTCTTGAATCTGTACCCTGGTGTACAGGCGGCTCAAACGTCAATTTGAGAAGCTGGCTGTGACTTCAGACTCCGCTTTTCTAAGGCGATACGAAAGTAGGAAGCAAACGGAAGCTAGTAGCGATGCCTGATAAATCTTCGAAAAGAAATTATTTTCAGCCAACCAACTTCATTTATTAACTTAATTTGACATTTTGATGCGAACAATAAATTGTTTCAAGAATATTTAAAGAGTTTTTAGAATATTTTAAAACAAACAAATAAATGCAGCGCATGCGCAATGGCTTCACTCGCGGACTGAAATCCGATAATAGGCGGACAAATTTAATTCGAATTCGCATTGGTGGAGGATACCATTTTCTTATTTCCGAATTTCATGACTTTCGAATCGCATTCCAGGATAACCCCCCTGGGTCATTCAGTCACAGGTTTTTTACCCAACGATGACATCTATAGAAGAATGCTCCGAAGTTTGTATATCTCCAGAGTCATAAATGGCTCTACCATTACTATTCAAACAGTCAAGTCGTTACTCTCTAAAAACGAATCAGTGGATGCCAAAGCCAACCTTCGTATGTCAATATATTGTAAAATTCTAAATTTTTTTTATATTCCATATGCTTGCTCTACAAATACATGAGTTTTCTGTTCTCTTGTTAAGAAATCATTATCCCTGTAAGGCACCTGCTAAATAGTAATCCACAGGTATTGTAGCTTATATTGGGTGCATGCCGAGTTGGTGCTGTTATGATTTTGTGGTACTGTTCTTCAACACAAATTATGATTTCTAAATGCAATCAAGCACAGATTAAGGTATTTACACAAAAAATACGCATAATAGTGTAAATCCTACAAATTTTTTAAAATTTTAAAAATCTCACGTGCGATTGAGGGGGGGGGGGTCGAGCCAAATCTCACGACATCTCACCAAGGGGGGAGGGGGTCGTAAAATCGCCAAAATCACCTCACGTAATTTATGGATGTCCCCTAGGATAAATCGAAAGAACCATTGTACATAACGAAAATGATGAAGTTCCCTTAAAACACATTCAACAATATATTTGGTGCACATTCTTTTTTTGCCTCAAATTTCCCGTCGAATGCCCGTTTCTACAGCTCAGTACTTTTAAATCTTTGCTCCCATTAAAAATGGTTAAAAACTCTACGGCCATCATATGCCCCTTAAAAAGCCAAGAGGCCGGTGTTCGCCCTTTATAAGGCCGTTTTTTATTTTTACTCGGGTTGGAATTACACAAATGTTGGAGGTGTGACTTGATTACCCGAGTAAAAATAAAAGATTGCCTCACAACGGGCGTACACCGACCGTGATGGAAACATAGTCCTCGGCTATGTGCCGGGCATAAGAAGATTGCTTTCAGGACAATACAGCCGTACACCACACACACAGACCGAAGGGTATACACTTTTCTTAAAAAAAAATGTTTACTTATTTACTAATTTTTATTATATTTTTTCCAGACTACAAGAGTTAATAAAAAAGAGCTATAAAATTAGAAAAAGAACGTAGAGAGTGTAGGAAAAATTTCCTATTCATGATGAAGAGCGCGGGAATTCTTGTATATAAAGAGAAAAAATCTTTTATACAAAATAATATTATTGCCCAGTTGTTTATATATAATGCAATTAAAAAAATTATATATAATGCAATTGGGTTCCCCTATAATAATTCAGACGCGCACACAAACGGGCAACCTTAATCTCTCTACATTTCGTGCAGATTCTTTTTTTTCTCAAATTTGCCGTCGTATGCCCGTCTGTACAGCTCAGTGCTTGGCCATTAATAGCTTTTTGTCAAGTTTTGTCGTCGTGAGGCCGTATGTGCTCCCATTAAAAATGGTTAAAAACTCTTCGGCCATCATATGCCCCTTAAAAAGCAAAGCGGCCGGTGTTCGTCCGTTGTAAGCAATTTTTTTATTTTTACTCGGATACTTATGTCAAGCCTTGTATATAACAATAAAAAAAAATCCATGTTTTTTGTAACTTTAAATTAAGAGACCAAAAGAAAGTCACAAATTTTGTATATTTTTCAGGGAGGTATGTAGAGAAGTCCTTAAATGTACATTTCCAATATTCTTTTATATATTCAAACTTTCTCTTTGGCCCGCTTTCTGATAATAATAAATTCCACTGAAATCCATCATTAGTAATGGAATTTCATAAAAGTCACTGTTCATTGAAATTCTTTAATAATGTCTTGGATTTTAGAGGATATCGTTAAAAAATATTTTTTCAATGATACCCAACGGGTATACCTACTTAATTTTAATTTTATTAAAAAATTCTATTATTTGTTAATATCGAAAAATTCTTGGATCTAAAAGCATTTATACTCGTATAATTTGTGGAGTTCATTTATGAGAAAATATTATATAATGGGTGAATGATTAGGACGAAAATTATTTCTAAGAATTATGGCCATTATTTGCTCATATAATAATAAAATGTTTTTGATGTTAAAATGGTTGGAAAAACAGGTTCTTTGAAGTATAATATGTAATTCGTCAGAAATGGAAACTTGAGACTCGGTACCGTATAAAAATACAACATTAAAACCGTCAATTAATTGGTAAAAATATTTATGACTAGTAAGAACCGCACGGCGCGCGTTACCCGTGATAAGCTTCCCAGCTAGCACAGATTTAAATTTGTAACAAAAATACGTTACACTTGGGTTGTAATCCAGTTTTTTTAAACAAATTTAGTCACACATAGGTTAAATTATTGTTTCGAATTAGCATTTTGTAACAAATCATCCGATTCAGTTACACTACAGTTGCAGTTGTTGTAAAAATGTTCCATAAAACTTGCAACAACATATTTAAGTTAAATTAACATTATTAAAAACGTTATTGTATTGTAACTGTCATAAATAGAGTAACAAGTAAGCAACCTTAATGTGACTAAGTTGCTATATGTTTTTATCAAGTTACTATAAAGTCACAACAATTAAATGTTCAAAACGATGCAGTGAGGTTATTAATGTGTTGCAATGTCGTAAGAAAAGACGGATCGAATTTATAAAATTCATTTAGTTACAAGAACGGTGCAGGGAAGTTTTTACTCATTTACAAGAACTTTGGATAAAATCTGTCAAAAAGCTTTATGCTCGCCATTTGTTCTATGTTTTTCCTATTTTATTTGAAAAAATCAAATGCGATTTCCTATATTATTTTATATTTTCTATAATAATTTTTAGTGTAATATAACACTAGGAACTTAAAAAAATGTATTTTGCTACAGTTTTCAGATTTCCACCGATATTAAGAATTCGAAAATTTTCTAAATTGCCAATTGTTTTCCATATTTTTTTTTTTTGGGTGGTGCGTTAATTTTCCAGAGGTAAGTCACCCACATTCATCGACAAAATGACATTCGTTGTAAATTTTTGGTGTACAAATCATACAATTATTCAATTTTGAAGTACATATTGAGTAAGGTCTTGTCTTTCTATTTCATTTCATTATGTCTCTGACTTTTGCAACACACTTAAACTGCGATTTATAATTTGTTACAAACACATATTAAATTTGTTCGACTAAAAGAACAGTAACTTTTTCGGATGTTACAATCATTTTTCATCTTGTTGCGTGCAACTTTAGTTTGTGGCAACATCTCATTTAAAACATAGCTACAACACATTTGTCGCCTCATTGCGACTAAAGTTGTTGCAAAATAAACGTTAAAAATCTGCTTTTTCAGTCGCAATGGAGCTACAATTGCTTTACATATCTTATCTTGCAACTCTTTTACTTGTTACATTAACTCCACTGCTACTAGTTTGTGCTAGCTGGGTTATGGGTCTTTCACATAAAATATTCTTAAAAAGGTAACCACCCACCAAAAATAAATATAACGTCCTGAAAGAAAAAAAATAAAAGGATTAGGTATACCAATTTAAGATTTAAAAATGGGCCTTTGACGGTGTTGGACAGTATACCCTTGGAGTCACGTACTGAAGGAGTATGACTTCAGACGGATATTGTCCATTACCAAACCTGCAGAAAAATTACATGACTGACAATTGCCTGACCCTGGGTTCTGATCTGCAATGTGACCTAGGTTTTATTTGTTTACCCAGACGCCAGCCCCTTCCCGTATCGTATTGCAAAATCGTAGACTTACAGTAAACATTTCAGGGTTTCTTTCCTTCTCACCCTTTATATATAAAACCCACATTTCCGCTTGTCCTTACCATCTTTCCAAAAAACCTTGTAGATAAAAACCGATTGCTTAAAGAGCCTCAGCCATACGTTAACAAATTGGGTAAATAAGGCTGTTCCGGAACACAATTGGCAAAACTCGTCCGCCATATTGACGCGGCCATTTTTAATTTATAAGTTCAGATCATAAATTCGTTATTTGCTACCTTAAGAAATCCCAGATACCGATTTTCATTGAAATCGGAACACAATTGGCAAATTCATATTTGGGTGGCCATTTTGATTTTCGGTCATATTTTGGCGGCCATTTTGAATTTCGAAAATCAGGCTTTGAGGTGCATTATGGGAGACCCCCACGGACTTTCATGCAAAATTTTGAAGCCCTGCGATGACTGCGCTGGCTATAGCGCACACATTCACGCATATATACATATATACATACACACATGCATACATACAGAAACTTTCTTTTAATAATATAACCATACAGTTTATGTTATCAGGTTAAATTACACTATCCGTCTGTAGTTCCTAGTTTTCACAAACTCCCCCTATGTTTCTATGTTTTGGGTTATAGTGTAATGGACGGCTGAGTCTAAAAAAATTTCTGAGGCACACACTTCCCTACGAACCCTTGGCCTCTATACCGGTTTGTATAAGGAGGTAATAAACGCAATGAAGGTCTAATTTACTACATTGAGTTTTAACTTTTTTTTTTGAAAAAGTGTATATAAAGTAGTCTCGATCAGACTTCAAATGTGGACTTCGAGGATTAGACATCTCAAGGACTAGGAAGCAGCTTCAGTGGACGGACGCCTCTGAGAACTTACCATACAAGGTGAACATTTTACTAAATTTTTGAGACTTGGGGTTTGGCGTGCAACATCGACGATCAAGAATGCCGAAATATGTTGAATCGGATAATTTGGGGATAAATCGGATGAGAGTTAGCGCTAAATTAAAGAAAATTACTATGTATGAAGAGTGAAGCTTTGGACCTAGCTATGGATTATCTCAAAAAGTCAAAAGCTACTTTAATAAAGGAATGACGACAAATGGGGTGCTACACAGGAGAATAAGACGCACTGGTGAAACTGGTTTTATGGGAGAGAAACGAAGAAAAGAAAGGGGAAAATGGCCTACTTTCCCTTTTCTTTTCTTCGTTTCTCTCCCATAAAACCGGTTTCACCAGTGCTGTCTTAGTCTCCTGTGTAGCACCCCCTATCAAATCAGTGGTCGGAGCTTAACAGGTACGAAAACTATTTTGTGGAAGAAAATATGCCTTTTTGAAAGTCTACCTGAATCTTACCATACCTGGTGTTGCGGTAGTCCAGTTTCTTATTTCTAACTTATTGAAGAATTCCATGATGAGTCTCACCATCTGTTTGAGGGCCTTTCTTCCATATACATTTCCCACAAACAAGTTCTTACAGGTGCTTATGGTTTCTATTATGTTTATCAGCTCAGTATATCTTATGGCAGCTTCCGCTGTAACGATAAATAGCATGTGGGGTAATTCACCGCCTTGTTTGTCTCTCTTTTTCTCGAGCAGAGCTGTTTAACAGGTGATTACCCTTTTCAATTCTTCATTGACCATCTCTTTTGGTACACCTATCTGCAAGAGTGGTGTCCACAATTTTTCTCTTTTGAGAATATTATAAGCTGTTGTGAAATCAATGAATATATGTTATGATGTGCATAGTGTTGAATTCCCAGACGTTTTCTAAACTTGGTTTCGTTACAAACTGCTGGTCTGCTATCGACCTTCCACTGGGTTTAGTAGCTACATATGATGATTTCATACAAGGGCTAGTGCCGATAGTTTTTTGGAAAAAAAAATTAATAGCAGGGAGGGACCAGCAATGAAATGTCGTTAAGGTTATAGATAAAAGAAAAAAAATTGTAAACTCGAAAAGAAGGGAACTGTTAAAATGGGGATGCTATTTAGGGGTTGAAAACGATTTTTTGCGATTTGCGGTGAAATATGATCTCCTAGTGGAAAATGTATAATGCAAAAGTTGTAGATAATAAAAAGATCTAAAACTTTTGTATTTAACATATTTTGACATAACCTCAAATTTTAAAAGAAAATGGCGGAAAATCGATTTTTCAGTTTTTAATTTTTTTCTCCCGTAAAAATAATTCAATTTACATGAAAATTTGTAAGAGTATACTTTGTGTTGCTTTAAATAAGCATGATTTTTTTTGTTTGGAAAACGTATAGTTTCCCAGAAATTAACATTTTTCGAAAAAAAATACCCCATGGACAACTTTGTTGATGTTTTTTTCGAATTTTGATATTCAATAAGTGCTTATTTAACCATTGAAATTTCTATACATTTTGATACTTTATTTTCATTAAACCGCTTAAAATTAAGAAAAACCGAACACCTGATTTTTCGAATCCCGTACATATTTCTCGGTTTTTTAAATTTTTTTCAAATTTTTTAATTTTTTGAGGGATAAAATTTTAATTTTATTATCTACAACTTTTGCATTAAACATTTTCCACTAGGAGGTCATGTTTCACCGCAAATCGGAAAAAATCGTTTTCAACCCCTAAATAGCATTCCCATTTTATCATTTCCCTTTTTTTCGAGTTTAAATTTTGTTTTTTCTTATAGTTATAACCTTAACGACATTTCATTGCTGGTCCCTCCCTGCTATTAATTTATTTTTTTTTTCCTCATTTAAATCCGCTTTGGCACTAGCCTAATAGTCCAGATTTTCGGGCTAATCTAATATAGTAATTGCTGAACCCTATTTGCGTTTTCTCTTAATTTTTTAGCATTTCATTTCCTGCTTTTTTATTCTTCAAGGGCAGTTTATGTCCCCAACACAAAGTGGGAGAACAAACTGGCCCTGTATAAAACTCAAACGCAAAGTTTCGTCGAAAGCTCGAAACTTTTTACAACTGTCAAACGTAAAATTTTTAACACGGCCGCAAAGGAAACAATTTAATTTAAAATATTGAAATTTAACGAAATTAAAAGATTTTTTTTCGGTCAAAATTCAAATGGTGAAAAATGTCTGCCACTAGTATTTAACGGTTATTTAACCCTATAGTAAAGGGAAATTAAACAAAATAACCGAAGTTATGATGTAGTTGGGAAGTTGGATTATTGTTTTGTTTTTTTTCTTTACATATGTTAAGATAAAGCGAAAAAAAAATTCTGCAAAATCGGTCTTGTGCTGCACGAGAAAATTGCATAAATGTCCATTTTTGATGCATTTTGAGAACATTGCTACACTATTTTTTTAATTTCTCCAGTTCTGTTGGTCGTAGAAAAATAAAAAAAATTGAAAAATACTCATGAATGAATAGACTATCGAGCCGATTCGGTATAAATACTTTAAAAATGAATCCTAACCTCGAAAAACCAAAATTTTGTTTTATTTTACTAAAAATGCAATAAATAACGGGAAAAACGTCGGATTTTGATAAAAATTGGAGCAAACATGTATTTTGATGTTATAAATACGCGGTTGAAATTTCAAAAAAATTTCGATTTTCACGGCAACAATTGGTATTTTTCGAAAAATTTTAAAATTGCCGCCATTTTATGTCAAATCATCGTACGGTAAAATATTTTTTTTTAAATTGTAGGTATTTTTATGTACTTTCTTGTGAACATTTTTCCAACTATCTTCCAACCTTTTGCCAACTATGAAAAGCTACTTGCCAACTATGAAAAAAAGGCAAAAAATTGAAAAATTGAATTTTTTTATGTTTTTCAAAGTCCTAAAATGTGCATTTTAAATAAAGTAACGAAGTATTGCGTATGCTCACAAGAAATTACATAAAAAAATCTACAATTTAAAAAAAAATATTTTAGCGTACGATGATTTGGCATAAAATGGCTGCAATTTTAAAATTTCTCGAAAAGTGCCAATTGTTGCCGTAAAAATCGAAACTATTTTTTGAAATTTCAACCACGTATTTATAGCATCAAATTACATATTTTCTCCAATTTTTATCAAAATCCGACTATTTTCCAGTTATTTATTGCATTTTTAGTAAAATAAAACAAAATTTCATACATTTTGTTTTTTTTGAGGTTAGCATTCATATTTAAAGTATTTATACCGAATCATCTCGATAGTCTATTCATTCACGAGTATTTTTCAATTTTTTTTATTTTTCTACGACCAACAGAACTGAAGAAATTAAAAAAATAGTGTAGCAATGGGCTCAAAATGCATCAAAAATGGACATTCATGCAATTTCCTCGTGCAGCACAGGACCGATTTTGCAGAAATTTGTTTTTCGTTTTATCTTAACATATGTAAAGAAAAAAAACAAATAAATCCAACTTCCCAACTACATCACTATCATATGACAATTTCCCTCTACTACTAGCAGAACCCACATACGCAGCGACAGAAATTTTTTTAAATTTTAACCCCTTTTTTACCGGAAGTGGACCCATCTCCAGATAGGGGGTTTGGTGCCCTATCTCGAGATGCGTCCACTTACCGAAAAGAAGTCATATTATAAAAAATGCTCGAAATTACTGTAAAAGCTTATATACCTTGCGGCAGAAAGTTGGACGACATCGTTTTTGCGAGTATCAGCTCCTCTACTACCTTGAAATTTCTATTGGTGTACTCAAAAATCACTCAGAACTACTCAACAAATGTTTGGAGCAAATTTGGGCTGTATTCAAAATATTTACCAAAAAATGAAAAATAATTTTAACAATAAACAAATATGACGTCATTACATATTGTTGCGCCCGCAGCGTTCATGAAATTTTTAATTGGACCAGCGCTTCCAAAAAGGTTGGTCCTGTCCTATCAGCTTCTCATAGGTCGTTCCTCCACGATGGACTATGGTTCTGAAGTAAAGACCATGGTTCTGAAGCAGCATTGGAAGTTATTAGTACTCAGTTGGGGGACCGCTTGGAAAACAACACTCGCGTTTAAAAATATAAAGCTTTCGACACCGCCGCAGTTCTAGCTATGCCAGAAAAATCTAAAAATTCTTCTTCCTCAAAATATTAAAGGTATCAATCTATATAAGTGAATGGTCATCATTTCATCTCTATTCACAATCTAATGAAGTCTGAAATGGCAACGACATGGAATGATCATGTCAATGTCGATCACAGTTTTTCCTCAAAATACCTCCTGAAACCTCGTGATCTTTTTCATTAAACAGAAAACTCATAATGAACTTGATTTAGTCATAGAAATTTAATTTCACTGGATAACGACAAGTATTTTGTTAAAAAATACTGTCATATTTTCGTTCTGATTAACCTCAGCAAGTCCAACCTGATTTGACAACAAATTTGCCAAATCAAGCAATAAACGAGGCGTGCTTATTAAAGTTTATAACTCATAGTCGTAACCCAACCCATGTTAGAGGTAATAATCTTCCCTCAAACAAGCAATAAATTCACCATTAATTCCGCGTTCTCCCAAAACAAAAAAAGAAGATATTATTTATTAAATTGGCTTCGATTTGTTACAAGCCAATACGAATTATTTCCATATTAAAAAAGATAAATATTAGAGCAATACCAATAAAATTTTACTGCACGACGCGCGGTATATGAGGGCACAACACATTTTGAAAGTGGGGAGCTCCGTTTAATACCCTTTCAGCAAGGGCTTAGCCAAATCCAATCAAGCCATTTCATCCGAATAAACATCCTTCGTCGCCACGTCAAAGTTCATAACAGACACACAGTGACCTCGTCGCTCGCAACAGCAAACAAAAAAGGAGATGTTTCTTTATATATTTTTTTTTGTTCTGTTGTTTTCTACTTTCCCCATTCAATTGATAAAGTAAGGGCCATTCCAATCGATTGATATCAATCCAAGTACGAAGACACAGCGTTATCTCAATAAGAAGGAAAAATTTTCCCAATAGAAAGCGGAGACATAAAAATCTCGCAGCCGCCAAAGTTTTATTCGCTTCCCAATTCTAAATGGATTCATAAATTCAACGTTATTGCTCCATAGAAAGCTCGTTCATATGCTTCAGTTTGACTTTAGTAAACATTACAGGAGCTTAAAGGCCTCCAAGGGCGGAATAAAAGTCTTCAATAAGCGTTCCCGTATACCTCCTTCTTCACCTTCCACCAACAACCACCCACGATTCAACCATCTACTAGCAGCTACCAGCAGCATCGACCCACACCCGTTAGTTGCCGTGCACAAGAAACTTTTCATTCAAACAAAAGGCACCAACGGCTCATATCGCAATTGTAAAAGCCCTTTTGTGTAAGGACATCGAAATTCCTTCTTTCCTGTAGTATAGCTGAACTTTGCATACAATATTGCTGCACCTTTTGTTGCTGTACATTTTCATTGAGGGCCCTCAAAAGGGATCTGCAGCTGCCTCAGTTTCTTAAACTGTGTTGCACTACAAATAAAGCTCATGAGAGAAAACTCTAAAGTTATATGTACGTGCAGCAAGAACCCTTTTGTGAAATTGTACATACCCTGAAGGTACTGGGAGGCTTCTGAATATTCTAAGATAGTAGGGACCATTACTTTTGAAGTGTCTTAAGTTTCGCCTTGTCTTTCATGCGAGAAAATGAAATATTATTACAATGTTTTATGTCTAGAATGAATTTGTAATCATAAAAGTTATTACAACAGAATCAGGAGCAGTTTAAATTAGATCCATTTTAAATAAAGGAGTCATGTAAAGTGTGACTTTAAGTAGCATACAAATTAATGTATTTATAACGAGATTTTTAATATCATGAACACCGATCGTTTCACATTTGAACAAATTTTGGCAATTTTGGGTGGTAAAATAGGTCTTATGCCAGTCCATACAGTCGCCTACAATGCAATCCTTTGTATTTTGTTTTTTGTGTTTTAATAAGAAATGTACCGAGATTATTAGCCCCTTACTCACTACTGCACCCTGACTAGAACGTAGATCCATTCCGTACGAGTTTAACGTCTTGCCGTCGTTGCCGTTGAAATCGCAAATACGTTCTGCTGTAACTAAGCTAAATTTTTTTGCGATCATCACATGTAATTAAATAATCATACCCATTAAAGCTTTCCACAAACCCAACTCATATTTTTTCTTACGAACTGTGAAACTTTCCCTTAAGCACTTGCAATTTCTAATGGTGTGGCCACACTACGCGGTCTTGGGTCGTACGCGCTTTTGCCTTTTTTTTTCATATAGAGTTTTATGACTTTTTTACGACTTTTTTACGACTTTGTCCATGGTAAAGGTCGTGCGGCCAAACAACGCGGACAAAAGGCTGTGGTTAAAAAGGTACATTGTGCGTCCACACACTATGAGCTTTTCAAAAGCGCGTACGCCGTTTCAAATGAGAATTGATTTTTTCTCACTCATGACTCAGAAAATTAAAAGATCACGCGCGCTTTTGGCTGGCCGTACGACCAAAAGCGCGTGGATTCTAAGTCCGCGTAGTGAGGACGGGCCTTAATGGTGGGACCACACTACGCGGTCTTGGGTCGTACGCGCTTTTGCCTTTTTTTTCATATAGAGTTTTATGACTTTTTTACGACTTTTTTACGACTTTGTCCATGGTAAAGGTCGTGCGGCCAAACAACGCGGACAAAAGGCTGTGCTTAAAAAGGTACATTGTGCGTCCACACACTATGAGCTTTTCAAAAGCGCGTACGCCGTTTCATGGTGTGGCCACACTACGCGGTCTTGGGTCGTACGCGCTTTTGCCTTTTTTTTCATATAGAGTTTTATGACTTTTTTACGACTTTGTCCATGGTAAAGGCCGTGCGGCCAAACAACGCGGACAAAAGGCTGTGGTTAAAAAGGTACATTGTGCGTCCACACACTATGAGCTTTTCAAAAGCGCGTACGCCGTTTCAAATGAGAATTGATTTTTTCTCACTCATGACTCAGAAAATTAAAAGATCACGCGCGCTTTTGGCTGGCCGTACGACCAAAAGCGCGTGGATTCTAAGTCCGCGTAGTGAGGACGGGCCTTCAAATGAGAATTGATTTTTTCTCACTCATGATTCAGAAAATTAAAAGATCACGCGTGCTTTTGGCTGGCCGTACGACCAAAAGCGCGTGGATTCTAAGTCCGCGTAGTGAGGACGGGCCTTAACAATCGTGATATGCTTTATGGCCCAAACATGAGAGACAATAACACTACTTATGGTGACATATAAAAACAGTGGCGTAGCTTGGATTTCTGATACCCGAGGAAAACCCTAAATTTGCCTCCCTTATTTTCACAATTAAGCAAAAATGTGTGTTTGCTACTGATATAAATTAAGTGTAGATCACCATCACACAAAAAAAAATACAAGAAGGACCGACGGACAATAAGTAAGCTTCCCTTACCCCGCCAGCACCACCATCTTGATCGTGCCGGTTCCGTAGCCTACGTCAGTCGCTCATGGAAGCTGTTTTGTTTAAGCAGGCATAACCCTGCAACAAAACGGTCTCCCGGTTATGTCACCGGTACGGTCAATTCAACATCTATAAGGTCAAAACAGAATTGCGACTGCGACGGCGGACGGCGAAGTGGGTCGTTTAGCGCAAATGTAAAACAACGTTGTATAACGAAATTACAACTGCAGCGGCACTGCGCCGCAAAATCGAAGTCGGCGTACAAAACATAATTTTTTTCAAACACAATTTTTGGATATGCAAAACGTCACGTCTCAATAAAAGTTGTGGTTGCAATTTCGTTATACATTAGCTGCTTCGTCCAAATATGACATAAATCGCAGTTGCAGTCGGCCGTCGCAGTCGCAATTCTGTTTTGAGCTGTAAGCTCTACTACTAGACATTGCACCATGACCTGAACGACATGACGTACTGGTAGTACCTACAAAGGGTGATTCCGAAGCCGCATTTTATCACATAAAAAAAATAATCGTTCAAAAGAATTCTAAATAAAACATCTTTTTTGCAACGCAAATTCGTTATAGTCCGGGGAAATTAGCAAAAAAAACGCACGGAAGGAGACAAAATTCGGAAATGGCTGAAAATTGGTCCACAGCTTCCTTGAGACTTTTTAAGAAAACGATTTCAGAATCACAAAAAAACATGGCCGCCGGAAATATAGCGGTTTTCCGGTGTTTTCCTTGTATCTCGGTTTCTATAGGTCGTACAACCCCGTACAAAGGCCCTAAATGTTGACAATGAAATTCTCTACAAACTTTAGTCCTTACAAACATGTTGACTCGATTAACCCTTTCAAAGTCAAAGTTATCAAAAATCACTTTTTGGCCTCAAAATCACTCAAAAACTGCTTTTTTGAAAATTTGTTTTGTTCAGTCAATACGAAACGTTATTGCCTACAAAAAAGCGTCCTGTCATTTTTTCGAAAACTTAACCCTTTCGAAGTTATTCAAGGTCAAAGTTTCAAAAAATCAGTTTTTGGTCAAAAAATGACTCAGAAACTGATTATTGAGAAATTTTTTTTGTTCTATTTATACAAAAGATTATTGCCTACCCTAATGACACCCTTGCTATTTTTTCGAAAACTTCGAAAAATTTTGCAAAAATGAATTGTAAGTAACTGAGTTTTGTAGACTTTGACCTAGAGAGTCCTTCCCGGGAATTCCCGCACGGGATGAAAATGTATTTCCAGTTTCCCGGGAAAAAAACTAAATTTCCCGGGAGAAAATTTATTGTTTGAAATCGTAAATTTTCTTGGAAAAATCTTGAAAACACTAACTATTTCCCAGTTTTACATTTAAAGTAAGTAACTGTTATGTCAAAATCTATCTATCTATCTATCTATATATCACTATTGTGACTCCAGTACTGAAGGCTGGTGATCCGGAAGTAATGAACAATTACAGGCCCGTAGCCTTAATAAGCAATATTGGCAAGATCTACGAAAAAATTGTTGAGAAAAGAATTAGAAAATTTATTGCCAAGAATGGTGGCATGGATAATAAACAATTCGGATTTCAAGAACAAAGCAACTCCGAATTGGCTGTGTCTGAGACTCTAAGCCTCATTAACGAGTACCTCGATTCAGGATACTATGTAGGGGCAGTGTTTATTGACCTTACGAAAGCTTTTGACACTGTGAATCATGATATTCTTCTCGGCATTCTTTATAAAATTAGCATTAGAGGGACAGCGTTCAACCTGTTGGAAAGCTATATCTCAGGGAGGAGCGTGTCAACCAAAGTCAATGGTACCTCGAGTGACCATCTTGTTCTCTCTTGTGGTGTTCCGCAAGGGTCAATACTAGGCCCACTTCTGTACTTGCTATATATCAACAACATAAAATATGCAAAACTAAGAGGAGTCTATCATATATTTGCCGATGACACTAATTTAATATATAGAGCAAGAAATGAAAAAGCTTTAGAACAAATTATGAACGAAGACATGACCACTCTAAAGAAATGGACGGATGGAAACAAGCTCAGAATAAATGAGAAAAAGACTAAATTTATGATTTTCTTCCAGAAAAATAAACCCGACATCAAAATAACATTAAAAATTGGGGATGAAAAAATTGTTAGGGCAACGGAGGTTACCTACCTGGGTCTTATATTAGACGATAAACTGCGTTGGAGAAAGCATATTGACAAATTAGCAAGAAGTCTCACTCCACTAATAGGAGCGATAAAAAGGTGTAGTGGGCTGAACGACAAAATTGCTTGCCTGATTTATAATGCTCATATTCTGTCACGTATACGGTATGGCATTCTAAACTGGTCTCAGTGCTCTCACGGAGTACGTACTGACGTCAAAATAATAATGAATAGGGCGCTCAAAGCATCCCAGTGGGAAAACTTGGGAGGGCTGTTCAGGGGAGCTTACTTTGAGCGCTGTTAAATATGCTCCCGAGGGAGCATTACCGGAGCTTTCATAAATTTTATAGAACGAAGAAAATGAGCGATTATCTTGATGACCATAAAGGGTGGCATTATCATACTCAATGGACCGGCGTCGTTCGATACGAAGGATAAGCAGCTTTCAAAGTGGTTAGAATTTAGTTGGGGGACTGCTTTGATAAAACCACACTCGCGCTTGGAAAGGAAAAGGCAATTTCAAAAGATAAACAAAATAAAAGCTTTTCGATAACCGGATCACATATCCACAGGCTTCCATGAAAATTCTTTATTAAAAAGCTTTTTTATAATGCTCCTAGAAAGCTTTTGAAGGAGCATAAAAACGTATGCTCCTCTGCAATGACATGCAATGTTAAAAAGTATATGGAACTGGAGCGTAACGGGAGCGCTGTAAGCTTTTTAAGGAGTGCTCAAACAGCGCTATTGGAGCCCTCCATTTCCCACTGGGATTATATAGACTTCCTTGGTGCGCGGCTACTCGGGCGGTGTATAACCGATCAAAACAACTACCGCTGGAAAAGATCATCATAAAGGTAGAAACAGAATGGCACGGAGACCGTGGCGGAGTCCGCCGCTCAGAGAGTTTCCCATACATTTAATTTGTCCGCGCCGCCTGGGGAGAAATTAAATGTATGGGAAACTCTCTGAGCGGCGGACTCCGCCACGGTCGCCGTGCCATTCTGTTTCTACCTTAATGGAAAAAGCTAAGTTTATATACAAACTAAAACATAAGAAAATTAGGACCAACCTTACAATATCACTTAATTCTGACATGCATAGCTATGCGACGAGAAATAATGAAAATATAAGAATGATCCCGTCAAATTCGATGAGACAAAGACAGGGACTTCTAAACACAGCTGCGGAGATTTTCAATGAGTTACCGAGAACCATCAAATCGGCTCCCTCTTTGTCACTGTTTACTTAAAGAATTTCTGTTTGTTGAAAGAAATATGTATGTATGTGTTCTTATATATGTAAAAAGTAGGCTACCCCAACTCTCATACCAGCTTCGCTGACTGAGTGGGGTCTTAGATAAATAATTGATATCGTAAAAAAATTTAACTTTTATAATTTGTTTTTATAAGATTTGCAATAAATAAATAAATAAATCTGTGAAAATCCTTGTTTTCTATATAAAGCTAGCTGGAACCCGCTGCGCCTGGTGTTATGTATAAAAACTTGGCATTCCCAAATTTCCCACAAATTGGAAATTCCTTAACGGAAAACTTTTTAAATTCAACATTTTCAAAAAAAAAAACCAAAAGTCCTAAACGGAAAACTTCCTTGCATAAAAAATATGCAACAAAATGGCGCAGCCGGTAGGATCCGGGCGAGCCTAACAATTACTGATCGAGTGCTGGATATAGGCACCCTATCCTTGAACTCAGCCTGAGCCGAGGCTGAGGGCACAAGATCAGTAGAGGCGACGACCTCGGATCCTATCAAGAATCTACACTCGGGGGTAACCATAACGTGCCTCTGCTCCAGGCGAGCACGCATTTACCCCCCTAATTTATTACATCGCGGGAATTTTAGTGGGCTTCATCCCTGCCCAGGACAAAGTCCAATAAGGACCAACAAGGGGACGGCCAAGACACAGGCGCTCCCCCAACGAGGGATTAGAAAACATCTTTAAGCCAACAGTTCCTTCACCCCAAGAAGGACTTCAACAAGACAGATCTTCCAAGTGATTGGCACACAAACACGTTTGTCATCAATTTTCTGTACGTAACAAACTTAATGTTTTTTAAACTTATTAGTTATAGTTAGATTAGTAATACATTAGTTTGTTTATTAGATACGTTCGTATATCCATATAAATTTCTTTTTCAAATTATTATAAAATTTTATCTAGTTAAAAAACGAAAACTAAAAAAGTTCAATGTTGACAAATAAAAAACAAAATCAAGGATAATAAAAACTAAATTCTGTTTTATACTAATTCAATGCAATTCTTTTTTATACTATTTTTTAAAAAAAAAAAATATTTTAAAAAGTTTCTTAAATCACCTAATAGAATAGAATTAGAAAATTTGCGATTTGTTTTTCCGTTTTAAATTATTACAAATTTTTCCTCCTCAAATAACATAAAGCGTATAAAAAAGTTAAATTAAGCAACAATATCAAATCGTAAATAAGATGGAGGAATAATAAATAATGAAGGAAATAAATAAGAAGAAATCATATAAAGATAGATAAGGTTCTAAAATTCTTCATTAAACTTATATTTTTATTTTACATAAATATTTTTATCAATAAAAGTTTAAAAGTTTTAATTCTTAATATATACAAGAATATAAAAAATAGTTATAGTAAATAAGATTTCTTATGCGGGTATATATATTATATACAAGTATATTTACTTGTTTTATGTCGATATACAAAACCCAAAATGAAAGTCAAAGATAAATTTTGTTGTCCAAATATTAAAATATAAAATATATATATATATATTCTTTTTAATGTTGCTTAAAATGATTTAATTAACTCCATTCAAAAACTCAAAAAGTGCTGTGTTATCTATTTTAAACTGTACCTAACAGCAAAAGATTATAAAGCGAGTGAGAAAGTGGAATTTTCCCTTATCTTTTCCAATGTCAGGATTTTAAATTTTTTGTTAATTAAATAAAGTATAAAAGAAAAACAGTAAGAGTAACATTGTAAGTAAAACACAGGAACCAAATTTTTATTTAAGAGAATATTGTTATTTAATTAACTTCAGTTTTTCTGAATTTGAATTGTTTTTTCTATTTTAAATTATAAGTCTATTTGACAAAAACCAAAAAAAAAAAGTAATGATCAAACAAATGTAAGCACATTTTCCTTGCCTATTTAAATGTCAAGGATTTACAATCGACATTGGTCACTTTAAATCATTAAAAATTAAAATAAAATAGAAGAGAAAAAAGGGTAATACGACAATCAAAACACAGCCACCGCCACCAACCGCGATCGTCATATATAAAAATAACATAAATAAAGATATATAAATATATATTATATAAAAAATTATAAACTATAAACATAAATATTATAAAAATAACAAATAAATACTAAAAAAAAAAAAAAAAAAAAACAAATATACTACATAGTTAATATATAGTAACATTCATACAAAAATAAAAACATATATATTAAATAATAATCATATATTAACATATATACTAAATATATACTTAAAACAAACAGTAATATACTTATATACTATGTACCAAACGTATTTAAACATATATCCATATATAACAAACTTATATAAACATATGTACTGCATAAACAAACATATATACTATATAAAAGCATATATTAATGTATATAATAAATATAAAACCAACATATATTAACATATATAATATATAAAATATAATCATGCAAATACATGTATACACTAAATAAAAACATATATACTATAAAGAACAAATTATGTATCAACCAATATACTACTTAATTTAAATATATAAAAAAAAAATATATATAAATACATGGAATTTCTATATATGTACATATGCAACCAGATATATAACTATGTATACACATATGTGCATATATATAAGTAACACATATAAACAAAAATACAACATAACTTATATAAACATATAAACCTACTGTATAATCAAGATATATAAACGTATATATTACATAACCAACATAGACTAACATATAGATATACTATATAATATACATAAATAAAAACACATATAAACTTATAGACTTAAAGAAAAAGACATAAAAACATTATAACCAACATATAATAACACTTAAACATATATACTATATAATCAAGAAATATAAACATTACTATATAACCAACATATAATAAAATAAAAACTAAATAAAAAATACCTACATAATTATATATACCTACATATAAACATAAATAACAACATACAAAAAAATTCTATATATTAACATAATACTACATAATTTACATTATATAGAAAATATATAAACATATGGAATTATATATTTAAATAAATACATATATATATCAAGATACATACGCATATACACTATATACCCAACATATCTTGACATATATACTATATAAAATACATAAATAAAAACATATAGAATAACATATATACATATATAATAACATATACACATAAAACATATATTATACATATATAATAACATGACATATATACATATATAAAAACATATATACATATATAAAAACATACAAACATATATAAAAACATACATACATATATAAAAACATATATACATGTATAAAAACATACTTACATATATAAAAACATATATACACATATAATAATACATATATAACAAAGGCAAATAATTCCATATACACATTTGTACATATATAAATGAGATATATAAACATATATACTATATAACCAAAACATAATACATATAAACTAAATAATAAATCAATACTAATAAACATACTTTATAATATCCTTAAATAAAAACATATAGGTTATGTAACAAACATATTTAAACATATGTACCAAATTAAAATTTTTATAGAAATCACAAATGTAAAAACAAACATAAAATATAAAAATATGAATACAAGTATATAATAAACCAACCGCCTCCACGTACAATTCATTCGATTTATTTTGGAAATTATTCAGACTCTAGTATCCTTTTTACCACTCCTATAAAAAGAAGAAGGTCGAGTAGAAATATACTTTTCTCTAAGAGAAATTGTTAGTCCTCAATTGCCAATTAAAAGATCCTTTGGGGTAAACGGATTATCATTAGCTCTTTTTACCGCTCCGTTCTATACACGCACCCTTTAAGCACTGTTTATTCGTTTAACTATTTATATGAAACGGGTTTTTAGATATGTTTTAGATATTTTTGTATAGTTTTTTTTGAAAACTACACAGTAAGTTTTGACAAATTTAATTAATTATTTTTTTCTTTTACTACAAGCCGATTGGTTTGGAAGTAGTAAGACTATGTCCCTGCAAATTCAAAATTCTATTTGGTAAACATTCACCATAATTTGGCTCAATCTCCTCGTTTAGCGAGATGAAACTGATGCCATCGATTCACAAAAAAAAATCGTTCTTCATATATCTCTCTTTTGCAACAAAAATAAAACCCTTACGATCTTACCTTTAAAATCATTTACAATTCCTAAACAAACCAAACTTAAAGATCGGAATTTTGATAGACCACTCTAATAAATTCACCTTAAAATGCCCTTTGGAAAAAGAAAGACCTTCGGAAGTTGCCAAAGAAACTTCAATTTAACTCCAAATCCTTGCACTTTCCCAAATGTGCAGAACATGCCAAGCCTTCCCAAAGATGGCATCCTAAGAAATGACTTCTTCTCAAATCACTGAAACATTGAGAACACTAACTATATGCAACGATTTCCTCGCACGGAAATAAATCCGGAAGAAATTACCATCCGAATGACGAGTGAAGCCACCAAGTCGAAACCCAGAGAGCAGCAGGAGCAAACCCAAACCAGGGAATCTCAGCTCGTAGAAGCCGAGATAACCCCCGGTGGTGCCTCCCAGCTGCCTATCTCAAGATGGGTCAAGATTAGATAATAATCTCAACGGCTTTGAGACCACTGAAGACCTGAGACAAAAGGTAATCCTAAGGGAATCTATTGTATTCCAGGCCGGTCTCAGATTGTGGCACCATTCTCATTAAGTTTATAGAAAGAAATGCTTTGTGAGTCTCACGAGCCCTTCTTTTGCGCCCTCTTAACTTCCAAAAAACGTACAGTATCTGTTGGGCCTCCTCAATGCCAAAAACCACCCAGTAGCCCTGACGAGTCTAACACTAACACTCTTCCAAACAAATGGCTACCCTACTATACTACTTACCCCAGCCCTGCAAATTGTAGTCCACGGCCATCTGTCGAACACGACAGCGACGAGTGGGCCACCTACGACCGGTAGATAAAACCGGATCCCCACCGCCCAAAACAAGCCATAACGGACTTTTAAAACCAGGGGCCAAACTCACACGAGGTGGTCAGAACAGTGATCAGTAAGTCACAAGTCTGACTCTCACACTCGCCCAACAAAAGGCTACACTATCATTAAACTAGCCCCCAACAACAACCCTAAGCCTCTAACCAATGCTAACGACGCATGCGGGTATCCGTCAGGCTCTGAACCAGTCGGTATCAGGAACGCCCGTACCTCATCGTCCTTTAACACAAGGCTCTAGAGTATACCCAAAAATGGTGCAATCCCGCATGGTATACCCAAGGGAAAACGGCTAAAATTAAAGCTGGGCAGAAATGAAATGGAAATCCACTCTCTCCAACAATTTAGATATACATATATTCCCGGACCAAGAGGATCCGGCTCTTGAGCGCGAAATGCCACTCGACTAGATACAACCTCGACGTACCCTCACCACCCCCTCATCCTTCGAGTACGAGAATCGCTCTACTCCGTAGCGATTCTCTTGCTCCAGGGGGGAAGGAATGTTATGTATAAAAACTTGGCATTCCCAAATTTCCCACAAATTGGAAATTCCTTAACGGAAAACTTTTTAAATTCAACATTTTCAAAAAAAAAAACCAAAAGTCCTAAACGGAAAACTTTACAAAAATTATCTCATGACAAATCCAAGTTGTAATAGGATACTTCCCTTCACGGGAAACGGCGAAGACAAAAGCAACTTGAGCTTTTTCGTCAGCGAGATAATTTTCGCAAACATTTAAACATGTGCGACCAAAATGTGGGAATCCAAAAGTGCAATCCAGCAATTTTATGCAATTACCTGGACACTTCTTGAGGGTAATAAAATAATTTTAAAAAAGATACTGGGAGTCCTATTTTAACTTCGGTCCCGAGTGGACTTAAAATCTATATAAAATACATATAACCATAATACCAAAAAAAAAAAAATAAAAAGCGCGGTCGGGCGGTGGTGAATTAGGGATCGTCGCGGTTGCTTCGGCACCGTGGCGGTTGCCAATGTGTTAATAAAAATAATGAAAAATAAAATAAAGAAACAACGTAAAAAAAAAAGCAACAAAAACATTTGTGAAACATTATAATATTGTATAAATAATATAACATTAAAAAAAAAAAAAGAAAAACGAGAAAGTGTTTGATTCATTTAGAAAATTAATAAGTTATTATTGTGTTGGTGACATAAAATGATGTTCGAAGATTTTATATGCAACATTTGGTTATTGTGATTGGGTACTGTTGCATAAAAAATTATACAACACTGGCTGCACCCATCATAGCAAAATAAAAGAAGTTGTAAAAAATATTTGGCAACGAAGATTTCCCATCCACGTAAGCGCCAAATGATTCAGGGCGAGCTATTGGTGCAAATTACACTATCCATCACTCGATACTCACATCAAAACGGTTTGTTAATGATGCGGGTATTACAACACTAAGCATTCATTTTTCTGCCTCTTTTTCGTGTAGCGATTGTGATGCCTTTGTAGTTGTAAAAATAAACGGGAATAAGAAGAGAAATTTCTCATGGTTTTCGCAGACCCGAGTGCGATGATATATTGGTGTTAGTGTAATGCATGGGTGACATATATTTCCCTGCGACCCCTTTCCTAAAACACCGGTTTGTGTATAGGGCTAATAAACGAAAAGATGGATAGTATAACTTGCATCATTGCCATTTGTAACAGCACATCCCAGTTGCTTCTTTTTGAAATTTTAAAGCACGACAATATTGGCATAGTTTATCCATTGGACCGGACCAATCACAACATTGAGGTGAATGCTGTAATAGTCGTATTTATTGTAATTGAATGCTTCCATCCTAAAATCTGACTGCTCTTAAAGCTTGAATGACGTCGGTCCACGGACATTAACTAATAGCAAACGTAAATAAAAACATTCATGTTGGTGGGATGCACTGTATAAATCCGACCTAAAGCATCCGTCGAGAAAATCAAAAATAAATTTAATGCAATTGTTAGTGTTAGTGTATAATGAAATATTTTTTTATGTTACGTTTTTCATATTGCTATGTTTGTTGCTTTCAAATAATTTTTTTTTATATATTATTTTTCTTATTACTATTTCATTATTAATATTTTTGAATTAAATTTAGTTGTGTGTTTTCTTGAATGAGTTTTTCATTTATTTTTCAACAGTAATTGTTCCTCCTAATTCCCATTTCACTCCTAATTTCTAATAGGTTTAATTTTTCCCGGGTTCCCGGGAATCCCGGGAAACATGAACTTATTTTTCCCGATTCCCGGGAACAAAAATAATCCGCGAAACGTGACCCTCTAACTTTGACATTGAATAACTTCGAAAGGGTTAAGTTTCCGAAAAAATGACAAATGCTTTTTTGTAGGCAATAACGTTTCGCATTGACTGAACAAAACAAATTTTCGAAAAAAGCAGTTTTTGAGTGATTTTGTGGCCAAAAAGTGATTTTTGATAACTTTTCTCTGAATAATTATAAATCTCCCAGATGCATGACAGAGCCTTGAAAACGCAAAGAAAATCGAGCGATGTTTTCCGCGAGCGCTCTATTTAAGTATATTGACCTCGTTTCAAGTATATACACTTCAACAACTATCATTTTTTTCGTTTTGTCTCACACTACAACCTCCTATTTTTTGTTTTTCCATTAAAAAATTTTTCCCCTGTTTTTTCCCGATATATCGGTTTTTCCACCTTTCCGATTTTTTTTCGATAACTTCATAAGAACCAATTTTTTCCAAAGTATTTTTTTTAAAAAGCAGTACTTTTACCTGTATTTTCCCGTTGAAAAACCAGCCAGGTTATTTTTTTTCGATTTGAAGGAATTTTGCGCCGCAAATCCTGTACTAAAATGGGTATGAATTTCCTTGTCCTTATATTTTTTAGTGTTATCATTGGTCTATCTCCTATACTCTGTGCCTCTTTTTAGAAATATTTTCCGTTTCTTCTTAAATGGCGCTATAGTCCTTGTAGGGCTTCTTCAGGTCTCTTCATCCAATTGTCTCTAAATTTTTCTACTTCTCCAGTAACTTTGCTTTAAATCGGGACTGTTCCGAGACTAACTTCTGAATTAAATAAAAAGAATTATTTTGCTAGGTTGACGATCTCTCGCACAAACCCTTACAAGGAGGGCTTGTTCCCGAATTTTATGTGCTCCCGGGTATACCTCTCAACAGTAGCGTACGCAGGATGAAACCATGGGGGTGTCCCAAAACATATTTTGTACATATATTGGGTAAAAAAATTTTTCTCATGTAATAGGACTATGTACTTATATTATATTTTATGTTATTTCACTATAAAAATAATTACCTATAGGCATATTTTTATCGCAATTTTTTTATTGAAAATTGTGAGGAAACATAAATAATAATTTTTGACCATTTTTCGAATATCACAAAATGTCTTGTTTTTCGTTATGGTCTCGTGGTGTGCGCAAGACTTTAGACTTTGATTTAGAGCGTTCTTACCATTTTTTACCGAAAAGAAGGGAACCACTCTGAAAACTTGCTGGCGCGTAGTTTTTGAGTCAGAAAATCGATTGACATGACATGAAAAAAAATTTAAAAATTCTTTTTTTTCAAATTTTGGCCAAAAAAGGCCATAAAATTGGCCAAAAATGCGTCCAATTGTTTTTTGCGTAATTTTATCTGAAAGGACGGAAAATTTCCTACAAAAATCTATATGGCCATCCCAAAAGTCAGAGTTTGTCGAGAGCTATAAATAAATGAGAAATACGTGATTTTTGAAAAATCGCGTTTTTTTCAATATTGAATCAGTTGTAACTCCGAAACGGCGCACCCAATTGCGCTAAAAAATTTTTGGTATACACATCGAGTTCACGAACATACTTCCAAAGTTTGAGAGATATTTATTTTTTTGCTATCCCGGTATTCGGAATATTTTTTTAATTGTTTAATAAATTGATATATTTATTAATTATAATTTTTCCTATTATTATTGGAATCATGGGGGGGGGGTTTAACCCGCAGTAACCGCCTGCCTCTCAATACTAGGATTACAAATTCTACTTGACTTAGGATGGTATAATAAGCGTTGCCGTAAAACCCTCCCCCCGGTTTTCGGACTGAGACCGTTAGTATATCCAGAGTTGCTTAGAATGATCTATCTAATTCATTTCTTTCCATAGTGAATTTTGTGAATAGCTTGTATTTGCTTGAAATCACCTTTCTGGCATGTATTGATCATTTTGCACCCAAAGCAACTCTCACGTCTCCCACTCGTGGTGTAGATTGTACTTTTCTATAATGATTATTACTTGACAATGAAACCTGTACAGTTTCCACTCGTTTTATTCTAACTTCAGTTATTATAAAGAAACTATTTAAAACATAGGTTCTCAACCTTATTTTGCCCACCGCCTACTTTGAGAATATTTTTTTTCTAGAGCCTCCTAGGTAGGACGCATCGTGTGGCAGATGCTCGAACTACGTGTGTCCAATGTCAAGCGTCCAACGTGCGTCGAACGTTCGTATTTGGACACTTTCGGGCTGATGTGGGTATTGACTCAATCGTTGGAAACCCACATTCGATGAAACGTTCACCGCATCGTGTAGGCCGGCCACTTTATATTAGATAAAGTCGTAAGATAAAGCCGGCTCTATACAATGCGGGGAACGTTTGATTCGAAAGTTGGCTTCCATCATTGGGGTGATACCCATCACAGCTGGAACATGTCCAAGCACAAAAGTTGGACGCTTGGCATTGGACGCTCGTAGCTCGAGCGTCTGCCACACAATACGTCGAACCTTCAAGCGTTCAACGTTGGAGGGTGTTCATAGCATCGTGTAGAGCCGGCTTATGATATGACTCCTATCCTATTTCTGAGTTTAAAGAAGAATGTTTCAATGCGAACAATTAAAACTCATACTACTACTATATTCAAAAATTAGGGTCACTCAATCTGTTTTTAGTATTTTGAAAAATTAAAAACAATAAAAACAGGTCAGTGAATTATACTATTTTTTGCATGGTAAATAGCAAAAATATCAAGGCATTTGGAGTCTTGGAGTGTTTCACGAATGTTTTTAAGAGACTTTTGAAGATGTTAAAAATATTCAGAAAAAAGGACCTTAACGATCTACTTTTTGAGTTACATGAGTAAAAATGGCTTTTTTTCATATTTTTTTTACAAATAAACCCTCTTATTTCTATTTTTTCCATCGAACACTATTATTTTTATTAATGAAATAAAAGTCGCATTCCTTACGATTACAAAGATACCCTATTTGTGGAAATCGGCCGTTTTTTCATTACATTGTCATTCGAAATCATTAAACTATATTTTTCCCCAAAACCAAAATTCAAAACGCCTTATCTCGAAAGCGGGCAGAGATAGCAACCCTTTTTGTGTTTTTCGATCATTTTTTGTCTACTATGGCTGGATTTACACGACCGGACACCGAACAGGCAAAACTTAGCTGTAATCGTCAATTCTCTTTTGAAGTTCGATGGAGTGTCGCATGGGCTTTCACAAGGCCGAACACCAACGAACGAACGAAATATTCAAAGCTTATTAGCTCTTTTTGTTGTTGCTTTTTGAAATTTTTTCTTTTGCATTCTTGTCCTAGGAACAACAATAACGCAGGAACTGTCAAAATGTGCGTTTAAAAGTCCGCTGCGAGTGTCCATTCAAATTGTCTGCCCTTCTAATCGTCCTCTCTCACCCTCTTCCCAATAAACCCAGCTCGTTCGTTCGTTTTGTCTGTGCGGTGTCCGGTCATGTAAAAGGGCACTTTATTTTATTAGTACGTTATTAGCGTGTCTTTTTTGTGTTTTTTAGACTACATTTTTTTAACCTGCCCATGGCCTCACTATCCGATCTCAGCGCCCCCTAAATTTCTCTGGGTCTTCTACTGCCCCCAAGAAAGTCTCAAACGCCCAGAAGGGGGCGTTATCGCCCACGTTGAGAACCTATGATTTAAAATATTAACGTGTTGAACAAAGAAAGCATTTTAGATACAGCCTAAATATTATTCTCCATGAAAACATTTTTCTTAAAAAAAAACTCAGTAAGCTTTTATATCGATTTTTAATAAGCCTGTCCGGTATTGAACTTAGATTCATTAATTCACAAAAACATTCTCGTCCTTAAGATGCCTTCTGTGCTGTGAAAGGCTTTGGACGAAAGTCTCCCCTTCAAGTCACTATAATCCGTTTTACAATGGATAAAATCATTTTAGAATAAATCATCGACAGCTGCTGGTGGCTGTGCCCAAAGTCATTACAATGTTTTTACAGTATTTTAATTATCATAAATTTATCATAAATTTTTAACTTGATAAAATCGATGAAAAATTTCATTACACAACCTTTCACAAACTAACACACACACACACATACAAAAAAGTGCTTTATCACAAAGCATAAATTATTAGGTATTTTCCAATAATTTCAAAAATCCTCACTTTAGTGACTTGCATATTATTATATATTCATCTTTTCAGTTTTCAATACGGTTTCCATTCGCTCAAATGAAGGGGATTTACTGTGAAAGTCACTAGGAGAGAATATTCAATCCAATTTGGTATTCAGCTTGAAGGGATAATTATACGGTCTCAGTGAATGGGCTAGAGAGTGTCCAATAATCCAATTTAGGTGTTCTCAAGTCGGAGATGGGAATTATTGACAGGTTGTCCGAAACGGATTTCCATTTTCTTGAGTCACACGTTCAATTCATTATCCTCCAAGGTCTATTTGACATGGCTATATCCGTTCATGCATTGTCTGGCATCCGCATGGGAGCAGTATAAAAGGTCAATCGTACGACAGCATGGAAATTGCGTGCGTGCTGAAGAGAGTCTCTTATTTTTGCCCAGTTTTAGGTTATGGTTATTCAGGTCACGTGGTTTGTTGGTTGCTTAACTGTAGGTCAATTTCGAAATGATTTCTCCACCTTTCATGGGGTTACTTTATATGCCTTACACCTACATGGTTAAGACAGGCTTTTCTAGATATATGGAGGAGAAATTTATTATCTTTTTTTCTCGTTTTCTTTATTCTTTTTTTTTTCGTTTGAAAGGTAAAGGTTGGAAGGGATTGCAATGCCAATTGATGGTGTAGAAACACTGAAATTGAAGGTTCAAGGTGGTATACCTGAAACAATTCATTAATTTCATGCGATCAAACTTGATTTTGTGTTAAAGGAAACGTTGTTTTTTCGGATTTAGTGTTATTAAAGTCTGTATTCAGATATTAGTCCAGTAAAATAAGGCAAAAAAAGCTATACGTATAAAATCCCACCCATTAAAAAATGCCGCTACTTCCTTATTGTTGCAATTATAAACAATTATTGCAAAATTAAATGCGAAATTGTATTCTGCGCTAAATTCAAAAGAATGAAACCGGAAAAAATGCTAGTAGGGGTTTTTCGAGGTCGCTGGTTACGAATATGATGTTTAAAATTTAAAATGGCGGATCCAAAATGGCGCAATGATGGAACTTGTTATTGATATTGCGTCAGCGCATCTATAACTTTTCTTGCTTTTGCATATCTATAACTTATCCTAATCCAAATTTTCGATGAAGCATGACTGAAAAAGTAGTTTGTAAGGACGACTTAAAAGTTTTTGGTCGAATCGCAGTCATAATAGCATGAGCTATATAATTTTATTTTAGTACAATTTTCAAAGAATTCCCCTTTTTTACAAAATCATGTTATAAATAATGGTTAAAGAATTATGTAAAACATCAGAGAAAGTCTGCATTAAAAGATATAAGCCTCAGTGACAATTTTTTATGTGTTTAAACGTAAATTCTGCTCTATTTTAAATAATCTTCAAAGAACTCCACATTTTTTTCGAATTATTTCAAACGAATTATTTAAAAATTCTAAAAAAGCACATATTGAAAGGTACAGATCTCAGCTGCAGCCTCTATGTATCTTCTAGAGCAGGGGTGGCCAACCCGCGGCCCGCGGGCCGCATGCGGCCCTTCGCAGGAAATGTTGCGGCCCGCGAGATTCAAAACGATTTAACAAAATATTTTGTTCTAGAGGGTTCCTCCAACACACGAAAAAGAAAAAATGTAGCTAGCACTCTTTAACAGTTCGAGAAAATCTGCAAATGGAACTACTAATGATTTACAGGGCTATAATGAATTAAAAACATTTTCAGGCCTCAGATTTAAAAATTGATTTTTATAAGAAATATGTTACAAAATAAAAGTTTTGTAAGTTGAGATGTCCGTCACAAAAAATTATGAGCGCTTTTCCCGAGTAAAAATAAGGGTGTGTTTCAAGTTCCATCAATTATTGCAATCACTCCATCTTGTCAACATCACATATGTCCCATATTCCATAATTTTTTGTCAGATCCGAACAATTGTCCATCAATGATTAGGTTTAATTTACATCACTGATTTCTGACTACGAGCAATTACCTTGGTGACCATAAAGTGTGCCATTAGCATACTCAAGAGATCGGTTCTCGTTCGATTACGTAGGTCAAGCAGCATTGCATGTGGTTAGCACTTAGCCGGGGGAGCGCTTGGTAAAAAGACACTCGTTTTTGGAATGAACGATTATAAATAAATAAATATGTGCAACAGGGGCTGGCATACCTCTATAGCGGCAGCATTTTTAGATTTTCATGCCTGTAGCACGCTCCCCGTGTGGCAGGCGCATTTGTTCGCTATGCGTACTTGTTGCATGAACCAAATAAAGCCAATTTTAACTTCTTTTTTAATTTTGGAAAAAATTATAGGTTAACTCCGTATTTTTTGGAGAAAAAGGTTGTTGAAAGCGAAATTTTTGTTAAAAAACAACAAACCTTTGGCAAGATGGAACCGTCACTTTCACAATAATAGATAGTATTCTGCGTACACTGGTACCTTATTCATGGAAATAGGATATAGGGTTACAAAAAATACAGGTTGATATGTAAAACTCTATCAAAAAAATTTCAAAGGGCCCTATTGGCTACACCTTAAGATTTCCCCTAGAATACAATTTATTGTTTGTCTGGCCTGAGTGCACCCTTTATATCACCCCGGCCCGCGGGATCATAATGCATTTTCAAAGTGGCCCGCGATAACACTTGGGTTGGCCACCCCTGTTCTAGAGCATTAATAACAGTTTTTTCGCTTAATAACAGACGGTTAATTGCTTAAAAAATTCCAAATTTTTAAGGAATAATCATTTGTTTGATACTACTTTATAAATAAATCATTCAAATTTAAATATTTTGATAAAATAAATTATACTATCGTAAAGTATATATTGACCAACTACTAAATGTCAATGAGTATTTTGCACCTACTGTTATTATTGATTGAAGTTACGCATGGAAAATAAAATGCTCATTTTCCCGAAATTCGTGAAATAAAAGGTGCGTATTGAAAAAACACGATTTTTTTAATTTCTTTCAATACATATATTTTAATTATGACCATCTCAGGAAACCAATCCCCAAATTAAATTTAAAAATGATTTTGCTTTTTAACAATTTGCAGAAGATTTACTGAAACAAGTGATATTTTTCCAATTATTAGTTAAAAATAATTGTTTAAATATCTTTGCTATTATTTAAATACATGGATCGAGTAAGCGAAGTATTTTTCTTCAATAAGCACTTTGGTTTTTTGCATTTGCTTTTACCAATCAAAAGTTATAGCCATTTTTGTACGGAACGCGTCTCATTTTTTGCTCATACACGCATACTATGAAGCTAGGTATTAGACCTTAATTAACAAATTCGCACCTCCCAGGGATTTGATCGTACAAAAAAGTTTCTTAGACCAGGGGCGGATCCAGCCCTCAAAAAACGTTGTGGTCACAGCCACCCGAAAATCGGCCAAGTGCGAGTCGGAGTATGAACTCGCTCATGATCGATATAGTTCATTCCTACAAAGAAGATGTTTACAAAATATATGACGCCCTGACCAAGATTTTGTACAGTGTATAATTCCACGTGGGCAAACACTAGTAGGTAAATTAATTACCCTGTAAAATGTTAGTTTGTTCGCTCACGAAAATTACAAAAGTAAATGAGTGTTTGTTTACACATCACAATGTCACATTTAGACTCTAAACTACTGAACCGATTTTGATGACATTTTTACAACTTCAAAGGATATCAAATTAAATTAAACGCTAGTATACATTTTACATTAAATAATTTTATTTAGGTGCTTACTTAAATTACAAATTCAAGTTTACGTTTCTTTTTCGCGAAAACGTTGGTAATTTCATCGATATTCAGGTTCACATCTTTGTGTATATTTAGGAGAGCTAGCCCGGATAATCTTTCCTGTGCCATTGAGGCACGAAACCAAGTTTTTACTCTTGCACAGAGTAGAAAACGATCTCTCTGCGGTAGCTACGCTGACCGGGAAAGTTGCCAGTATTTGTAAGAAAATTTTTATGTTAGGGTACAAATCTTGGTCGCTTCAATTAGATAAGCCACCACCTCTGGTATGGCGGAATTGTTTTCACATTCTCTTTTCCATTTGGCCATCCAGAGTCGGTATTCATTTATAACAGTTGATTCATTATCGTTAATGAATAGCCGGAAAACTTTTTTCACTGTTTCGATATCGATATTCCAGTCCCTGACACTAACATTTGGTTTAAGTAGAAAAACTCCCAACTGAAACAGGTCGAGTATAGATCTTTTCAAACTCCGTGACATTTAGCGCATGTTGGGGTAAAAAGCTCTTAAAAATGTTTAAAAGCTTGAGATAAATTTTCTTCTTTGTATTTTACATATTTGCTATAGAAATAGTTTGTAGCAATTTCTATTAAAAAATACGAAATTTGTGTTTTTAATACTTTGATACTAGGATTGTGACGTTTTCCGTCAGTCGCATGCGCGCTTCTGCCTGGGGAAATTGTGTTGCTTGCGGCTGCGGAGAAATTTCATCTTATGAATGAAAACGCTCATGTATATTTAAAAAAAATTATTCAGGATTGTTTTTAAATTATTTTAAATTTAGAGATCAGAAATATTTCGCATAATTGTAGTAAAATTATACTTATTATGATGAATAGATTTACTTGGTTGAGCTCTGCTCAATACGTATAAAGATAACTTAACTTGATTCATTCGGCATGCGCGCATCCCTTCCCAAATTATTTTGTTGAGTTTTTTCTGCATTTGTTGCCTTTTTAAATGAAAAGAGGGGAAATGATAGAACAAAATTTATAAAACTTGGCAACGAGGTGCGCAGAACTGTTCAAATTTTTGTGTCACGGATTTTGTTTTTTGCTTTATGTGGAAGACTAGAGCTAAGGGAAAGCCCTTTGTACTGTCGACAATCTATTTTCTTCTTTTCAAAACATCTATACCTCCGGAGACAATCTCTGCCCTAAATCATTAATAACGGAATCTAATAAAGGTATGTAAATTGATTTCCGAAAGTACTCTTCTGCCGATTTCATACATGACAATCTTCACTTCTGAAGGTTCAATTTTACTAGGTCAAAAGTTCAACGAAATCCCCATTATTTTGAGTGGCGATTTCAATATTTTTTTTTCATTAGATACCAGGACCGAACTTTGTGGATGAAGGGGAAAGTGGGGATGATGAGAGGTACCACCCCACTTCTCCCTTCATCCACAAAGTTCATGAGGAACGTTCCTGGGAGCGAAGCGTCTAAACAGACTCAATATTGACAAAAGAACCACGACATATGGAACCTCACGATTTTTAGACCAGTTTCAATCGAAAATATTTCAGTTATCATAAAACCTTTGCTTCGTTTTTAGGTTTTAATTTAAATAGGAATTCATAACTATTGATATTCTGAAATTGTACTTGTATCAAGTCCCTCGGTAGGCTTGTCACTATACTTCCTGCATCTGTCGTTGGCACTACTTTTCTGAAACCGTACTATATATCCGACAGACCTCCACTATATCAATTGCATATTGCTATCTGGTTAATATTTTAATAATTGTGGCAGTTGTTGGGTAAAAAAGTTGTACTTCTAAAGTGTGGTCTGAAGCATATTTTTTTATTTTATTAAGGCATAGGATATAATATCATCAGCCTATCAATCTCAATACACTCAATACTATTAGGGTTGTGGGCATGCCCATCGTGCCCACAACGGTGGATCCGCCCTTGTCTTAGACATTATTTACGTAAAATTCCCTCCTCTTTCGAAAGGCGTTCTCAGTTTTTTAGGAGAAATTATATTGTAAAAGCTATTCACGAAAAATCATAATTTATTACTTCTTTTGTTTAATAACTATTGCAGCGGCACTTTTTAGAAACCGGATTTTTTAGCATATATTATTGATACCATTTAGAAGAGAATGGAAAAAATCCGCCCCGTTACCAAGGATTCCGAAGTGGATTCCTTATTTTACTGGACTATATTATTTCATTCAATGTAGTAAAGAATCAGTAAAAGGCACAGAAGAAATCTAGTTTGACTTTACAAAAGTAGCATTTCACTTTAGTTTTGTTGTTAATAATTCAAAAATGCATTTAGCAACATATTTCCATAGGTACTAAAGCATAACAATGTTTTAGAAATATCGTTTGTTTCTGCTTATAGTACAGGCTGTGCGGCGCAAAATTCCTCCAGATCGAAAAAAAATAACCTGGTTGGCTTATCAACGGGATAATTTAGGTAAAAGTACTAGTTTTTTAAAAAAATGCTTTGGAAAAAATCGGTTTGTAGGAAGTTATCGAAAAAAAATCGATAAGTGGGAAAACCGATATATCAGAAAAAAAGGGAAAAAAAATTTTAATGGAAAAAACAAAAAAAAGGATGTTATAGAGTGAGAAAAAATGAAAAAAATTAAAGTTTTTGAAGTCTAATCCGTTAGAAGCTTTACGAGAAAACACGCTTTTATCTCGAAAAAATCGCGATTTTTCGCCCATCATTTTCTCAGCCTGTGTGAATCGTAGGAAATCCGTTTGGGGCTTAAATTATAGCTTTTAATACTGTTTCTTTGTAAAAAAAATTTCGTCGCGAAATAATATTAACTGAGACATTAATATTAACTGAGGCAATAATATAACTGAGACATATCTGCAGGTATCTTGCAGGACTACATAGATTCAACCATCCATCTGTCATAGTCTTGCCGAGGTAGTCCAAGAATTAAAGTGATCGACTACCATCCCACAGGTCTGTGGTTCGATTTCACGCAGCAAGAGATGATATTCCTTCTTTCTTGTGTCACATCTTCACAAAAAATCTCTGCCATTTTTCCTGCCACCACCTGTGGGTATAATAAGGGAGGGGTCCATCTCTTGTTCGATCGCCGAAATCAATGTTTTGTCGCGGCAGTGTTGGATAGTAAAAACATCCAGTTCTCAACGGCAAAAATACTCATGTCAGAGAGTACCGTACATCAAGGATGTACAGGGTGAGACAGGGAAGTATCTTCAAGTGTAGTAACCACTGACATGTATAGAATGGAAACCTCATAAAAATGTTGCTATCAAAGAAGCTGCGCCCTTTTCTCCCGAAACAAATCTATCGTCGCAATGCGTAATCGTTACCGAATAACTCCTCGAAATGCAGTTCCCTACCGGAAATTGATAATGTTGTTTGTGCAAAACTTCCGTACATATGGAAGCGTTGTGGAAGTGATAGTTGGAGCGCAGAGGACCAGTCGAACACCGGAGACGGTCGAGCGAGTGAAACAGTCGATTGTACAATCTCCTGGACGCTTTGCTCGGAAGAACGCAATCGCTCTCAACCTCTCTAACCGTATGGTTCGTCAATTTCTTTACGATTACCTTCATTTATAAGATGATAGTTACTCAACAACTGGCAAAATAGAGCTGGATTAATCGTTAATTTACCCGGTTGTGTAACGAAGCAAAGCATGGGGTATTAGAATACGTTTTCATGGAAGGCCTTTGCATAGTTTTGTGGGTGCAGTCAGCAAGAAAAGCATTGTTAGACCCTACATTTGCGAGGAGCCTCATCGTGCGGTTACCGTAACATCTGAAAGGAATGTGACCGTGATCCAATATTTAGTTGCACCAGAATTGGACATGGATCGTGTTTTGTTGCAAAAAGATGGTGTCACTGGTTGTTTGGAGGTTTGTCGCTTAGGCTAGTTTTTTCGAGCAAGGTCGCTCCAAACAATGACTTCTCTCTTCTAGCTTTGGCGAAACATTGGCATAGATCATAAAGGGCAGACTCATTTTCCTCGATTCAAAGTATACACATTGATATCTCCACCCTCATCCGCTCTTCCGATCTGCCATAGATAGTAATTTAGGCCCAACAGTTATCACAGCAGATTCAGCCACCCAACAACAGTTTTGGTATAGGAAAAAACCGCTTGAAGTTGACTATACCATTTGTGGACCTCCAGGGAATATTTTATCAGAATATGATAACTGGTGTTCCTATAGCCAGTTACGGACCGTAACCCAAGCAAGGTTGACCCGAAAGTTCGAAGTTCGGCAGGTTTTACAGTTCCTTTGGATAATGCGAGAAGCTCTGTTCGAAAGAGACTGTAAAGGGAGCGATTCGCATTTTCTGAAATTGGTCTTCGACTTCCACCATAACATTCGATTATTTTGAAGTCTCGTTGAAATAATGGTGCCTGTGTTAAAATTCAAGTCGTGTGTCGTGACAAGTCGTTTTAGCTGAAGAAAATAACATTTCTGCTTTCTTTTCTTCCTTCTTCCCAGGAATATCCTGCTCTTTATCCTGGAAACACCGTTATGTATAATAAACGAAGAAATCCTTTCCTGTATTGCACTCTTCTCCCTTTTCATCTATAACGAGCTCTGCAGCAACCTTCCTCCGTCACAGTGAAAGGCGTGCAAGAAAAATTGACTTATCTTATTCCAAATCGCCAAGCAACCATCCGTATAGAGCTTTTTACACCACATGATTTTGTCACAAGCTTTTGCCCATGATTTTAGCTGTGATTTTGTCACTGACAAAATTTATCATAAGACAGCTCCGATTCTAGTTTACATTGCTGCGATTTTGTCAGTGACTTAACTACAGAGTCAGAGAGACATAAATTATTTAAAATTAAAATGGGCATCGAATAGAGGAATAATATTCTGATTTTATTACACATTATGAATATTTTGTCAGTTTTGAAACTCAAAAAGAAAAAAAAGGCGAAAAAACTGAGAAACGTGGGCTAGAAAATGGCTTCTGAAAAGATAAGCTGCTAGTCCATTCGAGCGGGGGTGGGGAAGGGGGTGTCGAAACAAAACTTGCCCCTACATGTTTAGGGTCGCTGATCACGAAAATTGGGGCCTCGCAGTTCTAAAATATGGGCGGCACCCTTAAAAATGCCAAAAACATTCCTTTTAATAGTTTTTCGCGATAATTTCAATAATACTCAAAAACAATCCAATGAAATACACTTTTTTCAATATTTATTTGCGGAGGTGGTTGATTTATACCCAAACAAGCCAAATTTTATGATAAGGAACAATCCTAAAGGGTTAAAACCACCCCTAAATCGACTGAAAATAAAAAAAATTAAAAAATTGTTTTTCCAACTTTACGCTTCAAATTCGATTGTCAGGCACAAATAAATTAATTGCAGCCCTGAAAGGGTTAAAACTACCCATTGAATTTGAAAAATCAACAAATAAAGAAAATTTGCAAACAAATTGTAAAATATTTTTTCTGCTTTTTGCGGTTTCTTCGGTATTATCAGCATAAAATAAATTATTTTCAACCCTTGAGGGGTTAAAACTACCCCCAAGTGCAAGTTGACTTTGAAAAAAGAATGAAATTTTGTTTTGCATGTATATTTTATTTTTGATGAAATATTATTAAAATATTGGGGAAATTTATTATGACCCTGTTTTTAAGGGGGTTAAACAGCCCCTAAATAGAAATAAAATAAAAAATAAATAAAATTTAAATGAAAAAAAAAATTTTATTCAAACTCAACTTTAATAACTTGGGGTAGTTTTACCCCTTATGGGCTGAAAATAATTTGGTACAGCTTGATTTAAAATAAAACCATTTAACTTAACAGTTTTCTTACCTCTTTTTATTGTTTTCTTTTTAGCCTTAGTTCAGCCATTTTTGGATTTTACTTTTTCCAAAATTCTGGTGAAGTGATTGGTTATGCATACTATATTGCCAGCGCCATTTTGAATTTTATAATTTTGACAACAAATTCATTATTTCCGACCTTAAACACCCCCAAATAGCGATTTTCAGTGAAATCGAATGATATCTAATTGCCAAAATCGTACCGCCATATTGGCGCCGCCATTTGAAATTTCAAATTTTAACCACATTCGTCCTTTTTGACCTTAAAACCCCCCCAATACCGATTTTCAATGGAATCAGAACACAATTACAAAATTTGTCCGCCATCTTGAGTTGTTTACAAAATTGTCAGATTGCATTGTCACGGGAACTCAATGTGTGTGCAAAATTTCATAAGAATCGGTTTAGTAGAAGTAGTTGAAAAAGCTGTTGCAAGATTTGCCGCAAAGATATAAACAAACAAACAAATATACGAGGTCAAGCTATACAAAACCATTTAAAACAACAAAATTATTTTTAAGCAACACGGTAATTAAAAAAAACAAACAAAATTATTTTTCACAGCCCGGAAAATAAAACAAAGTTTCTCCCCTACAAAACTACTTTTCCCACGACGAAACCCTATGATTGATCATAAGAAAATAGAACATGTTCTATCTTCCGAAAACTCATGTGAGTTTGACATAAGCGAACCCACAAGGAAAATCATGTGGTGTGAATTGCTGAATATCGAACCCACGACTTGTCCTGTGTCAAATCATATGACAAAATCATGTGGTGTAAACTGCTCTAATGCCTGCAATATCTTAGGAGATTAAAGTATACGTCCATAAGCCAATAACTCCGACCTACAATCTACATCATCCGCGTCTCAAATACAACTCTTTTATTTTATTTTTATTTGGGGGCCTCTAAACCTACCTTAGCTTAACTAAACAAGGTGCACTCTGCGTCATCAAACTCACTGGTAATAGCACCGATTGTGCTCCTGCATAGAATCATTGAACCACCTTAAGGAGCCGTGACAAAATTGTATCGCCCTTACCGATTGTTCCACTGAAATTAATGTGACAGTATTGTTCTTGCAAATCCAGACTACCTCTATTATCGCAAAAAGTATGATCTTGAAATTCATTTATCACTAGAACAACTCGACTGCGGAACAATCTTCCACACTTAGTATTTCTGAATTCGTACATCATAGAGTTCAAACTTAGGTTCATCGAAATTTACTCGAGAGTCCACCGGAATGACATGAAGGACTGATACTAGCAAGGGTGATTCCTAAGCCTAGTTTTTTAAGATAAGAAAATTCAGCATTTTTTTTGGGTCAGTTATAGAAATTCTTTAAGTTTAAAGATAACAAACAAAATAAACCTTAGTGATCCACTAAAATTAAAGACTTTAAGACACCCTCTGATTACATCTGTGTTATGCCCTATAAAAATGTGCAGCATTACCCTTAAAAAAATTGTCAACACGAACACGGATATCAGGTAAAACATCAAAAGGAAAATTGAGTTTTCCAACTAGGATTGTGATCTCTAGAGTGCGCTCGTTTCTCTGTGTTTTTGTGTGCTTGCCTGAAAGTCCTTTTGCATCCGGGACATGTTATAAAGGAAACAGATAAAAATGGAAAACTGCACCTAAAACCTTACGACCAGAAAACCGACCGACCACAAGGCCACAGGGAGCAAAGTCCGATATGAGTGGGTAAACCGACATATAACCCTGGGAAAAAGTGCTTTATCTTCTCAACATAAATCATTTAAGCTTCCTCGTCTGCGGTTGTTGATGGGCTCCTCTTTTGGCTTTTTCTTGCTTTCGTTCGCATCTTGATAATCAGGATATACATATATCAGGACCTACATGCGACGAGCAGAGGCGAACAACCTAAAAATGATTTATATAGAACCTGAAAGGGCCACACTCTTTCATACCTATAAACATCATTCCCTATATGTGGCTTTTGCAGGGCTTTACCCAGTTTCATTTCGAATCTGGTTAATAGAATTCTCAGGGAAAAGATGGAAAAGGATTGACTTCAAACAAGTTTTGCACATTTTCTCATAATATTTGTTCTATGTTTCGTCATGAATACCTCTACCTATTGTGAACACGCTTGTATGATGTAAAAGGAGCTAGGGCCCTGGGCCAAAACAATGCTTTAAAAGTACAAGCAAAATGTTCGACTCTTATCTGATATAGAGCAGCATAGATGGGGCTGTGTGTGGTGTAGTAAGCATTCGTAATCTTAAGGTTTTTAAGTTTTCATCAGAATGAAAAGTTTACTTGAAATGAAACATAAAAGATATTTAAGTTGTATTGAATTGAGATGATATGACTCCGTTGAAGTTTCCAACAAAACACAAATAATCTGAAATGGGGGAAAATGTTTGAATCTGTGTTTTCATTTTTGTTATTCTTTTTCTCTTATTTTTTGTAGTATTATGTACAACTTTTATAGCGTATTTCATTGGAAATGTCTGCAGGGTTTTTACTAAATTCTCATTTTGTTTTGACGAAAAAATATTTTTCATTGTATGTTTCTTTTTTTGAAAATAAAAATGTTTTGTTGTTCTAATGTTAAAAGTTTCGACTCGTAACTGAATAATAGATAAGCAGGGAATAAAATAGTGTATTAGCCTTAAATGCCTAGATTGTTTTGTAAGAATGCCATCTTGGAAAGTATCGCACTTTAGAGAGCTTCTTTGGAACGAGTATTGTTGAAATAAAAATAGCATTCGACCACAGAAACAAATAACTGTATTGCTCGGAGTTTATATGAACACGATAGCCTTGCAAATTTTTTCTTTTATGACAGAATATTTTCTAAAATAAATGTTAGTCTAATTTAGTTTTTTCAGGTCAGACAATTGTATGAATAAAGCCGAATAATAATTTTGTTCCAAGTATTTTGTTTTAATTAACATCCACTAGTTCGTACGCACAACAGGTTATGGACCCAGTGTCGAATAGTGATGTTCAGAGATTAAAACAAAATAAGGAATAAAATTTAAATTATTTGGACATTGCAATTTAGAGCAAGATACATAAAATATATCAAGCGAACCCAAGGGCGGATCCAGAAAAGTTTTTTAGGGGGGGCGATCTGAGTAATAAAAAATTTTAAGGATATTTATTATTTGTAATGTTTATATGTCAATGAACTTGTGAATATTTATTTAAGTGCACTGTTTGAATGCTTCTACTTCGGGATATGTCTAAGAAATAAAATGAAATCTGAGTGAAATGAAAAAGAGGTTGAGGCTGTAAATGCACTTTTATCTATAATGTTTTGAAAAACCATTTTTATGCATGTTCGTGAATTACTTGAATTGCTCCATCACCTTAAAAGAAAACAATTCGCAGAAAACTTTCGCTTTTGGAATATACAAATTAATACAGATAGTGTTATTGCTAGATACGCCAATACTAGAAAACATAGGATCGATTTTGTTCTATAAATTTATTTTATAAGTTTGATTATTAAATTTATAATAAATAAAAGTAAAAATTCTAGTTATTAATTTCATTTAAAATTCAAATATAAAGTTGAAAATTTTACTACTAGGTATATTTCTCATAAAAAAACTTTATTTTTTTTTATTTTAGGGGGGGGCGATCGCCCCAATCGCCCCCCCCCCCCCGTGGATCCGCCCCTGAGCGAACGATATGGCAGAGAAAGTATTATTTACAAGACTGAACAATGACAACTACTTTGTGTGGAAATATAGAATGAAGCTATTGCTCATCAAAGAAAAATTATGGAGTCTTTTAAGTGAAGATGTGCCCCAATTGACACCAGATAATGCGGATCCAATACAAACGTTGCAATTGCGTGACGATCAAGCTCTTGCATGGATTGGTTTATTGGTATGTTGTATGTTGTATGCTGTATGTTGTATGTTTCATGTAAACAAATCTTGCAACTTCATTTTGACCAACTTTCATATAAAGGATCAACTTGAAATTTTGCACATATGTATAGTTCACGTGACAATGCATTCTGACCAATTTGTAAAAAAATCATGATGGCGGTTCCAAGATGGCGGCCGAATTTTGCAATTGTGCTCCCCGACCCCCGACATGGGTATCAAATGAAAGGGTATGACAAGTAGAATACAATAAGCTATGTGGCGTCATTCAAAATTCAAAATGGCGGCCAACACAAAATGGCCGACCACCTTTTTCTTTACTTACAACCCACTCGATATGGGTATGAAATGAAAGCAAATGACAAATAGAATACTTTTAGCTCTGTGGCGTCATTCCAAAATGGCCGACTAGCTTTTTCCTTACTTACAACCCACTCGATATGGGTATGAAATGAAATCAAATGACAAGTAGAATACTTTTAGCTCTGTGGCGTCATTCCAAATTCAAAATGGCGGCCAACACAATATGGCGGACCACCTGTTGGAATTATAGCATTCGGAACGAATACTTTCTACTTTCTATCAATATTAATGTAAACAGACAAGCAGGCGGGGTAAAAGCCGCATTAGAGAAAAACCATATAAGTAGTTAGTTGTCATTAGCATTTAATATATGTAACTTGTATTTCAATAAAATACCAAAGCGTTTAAAGGTTTAAACTATTATTCTTCGCAAAGAACTCTGCTCAACACCACCTTTTTATACGCTTTATATCAGCTTCACCTGTAGGTATGTTGTATCTAGTATGTAAACAAATCTTGCAACTTGATTTTGACCCACTTCCATATAACCGATCAAATTTTGCACATATGTATAGTTCGCCTGACAATGCAATCTGACCATTTTGTAAGAAAATCAAGATGGCGGGTGAATTTTGCAATTGGGTTCTCCAACATGGGTATCAAATGAAAGGGTATGACAAGTGCAATACAAATAGCTATGTGGCGTCATTCAAAATGGCGGCCAACACAAAATGGCAGATTACCTTTTTCTGTACAACCCACTCGGTATGGGTATCAAATGAAAGGGTGTGACTACTATGATTGGTGTGGCGTCATTCCAAATTCAAAATTTCGGCCAACACAAAATGGCGGTTTATCTTTTTCTTTACAACGCCCTCGGTATGAGTAATAAAAGTGTATGACGAGTATAGTACAGTAAGCTGTGTGACGTCATTTTGAATCTAATATGGCTGTCATTACAAAATAGCGGAAGTCATATAATAGACTAAAAAGTAGAAAATAAAAAATATGGTTTAAAAAAACTAAAAAATACGCTTTTATTTTAAAATGAACTAAAAAGTAAAAAATAATTTTGAATGTAAAGTTTTTATTGCCCTAGCCAGTATATGGAAACTACCTACCTTTCGAAATGTAAAAAAGCGTGGGACTCTTTAGCTATATTCTTAGCGCCCACGTTTTTTTTACATTTCGAAAGGTAGGTAGTTTCCATATACGGGCTAGAGCAATAAAAACTTTATATTCAAAATAATTTTTTACTTTTTAGTTCATTTTAAAATAAAAGCGTATTTTTTAGTTTTTTTATTTATGTGGAAATCTAAGCTCAGGTCTAAGCTCCTTTCTACTACCAACCAATCTGTCATGGCATTCACGTCATGGTGCAATGTGTTGTAGTAGCTGGGGCCTGCACCTCTGCAATAGGCGTTTATTCAATGAGAACTATCTTTAGTCTTGCATTTGCGTTAAACACTTGCTTAATCAAAGTTTGCCTATGCTGTGAAACCTGCAACTCTCTACCGTAACACAGTTGCAGAGAACGTGTTTTACCTGAAGACATACTACTTTTTTAGCAAGAGAAAGGGCAAGAAAATTTTTGTAAAGAGGGAAATCCGGAAAGAAGAAAAGTTATCTAGATTCGAGAAATAGAAAGACGATGGACTATGCCTGGGAGGGATTCGAACCACGGACCTCTGAAATGGTAGTTGGGCGCCTTAATCCCTAGGATACCAAAAATTTATGATGAATAAAATTTGGATTTAGTAATTTTATTAATCAAATTATTTTTTTCCATGATCCAAAAGTCAAGGTTTGTCTTATACGTGGTAATATAGTATTTAATTTTGTTCCTAGTTCAATACATATCGCTTAACTGGATAAGGAAAAAGAATATTGAACAATCTTTAATTAACTTTCATGCTCCTGGAAATGAGATTCGTCAAGGTGGTCCATAAACTAGTTCTACCTTTCTTAATATGCAGAACATACTTATAGGTAGATATTTTATGCAACAAAACAACTCCTTAAGCAATCGATCACTTACCTAAATAATTCCAATCATAGCAATTAAATTTCTCAACATATAAAAACGTGTTTTCCCTTTAATAACGCTGAAGCCCTATTTGTTTTCCCTATTCGATCAAAAAGGGAAGAAAGCAGCAGAAAAAAAGGGAAAAGAATTCTTTTGTGTATAGTATAATAATCCATTTATTTATGTTTCGTTAATTCCTCCCCAAAATCCAATTATCTTGTATTCATCCAAACAAATGGTTGCTTTTTATTGCACTGTGAAGTAGAGAGAGAGAGAAGAGAGTATAGATTTTTCTTGGTGTGTTTTAGTAGGAGTAATTCCATGATTTGCTGTTCTGAGAAATCTGTTAAGTATGATGAATTTCGTTTCTTATCATGCATATACTAGCCATAAGAACTGCCAAAACTTTCCTATATACATACATATATTGTGTATGTTTATGTATTTTGGAAATGGGTAGAACATTTTTGCCAATAATGTAAGATTAGCAAATACCAGTAATTATTGTACTGAGAAAGAGACAATGATGATTGATTACAGACAAATCGGTTTGATGAGGAGTGTGTTTCCTTTTTTGAATGATATTAAAGAGTTTTCGTTAATTATCTTGAGTTTTCTTCTTTCATTGCAAGTGAGAAGACTGGGGTTGGGTAAGCTCAGAATATATGTAGATAAATTATCTTAAATGAAATTTTGAAGAGGAGCATAAGAAAGTGGAGCAATTTAAGAATATAAGTTTGTTATAGTTCCCTTATACATAGATTCTATTTATGGAAGTTAACCTTAAGTGTCCGCATGACGGTTTTTTACAATTAACCAATTGCTCTAAATGATTTTTTTTAAAAGTTACATACTTTTTGTGAAATATATTTTTCTAAAAACTGTTTTGATGGCTCATATCTCAGTAGACGGGAATTGACGAGGTTGCTTATATAGAGTTGTGATATTGTAGCAATATTGAAAGATACACTTTGCAGTCCCTATTTTTCCTCAACTCAATTCAATGCTCCTTCATATTTCATTTTCAAGATACAGATCAGGGCAATATGTGTATTTTTTCAATTTCATTTTTTGGATAATAAATTTTTGGTATTGTCGATTCAGCACAGAGTTCTGCAATCATTTATGGGTTGCCTCGAAATTGATTTGGTCTAACAATACCTGTGAAGTAACATGGGTATGAACAAACTGACGTAGAACTGCATTAATAAATCAGAACGCATCTGTGACATGATGTGAATTTTAAATTAAAAAAAAACTAAATTAAAGTCTTGCTGAGAAAAAGCAAGAGATTAAGTAGGGCAAAATAAGATTTGATTGGTCATATTAGAATTTCCAAGTATACTATATAATGAGTAGTATAAATTAAATTAGGCTAAGAAAAGAAACTCTTGTTAAGTCACTAAAAGTAAACAGTACAATTCTATCACAGAGTAGAAAATCTTAAACGAGCTATAGCATGGACGACTCATACCAAATGTGGAGTAGTGGGTTATGAGGAGACATGAAGAAGTGAGCTACTACCTCACGTAGTTGCTTAGTGGACATGGGCATACATTCATCGATTCAGGTTGGACGAGTTTGTGTTTTTAGTCAGTACGAATCTGACTCTAACGTCTGACTGGGGACTCTCAGTGATGTCTCTTGTTATGGGCCGTTGGCGATGCCAGCGGTCGAGCACACCATCCTAGGCTACTCGACTGAGTCTCATCACTCCCTCGTTAAAAAACATGAGGCTTTCACCCTAGACCTCGGCTGCCTATGTCTTGGAGCCATACTAGTCCATCCCGTGTTATTTTTGGAAGAGCCCTGAAACTCTAACTGGTAGGTATGTTCACGGTCAGGGGCGTAAACTTTGAGATCTTCATGGGCATACAATCCATATACATACGAACTATTGTAGAATATCTCCGCTGAAAAACATGCTCATAGATTTGATTTTACTTCAACAAAGATTTGAAATATCATATATTTGGACGATTTCATGCATTATCCAAAATATTATATGAGTACCTACCAATGTTCCCTCTAAGCTGCGCAGGCGCGGTCGCGCACTAATTTTTTGAGAATTGCGCAGCCGTTTTTGTATTCTGCTCACAATTGGCTTGTTCACCATTTTTTTATTTCATTTTGTAAAAGAATTGCATCTAAAAATGGTAAAAATCCAAATTTCACAAAAAAGTAAAATTTGCTTAGTTTGCTTTATGTTAAGAGAGGGAGTTCGTTGTTGTGTGCATTTTGTATGTACATCATTTCGTGCGTTGTTACAGCCACCTAGTTGGTAACGTCACCGAGCGGAACATCTGAATAGCCTCTGTTTGTAATCTCCTCTTGTTTATAGCTTGTCGTTCAAACAGTAGATCGTGCCCCTAATAAAGGAATAATATCCCAGTAGGCAATGCAAGCCTTCCAGAGTCGATTCTGTACACTTTCCTTCGAATGCGTAATGTCTACTTTCTAGATCGAATCATTCCTTCGATTAACATTGCGATGTCCTAGGGCCGAAGGCATAACGACCACCTTTTGTAATACAATTCATTCCAATATGAAGGTATAAAGCTATTTTTTTGCCTTACCATACATTCCAATATGAACGCTTCCAATTTCTACCAAGATATCCTGCATTCCGATTTCGTGAATTCGTGGATTCTCTACTGCTATGGAGTGCGCCATCTAGAGCTTCGGTATTTCAACATTGGATAACTCTGACATTTTTAAGCTGATTTTGACAAATGAGCAAGATTTTTTTAGGATATTGTTTACCATTTATTTCAAATTAGTTTTTGAATACAATGTCGATTAAATGCCCGTTTCCATTCGATACGCAAAAAGCAGCTCTTGTTCGGGCATCCTACATAACATTGGCGAACATTTCGGGCGTTATAGCAGCTATTTCGGCTCGTATAATAGCTTTGAGTTCGTCAATGGTCTTCGGTTTGCTGGCATACTTTTTAAATAACCCCCCAGATTTTGTCTGGTGCCGTTAAATCCGGAGAATGAAGAGGTACAATTTTTCGACACAATTGTCTCGGGAATTTGCGCTGCAAGAACTATATCGTAGCGGCTGCGATGTGGCAAGGTGCGCCCAAAGTCTTTCATCGTGAACTCGGCGAGACAAAACCAGATCCTCTCTCTTCGATAAAGTATGCAGAACAGAAAAGGAAGGAAAATTAAATCAGCTGTTTTTTCATAAACTAGCAAATATGCACTATTAATGTATCTTATCTTATGTATCTTTTCTGTTCTGCATACTTTATCCCATACCCATATAAAATCATAAAATCTTCCCCTGAATAGTTGTGTGCGAGTGTGAAAAAAATGTTGCATTCCCTCTCTGATAGCCTGACATCGTCATTTAAAGAATTTGTGCATATAGCTGTTCGCCTTTCACTCATTAAGCATATCAAGATGAAAGACTTGTTAATTTCTAGACTTTGGGTGCGCCGTCTTGTTGAAAATAGAAGTTCGTCAGACTTTTTTCACGCATTTTCGGATACACAAAGTGCACCAACATCCAACGATAGCGTGCGCCGTCTACGGATTTCCAACTTTGAAGAAAAATGGTTCGATGTTGACTTTCTCGTCGTGCATTTGTGTTTTGAGAATGACGTATGGGTTCTCTGTTCCCCAAATTCGACAGTTCTCTCCCCCAGAGAGTTTAAAATGAGCTTTCGGTGTGTTCTGACTCTTAGCTGAAGTGGTACTGAATTACGTTTCAGAATTGTGTTCATAATCGGTTAAAACATGTCAGAGTTATTCAATACTAGTTGGGACCCGGGCGCCTATGCTGCTCCTATAAACCAATAGTAGTAATCAGGTGATATAAATTTTAATATACAGTAGGAGAGTTTCAAAAAGGCAATTTTTTTGGTATTTTTGATTCCAAATAATAAAATGTGAAACTATTAGGGTTCTGACATTTTGAGCGAGACAATAAAAACCATCCATTGACATGGCATTTTTCGAGATATGAATTTTCATTCACAGATGAAATGTCTCAAAGAACGGTTTATTTTCTGTATTTTGGATAGCTGGGACCTGGTGCGCCTCGCTGCACCCAACATTTAAACATTTAAAATCAATCCAAACCTTCAAAATTCAACTCTTCTTAAGCATTAACGAAAAACCTACTATTCCTATAAAAGCTGGAGTCATTAGATTTAAAATACATTTATTTGAAGTACGACCAAAATTGCCTGTGTATTCTGTTAAACCATGAGCGTACCCAGATGCCGGCCTCTTCCCGATACATAAATCATCCGATTATACATAAATCATCCTACATTTCCGTTTCTCTTGAACCGATTGCTTCAGGATACACTATATTCAATGTTTTTCCATTTTGTCGCTAGAATGTCAAGATTTTCGATTTTTCAACTCTTGAACAACCTACATATCTACAGCTAACCGGGAAATGATACTTATTTGGCAAAATTCTTCCGCTATATTGGCCCCACAATTTCGAATAAATTTGATCATAAATTCGTCTTTTACTACCATAAAAACTCCCATATACCGATTTTAATTGGAATCGGACTACAATTCGCAAACTCATCGGCCATATTGGTGCGGCCATTTTAAATTTCAATTTTGATCATAAAGTCGTTATTTGCTACCTTAAAAAACCTCAGATTTCATTGGAATCGGAGCACAATTTGCAAATTCGTCGGCCATTTTGAATTTATAAGTTTTGACCACAAATTCGTTATTTGTAAAAACCCTACATACCCACTTTCTTTGGAATCGGAATAAAATTGGCAAATTCAACCATATTTCTGCGGCAATCTTGAATTTCGGTCATATTTCGGCGGCCATTTTTAATTTCGAAAATCGGGCTTCGAGGACCATCATGCAAAAATTCAAAGCTCTGCGATGATTTTCAACGAAGCTCTCCATGACAGCGCCATCTAGGAGTGACTTTAGAAAGTAATAAAATAGCATATGTTTTAAGTTTTAATGTAAATATCACATGGTTAAAATTTCATTAAGATCGGTTGCACGGTGTAGGAGCCTATAGCGAACATACATACATCCATGGGTGGATGCGACACTTGTCGAGCTTACTGCAGTCACCGAATTATTGTACACACTATGATTATCTATGTATGTGTATTTTCGCCAAACAAAATTTCCCACCCCACCAAACGTCAATGCAAGTGTGTTCGTAAAATCAACGCGAGAAATAGAATCCAAAAGCGTTGATTTCCCCTCTAAGCACCACTTCACCCTTTGCCCTAAAACTCGTTCAACGACTGCAGTAAGCTCGACATGTGTCGCATGCCCCATACATACATACACACATCCATTTTTATATATATAGATATAGATGTATACTAAAGTTACAAAGTGGCCGGCTGTGGATAGAATTTAGATATAGATGAACGGAACATTTGCAACAACTTTCCGTAACCACTAACGAAAAACCAATTATTCCTATAGAAGTTCGAGACATTAGATTCAATATTCTCCTACTAAATGATATATTTGCCGTTAAATCTGTAAGGGTGTGTGAAATTATGAAATTGTTTCTGATACAACAGAGAATGAAAGACAATTGCGCTGTAATTACCTTGAAAGTAGGCATGAAATTGTGTCGCGCCAAACGACGTCATTTGGAAACAACTGTTTTATTTTTGGATGTTGGCTAGGAAATGTGTAGAATCACTTCCCGTTCCAGAAACTAATCCCGCTCTGGTGGCTGGACCAATTGTGGCAATTTCACTTTTCCACCCGCACAACACAATCCAGGAGATTCACCGCTGTATATTTACGCCTTACTAGGCAAACAAACGACCGACATTTCTCCAATCATTACTGATATGTCCCCACCGTAATTGATTTCCGAATCGTAATGGAATGCCGCTCGTTCCAGGTTCACAGGAGCACCGAGTCGGCGCAATCGGTCATGTTCATTTTGTCGTGCTCGCTGGCTATTTGCTTGTCGTTCATTTTCAGTAGCTCTCGAACGTAATTCGGACATGCCAATACGACTATTTCCATTATTCGTCGCTCGCTGGTCATCAGTGGCGTTTGCACGTGAAGTAGCTCGCCGCGCATTTGACTGACTTCGACGACCTATGCAAGCTCGTGTTCTTCTCGGCATTGTAATGAACAATGTAAAAATGACACGGAATTGTTTTCACAGCCAATCAAATCTGTCGAACTTTCCAATATCGAAATCGTCTAACTAAGTCCTTTGTGGCTATGTCTAAGGCCGGCCGTATTCCAAAGCTTCATATGCAGTTTTCCGTCACTTATTGCTTGGAGATTTATTTTGCAAAGCGGCAGCTTTGGAATACTGCCGGCCTCAGCCTGAAAAATCAATTTACCTTAATAGAATGGATGAGCAAAGTGAATGTTCGCAAAATGCAAATAAATTCGCTTTAACCAAATCTATTACCAAAATCCACTACCTTTTTTAAAAAAAACGATGTTTAATGCAATAAAAATTAATAATAATTGAATCAGTCCTTTCAAAAACCTCATAAATCACTTTTTTTTAAACATTTTTTTCCCTCCCAGCGCTTCCTTAAAGGTAGATGCGTATTCCGGGTAATAACCACATAAGTCAACACATTCTTCCTCGTCAAATAATACCGCGTAATCATTTGCACCTTCTATTCGACATTATATGAGTTTTTATTATGATACAGATAAAAAAGGTATTATCACAGTCAAGGTGCTATCATACTTAAGTTAAAATCATAGCTCATCATATTTATGGCCAATCGCCAACTACAAATGTTGAAGCTAATCCAGATGAGAAAATTCAAAGGAACGACTGAAAAATCTAAAATCATTTGGGAATTTTCACTGCAGATTAGTTTCAATAGCTTCATGGCCTACCTATTGTTTGACAGCTGCGCAAATGTGAAATTGTCATTAAATTGGGGTTTTTGAGAAATTACCGATTCAATTTAATGACAATTTCACATTTACGCAGCTGTCAAACAATATATAGGTAGGCCATGAAACTATAGAAACTAATCTCAAGTGAGAAATCCCTAAAATACCAGTTTTTTGGATTTTTCAGCTGTTCCTTTTGGTTTTTTCTAATGGTTTTTTTCTAAAACCACCCCTGTATTGAGGCTAACAAAAATTATTGAAATCGGTCGAGCCATTTTCGAGTTTTTGCGAGACTAACGCACCGCATTCATTTTTATATATATATAGATTGAAATACCGACGGTCTAGATGGCGTACCCGTATAAACCAAGATATGATTAATTTTCAATAATATTTATTTAAAAAAACATTGACTTCAAATAGAGCACAGGACCTCCTCCCTCCGCCCCCCCCCCCCTGCGCACTTATACATAAGTTTTGAATATTTTTGCTCCCTTATACTTTGTACTACGGAATGAACGAAAAAATTAGAGGGAACATTGGTACCTACTATATCGAAACTCTTAAAAACAGCCAATTAAAATATCTTAAAATATTCCAAATGCATTATCCTTCATACAAAAATATACATTACTCCCAAATCCCTTCAATAAAATAAACAAAAAAAAAGGATTAATAAGTTCTGATATTGACATTTCGAAATTGTAAGCTTCCTATTTCCATGTTTGTTCAAATTAAAAGAGCAAATAAGCCCGATTGTTTTGCTTCTGTTCCACTCTGTTAATTGGTTTACCTGTACGTAAATATGCATGCAAAAAATGAACAACAGCCAGATTTCATTTTTAATTGAAAAATTTTATTTTTTGAACAAAAAAGAAGACTTTTAACTGGGAAATATAAATATGAATACCAATTATCTCGTAAATACTCTTATATCACGCTGCTGATACAAATCTATTCAATCGTGAAAATTTCATTTTTTCCACTTAAGTTAGTTTGAATTTAAAAAGCGCAGTTTAAGGATTAAGTAATTTTGAGAGAGAGCCAAGTTTTTGTAGAGTTATGGCGGTTGTAATGGATGGAAAATTATCACGTAATAGGCGATAGGGTATGTCATATTTTCTTTATAAAAAGTATACATTTAAGTAGCACAATTTTCTACTATATAACCACCTCCTAACATAACTCCAACCATTTCTACCCTCCTAGATGGTGACAAAGGCATCTATCTTCATTCTGTATATCTTGTTTCAGTAAGAAAAATCGCATCATCTAAAAATGACCCCCTTTAGAAGAGAGAGTACAGAAAACATAAGAATGTTGAATATTTCACTATTCACTGAGTTCTCTGTCAACATCGTTATCCTTAACAAAATCACCAACCGAAGTGTTTGAAACTTTTTTTTATCATTGAATAAATTCACAGAAAAGATGTGACTATAAAACTCTTCCCTTTCATAGCTATGCATTATGAAGTGGAAGTTGGAGTACCTTTCTGCAGTTGTTGAAATGAACAGAAAAATTTCGCATTTTCATATTTTTTGACAAACTTTAAATTCTTTTAAGGAGGTGGTTCGGTTTTCATAATGGTTTTGTCTAAAAATGGAATTTTTAGTCCTTATTGTGTGAAGTTATTGAAACCCCTTGAAATGCTAGCATCTTCTTTGTTCGCTTTTACATTTTTCTTTCTTTCTTTTAGTAAAGAATTGGGTCCAAGGTGTGGTGCGGCAGCGATTTGTACCTCTTGAAATATTACCGGCACATACACTGCAAATCCAAGTGTTTAGCAGGTGTTTAGAAATAAAACACTCTAATATTTTATTTCTAAACGATAAAGCGTTTTTATGGTGGGAAGTGTTTACTTTTAAAACAGCAGAAGCGGTTAATGCACAAAATCTAAACGTTAAGACTTTTATTCTTAAACACGCAAAGCGTTTAACAGAAATTAAACTATTAAGGTGTTTACCAAAAAAATTCTAACCTAATCACAAGTGTTTAAGAAGAAAACACTTATTCGCCAATTAAACACTTGGGAAGGTCAACACTTAGTTGTGATAAAACACTTATGGGAAACTAAACGGTCTAGCGTTTTATTTTTAAACGGTAATGTGTTTAGGGGTGGGAAGTGTCTCTCTAAAAATGAAATACTGGGGATTCATTTAGAGGTACTTTTTTCAGAAATAAAAAATATAAAAACATTTAATTTTATCGGGTAATTTTATTGTCATACAAAAGAACTACACTTTTTAGAAACAAGGAAGTTATTGCATTTTGCAACTAAGCATTATGAAAAAACCAAAAAAACAACGTAATTAACAATAGCTACACTATAATGCTTGAAAATAAATTTCTATAAAACTTAATTTTTTTTTAAATTTATCATATGAAATGAATAGCTTTCAAAATGATACAGTCCAAATTATAGCTCAAAATATGTATTTTTTGTTAATTAACAATTGGCCAAAATACAAAAAGTTAAATATCTCGAGTTCACGTTAACAAAAATGAGCTTTATTTTTTTTTAAATTAAAGGTCCCATAATTCTCTACAAGATCTGATAAGAAAATTTAAATTGTTTTTTTCAAAATGGCCAAAAGAATGCAATTGTTGTTATTTGAGTAATAAGCAAATGTAAAAAGATAACCAAAATTACATTCAAAATTGTTCTTCTTATTACATTCGAAAGCTGGCGCCGAGATCTACATTTTAGAAAAAAAAACTTTTTCATTTTGGACTTAATGGCATAAAATGGCGGGAATTTCAAAGTTTAGATAACAAAGGCAATTTTATTGCGAAGAGACCAGCGAAGAGAAGAGAGTATTAGTTTGCCCCGATCCGACTTATAGAACCGGAGTCAGATTTAAATGAAAATTTGGGAATGTGTAGGGTTGGTTCCAGATTGAAAGATAGGATAATTTTGGTACAGACAAGTGAAGCTGTTGTCGAAATATAGAGAATTTCAATGTTTCACTGATTATATTTAAATTGGCGTGGCGAAAAAATATTTAATTTTAATTGTCATGTACATATGTATAAAAAAACCGTTAGCTTTAAAAAAGCACTCCGATTTTTACGAGTAACAACGTATGAATTAGTGTACTGAGTGTACAATGTGTACAGTATGTACAGTGTGTATAGTGTACTATATACTATGTACTATGGACTGTATACTACAACTACCGGAGCCCGCAAAAACACACCAGTTAAGAAACATATAATTTATATACAAAATAAAAATATTTGTGAACATTGGGAAACCTGTAAAATATTAGCATCCATTGTTCTTTATCTACTTCCACCGCAAAATGCGTAAAAGCTTTTAATTGGTGCGACTAAATAAAGTGATAATAAGAAAATATATAAATGTGGAGTTTTTGCGTTATGCCTCAGATTGCGGTACATCTTGAAAACCGTCAACGTGTATATTCCACTGAAGAAAATGCTCTCCAATGAGCTTTTCAGCCACCAAAAACTACACTTACTGAATTTTTCACACTGTGCCAAAAATCAGATATTTTGGGATAATTCGCAACAACATTGTTATATACCGACGTCCCTCGCTATTATACATGGAACAAATCAGGTAAAAAATGGAAGCCACATAGACAAGGCGAACCAAATCCAACTATCGCACGCGTATTGAAAGCAAAGACATTGGGACGACTTTACACAGTACATCCAAAACAACGTGAATGTTTCTTTTTGCGTTTATCGTTGCTGAATGTTCCAGGACCAACGTCTTTCGAATTTTTACGAACAGTCAATGGTCAAATATTCAATACATTTCAAGATGCATGTCGCGAGTTGCAATTGCTGGAAGACTACAATCATTGGGATCTGACACTTACTGATGCAGCATTTGCATCCACGCCGAATAACATTCGTCAACTGTTCGCAATTATATTGACGACATGATACCCAACACAACCATCGGTTTTGTGGGAAAAATACAAGAACGGCATGACTGAAGACATACTTCGCAGAATTAGACAAACAAACCAATATCCAAACTCTGCAACTTTTATAGGAATAATTGGTTTTTCGTTAATGGTTATAAATATTTGTTGAATTTTGAAGATTTGGATTAATTTTAAATGTCTTAAGGTTGGGTGCAGCGAGTCGGAAAGGCATCATCTTTGCTTATTTACGCGCCGGAAAACAAAACCAAAAACATAGTTTGCCAGCAAGTTTTGTAAAAGAATACATAAATAGGTAATTTTGGTCACACTTAATATGAAAGCATATTGAATGTCTCCAAATTTTACAGAAATAAGTATTGGTTCTTTCCTTAGATATTGCGAATACATAGTTTGATTTTCAATATTTGCATTAATTTCACATGTTTCGACGAACACAATTTCGCAATATAAGAGAAAATAAAAGTTGGTTTTTTGGCATTGTTTTTTCCAACTATAAAATATTTGTTTCATTTTTCGATTTTGTTTTATTGTTCTCGAAAAATTTTGTTATTGAAGACTTCTAGATTGAAATTAAATAAAGCTATAGAAAATGGCCCTCGAATTTCGAGTGTTGGATGTTGCTGTTTGCATTAATTTGAAATCTTTTAACGTTCACGGTTTTAACAGAATACACGGGCAATTTTGGTCATAGTTCAAATAAATGTATTTTGAATCTAATGACTCCAACACTGATAAAAAATTTCTTGGCTTAAAGCACTTTTTCTTGAATCAAGAAACTCATGTTTTGGATATAACGAAAACAAAATTGTTTCGGGATAAGCAGTACTCATAGTCTTGGTATTATTGTCTTGGATGAAGACAAAAGTTGACTTGAAGTAAAAAAAATACGGAACGAATGATATTATAATTTAAAAAAATTCAAGTTCTAAAATCGGTCTTAATGGTTGTGATACATTTTTAGAACTTGAAAGTCCGGTAACCGAAAAAAGTCCGATGAATTAAGAATTTAGTTTCTTTAGTAAAAAAATTAAACAATCTTATTTCGAGAAAAATACATCTTGGTCGAAAAATATAAGTATTGAGCGAAGAAATACGATTGCTTGGCTCAAGAATTTCCGGTGTCTTACTCTGAGACAGCATTCTCATGTTAAGACTGACAAGTTTTTCTACTCAAGACAACGAAACGAAGACTATCGAATTGCTGGTATCAAGACAATTTTTTTATCAATGAACTTTTAAAGGAATAGTTGGTTTTCGTTAATGGTTAAGAAGAGTTGAATTTTGAAGGTTTGGATTGATTTTAAATGTTTAAACGTTGGGTGCAGCGAGGCGCACCTGGTCCCAGCTATCCAAAATACAAAAAATGAGAGGTTCATTGAGACATTTCATCTGTGTATGAAAATTCATATCTCGAAAAATGCCATGTCAATGGATGGTTTTTGTTGTCTCGATCAAAATGTCAGATCCCTAATAGTTTCACATTTTGTTATTTGGAATCAAAAATACCAAAAAATTGCCTTTTTCCAACTCTCCTACTGTATATTAAAATTCATATCACCTGATTACTAGAATTGGGTTATGGGAGCAGCATAGACGCGCCTAGTCCCAACTAGTTGTTTATAAAAAAAGTAGCACAAGGATTTCGAGGTTCAAAACTTAGGAATATACTCCTGGTGATACCCCAAACAGGATATAAACATAACTTGCTGTATACAGACTATACCTATTCTTCATTTTTGGCCTTTTTTTACTTCGTTTGTTGTTTTCATTTATTTAACATAGTTTATCCTGAAATTTTTACTAGAGATGCAACGAATAGTGATTTGGCCGAATACCGAATACCGAATATTCGGCCAGGCTCTCGGCCGAAGCGCCGAATATTCGGCGGCCGAATGTTCGGCAAGAAAATCATGATTTTATTGTTTGTGCTGTTGCTTTTCCGAGGAAATTTGGCCCCCTTTCGGGGTTTTATTGCCTTTCTCGCTAAGTGACCCAATTTTTGAGGAAAGAGACATTAAAATCTATGACAATTTGTATTTCTTTCACTAACACATTCAATCAATTCATGGATTTAAATCGTCTGATTTAGTTCATATAACTTCGTTCTACTTTTCTCGAGCGTGGCAGGATACGACCTGTCTCATTACGGCAGCGACGGGGCGAGCATATTTGTTTCATTTGCGACTAGATCAAGTCACGATACGCTCATTATTGTGTAACTAAAGCTATCAACAAATGCTGAAAAACTTGTTTTTATTCATCACAACTTACCGTTGATAAATTTTCTGTATTAAAGTTTTATAATTTGTAATTAAAATACATATAATTTTGAGTGATGTGTGCGTTTCTTTTATGATTTGGTATTCGGTATTATACCGAATAATAAAAAAAGTGGCCGAATAGGCCGAATACCGAATAGCAGCCGAATATTCGTGGCATCTCTAATTTTTACGCCTTTGTTGACTGGTATTTTTTTAATAGTAAAGTAAAGTAAAAACATAAAGCTGCTTAAATATTACGAATTTAAAATCTGAGGTTTTAGATGTGTTTTATTTCAAAACGTTTAAAACGTTTTATTTTGACGTCACCATTTGATTAACATTGTCGACACTTTTAAAACACTTAAGCGTTTAAAAAATGTCTACAATGTTAATCAAATGGGTGACGTCAAAATAAACCGTTTTAAGCGTTTTGAAATAAAACACTTTCAAAAACTGAGATTTGCAGTGATAAGACGAGAAAAAATATGAGCGACCCATATTTCACGCAATTATGCTAATGCCCACGAAGTGTACCATTTAGCATATTGAGTAAAGCGCATCTCGTTCTATCACGGAAGTCAAGCAATATTGGCAGTGGTGTGTACTTAGTCGGCGGACCGCTTGGAAAAGCCGGGGCTCGCGGTTGGTTTTTTTTGTTTTTGTTTTCACTTTTTGCAATGGTTAAATTATGTTTTAATATAATATTGATTAATAGTTCTATCAACATAATTTTTATTATTCATAATCAAAAACACGCTACAAACGTTTACTAATTAAACACAAAGTGTTGACTCATTAAACGCCGCTAAGTGTTTGAAATTCGACTACAACGATTTAAACGCTTCAAGAGTTTAGAAACTAAACGCTTGAGTTTACAGTGCAGAGGCGGGATTTCGGATCTTTTATTGGGGGGGGCAAATTTTTTCGCTACTATGAACATGAAAATATTCGTTAATATTAATGCTTTAGGGTAATTAATTGTGCTGTAATTATATTCATCGTTTTCAATTTGAACGGTCCGAACCGTTAATTCAACGAAGCATTTTTCTCAGTGAAACATATATATCGAAATATCGTTAGTGTTTATTATTTATTATGATCACATATGTTTATACACATGTAACTGTAGGATACATATTTTAAAATCTACATTAAAATGCAATCCTCGGTTTCTGGCAAGATCGAAAGAATTTATAGTTTCATTTATATCTATACTAATATCGCGTTCAATTGCTAACAATCTTAATGAAGACATCCTTTCTTGCCCAGTCGTGTTTCTGCAATAAGTTTTCAGTCTGCGCATAGGCGAAAAAGAGCGTTCCCAACTCGTATTCATAGGTATGGTGTAATATAATCTAAAACGCTCAGAAATCATTAGGAAAGCGCCCTTCAGTTTTTTTTTCTACAATAATTGTTGCCCTTTCTGAATTGTGTTTACCGCAGATCAGTTACATTTTGTAGAAACACTTGAGTGATAATTGCCTCCTTTTTTAAATTTAAATGTTCGCAAATATCGTTTACACTTTGGTCGTTTATATCATTTGCGTTCAATACTTCATCTAATGTAAGGTTTACATTTGCAAGTACTTTCGCGAAAGTAAGTAATTTTTGACATGAAAGTGGAACCTTCTTCTCCACTTACGCGATGTAAACACTGTATGACAGTGAATTTCCACTTGCGCAAGTAGATAGAATCCAGTTCTATTTACTTACGTGTATGTGATTGTACTGTCAACGGCTTGGTGAAATTTTCCGTTAGAATTTTTGTGAAATTAAAAATTCACAAATTTACATAAAATTTGTCCTTGAAATGAAAAGTGTTTTTCTCTCAATGACTAGGGTACTTTAGGTTTAAGAAAAATAATAAAAAAATCCAACACGTGACATTTCAAAAATATTTATTTTTTTGTTATTTGGAAAAATTAGTACAAAAACCAAAATTAAAAATTATTTTTTTTAGCCTTTTTTTATAATTACAGTACCAGTGTCTCTTATAATAGACCAACAGTAGCCACCCAACATATTTTGATCCTAACACCCCTGATAATTTCGTTCGAAGCTTTTTAAATCCTGGTGAAAACGCTCAGCTCATCGCTTACATTGTCAATGTTTTCAGGGAAGAACTCGAGGTGCGAATGTAAAAAGTGAATTTTTAGGGACATATTTACGCCCATCTGATAAAAATAATGCAATAAATCAGTCACTAATTGTTGGTAATTATCACTGCCTAGAAACTCTCGGATGAGCAGTCGCCCAGAATTCCAAGCAGCTTTTTCTATATTTCAAAGACAATTTTCAAGCTTCTCATCCCTCAGAACTTTTGTAATTTGCGACACGAAAAAAATACCTTGTTTAAGTTTCGACTCAGAAAGACTAGGAAAAGTACTCCGTAAATATTTAAAGGCAGCACCAAATTTATTTAAAGCCTTTGACCAAATTTTGATAAACCCTAAATTTATATGAAGCGGCGGTAAAATAAATTTCATTCCAAATATCCATTACAAATAACGAAATCGTACTTTTTGACACACGGGACATTTGTTCCAAAGTACCAAAGGAATCACCAGTGGCCAAGTATCGTAAAGTTATTTCCAACTTTGTTGTCGCAGGAATAGCTTCTCTTAAAAAAATATCTTTCTTAATCTTTAATTTTAAAAAATAGTTCATCAAAATGTTTTTCATTTCATATTTTAAAATTACAAGAAAGATGATTTATTAATACGGGATACTCATAGTAACGCTGAACATTATTCCGCGCGTTTTATAATACTGAACTAAGGTTTACCAATTTAGTTTTTAGCTTAGCTTAATAAAATTATTATTCGCTTAATTATTATTAAATTTCTTCTCGAAACACAGAAAAAAATAAATCGGGCTCTTGAGTAGTCAAGGGTTATTGAGAACAACACCTTCTTACAAAATAATATTTCTTTATTTCCTTGGGTATCATACTTACTAATATGGTTATATTTTCTTAATTCTATACAAATGTGCTTATCCACTAGGATGACTCTATGAGGTCTTTATATGGCTCTTAATTGCTAATGCTGGTATAGTTATTAATATCTATGTTTATATAAACGGTCGCCTCTACTATGGTGTCTCTACAAATCTTGCCAACACCGGTACCCGGCGAGTCTCATGTATAGTAGGTCTATCTTCTTAAAGGGCCAAATACACGAGCGCTCCATTCGACCACGCCACGCCAAAACAACAACAATTTTTATGCACTCGAAATTTCGAGTCTGGTTTTGCGGGGTTGATGTATCCATTAACGAAGTTAGATTCGGTGTCATCCGTGACCGTCGACCCCGATGTCATCCGTGAGCCCGATCGCAATTGGTGCTTTTGGGAGGCGTAGCCTCAACACATCATTATACGTTGTGATCCAGACACAGGAGAGATCCCAGAACGGATCACTGCGGAACCCCACATTTTGTTCTATACACCGTAGGACCATCTTCCGGTTCACAATGAAGTGACCTACCTTATTTCCTTTTTAGGAAAGGTTGTTACCAAATAACAGTTTTGAAAGGGGGTGTGTTTGTCTGACTACCGCCCGAGCCCCAACACGATCTGCCGGCAGTATTTCTATCTAATGTAAATCATAAAAATACATACATACTAACTATTCTTTTTAATTTTCATTCCAATCTCAATAGCGAAGAAGTTAAGGCATCCGACTACCAATCCAGAGATTCGAGGTTCTATTTTACGCAGTAGTATGGTCTTTGATAATGTTCTTTCTTTCTTGTCTTCCACCTTAACAGAAATTCCCTGCCACAGTAAGCTAGTCTTTTATATAAAAAAAGAATTATATGTTAATCGAAAGTGTGTGTGTTTCATAAGTATATTATTCCAAAAGAATAATGTCAGAACCTTCCAAATCGCTTGTTCTTACGAAAAGTTTACAGATTGTTGCTATTGATTTAAAACTTTTGAATTCTCGTACAAAAGAAGAAAACGACAAAAAATACCTTAAGAAATTTAACATGTACAAAATATTTCATTCTAAGAACGAGTTGAGCTTATCTACAAAAAGAGTTTTAAATTGGACTAATTTAAAAGTGGAAGAAAGTTTATTTGATAGCTATGGTTTGATAAAGACAGTTACACGAAGAAGAAAAGGGTTTGCCGATATAAACAGGTCGGTTCTGTTAAGGATTTGGATATTAAGCAATACCTTAATGAATTTTTCATCTACTTTACTTAATGAAATATTTATCCAAAAACTTTCTTTTCGTGAAAAGTAGAGTACCTAATACCAAGAAAATAAGACTTGAAAATTTCACACATCTCTCTATCTCTCTGTCCAACAATTGATAAGTCCCTTTATTTAAATAAATCCAAATCCACGCAGTACACACACAGCGACGAAGAGAATACCCAACTTAATCGTCCTCCATGTCGAAAATGGGCTGACACAAATTTTCAATTTCATTAAAATTGCCCTAATCATACGGAACAGATCTTACCAATTAAAGCAATGAAACCGAACACGTAAATATTTTATGCCTTTAAAAGCTGAACATTATTTGTGGTTTCAGGCGACGATACAGTGGGGCCGAACGGGCGGTGGTGGGGGTAGTCAACCCACAAAATAATGGTAGCCTGTAGCGATATTTTCTCTTATTAATTCTGGGTCTTTAGAGCCTTCAGTCCTGGGAAAGCGTTTTGTGGGTATAATGAATGGAAAGTAATCCCCATCTATGGATTGTTTACACGTAATTTATTTTGGGTCACCGTAACATTGCTACAACAAAATGAGAACTTCCGTGTTCCCTTTTCTATTTTGCAGCCATTTCAGTATAACTTAATCCGAGCAATTAAGATCCTTGCCAATGTCTTTCTATCGCTCAGTAGAATGGGGAGGTTTTGGCTTTATTAAATTTTCTTTTGGGGATGAACGAAGGCAAGATGTCAAAGTTAAACTTTAGATTGGCAAATTAATAATTTTGTATGGCTTCATATATAGTTGAAGAATTTTCAGGATATTCGTAAAGTAGAGGTAGATAAAGGCATGGCAGTTCCATCCAAGAACCGAGGACCATCTCTAGTATTTTAAGCTTCGAAACCTCTTCCAAACCCTATAATAAAAGGTTTCCAAATGCACGGTGTCTAATCCTAACCAGAGCTGAACAACTGCAAAGAAAATAGTCGGTTGTCGCCCCCACCTCCCAAACACTCAGCTACATTGGGTTTTGTACGGTATCTAGCATCCAATCTTTTACCGACGTAGCACCTCTGTGGGTCGGTTATTTTCTTAGTGTGTTTTTCTGTGGTTATCTTTTTTTTTGTTATAGAGTTAACCCTTCCAACACAGAAGCCGCTTCTCAGCTAGGCCAAGAAAAATTTACCAACTCAGTACTAGCAAACGCTGAGAGGAGGCTAAACTAAAGCATGCACACATATAACATCAGTAAAATAAATAAAAGAGTAACACACAAAGAAGCGTGCAACAACAGGCGGAGTGAGACACAGCAGTGGGATTCCTTAACGATTTAGAATTTAGGATTTATGCCGGGTTTTCACTAGTAGAATTAGTGGTAGAGTATACTGGTAGAGTACTAACTATTCTGGGAACTCACCTAATGAAAACTCGGTTATAGTAGAGTAGAGTGGGATAGCACCGTGGTAAAGTTACTCTACCGCTTAAAAGTAGGCCAGTTACTCTACCATTAATTCTACTAGTGAAAACCCGGCATTAGAGCTTTCCTAAAAAACTCAAGTTTTCTAACCTAAAGTGGGTTGGTATTAGAAATTAAGTTTAGTTAAGTTTAAAATTTATGACCCCCTTTATCTACAATTTAATTTAAATTATTTACATTTTTAAAATGTTTAACCCAAAATAAGGTATTTTTCTTTAGAATTTAAACAAACATTTATATTATGTACATGGGTCATTCCACGTCAAATCGACCACTATTGAACCTGACCCTTTTTGATTTGGCTGAAACTTTGTAATTTCGTTCTACCCTATCAAAACCATTTTTCAAAATTTTTTCAAATAACCTTAACTTTTTCAAAAATTGACCTATCGAGACGTTTTTTTTTCAAAAATTTTGTTTTTTAATTACCTTTAAAAAAATATAAAAAAAAGTCGGCCCACTGTGGAATTGACGGGACTATTTTCAGAAAAAATCAAAGTTTTTTTTGAAAAAAAAAATAAAAATTAAAATGGCGGACTTTGAAAAAGTAACGGTTTTTTACAAAAAATTTAAAATTTTCATATAATTTGACGTTTGGTATTATTTTCTAGAAAGGTAGTTAAAAAACAAAATTTTTGAAAAAAACGTCTCGATAGGTAAATTTTTGAAAAAGTTATGGTTATTTGAAAAAAAATTTTAGGGTTAGGTAAAAAAATTTGAAAAAATTATGAAAAATGGTTTTGATAGGGTAGAACGAAATTACAAAGTTTCAGCCAAATCAAAAAGGGTCAGGTTCAATAGTGGTCGATTTGACGTGAAATGACCCTCATGTATATGTATTTTCACTTTCTCAATAATAATTCTAAATACTTATTAAGGGTATTCACGATTCGTAGGAAATGTTTCCCAGGATTATTTTTCCAAGAGCTGTTTTCTTCATATCGTGAACGCCCTTGACAAATTAGAGTTCTTCATTCTTCTCATCAGCTGATTGTCAAGAACTGTCAAGCTAGTCTACTTTTTATTTGGTTTCGATCTATTTTTCGTTTTTTCTTTTTTTACATTTTCGGTAGTGATTTTTCTAAAACAATTAAACACTTTAAACAAAATCGCCAGTACTTGAAACAAAATCGCCACATGCCAATTGATTTCTCGTTGCCATAGGAAAACTTTACACTGGCTCGGGGGTCTAGAAAATTTTTGCAGTGTTGGAAAGTTTCATTCTGTACAATTGTTGTTGTATCGTTGGAAAGTTTTCCTACGTTGCACCCAAACCTACGAAGCTAGACCTGTTTCCACCGAATCGTGAATACCCTTATTATTTGTTTCTAATAAGTGTAGTTTTTTGGTTTTATAATATTTATTAAATTCACAAATAGCCCAGTCGTCAGAGCCAAAATTAGACCGAAAGCTCGCACAAAATGTGATCTCGCTGAAAATTGGAACTTAGGTACTTTTTTGGGTGTAGAAAACGATAAAAAAATATTTGCTGCGCTAAAGTGTATGCTAAGTTCACAATTTCGAAAACCAATTCGAAAATTTGGTTTTTGCTTTATATATCGAAAAATAAAAAAAAAATCGAAAAACTATTAGCGCCACGTGATGTCACTCTCTCACTGATGTTTATACAATTGAAGATATATATAAATAGAGGTGTACGAAAAAAAATCCTTGTACTTTTATCATTAGACATTTACTTTTGATGTAAAAATAATTAAAAGATAAACATTGTCTCTGTTTAATGAAATTTATATTTTAAAATACTCAGTTTTTCTTACAGCATTCATTGGACGCCATTTTTATTTTCAAAAACAGCCGGCACACAAAATATGATGAAGAAGAAAGATGCGCCCGAGCCGCCGTCAGTCTTTCACTTCTCTTGTCTGGCACCAGCTGTTTTTGAAACTAAAAATGGTGTCGAATGAATGCTGTAAGAAAAAATGAATATATTTTAAAACATAAATTTCATTAAACAGAGACAATGTTTATCATTTTAATTATTTTTACATCAAAAGTAAATGTCTAATGATGATAAATGTACAAGGATTTTTTTTGCGTACACCTCTATTAATATATAGCTTCAATTTTAGAAGCATCAGTGAGAATTTTACAAATTATAACTTCCGGTCAAGTTTTCTATGAGAAAAAAAAACAAAAAAATATAATCTAATGGCTTTCTTAGAAAGCTTAGAGTGTCCTCTTTAAAATGCTTTTTTCGTTTTTATTTTTGCGTACATTTTTGGCAAGGATACTTTAGTTTTTCCCCGAACGCCTCGCTAGAATATTTTAATTCAGCTTTTTGGCGCGCTTAGATTTTACGAATTTTCTTCTTATTTTTATTAATTTTTTACAATAATAAAACATTTTTTTTTTAAAATAAGTTGTAATATAAATTTTAGTGAAATTTTCCGATCTTTCACGTGGCGCTATTAGTTTTTCGAATTTTTTTTATTTTTCGATATATAAAGCAAAAACCAAATTTTCGAATTGGTATTCGAAATTGTGAACTTAGCATACACTTTAGCGCAGCAAAGATTTTTTTATCGTTTTCTACACCCAAAAAAGTACCTAAGTTCCAACTTTCAGCGAGATCACATTTTGTGCGAGGTCAAAGTCTCTGACAACTGGGCTAAAATGTGCTTACATATATTATTTAAATTTTTTAACGTTGTTAATATTTCTTCTTGGTTTCTTTTTGCTGAAGACAAATATTCCTTCGACAGGGTTTTTCCTTTGCTTGTAAATTTTTTAAACTTACATTTCTGCAAACTCCCAACGCCAACCTTGCTCACAAGACATCTTATATGTGAATGAAGTCGCACTCTAAGTTAGACAAGAAAAGTGACAGAATTCCAAATTAGTCTAAATTTATAGACCTCTTGTACAAAAGTGTGTGCCATCTAATACAACAATTAATAACCGGAATTTGCGGTATGTGGCGCTGCGTTCGCCTTTTTTGCCAACTTAGAATGCTTAATGCACTCTTTAGGCTTACAGAATACCCTCTCTCACCTACTGTATTCGTTCTCCTCCTTTCCGTCCAGCATACATTTGGAGTTAACAACTTTATCATCGTTCATTTTCTTCCTCAAGTGATCGTAATGATCGAGAAAAATCTTCCAACTTATAACTTTCAAACGTATGATATATGAAATTTCATACTATGAATTTTGAAAGAAGTTTTTCAGACTTTTACTGAGTAAGAAATTGTGGACATGGGTACCAATTAATGAATATTTTTGTGATAAACGAAGCGGTAGAAATTTTCTATACAATTTTTATTAAACATTATTGAATATTATTTCACAAAGCTACACTGTAAAAAAAATATGTAAATTCACAGTGCAAATGTACAGTAAAATTACAAATCGCGATATGAAATACTAATTTACTACACACTTATTGTAATTTTACTATAAATTTTGTAACTTCACATAATGAAATTGGAAATCTCCAATACTGCATAACGTAAATGTTGATTACATGAATGTGACGTATATTTTACACAATTTTGTGTATTTTTCTTAATCGTTTATGTAGGAAAATTACAATATTTCTTATATATTTATCAATGTTATGTACTGAAAAAATCCTAATACTTTGTACTGTAATTTTACTAAAGAGGCGTAATTTTAGAACATAAATTTTCAGTAAAATTACAAATCGGTTATTGGAATGTAAGGTTTAACTTTTTTCTCTCGTGGATATAATTCACAGGTAACAATGGAATACTAAGCATGTAAACCCAATTGCTTTTAAGTTAAGGCCAGACCTTTGACTTTGTCAGGGTCTGGGCAGTTCTTGCAACAGCCAAGAAATTTTGATAGGCATTGCCTCACGTACATGCTTAACAAGGCTAATTTTTTATGCATAGGGAGTGGGCATTAACTAAGAATAAAATTTGGCGCTTGGAAATATTTCAGGCAGAGCCAAGCACAGTGGCACAGGGCGGTAATCTTCAGCTTTGGGTTTTTCGTCTCTCTCTGGTAAAAAATTGCAACAAGAGTTTTGGAAATTTACAAAACTATGAAGAGAAAGCTCCAATACTGATTGTATTTTTACATCCCACAAATAATTTATATTTACTACACAGTTGGTAAAGATACGTAAAGTAGATTAGGAATATTCCTAATAATATATATGGCAAATTTACAAAACTGCTTGTGAATAAAACTTCCAGTATTTTTTTTGTAAAATTACCACAGAAATTTTTTACTAGCTTAAAGTTATCGTTATTAAATCGTGCTTGATACGTATCTGTATAACAATCGAAGTACATTAAATTATTGGTAAATATCTATAGATGAACAAAGCTGTCAAAAACTCTGTCTGCAATCATCTCTAAAAATAAATTTCCAATAAAACTTCTCTGAGTTTGTCTACTTAAAAAAAATAGTCACGTTCTCGAAATTCTTCCAATGGATGATGAAAATTTTTGCAGAAGTATTCAAATGACCAGGCTGACAATCGTTTTTTTTTGTCACTCTCTATACTCTTCCTATAGATAAAAAGGGATTCTGCTGCCTTTAATCAAGGCTTTATTCCATCATGATAAAATTCAATTAAAATTTCTATTGCTGACGAGCATGAGAAAGAACTAAACTGCTCTGTGCTCTGTCAATTAGCTTATTTAATGCAATTTGCAAGTTAGCCGGGTATCCAAAAAGTTATCAGACAGCCAACCAGCACAGGGTGTGTTGGTCGGAAACAAACCCTGGGTATACCATCGTATCGTCGCCTTCTGCATTTCATAAACTACGAATTCAATTCTCACGGACAAGCAATTTATTTCGCAATTTAATTAAATTTTTCGGTTACCGCGAAATCGAAACGTAAATCAGTTTCCGGGAATTTTCGAAAAATAAAGGAAATAAAAAGAAGAAATAATTAAAAACGTTTCGGTGTTAATTTATGCGATATTTGCGAGTTAACTTAAATTTCACGTTATATTTTATTGAAATGTGTTTGAAATATGGTTAATTATTTAAGGATGTAACTAATAAAATTGTATTAAAAAAAATGGAACCTTATACAAAGGCTCAAGTGAAATTCCTTTTAAATTTACGAAATGAGCTGAGCATTTCTTTATTTCTTTTGGGTATGTTATAAACTGGGTATAGTACTAAACCTTGGTTGTCGCCTTATGGAGAGTAAAGGCCCCCATACACCGCAGTGCCGCGGCCAGACAATTGGAAGCCCTTTGCAAAAATTCAGCGAGAGGCCCAGAGAGGACGACAAAAAAATTGCAAAAATGTTTTTCGCTCGCGGGATTTCCTTCATAGAAGCCCGTTCCCGCGGCAGAATTATGGAAAATGGGCCTTATTCAAGTAAAATTGCAAGTAATGACTTCAAATGATTTTTATTGCCCCAAAGTTGCAGTTGCACACCCTGCACATATGCCTGCCGCGGCACTGATACACGGTCAAATTGGATGTACATCGAAGTGCGGATGTAGAACCAAAACTATCGATTGTGAGCCGGTCGGCCGATCAAAACTCGTTGCGAGCATGGGTTTGATGAAAATCTGAATGTACATCCAAATTGACCGTGTATGGGGGCCTTAATGTGCAACCCAATGGCGGATTCTCGGATATGACGCTTCCCACTTCGCACTTCCAATGTCCAACTACGACCTTCTAGTGGTGACGCTCTTAACTGCCTGTTCCCAATGAGGCCATCAACGATAATTTTCCCTCAACGCACGGTGAGAGCATTCCCAGTGATACCGACACCGCCACACAGTAGGGCCAAATCCAAAAAAGCTGGCCAAAAGTCGAAAAAAAATGTTTTAGCTTGACTTTTTTCTATATTGGGTTGGCAACAGTAATACTCTAAGTGTCAGAAAATACATACAGAAGAATCGTAAACCTATTATCTGCTCTGAAATTTCAGTTGCAATACACCTCTGCTTAAGGTGCATTTCTTTGTTCAGTTAGTTGAAAAAAAGGTATATTGCAAAAAAAGGCGTGGAAGTCTGAAAACATCACCGATTGAGATCAGACAAAATGGAATCAACTCCTGGAGGTGAGTGCAATGCAACCATGGTTATCAAAGATAAATTTCATGAATGAACTATTGTTAAAAAATCATGGATTGTTCCTGATTTTTAAAAATTAAATAACAAAAAAAGAGGGTTTATAATAAAAAAGTTATGGTGTTCTGTCGTGTTCGATGATTTAACGCATATCAGGTGTTAGGTAAACTTGTAAGCTATAAAATGAATAAAAAAATAGCTGCCCATAGCTGCCCCTAGCCTTTTTTTACTAATTTTTTTAAATAAAATTGGTTTGATCGTTATAAGAGACCAGAACCCAATGAAATAAAAACAACGTATTTTGTCAATTCGTTTGCTTATATTGAACTGTGAAGGCACGTATACTTTAGCTAGCTCTATATACGCATACATTGAAGATCAATATATGTATGGATATGTGTGTATGTATTGACATATTTTATATTGAAAAAATTTATATTTCTAGAAAGTCGAATCCTAACGACTGACTTAAACTTTTTTTGTGAGAATTAAATTTGTTCGTATTTTATGTACATACATTATTTCGATGATTTTTATGCCGGATCCACACGTTTGTCAAGGCTTGCCAAGCATTCGCAAATTCAAACGTGTGGAGAAGGCGTTTGGCTTGGCTTGTGTAAGCTTGGTGACGCTTGTGGCCGATCCGGTCGAGTGTGGATGCTCCCCAAACCAAAGCAAACGTTTTCAATTTGCGAATGCTTGCAAAGGAAGTTTGTGGCAAGCGTTTGTGATGCGTCCACACGTTTGTTTTAAGCAAGCGTTTTTAATTTTCGAACGCTTGCCAAGCTTTGACAAACGTGTGGATCCGGCATTAGAGGTTTAACTTAGCTTATACTTTCTTCAACTGGTTCATTTAAATTTGTATTATTCCCATGATAGTTTTTTTTGTATCTGTGGCCATTTTCTTCATTTAGAAAGAAATGTAGATATTATCATTAAATCTTTACATCACATTTTTTAATTTACTTTTCAAATAATATTAATAACATTTTAGATACAAAACAATGACAACATTATAAGGAAAACATACTTTAGTCCTTTTTGAAGCCTTCCAAACTTCTCATTTAGCCATATTAACTCCGCAATTTTTAAAATTGAAATTCTGATAACCAATCGTAATCAACGGCCAAGATTTTAACTTTTTGGCGAGGTAATGTTCACCATGATGAGTCCGCCATTTTGAAAATTTCAATTCCGATATCGGATTCGTAATCAGCGACCCGGAATACCCCCCATTAATATGTTTGGGTATTATTTACTAAAGTTTTCGACTTCTTGGGGAGGTTATGTCCACCATATTGAGTCCGCCATTTTGAAAATGTCAATTCTGATAACGGATTCGTAATCAGCGACCCCGAAAACCCCCGAGTAAACAATTTGAGATCATTTAGAACACTTTTCGACTTTTGGCCAGCTTTTTTGGATTTGGCCCCACTGTGCGTATTATTTGTTATTATTTAAATAAAAATTAGAGTGTTGAATAAGTTATTAAAATGAGCTGTCGCCGTAAAATAACAATAATTAAACTTAAAAAGTTAAAATTAACAGCATTAAAATTAAATCTAATTCACCGCCAACGACAGAACAACAACAATTTACATGGAAACTATCGGTGACGGGCTCATTGGGAACAGAACAGGCAGTTAGTCAATAATAAACTCTGTTTTTGTTTTAAGACTCCTTGGTATGAACTTTTGCCTAAATTCTCTTACTTTCTCCGGGCTTGGAACTAGTGATGAGCAAAAAGGGTTTTGTTCTTGCAGTCTTGTCTTGGTCTTGGAAATTTAGCAAGACCAAGAACAAGAACAAGACTTAGTTATTCTCGCAAGAACAAGAGCAAGACTAACTGTGCAAGAACAAGACCAGACTTTAGCAAGAGTCTTGCAAAATTTTCACCTAAATTCATTCTTTTAAAAACAAAAAATATAAAATTGATTAGGATGTTCAAGTAATTATGATATAAATATATGTGTGTATTGTATATTTACTTTTTAGTATGATATTAGTATGATGTAAAGGCAATTTTGCCGAAATGATTTAGGTAGATGTTTCACACTGTCAAGTATTTTTTTAATCAATTGGGTGCTGTGTAACTTTCCTTCAATTACTGGTGTCTAGAAAATGAGTCCTTCTTCTGTTAAATCTTTCAGGATTTAAAAACAAAACCATACAAAAATAAAGATTCCTACGTTTCTTTTTTTAATAAAATAATTATAAAAAAAATTTTTAAAAACAGGCTTTTATTCGATAAACTAAGAAATCTATATACATATATAAAAATGAATGTGTGTATGTATGATCGCTATAGGCTCCTACACCGTGCAACCGATCTTAATGAAATTTTAACCATGTGCTATTTACATTCAAACTTAGAACATAGGCTATTTTATTACTTTCTAAAGCCACCCCTAGGTGGCGTTGTCATGGAGAGCTTCGTTGAAAATCATCGCAGAGCTTTGAATTTTTGCCAGAAGTTCCGTGGAGGTTTCCTATGATACACCTTGAAGCCCGATTTTCGAAATTCAAAATGGCCACCGAAATATGACCGAAATTCAAAATTGCCGCAGAAATATGGTTGAATTTGCTAATTTTATTCCGATTCCAATGAAAGTGGGTATCTAGGGGTTTTTAAGGTCGCAAATAAAGAATTTGTGGTCAAAACTTATAAATTCAAAATGGCCGACGAATTTGCTAATTGTGTTCCGATTCCAATGAAAATCTGTATCTGAGGTTTTTTAAGGTAGCAAATAACGACTTTATGATCAAAATTTAAATTCAAAATGGCCGCACCAATATGGCCGGCGAGTTTGCGAATTGTATTCCGATTCCAATTAAAATCGGTATATGGGAGTTTTTAAGGTAGTAAATAAAGAATTTATGATCAAAACTATTTAAATTAAAAAAGATATAGAAAATGGCCCTCGAATTTCGAGTGCTGAATGCTGCTATTTGCATAAATTTTAAATCTTTTAACGTTCATGGTTTTAACAGAATACACAGGCAATTTTGGTCATAGTTCAAATAAATGTATTTTGAATCTAATGACTCCAACTTTTATAGGAATAGTTGGTTTTTCGTTAATGGTTAAGAAGAGTTGAATTTTGAAGGTTTGGATTGATTTTAAATGTTTAAACGTTGGGTGCAGCGAGGCGCACCGGGTCCCAGCTATCCAAAATACAGAAAATAAGCGCTTCATTGAGACACTTCATCTGTGTATGAAAATTCATATCTCGAAAAATGCCATGTCAATGGATGGTTTTTATTGTCTCGATCAAAATGTCAGATCCCTAATAGTTTCACATTTTGTTATTTGGATTATTTGGAATCAAAAATACCAAAAGCCTTTTTCAAACTCTCCTGCTGTATATTAAAATTCATATCACCTGATTACTGCTATTGGCCTTTGGGAGCAGCATAGGCGCACCGGGTCCCAGCTATATTAAATAAAAAAAAGTTTTTAAATATGCGTCAATAAGGTGAACTAAAAAGCCCCAAGCTTTTACTTGTAGTTACTTACAGGTGGATTAAAAAAATTATTTTATATGTACTTTTAAGTTCACCTTATTGACGCATATTTAAAAACTTTTTTTATTTAATATTTCTTAGTTTATCGAAAAAAAGCTTGTTTATAAAAATTTTTTTTTATTTTTTTTATTTTGTTATGATTTTTAATTTTATGTTCTTTAAATTGTTTTCACTCGTTTCATTTTAAGATTTGTTTTTTACTTGAATTAAGTTAATTGTATTCTACTTATCATAACCCTTCATTTGATACCCATGGTGGGGGGTTGTAAACAAAAAGGTAAACCGCTATTTTGTGGTGTTCTCCATATTGGATTTAAAATGACGTCACATATCTTATTATATTCTACTCATCATACTCTTTCATTTGATACCCATGTCGGGAGGTTGTAAAGAAAAAAAGTAATGACCCATGTTATGGTGGGCGCGATATTGGATGTACCATTAAATTAAATATACTATATTGAATTGTCTTCAGAACGAAAGGTTGTGCCAAACTTGAGCATCACCCGATATCGGAAAGTGGTCGAAAAATCGATCGCAAGATTCCACCCCAGAAATATCCGCCATTTTATGGTGGCTGCCATATTAGATTTACCATAAAAGTGAATATATACTATATTGCAAAGTCTTCAGAACCAAAGGTTTGTGCCAAATTTGAGCATCGCCGGATATCGCGAAGTAGCCGAAAAATCGAACGCAAGATTTGTCCCACACACAGAACGAAGTTAATATAAAGCTTGTAAAAATACATACAATACATACTTAATGAGCGAAAATAGCCTTGGTCATGCAGTTTTGTCTTGGTCTTGGACAAGAACAAGACCAAGACTTAGCTATGTTTGCAAGAACAAGACTTAGCTATGCTCGCAAGACCAAGAACAAGACATACTGGGCAAGAACAAGACAAGACCAAGACTAAATTAGTCTTGTCTTGTTCTTGCGTTTGCTCATCACTACTTGGGACCTACAGGATATCCTAAGGTGAACTTACCTAGAAGTATGTCGTTTCTGATATTGAAATGGCATAGTCGGCTTACTAGTTGAATGTAAAAAAGGGTGGGCGCTAACGAAAAGTTCCAGAATTAATAAAATAAGAATATAGGTAAAGAGCTCCTCACGCTTTTTTACATTTATGTAAGTGACTGCAGCAATAAAAACTTTACATTCAAAATTAATTTTTAATTTTTGGTTCATTTTGAAATTAAAGCTTATTTTTTAGTTTTTTTAAACTATTTATTTTTTTTATATTACAAGCCAAAGGATGCATATTTTGATAAATAGAAAAATAATTGAAAGCTTTTAAATTTTGTATGATGAATCAAACCATATAAATTTTCATCATTTTATTCTATTAAAATGTTTCCTCCCCTATATTGTGAATAAAAAGCTCTATATAACCAAACATTTATTTATGTATATTCCCCCTTTTGGAGTTTTTATATGTGACTAGTACCCTAAAAACAATTCACAACAAAAACAAAACAAAAGTATCTAAGAAAACTTTTCAGACTTTCAAATGTTATATAAAAATTTGTAAAAGAAAAACTGCAAAAGTATAAGACGAAAACAATTTTTTTTATCACCTTTTTACATAAATATTTAACTTCTAAAGTTTTTATATAAATATCAATCTTTTAATAATAAATGATCAATATCTTTTGGGAGTTACACAAATAAAAACACGATATATTCAGTAGAAAGATGAATTATAAAAGAGTTAAACAATTTTCTAAATTCATGAGCATAGATGAATTAAATTATATTTAGGTACTCATACTCAAGTGACTAACCAACGAAGCGCACTCATGAGAATTGATTTGTTAAGAAATTTTTCGGTTTCATGTAACAATTTAAAGAGTTCATCTAGTTTGTTGGAAATGTAAAATATATTATTTTTCTCTTATTAGAATACCACATTTTTAACATGGAATAAATTTCATAAGTTTTTTTTCCTGGATAAAGTTTCAAAAGAAAACAGAAAACTGCCAGTCAAGAGATTGAATGCTATCCTAAAATCGTCCATTTTCCTACATTATAGCTTGTTCTGTTCTACAATGCAAAAAGAGAACTTTCCAAATACAATATTTTTTTATCAATTTTTTTTAACCATATCCTTAAAGTTTTATTGAACTTTGAATCCTGTATGAATGAATGTAATTTGTAACTAAAAAGACCGCTACTATACATAGTTACTATATCACAAGTAAAACTTCTTGAAGTCAAGCATATGTTTTAGAAGAAAAAAAAATTTATATTTCTACTCTCTTCCTGCTTGAGGATATACTTTCAAAAATAACTTAAATGTAATTTAACAGAACGCAAAAGTTTTAACGTATATGAAAAGTTTTTGATTTTCTACTTTAAAGAGTAAATTTCTTCGAAGAAATCCTTTCAGTATATGTATGAATTACGATGAAGGCTTCATAACAGAACAAAAAATAGAAAAGTTTCTTTGAAGAAATTTAGATTTTGCATAAGGGTTCTTTTAAAGACAAATTAATTGTCATAATTTTGTTTTATTTATACAGGAAAGAGTTAAAGTGAGTTATTAAACCTAATTGGACCACTTGAACGGATTCTTTTTCGGCCCTCTGCACATAGTCATTTCACAAGGGTTCAATGGGTTGCCCTCTGCCCCTTAGTTATTGCAATTAGATGTTTGAAGGGAGCTTGCTTGAAGTGGTCTAACTAATAGAGTGAAAACCATAAAAGTGTCCCATTCGCTCTAGTTGTTTGAAAGCGCAGCTTTTTCACTCAAACAACCAGAGCTAATGGAAAGCTCGTTGTCTTCTTTTATGGTTTTTCCTCTAACAGCCCAAGGGCGGCGGAGCACAATCATTACGGGTGGGGAGCACGTGAACAGTTAACGTTAAAATGTATAAAGTTAATGCGTCAATTTATTTACCAGCTACCTGTGGTTTTAAATTCTTTGGTTATAGGGTTATGCCCGTCTAGCATTTTGAGGTAAGGGGTACAGATAGGGCCCCCATAAGGCTAGACCCACTACCTCATGTGGACCCCGTGAGGATTACCCTGTTTTGAGAATTTCGGCGTGGATATGTGAGTAATAACTGCGCCGGTGCACAGTGGGGCAAATAGTTCATTTTTTGGACAATCGATAATTCCCAATCCTGGAATTAATGAAACTTAAAAAAATTTTTTTTAAACTATTCGTCATAAAATTGCCTTTAATTCTATCGAGCCCGAATTTTGAAATTTCAAAATTAAATATGGCACCACCCAATGACATGGCTGCTCAAAAAAGATAAGTTTTCTCCAGGTTCCTGTGAAAATGAAGCATTCAAAGCGGCAAGAAATAATCTCTCCATCTTTAGAGTTACACAGGAGCCTTCTATCCGCACTCTTTATGGCATGCTTTGTAATAGAATGCTCTCTTCTCTTTACAATTGAAAAATCAAACTTCAAACTTATAATTAAAATCAATAAATAAACACAAGTTCACTGTGATTTCTCTAAAATTAATGACATTACTCTCACTTATATCCTGAGCTTTGGCTTAAGTGCCCAAATTTAGTCGCTCAGTTCAAATCAATTTTGAAATAGTTCAACAGTTGAACCACTACTGTGAAATAGGCATGTCGATTTAAAATCGATTAATCGAAAAATCGATCTTTTCGACTGAAATAATCGTTTTTTTATATCGATCTCAAACACTGAATCGATTCAGTGAATCGATTCACAAACCCCTCGAATCGGACCCGATTCACATTGGGCTCTTCTACACGCTGAAAACGTTGTTTGTTGGGTAGGGTGAGAGAGGATTTTTCCAACCAACCTTTTGAATAGATTTTCAGCCAACTTTTTGACAGCTGTGTGGTGGTTGTTGTTTTTTCTGAAATTCCTTTTGCTAGGAGCATAAAAGAAAGGGAAATCCATGGCCGTAGCCACGGGGGCGCGAAAGGGCGCGTAGCGCCCTTTACGGAAAGGACTTTTAATTGCAATGAGAAAAAAATTATTTTGTAAAACCGTAAGAATTTCTGGAAACGTTAGCATTTATTGTAAATAATCATTTGATTTAAACTTAAATTTAAATTTTCTTCCGAATTAATACTGTTATGACACTTAAGCCCAAAACAGAATGAATGCAGAAACTTCGACTTTGACTTCACCGTTGCAGTAAAGTCGACTTTGCAGCACAGCGCTAACACATTCATTTCAGAACTTCAAAGTCGATAATTTGACAGCTAGAATTTACAATTACGATCACCATTTAATAACATAACAAAAATTATAAATTTTAAAAAAGGCAAAATTGAAATGTTGTGTTGGTAGCTCTGCAACTTGTGCAGCAACTTTTAAAATTTTCAAAGTCGAAGTCGGCGCAAAGTTTACTGCAACGCTTACTGCATTGATTCTGTTAACTGAACGTGAGTACTATAGAAAAAGTATGAAACTGTCAAAATGCAAAGTTGAAGTCGAAGTTTCTGCATTCATTCTGTTTTGGGCTTTACTTTTTTTTAGCGTCGAATTTTAAGTGCGAAAAGACAGGGACAGCTTGATGTGAGCGAGTAGGTGGCTTTGCATTTTCGTGCAGTTTCAAACAATAAAAATACTTTTTCGTATCCAATAGCAACATAATATTATCATATACGCATACATTTGCAAGTTTGTTTTCGACTTCACTGTATGTACACAATAATAAATCAAGAACTTTCAATACTATTAACAATGAAGTCTGAACTGTCAAAAATTAAGATGAAGATCCCGAAAAAGTATGAAAAGTTCATACTTTTTCTGGCACTTTTCGAGTTAGCTGAACTTTTTCGCGTAGATTTGCTTCAATTTTAAGCATATAGCTAATTCTACGCACTCATGCCAAATCTCCGTAAAGATTTTTTGTCTCTTTCTAAACTTGCTAAAAAGCGTAAGTGTTGTCTGAAAAAAAGTAAGTGTCATAACAGCATAAATAGAAGAAGACTACGTCAAGAGTTTATTTGTGGCTTAGCATTATTTTGTCAAATACAAATATCATCGTAGTAGCCGTTGTAGAAAAGGCTGTGTGCATGATTTGCAAGATGAACGTTATTACGTGACAGTGCATGAAAACAAGTGGTCGCGCGGATTGTTTACTTGAGTGAAGTCTTTCGAAATGTTCTTATCACATCAAGGCAAGTGTTGTCATTGCTCAAATGATTAATTTGATTTAATAAATATTCTCAAATTGACCTGAATTCTACTCATTATTTTCGTTCTCACTTTCAGAAAATGTTTAGTACAAAACCAGCCTCAAGGTAACAAAAACACTATATATTTGCATCTTTTATTTTTCCGAACTGTTGTTATTTCGGGCGCCAATAATTGTGCGATGAGCGCCCTTAGATATTCGGAGCTGGCTACGGCCTTGGGGAAATCACAGTAGGCAAAAGAGAATTTAGACAAAATACAACAACATTGTGGAGTACAGTTGGTTTTTATTAAAGATCGCTCGCGAGAAAGCCTGTCCGATTTTGTATTCACTTTCAATAGGGAATGGATGGTTGTAGCCGATTCTATAGTTGGTTGGCTGTCGGCCCCTGTAGAAGAGCCCAACCCAGTAGAAAAACGAAGAGGTAAGAAAAAGTGATATAACTACATCTTAAGGAAGTAGAAGGCCTTCCTTACTCGATTAGGTTTCTTCTTCTTTTTTACTCACGATGAGACAAGATGGAAGCGCTTTGTCTTCCCCTTCCTCAGAAATGGTGATATAACTAGATATTCGCAAGAAAAGAAAAAAGAAAATCATCTCCATACGCACTCAATTCTCAGGAAGCAGGGTTATAACTAGTGCACACAGAAGTGATTCGAGAGTGGATATTGAAAATCTAAAGAAGTAGTTATATCAGCCCTTCTTAAGGCAAGCACTTCCCATATTTTCTACTGGATATATAGCAATAAAAAGTATTTATACATATACACCCACGGACACAGTTTCATAAAAATCGCATTTATACATTTTTTATGTTTTTATGTAGGAATCAAATTAAAGAACACTCACCCTCTTCCTTAAATTTTTTTAAATATGTAATGGGGGGCCTGCCTATTGAATCACAGCTATAGCAATCATAATGAATTCCTAACAGGATTGCTACATAAAAATATAAAAAATGTATAAAAATTTACTTACGATTCGATTAATCGAGAATCGATTCTTTAATGCTCGATTTAATGGAGAATCGATTTTAGTGCGTTCGACTCGAATCGAATCGAAGATCGATTTGTTTTGGAATGAATCGACATGCCTACTGTGAAACAGTAAGATGAGTTGATCGAAAGTTCAAGGCTGAGCGAAAGCTTAAGTAAACACTGTGAAACCGCCCAGCGGGAAATGGAATCATACCAAGAAGCATGTCGGTAGCCTTTTTTGGAGGGCGAGAATTCCTTCCTTTTCGCATTCCGCTCCATATCTTTTTTGTGCAGCCATGTCATTAGAAGGAATGAGTCGAAAAGCACTAAAAGCTCATTCACCTTCCCCACGCATCCCTGGAAACGTGTTTGTGATACGTTCTCTTTTATTTCTTCCAAGGAAGTACAATTTTCTTACAGCTTCTAAATATATTGAGATCCTTGGAAGATATTGCTTTAATCCTTTTATAATAATCTTTTAGATACACATTTCTATACACAATTTAATGGTAAATTGTATTAACTGAATAAAAACTGTTCATTAATTACATATCCATATTTGACCCTTCCATCCTACTTTTGTGGAACTACGAATACGAACTCCTTCCTAAAAGCTTCTTGAGGAAGGCCTTCAAACTTTTCCCGCTGGGCGGGCATAAGTAAAATTTGTTCGTGAGATAAACCTGCAAAAAAATGTCCTGTCGAGCAATTCGTGAAATAAGGCCACAAACAAAATTTGGTTAACAAAATGCGTCACTGGGTAGCCAGCCGCGGCGGCTATTTGAGTGAAAATTTTTTATATAAACAATCGGAAGATGTACGCTTTTCAATAAAACAACATTCTTCGGAAAATATTGAACGGTGTAGTTTCAATAACAACTTCAAAAGAAACCAACAGATGGCCCACCTTTTATATGCATCAAAGAAGTCTTAATCTTCGTCGGCTTGTAATAAGATAGAATTCCCGCGTCCGGGATCTCATTCATAAAGCTGACACAAGCATACACAACAAATAGATGCATTCGTATGAGTTGCTCCGCAGCTTGTCACCCCAATTTCTCGAAAACCATTGGTTCGCCAAAATTTACGTAAAACCGATAATTTACGAGCTATTTGAGAAAAACTCATTTTCGTGACCTTTGACCTTGAAGAATTTTTTATGCCTTGGTGATATCGTTCTCGATTTTTAACATTTCTTTTAAAACACCAAAATAAACCGATTCCAAGAAAAAAAATGAAGGATATATTTTCATAGATCAGAAGCCATTTTTAAGTCTAAAAAGACTGGACTATGTATGAAATCCCAACGAATTTAAGTGAAATATCAAAATCCCATTAAAAACGAGGGAAACAAGTTTTTCGTGCCGCGGAAAATGCTTTTTAGAGTGAGTTTTTATTAAAAATAATAGTTATATTATCAAAATAAAAAAAGTGTAAAAGTGCACAGGAAGTGCCCATGTTATGTATCATAAGTTAGCAATTTAAATATATTTTATTAATAGGATTCGTTTGCGGGAATTATGATGGTCAAGGTGGACCGTCTTGTTCTCAGCTTATATCTAAACGTCTTCTGAGATATGTTGCAGTTAGCTTAGTAAATAGGAATACATTAAAAGAAGCTTTACTTCAAAAGGGAAATAGCAAGTCATTTCTTCAAAATTATAGTAGAAAATAAAACGATATATTTTATTATTTTTAAGGTAGATTTTGTTAAAGAAATTAAAGATCTTTACTAGAAAAGTTTCCATAAATACGCAAAAGAACTTTGCACAACCACGCTTGTAAATATAGAAGGCTTTGGTTTTCTCTCATCATGGCATTGTTTAAATGGTTTTAATGGTGTAGCAAAATGAATGATGAAGACACGGAAAAATTTATTAATATCGTGCGGTCATATTCCCCCTTTGTGGGATATGAAAAATAAAAATAATCGCTCCCGCAATATATAGAGAAATCTGTGGAGAAAAGTTGCGGTTAAAGTGGGAGGTGATGGTAAGTAAAAAGGAATATTAATTAGATTCATTAGGCCCTATGGCATCCAAAATATATTGGAATGTGTTGGGGCTCATACTATAATAATCGAAGAATTTAAATTGATTTCCTTCTAATTCGCTTTGTAGATGATGGAGCTCCCCCAGACACATCCTCTTTTCCAAAATGGGGTTAATCCAATACGTTCGTCTTTTTTTATTAATCCTACGTCTCTCATCAATGTAGAATTACCCAAAAAATACATATCCTCTTCTTCCAACACAATCAGGCCTATTCTGAACTCCGCTGGAATCGATTCCGCTAGAATTTTCTTACATCGGTAGCATGAATTCCGTTCCGCTCCGTGGAAACGGAGAGAAATTTCGAAATTACATTTCCGCTGGAATTTCGGTAACATGAAACTCCAGCGGAATGTCAAAATATTCCGCCATTTCTCCGCGAGTTAATTGTTGACGGAGGTTCACGGATGGGCGCGATTTTGTGTTAAATTTTGTTTTTTTTTTATTTTATTGTTTTAAAAAGTGATAAAATTTAAATGGCGAAAACAACAAGTAACCAACAATATGAAAAACTAGTAAGTTTACTAGTAGAAAGGCCAGATGTAGCCCAGGGATTTACTTCAAAAGGCAAAGAAAGTGTCAAGTCCTTTTGGGATAATTGTGCTAAAGAATTAAACGCTTTAGGACCGCCAATAAAGGATGGCCATACTTGGAGGAAGGTAAGTTTAATTGTTTGATTAATATTTATTATTTATTAAATATGAATAAAATGTTTTGGTTTTCTAAGGCTTGGACGGATTATAAAAGTTACATTAAAAAAAAAGTTGGTGCACAACAAGAAGGAAGTCAACTGCACGGGAGGCGGCCAAAATAAAATGCACCTTTTTTCACCTTTAGAAGAAGATGTTATACGCATAACAGGTAAAATTATAATACAAGTTTGAATTGGTTGTAATGTTCATAATTGGTTGCAGGAATGCAGCGTAATGTAGAAGGTGTAGAGGAGAGCTTGTCTTTTGGAAGACAAAGCGAAGAAGTAGTCGAACCCCAGAGCAAGATTCCACGATTTAGGGAATCGTCTGAATCCAGTGACGAGCCTATTGCCAACGCTTCCACACCAGAGGATGTATCGTTTGTCGCTTCCGTTCCTGAGGCAAAGAGAGCTAAAACAACGGAAAGTAATAAAAACCCAATGATAAATTTAATTGCAGCTCAAATTGACGTACAAAAAACATTCTTACCAAAAATATTTGAAGCAATGGAACATTTCGGAAGGACACAAGAGAATTTGAATAAAACTACTGACCTGAATGACAACGTCAGAGAAATTTCCAGAGGTAACGTAGTGTACATTTTTTTGATGTCAGCTAATAAAAAAAATTATTTTACAGGTATTGATCGTTTATCTAATTTGGGAATGACTCAGCTCGCAGAAAATAAACGCCACAACTTAGAAATGGAGAGACTATGGCAGCAGCTTAAAGAATGGAAGAAGATGTTATTGTCCTGTGTTTTATTTTTTTGAATTTCAATATTTAGTTTATTTAAGAAGTTTGAATTTTTATTTAATTTTTTGTTTTATGTATATTTTTTCGAATTTCAATGTTTACTCTGAAATGTTTGAATTTTTATTTAATTTTTTATTTTATATGAAAAAATGGCTGTTATTTTCAATATTAACTTTATTAAAAATATGATTTAAATTTTTATTTACATCTATATTATGTTATTTTTAATTTATAGAAGAGACTGCATTATGCTGTTACGTATACATATTTGAAGCGTCTCTGCAGAGCCTTGAATTTTCTGCAGTCGTCTCAATTTCTGCATCAATAACCATTTCTGTTTCTTTTTCTAGATCTCCAGTTCAGCTGGGTGTTGTTCGTCCACATTCACGTTGAAGTGTATGCAAATATTATGAAGTGCACAACACACATTTAAAATTTGAATTGATTTTTTGGGGGACAAATGTAGTTGCCTAGCGCCCAGAAGACAGCGGAATCTATTTTTATCTTGTCCGATGGTACGTTCCACTACATTCCGAGCCTTTGCATGCTTCTTATTGAAGATGCTTTGAGGGCTATCTTCTATAGGAGATCGAAATGGAGTCATTAGCCGTGGCTCAATTGGATATCCAGCATCGCCTAAATTTTAGAAATACATCGTTATTATAATATTAAATTAATTGATAGTGAATATACCTAAAAGCAAGCTATTTCTTTCTCCTTGTCGATCAAGCTGTTCGAAATATTTCCGCGCTTCGGAGAGGTTCCAAATGTGGGAATCATGGTTACATCCTGGATAACGTCCGTCAACGCCACGTATCTTCATGTCTTCATCACAAATCTAGAATTAAATTTGTTTAAATTCATCCAAAAAAAACATTTATATATCCATACAATCATGGCATTTAGACTGAAAAACCCTTTTCTATTATAGAAAAAGTTTTTGTCTTTCGCAGGAGGCAAAATTTTTATGTGTGTTCCATCTAAACACATTATCACCCCTGGAAAGCCACTCATTTCGTAAAAGGTTCTTTTCGCCTTCTCCTTTTCAACTTCCGTCATTGAAAGTTTTATCCAAATTGGACATAATTTTTTCTCCAAAATATTAAGCACCTGGGCTATACATTTGGAGACCGTAGATTGTGCCATGACTACAATAAATTTGATAAGTACATTTTTGAAAATATTTTATAAGAAATTTACCTATTCCATAGTCTTGTCCACCTCCATGCTGATAGCTTCCCTCAGCGACAAACCGCAAAAATGTGTATAGTTGTTCTTTTGGGGTAAGTCCAAACGACTTTCCTATAGGAGAAATCTCTGCCTCTAATATTCTTAAAACATAAGAGAATGCTTTTTTATTGAGGCGAGTTTTTTTTGAAGCTGTAAAGAAAATGTCTCTTAATAATAATTTACGACAAAATACTAAAAAAACTTACGCGATGTTAGATAAATTAATTGGATTTTGCCTATTTCTTAACATCCTTCTTTCGTCACGCAAATTTCTCGATAATTCTTGTTGATATTCTCTTTCTGCATCAACAATAAACGCCGCAATGCTATCCATTTTTAATTCTTTCATTCACAAGTACAAAACTAAAATCCCAATTCAATTTTTCACAAAAAACAACACGTAAATCTTTCACAATAAAATTTGTAAATACTTCACATACAAATTTCTGACATTTAACAGCTGTTTTTGGGTTTTCGAAATTATTTCACATCGGGCACCTCATTTTACTAATTCCGGCGGAGTTCATGCTACCCTTAAAAATTCCGCTGGAGTCTTCTGTCCGCCGGAATCGTAATTCCAGCGGAGTTCAGAATAGGCCTGAATATTATTACTTCAAAGTTCACTTCAAACTGAACAGCACGAAAAGCTTGCAGTGGACGACCCCTGTCGCGTGTAGCCGGGTATCTCAGAGCCGCTTGTAGCTGTATGTAGCCGCGCATGTAGCCGAAGCGCGTAGCCGCTCAAATACGCTTCCAGTGGACGACCAGCCTTACATTTGATTAGATTCTAGATATTCCATATAAGCTTGTTATTGATTATTGTCTCCATGATTTTGAAGTACATAGTAATATTGCATGACCGAGTTTCCAAGAATCAGAATAATCTCTGAGATTTGATATCTCTATGTTAATATTTTAAATCCTATCACGTTTGTTTGTTAACCCTTCCTAAGACTATCAAGTGTTAATATCAGACATTCTTATTAATCACAAATAACTTCAATTTAATTTTATATGAATTTCTAATACATGACTTTTCCATTTCTATAGAAATAACAAAAAAAAATAAAACTAAGAAAAGAAAAGTTCAAACCATGCAATAGTGCTACTAGCAAACACCAGAAATTCCTCGAGCTAGAATTATAATGAAATAACACAAGGAAGATCCAAAGAGCACGTATCATACCCGATAATTTAGCTTCCTTCCTGGCTGAAACTATAGCAACAATAGGTTCACACCTTCATTGCATGCATGCAAGTCACGTTTTGTCAACTAAACTAAGGATTCTGAACATTTCACCCCCATCTGGTGTGAAACATCTGAAAGGATTTCCTGCAAAATTTAAACGTGCTACGTTAGTCCTGAATAGGGGATATGTGGGAGTGGTTCTGTGTTTTTTTTTTATTTGAGATGAGTGTGGAATGTAAGATATAAATTTTTTTTCACACATCGGGGAAAGTATTGTAGTTATTTTCTTGGAATGTTTTATTACGAATAAGATTAATACAAGAAACTATAGTAGGAATAGGTTGAAATCTACTTAGCTATATTCATGAGTTATTTATAATACACTTTCGGAATAATATGTGTACAAAATTAATATGAAAAGCACGACCCAAATCTCCTTGTTTTTATCTAGATTTATCGCACCGCCCTCGTAAACTTTCAACTAACCTTCTCCCAATCGATTTCAACTAAATTTCAAAATACTAAAATCAAAATCAGCTACGACACAAAAGAAAAAGAGTTGAATGCGCCACATTAACATGATATACTACAGCTGATAGAATTGTAAATCGCATGTAGATAAAGAAAACACACAAGAGGATTTTCAAATCAGAGAAACAGAAAAAAAAATCAGATACCCAAAGCGACTCCTTACATCTATCTACTTACGAAATGAGGGTTTGAAAAGTTTCTTTATTTTTTTCTTCCTTAACGAAAGATAAGCTTGATCTTGATTTAAGCTACTGAATAAAACATGTGGGTGTCCCACATTTATGTCCTTAAGCTACTTGATATTGAAGACGCCTTCAGTTCTGTGAACTTATTAAAATAACTAATCTTGTTGTTACGGTTAAAAAGATACCAAATGATAGACTATAGATGATTTTTTTTTCAAAGATATTCATACAATATTTAAATATATTCTAAAATTGAGTAGATTCCTAAAGAAGAAGTCCTGATCCTAGGCAAAAAATAAAAATTGTTTCCAGTGGCACTTCTTTTGCGGCCTCCGCTTGTGGCTAATTTGTGAAATATAATTCGGAGACTGGGTGGGACTGCTAAGTCCTTGTAATTTTCACGGATTATCCTTCACACTATCTGTCGACGGGTGCCTGACTGCCCATAAATTTATTAGCAGGATTTAGAAAGGATTTTCCTTTTCGAAATCTCAAGCCAATTAATCTCCTGACCGCAGATTGATAAATCTGCCGATAAAATCTTAACACTAAAGAAAAATAAATACAAAAAAGTTTATTGTTGTTTTGTTGCTACAAGAAAATGTTGGATTATTTTTAATTAATTTTTATTTCAGTTTTTAGGAGGAGTATTGACATTTAAAATAGAGAGACTTTAAAGATGTTAATGATTGGTATTGGGATTTTTTTTTACAAATATAGCACATTCAGGGGCGGCGCACAGCGGGCAAATAGCTCATTTTTTGGACAAGCGACAATTCCCAAGCCTGGAATTAATGAAACTTAAAATTTTTTTTTTAAACTATTCGTGATAAAAATGCCTTTAATTCTATCGAGCCAGAATTTTGAAATTTTAAAATTAAAGATGGCTAATCCAATATGGCGGACATAAATTTGGTAAGAAAATTAAATTTTTTTCGTAAGATTCTTTAAAATTATTGAAATTAATTATTATTAATTAATTTTTGGTTTCCAAAAAAATCCCCAAAGTAACAATTTTTTAAAATATTAAAGAATCTTCTGACAAAAATTTAATTTTCTTACAAAATTTATGTCCGCCATATTGGATTAGCCATCTTTAATTTTCAAATTTCAAAATTCTGGCTCGATAGAATTAAAGGCAATTTTATCACGAATAGTTTAAAAAAAAAATTTTAAATTTCATTAATTCCAGGCTTGGGAATTGTCGCTTGTCCAAAAAATGAGCTATTTGCCCCACTGTGCGGCGCTTTCATAGGTGCAAATGGTGCACTTACAGGGGCGCAATTTCAGAAATTAAAAACAAAGTTTAAGACTTTTAAAAAAAAATTGTTAAGGTATTCCCGTGACTTTATTTTTATATGTTAAAAAAAACTAGCTCGTGTCCCCAGTGCACGTGAGAGATGTGAAACATCTTTGGCGATCTTTATCTTTCTTTAAATTGAATAATTAGTAAGAATAAAGGCCATTTTACATCCCAAAATGTTGCTTATTAACAGCATTTATCAAAGCCTTTTTTCGCACTCTGCATGTACGACTACACTCTGCTGGTGTTTTGGCTGTTTTTTTTACCGCTAGTATATTTTTTCGTGTTCTGGGCATTACCGATTCTGCCAGAGTATGATATCTCCAAAATTTTTACTTTTTATGTAACGGACAAAAACGAAAAAATCTCGAGAAGGGGCAAAAGAAGAGATATTTATATAATAATAATTCAACTTACATTAATAAATTAATAATGGCTTCTTTAAACTAATGTAATTCAGAAAATCTAACTAATCAGTTTTGATAAAAACTTTTTAAATTCTTTTATTTAACTTACACTGTTTGTCGTCAAATCTTGCAACGCAAAATTTTTATACTTAGACTTTACCAAACTCAATGAAATTTGGCGAACATGTATAACTTCGGTGACAATACAAGTCAGTGGTGTTTTTATAAGATCAAGATGGCGGTTCCAAGATGGCGGCCGAATTTTGCAATTGTGTTCCAAACTCAATGAAATTTGGCGAACATGTATAACTTCGGTGACAATACAAGTTAGTGGTGTTTTTATAAAATCAAGATGGCGGTTCCAAGATGGCGGCCGAATTTTGCAATTGTGTTCCAAACTAAATGAAATTTGGCGAACATGTATAACTTCGGTGACAATGCAAGTTAGTGGTGTTTTTATAAGATCAAGATGGCGGTTCCAAGATGGCGGCCGAATTTTGCAATTGTGTTCCCCGACCCCTCGACACAGGTATCCGTATCAAATGAAAGGGCATGACAGGTACAATACAATTAGCTGTGTGGCGTCATTTCAAATTCAATATGGCGGATGCCCCAAGATGGCCGACAAAATTTTCTTATCTAAGATCTTCATATGGGTACCAAATGAAAGGGTTGCTGAGAAGAAAAACTAAAATAAAATGACGTCACTCTAAATTCAATATGGCGGACCCATATATCACTAAACCATGACATGGGTACTGCCCTCAGGGTTCAACGATCAACAGCACAGGCACTAAAATGTCTATTCTAATGTCATACTACTAAAGCCTTAGCATTCTCAATGATCTTATACTTAGGTAATTTTGTTCATACTACATATAAAAGCATTTTCAATCTAATGACTCGAACTTTTATAGGAATAATTGGAGAGTTGACTTAACGTTCGTGTTGTTCGATTTGTAGTAATTTTAAATGTTTTAACATTTTGCAAAAATAATCAACAAGGCGGCCGAATTTTGCAATTGTGTTCCACTGAAGCCCACGATATGGGTATCAAATGAGAGAGTATGACAGGTAGATTATAGTAAGCTGTGTGACGTCATTTTAAATCTAATAAGGCGACCACCACAAAATGGCGGAAGACATACAGACTAAAAAGTAGAAAATAAAAAAAAAATAGTTTAAAAAAACTAAAAAATAATCTTTTATTTTAAAATGAACCAAAAAGTAAATAAATAGTTAAATGAACCAAAAAGTAAAAAATAAAAAATAAATAGTTTAAAACAAATAATTTTAAAATGAACCATAAAATAAAAAAGAATTTTGAATGTAAAGTTTTTATTGCTGCAGCCACTTACTTCGGCCCACGCTTTTTACATTTAAGTAAGTGGCTGCAGCAATAAAAACTTTACATTCAAAATTCTTTTTTATTTTATGGTTCATTTTAAAATTATTTGTTTTAAACTATTTATTTTTTATTTTTTACTTTTTGGTTCATTTTAATTTAAACTATTTATTTACTTTTTGGTTCATTTTAAAATAAAAGATTATTTTTTAGTTTTTTTAAACTATTTTTTTTTTTAAACTTAGATCAAAAATTATTAATATACTTTCTTTTCTTTTTAATTATTTGCACAGCACTTTTTATTTAATTTGATAATTTAAATTGAAAAATATCTCACTGTAAACTGCACACTACACACCTAACATATGGTTTCTGTAAACTAATGCAACTATCTCCAAAACTTATTTTTTGAACTTCGATCAATAGGAATAGATTATTTTCTTTTTAATTATAACTGCACAGCACTTTTCATTTAGTTTAACAAAATTGAAAAATACCCAGTTGGGAACAGAATGCATCCAGAATGGATTCAGAATTCATTCCAGTATATTGGAAGTGATTCCACTTTAGATTCAAAGACATCTAGAGAACCGATTCTTTTTGCATTGGGATGTCATACGACGGAACCAATTCATTCCTTTCTGCATTCCCTAGAATCGCTTCGGAATTGATTCCGTAGAATTGATTGGAAATTTTTTTTACGCTTAGCAACGAACTGGGAATACATTCGATTCCCTTCTGCATTCTCCAGAACCAGAAAAGGAATCAATTGGTTCTTTCGGAATACATTCTGAATCAATTCTTCTGGAATGGGTTCTTCTTTTCCCAACTGGGTATCTCACTGCACAACACATAACAAAGTTAGCACACACTGTCAATACGTGGTAACGATTGTTTACTGTTGACAACCAGTGCTGCGGACCTACAGATTTTTCCCTATTTTACCATAAAATTTGCCACATCTAATTGAAGAAATTTCATTGTACATATTTGAAATAATTGCTCTAATGACTTTTTATTATTCACGATATTCAAGCCTATTCTGAACTTCGCTGGAATTTTCTTACATCGCTAGCATACAATGTAAGAAAATTCCAGCGAAATTAATTCCAGCGAAGTTTTTGTATTAGTTGCGTATTATTATTATACTACAAAATACAGACATGTGATAATACAACAAAAAGATTTCAGTTCAAAACTGTCTTTTCAAAATTTTAATTTATTCATACAAATATATTACTTAGTCCAAGGGTGGGCAACCTTTTTATAACGTGGGCCAGAATAAATTTTATGCTTTTTCCGCGGACCGTTCGTTGTAGCCAATTGACACCTTTTTGTGACCTGTAATATTTAAATAGTTGAGCCGGACTTACACGAGGCAGTACATTTGTCCCTTACAATATGGTAAATTGTACTGAGGCCTCAATTTTTTTTGAAATGCCCCGATTTAAAAATAATGCCATACTGGTGTATCGAAATAAATGAGGCGAGGTGTGATTGTAAATACGTAGTAGAGAGACAACGGTTTCTTCTTTCTAATACCCCGGCTTCACTGGCCGAACTGCGCAAGTTCGAACAAATTAGTGTACTGTACTTCAATTTTTGCCTGAGTTCCCATACATTTTCACATTTTGAAGTCAGGAAAAATAAAGCCTGAGTTCGCCCAACAGAACATGAAATCGAGCTTGAAAGTAAAAACTCGCTCAAAAAAGAGTAATCAACAGGAATAGTGGAATACCATTCCAGTGAGCTTTTGCATTTCTGACTTCTGGCGAAAAAGCAACAACAATTTCAAGCACTGAACTCAACTTTAGCCGGTGAAGCCACTTATGTGGATTGAATTGAATATTATTGAACTCAGGCCGGTGAAGCCGGGGCATTACTTCTTTTGCCTCAGTAAAATATCCAATTTGAGCTGTGGCGAGGTGAGTTTGCAAATACGAATTGGAGAGACATTTCTTACTTCATTTGCGGCAGCAAAATTTCCAGCTTGAAATTAGGTGAGGTGAAATAGTAAAATATAAATATGCATCATTCTTTTACATATCGAACACCTTTCTGACCGACACATTTTTGATTTGGCTGACATTTTTTTTACGAGAGAGAAAAAGGGGGATCGAAAATTTGAGAGTTTGCTGATATTGGGCTTGGAGACTCATTTTCAAAAATGTATAACTCTGGCTCTATTGTCATTTTGAAGCTAAAAGAATGAGATTTTTTAAAAAAAGTAGTTTCAATAAAAAATATGAACAAATTCATATTGTTATAAACAATTAAAATTTTTAAATCGATTTTTAACAATGACCACCTCGTAGCGAGTTTTTAGTATAACCATCGAATTCTACGTCAAATTTTCTATCAAAAACGCATTTTTAATTGATGGAGAAATTATTAATACTATTGGAAAAAAAAATAATTTATCTAGCGAAGAGCCGGAGTTATGAATTTTTAAAAATGAGTCTCCAAGCCAAATATTAGCAAATTCTAAAATTTTCGATCGCCTCTATTTTCCAAAATATTGAATAAAAATAAAACACCTCGAATACGTATCTCTTTTTGTTCGATGTAAAACACGTAACAAAAATTTCAGCCAAATAAAAAATGTGCCGGAAAATTTTTGTCGAAATCTGTCCGGTTTGTAAAAGAAGGACCCATATACATTGTGGAGGCATAGGTTCCTTACTTACTCTAGGCAGTTTAAAGCATATTAGAATTAAACTCGTAAAAAAAGCTCTTCATTGGTATTTATTTTCCTTCTTTCTTTAATTTGCTTGTTTTTGTCATTTTGGCATTACAATGGCCCCTCGCCTCATTTGAAGTATGATATTGTACTAGATCAAAAGAAAAAAGAGGCACCTCTTACAAACTCATTTAATAATCGTGTCCTACCCAATACTAAATTTTTAGTCTGCATTTGAAGTGAAAGATGCTTTAATCTCACTATCCATCACTCGGTCCTCAATGTAGGTATTACACTATATATTCATTTTTCTGTCTCTTTTTCGAGTAACAATTGCGATGCCTAGGTAGGTATAACTTACCCCAATGGATGTAAGTTTTAACATTAGTACTAAATTATGAACATACATGTTGCTATGTGCGTTTAATATTCAATTTAATCTAGGGGAAAAATATTTTTTTTATTATTTCTCGCAAGATCTTGCGGGCCGCATAGCAACTTTCGTGGGCCGTAGATGGCCCGCGGGCCGGAGGTTGCCCACCGTTAGTCTATCGCTTGTATACATGAGGCCTATAAATCCAGCTAGAAGACTATAATTATCGATTTCGTTACTTTCTCTGCGTAAGCTTTGGTAGCCGAATGGTTAAAATGTAGGATCGGCGCCAGGGCTCGAGTCTTGTCGTGGGTTCGAAGCCTGACGGCTGCGCTTTTTGTTAAAATTTGAAAGATTCAGAAGAAGGGAAAAACATTCCACTAACAATTTTAATTTTGGGTGACGCTTGTTTGGTATCATTGGAATCGCCTTCGAAATTATATTACCCTTGTCTAGGGAATCCAATCCCGGTTTTCGATAAACCGGTAAACCGGGTTTACCGGCCAATTTTGATTTTAAAATTACCGGTAATTATCGAAAATTATTACCGAATTAATTTCGGTAATTTTTTTCCAGGCATCCGGTAGGAAGAAAGTTTTGCTCAAAAAGGGACGTATTCAAGTTGCTCCTTCTGCATGTGTTATTTTACGATTACAGTTTTTTTATAAGAGTAACAGTAACAGAATTACAGTTTTTTTTATAAGAGTAAACAAATACACAGCAAAACACAGAACAGACTTCTGTCTTATATGTAAGCATAATATTGTCTCTGTCGATCTTTTTGGTCGTCATAGTAAACAAAGTACTGATGCCCGATTTCTTCACTTTACAATTATCCACGGGTTTTCTAACTTTAGAATAAAGATAAACTTCGATTAAATGTTGGACGGTTTTCTTCACGCGAATCCAAAGTTATGAATTCCACAGATAGTTAACCCACCATTCATATGGCAACTAGGCTTTTGCGCAAGTCTCGTTGAAAAAAAAACGCCAAATTGAAATTATAATTTGGCGGTTTTTTTTGACGTCAAACGTTGAAATAATTTAATGTAAAAAATATTTAACTTGTAATGGAGACAGGCAAATACTTACGCCTACTTAATACTTAAAATAATGTTCTCATTTATGAATGAAAACGTATTTCTTTCTAATTGTAATGTAATATTTTCCATTAAATTCTCCTCTTCGCTCTCATCGGTCGAGAAAACATTAACATTCATAAGTTCGCCCATTTTTTATAAAATTAACTATTTAAAAAAAATGTCAACAACAAATATTTTGGCACTAACCAAGAGATAAACCCTCAAAATTAAACTTTAACCCCCCGATAAGTCTTAACCCAAGGATAGCAAAAGTGAAGAAAACCAATTTCTCTAGATATACTATGGATAAAGTTAGCAGAGGTATAACCAGGCGCGGATCTAGAATTTTGTTTTGGGGGGTCACGGAATTAAAAGCGGCGGAAAAAAATTTCTGCTCCTAAAAAACAAAAACAAAATTAACAAAACGAACAAAACACACCGAATTTTCTGGTGGATTAAAAACAAACGTGCCCTACGAAAACGTGCCCTAATGTGTTTTTGATGAAAACGGGCTCTTTCTTGTGCGTGCAGATAACTTCAGAGTTTGCAAATCAAAACATATAGAATGAGTATAGTATTATAGATCAATCTGTTGTTGATCTTGAATGTCATTTATTTAAAGTCTGTTTTTTAATTTGCAAAAAAATTGGGTCGGTTTTGGTCGTTTAATAATTTCATTCCTTTTAAAATATTAGCTATGGAACGAAACCAAATCGACACAAACATAAGAAAAACAATATATGGAGCTATTACATTCGACATAGAATCGGAAAAGATAACGCGCAATGTATTGAATGCAAAAACGGGTTGCAAACTAAAGGAGGATCAACAAACGGATTGCATTCTCATTCCAAGTCCACCGGTCCAGGCGGTGTAAAGATATTTAAAAATAATGTTGACAAATTTTCAAGATAAGTTGCAAAAGATGGATTGCCGTTCAAAAAAATAAACACCTCCTATGTTTTAAGAAATCATTTTTTTAAGTGGTACAGTCAAGCTCAAGTATCACCCTTTGTACTACTGGTCCGCCAAGTCATGGTCAATGTCTAGTAGTAAGCTTGATTTGAAGGATAGGAGAGAAAGGATAGGTTAGGGGTCTAGAGGCTGCGTAAGTAGATGTCAATGAACCTTGCAGAATTCCGTGCAGGATATCATGGAGAAAAAGTAAACAGCTGTTAAAAACCACATACAAAACCAGCTGCTTTTCTTTCGCCCTGCTAAAATTACATAACAGCACAACACGGAATGATTGCCTAACTATTTATTCCGGTTCAACGTGAACGGAAAAAGTCTCCAATTCCTTGCAGAGCCACCTGTTGAAGATGTGCTATAGCGATCTATTACCACTATTATTCCGTTCGAACTGCGTACTCATAAAGCAAAGGGCACATGGAAAAATTGGGATGTGTCCGTTCGAACTCCAAATTGGATTTGTCCGGCTTAAAAGAGAGACGCTCGAACTATTCGAACTATTCGAGTGTCCTGCAAATTGTCGGAAAGCGATGAATCTGAAGAGGATTGAATTGTCTCCAGTAATTTATCCATGCAAGAACGACTAGCATTAGCAATCACACAAAAAATTGAAACTATGGAGAAAAAAACGAGGGAATTACCTTGAGCGAGCATATATGTATATTCCCAATAACGAAATTTACCGGTAATTACCGGTAAACCGGTAATTCTGATAAAAAATTACCGCAAACCGGTAATGTAAAATCTCGGTAATTTTTGATTCCCTACCCTTGTCCAAAAGTCAAAAATTCGTAATTATTTCAAAATTTTGAATTTAAGAAAAACAAATACATTGCATACAAATTTCAAAGGATTTAAGAACATATTTTCAATTATTTAAGAAAACACCATCCATCCATTCATCCATTTAGTTAATATGCCGTATTTTCCTATAAAATTTAGTAATTTTTCAATTTTCACAAGAAATTTTATTTTCTGTGTAGGGAATACTTGTGTTGAAATTGCAATATTTGCAGGGAATTTCAAGAAATTATTATGGCTTACAATTTAAATAGCATCGGATTTGTTTTAAATATTTGAAATAACAATTTCATATAAAATATTTTTAGAGGACCAACATGAATATAGCACCATTTTTATAGCACCTACATTATAGCAACGAATGAAAATTAGTTGTGATAACTAAAATGTTTTAATTTTTAGCTGCCGCTATATGCTTACAATCAAAACAATAGATTGACGTTTGTGCATTATTGTGCTAGGAAATAGAGATATATGAGTGGATAATTCCATAACTCAAATTTTTAGATGAAAAATAATTTAAGTCCGCCCATTAAAATTTTTTATGGGAAATCAAGTAAATTAAGCTAAATAATCCTTTTCATTAATTTGTAACTTCCTGGCATTCTGTCCTTCTACAGACAGAATTCTAAGAAATCCGAATGCTCCATCTAAATTTTTGCAAGTTATTGTAGTTAAGAAATTTACTGTAGTTGTGCAATTTACATTTAATAGTAAGAGTCCTTTTACGTACTTTTAAACTCTTATGCACTCCTTGCTTTATTATACCTTTTTGGAAATAATTTTAAATAAAAACTTTGAAATATAAATTAAATAAAAATCCGAATGCAGTGATCGAGAATTGAACCTGCGACTTTTTCGGAATCAACATCGGAATACACTCGACTCAACCAACTCGTCCATTCTAGGATTCTTGGTTTGTTATTGTTTAAAGGCCGGTCCACACATAACAAACATTTGTAAAAAAAACATTTGTCCAGGGAGATGACAAATGTTTGATAATGTTTGACAAATGTTTGACAAACATTCTTCAAACATTTGGTGAAATTTTTGCGAGAAAATGTTTTCCGAAATGTTTGTTTTTCCTGTGTGTTCCGTAGGAAAACTAGATTCTTCATTTGCCACAATTTCGACAGGATTTTCTTCCTGATATCTCACTTCAAAAGTCACTAGTATTAAATATCAGCCTTCGTTTAGAATTTTTTCAGTGTCATCTAGAGTTGAGCCGGACTTACACGAGGCAGTACACTTGGCTCTTACACAATGGTAAATTGTACTGAGGCCTCAATTCTTTGAAATGTCCCGGTTCAAAAATAATGTCCTACTGGTATATGAGCGTGTATCGAGATAAACGAGGCAAGGTGTGATTGTAAATACGTAGTGGAGAGCCATGGGTTTCTTCTCTCTTACTTCTTTTGGGGCAGTAAAATATCCGATTTGAAATGAGGCGAGGTGAGGTTGTAAAATATAAAAAAAAAATCGTGGAGGCATAGGTTTCTTACTCTCTTACTCTTACCCTGAGGCAGTTTAATGCATATTAGAATCAAATTCGTGAAAAAAGCCCTTCATTGGTATTTATTTTCTTTGTTTCTTTAATTTGTTTACTTTTATCATTTTGGCATTACAATAGCATCTCGACTCATACTCAAGTATGACATTGTACTGGCTCAGAAGAAAAAGAGGCATCTCTTACAAACTCATTTTATAATCGTGTCCTATCCAACACTAGTTTCATCTTCATCTTCTTTCTCTGAATCCGCTTCAAAGCCTTTCGCAGCCATTCCGGAAGATTTTTTGCGTTACTCTTTGTCACGCCCTCCTATTGACCTCCTCCACGCACACTGATAAGTTTTTCGCAATTAATTTTAATGAATCAGAACGCTTTATTTTATTTTTATAGCCGTTACTTGACTTATCCCACAATTTTCAATGGGTAAAATACTATTGAAATATAATTATGATGGTTTTATCCCACTTCTCAATCGTGATGAATGTCCGTCTGCATAAAAGTGCATGATAGTACTGAAAAATGTTCAACAAACATTCGATGTTTTCCACTTCATTTGGATTAAATCCAAACATTTTTAAAAATCCAAAGACTCCAAGACTCGCGTCCACACATAACAAACACTATTCAAATGTTTATCAAACGTTTGCCAAATGTTTGTCAAATGTTTGTCAAATGTTTTTCAAATGTTTGTGAAATGTTTGTCAAATGTTTGTTATGTGTGGACACGGCTTAAAGCGGCCTACAGACAATCAACTTGGGTTTTCAACCGGTTGTCAACTAGGCGTAGTTGTCAACGAGTTGCGCGTCTGTAGTCGTGTTTATGGTTGAAATAAACGTTGATAAATGGTTGAAGGAAGTTCAAAATTTTTAGATTTTTGGTAGGCGGAGTTTCCATTTTGCCAACCAGTTAGCGCGTCTATAGTGACGTTGACAATTGCAGTGGGCAATGTCATTTTAAATCGTAAGCTTGAACATTGAACATCAGCGTGCTTTGCAATCAAAAAGTAGTACTAACTAAAGCTCCTGAGGTTTAACTAAAATATTATTTTCCGCGAAATTTCCTCCATTCAGCTCCCAATTCCTCTGAGCAAACAACTTCTGTTTCTGAAGCCACATTTGAAAACATCCATGTACATACCTCGTTGTATTGTGTCAAACTTGTTCGTTAAACTCACATCCAAAAATGAATTTTATGACACGTTTTCCGAGAAAAAGAAATTATCATCGTATTTTCTGGCATAAATTTAAAGTTCCTTGAACTCGTTATGTTAGTTTATGTATTACACAACAGGACGACAAAGCTGCTGCAAAATTCATTCTCAACATAAATTCCCTCTTCAGTTTCTGAGTAACTTTTATTTGCAAAAAAAAAACGAAAAAGGTAAACTAATAAACAGCGAAGCGAAAACTAACGTTCATTCCCTTTAACACAGTAGATTCAAATATGTACTTTACAGTCGTCATGTTCTTAGCAGGTGTACACGCGACAAGCGTGAATTTGTACCTCATTCAATAATTGCATTTCATCGTGATAATCCTAGACGACATAGCTCCTTCTTAATTCCACTTTCGAAGAAACAGAGTGCTCCTTTGGCACCCACAATCTTACATGTTTATATATCATGTAACTCACGCATACATATATAAAATATACAGGACGAAATGGAAATGGGATACATACCGAGAATAAAAAAGGATCAAGTCACGGACTGATTTATTTCCTTGGAGCACAAAGCACAGAATTTACGGCCTTTAATTTAATTCCTCGGATATTTCTGTCGTGCCATTTTAACAACTGGAAATAATTGAACGTGATTATTTATTGCTATGAAATACTAACAAAGGACATTTACAAAGACATAGTGTCATATTCCTTATGCTGTGGTTACACGGCCATGTGGTACATATATGAGGCGAGAATAATTGAATGGTGTAAAATGTACCCCGGCAAGAAGAAACGTTGGGAGGTGAATTACTCTCATCCAGGAAAATATTAAGGATGTAACAGGAATCCTCCTAAAGAAGCGGAAATTAGATTGTCACCAAGATGGTTTGGATGTGATTGAATCCAATTCAGCCACATTATATCCATGAAATTATTAAGTCTTTATTAAAGGAAATCATAAGCTGATAATTGAGAATATATTCGTAAGGACCCTGAAAAAGACTTGAATGAAATTCACGTTTGACTGTTTTGGAAGGAACTACTTAGAATATTACTCATTTCTACACTGTAAAAAAATTCTGTGGTAATTTTACAAAAAAAATACTGGAAGTTTTATTCACAAGTAGTTTTGTAAATTTGCAATATACATATATTATTAGGAATATTCCAATTCTACTTTACGTATTTTACCAACTGTGTAGTAAATATACAATATCTCTGGGATGTAAAAATACACACTTCATAGTTTTGTGAATTTCCAAAACTTCTGTGTATGCCCTCTCCCTATACATAAAAATAGCATTTTGCTCACCATGCCTTGTTAAGGACCGATTCCCAAGGAAAGCTTCAAGCTTCAAGCTGCAACCTTCAAACTACAAGCTTCAGCTGAGTTTTGCTTTATTTGAGCACTGCAGCTTGAAGCTGTGAATGTGAATCATTGTACAGACCCTTTTATCCTAATTTTTGAAGCTTGAAGCTTACAGCTTTAAGCTTTAATTGTGAATCGGCCCTAAGCATAAAAAATTATCAAAAATTTCTTGGCTGTTACAAGAACTGCCCAGACCCGGCCCAAAGTCAAAGGTCCGACGTTAACTCAAGAACAATCGGGTATATATGCTTAGTATTCCAATGTTACCTGTGAATTATATCTATGAGAGGGAAAATTTAAACCTTACATTCCAATGAACAAATTGTAATTTTACTGAAAATATAAGTTCTAAAATTACGCCTCTTACTGTAAAATTACAGTACCAAGTTCAGTACATAACATTGATAAATAATACTAAGAAATATTGTAATTTTCCTACATAAACGATTTAGAAAAATACACAACATTGTGTAAAATATACGTCACGTTCATGTAATCAACATTTACGTCATGCAGTATTGGAGATTCTCAATTTCTTTATGTGAAGTTACAAAATTTCTAGCAAAATTACAATAATTGGGTATAGCCCAGTCGTCAGAGCCAAAATTAGACCGAAAGCTCGCACAAAATGTGATCTCGCTGAAAATTGGAACTTAGGTACTTTTTTGGGTGTAGAAAACGATAAAAAAATCTTTGCTGCGCTAAAGTGTATGCTAAGTTCACAATTTCGAAAATTTGGTTTTTGCTTTATATATCGAAAAATAAAATAAAATACGAAAAACTAAATTTCACTAAAATTTATATTATAACTTATTTTAAAAATAATTGTTTTATTATTATAAAAAATTAATAAAAATAAGAAGAAAATTTGAAAAATCTAAGCGCGAAAAAGCTGAATTTAAATATTCTAGCGAGGCGTTCGGGGAAAAACTAAAGTATCCTTGCCTAAAATGTACGCAAAAATAAAAATGAAAAAAGCATTTTAAAGATGACACTCTAAGCTTTCTAAGAAATCCATTAGTTTATAATTTTTTGTTTTTTTTCTCATAGAAAACTTGACCGGAAGTTATAATTTGTAAAATTCTCACTGGTGTTTATACAATTGAAGATATATATTAATAGGCGTACGAAAAAAAAATCCTTGTGCATTTACCACCATTAGACATTTACTTTTGATGTAAAAATAATTGAAATGATAAACATTGTCTGTGTTTAATAAAATTTATGTTTTAAAATATTCATTTCTTCTTACAGCATTCATTCGACGCCAGATTGTTCCACAGTCGAGTGGTTCTGTTTATAATTGAATTCCTTGTTTGTATCGTGCGCGAATAGGAGAGTTGTAGATAGAGGAAATTACCCACATTCCTACGGTGGCTCAAAGGGTCAATGTTTAAGCAAATAACGTCGTTACAGATGAGTTTTGGGGTTTTTTGCATTTTATTTAACTACGCCAGGTCATTTTCAAAGCACCACACCAAATATGGGAATTGTATTGGAGGTGAGACCGAATGTGTTGGATTTGTATATTACAGCCTAAGCCGATGGAAAATGCTTGTTTATCGATTTGGAAAATAAGATAGTATACTTTGTTTTGGAAGCAGTGAATTCTTTCGGCCCCAATCGAGAATGGGCTCGATGTATCTGTTGATTGAGTTGGACATAAGTCTACGATCATAGACAAAAGGTCCGGTGCGGTCCTTATCTTGCATTATCGAAGGTGTAGATCGTTTATCGTTTTGAAAAAGAACGGGTGATCAAATTGACCCCTGCGGATACCCGCATCGATCGTGTAGAGTTTAGATTTGACGGTGTCCAATACTACTGCGAGGACCCAAGTATGCTCCTACAGCAGCTTCCTTGGATCTCCACAAAGCATTGTTTTGCGCTAGGCTGAGAATATTTCCTTGCTCGCTTTAGCACTATTTCTCCCTTTTAGACTGTAGGGACATCGTCCAACTACTTCCGGTCTTACTAAGCCAAAGGCACTTGTTACGAAAACATAGTCGACTAAGGCTAGGTAAGAAACAAAAAATATAAAAAATTCCCCGATTTGACCCTTCTGATTTTTGCGTTTAAAAAAAAAGACTAAATAAAATAAAGTAAAAAAGTAAATAAATAATAAAAGCCATCAGCGGTTCTAAGTGGGTTAAAATATTAAAAACAATTAGTGTAACATGTATGTTATGTAGTGTAACTTGAAGGCATATATTAAAAAGTGGAGTTAATAAAACATTGAACAATTAAAAGTACTAAAGGGTTTCTACTCCAATTATAAGAAACCACAAGACACCTTTTAACATTTTAACTTGAAATTATTTTCTAAGTTTAATCATTTTTTCTCAAATAATTTTTTTACTTTTTGTATAATAATTGTGTAGTGTATTAAGTTTCATATCATAGTTGGCGAATAGTCCAGGGAAATTAGACATTTTACTTCGGAAAAATTCCGGGAAAGCTGAAATTTGGTATGGACATTGATATTATAGCTCTAAGGAAAATGTCACGAGTCCCATCGATTTGACACTCCGAAACGATTTTACGAGGGGTCAAAGGTCACCAAAAGCGATTTTTCGAAAATATCTCAGTAATGCTCACTTTATGTGAATAAAGTTTGTAGCTTCCTAATTTCCTACAAATAATATTTTATAACTTTTTCTTGTAAGAGTAACCGTTTTTGAGATATTTTGATTTTAGTCCACGGATATTAGACAAAAAAAGCCCAACTACGAAAAAACTCCGAGAAAGCTGAATTTTGGTGTGAACATTGATATTATTACACTAAGGAAAATGTCACGAGTCCCCCAAATGATGCTGATGTTCTCATCAATGAAACAGCAAACGAAAAATCCGATAAAAGAACAAGTATTATTGTGGGTGAAGACATAGACCTATTAGTAATATTGATTGCACGAACTCCTCTTAATAAAATCATTTATTTTTTGAAACCTGGAAAAGCAAAAATAGAAACAAAAATGTATTCTTCACAAGGTTTGAACTTATATCCAAAGTGTCATGATCACGTTTTATTTTTACAGGCAATAACATGTTGCGAGTCTACTTCAGCAATTTTTAAGAAAGGAAAAATTAATGTCTTCAAATTATTCGAAAGAAAGGAGGAAATAATAAATTACGCAGACATTTTCAATAAGACAGAGTGTTCTCCAGATCAGTGGCGTAGATAGGGGGGGATCAAGGGGATCAATCCCCCCCCATGAGCCAACGAAAATTATAATAGAATTGAATAAAAGTCTTCGTATCTACGTATTTAAGTATACATGAAATTTCTTAAGCACCAGCACCTCTTTTGGAATTATGTAATGTGCAATTTTGTTTTTGCGCAATTATGTATATAAAAATCATCTAGATATGTTTTTGTGACGGCTGTGCATTTAAGTATTGTCTAATTTCCGCGTTTCGAGCAGGCCGACCAATCAAGAGCCACGAAAAGGACCCTCACTATAATTGTGGACACATCGAGCACATGTAAAGTAAATACAATGAGCCAATAGCGACACCTCGGTTCCTAAATACTCAAAATTTTAACGTTATAATAAATCAATAATATATAAAATAATATCAATCGTTTTTCCAATTTTGGGTGAAATAACTATTAGCTATGACCATATTTTATTCAATATTTAATATTTCGAATATTTTTCAATGTAGTCGAGTATCAGAATATAAGCTTCCTAAAAAATAGGACTAAAGTTTGGCTTTGATTGTCAATTTAATTCCTGCTTAATATTTTGAAGTTTATAAAAATTGCCGAGTCAGTAAAAATATTAAAGTTCAAGAAAAGATTCTACGGGCAAAATTATGATAAACTTTAATATATAAGTTCGCGGAAGCTTTGCACTTCATAGATTGTTCTAACTCGATACAATTTTATCGAGCACAACACACAGCACACTCTCTGGCGAATCAATAATTCGAAGGCGTTCCTTGGAGCGTTAACATTAATTTACTCTAGTTTTTCCTTTTTCAACTTTTTTTTATTTTAAAATTATTTTGAAAATATGGCATAAAAGTCCATCGAATGAGCCTAAAACCTTATTCAAATGGAGCGTACTTTCCATATAAAAAATTCCAAAAAATTAGGATTCTAATTAAAAGGGCGTATTTCTGCATTTTGGGAAGCAAACGGTAATCCGCCATTTTTTTGGTGGCCATATTGGATCTATTGAGTATACTATATTATATTGTCATCGCAACTGAAGCTGTGTGCAAAATTTCAGTATGATCGAATAACCGGAAACCCCTCAGCAAAAGAAGGTTTACCTCAAAATACGATCTGAATTTTCGTTTCATATATAATTGTGACTGTAAGCGAAAGAAGGCCCAATTATAACACTGCTCAACAGCATGACTGTTGCATGGAATATTTTACATCATTCTAAACTAATTTTTGACGCTGATTTCAAATATATTATCAGTTTTTTATATCAGCTTTAGTTAATGAAGTGTGTTTTTTTAGAAAAATACTCTCACCGTACTAAAATATTTTATTTAAAAAAAACTACAATCCGCACTGCACGCAGAATACTCCCATCTATCTAAAAATGTAAAAGTGAAGATTCTACTCTACCACCTTCCAGAGTAATGAGTCATCAAAGTCAAAAATTTTGTTTTTTTAACAAAACTATCAACTTCAACTACCTTTTCCCCCAAAAATAAGTAGTTAGTCAATATTTTTTTTCCAAAATTGGAAAGCACGGACAATTTCCTATAAATAATGTCCAACAATTTTTGTGTTACGGTCTTTATTTTTTAAGATATTAGCAAATTTTGATGTTAAAGTTGGCTTTATTTTGTAGTTTGGTACTTTGGCACTTTGGTATTAGAGCCCTAACACAATAACACATTTAATTTTGGCTCAAAGTTTTACTAGGAGTGGATAGGTGGACATAAAAATCGTGCTAAAAGGATTTTTGCTTTTGACAGAGCCCCAAAAAACTTCACTGCAAGTATTTCCAAAAATTCTATTCAAAAAGGCTTATTTCTTGAAGTAACTAATCAAAAGGTCGTATTTCTCAAAATCCCGATCAAAAGGCATATTTCTAAACAAATAATTACAAAAAATATAGTGCATGAATGTGCATTTAAATACAATTTTAGCATTTTATTTAGAGGAACAGGCAGTTTTTTTCGATTTCTGTAAAGTTTGTTTATGATGGAAATACGCCCTTTTGAACAGACACTCCTCAACTGTCAAATTTATTCTAGTTTATAATTGCAAAAGTGTGTTGAAATTGTTTTGTTTATTATCTCGGAATGAAGAAATTTTTACTGCCAATGGGGGGTGCTACGCAGGAGACTAAGACGCACTGGTGAAACCGGTTTTATGGGAGAGAAACGTAGAAAAGAAAAGGGAAAGTAGGCCATTTTCCCCTTTCTTTTTTACGTTTCTCTCCCATAAAACCGGTTTCACCAGTGAGTCTTAGTCTCCTGTGTAGCACCCCCCAATAAAACCATTCGGCAAGTCTTGAGACGGCGAAAACCATAGAAATGCAGGATTATCGTCAGAAACAACCGCGAAAAGACCCCGTTCTGATGCATTAAGTTGTGGAAATCCGATCAATCAAAATATACTGTCATATCCCCTCCCATCGCAAAAAGCTACCTACGCCACTGCTCCAGATGTGGTCTTCAACAATGGAATTCGTTTCCTCCTGGCTATGTGTCAAGCTCCAGTAAAAGAAGTATCTATCGATGCTCACAGATATTCAAGTTTTATTAGATCTACACACCTAAAAAAACCTGTTCAATTATCTACTCAAGGATAAAATTTTGGAGCCAATTCAAACTCTGCTTCCACCTGCTCCAGACATGCTCCTAAATACCATTTTTTGTAATTGCACCAAAGGCTGTAGCTTAAACTGTGGCTGCAGAAAAGTTGTTTTATATTGTTCACCTGTAAGTGGTAATTGCCAGGGTCAATCTTGCTTAAATGGAACGCCCTATAAGGATGATGAAAAGGAAAGCATAGAAATGGAGACAGAGTCTAAAGAAGAATAATTATTGAAATTAACAACTTTGTTTTAGATAATAAAATAATTATAAGCAAATTCACAATAATTTATTAAAAATAAACTTCTTTCAAATAAAAATAAATGGGGATTAGGTCTACTGGGGACACCACGCGAAACAAACGCACCTTGTACTCTACCTCACAGGTGGCGTAGAAAGGAGTACACGCTACTTGAGAAACATAAAATTTAAGACTTTGTAAATCAAAATATCTCAAAAACGGTTACTCTTACAAGAAAAAGTTATAAAATACTTTTTGTAGGAAATTACCTAAGCTACAAACTTTATTCATATAATTTTTCTGTAAAAGTGAGCATTACTGAGATATTTTCGAAAAATCTTTTTTGGTGACCTTTGACCCCGCGTAAAATCGTATCGGAGTGTTAAATCGATGGGGACCGTGAGCCGTGACATTTTCCTTAGAGCAATAATATCAATGTCCATACCAAAATTCAGCTTTCCGGATTTTTTTCCAAAATTGGGCCTTTTTTTGTCTAATTTCCCTGGACTAATATGTCAATAAAAAGATCCAATTTCTTCTGACTGTGAATCAGTGTTATTCTATTATTGATGAGCTGCTGAGCTACATACATAACAATTTCTGGAAAGGAATCTTCGCCAAATATGGAAGAAGCAGTAATGGCAAAGCTATTGAAACACCAGCAGACATGGATGGAGTCGGTGCTTCAAAATCAAAAAATATGGAAAGGCAGCTCATGTAGTTGTATTCCCAAAAAAAGCCAAAGAAGTTCACATATGTGGAGATTTTAAGGTTGTAAATGCACAAATGCATGTGGACCAATATCCAATTCCCCGGATAGAGCAATTGTTCCAGAAATTGTGTGGGGGAGTACGGTTCACAAAGTTGGATCTTTCAGATGCTTATCTGCAAGTTAAGTTAGATGCCCCTTCGAAGGAAGTATTAGTTATTAATACGCCGCTAGGACTTTTCCAATACCAGCGTCTGCCTTTCGGAGTAGCCAATGCACCCGCGATATTCCAGCGGCTTCTAGAACAAACTACAGCAGGGATTCCAGGCTGTGGCAATTAGTTGGATGATAGTGTGGTAACCGGGCACACCGACGAAGAGCACTTCAGCAATCGTATCTTATCTAGTGTATTACCTAACATTTGTCATATTTTTTTATCAATACTTTCGCTAGGTTATCAAATTATATGTGCGTATTTACAAGATTAGGATGACGAAGTTGTAAACAAAATTAATGTATTACTTTTAACACTGACACTTGGATGAAAAATGAAGAATATGTTGTTATTCCAAAACTTATTTAACAAGTATATTGTTAAATTTAAGGGACCTGAAGTTGCAGCTATTGGAGTTACGATCTACCAAACTAATGACCACTCTGCTAATTCTTTAACAACTCATGCGGACGTTACGTTACAAAATACTTAATCACGATAAATCACTTATTCGTGAAGTGTGTGTAGGCAGATGTATAGCAGAAAATGGACAAATCATTGAAAATTTCGTGGGAAGCTATTGTTCGGCTGAATGCATAAAAGTTAACCTCATTTGGAACGGGTTTCATTCCAACGAGTATATTAGACAGTAGCGAAACTAATTAATTTAAGTTACTTGGCACACTTGCCTTTAAACACAAAAAACGCCTTGACCAAATGTTATAATAATTTTTCAGATCATATCTTCGTTAATACACTTCGATCGGCACCTCAACGAAGTCGGTATCATATTTGGTTCGCGCGATATTGGGCAGGTACAAAAATCACGAACTTAACAAAAAAACGGTTCGACCGATTCTTATGAAAATCTTTTCAGATCATATTTCCTTTAACACGCTTCGAAAGGCACCTTAAGTCGATATTTTTTTGGTTCTCGCGAGATCGTGCTGGTACAAAAATCACGTAAGTCGTTCAAATAAAAAAACGGTTCGACCGATTTTTATGAAAATCTTTTCAGATTATATTTCGTTGAACACGCTTCGAACGGCATCTCAACGAAGTCGATATCTTTTTTAGTTCGCGCGAAATCGTGCAGGAAAAAATTACCACATATGTACGTAAGCACACACACATATTTCTTCTCAAATTTTTGCTTAAAATGCTATTGAGACCTTGAAACGTGTAAATACATTGAAAATTTCGAATCCGATTTTCGGACCAATTACAATAACTTCCTAGTGGGAAGTTAAAAACTACTAATTATTTGTAAATTTGAGAGAACTCGAAAAACAGTAAAAACAGCTGTTATCAGTTGTTTTTTTGAAAATTAAAAACAGCAAAAGCTGCTTTTTGAAAAGCACTGTTTTTGAAAAACCCTCCTAAGCACTATTAACCGAGGGCGTTTTCCTTTTGGCAAAATATCCTCATCCTGGAGATCCATGCCATACTTTTTGCAAAAAATGTTTTATTTTTGATTGCTTGTTTTTAAATTTCCTTATATGGTGCTAGGCACTTATGAAGTTCTTTTTTAAACTTTGCGCTCGTTTAATTTGAAAGATCTTCTTTTAAGAAATATGTCTCTAACTGTTCGGCTAATCCTATGCCTTTCTTTATGCTTTGTAGAGTAAACATTTTAAGTTCTTCGTCTTCACCTATGCTATCATCCTTAGAGTTGTCACGGATTCCAGATATCATTTCTACCAAACAATTCAATTTCTTCTTCAACCAGTAATTCTTGGATATCATTCAGCAACCATTTCGTCAAAACCTTCCCCTCCCTAGGGACTTAACAACTTTCAAGGTTGAAGCGTTTTATAATGAATCCGAGCCGTGTTAGAGTGAATCTGTGCTATAGAAGTACCCAGGCGCGGATTAAAGGGCGGGGGGGGTCACGGGGGTCATGACCCCCCCCCAAAAGTAGTGCCGCAGCCAGACAATTGAGAGGCCCTGTGCAAAAATTCAGCGAGAGGCCCCAAAGAGTCCAAAAATTTTTTTCGCTCGCTTCGCTCGCAGATTGCCCATACCCGTGGCAGAACTATGGCCCATATGCTGATTTCTCTGGCTCGTACTCATTTGTGTGGCTCATTCGATGAAGTAAATATGCAAATAATGAATTCAAATGATTTTTATTGCCAAAACAACTGTGTAAGGGAGAACCATAGTGATCCAACCGACATTTTTGAAAACATAAAATTTTTGAATTGAATGCACAGAAAGGTATAAAATCTTGCGTGCCATACTAATCCAAGCACATACAATTTATTAATGGGATGTTATTTATGTGGTTGGATTAGTATGGCATGAAAGATTTAATTTTTTTCTGTCCATTCAATTCAAAAAGGAAATATTGACAAAAATGTCGCTTGGATCACTATGGTTCTCCCCTACACAACTTTTCGCCCGCGAGGCGCCAACACACGGGGCCCTGTGCAGCTGCACACATGCCAGCAGCGGCACTGCTCTAAAGCGCTCGCTGTTTAAAAAACAAAATTGACTCAACTCAAAAAACAAATGATTAAAAAATCAACCTTAAAAAATGACCTTCAAGGTCGACAGCGGATTTAGTCCAGGAGGGATAGAAAAAAAGTTGAAATAAATTTACCCTGCGATTTTTGGACGCTATAATTAAGAGAAAAATCGTAGGAATTTCGAGCGTTTCCATATATATCTGACAGGAAAAAATTTTCATTTCTCGAAATCTACTGAATAGAAATCCACACCATTTTCACTTCCCGTTCGCTTAAAGGTGTTTTTTCTGAAAATCAAGAAAAGTGCCTGTTTTCAAACGCGTTTATGAGGTATTAAATCGAACCTCACCAACTTTTCTTGGAAATGGGTTGGTAGAGTAACTCTTCCAGAATAAATAGGGCTTTTCAAAATAGCTCTAGCACCACCGTGGGCCTTGTTCAAACTTTTTTCCTGAAACGGCTGTTTTTACATTTTTGAGATTTACGCGAAAATTTATATTTATTTTTGCATGAAATTTTTATTGTAGGTAGGCACTAACAGAAGCCACAATTTCAGCCATGAAAGAAGGCTCTACGATAATTATAGTCCCTGTAATTAAATGTCAAAAAATGGCCATATTTCGTGGTTTTTGTTTTTTTTTTGCAAAAACCTGTTGACCGATTTCAATTGTCCAAAACTCATAACTTTCGTCTTTTTAAGCGCTATTACGTACTATTTTCTGTTTTCCAAAAACAAAATTTTTTCGCACCTAAAACGTTGAAAAACGTGTTTTCGCTACCATTATTAGCTTTTTTCCACCTGTTCTCCTGGACCGATTTTTTCCAAAACGCATTCATTGAATTCCTACGATTTTTCTCTTAATTATAGAGTCGTAAAATCACAGGGTAGATTTATTTCAACTTTTGAATACTTTTCCGCTATCTCTCCTGGACTAATTGATCTATACTCTTTCTATATGTTTTGATTTGCAAATCTGAAGTTAGCTGCACTCACAAGAAAGGGCGCGTCTTCCTCAAAAACACATTAGGGCACGTTTTAATCCACCAGAAAATTCGGTTAGTTTTGTTCGTTTTGTTAATTTTGTTTTTGTTTTTTTAGGAGTAAACATTTTTTTTCGCCACTTTTTAATTCCGTGACCCCCCCCCAAAACAAAATTCTAGATCCGCGCCTGGAAGTACCGTGCTATACGGGGGTTACCTGTATATCAGTTTCCATTGTTTCGTAAATATCACAAAACGAATGCTGAACACGCTGTAACTCTTATACAAAACACTAGTTATTTGTTCGGTGTCCGAATTTGTAATTAGCTTCAACAATGAGTTAATGTAAGCTATAACGCTATTAGTAATGCTTACAGTGTTACCACCAGAACACAATGAGCAGAGACCGCGGAACCTTATTTTAACTGGGGTTGCGAAACAGTTTTTTTGCCAACTTCCTCTCCTTTTGTTTTGGATCGCCTTTCTGAGTTGTTGCAACACCTCACAATAGCGTGCAGCTGTGATCGTGGTCCCACGGGGCAGTTAATTGATCAACAACATCCCCCTGGAATCCCTAAAGAACGTTTGCCATTTTCCCGCGGATTCCACAACTTTCACTTTATTTGGTGTTTTGGCGGTAGGAGAGACTGGAGTCTTCATAGTGGCTGAAGCCTGAAGGCTGTATCAGATCCAAAGCAGCAAAGCAGAACCGTCGGAAATAGCTTGTTTCTATTGGCTTAGGGTGAAAACACAGAGAAAGCAGGTTGCCTGCATTCCTATTGCCAGCACGCACGCGCATAGAAATTTTACAGTGCTGCCACTACACCCAGACGCAAATTCCCTGAGACTCCCAGACTTTTCCCGCCAACCAGACGGATTTAAAGAAATAGTGGAACTTACTTTTTAGACGACCCTCGTATATGAGCAGGACCACGAGCTGTTTTTATGCCGTAAGAGTTAGTCACAAGATAAGAGTCGTTTCTTATCATCTTTGGAAAAATCACATCTGTTTTCCATCAAGTAAACGTGTCAAATAGCGCTGAGTGGTCAGAAGAACCTTTTTTTCGCGGAAACTATACAATTTTTTAAAATATGAGGGGAACATATTTTACAATTTAATGTGCGGTGCTTTGATAGAAGAAAATCTTTTTATTCCAGACTTTCTTCCTTTTGCTCATGAGAAAAAAATTACCTTTTATCCATTTCGGGTAAAGCTGATATATGTTGGAGAAATTTGCAAATTCTGCTTTTTTTATGATACACAAACAAAGACACACGACTGAGGCCATCATGAAGAAAAAACGTCGTCGAAACCACGGTATACAGAAACAAGGTAATGTAAAAGAGACTGACCGCTTCAAATATCGTAAAAAAATGCCTCCGGGTGACGTCAGCACTAATGCAGAAACAACAACAACTTCGATTTTATATGGGAAGTTGTGCGGAGTGACATCAGCACTAAAATCCCGTCTTACGGTATACAGTAGAGTGGCCCTTTTTTATATGGGCGATTTTTTTTTACATTTTTGGTGGTGCTAACCCCTAATATGGTTCTCTATACCGAAACAAAATCCTATAAAAATTTCAGCTGAATTGAATTGGTACTTTTACCCGTGCCGAAAACGCGGAGAAAATGTTTTTTTGTTTTGTATTTGTATTGTTAATAACAAATACTAAATTGAAATTTTTTTACAGCTATTAATATATAAATAAAGATCTCTTCATTACCATTAAAATGATACGTCATTTAACTTGATACGATGAATAGAACCGCAGTAATGGCGATTTGAAAATGGGCATAATCGGCGAGTGACGTAAACTTTAACCCCCACCCCTTTTTTTGAAAATATTGACCGAAAAAAAAAGAAAAAATACGTGTCCGCTTATTTTGTATAGGGACTGCGAAAAAAAAATTTGAAGCAAATCAAAAATGTTGATTAATAAAAGTTTTCTCATAAAATTACAAACTTTAGCGCGTTTTCGGTGCGGTTAACTTCAAACAATTGAGATGAAATTTTTTCGAGAATTATTTTTTCATAGTAGAGAACCATTTCAGGGGTTGGCATGTAGAAATTTCCGACTTTTAAAAGTATGGGCCATCCTAGTATACAGACTTTTACAAAACCTTGTTTCTTTCTGTATACCGTGGTCGAAACCATATATTTTTTAAGTGTTCGTTCGAAATGTAATATTACATCGAAACTGATACATAAAAATATATATTCCTTTGTTGGCTTTTGTTTTAATAACTGTCATTCTAGATGTTTGACCGAATCTCCCGCCGATCTGTAAACACTTGAAAAGATACGACGATGGTGCGATCGAACATAATCTGTGATAAAATGGTTATGAAAAATTTTTTATTTGTAATTTAATAGCAAAATTTTAAATTCGGTATAAGAATAAAATGTAAAATGAATTTTCGCTGTTAAATTTGAATGTTGTTGACAACTATCGAATTTAAAAATGTATATACTTTTCTTATAATTTTTAAAAAATAACTCAAATTTTGGCTTTTTTTTCAAAAACACAGGGGTTGCGGTGCAACCCCGCGAAATTATCAGGGGTTGCGGCCGCAATCCTTGCAACCCCACTTCCGCGGTCTCTGACAATGAGGCCGACAACGACAACTTCTACGGGAAAGCAACAACAATTTGTATGAGAATTGTCGTTGTCGGGAACATTGTGTCCCGGGAGTTAGTAATTGTTGAAAACTCGACCTTAAATTGACCTTGTAGGACAAATTAAAAGAAGGATGGAAAGAGTTTTGGAACCCAAACAACAAATAACAGTAATCTTTCGGATTGAAGAAGTTCTGAAAATAATTATTCATGTAGGAAAAGAGATAGTTTTGGAGCAGTATCAACACATAGTGGAATGAGCGAGTTTTGAAAAATTGCATCATCTTTGAATCTACATAAGTTACGCAACTAAATAGCAACTTTAGCCATGAAATGGGTAACAGATTTCTTAAAAGAGTTTATTGAGCGATGGAAACCGCCATTATCTCATTTTTTTTATAAAAGTGGATGAAAGAAGTTTTGGAATTGGAGTATTCATTTGCAGTTGAAGGGCTTCCATACACCATTGTGACAGATAATGGTACTCAGTTTACGTCAGATGAATTTACTCTTCTGCACTTTTAACGAAATCATACATCTGACAACAGCTCCCTTTCACCTCGCCTCAAGTGTTGAGGCGGAACGATTTGTGCGAACCTTCAAGGCAGGGCTAAGGAAGACAATTCAGGATAGCGAAAACGCTGACCAAGCGTTACTAAAATATTTATTAACTTTCCGTACAACACCAAATACGATGAAAATCAGTTTGTGCCAGTGCTTTACCAGTACCAGTACTCCAACCAGAGCTACTGATATTTACATTATACTAGCTCCAATACTAGCAATTGCCATTGCAATAACTGGCAAAAAACTCGTATAGTTTAACCGACTTTAAACGACGAAAATCTACGGTAGCTTTTGAAGACCATCGCCTCCCATTGCCGAAAAAAAGAAGGTCTGCCATTGACGAATTTCTGTTATAATAGTCAACGTCAAAAAATCAGTTTAAAATGTTCTGTAATCCTATAATGAAATATAATAACACAAACTGTGGTCACTTATTAAAACATGGAAATTATTTTAATTTTAATCACGGAATATTTGTGTTCAGACTTAAGCTATCCCTTCTATAATCAAATCCTTCTCCTTAAAATAATCCTCTGCGCTTCACCCTATCGTAAGGGTCATAATCCATTTAAAATCCGACCATTCCCAAAGTAATTAGTCAAATTGTATCTTTAGAATTCTGAAATCAGAAATGCTTTGGAGGCATTAATATTGTAATAAACAGCTTTGGCGTGAAAACTCGTTGAGCCATTGTTAACTGGAAATATACATATACATATACAAATTTGCACCTAGAGAAAAAATAACACAGTGTAAGAATTTCAAAGAATCTGATCCAATTAGAGTAATGCAGTTTTCGGCAATAAAGGTTTTAGGAGCAATCTGGTGTAGTAAACCTATTTCGAACACAATAATAGTAGCGAATACGTGTTTTTTTTTCTAAATTGTATTGTATACCCTTTTTTTCTATTCACATTTAATATGTTTATAACTTAAATATTTTCATGGGTTTTATCACTAATAATAATAATATTCGATTTTCGTTTATGTCCTTTTTTAAAAAAAAAAACTTTTATAATTCAATTTTCTATCCAGACGATGTAAATAGTAAACGAAAATCCCCATACCCATGGGATGAAAGCTTTTCGATATTGATGTTATTGAATAACCCAACTTATGTCTTGGAAACTTATGTACGTACGTGGCCAATTTCCTTGAAAATCTCGAACAAAAGTAGATACATTCACTAGAAGCATCCGGTTTGGAACGGATACTATTGAAGGTATATCCTAGCCCAGCCTAGGAGCGGGCTCTGGAACCCATATACAATTAAATTTATGATAAAGTATAGGTTAAACTGGGCCCATGCTCCTCATCTCTTTCTTGAACACACTACTGCAAAGATTTTGTTAATGGCAAACATTTGATCTGCTTTTTTGGATGTATATATATATTTTTTTGGTAGATGTTGATGTTGCTGGTTGCTGGTTACTTTCTCTACTCTCATCCTCTATGCTTCTTCTGATTCTTCTACTCGTTTTGGATTCCCTGAGCCTTCCCAAACTCTAATTGAACTTCGTACTTTGCCGATTAATCTTCTTTGTGAACGTTTGGATGCTGCTTTAAGTTTGGTTGCTTTCATTCGATTCCTATTATCTGATATGAAATTCATGCTGACTTTTCAGATATTGAATATCTGTCGAAATCAGATTGAAGGGAATCCGCATAGCCCCCGATAATTAGCCAGAAACTGTGTCAGGAAATCCTTTATACATCTTTGAGGTAATTGAACAATAATATTTTACAGGGTAGCTAATCAGTTTTAATAAATTATTTATTAGCAGATCGATACCAAATTTTTGTTATATTTTATCTATATGCGAGTTTAAAGTGTAATACTGAAGCTGTAAAATTGAGTCGTAAGTTAAAAATTCGGTTAAAGATGCTTAAAGACTAATACCTATGAGACGAACAGTTTTAAAACTTTTTTTAAGCATATTTATTTATAACTATATTTTTAAGGCTATGCTTAAACCTATTTTCCCTATGTAACTTAAAAAAGAAACTTACTGGCTCTCTGCGGGCACTGTAGGTTAAACTCTATCTACTTAAAACTATTTTGATCTGCTTTTCGGCCTCTTTATTTTATTCATACATACAAATGCTTAGCTCTATGTATAAGAAAATATTAGAAGATCAAAAAACTTAGCTTAATTAACCTATTTTATAAAACTTAACCTAGCTTAAAAGGACTTACAAGCTACCTACACTAACCTACTTCTAACTTAAAACTATATAGTCCAGTCAATGACCGTTTTCCCTCAGGGTTTAGGTTCTACTTACCCTCTACTTCAAAGTTGGCTTTGTGCGGGGGGTTGCTTTTACCCTGGAGTGAAAAATTTTTCATTGAAAATAAGCCCGGGAATAGATAGATAGGCTAAGATTGAAAAAACCTTTATTTTTGTTTTTTTTTTAAAAAGTCCCTAGCATTAAAACTAAGCGAGTTATGACGAAAATAAAGTTGGTCCCTATTTTTTCGGCGACAAAAAAATGTGAAAATGACCCCCTAATTACCACCCCCATTGAAAATAATCGGTACCACTTCACAATTCACTTTATTAATGTACTTGTAATATGTTCTAGAAGTTTGACCGTTTTACAGTGCTTAGTTTTGAAAAAATTTGAGCTTGAAGGGAAGTGAGTATTTTTGTAATTTTGCAAAGTATTGCCTTTCCTTCAAAATAACTCAAACACTATTAATGATACGCAAAATTTTGTAGGGTACACAATCGTTGGTTTTGCTTTTCTGAAAATTTGGGTTGTTTTTTGTTTGATAAAAATTGAGTAAAATATGCCCGTTTACAGTTTGCATATGTTGGTAAAAAGAAACTTGTTCAAGCCCTTTCAGCTCAAACCCATTAAAAAATAAGGGATGAAAGAAAGTTTAATTTATATGAGCTTATAGCTTATAGGAAAAACCTACAAAATGCTATTTGGAAGGACTTGATAGCTTAAAAACTAAGGGAGTTATGGGTAAAAAACCAATCACATATTATTGCACATATGAGAACACGTATATAGTCCACGAGGGATAGAAAAAAGGTTGAAATAAATCTACCCTGCGATTTTTCGACGCTATAATTAAGAGACTTGTGTTTCTTGATTTTCAGAAAAAACACCTTTCGGCGAGGTGTGGATTTCTATTCAGTAGATTTCGAGAAATCAAAATTTTTTCCTGTCAGGCATTATATGAAAACGCCCGAAAATTTCAATCGCAGGAAGCTCGGCCGGCAGAAAGCTTGCCCACGCCATATTTCACTTCCCCTTCCCCGAAAGGTGTTTTTTCTGAAAATCAAGAAAAGTGCCTGTTTTCAAACGCGTTTATGAGGTATTAAATCGAACCTCACCAACTTTTCATGAAAATGGGTTGGTAGAGCAACTCTTCGAGAATAAATAAGGCTTTTCAAAATAACTCTAGCACCACTGCTGTGGGCCTTGTTCAAACTTTTTTCCTGAAACGGCTGTTTTTACATGTTTGAGATTTACGCGAAAAGCTATAATTCTTTTTGCATGAAATTTTTATTGTAGGTAGGCACTAACAGAAACCCTGAAACAAGGTTCTACGCAGTGGCGGACTAAGCCCGTCAGAGGCCCGGGGCGGCAAAGCTGAATGAGGCCCTCAGTCTAAGAAGTTGATGTAATTTTAGAAGCCTTTTATTCAGTTTTCATTTGTATGTAAAAGTGTGTGTGTATGTTTATTTCCCAGTAGGGAAAGCATTTAATTACTCATCGATTCCGAAAGTAGTTCTAAAGCCAAGTGTCCACTATAAAGTTTTTTTGGTAGAGTGTAGAGTGTAAAGCTCTACCTGTAGCGCGTCTCTATCACTCTACCACCCCAACGCCCGTAGAATTGCTCTAGAGAAATTTTGAGTAGAGCTCTACCACGTGCTCTACAGACTGTACACTGCAGATGCGTTTTCTCTACTGTAGAGTCGGCCATCAACTTTTGCATGCCATTTAATTTCTCAGTTATTCACAGATGCGTGCGTACACCTATTGTGTAAAAAATTTAAAGGAAATTAATAGAAAACAAAGAAATAACAAAATGAGTTCTCGCCAAAAACAAGCTGCTGCCGTTTTATTTTTGATCGAAGAAGAGAAAAAGAAGGAAAGGAAATGTTGGGCGCGAGATTGGATTGCGAAAAGAAAATAAAACGCTGGAATGTATCGAGAATTATTGAATGAGCTCACGGAAGAAGACACATTTTCTGCGTATGTCGTATTCGAATTTCGTTGTTGCAGTCGAAATGCAAATAAGAATGAATACTGTAGAGAGAAAAACTCTATCAAACATGCTTGATAGAGAGAGCGTAGAGTAGATGTAGAGCTCTACACAACACAAAAAAATTGCTTATACACTATAGTTTTTTAGCAGAGAAAACTTTCGCGTAGAGTGGGTGTAGAGCGCATGTGTACAGCTCGAGAGGGTGTATACACTTCTCTACGCGTCTCTACGCGAGAGTTTTCTCTAGCTCTATGCAAAAAGCTCTATAGTGGACACCTGGGGCCCGATTCCGCAACGGTGAGTTTTTCGCCCATGAACACCGAAGAAAAAACTCACTCACAGCCTCGGTATTCACTTTTATTTAAAATGCGATTCCGTAAGTGCCAGTGAGTTTTAAAGTGCTGAATGATTTTTAAAGTGGCTGAATGATGCTATACTGATGGTGCTGTCTTGACCTTTCCATTTTAAAAATTCTAATTAAATAAAATCTTTTAGAACAACAAACTAAAACAACATTTTATTTTTACATACCAAACAAATCTCTCAAAAATATTATTTTTAAAAACAATTAAAAAACTTATTCAAAAATCATCGCACGAAATTTCAAAAACAGCTTTACTCGTCAAAATTCAAACTCACAGTAAATTCACAGCCTTTTTCTCAGTGAGAAATTTTTTACGGCGGTGTTCACCGCAAATGTCAAAAAAACTCATTCTCACTCTTGCGGACGCGCAAATAAGAAGTGTTCACTGAAATTGGTGAAGAACGTAAGACTCACCGTTGCCGAATCGGGGCCCAAGCTCAAGTTTAGAAAAACTCATCTTGCATGTTGCAACCGAGATGAAAATGGTCAAGAAGTATTGAAGAATAAGCGATGTACAGGATAACGATTCAATAAAGTCCCATTTTAATAATTACATGCTGTACTTATTTGTGTCTACGGGAACATTGTACGGGACCTCCGACTCCAAAGTACCACTTAGGTAGGCACTGACCATATTTTAAAAGCCTTGATGATTTGATCAAGGCAGTGTTGGCAAAAACTTAATCCGATTAGTGATTAAAAATTAACGATTAAAAAGTTAATCGCGATTAACGATTAAAGATTAATATTTTCAATCGTTAATCGCCGATTGGAGATTAATTTAATCTAATCGCCAATTGCTAATCAAGATTACGATTAATTGTTTCTCATCCGTATCAAAAAACTACAAAATTTCGGAATTTTTATCTTTTTAAAGGGAAGTGTTACTGTCCATATTCTTTAATTACTGTTTTCTTTTGTGATGAACACTTCATACATAAACTGCAGCAAGAATATTGTTAGAAGATTTTTCAGAAACTAGTCCGTCAAATAAAAGAGAAGATGACGAAAAAATTCACTTGGCAGATTTTTCCTAATGTTTTGGGTCGAAGATGTTGTTTGATTCCCATTATGAATTTCGTTCTGTCTACTAAAACTTGAAGTACTAAGAATGCTATGTTCGGTGGCTTCATCGTATATATCCATTTTTAATAACGTAATAACTTTAACTTTACTTTAAAATACTTTAACTTTACTTTAAAATACTAGCATAGTAATTACGACGTGTGTACATAATATATTTTTAATTTACTATCCAGCCAAACGCACGAAAAAATAAGCAAATGAAAAAGATGTATAAATCCAACATCGACGAGAACCCACGGAAGTTAACGATTCTTCGACAAATAAGCATATTTAGAATAGTGTGTCCTCACATAGTGTGAGTGAATGAGATAACAAAGTATGCTGTCATTGTGACTTGGTATCATTATTCTACTCTGATTTTATCCTGGGTATTGTTTTGCTAATACCACTTGTTGCAGTATACCTTTGCTTACGCGTCCTTTAAAACACACAGCACTGCCCAAAAAAATAACAAATATATGTAGTCAAAAATAAATGTAGGCATGGTAATAGTGGAGTTCCTGGAGCATTAAAAACATGAAAACCTCGGATTTCAGTTACAGTGAATGAAATATAAAAAATTCAAAATGGAATGTTTAGCTAATAATATATATAAAAAGTTTACCTATTGAAAAATTGTGATCTTGATTTGAATAACCGAAATTCAAAATGGCCAACCAAATTTGCCAATTGTGTTCCGATTTCCATGAAAATCAGTATCTGGGGAGTTTTAAGGAAGCAAATAACGAATTTATGTTCAGAACTTATAAATTCAAAATGGTAAATCTTCCACTTCTTTCAATATATTCAATTGAGTGTTCTTCGGAAGTCCGTACAACATGACAGTTCAGTACTGACCCGCTTGTAAAATCTCCTCAAAGGTTGCAAGATCATTGTATGTGACGTGTGTAAATACTTGTAAGTATGTCTGCGCCTAAAATGTAAGTATAATGTGTATTCATCAATACTCCAATATACGTGTTCTCATATCTGCAAAAATATGTGATCGGTTTTTTACCCATAACTCGCTTAGTTTTTAAGCTATCAAGTCCTTCCAAATAGCATTTTGTAGGTAGTAGAGCTATAAGCTCATATAAATTAAACTTTCTTTCACCCCTTGTTTTTTAAAGGGTTTGAGCTGAAAGGGCTTGAACAAGTTACTATTTACGAACATATGCAAACTGTAAACGGCAATATCTTACTCAATTTTTATCCAAAAAAAAACAACCAAAATTTTCAGAAAAGCAAAACCTATGATTCTGTATTCTACAAAATTTTGCGTATCATTAATAGTTTTCGACTTATTTTGAAGGAAAGGCTATACTTTGCAAAATTACAAAAATGCTCTCTTCGCTTCAAGCTCAAATTTTTTCAAAACGGTCAAACTTCTATAGCACATTACAAGAATATTTGTAAAGTGAATTGTGAAGTGGTACCGATTATTTTCAATGGGGGTGGTAATTAGGGGGTGATTTTCACATTTTTTTGTCGCCGAAAAAATAGGGACCAACCTTATTTTCGTCATAACTCGCTTAGTTTTAATGCTAGGGAGTTTTATAAAAAACAAAAATAAAGGTTTTTTCAAGCACTTTAAAAAAGGTTTAATGAGTTTTTCCCAAAAAATGCATTGTTTTTCGTTTATATATAAATATATAAATTAATTTATTATATAAATATATAAATATATGGAATTATATACATATGTATTATATACATAGGTTTTTTCAAGCACTTTAAAAAAGGTTTAATGAGTTTTTCCCAAAAAATGCATTGTTTTTCGTTTATTTCAAGTTGAAATTTTTAATTTTGGTGTTTAACAAATAAGAACCAACCTACAACAAGCTATTACTATTTTTTTATTGGGTCTACAGACACCATAAACTCACCATTTTTTTGTTTTTTTTAACCGACTTCAAAAAAGGAGGAGGTTATCAATTCGACGCGTAGGTATTTTTTGGTCCTGTTCACGCATAACTTTGTAACGCAATGACTTTTTTGCTTTTTTTCTTTTTTGTTTGAAAGGGTGGTCCCGTACAATTTTTTTTAAATTCTGATAAAGGAGTTCGAAGGTAGGCGTAAAAAACTGGTAAAATTAGTACACCTTGAACGGATAGAAGTATTTTCAAAGGCAGCGAACAAATTACTTTATTGTTGCGTGCTCGAGAAGAGGCCGGTGGATGAATCGGCAAAGGCGTTGACCCGCAAATAAAAATTGCTGGTTCAAACCCCGGAGGGTAGTTCGACTTTTTTTCTTTTTTTCTCTTTCTAAAATCCATTCTGATTGGATTAATGTTGTAAAGAATTACAAACTCTTCGGTGAGCAATTTCATGCATACTCTACTCATGCAGACTGGTAGAGAGTATTCCTTTGGAATGAAATTCTATTTAAAGCAGTTTATGAAAAGCTTTATTTACGTATTTAGCCATCTTGTTGTAACAATCTCCCGTAGCACAACGACTGAGAGGCTTGCCTCTCGTCCTGGAGGTTGCGAGTTCGATTCTTTGACCTGGAGCAATTCTTTTTTCAATCGACACAATAAATATTTCTTTTTAATTTCCTTTGGGGAATTTTGTTTCATATTAAATAAGTTTTTTTTTAAATTGCTCCGAAAATACGCAAATAGATTACTGCAAAAACTATTTAGCTACTGCCTCAATTCTTTTCGACGGCGCATACTTCTCGTAATAAATAATTTTTTTTATATGGCCCCCGAAAAAAATCAACGGACTAAAAAGTACGAAATAAAATAAATTTTTAAAAACCGACTTCAGAAAAACCGAAAATAATGCACAAAAAACCAAAAATAATGCACAAAAAAGGATAAAATAATTGTTTGAAATTCTTTACAACATTAATCCAATCAGAATGGATTTAATAAGAAGAATCACTTTTGAAGACGGTGCCAACACCTGTTTTCGGGGTGATGTATTAAGGGCATAAGCCTAACAAAGATATGAATACAATTTTCGCAGCAATAGTTAATGCAATGAAAGTCAACTACTACCTGGCACCGTCTTCAAAAGTGATTCTTCCTATTAAATCCATTCTGATTGGATTAATGTTGTAAAGAATTTCAAACAATTATTTTATCCTTTTTTGTGCATTATTTTTGGTTTTTTGTGCATTATTTTCGGTTTTTCTGAAGTCGGTTTTCAAAAATTTATTTTTATAAGCTACATTTTTAATAATAATAATTTTTTTTACTTTTTGAGTTATTCGCGAAAAACCGCCTGAAAACGTGTTTTTTTTGGTTGAAAAATTGACATTTTCACTCGCGAATAATTCGAAAAGTAATGACTTTCAGTAAAAACTTTATAGAACAAAATTTGCTTAAAATTAGCCAATCTATCTATTCCCGGACTTATTTTCAAAAAAACAAAAAAATATTTGGTAAACCGCAATTTATAATATAAAAAACAAAATCCCACCTCGACCACGTAAATTCAGTCACCGTGTTTTTCATTTTATTATTTTTTAGCTAAACTGAATTTAATCAGCTTTTTAATGGATTCATATTAATCAAAACTAATACGATATGACTTATTTATATATCAATCAAATTAACGATTAACGATTAACGATTAATTAAATTAATCGCGATTAGAATTAATATTTTAATCTCGATTAATTTAGTCGCGATTAACTTAATCGATTAAATTTTTAATCGATTAATTAATCGATTGATGAAATTAATCGATTGATGCCAACACTGGATCAAGGTAACTTATAGACATTTGGAGGCCCCCAGGAACCAGAGGCCCGGGGCGGACCGCCCCTTCCGCCCCACCCTTAGTCCGCCACTGGTTCTACGATAATTACAGTCGCTGTAATTAAATGTCAAAAAATGGCCATATTTCGCGGCTTTTATTTTTTTGTGCAAAAACCTGTTGACCGATTTCAATTGTCCAAAACTCAGAATTTTCGTCTTTTTAATCGCTATTACATAGTATTTTTTGTTTTCCAAAAACAAAATTTTTTCGCACCTAAAACGTTGAAAAACGTGTTTTCGCTACCATTATTAGCTTTTTTCCACCTGTTCTCCTGGACCGATTTTCTCCAAAACACATTCATTGAACTCCTACGATTTTTCTCTTAATTTTAGCATCCAAAAATCGCAGGGTAGATTTATTTCAACTTTTAAATACTTTTCCGCTAAGTCTCCTGGACTAATATTGGAGCATTGATGAATACACATTATACCTATATTTTAGACTGCCTAAACTTAAGCTCTAAAGCATTAATGGTTAGTAATTTCGCGAATGATCAAAAAGTACGAGGCAACGGACCGGGTTTCACCTTTTCATTTTGGAGGAAGAACGAAAAAAGCATCTAATAAGAACGACTATAAAGTACCATTGTTAACTACTGTAAAATCCTCAGCACAACTTCTTAAAGATTTCGACTACGGAATAAGCCAAAGAAAAATCCGACGAAGAGCCGAAGAAGCTGGATTATTCAGTCTAGAACCCGCTAAAAAAACCACTGATATCGGGAAAATATATGAAATATTGAATGGGGGTGCTTTAGTTTTGGCCAATACTGTAAATCAACTTATTCCACCCCTATTACTCCGAAGAGCACCTAAAGAGCTATTGAAAATGATTTCTTGTAGCTGTAAAAGAGGATGCGGTTCAGCGTGCGGTTGCCGAAGAGTTCAGGTCTCATTTGAATACACACACTTCAATATTATCTGTCAACGAATGCAACGCATGTTCGCTTGGATATGTCACCAGCTTAGGACTTTTCTGCAATTCGACATGTATAACATGCAGCGGAGACAACTGTACAAAAAGTGCTCCAATTATGGACCAAGAGGAGGACGAGGAGGAAAACGAGGATGAGGTGGACGTAGAAAGGAATTAGGATGAAGAGGAAAAGGAAGACGGGAGTGAAGAGAATTTTGGATTATTTATGTTTGTAATAATAAAAAATTTTGTAACAAAATCAAAAACTTTTTTGCAAGGGGTGGTTTTTGTAAGGATTGAAACTTATGAATAAATGATAAAAAATTAAAACAGTAAAGAAATCTTAATTTAATATCACAACATGAATAAATCTTTCCAAGTTGCTGAATAACATTTTTCAACATTATCAGCCCTATCGGGAACTCCGCTTTAACTCGATTCTGTTTCGATTCCATTCTTTTCTCATCGGCATCGATTTCTTAAAAATGAAAAATTGTAGCATACAAAATGTAATTTTGATATACAACAGCTAATTTCGAAAGCCGAAAGCGAGTTAACACATGAGAAAACATATTTGTCACTCCAGCGGAGTTCCCTATGAGTTACTAATTCGGATGGAATTTTTGCTCCGTTGAAATTCGATTCCATGCGGAGTTCCCAATAGGGCTGTATTTTTTAATGATAACAATTCTAGGGGTGGCTTTTAGGGATCGAAACTGTTTATTAAATCATAAATTATGTCCCTTAATGTCAATTGACATTCATTCAACTTATTTAAAAATGTTTTCAATCGTTTACACGCTCGAATCTACAATTCTAAAATTGTTTTCGAATAGGGGTAGTTTTTACCCCTTAAAAATAAAAAGCAACGCCCGCACAAAGCCAACTTTGAAGTAGAGGGTAAGTAGAACCTAAATCCGTATTTTTGTGCAAATCGGTGCTGTTTCACAGAATCCTGAAGTTTTGTCGTATTTTGCCTTCATTGACTGGACTAATACTGAGATCCTGATCCTACTTAAGTTACTTCAAAACTGTCTCATTCACACCGAAACACGCTTCTTAACCTGCCTCTTCCAACCAACAATACCTCATACTGGCTCTAGAGGCTTCCTCTCTATCTATAGCCGGGTGGTCAGCAATTCGATCGCGATTGACCAGTCGATCGCAAAGCCAATTTTGGTCGATCGCTCGCGATGTCTTTGGTTTAACGTTTTACAATTGTAACTGCACGCAATGCGTGAACGTCACTATGCAGTTATGAGTAGAAAAACACGGCTAGTGATTTAACAAATTAAAAAAACAGTTTTGAATATATAATTTTACTTATATATCCATAGTCACTCGTATTAAAACACAGTGTATAAACATCTTAAGCTCATATGACATCGAGAAATCTAATGGTCCTAACATCGAGTTAATTCGCCTTTTAACCTTCATTTACACTGGCGCCACTGGCTGACGATGACGACACATACTCCCCCTCTAGCGGCAACGATATCGCATTGGAATGGTGATCTCTCTTCGACTCTTCGTCTACTTGGATGTTTAGGCCGGTTTTACACGACCGGACACCGAACAAACAAAACGAACGAACAAACTGGTGTTTATGGGGAAGAGCAGTGGCGGCTCGTCTTTAGGGGCTAGTGGGGCTTAGCCCCACCAGAAATTATCGAGCAAATCATATTCAGACGTTTTTTAATTAATTTCATTTTTACAAAAAGCATCGCAAATTTTCTTTGTAATTTATTACGATTTCTAAAAAAAATTCAAAATAATACCCCACAAAAAATTTCGAAGTAGAATTTCACAGGAAAAGTATAAAAAAAAAGAGCAAATAAAAAAATAAGAAAAACTCTCAACTCTCTCATCAAAATAATCTGGCCGAATCATAAATTCCATACCCATTTACATGTAATTCTCTCCTCAGGGGCTATCATTGAGTCAGCCCCGAAGATGAACCATTTTGTATGCAAAATTTCTTAACTAAGGCGATTGATTCAAGCAACATTTGTTCTACCAAGCGGGGCTAAAATTTATTAGCCCTAGGATTCATAGGATTCTCTTCCTGACATGGAATACATGTCAGTGGATTCGCTTGCTCTGTTGGGTTTACTCACGCACATAGAATGCCAGTGTTCTCGGTTCCTTCTTTTAGTTCTGTTTATTATATTTCTAAAGTAATTTTGCCTGCATTTGCTACTAATTGGCCGAACATTTTGATACTTTTTTTACACTTATGGATTTTATATACCTGAGGGGCTGATTTTATTTAGCCCGTAGCAAAATTTTGGTTAGAAATATAGTAAAAAGTAGTAAAAAGAGACATTTTTATTGGAAAAAGAGCTAATTGGAGATTGAATTTTAACTGACAGTTACAAGTTGATATTTAAGTGAAAAGTGTGTGCTTACAGAAATTGCGGTAGATATAATATTGAATTATTCGCCAATAAATATTATTAAATTATATATAATAAATATTAATATACCATTTTTTAATATATAACTTTCTTAAATTATATTTATATTGGTTTAATTTTTGTTTTTGGTTAAAATGAATCACCAGTGGCGGACTAAGCCCGTCAGAGGCCCGGGGCGGCAAAGCTGAATGAGGCCCTCAGTCTAAGAAGTTGATGTAATTTTAGAAGCGTTTTATTCAGTTGCCATTTGTATGTACAAGTGTGGGTACGTGACAATACGACCACTATTCAAACTCTGAACTCATTTACTTATACGTCACAATAAAAACCAAAAGGACGTATTGTTATGCCGGATCCACAGTTTGTCAATAGTCCAGTCAAATTAGTAAATGAAATTGCATTTTAAGAAGTACGGAATTTTTTTTTGCATTTGTTCGGGTACATCTGACAATGATAAAACCAAGTTTTGGGGGGTCGCAGTGGCTTGGGAAAAGCCGCCATCTTGAAAAAGAGGAAGAGCTTGTTTATATTAAATAGCTTGTTTGCATACAATGATAGCTGACAATGATCAATGGAAAAGTTGTGGAGAATACAATTATCTAAAAAGTGAGTCCTTAACGAGCTTTGTAAGTTGATTTGGCTCAAAGTTATGGCCGTTCAAAGTTCAACCATGATCGTGTGGTGAGGGTTGAATGCAGTTTTTTGCAATTAACTCGCCAAATAGTTTTTTTTTGGCTTAATGCCTACTAACAAATTTAAAGTCCTAGTAATTACCTTTAGAATGAGCCCTTAATCGTCGTTATCGCTTATGTAGTTTGCGAGCAATCCAACGCCAAACTTCGCACTGGACGTGCCTGAAATTACTGTTAACGCCATTTTTTTTAGTATTTAGCGTTGCCAAGCTTACACAAGCCAAGCCAAACGCCCAGGGCCGCATTGACCTATAGCCCATTCGAGTAAATGCTCGAAGGGCCAGGCCACCGGAGAGCCCGAGGTTGAGTGTTCAGGATTTTTTTGTGAAGAAACTTAAAGTTTCGCAATAATTGTGACTTGGCTCACGAAGATCGGCTCGAATTTGCCCTTTCCTCTTCCTCGCCTCTTTTCCCCGCCTTGAGCTCGCCTTCGGCCGACTGCCCTCGCCGCCTTAGAGAAATATTTCTCAGAGCTGGCCCTAAATCGAGCGAAATGGTAGAGCAGAAATTAGCACGGTACCCGCCGTGAGCCTATTGCACGGGCCGGTCCAGGGTCCATAGGAAATATAAATTTTCGAGCAAATACTGCACAGTCCGTGCAACAATCGCACTGCGCCCGCCGTGCGTCTATATCACGGTCTGTGCAGTACTTTCAGTATATGCTACTTTCGCATAAACCCTGGACTACCCCGTGCAATAGGCGCACGGCGCGCACCGTGCTAATTTCTGCTCTACCATTTCGATCGATTTAGGGCCCAGCTCTGGAGCATGCTAATTTCTCCGCAGGTACTTAAAATAAAAGGTACTATCTTGCATACAAGAGAATCCATCAATAGCAGCGTGGGCACCACAATTCATATACATATATAAAATTTGGGGCGGTCACTACCGAAATGCTCGGGCCGCTAAGGGGGCCCATCTGTCCCTGCAAACACCTTCTCCAAAAGTTTGAATTTGCGAACGCTTGCCAAGCATTGACAAATGTGTGGATCCGGCATTACATTTTAAGCTATAATATAAGTGGTTTCGTAATGAAAATTAATAGATTTAAAAAGAAAGGAGATGAACTTCTTCGACGAAAAATGTAGGCAAACGAGAGTAAATGATTTGCGCCTCATTAATTCAGGGTTCCCGCTTCAAAGTCGGGAATTCCCTGAGTATTGAACGCGTTCAGCATGACAGAATATTAGTACAGCGTAAAAAGTCTAGATGGCTGTAGAATTCAGTAAAACTGGAGCTACACGAAAACTAAATAGACATTGAAAGATTAACATTAAAAGTAATTTTGATTTCAAAATTGTAAACCATCGGTACATGCTGTACTTATGTATGTCTACGGGAACCATGAACGGGACCTCTGACTCATAAGTACCACTTAGGTAGGCCCTGAACATATTTTAAAAGCCTTGTTTAGGATTTGATCAAGGGAACTTGTAGACATTTGGAGGCCCCCGGGACCAGAGGCCCGGGGCGGACCGCCCCCTCCGCCCCACCCTTAGTCCGCCACTGTGAATCACGTAGTTTTTTGAAGAAACATTTTTCTTTGTTTTAATTAGAAGAAATATTAGAAATTAACCGTTTAGGGCCGCATCAACCATTTGATTTTAAATTAATTTGTCCTGAAAAATCCCACAAGTAAAAAATTTTCGTTGGATTGGTTTTCTAAAAAGAAATGGTTTACGGTTAGTATAGAAAGAAATGCATTGTTTTGCTTTTATTTCATTTTGTTTAGAGGGGAATCGGCTTGGACAGAAATCGGTATACGGGATATAAAAAATTTATCGGAACGAATTAAAAAAACATGAAATGAGCGCTACGCATTTAAAAAATACTTTAAATTACCAAACCTTCGGGACGGTTAATATTCTCTCACAAATCGATTCAGGATACGCGAGTTCCATAGCAAAATATAATGAAAATGTTAAAAAGAATCGTCAAGTATTAAGTCGAATTTTAGATATCTTAAAGTTTTGCGGTGGTCACAATTTAGCTCTTCGTGAACACGACGAACCAGAATCAAGTAGTAATCGAGGAATATTTCTTGATATGATTACATATACCAGAATAATAGATATCGCATTCAACCGTACAAGCTGTACAAAATGAGTTACTTTAATGCTGTTTACAGCAACAAATTTTGTATCTGTTCAAGCTGATGAAACAAATTACAAATGGCTTTAGTTTTACGTTTCGTTAAAAATAATAAGTCTGTTGAATGTGTTTTTATCATAAAAGGTATAGTTTATGTGATTCAGAATGCGGTGAAATGCTACAATTTAGAAAAAAAATTGATTGATGGTGCCGCTGTAATGAGTGGGAGTACAGCCGGGGTTCATCTTTACTAAAAAAATTGTATCCATTTGCACACTTTGTGCATTGTTATGCCCATCAACTAAATTTAGTCTTAAAGCAGGCATGCTCAATTATTAAAGAAGCATGAATATTTTTCGCAAATATATCTGCTTTTACTTCATTTTTTTCATGCTCTCCCAAACGAAAAGATTTATTAATCGAAGTTTGCAATAAACATGTAAGGAACAATGTTCCCTCTAAGCTGCGCAGGTGCGCGACTGCGCGCTAATTTTTCGAGAGTTGCGCAGCCGTTTTTGAATTCTGCGCACAATGGGCTTGCTCACCATTTTTTTATTTCTTTTTATAAAAGATTTACATCTAAAAATGACAAAAATCCTATTTTCACAAAAAAAAGTAAAGCGTAGTTCGTTGTTGCGTAAGTTTTGTATACAGCATAGCGTCCGTGCTTGCAGTCCAGCGTTACCATCTTAGTGGTTTTAACACTAAAACTGGTGGTTAAGACTTGCCTTTAGTGGGAAAAAATCGTATCTAGTGGGTAAGAGGAAAGTAGACAGGAATACAATAATAGTTTTGGCCATGCACTGACTAAGCCATAACAAGACATCAATTCCTACTGACCTAATGATTCACTCAAATAACAATCAAGATCACGTGTCAAATCCATCTTCTGAAGTGGAATGAAACCAAAAATACCAACAAATTTTCGTCTGAAGCGCTGCAGAGACGCTTAAGGAGTATCTCGATTTGAATAATTGGGCAGCCATTTTTGCTATTTCATTACTAATTTTGCCACATTCGCACACCGATGTTGAAAGACTTTAGCAGCATGAAAATTGTCAAGAATAAGTGAAAGTCTAAGCTCAGGTTCCACCCTTTATATTAACGTCATTCACGTTATGGTGCAATGCCTAGTAGGAAGCTTAGTTCAAAGAATAGAAAAAAGATAGGATAAGTTTAAAGGAAGTCTAGGGATGCATAAGGAGGTGGCGGTAACCTGGCGTTTGAACTTTTGGTTGTATGAGTTCAAAGGCTACCGTCGGGGTCAGCGGGAGATAGCTTCGTTGGAGTCTTACGCCTCCTGAAAATTGTGAATCTCGCTAACCAGGCTACAAAGAGGTGTGCCGTCCAGGTCAGGTAAAGACCTTAGGAGAACTTTGCTACCCCGATTAACCAGCCGACAAGATGCCTTATTAGAGCCGTGTATACCCTTCGAGTGCCGACTAATGATAATTGGTCAAAGCAATAATGCTGATTCTATTATTAAAATATTGATATTTTATAGCATTTAGTGGAGTCATTAATTTTTTTATTTGAATTAGTTTGCTTATTTCCGCTTAAATAGCGGCTTTCAAACATTAAGTTTGAAGAACTTTACATTTAGTGGAATATTCTAGTTACTTTTGGTGACGAGGAAAATATTTTAGTGGCTTTGTGGTGGTTTTAAAATTCGAATCTAGTGGTTTCTCGAGGAAAGCTGTTGTAGTCACGTAGTTGGTAAAGTCACCGAGCGAAACATATGACTAGCCTCTGTTTTTATACTTCTCTTGTTGTATAGTTCGTCGTTCAATCATAGTAGATCTTGCTCTAATAAAGAAAGAATATAAACAAAGATATGAACAGTAATGTAAAAATCCTTTTTTGTTTGTGGGTAATTAAAATGCTTTAAAATGTAATTTTCAAGAGTATTATTAAAAAAATATTTCACTTCAAACACAGGCGCAGACCTTCCCCCCCCCCCCCTTCACTCTTTTACATACGTTTTGAATATTTTTGCTCGCATAAATTTTGTACCGCGCAGTAAGTGAAAAAATTAGAGGGAACATTGGTAAGGAAGTTACATGACAAACCGAAAGTAAACCGAACTCAACTCGATCTGAGCTTGCAGTTTCGGTCAAGTGTTATATGACATACCGAACTTGAGTTTTTAGTTGTAATTTTGGTTTTATTATTGTCAGTTCGTCAGTGAAATTATTCGTGAAAATGGAAATTTTTTTTATGTATTTAATGAAATTATAATACTCCAACAAAAAAAGTTTTTCACCCTGTTAAAGCAATCTCGGTTTTTCAATCGCTAGTTACATGACATTCCGACCGAAAAGTGTACTCAACCAAGCAAAAACTTGTGAACCCACTCAGAACACGTTCGGCACAATTTTTGCGATCGGTTGCTAGTTACATGACTCAAACCGAACCGAAAATTGTACTCAGTTCGTGTTGAGTATGTCATGTAACTTCCATAATGATGGTCTGCCGCGAACAGTTGAAATTTTCGAGCACTGCGATCTATACTCGAAAATAAAGAAAATCTCATTCATTGTTTTGAATTGATCCAGTGTAAGGTGTGGGACGCGACTAGGGTTCGAACTATCGGTTTCTAGTATCGATACCAAGTACTAATAACAGAATCAAACCGTGGTATCGATACCTAGAAAGTATCGGGCTGGAAGTATCGATACTACTCAGTATCGAGTACTTTTTAAAATACATATATTTAAGAAAAAAATATTTATTTAAATTTACGTAAATAACATAACCCAACGGTATGAAGACTCCGTCGACAAAAAAACAGCACAGACACATATGAACAAAGGCATGACTAAGGCCCGTTTTCATCTTCAGCCCAAGATGGAAACGCAAATTGAGCATGTTCACATTTTTGGTAGAACAGAATACAAACTTCTGTGTGATAGAGGAGCTCCATTTTGGGTTCGCACAATGCGTTTACGATGTAAATGCTCCTTTAAAAACAGCTACTGGTTAAAGCTGCATTCAGAAATAAACGTAACTTGTATGTAGCGACATCTCTGAAGATTGAAGAATATTCCGATTTTTGCGGTTTATCAGTAGTACATACAGTGGCTGTCAAAATTATTGGCTCACCCAAGAAATTTTACAACTGAGGAAGATATAAGACTAAACTATGTTACCAAATTTTATTGATTAAAATTTTATTATTTAAATTATAAATAATAAATTTAAAAAAAAAATATAATAGAAAAAAGAAATTCATCAGTTTAAAATTTCTTGCGTGTGCCCACTGTATGTAGGTTGACAAAGTACTCGATACTTTTAATGAGTAGTACTTGACGATACCATGATCTTGGTATCGAGTGCTCAGTATCGGTTTTCAAGACGACAGTATCGATACCTACTCAGTATCGAGAGTATCGTTCGAACCCTAGACGCGACTACGGTTAGTGAAGCAACTGGTATATTAAAACTTCTGAAAGACCAGGAATTTATATTTTTCTTAGAATTTTACAATAAAATTTATTATCACATTGATATTTTGAGCGTAAAAAGAACGCCGGGCAGATTATTTATATAAAACAGTTTAATTTCTCTTTTTCCTTTTATTGATTTGTTGAATTTTTGTTTTGTTTTGTTAAAGATTTTATTATTCGTTTTTCAAAGAAGTTGAGTTTATATTAGTGGGAGAGGCCTAAATTTGATAGTAAGGAATAGAGCTAAGTTCTTTTTCATAAAATCATTTCTCCTATTTTCTTTTTTTTAATAAACGGCGCTATAAATTTTTGGGAAACCGACCACATATTTTCGGTTAATGATCTGAATGCAGTACCTCTAATCCGAACGCTATTCTAATTGAATGCCTCACTTTAGTAAATACGAGTGATTCAGTTTATTTTCATCATACAAAGTAATAATAATTACAGATAAGAAATATAGATTGGGCAATTTTGAACAACCTAATTCAAACAAAATTTAGAATAAAATTATATCAATTTAAAAAATTTAAAAATTAAAACGCGCGTACATTTAAAGTATTTTTAATGTAAACAAATACATGTAAAATACACTGATAATCCAATTATATAAAATGTATTGCTGGAAACCTGCATGAAAAAAATTATATTAATAATTAATATTTTTTGCAAGCCCCACCAAATTTTAGAGGCAGGAGCCGCCACTGGGGAAGAGGGTGAGAGAGGACGATGGAAAACCGGCCCCTCTCTCACCCTCTTTCCAATAAACCCCCGTTTGTTCGTTTGTTTTGCCTGTTCGATGTCCGGTCGTGTAAAAAAGCCCTTAGAGAACTACAGGAAAGGCCCTCGCGTATAAAATCCGTGTTCGTGAGCGCAGTGAATCTGGGTCAGTTGACTGTGAAAGTGGGTCAGTCGACTGTCAAATTATATCTACTCTGTTTACGTTAACTGACCCAAAGTGAAATGCAATGTGATCAGCTGATTAGAATGTATAAGGTTCATTTGTAACCGGAAGGGTCCCGGCGCACAAAAGTGATGATATAATAAAAAAAAAATACGATTATAAAGATCTTAATTTGCTCCGTTTATTTATGCTATTTTTTTAATTTGATCCCAATTGGAAGACGAAAAAAAATTGTTAAAAATGTGATATATAGATTCGCGCATATTTACTACAAAAAAGCTTTTATGCTAATGCTGAATACACCAGTAATTTGCTCCGGGGTTAATTCAATTTGCCCGTTCAGAAAATTGCAAATTTCCAAATAATTCATATTAAATCTTAAAATGTTTAGTTTTCTCGTATTAGTCCAATCAATCTACGGATTCACAATGTTAATTTCCAGACAATTGAAGGCAGGAAACAAAAAATATGATCGTGAAGAACAATTCATTTTAAGAAAGATAGCGTTGTTTTTTCCGGAATTTCATTGGCGAACCTAACCTAAAAAATTCGCGAAAGTCAAAAAATCGCTCTTTTGCGAATAACAAAAAAACTTGAGTTCGGATCGAAAAAAATCAAATATGTTTTTGGGAGTCATTTTAAGCACTGGAAAACCTTTAAAGAGACTTTCTGTTACTTCTACGTAATAATACAAGTTTTGAAGAAAATTTTAAGCTCTGGAACGGTACTCTAGAATAATCCGCAGACCAAGAGAAGCGTTTTTAGAAGAACGCCTTTTTTTACAAAAAGTGAAATTTCAAGGAAACTGTTCAATATTTCGCAACAAAAATAAAACTATTTTTTCAGCTAGCAAGAAGCAATATTTTTGCCAAATAGCAAATATCTAAGTTGAGCTAAACAAAAGTTATTAACAAATAAAAAAAACGTGATTTTTAACAGTTTTTTCCATTTTTCTCTATGTTTTGTGCCCTAACCTATAACTAAATATATATCAATCGAAAGATAATTTGAATACCTACAACTTTATACTTTGATTTTTTTCGATCCGAACTCAAGTTTTTTTGTTATTCGCAAAAAAGCGGTTTTTTGACTTTCGCGAATTTTTAAGGTTAGGTTCGCCAATGAAATTCCGGAAAAAACAACGCTATCTTTCTTAAAATGAATTGTTCTTCACGCTTATATTTTTTGTTTCCTGCCTTCCTTCAATTGTCTGGAAATTAACATTGTGAATCCGTAGATTGATTGGACTAATACGAGAAAACTAAAAATTTTAAGATTTAATATGAATTATTTGGAAATTTGCAATTTTCTGAACGGAGCAAATTGAATTAACCCCGGAGCAAATTACTGGTGTATTCAGCATTAGCATAAAAGCTTTTTTGTAGTAAATATGCGCGAATCTATATATCACATTTTTAACAATTTTTTTTCGTCTTCCAATTGGGATCAAATTAAAAAAATAGCATAAATAAACGGAGCAAATTAAGATCTTTATAATCGTATTTTTTTTTATTATATCATCACTTTTGTGCGCCGGAACCCTTCCGGTCATTTGTAGGGACAAATTTTATTTTTATTTTTAACTCCCTCTGTAGTGCAGTAAAAAAAGCATTTTTATTTGAACAGTCTGGTACCAGCAAAATTATGATTTTATCCTGTTTGGGATATCACCAGGAGTATATTGCTAAGTTTTGGACCTCGAAAAACTTGTGCTACTTTTGTTATAAACAATTAAAGTTTTTTTACCATGTTTTTCGAGCTTAAAATGTGAATTACTCCGGTTCTATAAGTCGGATCGAGGCAAACTAAATAACAGTCTCTTCGTAATAAATTTTCCAATAAATCCTTGTTGGTTTCAAGTTTCTGAAGTACATACATAACCTACAAAACTGAAAAACGAGAAAAAAGCAGTATTTGTTTTCAATTTAATGCCCAAGACAGTCAACTATACCAATTTGCATCAAACTTTCAAAAAATATACGTTTTGATGTTATAAAAGGAGCCTGAAAAATTTGTATCAAAATACTGAACCCATTGGCCAAAATTGCATTTGTTATCTAAAATTTGAAATGTCCGCCATTTTATGCCATTAAGTCAAAAATAAAAATTGTCTTTTTCAAAATGTAGCTCTCCATGCCACCTTTCGAATGCAATTAAAAAAAATTTGTATTATAATGTCAATATTCAGCTGTGCTTTACAACTGATAACAAAAATTTTAACACAAATCCAGAGATGGTAGGCCCAAAAAATAACATCATACTTTATAACATGTCGCGCTGTATGCATCGATAAATTTAATAATACATCATTTTATTTAACTCACTGAATTGATGAATCATAAATAGTCCAATGAACATGAACCCATCGATCGATTACTCTGTCCTCTATTCCTACCTTGAATTGCAGCTGATTTAAGTTTTTAATCATTGAAATTAGAAAAAAAACCAACGCAATCAATAAACCCCACCGAGTTAAATAAAATGTAATACCAAAACCCCGGATTCAGCTAAATGCTATCAACAAGCATATATGCTAACCGTAGAGACACGTGTACATATATCTAATGCATACTCAACCAATACCCAAAATGAGGATGAAAGGGCTTTTTACCCACTAAAAATCGCAATTTCAACGTTTAGATGTAAATTTTTCCTATAAGGGAGCACACAAAATCGATACACGGTCCCGGATCTAAATTAAAATTATTGATACCAAACCAAACCAGCTAACTGTATACACTCTACCCTACCAAATCGCAAAAAGGAATAAACAAAAAGTTTGATTGGAAAGAAAACTAAATGTTTGTCATGCATCCGTATACCCCGTGTGTATGCATAAAGAACAGGGTTTGTTTTTGTGTATCATATTTGCACTATTGAATGCGACGAGAGTAATACCATCGAAAGTTTTATGCAGAATTTTTCAATTTAAGTTTAAACAAAAAAAAACCGATCTTTTAGGGCAGAAATAAAGTGTTCGGATGACGTTTATCAATTGGTGAAAGTGGAGCAAACTCCTACGCTTAATTAGATAAATTGATTAGAAAGGCAGCAATTGTTAAGTGAATGGTCAATGGAATTATTGTCACATACTCGCATCAATTGAGGAAAGCATTTTTTTATCGATCGTTTTAGAGTTTTGTAGAGGATTGCAGTAGGGAAGTTGTCACAAGATCACTTTATCATATCTCAAGCTTCTCCTATTGATTTTTATTATTTTCCAATTCTTATCGACTCTACACGTAGAGTCCAGCTACTATAGCTCCGCAGCTTGCCGGGAATATCTTGTGCTAAGTAGTTTTACTGAGTCAGGCTGAATAATGTCTCCTCCTAACCTATACTATTCTGAATTAGTTATTTAATCTAAGCTTACTACCAAACATTGGACCATGACTCGAATGACGACTCATCAAAAACATTGTCTTCCCACCTTTGACTGGCCAACTGATCTTTTTCCCATCTGGCGTAAAGCTTGTTAGGCCACCTTAAGCCATCTGTTCTTTGGGCATTACCACCCCAAATCAAGCGGATAAATTTAGCCAGTGCTGATATCTTACACTCTTTGTACATGTCATACAATTCGTGCTTGTATTCTCCATAAATTATTTTCATTTACTGGATCGTATATCTTCAGCTTGTCCAGCATTGTTCAAAATTCGAAAGGTTTTCCAGTTCCTCTGCATATCGTACGAAGCTCTGATTAGAATAGTCCGGAAAATAATCGATTCGCATTTTCTAAAATTGATCTTCAACTTCCAATCATCACTATAGCGTTCGATTGTTTCGAAGTCACGTTGCAGGAGCGTCAGGATCAGTCCACTTCGGCCCCGTCCTGTGCACAATCAGGTCATCCGCTTACGCTAATGCGAAGCGGAGTGAGCTGATCGTATCACTCATAAATAAGAGCGGCGAATTCACTGCGCCCTGTTGCAAACCGTTTTTAATATCAAATAATACCATTCCTGACGTGTAGTTCCCACTTTTAACGATGAACTTCTTATTGGAAATCATATTATAGATCATATATAACATAGGTCCTGTCATCCCGTATCTGACTAATTTGTAGTGAAGGCCCTCGATCCACACGATCCATCGAACGCCTTCTCATAGTCGATAAAGCATGCTCCGGTACACTGGCCTTTCATTAAGTTCCAGTGTATGTCTGATACCAATTTCGACGCGGCATGAATGGTATCTGTCCCGCCTGAACCGAATTGGTTATCGGGAATTATATTCTTTTCCTCAACCCATTTGGATAATGATCTATTAATTACTGATTCAAACACCTTACTGATATTCGGAAGCAGAGTTATTGACCGAAGATTAGCAGGGCTACTTTTATCTTTACCCTTCTTGGATATTGGATACACCACTGCCGTCTTCCAGTGGCCTGGAAAATGGGCGTTGTTTAAAGCATTGTTAAACAAAGTGGTGTATGTGTCTAAAGCCACCAGGGGTAGATGTTTTAGGGCGATGTTTGGAACGCCATTCACCCCAGACGACTTCTTATTTTTTAGACGACGAAATATTAGCAGGAGATCAATTTTTGTGATGAAAAGAGGATCTGCTTGCGCCTCAGGAATATTGTTCGCTGGGCAGTCTTCACTGAACTCGATGATCCTTCGGTTCACAGATTTCCAAAACTCGATCTCTTTAGTTAATCTTAAGTGGTTTCGCAGGGCCGGCAGGGCAGAGACCCCGGAGATACAACCAAGTTTAATGCGCCACCACTTAACTGGCTGTGAGCTCCTCCTTCAGGGTAGACGCGGAAAACCTAGCTGAGCAGGGAGGGTGCCGTAAACCTAAAAGTCAGAGCGAGGTGAATCGCCCGCTGCTTTGCCATCAGGACGCCTTACCACTTCAACATATCAAAAACTTTTATGCCAGAGAAACGCAATGGTTCGTACAATATCAACATAAATTCAATTTTTATTCATCACCAAAGAACATCAAGTTTAGCCTAGGAACTAGTTTACAAACTCGGACTTACTTGTAACTCTAGCGGGTTGTGTAGCAAACCGTACTACCAGCAGCGGTTAGAGCCGAGATAAGTGTAGCATTTAATAACAAAAAGAAGTAAATGTCAATTAATCAATCTTGTAAATGTAAGTTATAAAAATGTGAAAATTAACAACAAAAAAATCCTGCATACGTAATGCATAAAAAGGTGGAAATTGATAGTACTAAAATTATGCCTACGAAATGTATCACAATGTAGCACTAAATAATAACAACGTGCAGGCGTGATACTACCGTCGGAAGCCAATGTCTTTTTCCTCTTCTTAAGACCCGCCTTGCATACGTCTAATCCGGTGCCCGTCTGTATGGAACGACCCTCCTGTTATCTTGTTTTTTTCTCGCCTACCTTTATATCCTGTCAATTTTGGGGATTTTAGAGTTCTACCGTAGTCACAAGGTGGATTTTGGAAAAGTAAATAGGCCGGCCGTTACTCCTATCTTCCTATCTTTGTGTCTTCACCCTTCGTCAAGTAATTGCCGACTAGTCATATCTCCAGCGGACCAAGAAGTGGATGAGGCGAACTTACAATGCGTGACGGGCTCCCAGGATATATTCCCATACCGTCTGCCACGCAATAGGTTGGAACAAGTGGTTTTCCATTCATTCTTCTTCAGTTTTTGTAATCAATAGAGTTTATAATTTATAAAGTTGTAGTAATAAGCAGCCAATTACTGCAATTACTTTAGGAAACGCTAAAATTTAAATGTTTTTCTCTACATTTTGAAAATTCTCAATTTCTTTAATACTAAACGAACTAATACTCAGGCTCACTCACACTCTCAGAACATTACTTCGAGCAATTAAAAATAATAGTTATTAACTATTTTATTCAGAAATTAGAGAAGTAATATTTATAAAACTATAATAATTTTTTTTGTTAGAAATAAATGAGTAATTCTTTATAGTTTTTAGAAAGTTTATTTTAATTTTAAAATGATACCAACAGGAAGAAAGTCAGGAATGAATTAATAAAACAATAAGAAAATATCTGACGTAAAATTATTAATACCTAAGCCAACTAATTACAATTCATATAACGTTAATTATAGTGTCTTAGCAAGGATGCAAGGATCGGGGTTGCCTGCATATTCTAACACTTCCTCTCAACCATGATTAACTTGCATTTTTTCTTTACAGCATTTGAATATTTAAACCTTCGACACATTTTGAATGTTTGACTTTTGATAAATTTTTAGTGAATATATCAGCTACCATTTCATTAGTTGAAATATACTTTACATCAATTAAATTGTTCCTAATCTGTTCTCTACAAAAATGAAATTTTGTATCAATATGTTTGGTTCTGCCATGATGCGTGTCATTCTTCATCATATGTTGCGAACTAATGTTGTCACCATAGATCATTGTCGGTCCCATCACATAGCCATCGAAACCAAGCTCCTTAATCAGATTTCTCAAGTATATTGCTTCTGTACATGCCTGCGACAGCGCCACATATTCAGCTTCCGTGCTGCTCAAAGCAACAGATGTCTGCTTCCTCGAGACCCAGGTGATTGGATTTTTGCCTAAAAAAAATATGTACCCTGTATATGACTTACGATCTGTGGCATCATTTGCCCAATCAGCATCCACGTAACCAAGTAAGCTCCCTTTATTTTTATCATAGGATAACCCCATCTTGCTTGTCTTATTGAGATAGCGTAACACTTGCTTCGCTGCATTGAAATGTTCTTCATGAGGATGGTTATTAAATTGTGACAATTTATTTATGGTATGAGCTATGTCTGGACGAGTTGAAACGGCCAAATACATCAATGACCCAATGAGAGACTGATACTCCTTCTGATCAATTTGATTCTTGCAATTGGATTGTTCACATTTTAAAAACTTCGTTCCAGGATCTAATGGTGTGCTCGCCTGCCTGCACTCTATCATATTATATTTTCCGAGAATTTCAGAGATGTACTTTTCTTGATGTATTCGAATCGGTCCTCTGTTTCCTTCTCTTTCTAGTTGTATTCCAAGATAGTATCTGAGTTCACCTTTGTCCACTATGTTCAATCTTTTGGATATTTTATACTTGAACATTTTTAGTTCATCCATATTAGAACTGACTAGTATCAGATCATCAACATAGATTGCAACGATGAGAACTTCTGATTTTTCCCTTTTAATGTAAATACAATTGTCGTTTGCACATCTATTGAGCCCAAGTTCACACAGAATTTTGTCCAGCTTCTGATTCCACAGCCTGCCAGCTTGCTTCAATCCATATATGGACTTCTTTAACCTACATACCATTTGCGGTTTCTCAGGATTTACATAGCCCTCTGGTTGCTTCATGTAAATTTCGTCTTCAAGTTCACTATGCAGGTATGCAGTTTCAACATCTAAGTGATGCACTAGAAATCCACATTCAACCGCCATTGCTAACAATAGTCGAATTGATGAATGCCTTACAACGGGTGCGAATGTTTCCGAATAGTTGACCATATATTTTTGGAAACATCCTTGTGCTACCAATCTGGCCTTATATCGTTCGATTGAGCCATTAGGATTCATTTTAAGGTTAAAAACCCACCTACTACCTATAGCTGGTATATTTTCTGGTTTGTCAACAAGCTCCCAGGTTCCATTATTCATCAAGGACGCATACTCCTTGTCCGTGGCTTCCTTCCATTCGTGTGAGTCATTACTCATCATTGCCTTGACAAATGACGATGGAATACTTCTTATATGTGTCTCTTGGGCGAGGTTTGCAGTATTGTATACTTTCTGTGGTCTTCCAGGCTTCCCAGTTCTGATAATTCTGGGTCTGCCACCCTTACGTCTTGGTGTATGGTTCATCACATTTTCATCTTCATCTTTAGCTTCTGTCTCATCTTGTTCAGAATCAGTTTTCCATTGGTCCCCTTCGGTTGCACCTGTATCTATACTGTTGCCAACTTTGCTTGCTTCAACTTCGTTTGAGCTTTCAGCACTATCCTCATTCATGTGCTGGTCATAAGAATGTTGTTCCTTTGGATTGAGATCAAAATTAAACGTACGGGTTTCTAACTGACTATTGTTTGGTTTTCCTTCAAAAAATCTTACATCTCTGCTCAGTGTAATAGATCTTTTAGCTGTGTCATAAAGGCGATATGCTTTACTTTCATTTGAATAGCCAACCATGACTACTTCACGTCCCTTTGCAGAAAATTTCGATCGTTTTAATCCCTTCTGAAGAGCAATACCTTTGCATCCAAATGGTCTCAAGTGTTTAACCACTGGCTTCCTCTTAAACCATATTTCGTATGGTGTTACATTATGTAATGGTTTAGATGGCGAACGATTTCTAATATATGCCGCTGTTGCTATAGCCTCGGCCCACAAATTCTCTGGCAATCGGGATTCAACCAACATGCATCGTGACATCTCCACAAGGGTTCTATTAGCCCTTTCAGCTACACCATTTTGTTGCGGGGTGTAGGGAATAGTCAACTGTCGTTTAATGCCATTAATTTTTAATAAATTGGAAAATTTTTCGCTCAGGTATTCAGCCCCATTATCGGTTCGTAGCATCTTGATCTTTTTACCTGTCTCTGTTTCAACATATCGTTTAAAATTGGTAAAGGCTTCAAAAACATCAGATTTTCTCTTCAACAGATATAACCAGATATATCTCGACTTATCGTCTATAAATGTAGCGAAATACCTGGCTCCACCTTGCGATATTGTTTGTATAGGACCGCATATATCAGAGTGAATTAGATCCAATACATTTTCGCTAGCAATAGAACAATTAGTATGAAAAGGTTTGGCATTTATCTTACCTAGAGCACAAGCCTCGCAATTAAAGCTTTTGTTCTGCTCAATCTTGTCTAGTCCGACAACCATATTCAGTTTACTCAGCTTAGTCAAACTCTCAACATTCAGGTGCCCATACCGTGAATGCCATTTTTCCAAATTATTGAGTGGTTGCTCCATTACTGTTAAAGCAGAATTTACATTCGATGTTGACCATACATAAAGATTGTTTCTCTTTGCAATTTTCAAAACAATTTGTCCACGATAATTTTGTATTACTGCAAATTGTTTGAAAAATGCAACATTAAAACCCTTGTTTACTATAGAGTTTACTGAAAGAAAATTTGTTTTTAGCATAGGTGCATAAAATACATCTTTCAATATAATATCAGCACTATCCGTTTTCACATTAATCGTTCCAACGCCAACAGCGTATGCGGTTTCACCGGAAGCCAGCCAAATCTTTTGTTTCTTTATGGCTTTGATAAACTTAAATTTATATTTATCACGACAATAATGACTGGTCGCACCGCTATCCAAACACCAATCGTCTTCTTCGAAAACGTTGTCACCTTTTTCTAAACAGAAGGTTGCCTGCGCATTGATTGGTCGATTATTTTTACTTTTATTACACTCATTTGCGTAATGTCCTCTTATACCACAGTTGAAACATTTTCCTTTTTCACGCTTAGAACCTTGTCTGATTTGACCATATTTGCTTTGGATCTTTTTATTATGTTTATGTTTTTTTTTTGTGTACTATATACATGCTCACTAAAAATGTCATCTGGCTCTCTGACTCCTCTCCTCTGTTCCTCGTCAAGCAATTTAGTTTTCAACAGTTCAAGATTAGGCATCTCATCCCTTGACTCAAGTGCCACAACTAGATTTTCATATTCCTCTGGCAAACTGCACAATAAAATTATGCTTAGCATTTCATCAGGAATGTTACTCTGAATTTCTTTTAATTGTGCAATAATTTCGTAGAATTCCTTGATGTGATCGCCCACACGTTGTCCACTTCTCATTTTCAGCGTCAATAACCGCTTAAATAAGGTAACTTTTCGTGCAGGACCATTAGGCTTGTATAGGCTATCCAATTTATCCCAAGTTTGCTTCGATGTGATGCAATCTCTTAAGTGGACCAACTCCGAAGCTTGGAGGCCGAGTATGATAGTAGCAAGCGCCTTTTGATCGTCAGATTTCCATTTTAACGACATTCCTTCTTTATCGTCACTCGTCAACTCATTTGTGCCAGATACATAGTCCCAGTAATCATTCTGAATCAAGACACTTTTCATGAGAATTACCCAAGAAGGGTAATTATCACCCGAAAATTTCTCGATATTAAATAACGAATTAGCCATTGCGACAAACGCGGCTGGTTTCAGCGACTCACGCTATTTATTAATCCTGGCAATATTCTCGAACTTGAATATTCGCAGTTCTTAACTATGATCTGGGCCCATAACCTTTGTTAGAAATAAATGAGTAATTCTTTATAGTTTTTAGAAAGTTTATTTTAATTTTAAAATGATACCAACAGGAAGAAAGTCAGGAATGAATTAATAAAACAATAAGAAAATATCTGACGTAAAATTATTAATACCTAAGCCAACTAATTACAATTCATATAACGTTAATTACAGTGTCTTAGCAAGGATGCAAGGATCGGGGTTGCCTGCATATTCTAACATTTTTAATAAAAAGAAATTAACTGGCGTGTATTATGAAGTTACCGGAAATGAAAAAAAACCGACGCAAACTCAACGGCAAAAAAGAGCAAAGAGCTTTTAATTTTGTCAGATAGATGGCCCACTTTTTATTTTTTATGACTTTCCTTTTATCTTTTCATTGATTAAATTAAATTATTGATTGAACTTTATAAATTTAGTAATATCACGAGATATCTTTCCTAATCCGATATTTAAAGAAGTTTTTATTCTTTGTTATGACTTCACCTGTCAAAGCTGTCAAACATTAAACAACCCCATTGGTAAAATACGTCAATTGTCAAAGCCAGACATTTCTTTAACCAATTTTAGGCTTACGGATTTGTTTGAATATTTTAAGGTTTTACTCTGATTTTAACAAATAAATCCCAATACAGTAACTTGGCGGATTATCTAGCTACATAAACCCACATAAATTAAATGAAAATATCAAGGAATACAGGGTGAGAAATATAGTAATTTACAAAAAGCTAGATTGTTGTGTGTTATTCTCACATTACAGCCGTGACAGGGATCGGGACAGAAGACGCTCAAGGAGTCGTTCAAAATCACAGGACAGAGAAAGAAAAAGGCCCAGACGTTCAAGGAGCAGAAACAGGGATGATAGAAGGCGGCGTAGATCACGCTCGCGAACTAGGCGTACGCCAGAATATGAGCGTGACAAGAAATAGTAAGGAGATTTCGTGAAAAAATAAACGTTTTACAATGTACCTTATTTTTTTAACTAATTAGCAGCCGGGGTAGCAATCGTCGATCTAGATCACCTAGAGACAAGGATAGAGATCGCGACAGAGGTGACAGGGACCGTCAACGTGACCGTGATCGGCGGGATAAATCCAGATCAAGAGACCATGAGGAGCGTGAAAAAGTTGTAGAAAAGACCAATGATGAGTCAAAGCCAGAATCCGAATCATCAGCAGAAGCTGTTGATAAGGAAGAAGAACAGAGACGGTTGGAGCTGGAAATGATAAAAAGACGAGAAAGAATCGAGAGATGGAGAGCTGAAAGAAAACTAAAAGAATTAGAAAATGAAAAGAAAGAAGTTAAGACAATTCAGAAAGTATCCACTAAAAAATGGAGTTTAGAAAACGATTCTGAAGATGAAGAAGACAGTAAGGAAAAGGATAACAAAGAGGAAGAGAAACAAGAAGAGGAAATTGATCCTTTAGATGCTTTTATGCAGGAAGTTGATAAGGAAGTAAGAAAAGTTAGTCAGATAACAACAACAAAAGGACAAGATAAAGGTGTGGTTATAGTGACGGGTATTGCTAAGAAATCGACAGAAAAGAACAAAGGTGAATTGATAGAACAGAATCAAGATGGTTTAGAGTATTCAAGTGAAGAAGAATTGGAGGATATAAAAGATACAGCGGCGAATTTAGCCAATAAACATAGGAAAGAATTAGCGAAAATTGATCATTCTGAAGTGAATTACGCCGCATTTAGGAAGAATTTTTATGTTGAAGTACCCGAATTGGCGAAAATGACGCAGCAGGAAGTTGATAAATATCGAGAGGATCTGGAAGGAATACAGGTTAAGGGACGAGGTTGTCCTAAACCAATTAAGGTGAGTTGGAATTGTTTTAGTTTGAATTGGAATTGTTTAATTTGGTTTCTCTATATTTGAAGTATGAAGGTATTAGGAGTAACAATAATAAGACATCTCTTCGGCTTAACAGGTTAATAATAGAGTACCAAAGTTCCCCTTAGGTCGGGTCTTCATCTAGCAGACGGCACACGTTATTCGCCTTGTAGTTTGGTACTGCCGACGTCAGAGCCTTTGTCGGCTGGTTAGCGGAATTCAGTTGTTTCAGGAGGCACAACAATCCGACGAGGCTGTCTCATCCCGACGGTCGCATCTTTGACTCAGCCGGCTGCTTGAAAAAAATTAACTCATAGTTCAAACGTGAGGCTCGCCGCCTCCTCATCATGCATCCCCAGAATACCCTTCTTAACCTAACCTATCCTTTTTCTACCCTTCGAACTAAGCTTACTAGTATTCATTGCAACATCTCGTGAACGACATGACGGACTGGTATTATAAAGGGTGAAAACTGAGCTTAGACTTGCACATAAAAAAAACGCACGAGAGTGAATTTATTGTTTTTGGCGGGAATACGGCGGAGGTCCATTTCAGGTTCAATTTCAGCGAATGGGGTGGATTGTCTTCTCTTCTGCAAAGAGATAATAAACCCCTCGAAATTTCTGAACACACTAAAATAATTATCTTTTAGTATCGACGGATAAATTCATCTCCGAGTGGTAGCTGTTATTAGTCAGTGTTATTCGTCTTCTCATGGATGGGTTAATTTTTAATTGAAAGCAATACTAGTACATATACCACACAATAGCCGTGTTTTTTAATGAATTATATAGTTTTTCTCCATACAAATCTGAAGACCCGGGTTTCTATCGGGGTTTTGGGAAATTTCAAAATTTTCCCTTTATTTTCGGAATGTAGCATACTTACCGGCGGTCGGAAAAACATCATTTAAAATAAAAACAACAAGGAAGTGACGAGAGCAAATTTATAGGCATGAGGCAACAAATAATTTATTTTTTAGAAACTTATTTATTATTTTCTAGAGGGGGTTTTGTGTAACAGTTGTGGCACGAAACTTCGGTTAAATTTTAATATATTTAAAGCACTGAAGATGGCGCTAAGTAAAATTTCCCTTGTCGTTTTTTTAATGAACTCGATGGAATAACTATAGCCGTGTTTTTTTTAATGAACTATATAGGTCTTCGATCCAGTTCATTAAAAAAACGACAAGGGAAATTTCACTAAGCGCCATCTTCAGTGCTTTAAATATATTAAAATTAATCCGAAGTTGCGTGTCAGTAAACAACTGTTACACGAATTCCCCTCTAGAAAATAATGAATAAGTTTCTAAAAAATAAATTATTTGTTTCCTCATGCCTTCAAATTTGCTCTCGTCACTCCTATGTTGTTTTTATTTTAAATGACGTTTTTCCGACAGCCGGTAAGTATGCTACATTCCGAAAAGAAAGGGAAATTTTGAAATGTCCCAAGACCTGGATAAAAACCTCGATAAAACCTGGGTTTTCAGATTTGTTTGGGGAAAAACTATATAGTTCATTAAAAAAACACGGCTTATATAGTTCATTAAAAAAACACGGCTTATATCAGCAGCGAAACGAGCTTTTCGGTGAGGGACTGGGTACAAAGGTACCGCGGTCACTCGCTTGGCTTATTGTATTACACCGCTGTACCTCATATTTGTATGCCAGACCGCTTGAACAGTAAGCGTTGCGGTAATTTCTACTACGCCCTAATAATCCCTTTGCCAGAGTTGACCAGTGCAAACGCGAATATCCAGCGTTCGGTGTGTTTCATGAAAGTCCAATCGGCAAGGATCCTAGAAAGCATGTGGGTGCCCCAATAACTGATTCGGGACCAATGAATGTAAAGTCAAAACCCTGCTTAGCCAGGGCATCCGCCTGTGCATTGCCTGACCCTAGACCCAGGCAAGGCACCATGATTTAGAACGCTCAGCTCACCAAGGGATATTGGCAATTCCAAACCAATTTAGACTAGGTTATCGCTCTATTGAGTGTGGGACTTTTACTCCAGATTCCGGGCCCACACATAGTTTGCACTTTTTCCATTGAAGCGATTCCGCAAAGACTGAGTTTTGATACTTGGATATCATTCTGAAAGCTCAGAGCGCTGAATTTGGTTTTTGCTCCTTGCTCCGCACTCGCCTTTTTGCACTCTTTTATTCTTCCATTTTTCACCTCTTAGTCACATGGTTTCTACTGTGAATAAATTGTCCCACCAGTGAACACGCCTTCTGTCAGAAAAATTAATGTCCATGCTTGAGAACAGTGCATCCATTGGCCTTGGCACACACAGTCGTGTTCACGCTTGAGGAATCCGGCCCCTCCACTCCCCACGCCCTCTCTAATAGCAGGAGAGGCCAATAGGGGATTTTTGGAATTTACTCAAGTGCGGCATATGTATGGGGGGATACCTTGCATCCTGTTGAGTACTTCTACCATATCTAAGACTTCTATTCGGCGCCGCCGTGCGCGTAGGGCAGCCGATCAGAATAGTAAAAAAAATCGATTGCTGGAAATACTCGAGCGCGCCAGATTAAGGTATGGTGGGTTAATTACATGCTGAAAAGTGTACATTTCAATAATCTGACAATTTGAGTGTGACGTAAGGGAGTTGGAGGGTCACAAACTTGCAAAAAAACGTGACTTCGGCATTCTCAAGTGCGGTAGATTTTTTTTATTTTGAAGGAAATAATTCAAGGATAACGGGAAAATTATAGTCTGCCGATTTCCACAAGCCCCGAAGTAACAAAAATCGCCAATAAAGTTAAGCGCGTGCAGCTGCAGTGAACCATGCATTCCCCACTCCTCGCCTCTCTCTCTTTCACTCTTTCTGTATCTCTCACTCTCTCGCCCCGTCCCCACACTACTTTACGTCAGTCATGTACAACGCTAAAAGGATATTCCACTGTTAGGCCGGGGGCACATTGGGACGCAGGCGACACAGGCAGAGCAGCACAGTTTCTGTGTCTCATGCTTTTTAAGGGAGAACCGCGAATTGCAACGCAGAGCAGATAACACGAATACTGCGCCAAGCGCAGGCTTCGCGACAATTGTGAATGGGGCACAGAACCTGTGTGCTCCGTGCCGCGTGCGGACTTTTTTTAAAAAATGAAAGAAAAATTAATCGATTTTTATAAATTTTCAAATTCCTCATCTTTCGAGCTTAATAAATTTAGATATTCCTCAATTTCAAAATTACTTTCGTCAAACTGTCTAAAAACTATTCCCGCTTCGACAACTGTGTAAGGCCGTTTTTTTGTGCTGCCCGCTCTGCGCCTACTGCGGGCACAGCTCAATGTGCGCCTTAGCTTACTATCAGAACCTCTGATACAGATATTCTTGTTATCATGTTGGCCAATATGGAACATCTTTAAGGATCGGTGAAAATATGGATGGATCCCGGCGTAGGTAATGCACACCGATATATCGACGTTTCGGCTCTCTCTGTTAAACTAAGCCCAATAGTTTCGCGAGCTCTATCAGCTTTTCATGCATTAACAATAAAGTTATAAATAATAAATCGTTAGATTTACAGAGTCCCTCCAAATAATCGCTAGATTATGGATCAGGACATCAATCTAACCCGTCTGTATAAAAATCTGACGCGCTCGAGTATTTCAAAATGGCGATTTTTTTGCATTTTCAAAAAACCGCCACAAGCTTGCGTGACATCCGAATGGTCAGTCTTTTGAATGTGATCTTCGTTCGGGTTCACTTAACATCCCCTTTAAATATCTGACGCGCTCGAGTAAATTCCCCCACCCCCATTTTTAACTCTTCCGTACGGCCGCCCCCACCATACAAACCGGCAGATTGATATACCTCCGTCATCAGAGACACGTAGGGCATATACACTATTAATATCTGACGCAGGGATTGTTTTTGTAAAGAGGGAAGTCAAGAGAGAAGGCAAACTACCCGTATTGGAACAGTGGAAAAGCGAAGAAGTGGATTCGAACCACAGACCGCTGGGATGTTAGTCTAGCGCCCTAACTCATAGGTTACCGAGGCCGGTAACCGTTCTATTATCGTAAAGTATCATACACCAAACTCTAGTAACAATAAAAGTAGTCAGTAGAAAAAACGAGATTGTCAACGCCAGCTGCTTTACTCCATAGCCTAGGGAGTAAAGCGCCTGGCTGCCATCCCAGAGGTCCCGGGTTCGAATCCCGGTAGCACCACGGTCCTTCGCCTTTCCCACTTTCCCCACCTACATAACTTTCCTTCTTTCTTCTTCCCTCTTTACATTCCTGATTCCTCCTATCATAGCCTTCCGCTAGCCCTTCCGCGCTTCACCAGCGCATGTCATCGGTTGGTTGATGGGATTCAACTCGTTTCAGTAGGCATAACACTCCAGCGAGTTGTTTCTCGATGCCCCGATGCCAGAGTCGCGATAGTAATGGTTGGGAGTAGGTGCAACAAAAAAAATATCGCGGCTTGGTTGTGGCAGTTCGTTCCCTTACTTCTCTGTCTCTCCCTTCACTATCTTCAGACTAGAGCTTGCTGATCGACATTGCACTCTATACGAAAAAAAATAGTTTGTCGACAGTACAAAGGGCTTTTCCCTGAGCTCTAGTCTTCCACATAAAAAAAAATTGGCTACCATCCAACGGAAGAGAGCCCGGAAGAAGAAAAGGAGATGTTCTACGACTCTTTAGAGAGAGTATACAGAAACTTTCCCCGTCATGACATAAAGATAGTCATTGGAGATGCCACTGCTAAAATAGGACGGGAAGCAGCGTTTCAGCCTACAATTGGAAAGTTTAGTTTGCACGAACACCACAATGATAATGGATTAAGACTTATAAACTTCGCCATGGCGCAAAATATGGTTATATCCAGCACCAAATTCCAGCATAAGGATATTCAAAAAGCAACCTGGAAGTCGCCAGATGGAGTAACCAACAACGCAATCGATCATGTCCTTATAGACGCGCGCCACCAGTCCAATGTGCTTGATGTGAGAGTATACCGCGGCGCAAATGTAGACTCTGACCACTTCTTAATGGGAACGAAAATTAGGGCCAGGATATCGACAATAAAAACAAGAAGAGGAAACAGAGACAGAAAATACAACGTGGCAGGATTGCAGGAAGAGCAAACTAGGGCTGATTATGAGAACCTGCTCAACGTAAGAATAAATGAAATTGGTCAAAACACACATGAAAACTTGAACGACCAATGGAATGACATAAAAAGAGCAGTGAAAGGAACAGCAGAAGATATTCTAGGTTTCGTTCAACAAGAACGAAGAGTAGAATGGTTTGACGAAGAATGCGCCCAGGTGACAATGGAGAAAAACCGAGCTTACCAAGTCATGCTAAGTAGGCACAGAACAAGAAACTCTGAAGAGGAGTATAAAGAAAAGAGGCGAGCTGAGAAGAGAATGCACAAAGCGAAAAAAAGGCAGTATTGGGAAGAACAACTGAAAAAAATAGAAGAATCAGCAAGCTTAAATGATGCAAGAAACTTCTACAAAAAGGTAAACCAACAACGGAAAGAATTTAAGCCTAGAGTGACAATGTGCAAGGATAAAAGTGGGGAGATATTAAGTAATAAGGACGAAGTATTGGCTAGATGGGCAGAGCATTTCGAGGAACTACTACTAATGAACCCAGAGCAGGAGCACATTGGTACCCGAAATGTGCAGAACATGAACGCGGACGATGAGAATGACAGCACAGTAGCCCCCACCATAGAGGAAGTACGCCTGGCATTGCGAGCACTAAAAAATAATAAGGCATCAGGGTCTGACAGCATACCTGCAGAACTCATTAAGCAAGGCGGAGAGGAAACTATCCAAAAACTACATGAAGTAATAGTGGAAATCTGGAGACGGAAAGAAATGCCTGATGAGTGGAACGAGGGCATAGTGTGTCCCTTACACAAAAAAGGAGACCCTCTATCTTGCAACAACTATAGAGGAATAACGCTATTGAACACAACATACAAAGTATTTTCACGTGTACTCTATAATAGACTACGACCATACGTGGAAAGAATATTAGGAGAGTATCAATGCGGTTTTCGTCCTGGAAGATCCACAACCGACCAGCTATTTGTACTCAGAGAAACCCTAGAAAAAGCTGTTGAATTTAACATAAACATCCACATGTTATTCATCGACTACAAATATGCTTATGATAGTGTGAACCGTAATGAGTTATTTGATGCTATGGAGCAGCTCGGATTACCTAATCACCTAGTGGAACTGACGAAAATTTCGATGAAAGATGCAAGGTGTAGAGTCAGAATAGACGGTGAACTATCCCCACCCCTCAGAACAAATAGAGGATTAAGGCAAGGCGACGCACTATCCTGCTTGTTATTCAACGTGGCCCTAGAAAAAGCAGTAAGAGATGCATCGATTAACACATCAGGGTGCATCTTCGATAGGTCAGTGCAAATATTAGCCTTTGCCGACGATATAGCTATCCTTGGAAGATCATTTGAGAGCATGAAGGAGACCTTTGTAGCACTTGAGCAAGCCGCAAAAAAAATCGGGTTGGAAATAAACGAGCACAAAACAAAGTATATGTACACAAAAAACGCCAGAAGTAGCAGACAGAACATAACGATAGACACCTACAATATAGAAGCAGTAGATGAGTTTGTGTACCTCGGCACGATTATAACAAAAGGTAATGATACATCGGCCGAAATCAGACGAATAGCACTGGCTAATAAATGCTACTTTGGTCTACGCAGGCACCTGACGTCTAGAAATATATCAAGGAAGACGAAACTGGCACTTTACACGACACTAATAAGGCCTGTCCTACTATATGGTTCGGAAGTGTGGACATTGAAAAACGCAGACGAAGCATTGGTAGGAAGATTTGAAAGGAGAATTCTTCGTTCGATCTACAAAGGAATACAGGTTGATGGCGTTTGGAGAAGAAGATACAACTCAGAGTTGTATGAAATCAGCAAGATTCCAAACATTGTCAAAGTGATCAAAATAAACAGACTGCGATGGATTGGTCACGTCCAACGAGGTGCGGAACGGAACCCGACAAAGATAGTGCTGGGGAAAGTACCGTCAGGAAAACGCAGACCCGGCCGGCCTAAGAAAAGATATATAGATGACGTCGAAGAAGACTTGAGGCAGTTGGGAATAAGAAACTGGAAAAGTCGAGCCAGAGATCGAGAATCATGGAGGCGAATGCTGGAGGAAGCCAAGGCCAACAATAGGCTGTGGAGCTCCTGATGATGATGACCATCCAATATTACGATGACAGAATTCTGCCTTCGGTGATTGCACACCCTTTACTTGCTTTAAAGGGCATCGATTTCAGTAAGAATACAAATAAGAAGGATATAAGGCAACACAGTGAGCATGATTATGCAAAAGGATACGTCCCAAAATCAGCAACAGAACGAGTGTACTAAACAAAATGCACCGAATAAAATGATCAGACTCTCTGTGCTGTTGTTTTCTTATATATCGCCAAGTAATATTAGTTGTTATAACGCTGTCACCATGGTGTATATCAACCTTAGCAAAGAATATACCTCTATAGGCCCAAGTACCGAAGATTCTGGTAAGCCGAATGTCTTAAAGGCAGCATAATTTTTTAAATCTGCTAAAACTAAGCAGAGATTCGGGGGTGACATCAAGAGGCACAAGTCCACCCAATTACTGGCTTATGCAGACGACATTGACATCACTGGAAGAACATCAGGAATTGTACGGGAAAAGCCTTCTACCCATATTGAGCGAAGGGCACAAAAGCTGAAACTGCACATCAACGAAAGCAAAACAAAGTACATGGTGGCCTCGTCTACAAGAACACCTAACATTGGTCCCCCAATCAAGGTATATAGAGGAACACGAGTTTAAAGTAGTAAAATCATTTACCTATCTTGGGTCAATAGTAGCAGCCGACAATAGCATGGAAGTAGAGATACGCGCACGGCTGCTAAAAGCCAACAAAGTCTTGCTATAGTCTGTTAACGCTCTTCAAATCCAACCATCTAAATATACGTGCAAACCACTACTATATAAGACGATGGTCTTACCGGTACTCACATGTGCATCCGAGACGTTGCGCTTAGCAAAAAGAACTCTAACCTCTTGGCCTTGTTCAAGAGGAAAATCCTTCGGAGAATTGTTATTCCCTTATGTTACGATTCCGGAGACTCGACAACTACGAGATCTACGAGCGCTATCGCGGCATAGATTTCGAAAAGAAAGCTTGAACCTGCTCGGAAAGATCTATAGGGTGCGACAGCGAGGGAGATCCAACCTGCGCTGGAAAGATGGCGTAGACCCCAACGCCTAGAGTTTAGGGATGACATCCGCTCAGAATCGGCACAGCACAGTTGCGAGAGGCCAGGACCAGATCCCGGTTGTAGAGAAGCATTCTCAAATTCAAACGTGTGGATAAGGCTTTTGGGTTGGCTTGTGTAAGCTTGGCGACGCTTGTGGCCGATCCGGTCGAGTGTGGATATGCTCGGCAAACCAAAGCAAACGTTTTCAAATTGCACATTGAATCACAATTTTATGTTACTAGTCCGTCATGTTCTGCAAGTCATTGTGCAGTCCTGGAACGACGTTGTCTAGCAATAAGGCCAGATCAGGGGCGGATCCAGCCCTCAAAAAAGGTTGTGGGCACAGCCATCCGAAAATCGGACAAGTGCGAGTCGGAGTATGAACTCGCTCATGATCGATATATACTACGTTTATAAGCGAAGTTTCACTCCCGCATCTTCAATCCGGAGTGAAACTTCTGATGCGTTTATAAGCAATGGCAGTGAAAATCCAAACTACTTTCTGGTTTGAGATGACAGCTCCGAGCTCAAATTTAAAATGGCAACAAACACAAATATAAACCCAATGTTTAATTTAATGTGTTTAAAAAAAATCTATAAGTACAGGAAAAATACTATTGTAGCAAAATAAAACATCCAGCTTCTTCTACACTAAGTTTTTTTCCTTCTGAAAAAAATTAAAAATTATGCTGCGGTCATCTCACTCCCAGTCAGCGTTTATAAGCATACCATAAAGCGGGAGCGAAGTTTGACGCCGGCTTTTTCTTGGGGAGCGAAAGTCCAAGTTCTGAATTTTCACTCCCCGTTTATAAGCGGTGTTTCACTCCGGATCGAAACCTCCATCCGGAGGGAAACTCCGCTTATAAACGTGGTAATAGTTCATTCGTACAAAGGAGATGTTTACAAAATATATGACGCCCTGACCAAGATTTTGTACAGTGTATAATTCCACGTGGGCAAACACTAGTAGGTAAATTAATTACCCAGTAAAATGTTAGTTTGTTCGCTCACGAAAATTACAAAAGTAAATGAGTGTTTGTTTACACATCACAATGTCACATTTAGACTCTAAACTACTGAACCGATTTTGATGAAATTTTTACAGCTTTAATGGATATCAAATTAAATTAAACGCTAGTATACATTTTACATTAAATAATTTTATTTAGGTGCTTACTTAAATTACAAATTCAAGCTTACGTTTCTTTTTCGCGGAAGCGTTGGTAATTTCATCGATATTCAGGTTCACATCTTTGTGTATATTTAGGAGAGCCCGGGCAATCTTTCCTGTGCCATTGAGGCACGAAACCAAGATTTTACGCTTCACAGAGTAGAAAACGATCTCTCTGCGGTATCTACGCTGACCGGGAAAGTTGCCAGTATTTGTAAGAAAATTTTTATGTTAGGGTACAAATCTTGGTCGCTTCAATGAGATAAGCTACCACCTCTGGTATAGCGAAATTGTTTTCACATTCTCTTTTCCATTTGGCCATCCAGAGTCGGTATTCATTTATAACAGTTGATTCATTATCGTTAATGAATAGCCGGTAGGTACAAACTTTTTTAACTGTTTCGATATCGATATTCCAGTCGCTGACACTAACATTTGGTTTAGGTAGAAAAACTCCAAACTGAAACAGGTCGAGTATAGATCGGGCCAAGTCAATAATGCACGTTGCGCGAGCAAATGACTTATTCAGCTACAGACTTCCAATTGCTGAAGAAGTCTAAAAAGCTCTTAAAAAGGTTTAAAAGCTTGAGATAAATTTTCTTCTTTGTATTTTACATATTTGCTACAGAAATAATTTGTAGCAATTTCAATTAAAAAATACGAAATTTGTGTTTTTAATACTTTGATACTAGGATTGTGACGTTTTTCGTCAGTCGCATGCGCGCTTCTGCCTGGGGAGATTGTGTTGCTTGCGGCTGCGGAGAACTTTAATCTTATGAATGAAAACGCTCATGTATATTTAAAAAAAATTATTCAGGATTGTTTTTAAATTATTTTAAATTTAGAGATCAGAAATATTTCGCATAATTATAGTAAAATTATACTTATTATGATGAATAGATTTACTTGGTTGAGCTCTGCTCAATACATATAAAGATAACTTAACTTTATTCATTCGGCATGCGCGCATCCATAACCTTCTATATTTACAAGCCATAAACCAGAATAGATATTGAGAGAATCGGACTACCAAATTCTCCCAAATTCTCCAAATTACACTAACAACATAATGTGACTGCACCGAGCTGTAGTCCGATTGAGCGGAAATTCGCTCTCAATATTTTCCTTGTTAATGGCTTGTAAATATAGAAGGTTATGGCACATCCCTTCCCAAATTATTTTGTTGAGTTTTTGCTGCATTTGTAGTCTTTTTAAATGAAAAGAGGGGAAATGATAGAACAAAATTTATAAAACTTGGCAACGAGGTGCGCAGAACTGTTCAAATTTTTTGTGTCACGGAGTTTTTTTTTATGTGGAAGATTAGAGGGAAAGCCCTTTGTACTGTCGACAATCTATTTTCTTCTTTTGGAAACATCTATACTTCCGGAGACAATCCCTGCCCTAAATCATTAATAACGAAATCGAATAAAGGTATGTAAATTGATTTCCGAAAGTACTCTTCTGCCGATTTCATTCTGCCGGAATTCATACATGACAATCTTCACTTCTGAAGGTTCAATTTTACTAGGTCAAAACTTCAACGAAATCCCCATGATTTTGAGTGGCGATTTCAATATTATTTTTTCATCAGATACTAGGTTCGAACTTTGTGGATGAAGGGGAAAGTGAGGATGATGAGAGGTATCACACCACTTCTCCCTTCATCCACAAAGTTCATGAAGAACGTTCTTGGAAGCGAAGGGTCTAAACAGACCCAATATTGACAAAAGAACCACGACATAAGGAACCTCACGATTTTTAGACCAGTTTCAATCGAAAATATTTCAGTTATCCTAAAACCTTTGCTTCGTTTTTAGGTTTTAATTTAAATAGGAATTCATAAATATTGATATTCTGAAATTGTACTTGTATCAAGTCCCTCGGTAGGCTCGTCACTATACTTCCTGCATCTGTCGTTGGCCCTACTTTTCTGAAACCGTACTATATATCCGACAGACCTCCTATATCAATTGCATATTGCTAGCTGATTAATATTTTAATAATTGTGGCAGTTGTTGGGTAAAAAAGTTGTACTTCTAAAGTGTGGTCTGAAGCATATTTTTTTATTTTATTAAGGCATATGATATAATATCATCAGCCTATCAATCTCAATAGACCGTGAAAGTGTGACGTCAAAAGTCTATTAGGGTTGTGGGCATGCCCATCGTGCCCACAACGGTGGATCCGCCCTTGGGCCAGATGGAGAAATGCAGAGGTTAAGACCGGCTAGGGTCTTGGGGACTTGAAGGAAACGAACGAATAAACTAACACAAAAAATTGCTTGGGTGAAATTCACTATCACATCCATAATTTAAATAGTTCTGGCACCATCCAATTTTTACTTTTTCTGTTCTTTAAAGAACTGATCTCAATAGCTTAGAGGTTAAGCGTCTTTGCTACCATCGTAGAGATTGTGGCTTCAGTTCCCTTTTCGCGAGAACCAGTCCATCTCACTCATCTAAACTTTGAGTATTTGAAATTGGACTGCTTATGACAACTGTCTTTCGTTTCTCGATTTTCGTTTACGCATTTACAGCCGGACATTGCAATTTGTAATGGCATAATCTGCGCTGAACTTACCATATAAGAAAACTAATCCGAATTTAATTAAACCATTACAGACTTGGGCGCAATGCGGTGTATCAAAAAAAGAACTAGACGTACTAAAGAAATTAGCATTTGAAAAACCAACACCCATCCAATGTCAAGCAATTCCCGCAATAATGTCAGGCCGCGACTTAATTGGAATTGCCAAAACAGGAAGTGGCAAAACTTTAGCCTTCATTCTTCCAATGTTCAGACATATCCTGGATCAGCCACCGCTAGAAGACGGAGATGGACCCATCACAATAATAATGACCCCGACACGGGAACTATGCATGCAAATCGGTAAGGATATTAGAAAATTCTCCAAGTCATTATCACTACGTCCCGTTTGTGTATACGGTGGCACCGGAATATCTGAACAGATTGCTGAGCTAAAACGCGGAGCCGAGATAATTGTTTGCACCCCAGGCAGAATGATTGACATGCTGGCAGCAAATTCTGGCAGAGTAACTAACTTACGAAGAGTTACTTATGTCGTTTTGGATGAGGCAGATCGGATGTTTGACATGGGATTCGAACCACAGGTAAGATTTACTTTTACACATTTATGTAGAAAAGTATCAACTTACTCTAAAAAATATGTCTCTAGGTAATGCGTATTATTGATAATATTCGACCAGACAGACAAACTGTAATGTTTAGTGCAACTTTTCCAAGGCAAATGGAAGCTCTTGCTAGAAGAATCTTAAAGAAACCGATTGAGGTTCAAGTTGGCGGCAGATCGGTCGTCTGTAAGGAAGTGGAACAGCATGTTGCTATACTGGAAGATGAAGCGAAATTCTTTAAGCTTCTCGAGCTGCTGGGTGTTTATCAAGAACATGGAAGCATAATTGTGTTTGTCGATAAGCAGGAGAATGCTGATATATTGCTCAAAGATCTTATGAAAGCGTCGTATCCTTGCATGAGTTTACATGGTGGTATCGATCAATTTGATCGTGATTCAACAATACTTGATTTTAAATCTGGGAAAGTTCGATTATTAATAGCAACGTCTGTTGCTGCTAGAGGATTGGATGTAAAAGATTTAATATTGGTAATAAATTATGATTGCCCTAATCATTATGAAGATTATGTTCATAGGTAATTATTATTACAAAATTTATAATAGTATTAAACAATAACAATTTATTTAAAAAGATGTGGACGTACTGGTCGAGCTGGACGAAAAGGCTTTTCCTGGACATTTTTAACACCAGATCAAGGGAGATATGCTGGTGATATTATACGAGCTCTAGACCTATCTTCAGTGCCAATTTCTGATGACCTACAACAATTATGGGACAAATATAAGGCGGCACAAGAAGCAGAAGGTAAAAAAGTACACACAGGAGGTGGTTTCAGTGGAAAAGGTTTCAAATTTGATGAGCAAGAAGCAAATGCTGTAAAAGAAAGTAAAAAACTGCAAAAGGCTGCTCTAGGATTAGCTGATTCTGATGATGAAGAAGATATTGAAAATGATATTGATCAACAAATTGAGAATATGTTTGCTGCAAAGAGGAATGTGAAAGAAACACCAGTGATTCCAACAAATATAACTGCTCCACCAACTGCAACAACTGCTGCAGCAGTAACTACAACAGGTACATCATCAACGGATAAGTTAGAACTGGCAAGACGTTTAGCATCAAGAATAAATGTGACAAAGAATTTAGGCTATGAAGCGAAGGGTGTTACTCAGCAAGCAGCTGAAGCAATCTTAAAGGGTGGATCTTCTCAACCATTAATAACTGTAGGACTAATAATTCTATTTACAAATTCATTTCAATTATATGTGTTAAAATCTTTCTAGGCACGAACTGTAGTTGAACAATTAGCTGCCAAACTCAACAACAAACTTAACTACCAACCCAAAGAAGATGAGGATGGCTTATTACCCGGACAACAATCGATATTCACAAAATACGAAGAAGAACTTGAAATTAACGATTTTCCACAACAAGCACGCTGGAAAGTTACTTCTAAAGAAGCATTGGCTCAAATATCTGAATATTCAGAAGCTGGCTTAACAGTTCGAGGAACTTATGTTCCACCTGGAAAAAATCCACCCGAAGGAGAACGAAAATTATATTTGGCTATTGAGAGCTGTAGTGAATTGTCTGTTCAGAAAGCTAAACGTGAAATAACACGATTGATTAAGGAAGAACTTCTTAAGCTTAGTTCAGCGCATCATGTATTTAATAAGGGACGGTATAAAGTTTTGTAAAGGGACGACGACATACAGAAGGAACACGTTTGGTTTCAGAACTTCAAAGTTAATTTATAACAATTTTTTTTGGGATGTCTGTAATTATATGATACTTTTTTTTATCAAAAGAATTTTGATATCAGTATGAAAATAAATAAAGAAACAGGCGCTTTTTTGGAAGTGTCAATCATCACTAGAAAATTTGCATTTTTTGATTCTTTATTGGTAACAGAGTTAGGTGACCTTGGGACCAATGGTATACATAACAGCCTGCAGCGTCCTCTAAGTATACAGAGTGGGCCATTCGAGTTTGGCATCAGCAAACCCTATAACTTTGACTGACGAAAGCTCCTTCAGACCACAACATCAGACATTTACACCAAAAATGTATTGCCAGCGACAATTTTGGTAATGCCAATCAAGAAGGCCGCTCCAACAGAAGAGAGCCCGGAAGAAGAAAAGGAGATGTTCTACGACTCTTTAGAGAGAGCATACAGAAACTGTCCTCGTCAAGACATAAAGATAGTCATTGGTGATGCCAATGCTAAAATAGGACGGGAAGCAGCGTTTCAGCCTACAATTGGAAGGTTTAGTTTGCACGAACACCACAATGATAATGGATTAAGACTTATAAACTTCGCCATGGCGCAAAATATGGTTATATCCAGCACCAAATTCCAGCATAAGGATATTCAAAAAGCAACCTGGAAGTCGCCAGATGGAGTAACCAACAACGCAATCGATCATGTCCTTATAGACGCGCGCCACCAGTCCAATGTGCTTGATGTGAGAGTATACCGCGGCGCAAATGTAGACTCTGACCACTTCTTAATGGGAACGAAAATTAGGGCCAGGATATCGACAATAAAAACAAGAAGAGGAAACAGAGACAGAAAATACAACGTGGCAGGATTGCAGGAAGAGCAAACTAGGGCTGATTATGAGAACCTGCTCAACGTAAGAATAAATGAAATTGGTCAAAACACACATGAAAACTTGAACGACCAATGGAATGACATAAAAAGAGCAGTGAAAGGAACAGCAGAAGATATTCTAGGTTTCGTTCAACAAGAACGAAGAGTAGAATGGTTTGACGAAGAATGCGCCCAGGTGACAATGGAGAAAAACCGAGCTTACCAAGTCATGCTAAGTAGGCACAGAACAAGAAACTCTGAAGAGGAGTATAAAGAAAAGAGGCGAGCTGAGAAGAGAATGCACAAAGCGAAAAAAAGGCAGTATTGGGAAGAACAAATGAAAAAAAAAATAGGTAAAAAAACTTTTAAGTTAAATGGTTTTATTTGAAATCATAAGCTGTACCAAAAACTAGAAAATAATTAGAACACAAACATGGACCTTCTTGAGATTCCGACGTCTGGTAAGAAATCATGCAATAGTAGCCGTGCTGTTTTCTTATGTCGTATGCCAAGGTACCCTTTGTGTCGCTGCGTCAACGGATTAAGTAATATTCTGGGACTTTTAATAGACTAAAATAAAAACATGGGGCGCATTTGAAATATATTGGTGGGCTTGGAAAAACATTCTTCTAGACAAGTCGTTCTTATTTAATTATACAGTGGTTATACAGGTTTTTATGCGCCCCATGTTTTTATTTTAGTCTATTAAAAGCCCCAGAATATTAATTAATCCGATGACGCAGCGACACAAAGGGTACCTTGGCATACGACATAAGAAAACAGCACGGCTACTATTGCATGATTTCTTACCAGACGTCGGAATCTCAAGAAGGTCCATGTTTGTGTTCTAATTATTTTCTAGTTTTTGGTACAGCTTATGATTTCAAATAAAACCATTTAACTTAAAAGTTTTTTTACCTATTTTTTTTATTTTCTAGTTTTTAGTTTGATTTTGGCTCGTATCATTATGCAAACTCTTCATCCTTTCCAACTCTTTCATTGCATCTTTATTGCACGGTTTCTTACCTGTTAATTTCTGACAATCAAGCTCCTCAATACATAGCCCTTCCAAAGCCCTTAAGCGACTTGGGTGCATTCAAAACATCAAAAATTATTCCAATGAAATAACCTTATTGTATTCCTTTTAGTCTTAATTCAGTAATTTTTGGATTTTACTTTTTACAAAATTCTGGTGAATTTTAAATTTTATAATTTTGACAACAGATTCATTATTTTCCATTTTGATTTTTTTAATATTTTGACCACAAATTCGTCATTTTTTTTAACCTTAAAAACTCCCCAATACCGATTTTCAATGGATTTAGGACGTATTTGCAAAATTCATCCGCCATTTTGTATTTTCAAATTTTGATCACAGAATCGTCATTTGTGGTCCTAAAAACCCCCGATACCGATTTTCAATGGATTCAGAACACATTGGCAAAATTCATCCGCCATATTGGCGCCGCCATTTTGAATTTTCAAATTTTGACCACAGAATCGTCATTTGTGGCCCTACAAACCCCCCGATACCGATTTTCAATGGATTCAGAACACATTGACAAAATTCATCCGCCATATTAGCGCCGCCATTTTGAATTTTCAAATTTTGACCACAGAATCGTCATTTGTGGCCCTACAAACCCCCCGATACCGATTTTCAATGGATTCAGAACACATTGGCAAAATTCATGCGCCATATTGGCGCCGCCATTTTGAATTTTCAAATTTTGACCACAGAATCGTCATTTGTGGCCCTACAAACCCCCCGATACCGATTTTCAATGGATTCAGAACACATTGGCAAAATTCACCCGCCATATTGGCGCCGCCATTTTGAATTTTCAAATTTTGACCACAGAATCGTCATTTGTGGCCCTACAAACCCCCCGATACCGATTTTCAATGGATTAAGAACACATTGACAAAATTCATCCGCCATATTGGCGCCGCCATTTTGAATTTTTAAATTTTGACCACAGAATCGTCATTTGTGGCACTACAAACCCCCCGATACCGATTTTCAATGGATTCAGAACACATTGGCAAAATCATGCGCCATATTGGCGCCGCCATTTTGAATTTTCAAATTTTGACCACAGAATCGTCATTTGTGGCCCTACAAACCCCCCGATACCGATTTTCAATGGATTCAGAACACATTGGCAAAATTCATGCGCCATATTGGCGCCGCCATTTTGAATTTTCAAATTTTGACCACAGAATCGTCATTTGTGGCCCTACAAACCCCCCCATACCGATTTTCAATGGAATCGGAACACAATTGCAAAATTCGTCCGCCATCTTGGAACCGCCATCTTGATTTTTGTACAAAATTGTCAGATTGCATTGTCACGGGAGCTCAATGTGTGGGCAAAATTTCATAAGAATCGGTTCAGTAGAAGTAGACGAAAAATCTGTCGCAAGATTTGAACCAAACAAACAAACAAACAAACAAACAAATATACGAGGTGAAGCTAAATAAAACCATTAAAAATAGAAGAATCAGCAAGCTTAAATGATGCAAGAAACCTCTACAAAAAGGTAAACCAACAACGGAAATAATTTAAGCCTAGAGTGACAATGTGCAAGGATAAAAGTGGGGAGATATTAAGTAATAAGGACGAAGTATTGGCTAGATGGGCAGAGCATTTCGAGGAACTACTACTAATGAACCCAGAGCAGGAGCACATTGGTACCCGAAATGTGCAGAACATGAACGCGGACGATGAGAATGACAGCACAGCAGCCCCCACCATAGAGGAAGTACGCCTGGCATTGCGAGCACTAAAAAATAATAAGGCATCAGGGTCTGACAGCATACCTGCAGAACTCATTAAGCAAGGCGGAGAGGAAACTATCCAAAAACTACATGAAGTAATAGTGGAAATCTGGAGACGGAAAGAAATGCCTGATGAGTGGAACGAGGGCATAGTGTGTCCCTTACACAAAAAAGGAGACCCTCTATCTTGCAACAACTATAGAGGAATAACGCTATTGAACACAACGTACAAAGTATTTTCACGTGTACTCTATATTAGACTACGACCATACGTGGAAAGAATATTAGGAGAGTATCAATGCGGTTTTCGTCCTGGAAGATCCACAACCGACCAGCTATTTGTACTCAGAGAAACCCTAGAAAAAGCTGTTGAATTTAACATAAACATCCACATGTTATTCATCGACTACAAATATGCTTATGATAGTGTGAACCGTAATGAGTTATTTGATGCTATGGAGCAGCTCGGATTACCTAATCACCTAGTGGAACTGACGAAAATTTCGATGAAAGATGCAAGGTGTAGAGTCAGAATAGATGGTGAACTATCCCCACCCCTCAGAACAAATAGAGGATTAAGGCAAGGCGACGCACTATCCTGCTTGTTATTCAACGTGGCCCTAGAAAAAGCAGTAAGAGATGCATCGATTAACACATCAGGGTGCATCTTCGATAGGTCAGTGCAAATATTAGCCTTTGCCGACGATATAGCTATCCTTGGAAGATCATTTGAAAGCATGAAGGAGACCTTTGTAGCACTTGAGCAAGCCGCAAAAAAAATCGGGTTGGAAATAAACGAGCACAAAATAAAGTATATGTACACAAAACACGCCAGAAGTAGCAGACAGAACATAACGATAGACACCTACAATATAGAAGCAGTAGATGAGTTTGTGTACCTCGGCACGATTATAACAAAAGGTAATGATACATCGGCCGAAATCAGAAGACGAATAGCACTGGCTAATAAATGTTACTTTGGTCTACGAAGGCACCTGACGTCTAGAAATATATCAAGGAAGACGAAACTGGCACTTTACACGACACTAATAAGGCCTGTCCTACTATATGGTTCGGAAGTGTGGACATTGAAAAACGCAGACGAAGCATTGGTAGGAAGATTTGAAAGGAGAATTCTTCGTTCGATCTACAAAGGAATACAGGTTGATGGTATTTGGAGAAGAAGATACAACTCAGAGTTGTATGAAATCAGCAAGATTCCAAACATTGTCAAAGTGATCAAAATAAACAGACTGCGATGGATTGGTCACGTCCAACGAGGTGCGGAACGGAACCCGACAAAGATAGTGCTGGGGAAAGTACCGTCAGGAAAACGCAGACCCGGCCGGCCTAAGAAAAGATATATAGATGACGTCGAAGAAGACTTGAGGCAGTTGGGAATAAGAAACTGGAAAAGTCGGGCCAGAGATTCTTTCCTGCGGGATAGCACGCAAGATTTTGAGCTTTCCAAGGAGATGAAAAAGTGAATAGGAATTGTTGTTGCTTTGGCGCTCGTGTGGAATTGGTAAAATTATGAACGTTCCAAGTGCCATTCCGAATTCTTGTGCAGATTGAAGTTGAATTTGGAAAATGATTCAAATTTTTTAATTTTATTTTTTATGAAATACTATTATACGCCGGCTTCACCGGCCGAACTGTGCAAGTTCGAGCAAATTAGTCTGCTGAGCTTCAATTTTTGCCTGATTTCCCATACATTTTCACATTCCGAAGTCAGGAAAAATAAAGTCTGATTTCGCCCAACAGAACCTGAAATCAAGCTTGAAAGTAAAAGAGAGTCATCAACTGGAATAGTGGAATGCCATTCCAGGGAGCTTTTGCATTTTTGATTGCTGGCGAAAAAGCAACAAAAATTTCAGGCACTGAACTCGACTATAGCCGGTGAAGCCACTTTTGCGGATTGAAGTGAACTTGATTAAACTGGGGCCGGTGAAGCCGGGGTATTAAAAAATTTGGGGAATTTATTCTAATCTCCTCTTCTAAGGGGATTAAACCACCCCTAAATCGAGACATAATAAAAACAATTTGAGTTTTTCGTTTTGAGTTTTAAATATTACAAAAAACTGTATTTCATTGAATTCTTTTTGATTATAATTGCAATTCTCGCGAAAAATCCTTTAAAAGGGATGTTTTTTGCATTTTTAAGGGTGTCGCCCTAATTTGCGGACTGAATGACCACAAGTTTCGTAATGAGCGACCCAAAAAACGGGAAAGTCGTCTCAAACCGGTGTTCTGTTCCGACCCAGACGGGAGTTTTGAATGGTCTACGATTAGAGCAGTTTAAGCCACTCCAACCGGCAGGATCGCGCTTGTTTACAATTTTTAGTGTGTAGCTGAGGAGGAAAGGAAAACTGTGGGTAAAATCCCCATGATTTCAGTGTATGGCGGCCTAAAGTTGCGTTTTTCACGACTGTCAAGTGAATATTTCAGGCGCTTGGTTTTGGTAAGTGACAAAAATGCAGTCTGGTAAAAGGTGTTTTTATATATAGATATCTTTTACATATTTATATATATAAATATTTTTTTAATAGATTGAATAAATAAGGAAATTTTAAATTTTTTTTTATTATCAGAAATGTTCAAACATTTTCAAGCGACAACCATGATAAGGTTTTGTCGAAAACTGTCATGTCGCTGCATTCGCCTACTATGATACGAAAAATGACAACGACAAACGGAGCTGTCATTTTTTCGACTCACCAACCATGATCAGGCTGAATATCCGACAGGAAATGGCCGCTGATCAGCCCAAACGAGCACATTGCACAATTCGCTGGGGCGGCGACCGTTTACGCGATATTATATTCAAAAAATGATCAGAACAAAGCAAGGGTCAAAATAAATGAAAAATCACATCACAGCAAATAGTTTATTTGTTTTTTTAATTATTAACAAAAAATATCCCGAAGATTTAAATGGCCTACCCTGTATAACGATGTACTGACGCTGTGTTTTACAAAAGAAGCGGTCGCTGTCGAATTCGGGGATGACATCAGAGTCGCAATTGTAGGACGGTGCTTCGAACAAGATCGAAACACACGCGAAAGAAGAGATTTGGTGCATATCTGCACATATCTTCCTTCACCCTAACATAAACGTGCGACGATAGATAACATTATCTGTCACGAATGGCAAAAGAATTGGGATGTAGTTAGATGGGCTCACAGAAACGTGCCATGCATGGAAAAGTGGATCAAAAAACTCACGTTAGAAACCCGAGAATGTAAGGAAGAGATGGATTTAGTGGGTGAAAGTCTGCCATGGCCGTAGTTTTTAAACCTTTCCAAACACCGAAAAAAACCAAAAGAACCTGAACTAAGGGAAGAAATCAAGAGTTCGTGGAACAATGTCAAAGCCTTTGGCAGTCCCAGACTAGTACATATGTTCGGAATGAGAAAGTCCTTCCTGACAGAGCTTCCATATCAAAATAAGGCATTATACAATTGGGTGCGCCCGGTATCCAGAGATCGTAGCGACAGTGGAAAAACATTCATGGCAGTCGGTCCATGCAACTCTCGACACGATGACATTTACATCTTGGCTGGTAGGCTTTGTAGGGTGTGCTTCCTCTCCCTTACTGCATTTGTTCTCTTCCTTTCACCTGTACGGGGAGAATCAAGAAATTGATCAAATCAGGTCAACCTGTCTCTCATATAGCAGCTCTCGAGTAAAAAAAACAATGGCCAAATTGTGAAGCTCATAAGGAGACAAGGAGCGATTATGCAGTCACTTGATCGCCTCCTGAGCCAAAACTGTACTCGGAGCTACAACTAAAATCTATTGAAGCTTAATGGTCTCAGGTAGAGCTGGCGGTATATTTGGTTTCTCGAGTCGATATCGACTTCTGTCGATAAATGAACATTGGTATTTGGCAACACGATATCGACAACCTTATAGTCTCTTTAAGTGTGTCGATCAAATCGTTTAACGTTGGCTCAATTTAGGCATACAAAAAACATTTATTAGTTTCTCTTTTAATTAAATATAAGTGGTTTGCTGCACTTGGAGTAATATCATGTTTTTGTATGGCCACACTCATCTGTCGATTCGGTCGTAATACCAAATAGAAAACTTAGAGAAAATCGACAAGCTTTTTTTGTCGAATCGATTCATCGACTCTAGAAACTAAATACGGGCCCTGTACCACCAAACTGTTTGGTAACCGAGAGATAACTCTCAGGCACTCCAATATAATATGTAAACATTTCTTCAATTGGAACAGCTGGCCCAAGCAGGAATACTGCACTTAACTCAGAAATTGAGAGTGCAGGACGCACCACAGCAAGCTAGCACGTAGCAATACTCAACTCAAATTTACCATTCAAGAATAATGCAGCTTCCCAAGATCAGCATTCCGAAATTCGATGGCGACTATCTAAAATGACGATCGCTTTAACCAAATGGTAAATAACCAACAGATGGGCGGGTGCCAAAGGCTATGGTACCTTAAAACCAATTTATGTGGAGAAACAGTGCGTCTTATAAGGCATTTCAACATAACAGATGAAAATTACGAAACTGCTTGGAATATGTTAAGAGATCGATTTCTTGTAACGGCACTTCTAAACAAGCTTCAGGCACATGATAAAAATATGACATTCACTCCCTGCAAATACGATACAACAAGAAGGGAAATTCGCTGGCAAACTAGGACTGACCTTAATATACCGCAAAGTGCAAGATACTTTAGATACTCTGCTCATGGTTTATTTGTATATTTTTCGTATATTATAATCCTGTAATAACCTATAAATATGATTTAATTGTCTATTTAATTTAGTCATTAAATAGACCCGACACTATTGAATCGATTTTCACTACAATTAATACTGCACACATGCACTGCTTCCTCAAGGAAAATAATTTTATGCAAATCGTTTCTAAATAAAAACTTTATTCACAGATTAAACTTGGTAACAAACTTACAACACTAAACAAAGTTTTTACGACGATGTTTTATGATAAATTAAAATATCTTTGAAATACATATTTGGTGTCGTAAATTCATCTTCGTCAATTTCCCTATCAAATGGAAATCCGAAAGGAAGATCATCAATATATCTCGTACCAGATCCAATACCACAAGTTTGTGTACTATCATAATTTGAATATTGTGGCACTCCTGAATCAACATATGGAGTAAGAACAACAAAAAGCTGCATTGGTAAGCCAGTAGCCCATCCTTTTGGTAAAAGTAAACGATCAGGGAATCCACAATGAGCTTCAGTCATGTCAAGTGGGAATGGAATAAGACCACTCATAGCCAATAATACTTTTCTGTAGATGTCAGTATAAGAGGTACGATCTTTTACACTTGATGTAAATTCCTTGGAAGATCTAAGTATAGTTGAGTTTCCAATTGGTAAATCATATGTGAATTGATCGATTTCGACAAAGTTTTCTCTGTTATCGTTCAGTGTATATAAATTTCCATAATGATCGTATTTTGGACCTAAGAATAAACGAACAATTGATTTCTGAAGCTTATCAGAAGCGACATCAATAGCAATTCCAAATGGTTTGTGACCTAAACGCATTTGGGAGGCTGTTAGCATAAAATCTTTTGAAGTTTTGGTGGCAACTTTTGTTAAAACTGGTATTGGACCACCAGAAACTGATGTTGATAACATTGATGTCATGTTAGCTGTTGTCGGATCGATAAGTGTAGTAATATCAGCATCAAATGATTCAAAGTATGTTGCTAACTTTCCTACAGTAACTCTACTAATAGTTACATTTGGCATCATGAGCTGTTCACTAGTATAAGATGGTAAAAATTGTTTGAATTTGTAGTAATGTTTCAGCAGTCTGTTATAGAGTTGGTAGAAAACGGGATCTCGCATTGATGTTTCGAAGTGCTCCAAAACACTTGGGATAACTTTATAATCATTATTAGAATCAAAATTTACTCCTCCAAGTAATTTATGTGCTATTAAAGTTAAATAGCCGAAAAATCTTGAATCTACACTTTCTGGATTACCTTGAATAATATTTCCAAGATATTCAATGGATTCAGGCTTTCTAAAATCAATTTTCTGTCCATCGCGAGTTGTGTAGTAGCCATAATCAAGTACATCACGTATTCTACGTTCATAATCATCAACACGATTTAATGTGTCGTAATCATCAGAAGAGTAAACTTCATAATCATTCTTTCTAAATGTAAATGGTATACCATTATAGTAACGCATTTGAGGATTATAGCCACTTTTAATTGGCGACATCCATTGGAATTCATCAATATCACTCATACGATTTGCTAAACGTTCCAAATAGTAACGAGCCAACAATTGCTGATGTTTATATAAGAAAAGTTCTCCACGACGATCTTTGTCTAAGCCAAACTTTTTACCATCCATCCAGAAAGGATAATCAACATGATAGTAATAATAGTATGAATTTAAGCCAATATCCTCTGTAAAATAGGCAAGATTTCCTTCATTATTGATTAAGTAAAAATCACTTGTGTAATTAGCAGGAACTGTATAAATATTTGGTTTTACAGCTGTAGCTTTTAGTTTCCAATTTTGTGCATCATTTATAACTTGTCCATTATAGAATAAATGCGGGCAAATTTCGTATGGTGCTGGTAAGATAATTCCTGCCATATCTTTTCTATGTACAACTGCAACTGTAAGAGCATAAACAAACATTGCTTCGTTCATGTTTTGTCTGGCCCATATTACATTCTTGTAGAAGGTGTCCCATTCTTTGGCGTTAAAGAACAAGTTAAAGAGAGAAATGGCTTCTTTAAGATGTTGCTGATTGAATATGGAGAAAATTTCCCCTTGCGGGAGGACACCATTGTCGTAGACAGTTGTGAACTCTAGTGGATCGTAGTCCTGTAAAGAAATGAAAATATATTAAAGATTTTATTTATCAATGTAGAAACTTTATAACATAAGGAGTTTTATTAATGGAAGAGAATTAATATACGAGTATATTCAACACCCAAGCGCTTCCATAATTCGCTAATGCATTTTATAATTCTTCCCAGCTCTACTTCAGAAGTTCTTCGAAGAGATCCTACCAATCGTGCTGCCACTATTCCGAGGCAGCTTTACGCTGGCCCATATTCCGATGTGGTGGAGAAAGGCCAGGGTGGTCTTTATTCCTAAAAGAAAATCCTATCGACCCAGCTTCTCCTCATTCTCGCTGCATATTCTCCAGACAGGGTAATTCGACGAGCCTACGTCTGCAGTTTTCCGACCACGACCCCACCGTACTACCTAGTAATAAAGAAGAAGGCTCTGGAGGGCGCGGGCACTGCGTCTTCGGTCGTATTCTCCATTAAGCCATTAGACTTAGAGGAACTTCGATTCTCAAGGAACTAAATTTATAGCCAATGTTTGCATTGTCCGATACCATTCCTGCCACTATGGAGGGACTTCGACAAACCGTTTATGACAATTATCAGAGGTCCGGTCAGAATGGCAGCACGGCAGGCCTTTCTTTAGAGGAAACACGTCCTTTTGGTATATGGACGGCAAATGGCACAATTCTCTACTCAAATAGTCGCTTACGATTGAGCGGGCACTGGGACTTCACATCAAAGTACATGTCAAAAACTATCCTGAATTGTCTCCTATCTCTGAGAGCTATCAGCAAGAATATTAATGTTACGCTAATGTCTATTCCAAGCCAGAAGGCCGCATTCGTAATGAAATTAGTAATGGCCTGGCAAACTCATCACTTGTTGGTCCGGAACTTTTCTGCAGCTTAGCCAGCTGATCGGCCTTCAAGAGTTTGGTCGACCGACTATTTCGTCATAAGTGGACAAATGCCCAGGGGACGAGCTAAAAAATGCATTCAAACAAACAAAGCTAAAGCGGGCAAACTTTTAAATTGCAAGAGGTGGGAGTTAAAAATAATTACAGAGATCCTAACGAGCTACTATTCACTCAATTATTATATAAGCAGAATAAAGCTGGTAGTTGATTCTAGCTGTCGGTTCTGCGGAGTAGCTTCCCAAACTGAGGAGCACTTGCTGTGCGACTGTGAGTCTTCAATTTTAGGCTATATCAAAATCGTTAACCTGGAAGGTTTCTAACGACGGCGTGTGCACAATAGACCAAATAAAACATGTCACAGTGCCAGACAAACGCCCCATTAAAGAAAGAAGAAGATAAATTCATTGGTGAAAAAGTTCAATATTAGGAAGCAAACAAAATAATGTTTGAACAAAAAAATCGCTCTAGTCAATAAACTACTACGAAAATTCTTACAAAAGTAATCAAAAAGATAACAGAAGCTTCTATTCTTGACGGTACTGTAAATCAGAGAAGTATATACATTAATAGATAGATAAGGAATTAATAAAAATGTCTCCGAATCGTTTGATTCCTACAATATCGACCAGACTATATCATGCTTCGTGTGGCTTCTTTAGTGTTTCTTCAATTTATTAGAAGTTTAACAAGAAATAATGCTTGAATAGTTTATAAAGAATATTCTTAATTCAGAATAACTCGATAGAAGCTTATTCTTCATTTGACTTAAGCGCTTGGCCCAAATGTCAAGGCTAACGACATGTTAGCGCCAACTTCGAGCCAAGCATTATCTATAAAAGAGAAATGTCTGTCAACTTATTTTTAATAGCAATTTAATAAATTCACCAAATAAACGATACCTTGTAAAAAATTGTATGATGAAACCGACAAGGATTTACTCTTCACTATCACTAATTTGTCTACCGTGCAAAGTCTTTGCTAAGAAAACAAAAACTCAAACAAAACTAAATCGATTCAATTAACGAGAATATAGTAAGATGCCATAGAGTTTTGAAATATATTCACGATAACGATTAAATCACTATTTTCAATATGTTATATAAAAAACTACAAATTTCCTTACCACATAACTAGCTGCTTCTTGAACATATGTTGAGCCATCCTTTAAGTATTCTGGATTCGTTAATGGCTGATGAATATGATTTAAAATTTCTAGTAGAAATTTCTGTTTTTGTAATGTTAATACATCAGCTATAATACAATAATAACAAATAAGTAAATTACATTTAAAAATTTAAAAAAATTATATTTACCAAATTTCGGTAAAGGAGGTATTGGCTTCTTCTTCAATGAAGAAACCCCTGCAACAATAGCGATACAACCCAGTAATACAATAGCCAACTTCATGATGCCCGCGCCAGTCTTTTTCAAGAAACGCAAATTGACTGATGCTCAGATACAAAATTTCATCTTTTATAGAAAATATGAAATGTTTTTTGTGTGGCATTGTATTCTTAGTCACATTTTTATAAGATGTGATAAGAGTGGTAATGGTATGGAACAAAGTCATATCATTATTTTGGAAAATAACATAGCGAGGTTATGACCCTTCTTGATACCATGGAGTATTATTTACTTTATTAATATTTTTATAATTTCACACTTTAGAATTTACAATGGAGTAAAATGTTTTGTTGGTGTTTAATAATATTTTGTTGCAATTGCATTAAAATTTCGAAATATTTAGTTCGTTACTCTCAATTAGCATGCTTAACCCAGATTTTCGATATTTTTAAAAGCGAACAAGCCGATGCTATTTTGAGATTACAATTACTTCAGATTCGCCTTATTGAACTTCAACCTTTTACAATGACGCACTACTTCATTACTTTTCAGCAATACTAGTATATACATATTAACACTCGATTTACAGAACTCGACAGTGATTGAATATGTGGCTATTATATTCTTTGTATTCCTAGATTGTTGGTAACTAGTATAAATAAGGTTTCTTTTGAAATAACGATTGATGAAAACGAAATTGAAATAGTATAAGTAAAAATGAAGATCTGAGAATAGAAGCTGCATTGAAGCTTTTGATGAGTCCTACAATCAACACAAAATCACTAAGTATTCTGTGTGTAAAATCTTTTAGAAAATACTAAGCTTGGTAATAGAAGTGGCGCATTTCTATTTCACTTTATTATACTTATTGAACGGTTCAAAGTTTAGTTGACAATGGATCGATTAATAAACTCTAAGGAGTAGCTACTGGTAACAAGTTCAAAAAAGGGCTTCAAATTATCGGAGATAACGGCGTCTGCTCCACGATCAACCCTTTGAGTCACAATCACAAAGCCTACAATGTTGTCATATTTTTAAACCAAACTGATGAAACCGTATTACAATATTGGCATTAGTTTGACATGAAAATGTAACAATATAGTCAAATTTTTATTCGAAAGCTGTTTTATTATCGGATCGGGTTTAAGAATATTATAATAGAGAATAGGGCCCCTGGAAAAATTCTATCGTTAGTAACATAGCGATTGGTGCACTGAAATAAACGCCCTTCTGCTCTTACGGCAATCTTATATCCGCAACGCCCGCTTTTCCGTGCGTGCTACAGACAAAGAATTCAATTTTAAATAGAACAACCCGACAATGAAACAACCTTACACAGCCTGTATTTCCCAACACCTACAACCTTCAAGAGTTCAAACGCAGTGCTCATCGCCATCGCCTTAAACACTCTCCTGACTCCTCGTAACCTGAAAACTCTTTTATCCTTCGAACTAAGCTTACTACTAGACATTGTACCCTGTGACGGACCGGTAGTACAAAAAACTGTTCTAAAAGAAATGATAGGTCAATAATAGGATTAAACGACGACGACTACGGTAATGAACACGACTTAACAATTTAAAAATTCTCTCAACGAAAATTCGTAATCTGTATAGAGCTCGAGCTGCACAGCACCTCGCTGATACCGTGTTTAAGTATAATCTTGGCAACGCAACCATCCAAAAGATGCATGTCTTGCAAAAACCCGCGGGGTTATCCTGGAATGCGATGCGAAAGTGAGAAGCAACGGAAGCCAGTTGCGATGCGATTTAGTTTTTCTATCGGTGAATGCGATCGCATCGTATTGAAATTATTGCCTGAAAAATATTCGAAAAGAAATTATTTTCAGCCAACCAACCTCATTTGTCAACTTAATTTGTCATTTTAATGCGAACAATTGTTTTAAGAATATTTAAAGAGTTTTCAGAATATTTTAAAGCTTTACTCATGAACTGAAATCCGATGGCAGATGGACAAATTTAATTCGAATTCGCATTGGGAGATACCAGGTGGTATTCTCGTTGGCGAGTGACGTGACTATGAGAGACACGGTGGAATTAAACTGCCAATACTTACAAACGTATCGAGGAAATATCACTTCATAAGCCACATTGCGGCAATTAGAATATAACGTTTGTCGATCTAGACGCCAGGAGTCTCTTAGATTGACAATGAGAGTACCAATTTAAGGTCGAAGTGACATCTGTCACGTCACTCGCCAACGAGAATAACGCTGACCATTTTCTTATTTTCGAATTTCGTGACTTTCAAATAGCATTCCAGGATAACACCCATGATTATGTCGTATATTACAGTTGTCATAGGAGATATTATCTGTACGATGTAGGTTTTAATGTCAGTAACAGGAGGAATCCTACCGATATCGAATTTACAGCGAAATACTAAAGACTATGCACCCTTTGTGTGCGAGCAAATTTAAGAAAATAAGCCTCATAAAATTCTCAAAGTAATCGAAAGTGAATTTAGGACATGATGTTAAAATCATCCCGGAAGATTCGCACTGTACACTGAGACAGAAGGAAGATCGATGCAGGTTTTAGTAGTGACCAAATGAAGTTGTGTCAATCCCTAACTGTGTGACTGAGAACAAAATAAAACTGTAGGCGAACAAGGTAGACGCATTCCTTTTTTTTCTATTTAAGGCTGGATAGGACGAATGGGATACAAACGGTAATCCGCTGAAACTCACCCAAAGTGAAAGAAGAGTAATTCCTGAAGATGAAATGCTGAAAGTCTACGAGATTTGGACACAGCTTAAAAACACTGTCATTATTACTGCGTTATAGTCTAAGATACGTAGCAGAGCGACCTTCACCGATAGAGTAACCGAATGAAATCTTTTTTATATGATAAAATATATGCTAACAAACGTAACGGTGATGGGTTGCCTAACGAAATATGTTCAAGGCTATATTTAATAGTCGTTTTTTCTCCATTTTCCTTCTTTTTCTCTAGTTTGAGGAGAAACTATGCAATTTGATGAAAATATAAGAGCAAAGTTGTAGAGCATAAAATTTCCTACAAATTTTGTCTTCACTGTTTTTTCGAATTCCGCATAGTTTCGCCTCTAGCCGCCGTTTTGCGTCTTTTTTCTGATTCTGTTTATAAATCAAAGCGCCCAAAGAAAAGTCGTTGAAAACCTGCAACTACTACTTTGATCTCATTTAATTTTGCATACAAATGCATAATTTTAGCTCAAAATCTAAAAAAAGGCGCAAAACCGCCGTTAGCCGTTCTGACGAAATCGAATTAGTCAGAATAGGTCAGAAGTGTAGCTGTAAGAAGATGCAAGTTAATGGATTTTTACACAATAACTTTTATTACAGATTTTTGACAACTCTCTTTCTACTATAGAAGAATGGAAAGCTTTCGCCAGTTACTTCTACCAAAAACGAAATATTCCTAAGTGCTTTGGTTTTTTAAGACGGAAAACCTATTCGAATCAAATGTCCTCAAAAAAACAGGGTCCATGTTTTTCAACCAACTATAAAGGGTATTTTTTTGTAATATTGAAAGGGTTAGCTTATGCAAATTATAAGTTCATTGCTGTTGATGTTGGGAAGTTGATGGAGGAACTTTTTCGGTTTATCAATTAGAAACAAACACTTTCAACATACCAAACAATGAAAACATTCCGACTACTGATAATTCAGTTCTGCTTATATTGGTGGGTGATGATGCCTGTCCTCTGAAGACACATTTATTAAAGCCATATTCAAGAGTTGCATGTGCTTTTGAAATCCCATTCATTACAGAAGAAACGTTTCGTTTTGTCAGAACTGTGTAACCTTAGCCTTAGATTTCGTGAAAAAGAATGTAAATCTTTACAGTGGCCGTTGGGCAGGACATTTAGCTTGGGCGAATAAACAGAAGTCTGTTTGTAGTTTATAGCTGTAGGTTTCATAGAAAGCGACAGTGAGATGAAGAAACGACCTACACCAAAACGCTTGGCCGGACGACACCGGTTCAGAATCGGGATCGGTGGAAAGAGTAATTGTGAGAGCCTAGGACTGGATTCCAGTGGAAGAGACGAATAAATATGCAGTCTATTCAACGTCGAAATATTTGTAGAAACGCTACTATATAAAAGTTCGCTCAAAAAACAATGCATAGTAATCAGCCGTTTCAAATAAAAAAAGTGGCTATACGTGCGCTATAATACGGCACATTCGAATCTATGTAAAATATACTCTCGAGAAATTGCCTGTACTAGTTTTAACAAATTTTAATGCAGATTGAACACGAAAAATAATCCTCAATCCTCATTTTCGCTGGTTTAAACAGTTCTAAAATGAATAACTAAAATATTATAACTAAAATTAACCAAAAATTACTTAAGACATACAAGAAACAATCATGACTCATTCAATCTTGATTTTAAGATTGAAACTACCTAAAAACATTAATATTTTTATTTTTAGTCTATATAACATTCAAAATGAATCACGCAATATTTATGGCCAAAAAAAACTTGCAAAACGCGATATACTAGGACCGTTTTTACTCAATACCAAAACATCTTCAATGTTCAATTTAACAATATCAACATTCGTGTGTCCAAAAAAGAACTATCAAAAAAGCCTCCCTTGGTTACAGCATCTTTAACCTCTTTAATGAATTTCGAAGGTCAAGAAATTAGATAAGAAACCTTACGAGACATCGACGCTTTAATCACTGGGGATGAGTTAAAATAATTTGAAAATAAAAACATAATAATATACCAATGGATTTTTCCTTTTTTTAAACATAGATAACATTTTAAATACGCAATTTTTTAATCAATAATGATCCTCGAAATTTATTTAAGTGGCTTCACTGAGCAATTGCAAATCATTCAACTCTGGGCAGTTGAGTAAAAGTGGCAAACATGAAGTGTGTTGTATTTCTTGCGGTGTGTATTACTCTTGCAGCTGGTGTAATTGTACCTAAGAGATTGGGTGGCAATTATGGTTAGTATTATTAAGTGTTTTTTCTTATTGTTGCATATTTAAAAGAGTGAAATTTTTATGTTCATAGCCGATGCTGTTCTTCTACAAAAGCAAAAGTTCATCTTAGAAGTTTTTGATCATCTACATCAACCTTTAGAAGATGAGCAATATGTAAAAGATGGTGAAACTTATGTAGTAGGAGAAGCAAACTACACAGTAAGTTTATTATTTGTATTAACTTTTATATTTGTTAACTTTGATAATTTATTTTTAGAATTATGCACCTGTATCAGAATTTTTCAAGATGTACGCCTACGGAGTTCTACCAAAAAATTACATCTTCTCCATATTTGAGCATGTTCAACTAAAAGAAACTGTTGGTTTATTCAATTTATTCTACTACTCAAAGGATTGGCCAACATTCTACCAAAACGTTTTATGGGCAAGACAGAATATAAACGAAGGTATGTTCGCATATGCTCTAACAGTTGCTGTTATCCATCGTAAGGACATGGAAGGAATTGTACTACCACCACTTCATGAAATTTGCCCCTATATGTTTTACAACAGCCAAGTAATAGGCGCAGCATTGAACGTTAAAGCTGAAGATCTAGCAAACAATTCGAATGTTTATAGCATTCTAGCAAACTATTCAGATTCTATTGAATTGTTTAATGACGAATCAAAACTGGCCTATTTCACAGAAGATATTGGCTGGAATGCATATAACTATTACTTCCATATCGATTATCCATTCTGGATGGGTGGACCAGAATTTAATTTATTTAAAGATCGTCGTGGAGAGCTTTACTTGTATGTTCATCAGCAGTTATTAGCACGGTACTATATGGAACGTTTATCACAAAATATCGGTGATATTGCACAATTTTCTTGGTTTAAACCAATTAAAACTGGATTTAGTCCACATATGCGTTATTACAATGGTTTAGAATTTGCTTCAAGAAAAAATTCATTTAATGTAATGGAAGAAGGTGATGGTGATTTGTTAAATTTAGTAATGGATTACGAGCGCAGAATTAGAGATGTTATTGATATTGGATTCTACACTTTACCAACTGGTGAACGTATTGATATGAGAAAGCCGGAGTCAATTGAGTTCTTAGGAAACATAATTCAATCAAATCCAGATAGTATTGATACAAGATTCTTTGATTATATGACAATGTTAGCACGATTATTGCTTAATGGAAACAGTTATCTAGAAACTAATGATTATAAAATTCTACCAAGTGTATTAGAACATTTTGAAACAGCTATGCGTGATCCAGTATTTTATCAGCTGTATAAACGAGTGACTAACTATTATTCGCAATTCAAAGACTATCTGACACCATATACTTATGAAGATTTACAAGCTCCTGGCATTACAATTCAAGACATGCAAGTCACAAAGTTAATAACATATTTTGAATATTTCAAATCAGACATTACAAATGCTGTTAATTATGTTGGACCAATTGATCCTACAGCTAGTTCAGATAAAAATAAGAAGAAATATAACTTAGGTGAATTCCGTGATTACATGATTGTAGCTAAACAAAAGCGACTTAATCATAGACCTTTTGTTGTTAACTTAAATGTTCTTTCTGAAAAAGCCCAACCAGTTGTTGTTCGATTATTCTTGGGTCCAAAACTAGATCAATTCAGAAAAATTGCACCGCTCTCTGATAATCGTGATAATTTCATTAAAATTGATCAATTTGTTTATAATTTACCAGCCGGAAATGTAACAATAAAACGTTTATCTAGAGATTTCTACTATAGCGTAAAGGATCGTACAACTTACTCTGAATTGTACCAGCAAGTATTGTCAGCAATTAATGGAACAACACCTTTCCCATTGGATATGTCTGAGGCTCATTGTGGTTTCCCTGATCGTCTTTTAATACCAAAAGGATGGATTGAAGGTATGCCTATTCAATTCTTCGTTATGATCACACCATACACTGATAGTAGCCCAAGCAAACAATTTTCAACAACATTTGATCGTACGAAATCTTGTGGAATTGGTTCTGGTGATAGATATTTGGATGATTTACCATTGGGTTATCCATTCGACCGTGCAATCGATGAAACTGTATTCAATGTACCAAATATGCTCTTTAAAGATGCTATAATTTATCATGCACCTAAGGAAATGTTTATGAATATGGTTGATGGATGGACAATGTTCAGCCATAAGGTATAATAGTTATATGTGATACAATGTTGTTGTAAACAAATAAATTAATTTTATTACTGTAATTCAAATTTTTTTCTTCCTTTATACCTAATTTCTATTAACACATTTTTATTGTTATTGTTAATTCTTTTTTAAACACTGCTACATTTCATTTGGATCCTTCCAACCATATTTTTGTTTCTTATTATCTTTATAATTTTTCTTATAATTCGATTGATGGTTGTTGTTATTATTATTTGAATTTTGTGACGATCCACAAAAGCATGCTCTTTTTTGTGAATCTAAATACGATTTACATCCTAACGTTAAAGTTCCTGTAAAAAGCATTTTTGCTGCTGCTTTGCAACTTTTTACAACTATATCGCCAACAGCTGATTTTTCATAATTATCACAATATTTATAGAGGCATCTTTTGAAGTCAAGATCACATAATTCTTTATCGCTATTACATGTATCATAGCATATGTCATGGTCATTACAGCATGTCTCCATTTCCTTTGCTGGTAAATATTCAGTACTGATTGTCAAGCCAAGTGATCCACAACCATCAGCTGTTGGAGTATAGAATTTATCTCGAGTTGGTGAACCACCTGCAGGAAAAGAAAAGATTGTGTTAATGATTGTTAAAGCCCTATTATAATTTCAAAACTATTTGCTTAATGGACTAGAATAAGGTCTACACCTTTGTCGCGGTCAGTGCCGGGGAATCGTGGTAGAGCCGGGTGGGTAGTTAGACAAACACCTCCTTCGGAACTGTTATTTGGTATTTTAACAAATTTTAAAAACGGTAGGTCACTTTATTGCGGACTGGAGGATGGGCCGACGGTGTACAGAACAACATGCGGAGCTCCGCAGAGATCCGTCCTGGGCCCTCTGTTGTGGATCACAATGTATAATGACGTATTGACTATACGCCTCCCAAAAGGAGCACTTGCGATCGGGTTCACGGATGACATCGGAGTCGTAGGATGACCACTCGATTAGATCGAATTGTACGCGAACGAAGCGAACAATCTGGGAGATTTAAGATCCGTTTATATCTACAGACATCGAGTGTGCCAGACAAATACCATGCCCGACACAGACAGACGCCGTATATTCTCAGGCCCGGATTTAAGCATGTGCAACAGGTGCTATAGCACAGGGCCTCCACCACTTAGGGGCCTCCACAAAAACGCAAAAAAAAAGATTTTTAAAAATGGCAAAAACTTATCCTACAAAACGTCCTTTGAGGAGGTTCGTAAGCATAATGAAAATGTTAAAAAAATTATAAAAACTATTAGAATTCATTGATTAAATTACTAGGAAAATCATGTTTTAATGTTAAGGCCCCCATACACGGTCAAATTGGAGGTGATTTACAACACCGTTATCGAGAAAATTGAAGCCACAGTTGCGTCTTTTCCTTACAATTCGTGTCGTAAACCCATCACTGAGTACGGCAAACAAGCAGAAAGGCTGTAGCGCTGCAAAGTGTGGCGCGACACCCGCCTTGCTTCCAGGTCAGTTGTGTCGGATATGTGGCTGCATTCGAAAACTTAGCCAGCTGCGCAGAATTGGCAGTATCGCAGTATCGGCTGCATGGTATATATGCCCGGCTACAGCGGTTTTGATTTTTTGAATGATGTACTGCCAATTCTGCGCAGCTGGGTGAATTTTCGAATGCAGCCTGTATGTACTCGGAAGTTAGTTTCGATTTGATTAGACCATTGCATCCAGTGTTGTGTGGAGGAGTTCGTCGTTCCTTAGATAAGGCCGGAAGTAGTGGAAGTAAATTTCATTCGAAGTTAAGTGTTGATTCGCAGTATCATATCAGAGCATCGCCGTGGATTTCATGATGAAAGACAGCAGGATAGGCACAAAGCTGCTAGAATACATCTAAGTGGAACAGAAAAAAGAAAGCTAATCACAGAACGGAAGAAAAAATTACAAGAAGTGTTAAGCAAGGTACCGACAATGGATCAGTTCTTCACTCCCTTGACAGATTCATCGCATTCTACTATTTCTTTGGATAGTGTTAGACATGTTACAAATATATGTGAAGAAAATAATGCAGGTTTGTAGAGTAATGTACACTTTTTTGAGATTTTACAAAATAAAACTCGCATATTGCTGTCTTCTGTATCGACTTTTATGTTGAATGCCACGAGAACGATTCTTATATATGTACATAGATCATATGTTTATCTTCTACCATCCTACTGCCATACATATAGACTGTCGTTGTTGTCGTTCTTAACAATGAGTCTACGGATCATGGAAACGCGTTTCTTTGTGTACATAGTAAAACTTTGAGGTAGTGATTCATTTTTCTTTATTTATTTTACCTCAAATATCCCAACAAAAAAGTTTCTTCTAGAAATCGTTAAATCGACGTAAAAACTTGCTCTTACGATCTCAACTACAAGAAAAATATACTTAAAATATTTCTTGGTGAAACATGTCGAAAAGTCTTAGTCCCCGGCCCTTATTCACATCTAGCGTACCGTGTCAGACGACAGAAACTAGTTATATTTTTGTTGAAAATTTCGTAAATAAAATAAAACATATCTCCACGGTTCCGATGCTCTATTCATACTGCCCGGCAGACACCAACAGACACGTACGTACATGAACCGCGCAGACAAAATATTCTCTCCGCGAATACGGGTCGGGCACGGCTATTAAGGGTCGGTGACCCAAAGAATTATCCCAAACGTGAAGATATGGGTTACGAGGGAGCGATGAGAAGTGAGTTAGGATTTCACGCAATTTTTAACTGGACATGGAGGATATACATATGAAATACTTCCATCATTTCCAGCACAATGACTCAGTGCTGTGGTTGGCAGGCCCAGGCATCCAGGATAACGTTGAGCACTTCGTCTTTTGTTTGCCGAGATTTGAGATTTGGCGAATTAGTACAGATTACAGATCTAGAGGCCAAACATCCTAGGACACATGACGAGGAACAAGGATGGGAGGAGGTAAGTAGAAGCGACGCTGAAGCAGGAAGAAGCCGACGCTCGGTTCCTCTCTAATTCGGAATTTTCCGGCTGGTTACTGCACCCACCATACCCATATTATTCACCGGCTATGATCGCGGTAGTATATAATGGGGCTGCTCGAGTATGTTCGCGTTTCTTCGCATTCGTTCAGCAGAGAAAGATATTGAACTAGAAAGAATTAGTAGCGTTATTACAATTTGTTTTCAGCCTTATTTTAGGAACTGAAAATAGCATTACTTAGCTAGGCAGAGAGAACTTGATTTTGAGGACAGATGCTTATATCTAATGCTATATCTTTTTACCTCCAAGATAAGACCTTGTATAACTACTGCTTAAGTATCAATAATCTCTGCATTTTACGCGTGGCTTTCTGTTCATCACAGTGGAGTGCATTTTACGCGTGGTGATATTAACAAAGAATCTGGTGAATTGGCAATGTGTTAACAACGCCTGCAAGAATTGACTGATCGAGTCTCTGCGATCCACACAACAAGCCAAATACTTAAGGCTGACATTAGATGCCAAAATTCGTTGCTACCCAAAACACATTGGCAATCTGATGAACAAATCTCGCAGATTTCTGTGGACCTGTCGCAGAGCTTGTAGATCCAGTGCGGTGGCACACAACCGAGCCCAGAAAAGATGGCTATAAGCAACGCTCAAAGAATCGAATAGTTTTCACTGGGGCAATTCGCACATCGCAGACGGCAGCGCTGGAGACTACTCTAACTCCTTCATCTAAAATAGAGAAATCCGATATGAGCTTTGCACTGAGGTTGAAACCTGACCTGGGCAATGGTCTTCTGTGGGATCATTCTATTATTATCATAGTAATGGATGAGATCCCAGAAGCGCGATTATTTATGAAAAAAAATCACTCTTTGTATTAACAGTCTATCATTTCGTTTACGCCATGGTGCAATGTCTAGTAGTATGCTTGATTTTCAAGAAAAGAAGATAATAGGATAGGTTAGAGGTCTGGTGGGTGTTTGAAAAGATGACGATGAACTTTACGTTCGAACTCTCAGATGTTATACGTGTTTCGAAGGAGCACAGAGTCCCATCACCATCAAAAATTTGTTGACGCGGTTTTTTATCTTGTCAAGTCACAATAATAGGGTTTTGAGGCGCCCGCCCAGATAAATTAGTTGTACTCGAGGCGGGGTCATGTACGACTTGTTGATTGGGGCCAGCTATTTCGCCGAGGCTTTATAGACTTGAATGAGTGAGTAATGAATAAATGTATGCCCGCCTGTATAACTTTGGTGATACAAGAGAGGGGCAGAGTTGACGTAGGCAGTATGGGAACATACAGTGGCTTGAAAGAAGAGAATAAGTCCCAGCCAGTTGCCTTTCGCATTGTGCCAGACAGTTCGTTTAGGAAGTGCATTGATAGGGCAGACAATGAATGCCAGAAAAACTGGTGCCATTTGAGTAAATAACCCAATTTGAATTATGAAAGTTAAAATTACCCGCAAAAATGATTTAACACTCCGTTTGTAAGGATAAAAATCCGGAGCTCCGTACAGAGATAGCGTCGTTTACTGAAAGGGAGGTTTCATTATTACTAATATTAGGACTTCTGTATAGAAAACAAAAAGAATATGACGTGGCTATGAGAAATTATTTTAATCCAGAGATAATTAAAATCAGAGGATGTACTACTGTCCAAGGTACAGGTCCTAGCGATCGCATTACTCCATGAAACCGATACCTTGCTGAAAGCAAGAAAAAATCGAATCTTCCTTCACCACTGGGGCTTAGAATGAATCCCTGAGTCTAATGTTTATCCAATTGTTGATAAAAATTGGTTCAGAAATAATTTTTAAAAATTCTAGAATTACTTATTTATTAGTATAATTCATTTTGGATGGTTTCAAAGTGGAATTCTGGGACATAAACGAATTATAATTTAAAACCACGTCATATTTTTTGAGTGAAGAGTCATTTAAAATGTCTAGTAATCCCTTCAGCTTAAAAAAGCTAAGGAACGAACTCGAAACTGTTAGTATATTGTGTAAAATTTGGCGAGTAGTTTCTGCCTAAACTTGTATATATAATGTGACCCATAATTCTTTGCAGTTGTGAAATGGTCGTCACAGGCCAATTTTAGAAGTAAACACGTCAACGTTCGCAATCAATTTTTGGTGCAATATCATCAAACTTTTCTTTACAAAACTATAGCATAAACCATGATCTGTGATGCGCTAGAATCATGACAAAATTTGATAGTGCAGATACAAAGTGTATCCACATAGGCCCAAGTTGTTTCGACACGTAACCTTGGCTAGGAGCCCCAAACTAAAATTGACCAAGAAAGAAGAAAGTTTTACACTATCTAAATTAGTTTTAGCACTAGCAACAAAAAAAATTACACTACTATTAATAACGTTAGCAAACACCTAAATTCTTATTCACAGCACAGTAACTAGCTCACCATTCGGGCATTTAAAAATACAATTTTCATCCACTGCTGCATCAAAAACTTCATGTACAACCTTAAACTTTTTAACGACAGTTATTAAATTCTTAAAGACATCTCCAAAAATAGCCTCGGCAGCAATGATTGCATCTCTTAGGCTAGATATCATACTAGATCCATAGCCAGAATATGCATAAGTTAAGAAGGTTAACGCGTAAATCGCTATTCTCATGTACGGCACTTGCATTTCGTTTACTTAATTTCACTTTATTTAATGCGATAATACTGATTTATTCAAGGTGTCTCGATCTTTCCCTTTATTGGCAGGTAGACCGTCGGTCGTTCTTTAAAAATAAACTGGAAGTACCCCGGCCTCGTCCCAGCACTACTAGAGCAACAGGGTTTTGTTTTGACATTTCTCGTTGGCATTTTGGCATTTTGTAGGTCGTGAGTAGCATAGTTCTCATGTAGATGGCGATTATGTTGTTATGTTGACGGTAAGCGGAAGTTAAATTTAAGTTTGTTTTAAAAAATTCTTTCATATTTAATTAGCCATTGAATGAGGAAGTGATAAATTAACGGAAAATAAGAAGTGTAAATTGCTTAAAAGTATTAAAAATCTAAAACAAATGAAACTCCGACACAGTATAGAAATGGCGCGAAGTAGACACCATTGTTGTGTTCGCGCCCATTCTTAAAGTGGGAAAATCCATATTTTTTTTCATTTAAACTTCGTTTAAACGGGTCAGCTTTGGAGTTGGTGAACGGTGTAAAAGTAAAGGCTAATCTATCACTCAACATACTAGGGATGTGATTAACCAAAGATCTGCAATGCCATGATCACACACAAATCGCCAAAGAAGCATCTCTGGAAGTTCTTAAGCGATGTAAATTCCTCCTTGAACCATTGGCCCTAGCTGTAATATACAAATCCTCCATTCGGCCTCTCCTCGAATGCAACTCAATTATTTGGGGCTGCCGAAAAGTATCCTAGCTAGGCTACATAAAGTGCAACCACCATCGACCCTTTCTGTATGAATTCGGCCCTGACAAAATTCTATCGCTACTATCATAGCGATTGCTCCATCAAAATAAACGCTCTCCTGCTTCCTCGGCAATCTTACACCCGTAACTATAAAGTATCTCGCTTGGCCCACTCTCTTCTCGGGCAGCCTGGTTGCAGTTGGTAGTATCTGGAAATTGGAGAAAGTTGTTTCCTTAACATTATTCAGAATAATAGATTGCATTTTTTGACAACGTTGTACTTCCATGCTATTGGTAATCAATTCATATACCGTGATTAGGTCAATTGTTCGGCTATCACTATTCCTTTTGAGTTGGTTCTACATTTGCTGCACGTCTTCATTATACATCGCATAATAATAAAATAAATATGTTCTTACTAGAGCGAAAACACGGCCGAAACAATAAAAAATTCCGGAGCTACAGCTTACAAGATTATTCTCGAAAGAGGCACGGAGCTTGCCTAGGAGGTCCTGCGAACCCTATTGAAATAAAAGTGAGCAAGCTGGGTCAATGGGTTCCTTACCAACTTTTGGAGTGTAAGGGCGCAGAGAATGAATGTGTGCTCTTCTCTGCTGTAACCTCTCACGATTGAACCTTTTTTGGACCGATTGTAACTGACGATGAAAAGTGGATCCTATACAAAAATGTTAAGCGCCGAGATAGGGGGTAGTCAAAGAAATACATCGCCGAAACCTCATGCTGAAGTAGGTCGTCATAAACCTTATGTGATGCTATGTGTTTTGTGAGATATGAAGGGTTTAAACCATTTTAAGCTTTAATCAGACGATAACCGACTAATGACTAGGCCTACTAGCAGCTTAAGTCAACGCTGGGAAAAAACGACCGTCTTTAGTTGCAAGGCGAAAGAAGGCAAAAACCACTTTACAGAAGCTGGAGGAGTTCGGATGGGAAACGATGCCGCATCCACCATATTCGCCGAACATTCCACCATAGGATTATCAATTGTTCTGTAGTCTACAAAAGCACCTGGGTGGAAAAACTTTGGATAGAACATATCAGAATGGTACTTGAGGAGTATATTTCGTCACGTCATAGTGAATTTTGAAAGAGTGGGGGAGGAGGCCTTCAAACAAAGCATTGTAGAAAATGATGGATAATGTATTTTTATTTTGGATTAAGATTAGTTTTAGGTAGCTTCATTTTTGAAATAAATGAAGTATTAACAAACTGCATTATTTATGGGTTGACGCAATAGTTGGAGAAGAAGCATAATTGTATGTACATGGCAAATAGCATACTAACGATTATCGAAGAAGATTTTATTAATATTTGCTTTGTTACTTTTACTTTATCTACTAAAAAGTTTAAAATTTCGTCTAGCTTATGTCACCTGTGTATTAACATAATTGTGCAACAACAGCAAATATAATTAAGAAAAAACATGTCTCAACAGTATGCCAATCTAAATAGAGTATATCTCTAACAAGAAAAAAAAATGAGATATAGAAGCAGATAATTGGATTTATTCTGGCATTTAAGATTTTTTTTAATATTCTTAAAAGTATTTTACTGAGGACCCCTTTTCCTCATTTCATCAATCCAGGCCTTTAGTGCAGCAACATTAGCATAAACTCCAGGAGTTCCCGGTCTGCCACATCCTTCACCCCACGACACAACACCAATAAGCTTATTTCTGGCTACTAAAGGACCACCTGAATCCCGTTGACAAGCATCTTTTCCTCCTTGTGGTACACCAGCGCAAAGCATTTTATCAGTTATTTCTCCTGGTTTATAAGCACTTACACATTTACTATGCTCCCAAACAGGCACCTGGACATATCGCAGAACTTCTGAAGCATCTGCATCTTCTCCCATTCGTCCCCATCCAGTTACAACTGCAGGCACTCCAACAGGTAATTTTTGATCTGTAGCAGGAAGTGGTATTGGCTTGACGTACTTACTAAATGTAAGTTTTCTATCTAGCCAGAGTACAGCAACATCATCATAGAAGTTTGAAAATGAAAATCCTGGATGAACTGCAAAATCTTTAACGCCATAAACTTCTCCACCATCGTCACGAAGGTCGGATCCGACTCGAACTTTAAGATGTCTTGCGAATTTTTCTTGTAGGCAATGTGAGGCTGTTAGTAATGTTGTTTCGTCCAGAATACTAGCTCCGCAAATGTGATCTTCTATGTGAATGATTGATGCTTGGTATGGGTAATTGGAGATCTTTGTTGGAGCTCCACCAACTATTCCTAAATTAGGTAAGCGCTTACAATTCACTAAGGCAATAAGTGCCGTGCACAGAAAGATCAGTCGCTTCATCTTCGATTAATAATAAAATTTTAAGAAGTGATATTTTTGGAATTTGCTTCTTATAGACCCGAGGAGCAATATTAGATTATTGTCACAGGTGCTTCATGTTTATAAAAAAAAGTATGGGAATTGTGGCTTTTGCGTATTAGATTTTCTGGAGTTGTTGTTTTTTAAAGTTAGATACCGATATTCCTGCAACAAAATAATATTAGCTTTATTTATTTGCAGTTGAGCAAAAGTATTTTTCTTTAAATTTGTTGATAGTGTTTTTAAAAACATGATTGTCGCATTTAATCACGCAACAATTCTAGATCAAAGATGTTTCGTTTCTACCCTAAAATTACACAAGCAAACACCAAAAAACAAATATTGACTCTGTCATAAGTTTGTCGCCACAAGTGATATCCATCCATTCTCTATAAAACGCTCTGTACGCAGCTAACGACAGTCTTTTCAAGCAAGCACCTAAAATGATGTGGAAAACAATTTTATTTTCTTTGCTACTGGCTATTACGGGATCCTACACATCCCCAATAGATGAAGAAAAACCAGCGGCTCGAATTGTTGGCGGAGAAACTACACTAATCCAGAAATTCCCCTATCAAGTAGAGCTCCTGCATTTCAAAGTTCATCGATGTGGTGCATCACTGTTTAATCCAACAATAGTGATCACCGCTGCCCATTGTTTGGAGAAAATAAAATACACCAAGAGCCTGTCGGTAAGAGCTGGATCAAGCTATCGTGCAAAAGGTGGTGTTGTCATAACCGTAAAACGTTTCCTTAGACATCCTAAATACACCGACGAAGGTAGCGACTATGACTTAGCCATTCTTTGGCTTGAAGAACCTTTCGAACTAAGCGAGAAGATTCAACCTATTGCGCTTCCTGATTTTAATGAGCCTGTTCCGGATGGAGCTATAGGATATGCTAGTGGTTGGGGTAAGCTATACGAAGGCGGAATTACACCAGAAATTTTACATTTCGTTGCTGTACCAATTTGGAATCAAAAGGATTGTAAGGAAGTGTACAAGAATGATGAGCTAACGGATAATATGATTTGTGCTGGTGTAAAGGAGGGTGGAAAGGATGCTTGCCAACAGGATTCTGGTGGTCCGCTTGTTGTTGGAAATAAGCTTGTTGGAGTTATATCGTGGGCTATAGGCTGTGGACGACCTAATCAACCTGGTGTTTATGCCCGTGTTGCTGCTATGAGAGACTGGATCGATCAAGCTTTGGCAGAATATTCTGAATAATAGTTGTTATTTTGTTGCATAGAGATGTAATAAATGAAAAATTTCATAGTTTTATTGTTTTTACTTAAATTTAGCTTTACGTTAAAGATCCTTCAATTTTTTATTGGTTTATACTTTTTTTCCTTTCTTTTTTCCAGTGAGGTATCGGGTCCAAGGAATACCGTGGCCGCAACCTAGACCTATTGTACTCTTAGCAGTTTTCAGACTTATAGGCCAGACAGCTTGAACACGCTCAATAATTAGCTTAAAGATGTCACTCAGGTATATTTGGTCAAGCAAGATTACTCTGAACAACGATACCCCATTCCTCTCTATCATCGTTGGATAGGGCCGATTTACACGACCGGACACCGAACAGACGAAAGGAACAAACGAAATGGGTTTATGGGGAAGAGGGTGAGAGAGAACGATGGGGAGGGCCGACAAATTGAATGGACATTTTCAGCGCACAGCAGAACGAACATTTTGACAGTACCTGTGTTGTTGTTGTTGCTAGAACAAGAAAGCAAAAGAACATTTCAAAAGGCAACAACAAAAGCCAATTGCTTTGACATTGGAGTTATGAAAGCCGTTGTTGGGTGTTATGGCAACAACAAAACCCCATAAATTTTTGACATTTTTCGTTCGTTTGTCCGTTAGTTGGTATCCAATCCACCTGTGTAAATGCCCAGCCCACACTCCAGCGGGCCCTTAAGGGAGTTTGTGTTGTGGCTTGGTAAAAGCTTGGAGCTCACCAGGCTAAGTTTGGACCTGCAGTGTTTGGTGTATTTTTTTCACCAAATTAGTGGGTGTCCTACCTACTCCTAACTGCTTACTATGAAAATAGTGCCGGAGTCCTGCCTGCTTAAGGCGTCCGCCTTTTCAAGGTCCCCCAAAACACTGATGGCCCGATTGATAGTACCTAGATCATCGCGTTTACAGTCGCTGGAGTTAAGCTCTGATTCACTGCCCAACAATGGATATGTTTCGGGCTCGAAAATAGCTGATTCTTATGTACTTCCTTCCGCTGAATTCAAAAATCACCATAAAAATGACCGATTAGCTCTTGTTTTGGAGAAACAGTGAGATATTGTATTCTTTATAATCTAAATTTTTAGTTTGGGGAAAATGCGTTTTTGGATGTTGGCACACCTGCCAACTGTCAAAATACAATAGGAATCTAGCTGTGGGACGGTAGGGATAGGAAATCACATTATATTCAAGCAGATTGGGCTGAAAGAAATCTTAACTCTATTGAGAAAAATATCGTTGCCGAGCCTCTCGGGGATCCAAAAGATGTTCTTCTTCCACCCCTACATATCAAGTTGGGTTTAAAGAAGGATTTTGTCAAAGGCATTAACAGAGAAGGTCAGGCTTTTAAATAGCAAAATTTCCTAGGTTAAATGATGCAAAAATCAAGGAAGGCATCTTTGTTGGGCCACAAATACGTCACTCGTAAAGGACCCTTCATTTGACATATTTTGTACACATATTGGGTAAAAAAAATTTTTCTCATGTAATAGGACTATGTACTTATATTATATTTTATGTTATTTCACTATAAAAATAATTACCTATAGGTATATTTTTATCGCAATTTTTTTATTGAAAATTGTGAAGAAACATAAATAATAATTTTTGACCATTTTTCGAATATCACAAAATGTCTTGTTTTTTTCCAAAAATCATGGTCTCGTCGTGTGCGCAAGACTTTAGACTTTGATTTAGGGCATTTTTAAAATTTTTTTACCGAAAAAAAGGGAACTATTCTGAAAACTTGGTGGCGCGTAGTTTTTGAGTCAGACAATCGATTGGTGACATGAAAAAAAAATTTAAAAATTCCTTTTTTTTTTTCAAATTTTGGCCAAAAAAGGCCAAAAAATTGGGCAAAATGCGTTCAATTGTTTTTTGCGTAATTTTATCTGAAAAGACGGAAAATTTCCTACAAAAATCTATATGGCCATCCCGAAAGTCAGAGCTTGTCGAGAGCTATAAATAAATGAGAAATACGTGATTTTTGAAAAATCGCGTTTTTTTCAATAACAGTTGTAACTCCGAAACGGCGCACACAATTGCGCTAAAAAATTTTTTGGTATATCACATCCAGTTCACGAACATATTCCCAAAGTTTGAGAGATATTTATTTTTTTGCTATCCCGTTTGAAAAGAATCCACCATATATTATACATCGGTTTTCGGAATATTTTTTTAATTCTTTAATAAGTTGATATATTTATTAATTATAACTTTTCCTATTATTATTGGAGTCATGGGGGGGGGGGGTTTAACCCGCAGTATCCCCCCACTGCGTACGCGCCTGGTCCAGACTAAGACCCAAGTAAACCAAGTAAATACGGGTAGGCTCATTACTCGACCGTTAATTGAAGGTGGACTAAAAGTGCGTATTTTAGTTCTAAAAAGCATCAGTTATGCCTTTTCCGGGTTGACGGATACCACGCAGCATTTGGACCATGCACTAACCTTTCCTATAATCTCACTTATTGTGTGGAGGAATTTTCCCGACACTAATATCACCATGTCGTCCGCATAGGAAGCTGCCTTATTCTGTGATTCTCTAGTGTCTTTAGGATCTGGGCTAGGGCCTCCCTGGTGGTCACGGTGCTGATGTTGTTAAAATCGCTTTCTATATCTATGGAAGCTCTAAGGTAAGCAAGGGAGTATTCCACGGTGCGCGTTTCTTAGTGAAGAGTAATGTTTACCGATCTCCCTTTGCAGTATGCATGCTGAGATGTAGACATAGGGACCTCTGTTATGGAGTTGCGGAGGTATAGACCTTGCATGCGTTCTAAAGTTGTTAGGCCAAAAGATGACAAGTTTATTAGCTTGTAATCTCTCACTTTGATCCTCCTTTAGAAGCGGGGCAAGTAATTGTAGTGTAGTGGACCTGTGTACCTTAGAGAAAACTCCGGGTAGCCTTTCTTGTATATCTTGTTGAAAACGGAAGTAGACTAACACTTTGAGGTCTTCACGGGCATGCAATTTGGTAGCATTCTTGTTTTAGAGGTCTCCTCCATTGCGCAAACAGTTGTAGAATGACCACGCTGAAGACCATCCCCCACTCGATCTCAGGTTCAGTGTAGCATTGATAACGGATTTCTCTACTTCAAGATGGCGCTGTGTGGATAGCCCCGGTGATGGAAAGGTACATAGGTCATTCTTTGAATATTGTTCGTTTAATGGTTTAACCTGTATGAAGCCTGCTGAAGTGGCTATGCACTTTAATATACTTTGCTTAAACCTGGGGTAGTTTTGAATTGGGTTTTCTAATCTTTAGATAGTAAATAATTTTTGTGAACTTGCGATCAGGAAGATTAACTATCATTAGAAAGAAAGAGTGTTTCAGTAGGTCAGTGAAGTTGGTAAAGTGAATCTATCACGAGGTATATTTAACCATCGCAGAATAACACGCACAAATTAAAACCTGAAAAATCTAAAAAAGCAAAAAAAAAATTCAGATTTTGAAAGAGAAAATTAAAACAAAATATGTTCCCTAAAAAAGCACCAACTTTTATTTCACATTTTATTTATTAATTTTGACTAATAACTTCATCAATCCATGATCTCAAGACAGCAACATTTGCATAAACTCCAGGGAATTTAGGTCTTGCACATCCTTGTCCAAATGAAACGACACCAACAAGTTTATTACCAACAACAAATGGACCACCTGAATCAGATTTGCATGAATCTTTTCCACCCTCAAGGAATCCAGCACAGAACATTTTATCAGTGACCCTGAATGGCTCATAACCACCTCCTCCAGTCGTAATACACTGATCCCTCTTCAAAACTGGTAGTTGAACAAAATGGAAGTTATCCGGGAATCCCTCCTTTTCTCCAAGTCTTCCCCAACCAGCAACAACTCCTAGCTTTCCATAAGGTAGTTCGTCACCTGTTTTCGCTAAATTAATAGGCTTAATAACATCACTGTACGTTAAAGGCTCCTTAAGGAACACAACAGCAATATCGTTGTTCTGAATTAATCGGCTGTATTGTGGATGATTAACATACTTCAACACTGGTATGACGGTGCCACCTTTTTCTCCGATTGCGGTACCAGCACGTACAGATAACTTCTCAAGGATCACATCCTGTAGGCAATGTGCTGCAGTTATGATGATTCTTTCGTTATAGATGGTAGCTCCACAACGGACAATGCCACGATGTTGAAGTGATACTAGGTATGGAAAGTCCTCAATCTTTCCTGGTGTTCCGTTCACTATGCGGAATTTGCACAGTCCGCTTGAGATTAATGCGCACAATATTAGTAGACGAAACATTTTTGATAGAGGGTAGAAAAGTATACAAGGATTCGGCTTTAAGTGAAACTCGCTTTTATATATTTTTGGTAAGCCAAGTAAGTAAGTTGTTAAGTATTGCGCATGGAGCAGTTGAGTAAATAGTTCGAAATTTCGTCTTGTTGCGAGTGGTAGCAATATTTGACGTTCCAAACGTGCTTGTTATTGGGAGCTTACTTATTTCTGGTTACCCAAATACAAAAACATATTCGGCAAATATTTGCGATTATTTTTTTTGCATTGATCATCATAATTTTAACATTGGTAAATGCTGAAAAGTAGAGTGGAAACAGTTAGTTCAAGTCGCTTACTCATGTTGCGATCTTACTAATGTTGCAGACTTTCTAAATTGCCTACCAAAAAAACATTCAATTTTCATTCAGCTCCGCAAAATACCTCAATGATATAACATGCTTAGCTATGTCGAGATCATCATCGCATAAGTGCTCGGGCAGTTTTTATCTGCACCCCCAAAATAAAATACCAAATACTAAACATGCTTACGCGACTTCGTTTAGCTAAAATATTCAATTACATTATCAAAGTTTACTTTCCTTTAATTTTCAATGGACAAAACAGAATCATTGGTTAGTCGCGCTTGGTTCAGTGTTATGATCTTAAGTACGATTTTATTTACTTTTATTTTGAAAAGCTTCTTTCACTCACCGAAACGCAAATAGTTAGACACAAACCAAAACATAACCTTATTTATAGACCAGTACAAATAATTTTTGGAAGCAAAAAAATTATTAACAGCATGACAAATATTGGAAAGTGAAGGAAATAAAGCGAGCCAACCAGAAAAATAAATTCAAGTCGATCTGAGTTACGAGGGTGAAATAGGGGTAACTTTAAGGGGTGAAAATGGTTTTTCACGATTTTCAGCGAAACTAGACCTCCTATCCAAAAAACTTAAATATAGTAGTTGTAGGTAATAAAAAGATCTACAACTCTTGTACAAACCATTTTTTCACATAACGTCAAATTTCCGAGGAAAATCGAAAAAACTAGTGTTTTTGTTTTTGATTTTTAGCTCCATTAAAAAAAAATTTTTTTTCACGAAATTTTATGAAAACTTACCTTTTTATGTCCCAAAAACTCTGTAATTTTTTTGAATTAAACTATTTATTTTTACGTTTTATTTTGAATTTAAACCTAAAAAGAGACCTCATTTTCAGCCGAAAATGCCTATGTTCTAAAACCATTTTTTTCAAAAAATCTAAGGGTTTTTTCTTTTGTTGAAAGGTCGAGTTTCAGATGGTGTAGAAAAAATTAACATGACTATGGACAAATTCGCCAGGAAACGCGAAAAAGTTAAAAAACTTCATTTCAAAAGGTTATTTTTCAATCATTGTTTTAAATTTTTCATTATTTATTAAAATTTACAATTGAAATCCTTGAATAATGAAAGATAGAAAATAATTAGTTTTTTTTGAATACTTCCTAGAAAAAAATTTACTTTGCTCAATTCAAATAAAGGACCCCGCAGAATCTGTTTTGGAAGTGGGTCCCGGTCAAATTGGCCCAAATTTTACTCACTTATAGTATTCGGCTAGTAGACAAAAAGTGCCCATGGGCTCACAGCTGAAAAAACTCCGGATCGCGAGAAATGATCGTCCGAAGTTAGGTTTTTTTCGCTCCCTGCAGCCTTTGCGCGCATGTATCGGGCCATGTTATATATATACATGATATATATACATATATGTATATATACATATTATATATATGGATATATATATATACATATATACAGGGTGTTTAAAACCACCCGTGCCACCCAATTTTCTGGGAAAGTCTCGATTGGAAAAGAAGAACCCCCATTTTTTCACGGATTCTGATTCTCCCGCCCCTCAAAGTGGGGGCGGGCGCGGGGTAAATTTCTGTATGGTCAGATAGATTTTCAAAAAGTAGGTATCAACACTTTATTTCCCCCTTTTTTTACTCTAATTTCCCCCTTTTTTACTCTAATTCCCCCTTTTTTTACTCTAATTCAAAAAGTAGTTCGTCAAGGTCCTTTTTTCTGAACTTGTTTAACGTCTCCTAAAGCTGCTTAAAAAATTCGTGGAACACTTCAAGACTCCAGCTGCCTTGTTTTTTTGGCTATTTACGATTCAAAAATAAGGCAACTCACTGATCTGTTTTTACTGTTTTCAGTGTTTCAAAATACTAAAAATAGATCAGTGAGTAACACTTATTTTTGAATCGTAAATAGCGAAAAATACAAGGCAGCTGGAGTCTTGGAGTGTTCCACGAATTTTTTAAGCAGCTTTTGGAGACGTTAAACAAGCTCAAAAAAATTTAAAACAACGATTGAAAAATAACTTTTTGAAATCAAGTTTTTTAAGTTTTTCGCGTTTCCTGGCAAAGTTGTCCATAGTCATGTAAATTTTTTCTACACCATCTGAAACTAGACCTTTCAGCCTTAGATTTTTTGAAAAAAATGGTTTTAGAACATGGGCATTTTCGGCTGAAAATGAGGTCTCTTTTTAGGTTTAAATTCAAAATAAAACGTAAAAATAAATAGTTTAATTCAAAAAAATTACAAAAAAAATAATAATAAAATAAAAATTAAAATTAGTTTTTGGGACATAAAAAGGTAAGTTTCCATAAAATTTCGTGAAAAAAAATTTTTTTTTAATGGAGCTAAAAATCAAAAACAAAAACACTAGTTTTTTCGATTTTCCTCGGAAATTTGAGGTTATGTGAAAAAATGGTTTGTACAAGAGTTGTAGATCTTTTTATTACCTACAACTCCTATATTTAACTTTTTTGGATAGGAGGTCTAGTTTCGCTGAAAATCGTGAAAAACCTTTTTCACCCCTTAAAGTTACCCCTATTTCACCCTCGTAAGTCCGATCGACTTGAATTTATTTTTCTGGTTGGCTCGCTATATTTCCTTCACTTTCCAACATTATTCATGCTGTTAATAATTTTTATCAGTTTTGCCTTTTTAAAAGGTATCTGCACTGGCCTATTAGTGCAATAATCAAAAAAAAGGTCGACGTTTAAAATAAGTGAAATTTAATATTATTATTCGCCACCAGAATTTTGGGCTGCAAAAACCACCAAATGTTAGGAGGGTGTCATCCATAGCTCTACAACGACGGTCTAGTTCTTCATCAAAGCTATTAAGATGCAGATGCGGCTCTTCTGGCAATATTAGTCCAGCGTCTCTGGCCTTTTCCCTAGCATACGTTTTCGGAATCTCTCCTTCCTCTTCTTTCAATTGAACTATCATCAGATTTTTTAGTTGCGTAGGAAATAGCTGTTTCCACTATTTGGATACGTTGGCTTTAAAGAAGATTTTTTTGATTTTTATCACACACAGCAATAGTCCAGATGCCTGTTGTATATACCCTTTTGTCTGGTTCACTTCTTAGACTTCAAACTGAAGTCACCGGCTTTGTGTGTCCCCATGATCCATCCATCCAAATGGAACCGGGCCACGCCATCCATCCAAATGGAACCTTACCATATGTGTGGAAACTCGTATGAACTTGTGGCAGAGAGCTATAGGATTTATGTGCAATCACTCATATGGAAGGCTGAGCCCCGATTCACAATGAAAGCTTCAAGCTGCAAGCTTCAGGCCCGTCACAATGAGAGCTTCAAGCCTCAAGCTTCAAATTTTTTTACCATAGTTTCAGTATCATTTAAAGCTGTGAATCACATAAATCCTATTATCCTAAATTTTTGAAGCTTGAAGCTTGAAACTCTCATTGTGCCTTCCATATGAGTGAGGTCCGATTCACAATGAACGCTTCAAGCCTCAAGCTTCAAGCTTCAAATTTTTTTTCTATAGTTTCAAGTTCATTTGAAGCTTGCAGCTTGAATGTGAATCATTGTACATAAATCCTATAATCCTAAATTTTTGTAGCTTGAAGCTTGAGGCTTGAAGCTCTCATTGTGAATCGGGCCTCATGAAACTTGCAGCTGACTTTTTAAGCTAGTACATTCTCATTACCAGCTTCAAACTGCAAGCAAAAAAAAAGTGAGCACATTTTACCTGCTCCTGCACATGCGTTAAATATTTGAATTCAACCGGGCACATTTTGCGTTGTCCTGAGTAGGTGCGATAAGTTTTACGGCAACGCATGCTCGAGCTCGGGGTCAGGTAGCCTGCTGAAGACCCTTGTCACCCGAGGGATCATAAATCTTAAAAAGGTAATCTGTGCAATTCGAGCGCCACCCTTTTTATTATCTACAACTTTTGTATTAAACATTTTCCACTAGGAGGTCATGTTTCACCGCAAATCGCAAAAAATCGTTTTCAACCCCTAAATAACATCCCAATTTTACCATTTCCTTTTTTTTCAGTTTAAATTTTTTTTTCTTTTAGTTATAAACTTAACAACATTTCATTGCTGGTCCCTCCCTGCTATTAATTTATTTTTTTTTCCTCATTTAAATCCGCTTTGGCACTAGCCTATAAGTACCTACAGTAAAAAAATCTAAGAACAGTGTTCCTATTTTTAACCGACTTCAAAAAAGAGGAGGTTATCAATTGTACGGGCAGGTATTTTTTTTGCTCCTATTTTCGCGTAACGCAATACCTTTTTTGCTTTTTTTTTGCTTGAAAGGGTAGTTTCCCACGGTGTTTTTTTTTAAATTCTGATAGGAGTTCGAAGGTAGGCATAAAAAACTAGTAAAATTAGTATACACCTTGAACGGATAGAAGTATGTATATTCAAAGGCAGTAAACAATTACTTTATTGTCGCCAAATTCCTAAGAAGCAGTTAGTCTAGCGTCTAGGTAAAAGTCTACCGAAGTAAACATTGCTGGTTCAAACCCCGGTTCGGACAGTACGACTTTTTTTCTCTTCTTTCTAAATCCATTCTGTTTGGATTAATGTTGTAAAGAATTACAAACTCTTCGGTGAGAAATTTCATGCACACTCATGCAGATTGTAAGAGTGTTATCCTTTGAATTGGAAAACTATTTAACCGAATTTCTGAATAGACTTAAGCCGGAAACAGATTGAACGTTCATAAGCGTTCATCAGCGCCGACAAATGTCTAAATGAAAATGAATACACACAACCTAATTGTAGTGAACAGATTGCACGGTTATCAGCGTTCATCAGCGCTGGAATAGACTCTATTTCTATTCTGATGAACGGAGTTCTGCGTTGTTTGACGTTTCTGGCAGTTGTGACATTGTTGTGATTGTCAGTTTGGGCTGTTTTGAAAAATGGGTTCTTTAATTGAAATTAATTTCGACGAGAGACGTAAGAAACGAAAAATTTCACAAAAATAAACATTTGAAGTTTACAATATTTTCTTATTTTGACGTTTGACGAACTCTAATGACCGTTCAATCTGTTTACCATCCGACGTTATGAACGTCTTTTGACATTTCACAGCGCTGATGAACGCTTATGAACGATCAATTTGTTTCCAGCTTTATACATACTATACTTATTTAATCAGCCCAGTCAGACTCAGAAAAAATTATATTTTGCCGTTCCTTATCCCACGACATTATATGGTATGATCTCAAGAAGAAACCTGAAGTTCCTTGGAGTCGAATAGGTAAATGAATTGGAGAAAACTTCGGAGACATAGCGGTGAAGAACAGACAAGCAGAAATCACGTGATCACTTCATGATGCCACGAAAGTACATCTTCAGAAGGGTGTCGATCATCGCAGGACACTGGCCAATTGTTGAATTTTCGGCCTGATTGAGTTACAGAGGCAATCGAATATTTTCTGTGTAATTGTCCGGCGCCGGCTCTGGTTAAAGATCAGACATCAACATTCATTTGGAAACCTTAGCTTAAAACTGGAAATATGATCGGGCTGAACTTAAAGTCACTACTAAAATACTACCATATACTTACGTAAACGATATTATAAGGGCGGTTAAAAATGCTTCAGCCGCAAATTGTGCCCTTATCCTCGATTCCATGCTTGAAACGTCGCACATCAGTAAACGTCGTCTTCCTTTTGACCTTAAGCTAACTTCAAATCTCTCTATTTGTCCTATGTATGTTATTCTATTTACCAATTCGGATAAAGGATGATACTTGAAGACTCCAATTCCCAAAATGCTTCGTTCCACTTTTTAAAAAAAAGTGAGGTAATGGCGGTTTCAATCTTTAAACAAACTCTCCTAACAAAACTGGTAAACTTTTTTCAGTTTTACAGCTGGGTGAACACACATTTACCAAATTTAGCCATGAAATGGGTAACAGATTTGTTAGAAGAGTATTTCAGAAATTGAATCCGCCATTACCTCATTGTTTTTAAAAAGTGGAAGAAAGCAATTTTGGAATTGGAGTTTTCACTTATAAGGGCGATTCTCCGGAACTTTTAACCTGCTTGTCGCTTCGAAATCTTTACGAATAACAATTTTTATAAGAAGATTAAAAATAAAAGAAGTTATCAATAACCATAGTCAACACTAGTTTTGGTGCCGAGAAGCTGTGTGTTTTTTCTAACTTAGGACCTTATCTTCTTCTTGGATGGCGCTACAGTCCTTGCAGGACTCGGGCCTCTCGAAGTCTCCTCTTCCAGTCATCTCTACGTCTTGCTAGCTCTCTCCCATTTGTTATACGAAATTTCCGTATATCTGCTAGCACGTCATTTATCCACCTATTTCTTGGTCGTCCTACTCTTTTTCTTCCTGATGGTCTACCATTAAAAATCCTGGCTAGCATTCTATCTTCTGAAGCTCGTACAACGTGTCCGAGCCATCGCAGTCTATTCAGTCTTATGTATGTAGCTATATTAATTTCGTCAAGTTCTTCGTTTGTCCTAATGCGCCATTCGTTCTGGTTAACCCTTACAGGACCAAATATTCTTCTTAAGATCTTCCTTTCGAAGATTTTAAGTTGATTTTCTGTTTGTTGGGTCAATGTCCAAGCCTCAGACCCATAGCATAGAACTGGGCGGATTAATGTTTTATATAGTCTGACCTTGCACTGTCTTGAAATTTCTTTGTTTTTTAGGACCGGGACTAGTGCGAAATAGGTTTTATTTGCGGCTACGATGCGTCTATGGATGTCGTCCTTTATCTTATTTTCTGCAGTAAGCATTGTCCCTAAATAGATAAAGTTTTCTACAATTTCCACACTATGATCATCAAGGCTGATACTACGCCCTAATCGTTGTCCTCGTTTTGATACGATCATATACTTTGTTTTTGTGTCATTTACTCGTAGATTGAACTTTGCTGAACTTTGGACAATTTTGGAAAAGGTTTCTTTTACATCTTGCTCCTTGCGTCCAATTATGACTATGTCATCTGCGAAGGCTAGTACCTGAATGTTCCTTGTGAAGATGCTATTTGCTCCATTAAGCTGTGTTTCCCTCATTATTGCTTCCAGAGCAATGTTAAAAAGTATTGGTGAGATCGCATCTCCTTGTCGCAGGCCTGATTCTTGAGGGAAGTTGATCGAGTTGCATCCTCGTATTCTCACTTGTGTTTTACAATTTTTGGTCGTCATTCTGCATAGGCCTATTAATTTCTTCGGGAAACCCATTTCACTCATCTTCTTCCACAACTCTCTTTTATTAAGCAGGTCGTAAGCATTTCTATAGTCAACAAAAAGAAGATGAATATCAATGCTTTCTTCCCAGCATTTTTCATTTTTCAAGACCTTATACTGATTACATTAGCTGTGTTCCAAAATTGCTCCAAAGTGCTCGCAAGCAGTTGGCTTTCTCTCTCTACTCATGCCTTTGTTGAGAAGTAGGAACGAGTAGGCCAACTGCTTGCGAGTACTTTGCTCGAATTTTGGAACACAGCTATTAATAGCAAAAATTTTGATATCCTACGTGTAGTTTTCCAGATTTTATCTTGTACATAAATAAAGGCAAATTTACATCGAAAACATCATTTATTACTTATTATTTAAATAAAAACTTTCGTTTTCGCGACTTTCGTGAATGAGGTGCAGTGGGACTATCACGTTGCATCCCCCAGCAATAGTCAGCCATCATATGCCGATCACATCGGCCTTGGTACATTTCTTCCAGTGTTTTTAGGTCCTGGTGAAACCGCTCTCCTTGTTCTTCGCTATAGGATCCAAGATTGTCTGGGAATTGGTCAAGATGATTGTGAAGGTAGATTTGGATCATTAATACAACTACTTCGTGATGAAGACATGATATAAAAATCAATTTATTTAAAGAAATGAATCCATAAGATAGCATATCATGCACACGAAGTACTTATTACAGCTAAAATTCAAAACTAAGAATTACAACGTAGGAAAAAAAGATGAAAAATATTTTTAGTGCTGCCAATGTACACCTAATACAAAACCATTAACGATATCTCGGCACCAAAAAATTTTTTTTATTTGTTGACCTGTGTAATGTTAAGAAATTATTAATGAACAATAAGATATAAGTACGAAGTCATTTAAAACGATATTTTGCAATGAAATCATATGTAACGTTTACTTCGTTTGAATTGTTTCATAAATCTCAAAAAAAATAATTTAAGCAAATGTCAAAATTGTAACCATGTCAAACTTGATGGCGAATTCGAAAAATGTTCAATTTATTGTTTTAAAATTATATGCATATGTTCGTTAGTCCGTGATAATTAAAAATTATTTTGGGGGTGCGCGAAGAACTACAGGGGTTTCGAGAAAACGATCGAAAGTTTTCATATAAAAAATTACAAAAATTTAAAAAGCAATGTTTACCGCGTGACCACGCGGCGCGGACGAAATCGAAAAGCAAACAGCTTATTTGACTGACTTATTCGCCAAATTTGATGAAATAAATTTAAAGTTACAAGGTGATCAATTAAATTTTCTCAAAACTAAAAGTATTGTATCTGCATTTGTTGCAAAACTTTTGTTATACAAACAGAATTTGGGCAGAGGAGAATGCTCGCAGGTGGAACGCTCTTTACCTATATTCTTATTTTATTAATACTGGAACTTTTCGTTAACGCCCCACCCTATTTACATTTAAGTAAGTTATATTTATAAATTTTACTAATAACTTCATTAATTTCATTCTTAGCGTGATTTTGAAAGGTAGGTTGTTCCCATATACTGGCTGGAGCAATAAAAACTTACTACTTTTTAGTTCATTTTGAAATAAAAGTGTATTTTTTATTTTTTTTAAATTATTTATTTTTATTTTCAACTTTTTATTCTATTATATGTCTTCCGTCATTTTGTGGCTGCCGCCACTGTATTCTACTCGTCATACCCTTCCATTTGATACCCCTAGCAAGCGGGTTGTAAAGAAAAAAATAATGCGCTATTTTGTGTTGGCCGCCAGTTTGAATTTGGAATTGAGTAACATAGCTAATTCTATTCTACTTGTCATACCCTTTCATTTGATACCCATGTCGCGCGATCGGGGAACACCATTGCAAAATTCTCCCGCCATCTTGGAACAGCCATATTTATTTTTTTTATAACAAAATCAGAGTCCGTTATCACGCGAACTATGCATATGTGCAAAATTTTAAGTTGATAGGTTATACATATTTTCTGCTTTTTAGTCTATTATGTCTTTCGCCATTCGGTTTTGGCTACCATTTTGAATTTAGATTGACGCCACACAGCTAATTGTATTCTACCTGTCATAGGACACGTTTAGGCCCAAGTTACTTTAACTCTGTTAAATTATCGTTATTAACTCAGCACCGTGCCTAGCATACCATTTGACAGTTCTCATTTTACAACTAATAACAACCAAAAATTTTAACATTTCTTATTTTATAAATAATAAAAAGCAAAAAAATTAATAATATTATTTTTGTGGTAAGCAAATAATTTAGTAATACATATTTTAATACAGCAAAATATTACTAAACTAGCAAAAACCCGCGTGCGTTGCAACGCCTTTTAATAAAAAAACTAATGTGTGCACAGTCCGGGATAGGAAATAGGTATAATGAAAAAAATAACAAATTTGCAAAACATAATTTAGGGCACACAACTCGACTATAGAATAATCTCTCACAGTCAGTATTTCCGACCTCCTACAATATCCAAGAGTTCAAACGCATGGTTAATCCGCACCTTCTTCAACAACCCCCCGAACCCCCATAACCCTTAACCTATTCCCCCCTTACTAAGCTCCCTGCTAGACATTGCGCCATGACGTGCAAACGACAACGGACTGGTAGTACAAAGGGTGATTCCTGAGCTTGGCACTGCCACATAAAACAAATAAAAAAATTTAAAGTTACTTATAAAAAATGTGTTAGAACTTTTTTAAAATGCGGTGTTGAGCGCCACCTATCGGAAAAATTGTGTGCTACATGCACAACAATCACATTCAGAACACGTGCCTCACCCTGTGCGGAACTTGCCCAATAGCGTCCTCAACATTTTGTTCCCATTTGTTTATTGAGTTCGATATATTCTCTGTTTTAATTTTCATCAGACCTATCGATCATTTGCGGAGATGGCAAACCATAATCTTCACAGTATTTCCGCAAATTGAAAGAACAATATCTCGCCGTGACAGCATTTCATTCGCGTTCCTTCGATTATCGAGTCATGTTTTCGGTCTAACCCGACAGTCGGATAATAGTGAAAAGTATGCTAAACGCCTAAGAAGATTCTGAATCATCCCGTTAAAGTCCTAAAATCGGATTAACCGTTCCGAGCTTTGAGGTTTACAATTGGAGTGATAAAAAAAGTTTCCACTGGCTTTTCTGCGACTATCGCATCAAGTTTTCCGCCTGAATCAAAAGTCGGAACCGAGTGAAGCCTAGAACATGCCCAAGAAAATACTGAATCTTCCCGTGAAAATCCCATCGCAATCGGATTAGCCGTTGTTGGTACGTAGGTAGCTAGGTTGTTATTATATACTGGCTGGAGCAATAAAAACTTTATATTCAAAATTATTTTTTACTTTTTAGTTTATTTTAAAATAAAAGCGTATTTTTTAGTTTTTTTAGACTATATTTTTTATTTTCTACTTTTTAGTCTATTATATGTCTTCCACCACTTTGTAGTGACCGTCATATTATATTTAAAATGACGGCACACCGCTTACTGCACTATACTCGCTTTCATTTGATGCCCATACCGAAGAATAATCCGCCATTTTGTGCTGGCCACCATATTGAATTTTGAATGACCCCACCTAGCTTATTGTAATCTACTTGTCTTACCCTTTCATTTGATATCCATGTCGGGGGGTCCGGGAACACAATTGCAAAATTCGGCCGCCATCTTGGAACCGCCATGTTGATTTTTTTCCAAAAATGGTTAAATTGCATTGTCACGCGAACTATACATATGTGCAAAATTTGAAGTTGATCGGTTATATGGAAGTGGGTAAAAATCAAGTTGCAAGGTTCAAGTTTTCGGTATAATCTGGTAGTCGAACACGGTAGTCGGGCCCGATAATCGGATCCGATAGTCGGATCCTAGTAAAAAAATAGCCTAAAACATGCCCAAGAAAATACTGAATCTTCCAGTGAAAGTCCCATCGCAATCGGATAAGCCGTTTCCGAGACTAGCCCGGACAAACAGACAGACAGACATACAGACATACAGACATACAGACATACAGACATACAGACATACAGACATACAGACATACAGACATACAGACAGACAAAAATTTTAAAAATACTTGATTTCGTGTTAATATCGTGTAAATAACCATATGAACTTAGAAAATGACAATTATTTTGAAATCACAGACAGACACTCCAATTATATTTATATAGAAGATAGATTATTTGCTTACCACAAAAATTCACAAGTAAACGTCAACCCCTTTTGACAGTTAGAAGCTGTTGTACATTTTATCTAAGCCAAAAATCACAAATAAGTTTGCTAACAGCGCTAAATAAATTGACGTTTATGCCGTTGTTAATATGCCTATTGCAAAAATCGGCTGCCATCTTGATTTTTTTTCAAAATGGTCAGGTTGCATTGTCATGCGAACTATACATAGGCATAAATTATATATGTGCAAAATTTGAAGTTGATGGATATGTGAATAAGTTCCGAGTGTCGATAAGCTTTTACTTTTGTTCGACTTTTGCAATTATTGTTTTTTCGTTTTTTTTCCAAGGGCGAGTATCGTTTTTCTAAACCGGCCCCACACTAAGTACTAACCAGTCCAATGCTGCTTAACTTCGGTAATCGAACGAGAACCGGTCTATTGAGTATCTATAAAATTTCTGAGAACTCCTAACTAAGTTCAAAATCACCTCCCCGAGCAGCGCTCCCAATTTTTTCCGCTGGGATCCTTCTCACTTAAAATTATTTAAGTATTAATTACCTTTATACCTATATTTTCAAGCACAATTGCATTTTTTCTTTTGTTTTCTTAACAATTAAAAGTATGTACCTAATTCATTTACCCAGCAACGTGCAATTGTCTTCTCAGAGAGAACAGATTAAAGAATTTTTAGTAGATTTTATTATGTCATAAAATTTGATTAACTTGGGTTTGGGGGTGCATGATTAAGTTTTTGTTATAGTAAGGGGTCCATGACCGAAATAAGTTTGGGAACCACTGGTTTACAACATTTTATGATAAAATGAGACGATTGATGCAAGTTACACTTTCCATCATTTCGTTTATTACCCCCATACACAAACCGAGTTTTTAGGCAAGGGGTCGCACTGAATTATATGTCATGCATGTAATTTGCACCCATCGCTGCGACCCCTTGCCTAAAAAATCGGTTTGTGTATGGGGGTAATAAACGAAATGTTGGATAGTGTAACTTGCAGGAGTAATTAGACTTACCATGTGAGTTACAACTTTGACGTCAAAACCGAAGGACAAACTTCAAAGTTGTTTTTTGGAAAATATAGCGATTTGACACTGCAACGAACAAAACTGCTTCATTCCTTAAGAGTTAAACTATGACTTTTCACTTTGTACTATTTGATTCAACGTTTCCTGTCACAAATATCAATAGCTTTTCATTCGAGTTAGCGCTAAAGACAGGTAACGGAACATTTTTTTAAATTTCATTGCAAAATATCGTTTTAAATGACTTCGTACTTATATCTTATTGTTCATTAATAATTTCTTAACATTATTGATAGCTTCTTTTATTTTTAGTCTTCTTATAAAAATTGTTATTCGTAAAGATTTCGAAGCGACAAGCAGGTTAAAAGTTCCGGATAATCGCCCATAAAGCATAAACTTGCCCTGTTGTCGCTCCAACTTTTACAGGATATGTGACGGTTTTCATTACCAGAACATTGTTAAAATATGAATGTCGTGATAGTTTGACAATTTCAAACTATCACATTCCACATGACCCTTATTAACGTTCTCAAACCACTTCTGACTTCACTATATACATTTCATGAAGCCACATTTTTCCTGTTTATCCTTAATATCCATGTTCCACAGGAAACAGTTTCTGTTATTCCTTCTACTTAGGGGTTGAAATTTCGCGCATGCTCAATACAATATGATTCGCCAATGGTATATATGGGTTGACTCATGAAAGCCACTGTTAAATACTACCATACGAAAATCATTGCGAATTATGAGAATGGTTACGTTACAACACCCTTATGCCACCCACGGACTATATTTTGGTTGTATACTAATACAACTTTATATCATCCCCACATGAACTTTGTGATATTGGTATAGGAACTTTCAGTTCTCAGATTCGTGTTTTTTTTGTTGGTGCTTCCCTTTTTAGTCGTTCAACTGTCAATTCGGGTAGAAATTCTCGCAATCCACTACTACCCTTCTGCACCCTTAACTGGTGGCGCCGGACAATTTTTTTCTGTGAAATATTTCTGTTGTTTTTTGAATGGTGTTTTTTCCATCGTTTTTACAAAAATACAAAAAAAATAAAACATTTTTTTGGGGGTTAACGAATTCGGTAGATAAACATTTTATGAGATTTTTGTTAATTTTTGTATAGAAAATATTTAAATGATTTTTATTATTAACAAAAAAAGAAAGGAAATCTTTGGTTAAAAAGTTACAAAAGAAAAAAAAACAGTTTCAATTCACAGTGTGGAAACTCGTTTTTGAGGTGGTAAAAGTCGACAAGTGAATGGTTATCGATTTTTTCACAAATATGGCGGAGTAGTCAAGTTTATCATCGCTGATAAAAGTCTGGTATTGCGGTTGTTACAGTGCGGTATTTTTTTTCGCTGGCTAATGTTATTTGTGTATATGAATTGATTTTTAAAGGATATCCTCATCACAAACACGTTTATAGTTTATTTCTTCTTTTATAAAAATAAAATAAATAAATATAATACACAAAATGAAATAATATTAAAAAAAAAAAATTCGTGGAATATAATAAGTTTAGTAAAACCATACGAAAAAAGAAAGTCCATTGAGGAGAAATTCCGAAGCACTCACATGATTTTTTCATCCTGTTTTTTGGTGGCTAATGTGTGACTGCCCTGGGGAATTTCGACAACTGCAATAATTTAAGGGTGTGTGATTTATTGCTAATTGTGTCGCTTGTGTATTTTTGTTTAATACCAAAATTAAAAAAAAAATTAAAATAAAGAAAGAAAGAAAATTATTTTTAATTACATGATTAAAGTATTTTTGTTTTTGTATTCTGTTTAATTATATAAAAAAATAAAATATAGTGTGTTTTTCAATTGTGCATTTGTTATGTTGCAAGCAGATCAGAAACTTTTGTGCTAAAAATAAGTGTGTTTGTCGGCATTCTTTCTGAAGCTTAAAATATCGACATTTTTGGCCTTCCGTCTTCTATTCTGGCATATGTTGGAGCTATGTGAAAAGTATATTTCGATTTTTATTACCTAAATTTTCTTTTTTCATATTTTTTTATCATTTCAACAATATTTATTAAATTATGATTATTAATAAGATTACGACGAATTGAAACATGAATTGAAACCAAAAACTGTTGTCACTATTGATATTGTATAATAACATATTTTTTTCGTACTGTTATAATACTTTGGAAGACAGCAGATGCAATTAGGACATTATGCTATCTATGTAGGTATATATTATATCTATATATATATCTATATATATATCTATATATATATATCTATATATATAGAAAAGAAGTGTTCATATTTTCCTATAAACTTGTCTAGAGACAATGCTGTTTCTTTTCTTTTTTTTTATTATATAGTCAAATGTACCATAACCATATATACATATTTATCCGATATTATATAGTACTCGTACAATTCTTTCACTTGCTTTATGTTGTTTGTTTGTAATGTGACTCACTCAACTCACAATCTGTCCATCCCCTCATTCTTACGTTTTGTTCTGTTAACTTTCATGCCCAAATTTACATTTAAGGGATGGCATAAGACAGAGGGGGTAGGAATTGAATTAAAGATGACTTTACAATTTCCAAAAAGTAAGTTGCGTTCTGATTTTTTTTGTGTCTTCGTATATTCCGAGTATCCTTGTACACAGGGACAAAATGTGTTATATTGCGTAGATTTTCTTGTCACCAAAGATAATTAGTTGGGAGCGGCCTTTTTCTTTCTTCTCTCTATATTTTTTTATTTATTTTTAAAAATACATAATATCAAACCTTTATCAGAGTTTTGTTATATAAATATTGGATAATAGCTTGGTCCTAATTGATTTCTCCTCCTTTTTGTTTTTAAATAAATAATTTGACACGAAAAAGTTTATTAAAATAATTGAAAATAATAATATACAAATTATGGTTGTTACAATAATTGTGTTATATATTATTGTTGTGTTCTTTTCCATATAAAATATTTAATCATTCATAATGAAAATGATATGATTTAATATCCTAGAAAATATGCTACACAAAAACAAACTTGTTTAGAAAAATCTTGAACTGGATTAAGGCTGATCCTTACTGAAAAAATAGACTGAAGTATTTTTGTTTTAATTTTAAATATCAAGGATATATAAAAAGTGTTTTGTTTGTTTTGAGACATTAAAAGCATTTAGAAAAAATTAATTAAATTTGAATCAACTGAGTTTTGAAATTTAATTAAGAAGGATTGTTAAATCTCATAAGTAATTATTAAATATCATAATTAATATGAGTACAATTTTATTGATTAAAGCATTGCTGATAAAACTGCTTCAAATTCATACCTGAAAGATAAATTAGTTTCTATATGTTATTTCGAAAAATATTATACCATATGAGAAGAAATTACCAGTTTACATCTTGTTTCCCTTAAATGGTGCTACAGTCCTTTTAGGACTCGGGACTCCTATCGAAGTCTCTTCTTGCAGTCATCCCCATGTTCTGTTAGCTCTCTTCAGGTTGTTATACGAAGATTTCGTATATCGTCTAGTACAGGGGTGGCCAACCGGTCGATCTTAAAGTCACTCGCGCAGTGACGGATCTAGAATTTCATTTTGGAGGGGCCATCCTCATCCAGATCTTAAAACTGTTAGGGAGGGGTGATGTGGTTAGGTTAGGTTAGGTTAGATATGGCTGAGCTGTTGGTTTAAGCTCATATACTTAGGCCAAAAAAGATAGGCCCATTGTGATGCCATAGTGATCCCACTTTAAACCGGCTGTTAAAGTGTCGTTTCTTCACTAAACCATTTCGAGGAAGTAATGAATATTCTGAGTTGCGGGATCCCAATCTCCGAGATTTCCGCAAGCGTGCTTAGAAATGATTCACCAAATGTGTTCTCCTTCTGCTTAGGGCTGGGCAATGAAAGAGGAGATGTGGTACACTTTCCTCCTCGTCCGGATTTTTACAGCTTCTGCAAAAATCGTAGGTCTCAAGACCTAAGCGGGTCGCATGCGTCCCTATCAGACAATGTCCGGTCAGCACTCCCACTATAACTGAGAGGTCTTGTCTCCCGAGGCTCAGTAGTGAAGTGGTCCAGGTTGTTTTAGCCAAGGTGCATTTATTAAGATCCCTCCAATGCTTCTTTGCTTGTTGCATTGTGTGCTGTTTGCATCGGAGTTTAAAAGTGGCCCAAGGCATACCAACCCTTTCCTTTCCTGGAAGGAGAGTGGCGGTCGTGCCTTTCCTAGCCAGTTCGTCAGCTTTACAATTTCCCTCTATGTTTCGGGGACCCATACGAGGAGGGTCCCGAACTGCTGAGCCATCTCGTTAAGAGATCTGCGACATTCAGAGATAGTTCTAGAGCTGTTTGTGCAAGAGCGCAGGCTTTCAGAGCCGCTACTATCCTACTATCTGAGAAGATGTAGACAGTCCGATTCCTGTTGGTTGATTAGTAAAATTAGCTTCATGCATGGCTAGAACCTCCGCTTGGTATACACTGCAGTGATCGGGTAGTCGGAAGGAGACTTCAATTCCACCCTCTGGGGAAAAGACTCCTCCTCCTACTCGACCCTCGAGCTTAGAGCCATCAGTAAAGAAGTTTATGGCATCTTGAAAACTGTGTGGTCTATTTCTTCATTCAAGACGTGACGGGATGTGGACTCCGTAGTTCCTCGTGAAGGTAACCTCGGGTATACAGAAGTCGGTTTCAGTGGGGACGATCACAGAGTTTAGCACCTTCGTGTGCTCTCCCCTGATTCCGGTCCAAAATCCGGATTCTCTAATTCTAAGGGCTGCGATGGTTGCGCTTTCCCTTGCCAAAAGATTCAAAGGAAGAAGGTGTAACATAGCATTTAGGGCATCTGAAGGTGTGGAGCGAAGTGCCCCTGTATGCATAACTCCGCACATCTTTGTACTTTCTGTAATTTGTTTAGCACGGTGGACTTACTCAAGGTTGGCCACCATACTAGGACTCCGTATAGGAGTATTGGGCGGACGATCGCTGTGTAGATCCATCGTACTATGTTAGGGGAGGGATGTCGGTCGAAGTCCCGAAAGACAAAATCCCGAAACCCAAAATCCCGAAACCCGAAAGACCAAAAAGTCAAAATACCAAAAGGTTGAAATACCAAAAAGAAAGACCGAAAAAAATGTACAATAATTAGTTTAAAAAATCACTTTATTCAAGAAAAGTTAGTAAGCTATTAAAAAAGTTTTAGAGTGATAATACCAACATTCTACATGATTTTGTGTGCGTTGCAGTCCAAGTTCAATATTTTCGAAGACAGACCAAAGTTGAGGTTAAAATTGCACTGGACCACGTCTTCCATTTTTTCTTATAGGTCCTCGAATCTATATATTTCTTTGGAGAAGTATGAAAGCTGCCATAATTTCCTTGTATGGCAGAAACAGAAGCGCTGGAATCTTTCGAAATTCAATTGAAAATTCAAGATCGATTTCATACCGATGAGCTAATTTTTCATCTTTTATATGTTTCCAAACTTTTTGTGAAAGATGGAAGAAGCAGCCTTTGTTGATAGCATTTGGAAACTCTTGTGTCGCTGCATTAATGGCTGCTACGTCAAAATCAGTGATGAAAATTGATGGCTCAAGTTCTGTTCAGCTGCAAAATCTGAAACGGCTTCTAACGCTTTGGAGTAGGCTTCTTGGGACTTATGACACATTAAAATATATACAAGAGACCTGACCAGGAATCTGTTATTCATTTTAATGTTACCATGAATTGTGTAAAGTTGCTTGAATGCAGCTGGTACCATTTTAAATGTGCCGGTAAATAATGTGGTTTGGATAACTACACTCGGACCGTTTTCGGTATTTCGTCTTTTCGGTCAAATGTCTTTTTGGTATTTTGTCTTTTCGGTCTTATGACTTTCGGTGTTTTGGGGTTTCGGTATTTTGTCTTTCGGTATTGTGTCTCAACCCCTTAGGGGAGAAGCCCCATTTCTTCCCAATGGATTTTTGCAAGCGAAAAGCGCTCTTCTGTGTTTTCATTGCTTAATTTGAGCCTGACATTGTTTAGCCGTGGGGGTGTTAGAGGTGGGGTTTTATACCTCCTCGTGAAGAGGACCAGTTCCGTTTTTACTGGGTTAAGCTGGTGACATATACAAGCGTACATGCATTGCATTCAGTGGCTCCCTGATATGCGGAGATTTTCCACTGACACATAATTGCATGGTTGCGTTCCGTCCCGGCTCTCCCGGATAGACCAAAAATCTGAATAACGAGTCGCATGTGTTTGTTGTGTATGCTTGTGTGTTCTATGTCGAATGCGGCAATGCAGAAAAAGTTGAAAGTAGCCCGACATTTGCGTGGCATGCGGAACATTCACGGAATATTTCGTCAGGTCGCATTTGAATACACACACTTCTATATTATCTGTCAACGAATGCAAATGCAACGCATGTACGCTTGGATATGTCACCAGCTTTAACGCTGAGTCCGCGTGTGACAGCCCAGCTTGAAAGGGTTTATAACGCCGCCTCCATAAGATCCCAGAGGACTTGAGGAAATTTTCCTTTTATGATGATGACAACGTCTTCCGCCTACGCCAGGACGTGATGGCCCTCTGCCCCCATGCGTCGCAACAGCTGGTTCAGGTAGTGTGGTTAAACAAATATAAGTAAAAACCCAAAGCTTTTATATTGAGTAAACTTTAATTTATCAAAATAATAAAGTTAAACCTTCTTGCTTTATCAAATCGTTCTATAATTTTGTCAATGTTCATATTAATGTCATGGTGAATATTTAACAGGGCTAGACCCATAAGCCTATCTACACCCATACAGGTCCTTAGCCAAGTTTTAATCCGAAGTAGTGTTGAAAAGGACCGCTCAGCTGTCACAACACTTAACGGAAGTGTAAGCAATATCTGAATCATTTTGCTTATAATAGGGTACTGATGCTTGTTGCAATAACTGAAGGTCTAAATAGCCATTTCAGCTAACGATGTTCCTTCTTCCTTCTCTCGGTTCCACTTTGATTAAATGAATTTAACGCTTCTTTAGGTAAGCGTTCTTTCAAATCTGCAATAACGTATAGTCCAGTCAAATTAGGGTTTCACCTCGGAATGAGAGGTAATAAGCTGAAAATTTGTATGAACCTTTGTTTTAGCATTCTAAATGATGTGTCAAAAGTCTCATATAATCTCGTGTCCGCGTCTTGAGATATTAGAGGTCAAAGGTCACCAAAATCAGTTTTTCGCAAATATCTCGTAAATTATCGGCTTCACGTAAATTTTGGCTAAGTAAAGTTTGTTCAATAGATAAATTTGCATAAAAGTGTCCTATACCGAATTTACGTAGAACCAATAGTTTTCGAGATAAAGGGCTGAGAAGTTTTGGCATCGTGCTGTATTCGTTTCCGCACCATCTCTGAGGTAGAATGCAAGGGCGTTTTTTACTTGGTGTTCCCGTAGGCCTAATCCATGGTTTATAAGTTATGATAAATTTTTTTGGATTATCTCTCTATGTCTTCTATTTCCACTTCTTTCATATTGTCATCTTCATCAACACTTATCTCAGAGGTAAATAACGAAATGTGGCCGGCGTTATAATAGTTCTACTCAGGTTCAATGGTTGTATCCTCGGCCATCGATTTGAAACACGACTGGCCTCGACAAGAGCCATACGCTACGGAACAAGGCAATCCTACTTTTCCGTATTCACTTGATACACGTAACTTTGACCCTCCGAAAATTGCGTAGCCGGTCAGTTGGCTTTATTGACTTTTGAGATATTATTTGTGACCCCAAAATAAAGAGAATCCCGATCGAAAATCTCCAATTGGCAGTGGTCAGAGGTACATGTATCAAGCGAATGCAGAAAAGTAAGATTGCCTTGTTCCGTAGCGTATAGCTCTTGTCGGGGCAAGTCGGGTCTCAATAGTATGTCCTGGGATACAACCCTTGAATATGAGTAGAACGATTATAACGCCGACCACATTTCTTTATTTACCTCTGAGATGAGTGTTGATGAAGATGACAATATGAAAGAAGTGGAAATAGAAGACATAGAGAGATAATCCAAAAAAATTTATCATAACTTATAAACCATGGATTAGGCCTACGGGAACACCAAGTAAAAAACGCCCTTGCATTCTACCTCAGAGATGGTGCGGAAACAAATACAGCACGATGCCAAAACTTCTCAGCCCTTTATCTCGAAAACTACTGGATCTACGTAAATTCACTTTTATGCAGATTTATCTATTGAACAAACTTTACTTAACCAAAATTTACGTGAAGCCGATAATTTACGAGATATTTGCGAAAAACTGATTTTGGTGACCTTTGACCTCTAATATCTCAAGACACGGACACGAGATTATGTGAGACTTTTGACACATCATTTAGAATGCTAAAACAAAGGTTCATACAAATTTTCAGCTTATTACCTCTCATTCCGAGGTTGACCACTTTTTTTGCCTTATTTGACTGGACTAGTAGTCTAAAACCGGGATATAAGTTGACCTCAACTAATACTCTTCCATATATTCTGCGGGTGGATCATATCGATGCTCGATATCGAACTTTTGAGGGATTGCTTGGAGTGGTAATTTGAACCTCTCTCTCCTGCAATCATTTTCGTCTCCACGAAAAGAATTTCAAGGGAATCACATGCCTTTTCTCGATGTGATTGTAGAATAGCCAGCACGTCTTGAAGAGCATCATTTGCACAAACCAAGTCTAACGATTCAGACTGCAGAAGAGTGCTAAGTTGTTCCCAGAACATCGCAGAGAACAATATTACTGATACCGAGAAGTCGCTGTTCTCGAGGACACTCCGAAGACGAAAAGCTTCTGTTGATGTTGATTTTTGGCAACTGCTTACGAAATTGCAAAACGTCATCGTGTTTTTCCACGCATTTAGTTTCGCAAAGACCTCTGAAAGCTATATCGAGTTCTTCTTGAAAAAATTAAGTCCGTTTGGCTAAAGCATTTTTCATAGTCCCCATAGCGAACATTTTTCATAGTACCCATAGCATTTCTGCAGGAAACCACACTGCAAGTTTTTGCAAGAAAATTATTCAAAGCATTATTCCTTGCTTCAAGCTGGATCGTTGCAACAGCTCCAAGATTCTTTTGATTTTTAGAAATCATTACACTGCAGTTGTCCTCTCCGATTCCGACACATTTCGAGGTACCCAAAGAAAAAGCCTTGACAATATACAGCACTATATGTGACCTAGAGCCTCGCCAGAAAGTCGTCTTTCTTGACAAAAGATAAGAAATCTTCTTTGATTTGGCCCTAGTACACCAACCGTCGTTCGAGGCGATTCACATTGGTGGGGGGGAGGGGGGCATGGCCCCCGCCTGGATCCGCCACTACACTTGCGATGTCTTCATTTAACGTGTTACCATTGTAACGTGAGTGTAATGCGCAAATGCAATAGTATACATGCAGTTATGAGTCGGCTCATAGAAAAACAGGGCAAAAAAAGTACAATTTAGAATATGTACTCTCTAAAAACGAACCAGAAACTATTCACTGATTTCCAGTGAAAATTCAGTGGTTGAACCATTTCTTAGTCAACCAATAGGAAACAGTGAAATTTCACTGGTTGAACCAGTGAAATTCACGTAAAAAAAAGAAAAAGCTTTTTCTAGCGCGAGTGTCGTTTTCCGTAAAGCTGCTTGCCCGCCGTTAACAAACAAGAGCCGGTTTATGGAGTATGCCAAATGGAACCCTTTACAGGCATGAAGATATTTGCTTAGAATATGAGTGACTTATATTTTTTCACTGATTAAACCAGTGAAATAAAATTCACTGGTTGAACCAGTGAAATTTTTACTAATTCATTTTTAGAGAGAACTTTTCACTGGTTCAATCATTAAACAGACTCGAATTAATTGGTTTTCCAGTGAAATTATGGTTTACTGGTTGAACCCGTAAAATTTTCACTGGTTCATTTTTAGAGAGTACAGTTCGGAAACACCGACTACGTAAGACAGTCCCAGAATCGAGTTGTTATATTCTATTTAAGAACGATCCTCTAAACCGTATTGTGTTCGTAGAGGAGGGGTACAGTCCCCAGCAAACCAAATTTTAAGATATCTTAACGAATTAGTTACGGAAATTCGTATATTTTTCCCGAATTCGCAATCGATTTCTGAACTAATTCGGAAAGAAAATTATATGAAGGGGTTGACACGACTTCGTTAAAGAAATTCTTTTCGAAATCGTTACGAAATTTAGTAATAATTTAGCAACGCTTTTTACCCCTAATAAAAGCTTCAGATTCATTTGCTTTTTTGCTTTAAAATCCTTAAAATGAAATAAGAAAGGACATGGACTCCATTATAATATTTTAATATATTTATTTTATTATAATTCAAAAACACCCAAATTAAAATTACTTATAAAATAAATTCACAAATGCACTTGCGCACTTCACTTATACACGATTTGACAGTGGAAGTTTGATAGGAATATTCCGATTTCTTTCCTACTTCCTTAAGAAAATTTGTTACCGCCTTCTTCGTGACATTGTTGCGATTTGTTTTCCGAATTCTTTTTGAATTAGCTTCGGCTAATCGCCACATACAAAGCTTTAGTTTTTGTTGTTGCATTGCTTCCGAAAATCTTTCGACTTGTAGGAATTCTGAAAGTTTGGTTTGCTGGGTAGGGACAAGCCGAGTTAGCTAGGCTTGTGTTGCGGGAAAAAAGGTGCCGTGTAGTCAGGAGCTTTCTGATTCCAGAGTCTCTATGGTACGAGCATCCTTTGTGTATCACTTAGATATATGTATGTGTAGAAGTAAAAACGTATGAAAGGTAAATCTAATAAAAAACAAAAAACCTTTATTTTGTTATTTAAATTTTTTATACGAGATTTAATCTAACGATCTTTGAGGTGGTTGTTTTAAGATAGAACGCTTCAACCCTAGGCTATCAAGGTCAAAAATTCCTTGGATAAGGACTGATACTTATACCAATAGAAGTAAAGTAAATCATTATATCAATATAATGTATGTTTGTATATGAATATAAAAGTGAAATACTACTCACTCACTCACTGACTCATCATGTTATTTCTGGAATTAGAAATCCTACAAACCTGAAATTTGGGAGTTAAATATCTTCTACGTCGTAGACATCCACTAAGACGCAAAGTTTGTAAATTCAACCCAGAAGTGAGAGAAATAAGGGATGAATTTGTTTTTTCGGGAATTCGGGTTTACTTAAGGCGTATTTTATAGACGCAAATGTTGTAAATGGCAGAATCAATAATTTTAAGAAAAGAACCTGTGCAAAGTTGATACTTTTGCTTAAAGTCTTTTATATTGTGTAGCTACGACTTACTACGTATCTGCATTATCTGAAAATAAAGTGAAGCCTATGACAATTATTTATCCTGGGGTCAAGAAAGATTAGTTAGAACACTTCTGCGGTAATTTTACAAAAGGCACTGGAAATTTTTATCACAAGCAGTTTTGTAATATTATTAGGAATATTCCTAATCCACGCAAATTTTTCATGGAAGTTACAAAATTTATAGCAATATTATGAAATTTTATTGTTATCTATATTAATAAAACAAAGTTTTTGTATGTATGTATGTATGTGCGCTATAGCGGCCGCACCAGTTATCGCAGAGCTTCGAAATTTTACACGAAGGTCCGTGGGGATCTCCCATGAAACACCTCGAAGCCCGATTTTCGAAATTCAAAATGACCGAAATTCAAAATGGCTACTCAAATGTGAATTTGCAAATTGTGTTCCGATTTCAATGAAATTGGGTATCTAGGGGTTTTTAAGATCGCTAATAACGAATTTGTGGTCAAAATTTATAAATTCAAAATGGCCCCGCCAATATGGCCGACGAATTTGTCAATTGTGTTCCGATTCCAATGAAAATCTTTATCAGGGGTTATTTGAGGTAGTAAATAACGAATGTTTGATCAGAACTTAAAAATTCAAAATGGCCGCCGAAATATGACCGAAATTGGAAATGGCCACCCAAATTTGCCAATTGTGTTCCGATTTCCATGAAAATCGGTATCTGGGGGTTTTAAGGTAGCAAATAACGATTTTATGATCCGAACTTATAAATTCAAAATGGCCGCGTCAATATGGCGGACGAATTTGCCAATGGCGTTCCGATTACAATGAAAAGTTTTTTAGGTAGCAAATAAAGAATTTATGATCAGAACTTATAAATTCAAAATGGCCGCGGACGAAATTTTCCAATTGTATTCCGATTCCAATAAAAGTGGATATCTAGGGGTTTTTAAGGTTGCAAATAACGAATTTATGATTAAACCTTATAAATTAAAAATGGCCGCACCAATATGGCCGATTAGTTTGCCAATTGTATTCCGATTTCAATGAAAATCGGTGTCTGGGGGTTTTAAGGTAGCAAATAACTAATTTATGATCAAAACTAATAAATAAATTTCGGGGCCAATATGGCGGACGAATTTTAGCAAATAAGTGTCATTTCTTCCCTGTCAGCTGTATGTAGGTTGTTCAAGAGTTGGGAAATCGGAATCTTCACATCCTAGCTCCAAATGGAAAAACATTGAACATTGTGTATCTTGGTCATTTCCCCTATTGTCATGAAGTTTGCCACGCGATCGAGTGTACCTGTAAAATCCTCGACTAATTAAAGGTTAATCGCCAAAATTACAAAGAAAAGGGAAGGACCCTCCACTGCCATCACGAGATTAAACAATGCCATCTATCGCATGCAAAAAGTTCGATCGGTAAGAACGGGACGGAAGCTGTGTTTGGAACGAACACTAAGTGAGATGGGGGCAGTGTAACGGCTAACCGAAAAGAGAAAAACAAAATGATAACCCGTCCCGCACGCAGATTGAATTTTAAATGGAATTTAACATGGGTTTTCATTTTTTTAGGTTCAACCAAGCGTTGGGCACTTGATTTCCATCGGTTCAAGGTGAAACTTCGTATCCTTAGGTTTTCGATACCGCTGAATACGAATATCATATCAAAAAGCGGTTTTGACTAATGACAGCTGTCAATAGAAAAAAAGGTACCCAAAATTATTTTTTCCAGATTTGTTGTTTCTTTCACTTTTTTCCTACCGTGGACAGTACACACATAAACCTTTTTTATTTAAGGGCGTTGCAACGCACGTGGGTTTTTTGCTAGTCTATATTAATAAATAAATAAAATATTAATAGTCTATATTAATAAAAGAAAGTTTCTGTATGCATGTATGTATGTGTGCGCTATAGCCGGCGCACCAGTCATCGCAGAGCTACGAAATTTTGCACGAAGGTTCGTTGGGGTCTTCAAAATGGCCGCCGAAAAATGACCAAAATTCAAAATGGCCACCCAAATATGAATTTGCAAATTGTGTTCCGATTTCAATGGAACTGGGTATCTAGGGGTTCCTAAAGTCGCTAAAAACGAATTTGTGGTCAAAACTTATATATTCAAAATGGCCACTCCAATATGGCCGACGAATTTGCCAATTGTGTTCCGATTCCAATGAAAATCGGTATCTGGGGTTAATTATGATCAGAACTTATAAATTCAAAATGGCCGCGCCAATATGGCGGATGAGTTTGTCAATTGTATTCCGATTCCAATGAAAGTGGATATCTAGGGGTTTTTAAGATTGCCAATAACGAATTTATGATCAAAACTTATAAATTAAAAATGGCTGCACCAATATGGCCGATGAGTTTGCCAATTATATTCCGATTCCAATGAAAATCGGTATCTGGCGAATGTTTGGGTAACAAATAAAGAATTTATGATCAAAACTTACAAATTTAAAATTTCGGGGCCAATCTGGGGGACGAATTTTGCCAAATTAGTGTCATTTCCCGGTCAGCTGTTTGTAGGTTGTTCAATAGTTGGCAAATCGAAAAATCTTGACATCCTAGCTCCAAATGGAAGAACATTGGCCATAGTGTATCCTGGTCATTTCCTCTATTGTCGTGAAGTTTGGCACATTCTTAAATGTAGGAAATTTCTTAAATTTCCCCTAACCAGTATAGAAACAGTAAAAACGGTAGAAACGGTGGAAATATGTTTTCAAATTAATGTGAAGAGCATCTCTATATATTTCAATAAAAAAACGCTCTACAGGACAGTTATCCACAGTTCTACCGGTCAGACGCCTGCAAGGGTGATTTCCGTGAAACAGAGGAAGGAGGAAAACATGTGTGCAAACAAATTGTTCCAATTATAGTAATCCCTGACGAATCCGAGAACGCTCAAGAAGAAATATTACAATAGGTAACTCCAAATTTTTGTATGGTATCCAAAATCATTTTTTCCAGATTTTTTTGTTGTTTTCATTATACTTTTTTCCTACTAAACTTTTTTATTTAAAGTACGCGGGTTTTTTGCTAGTATTATAATAAATGTGTAGTAAATCAGTTTGGATATCGCGATTTGTAATTTTACTATACATTTTCACTGTGAATTTTTACATTTTTTTTACGGTGTAGTGTGTATACCGTCCATCCCCACTTGTATGTGCTACTTATGCCTCCTCTTGAATGAAACAATATATTTTTCGCACATTGCATTATTGCACTTAAAACATGCAAGGGCAGTCCAGCTGATATAGCAAGCCGTGTGCAAGGCGCTTGGCTTGTTGGAGGACGGTTCACAATGGAATATCAATTTTGAAGAATACTAGATATCTGCCTCTCCAACTAAAGTGAATGAGCTTTCATGCCATCAAGTTGGTTTTCTGGCAAGATGCAGATCGCGTAAAATGGTGGGAGAAATATCTAGAGGGATATACCCAACTAGTCCTTGATATTATTTCCAACCAATGCATTATCCTTATTGAGTATATCGTATATTAAAACACCGAGACCGAGGTATATTTGTCGCCAATCTTTATTACTTGATTGATTTTTTTCTTTGATTTATTTTTTTGATAATTCTGTAATTTATCATTGTAATTTTTGACAAAATAATGATTTAGTTATACATAGAAAAAAAACATGATTAGAATGGTAAATATTTATATAACTTTATAGAAGGAAAACATTTCTTGAATTTGCGTTTAAAATTAAAATTGGCATTTAAAACTTACCTTAAGTTAACCCATTGAGGCACTGTAGGGAACTCTTTCTAGCAATCGAGCATAAACAAAAGGGAATTTCATTAATATGTTTGGCTTCAGTACACGCGTGTGGCATTGAACTTACAGAAAATCCTACCATATACAAAATACAATGTAACAATCGACATTACCCTCCGCTTTTACTCATTCGTTTAATACATTCATGAAATCAATTGTAATAAAACAGATGTTTTTTTGTTTATCTTTATAAGTTTCAGCATTTTAGGTAAATTTCCATAATAATTAATGAGAATGGCTCTTAATTTTTACTAGTAGAAAGGTGATTCTAGGTTTTACTTGGTGAACCAAAAAACAAGTGTTGAACTTATTGATTATTTAAAGGTTTACTTCGGTTTCGTCTTATACTTTACGTGTTATGTAAGTTTGCATTAAAATCTGTGCTAAGTGAATCTGACATTTTTTTATTTCAAAATCTGGCAATTGAGGTGTGGTGGTAGTCCACAAGCCCACTATACCTAACAATGTCACATGCTTTCGAGCTTATCTCATTACTCTTCGGTTGATTGTTTGCATTATGTATTCACTGTATTTATGGATTTATCTACAGATTTTGATTTTATTAAGTTATGGTCTTGGAAGTTTCTGGCCAAAATGTGTTGTAGTGAAATTATTTAAATAAACAAACAAATCTCTCACAAATTACTTTTTAATAACCGTGTCAGTGTACAACAAACTTTTTCTTCATGTGTAATCAATTGCAAGTTATGTAGCTAATGTGCATGATGATGTAAAAGGTATTATTATTACGTGTATACTTTGTTTACAAATACAATTCGATTTCATCTATTTTTTATTGTTGTTTATGATATTTGTACGTCATCAAACAATAGATTGAAAGTACAAATTATTTGGATCAATTTTATACAATTTGTTATTGGTAAACGTTTTTCAACTAACATAAAGGGAACACTAAATTTCCAGTTCATCAATAATGTATCGCTAACTGAAGTTATGTTTACAAATCATCAATCAGTAATGTTCAATATCTTTTATTATTAGATATTTTATTTGATTGTAAATTTATTCATTGATATTTATTGATTGCAGTATGATGTGTATTTACATATTGCAGGTGGTTTTTGCACACAGAAAATCGTTTTGGATTGAGAATTTTAAATTATTGTTTGGATTTGGGAATTAAATTTTTATTGTAGATATACTTCTGGAAATTGTAGATTGAAATTTAGAAATCAATATCAGTGTATAGTCTGAAAAGTTTTGGTTGTAACATAGAAACACAAATATTTCTTCGGTCAAATGTAGTTTTATATTTTAATATAGTTTCATTTTATGTTAAAATATTTTTCCCAGCGATGATCTAACCCAGTGTTTTTCAACCTTTTTCATTGAGTATCACCCCTAACTGAAAAATAAAAATCGTGGACCCTTGACCAGCGGTGGATCTTTTTTTTATACGAGGGAGTGGTGGGAATCTTCCATCAGTCTAGCAGCAGGGAATGTGTGCGACCGCCTGTCTAACACTGCGTCTACACATTCCATATTTTTCGCCATTGACTTTGCCATATTTTATGGCTTGAGCTGTCAAATGTTATGGTGGTGGGCAATTCATGGCATGAATTTTCATGGAAAAAATGGCACATTTTCACAAATGTTATCGAGACAAAAATATTTTCAGAATTATAAACATGCGTACATGTATTCACACCGAATCAAACTAAATTTTAAACTTTCCGCCATAGTTGTGTGAACAAACGTCAAATTATGGCCAAATTCATGGCAGATTTGATGGCCGGCCATAATGGCTTTCCATCGAGTTTGCCATAAGATCTGCCATCAAATATGGCCAACTTTCAGGGTCTACACGGTCCACGCCATATGGAAATGGCCATGGCCATGGCTAGTGTAGACGCTGTGTAAGTGCACGGCCACAACACCGATGTATCATTCCTTCAGACGAAACTTAATGCATTGCAAGACTGGTGCAACACTAATAAGATCATTTGCGAGCTTTCAAGTCTCCGAGATACATCATTCGTGGAAGACAACACCAAGTCATTAGATGGCAGCTTCATTGATCTATCCGATTGTCAACCGACATTTTCGAAGTATATGAGACTGAATAGCATGTTACAGCATCATTGTTTCATTTGTTTTGTGGATTAGGCCTTCTTGGGGAACCACATTAAAAAAACGCGCCAAAAACTCGCAGGGTGGTGTGGAAAAGAGTTTGTGCGCCAAAGAAATTTCTCAATTATTTGTATGAACATTTATACGTTATACGAAACGTTCGGCGCTGAATAGCGGCTAAAGTATTAATGCTAGAAAAAAACGTTTAAAGTAAAATTTCTACAGAATTTTATAACAAACAAATTAGTTGGTATAAATTTTGGTCGTAAATGAATAGTTGACGAGATATTTGTAAAAAACCATTCTTTATAAGCGTTTAAGGTGTAATAAACCCAAAAATATCAACTTTATACAAAAAAAGTTAAAACAAAAAATGTGGGGAATGAAATTGCGCACAAAAAAAGTTATAATCAGTTTTGCAATAAAACGTGTATTTAAAAAGATATTGGCAAAAAGCTACTTTTTAATTTACGTTTTTCGGCACTTAAAGCGCCATAAGTCGTGCAACATTAGCCCTACGTAAAAAATGATTATAACAAAAATTATAGATAATCCTGTGTTCTATAAGACTTTTTCTTGTAGAATTAACCATTAACGAAATATAGTGCAAAGAAAGTGATATATGAAGTTTGAAGCACTATTTCTCCGTAGATATTGATTTTACAAAAAAAAAATTTCTAACCAAAAATGTTAAATCACTTATTTATCTAAAAAAAAGATTATATACATTGTTTCTGAGATATAGAATTAAACGCGTTTCTCTTCACTGTAAGTTTAGCAAGAGGTTGGGGATGACGCCATTTTGAATTTAAGCTTATAAAAATATATAAAATCATTTGGTAAAAAAAATCGCGTGCGGTATTTTTCGCAAAGGAAAAGTACCTATTTATTGGACTATAAGGCTTCCATGCCTACTAAACTCAATCACCCTTTTTTGCATGACTTTCAAGTCCAGACCGGTACGAGACTTAAAGCCTGGCGTCGTCAGCATGAAGCTGCTGACAGAAACAGGCGCAAACGCCGTGCGGGCAATGACAGAGAGAGTAGAAGTAGTGTATTCAAATGCGCACTAACGAAATGCTGATTTACGCTACGCACACACCGCGCAAGTTGCTTTACTTTCTACTTTTTGCGCCTTGCCGCCGCGTGTGTCAAAATATGTTTGTGTTTTGGTGGTGGTGGGCATATGTTTCCAGTCGTGTGTTGGTGTTGGCTGTAATAGCAAATTTGTTGATTTTTATATTTTTTAATGAAAATCTTTATTTTTCCAAATTGGGGTAATTAAATTAGCAACTAAAAAAAAAAAACCCTGTAGGATAGAAAAATTATATGTAAATCATTCAGGTTTTTCAATTTTTTTCTTATCACGTCGCCTTGTCACTTTGATTTCGTTGTTGTGTTCAAAGTCGGAGCGCGCCGCCGACACCGCAACATCATGTCAGTGAAAAGTCGCCACATACCGCGAAGCCAATGTCCGCACGGCGTTTGCGCCTGATTCTGTCAGTAGCTTGACTGTTAAAAAGGGATCCGTCAAAAAGTGCTCACCAGAGCCGGAACAGGATACCCGTCTAGCTACCTAGCTGCTATCTCTTGCATTTCTTTGCTTCTCTCTGTTTCTTTGGGCTTCTTAATGCTTACGCTTCTGGTGGATGGCCTTCAGTGCCATTTCCATTATTCTCCACACATTGTCCGACCTTATCATAGTATTCAAGATGTTCTCAGGTATGAGCTCAGCAACTGCTTCCAATACAGTCCTGTGCTCCGCAAACCTCGGGTCTTCCTTGACTCCCCTCTTGCATATTTCGAGTCAGCCTGCAAGAATATCAATGGGGATCATTCCTGGTTCCTGCTATCACGCATGCTGCTTCGTCGAACGCAGCACGATATGCACAGCATGCCCGAAGGACACTTATCCAATACGCAGAGTATATTTATTTATATCGAACTAGCCACTCTTATGATGAGGAGGCGTCAGCTTGGCCTGCGGTCCCCTATATTAGACAGCATTCTTGCGAGTCCTGCGCTGATGGCGGAAGCTCTTCCGCTGTGCCCGCCAAGTGCAACCCGAAGTTGAGCCTTAGGCCGACGGCTTCCCTGGCTTTGGGATGAGCACTGGCTTTTGGCGCTTCCATTGCTCAGGGCACACTTCGTCCCTCAGGCACGCTGTGAATACTTGGCTGGACTCACCTTGTGCCACACTGGCTGCCAGCTTCACTGCTCTGTTCGGTATACAGTCTGGCCAACGGCAATCCTCTTCGCGGCTTCCACAATTTCTTCGTCTCTCCTGGGATATCTGATTCATCTACGTTTACTGCAGGCAGGCTGTCCATGTTCCCGTTCTGTGGGAACAGGGTCCCCATACTATGTCTTGCAGCATTACAGGGCAGGAAATCGTTGGGAACGCTTACCTTTAATCGACGACATCACTACCCTGTAAGCAAACCCCCATGGGTTACTATCCACTTCCTTGCACAGGCTCTAAAAGTGCTTTGTTTTACTTTTTGGATGGCATTTTCTAGCTTCAGCAGTGGATCTAGAATCTGAATAAGGGGGGGCTGGACTATGGGCCAGATGAATTTTTGCGGAATTTTGAGCTGGGGTGGGGTCCGGCGAGGCGGTCACCTATTTTGTGGTTGAAACCACATCCTTTTCAAAGCACAATGCAACGCTTCTTAAAGTATATACAAGACGCAAGTGCCCACGTTGTTGTTTTCTGCTGGTTGGCCTGTTACTGGTACTGCGAAAGTGAAGGCCCAGCAATGTGCTTCGGTCGAAAGCGATTAGCCTTCGCTTCTTTGCTTACTACATAACTCGTATCAAAATAGAACTGACAATGAGTTATCTTGAACTGCACTCAAGTAAATTTCACAGAAAATGCCTGAACTTTGCGGCACCCAATCGTAGGGCCGTGGCACCCCAAGAAGAGTTTATGGGGGCGCAATAAGGCATACTGCCCCGGGCGCAAAAAAACCAGCGCCGGTCCTAAATCTGGGCAACGAGAAACAACTCGCTGGAGTGTTATGCCTCCTGAAACGAGTTGAATCCCATCAACCAACCGATGTCATGCGCCGGTGGAACGGGGAAGGCTATGACAAGAGGAATCAGGAATATAAAGAGGGAAGAAGAATGAAGGAAAGTTATGTAGGTGGGGAAAATGGGAAAGGCGAAGGACCGTGGTGCTGCCGGGATTCGAAACCGGGACCTCTGGGATGGTAGCCAGGCTCCTTACTCCCTAGATTACCGAGGCCGATGCTTGCGGGCTTCCGGAGTTCTTATGGCCTCTCCCAACCGCTTTGCAACTGTCGCGACATCCTTTTTAGGATTTTTCTTATTGAGGTGCTCTGTGGGCACCGTTTTTGTAGTTGTTTTCGCCGCTTTCGTGGCCCTTCCCCTCCCAGTTTTTCCTGTGCCTTGAGATAGATCGATCCCATTTTCCTCACCATAACTAGGATAGAGTGGCTGTTGTTCAGCTCACTAAGATCTTTCATGAGCTCTTTTTTTGAGCTCCCAGTTTCTGAAAAGCGTCTTCCTCTTTAAGTAATGGCCCCTCTCACTGTATGTTGCGGCGGTAGTACTCTCGCTCTGAGCCTCGCAATTAGTCCGAATCAGGCCCAATTTTCGGTCCTCTTCACGCCCTGCCGGCGGCGGCTTTGCTAATATTGCCCTCTTTCTAAAAGGGTCACCATAGAGGACAGCCACGCGGCTCCTCTTAGCAGGCCCCTCCTTTGGGGAGAGCCTTCCACGTGTTACGTTGTCGTCTTTTGTTTAGTCTCCGTTTCTTGCTCCCACGAGTATTGCAGGAAAACCTTGGCTAAGCCGCATACCAGAGTAAGGCACTTGTACACACCGACCTTGCCTGGGAATCGGCGAACAGCCTCTTTAACCACTAACTAGCCCTTCAGCCCGCGACACGCTGTCTTGGTGTTTAAAATTGTAGGTTTTTTTTATGTACTTTCTTGTGAGCATGCGCAATACTTCGTTGCTTTATTTAAAATGCCCATTTTGGGGCTTTAAAAAAAACAAAAAAATTCAATTTTTCAATTTTGTGCCTTTTTTTCATAGTTGGCAAGTAGCTTTTCATAGTAAGCAAAAGGCAAAAAATTGAAAATTGAAATTTTTTAGTTTTTTCGAAGGCCTAAAATGGGCATTTTAAATAAAGTAACAAAGTATTGCGTATGCTCACAAGAAAGTACATATCCTACAAAACTACAATTTAAAAAAAAATTTACCGTATGATGATTTGGCATAAAATGGCGGCAATTTTAATATTTTTCAAAAAGTGCCACTTGTTCCCGTAAGTATCAAAATCTTTTTTTGAAATTTCAAACACGTATTTATAGCATCAAAGTACATATTTTCTCCAATTTTTATCAAAATCCAACTATTTTCCCGTTATTTATTGCAGTTTTAGTAAAAAAACAAAATTTCATACATTTTGGTTTTTTGAGGTTAGGATTCATTTTTAAACTATTTATACCGAATCAGTTCGATAGTCTATTCATTCACGAGTATTTTTCAATTGTTTTATTTTTCTACGACCAGCAGAACTGGAGAAATTAAAAAAATAGTGTAGCAATGCACTCAAAATGCATCAAAAATGGACATTTATGCAATTTTCTCGTGCAGCACAGGACCGATTTTGCAGAAATTGTTTTTTCACTTTATCATAAAATATGTATGTAAAAAAAAAATAAAAAAATCCAACTTCCCAACTACATCACTATCATTTGACAATTTCCCAATACTAGTATACAGTTATAATTGGTACGTTGCGATTGAATGAGATATGACCTAGCTTCTGTATTTCAAGTTGTACAGCATGACCTATATGACACAAATTGTAGGTAACAATGTTCTCTACATTTTTTGTTTAAAAAACCTTTCTCTAAAATGCGTAGATTCAGACAAAACGCTTTTCAAAAACTTTTTGAGTTTTCCAAAAAACGTCTAATAGAAATTTTGCTCAAATTTAGAGTTTAGCTTCTTTTATGCTCCATATGCTTTGCCTTGTGGAAGATGAGTCTACCTTTCATGTTCTCAGTGAGTCCTCCGCGATAGCTCATATTTTAACAGTCAAGCCTAAGCGACAAGCCCATAGACGGATTGCTGAACCTGTTCAAGCAGTCTGGCTTACAAACATGAGGTATAGGGGTGTAGTAGAACAGACCAAGGCAAGCGCCGCGAGGTTTTGGACCCGATAGCTCACCAAAAGAAAAAAAAGAAGAGGAAAAAAAGATAAGAAAAGATTCATGTCAGGTTGAACGTGTTCAAGTTGAAAATTCAATCCGTTTATTTGAAATTAAATCAACCAAGATTTCATTTCGTACAATGATTCTGAATCTATATTTATTCAATTCAATTTTATGGAAAATTTTTGTAAGAAAATTTTCTGGAAGACGATTCTTTCTCATACTACTCAATTTAATATTTCGTTTCCTAAAACATAAAACCCTGACCTTGAAAATTTCCCTTGATATCTGAAATCACTACCACCTGCTCATGATTGGTATATAGAACTTTCTCTGTGTGCTTAATAGTATAGAAACCTTTTTCCTCTGCCCTATCTGTATTCACGAATATTTTATTCATTTTGGTTTCTACAGTAATTTCCAGAACACCTTCGCTTACCTAGATTCTTACAGGAAGTTAAGGCAAGAAGGTATTCTTGCTATCGTAGATGTATTCAAATACTTACAAATAATACTTCCGCAAAAACGTCAACTAAATAATAGGTCAAAGTTTTAATTACTTAATACATATTCTTTCCAGCAAATAATCCAAAAATTTACATTTTTCCCCATAATGCCAACAGAAACAATTAATTACTGGCGAAAGCTCAACTCAGGCACTCTGTGCTGTCTGCCTAATCGCCTGTAATTAAGTTGACGATTGCGAATCTATAGTATATTTTTTTCTTCTCCAGTTGTAGAAAATTAATGGTTTCCACTGGTTTTGGTGATTGACTTGGGCATTTTGGATAAACAAAACCTTCCTCGGGAATATTAACATTCAAGGGTTAATTTTCTGCAAAAGAACAATAGAAACTGTGTTACATCATAAAAGGGGTAGTAAGTAGCCTTTAGCTTCCTTCATTCTATGGGTTCCCTTTGGCTGTGTATAGTTCATGCAACCCTCCCACTATGGAGGGTGTTCAACCTTATAACTTCTGGGATTTCTCGATTCACAAGCATTGCACATTCTGATTTATGTGTGGATTGCGGACCACTAAGTTTCTTTGGTATGAAGCGAAATTAATTTTTACTAACTACCACCACCAGTTTTATATTGAATCATTGGTTGTTAGCTAAATATCTTAAGTAATTTAGACGTTTCGGAGCTGGGTCAATTGAAATTTTAGAAGGGTATTCAACTTGAAGCTTGGGATTATGGATTTTTTTTCGTTTTAATGTAATAAAGGTCTTTAGTCAGTTTTTCAAGGGGGTGATTTTAGAGATTTTACTTTCACCAATCAAGGATTATGGGATGATTGAAATGAAAATTAAACCCCGTAGATAAGACTCCGTTGACCAAGAGTAAAGCAGTATAACAGTTTTAAATGTCAACCGATTAATAGTCCGGGGAAATTAGCATTTAAAGGAGACAAAATTCGGAAATGGCTGAAAATTGGTCCACAGCTTCCTTGGGACCTTTTAAGAAAACAATTTCGGAATCACAAAAAAACATGGCCGCCGGAAATATAGCGGTTTTCCGGTGTTTTCCTTGTATCTCGGTTTCTATAGGTCGTACAACCCCGTACAAAGGCCCTAAATGTTGACAATGAAATTCTCTACCGACCCGATGTTGACCGATTAATTCTTTCAAAGTTATTCAAGGTCAAAGTTTCCAAAAATCACTTTTTGGCCAAAACATCACTCAAAAACTGGTTTTTTTCGAAAAAAATTTCTGATCTACTTATTCCTTATTGCCTATCAAATAGCCCTCGTTGTCATTTTTTCGAAAACCTTGACCTTTTCAAGCTTTATTCAAGGTCAAAGCTTCCAACAATCATTTTTCGGTTAAAAGATGACTTGGAAACTAATTGTGGCGAAATTTTTGATGTGAAAAATCTTTGCGCGCGTTGAGAGTAATTTTTCACGGCTGTGACGCTTATCGTTGCAAGGTACAATTTCGTCTCGCGAAATCTATGGAAGATCTGTACTGGAAAAGAGAAAATGAGATGGAAATATTACAAAAAAAAAGTGAAATCTAAGAATCACACATTCGGAGAATGGACGAATTGGTTGAGTGTTGACGTTCTAAAAAAACCCGGGTTCAATTCTTGATCTCAACACTTTCATTTTTATTTATATTTCAAAGCTTTTATTTCCATTTGCTTCTAAAAAGGTATAATAAAGCAAGTTCAAAAGCAAGTAAAAGGTCTTTTACTATTAAATGTAAAATGCACAAAATATTACTGTGACAGGCAATTTCTTAACTTTGTATGTAGAAGGGAAGAATGGCAGGAAGTTACAACTGATTAATGAAAATGATTATTTAACTTATGCCCATATTCTCAAATTCACTCACCCGTCGAAATCCGGCGAGTGACTGAAATTGGTATTCCCGATATTAATCCGCATTCACCCACATTCACTTTTCCATACGTTCATTTCACTCGCAATTCACCCATAAATTTTGGGCGAATTATTGGGCGAATGGAGGAGAAATATGGAAATATGGTAGGCTTTGGAACAAACAACTACTGAAAAATCTCATCAAATTTTGTATACAGAAACACGAAATTCGGACAGCTATTAGAGTAACGCATTGCATCGCATCACCTGAAAATAGGTGAAAACGGGAATACCGATTACAATGTGAACGACTTTTGAGTGAGTGAAAAGAATTTAGGTGAGTGAAATCGGGAATATGGGCATTAATATACTTCATTTTCTAGTTAATGGGCTTAAATTAGCTAAAAATTTGAGTTATGGAATTATGCATGCGTGCATATCTTTTATATTTCAAAGCTTCAAACGAACAAAAATTAGTTGCATTAGTTTCGTATTATTGTGCTACAAAATCAAGACATTTGTTAATACAATAAACAATAAAAACTTTTTCAAATTTTAATTTATTCATACAAATATATTTAGTTCACGCTTACAAAGGCTTATAAATTCAAGCAGAAGACTATAACTACCAGTTTCGTCTATCACACCCAAAGGCGAAAAAATGTCGGGTCATCGAAAAAAGAGGTCGTGAGTTCGAGGCGCAACGGCGGCGCTTAAACTTTTTTTATAAATATTTGACAGATTACAACAGAAGAGGTAAATAATGGGTTTGTACTTTTTTGGGATCATTTAAATCGACTTCCAAATATATACTAACCTTGAAAATGTCAATCAATGAACCAAATTACACGGCGTATCATTTCTTTCATTAACACTTCCAATAATTCCAATAAACCGGTTTTATAGGCGAAGGGTCGGAGGGAAGTTCCTGACTTGTGCATCCCAAAATAATTTCGACTGCAGCGATCATCACACTAACCCAACCATAACTTCCCAGCGGGAAATTGAGGGCTCCAATAGCGCTGTTTGAGCACTCCTTAAAAAGCTTACAGCGCTCCCGTTCCGCTCCAGTTCCATATACTTTTTAACATTGCATGTCATTGCAGAGGAGCATACGTTTTTATGCTCCTTCAAAAGCGTTCTAGGAGCATTATAAAAAAGCTTTTTAAAAAAGAATTTTCATGGACGCCTGTGGATATGTGACCTGGTATCGAAAAGCTTTTATTTTGTTTATACTTTGCAATTATGCCTTTTCCTTTCCAAGCGCGAGTGTGGTTTTATCAAAGCAGTCCCCCAACTAAATTCTAACCACTTTTAAAGCTGCTTGTCCTTCGTATCGAACGAGAGCCGTTCCATTGAGTATGCCAACGCCACCCTTTATAGTCATCAAGATAATCGCTCATTTTCTTCGTTCTATAAAATTTATGAAAGCTCCGGTAATGCTCCCTCGCGAGCATATTTAACAGCGCGCAAAGTAAGCTCCCCTGAACAGCGCTCCCAATTTTTCCCACTGGGTTCGTTCTCGGGGGCTGCGCAAACTATGAGAATTTTTGTTGCTTTGTACACAGCTACATAGACAATAGAATCGTTACACGAAAAAATGCAGAACAATCAACTCATCGCGTAATTCTTACAACATACACAAACTGGTTTGTTAAGAGGAAAAGTGTCAGCCCGTGTAATTAGACTGTATTGTTGTAAGCATATAGCGTCAGCTGAAAATTGAAAATATATGAATATATGTATTTGTTTTGAAATTCCAATATTTGCAGGGAATTTCAAGAAATATTTCCTGAAAATCTGGCTATGGCTTACAATTTAAATAGCATCGGATTTTTTTTAAATATTTGCAAAAAAATGGCATATAAAATATTTTTATAGGACCTACATCAATATTTTTATAGCACCTCCATTATAGCAACGAATTCAAATTAGTTGTGATAACTAAAATTTTCAATGTTTAGCTGACGCTATTTGCTTACAACAATAGAACCTAATTACACAGGCTAACACTTTTCCTCTTAACAAACCAGTTTGTGTATGTTATAAGAATTACACGATAAACTGACTGTTTTGCATTTTTTCGTGTAACGATGGGTATCTTCAAAAACGCATCACGGCAACATCACTGCAGAATTCAGCCATTGGAAGTCTGTTGCTGAGTTGAATGCTGCAGTGATGCGGGAGTGATTAGTTTTTGAAGTTACCCGATTCTATTGTCTATGTAGCTGTGTACAAAGAACAAAAATTATCATAGTTTGCGCAGCCCCGAGAAAGAAGCTATGCTTGGGTTAGTGTGATGATCGCTGCAGTCGAAATTTTTTACAACGAAGCAATAGATTGACATTTTCAAGGTTACTAGATATTTCGAAGTCGATTTTAATGATCCCAAAAAAGTACAAATCCATTATTATTTACCTCTTTTGTTGTAATCTTTCAAATATTTATAAAAAAAGTTTAAACGCCGCCGTTACGCGTCGGACCCACGACCCCCTTTTTCCCGCCGATCCTGCATTTTACCCATTCGGCTATCAACACTTGTGGTCTGCAGTGGACGAAACTGGTAGATATAATCTTCTGCTTGAATTTATAAGCCTTTGTAAGCAAGAACTAAAATATATTTGTATGAATAAGTTTAAATTTTAAAAAGTTTTTATTGCATTAACAAATGTCTTTATTTTGTAGCACAATAATACGCAACTAATGCAACTAATTTTTGTTCATTTCAATGAATTTATTTATTTTCAGGCCTATTCTGAACTTTGCTGGAATTTTCTTACATCGGGAGCAAATTATGTAAGAAAATTCCAGCGAAGTTCCTAATATACATCCCAAACCCAACATTTCTGTGTGATAAAAGAGTTCCAGAGCTGCGTTTCCACTTGGCCTTTCGCCAAAGATGTTTCACATATTTCCCGTGCACTGGGTACACGCGTGTTTTTTTTAAAAACCAACAATACTTTGTTGGCCTTGTGCGCCTTTCATTCCGACGATTCGATTCGTTCGTAAACAGGCAAGGGCCTTTTACATCCTAAGCGCGAAGTGGCAACGCATGTTTTTCTCTCGGTTGCACGAACGTGTATTCCAGACAGAGAGAAAGCATACAAATTTCTGTGCGATAAAAGAGCTCCAATTTGAGTTTCCACTTTTCCCTTGGGATGTAAAAGGGCATTAATATCAAAAAATTGGGTTGGGGTTTGCGGGTTTTGGCGATTAAAATGTGAAAAGTATAGATTTTCGTAGAGTAGACATTTTAAAAATTAGGGAAACGGGAAAATTGCGAAAATGCAAATTTAGGAATTTGGAAAATTCTGCGAATTTTCAATTCGAAATTGGAAATTCAAAATTTTTCGAACTTTTTGACATTCACAATTCTAAAAATTCAGAATATACAATATTGTTACTCAGAATTTCGGGAGGGGCCCGGGCCCTATAGCTGGCTACGGCCCTGCGTATTGACAATCACTGCGGGTAAGACTGAGTGGGCCATTGGCACCTTAAAGCCTTTCAAGGCTGCTGTAAAGGACCACAACTTCCCAGCTCTCCTTCAGAGAGGCGTGGAAGAGATCTTATCAATCCTGCTACCACTATTTCGGGGTAGCTTTGCGCTGGCCTATATTCCGAGGTGTTGGAGAGAGGCTAGGGTAGTCTTTATCCCTAAATCGGGAAGAAGATCGTATAGGGAAGCAAAATCCCATTGACCTATCAGCCTCTCCTCCTTCCTCCTGAAAACGATGGAGAAAGCTCTAGACAGGCATATTAGAGAGGGTCTTACAAGGAACCCACTTCACTGCCTGCAATTTGTCTACCGGCCCGGCAGATCTACAGAGACTGCCATTCATGTGGTAGTGAGAGATATTGAGAAGTCCCTCAGGGTCAAGGAAATCTCTCTGCGCCTTTGCAGACATTGAGGGCGTGTTTTGCAACGTTACCTTCGACGCGATCAATGAAGCCGCAGTAAAAAAAGGCATTCATCCCCCGCTGCGAGATGGATCACGTCGCTTCTCAGCACTTCTTGCCGACCTGAATAGCCGGAGCTTTAAAGCACAGACCTATGCAGACGATATCGTCATAACGATTAGCGGCGGTTATGATGGCGCCGTCTTAGATCCCATGCAAGCCGCTCTGTCGTATGTGCAGTGCATAGCTGGTGTCGGAGCAAGAACTTGGGTATTAACCCACAAAAAACTGTCATTGTACCATTTACTAATAGAAGGAAAATAAATTTAAAAGCTTCCTTTCTGGATGGTAAAGAAATGGTTTTCTCAAAGGACGCTTAATATCTAGGCATAATCCTGGATCAAAAGCTCTCCTGGAAACACCAGATAGAGAGAGCAACTGCCAAGGCAATTACATCTCTCCATATTTGCCGTCAAACCTAGGGCCTCAAACCGAGGTTAATGTTTTGGCTATATACGACGGCCATAAGCCGTCATAGCATGGTGGATCAAAACCAAACAAAATGGTGCTGTGATTAAGCTGGCCAGGGTGCAAAGACTGGCCTGTCTTGGTATCACGGGAGCTAAAAGCAACTGTCCGTCTGCGGCTATAAGATGATTTACATAGAAAAGTTTCAAGCCTGGCCAATTCTCCTAGACTCTCTATAGTCTATAATAGCAATGTAATGATCTCTCCATGATTGATTTTTTGAGCCCCTTACCCCTTTCTTATACAGCCATTATTTTGTCCGGAATACCTTTTCTCTCGAATCAGATACAAAGGATTTGTCAAAGTCGATAAATGTTACTTATAGGGTAGATTTTTTGACATTCTCCTAGAATGCGTTTAGCCTTAGCTCTGAGCATTTGGTTTCTCTTATTGGGGTCACACTTAGTTCCATTTTTTCTGACAAGATTTTACTTTCCAGCGGATATCTTGTACATTTAATAGCTTGGATAAATCGTTGTTTCTCTATATACAGCTTAATAAGACTTCTAAAATGATTCTTGGATAAATTTCTAATTTCATATTACGTAATGTTCATAAATATTCAACTATGATTGAAGGCGGAGATTGAATAGCTCGTATATCAATGAAAATCGTACAATTACATGTCAATCACACTGAAACGTTTCACCACTTAACTTAAATGATTGACATATAAATAACTTTCGACCCTGAAGTTCGTTGGTTTAAAAACCGCATTCGTTAATATATTAATTTTTTTCTCCTTCCTTTTTACCTTGACATTAATGATTTTATGCCGTAAGTTTCAGCCTTTTGCAAGCTTCATAATTTTCATAATTTAAGGCAATGAATGTAATTTTGTTTTAAATCAAATAAGAATATTTATTTAAAAGATTCCGTGAATTATTCAACCGGGTAGTTAAATTTCGTGAGGACAAAATGGTCAGCATCTCTGGAACTTCTTTGAACACATCATACAGTGCGCCATGCCCAGCAGATATGCTAAGAAAGTTTTGCACCATGGTGAAACGAAGAACTATCAGGGGATGGAAGGAAAAGTGCACACGCACTTTCCCTTTGGGTGGGGATATCCACACCCAAAGTAATTCGTGTACACCTAATAACCCAGAACGTTGGAGGGTTGTGTCAGTCGCTGGCGACGAAGGAACGTGGTTGAAGGGGCCGCCCACAAACAAGGCTTTTCATATGAAAACTAAATATATTGTATTAGAGCTATTAATAACTTATAACTAGCCTGAGCGTTTTAAACCCCACCCGATTAGCATTTAAAAATGGGATTTCCTCACGGCATGGCGAAAAGAGGACCCCATGTGGCAAATGAGGGGCATATCGAAAGAGGGCTTTCTCATAAGGGCTCTATGAGGCAAACCTTATTACAAATTAAAAAGCTTTAAAGTAATACCCTTTAAGCTGGCTGTATACCAAAGCTTCACATGCTTATTAGCGGTATATTGCACTTTTTTTATATGAAACAAATCGCCACGGGCCGCTTTGCTACATTAATCTCCAAGCTATAGTGACGAAAAGCTGCATATGAAGCTTTGGTATACGGCCGGCCTTAGTTTTACTCATACAAAGCTTTACTTTTTGTTGTTGCATAGCTTCATATTTTAGGCAATTATGCTGGTGATCGATTCTAGCTCGATTACAGAGGTCAAGCAGCAATGGACGTGATTAGTACTCAGTTGGGGGACCGCATGGGTGAAACGACACTAGCGATATGAAATATAAAGGCTTCGACAGCGGCACAGTTATTACTCACATATCCACGCCGAAATTATCAAAATTTTCGGCTTCTTTTTTGCACTCGGGATCGGGTAGCAATGATTTTCCTGGCGCTGGATGCCCTGTGGGGCCTTATAATGCAATCCAGACGGGTTTCACATGAGGCCGAGAGGCACTATCTGTACTCATAGGGGCACTATCTGCAAACCCCCTCCCCAAAAATTCTAATCGAGCATAACCCCATAACTGAAGAATTTAAAACCATATAACTCAACAGACCTCTGGTAAATAAATTGACCGATTTATAGTTCAACGGTTATCTTAAAGTGACCATTAGTACGTATACATGCGAAATTGAAGCCGGATTCAAGCCAGCTTGGATCTTAGAAAAATCCATGTATACGCAGATCGAATTCAAATAGGATCGAGCGGAATTCGATGAATAAGCGAAACAACAGTAAAACGATACGAAAACTACAAATTTTAGGTAATGTTAATTGCTTTGCGATTACGTTTGAATCCATTTAAACTTCAATTACTCGATCCCTCGATGTCAAATACGCATATTCTCACTTTAAATCTTTCGATCTCTGGATCGTTGGATTTTGTCATGTATACGTGGTACATGTGTTACCCATTCTGGGGAACAGTTACCCATTTCGATCGTGTTCCACATTTGTTACCCATTTCCTGAAAAACCAGAGAATTCGAAAAATGTTTGAAGAAAAAACAAATTTTATGAAAAATAATTGAAAGACATGAAACAAAAATAAAATATTTGGAGAAAACATAATTTATTCAATTGTTTTCCATTTCAGCTTGAAAAGAAGTTGATGGTTTTGGATTGGTATACTTATTTTGATGTCCAATTTTTCTCAAAATTTCAGGTTTAGATTTCAGATAATCGTAAAAATTAATGCAATCAAAGTCAAAATTATGCTTTACAAACAGAATTGATTTGACAGTTCTAATTTGTAATTTTGTCTTCTCAGCAGTCCATAATTTATTTATTGTAGAGAAGACTCTCTCTACTACAGCTGAGGTACCAGGCAAACACAATGCGTATTCAAAAATTGTTGAAATCGTTTCATATGGTACTCCATTATTACTCAAAAATTGAAAACAATCAACCCATCTTTCATCTACTGCTTTTTTATCTGTCGTCCACTGCTCAACTTTTCTGTCGGTGATAAATGTTTTCAGATTAGTGAATTGTCCAAAAGCTGTTGATGCTGCATTCTCTGTAAATGAATTAAATTATTAATTTAAAAAAAAGAATTCAATTGTTCTTATTTTTTGATTGAGCTGTATTTTTTCTTGTGTTTTCAAAATTTACCTCCCAAATGCTTATTTTCGACAAGACTGTCGATCAATTGACTTTTCTATATCCGTCTATACAGGAGATTCAGTCAACAGTACCCATTTAAAACATTCGACATGTCTGAATTGTTCACACCAGGCTGATAGGTATTCATAGCAATCAGATCTGAAATCAAATGCTCGAGCTTTGAGCTCGCGAATTCTATGACCACCATCTTCAAGAATACGTATTTCAGCTTTAACTGCAGGTGAAAAATATCATATTCGTTTGCTGACTTCATTTGGTTCTTTAATTCTTTCAAGTAAACAATAACGGTGACTGCTGATATGTTATCACTTTCAATACGTCTCACAATTCCTTAAAAAATTACAGCCTGACCAAAACATATTTAAAAAAAACGATGATTTGATGAATCAGTCGAAATACAGAGGAATTTTGCTTCCAACAAATCTTTTTTCAATAATTCGAAAGCATGTGGAGCAAGTACATTCGAAATTATTGCCTCACATTTTGTTCTCGAACATGTGAATTTCGTCAAACCAAAACATTTGCGAAAAATTTTAGTGGAACAGTCGGCAGATCTGGAATTAAGTAACGCAAATTAGTCATTCGAATTGAAAAATTGAAAATAAAAATTGTTTTTACCTGAAAGAATGATTTTCTGCAACAGTATGGTATGCCCACACACCTTCCAAAGATGCAGTATGCAAATCGTCCTTTGTTGGCTCAACAAAGAAATTAGTTATGGTTTTGCTTTGTAATTCTGCATTGACTGCTCCTTTATGTTTTATTGATTTCATATGTCGATCAAGGTCATACATTCCACCAGTGAATTTAAAAACAGAATCACATTTCTTACAGCGAACTTTTGTAGCATCGTTTGTTTTTTGCAGAAAATGATATTTGTTTTTCATCTTGTCATTAAAAACGTATTTTCTTTTTGGAGCCTTTTTTATTGAACAAAAAAATATTAACAAAACTGAATGAATGGAAAATTAACAAAAAGAATAGAAAACAATAAAAAATTTCAGTTGTAAAAGTTTCTTTTGTTTATGAATGAAAAGGCTAAAGAAGACTAGTGGGGCCTTTCTTTAAACGCAAAACGTAATAAAATAGCAAAAATATCAAACACAAAACGAAATTCTCTTCTGTAAAAAATTCTCTTCCAATCAAACAGAAAATAAAAAAAAAACGCTCAATGCGCCTAAAGAAGTTTTCACTTCAAAAATTCTCTTCTGAAAAAAAATTCTCTTTCGATTTAACTCGTCTGGGAAAGAGAAAGCAATTTTCTTGGAAAAATGTTGAAAGTGGCACCAAGGCCGTCCTATGATATTCGGCGCCCGTGGGCTACCAAAAATAATGCGCCCCTCTCGGTAAGAAAATACACGGGATGTCTGAGGGGAGTGGGGTGGCCGGCAAAGTTAGACAAAAGTATCAAAAAAGAAAAAGTCTATTTACACTAAATAAAAACAAAAAAATTCATACAAAATTAAAAAAACAACATATAGTCCGGGTAAACTGGCAAAAAAACGCACGAAAGAGACAAAATTTGGAAATGGCTGAAAATTGGTCCACAGCTTCCTTGGGACTTTTTAAGAATCGCGTTTTTCTTGTATCTCAGTTTCTATAGGTCGTACAACCCCGTGCGTGGGCCCAATATATTGACAAAGAAATTCTTTACAACTTTAATTCCTACAAAAATGTTGACGCGATTAACCCTTTTAAAGTTATTCAAGATCACTTAAAAAAATACTTAATACTTTTTAAAATCCGTGGTAAGAATAAGTTCATTCAGAACGGTCGCTTCTTGATTTTCAAATAGGTCTTAAGTTACTTATACCCGGGACAGACTAGCATCATTAATGACGAATATGACGTCAGAATGACGTAGACCCATATAAAATATATGGAAGTAAAATGGAGTCTACGTCATTCTGACGTCATATTCGTCATTAATGATGCTAGTCTGTCCCGGGTATTAGTGCAGCCAGGTCCACTTTTTGGCTTGCAATCCATTTTTGGGGCCTATGACCTGGGGCCCGGGCAATTCGCCCCATTGTGGTGATGTACGTTATCACTCTAAACCTGAGGCTGTTGGTGAGATATCTGACTGGCCATGTGGGGCTGCATTACCATCTCCACAACTTATGGTGGGTCCACACTACACGGACTTGGGTCGTACGCGCTTTTGCCTTTTTTTTCATACAAAGTTTTATGACTTTTTTACAACTTTTTTACGACTTTGGCAATTGTGAAGGCCGTGCGGCAAAACTACGCTGACAAAAGGCTGTGCTTAAAAAGGTCCATTGTAAGTCCACACAATATGAGCTTTTCAAAAGCGCGTACGGCGCGGCGTTTCAAATGAGAATTGATTATTTTCTCACTCATGATTCAGAAAATTAAAACATCACGCGCTCTTTTGTATGGCCGTGAGGCCAAAAGCGCGTGGTATCTAAGTCCGCGTAGTGAGGACGGGACTTTAGGGCTGTCTCAGTAGACAGAATGTCGACTCTGTCTGGGAAGCAACGAAACTTTCACACAGGTCCACTGTCAATGTCTTGTACTGATTTCGCTTAGAAGAAGGATCTTTATCAGAGAGCTTCTAAGCCGCGCCATACTCACTTAATAATAAGGCCTATGATGAAATACCATATGCAACGTTAGAATGAAACCCTCAGGATGGTACTCACATGGAGAAGATCTGTATATAACGAAATTGGCAAATCAATAGAGTATTGATGATAATAATAATACTAAAATAAAAATTCGAAGTATTATATGAAGGAGTATGTTATTTCCTTAACAATTTTTTCCGATATTATGTAATCTTTCACAACCCCTTTCATTGGTTTTTCCCAGTATTTCTCAATACATGCTGTTACGCTAACATTGCATTTGATTTTCTGAAAATATGACGCTGTCAATAATAATATATACTCCCCTACAAAATAAATATAAAAAGCATGTGAATTTTGTCGTAATTGTCAAGCACATGTTGTACATTATATTTCTTCCCTTCCCCATATGCTTGCCACGTGAGTGAGTGAATTTCTTCAATATATTTTTCTATTTTATCAAAGTCAAACCAATTTTTCTTTATCGTTACTTCTCCCATGCATTGACAAATCAATATTTTTGTGAAATAGGAAATCAATTTTTGTGGGGGAATGAAGAAGTTATTTAAAAACAAAACAAAAAAAAAACACTTCAATATCAAAAGAAATAAAACTTCTGCACATTACAAATTGCCTTTACCGAAAATTGCTCTAAATTAATTTTATTGTGACAAAAATCTGAACATTTTTGATGTTATGAAACAAGTTTTTTTTTCTCTGATTTTTCTTTTTTTGGGGGATGGTTTAATACCTGAGGGAGTTAAAAAATGCTGTCGTCAAAAGTTTTACCTTGGAATAAAAAAGATGGATTGGCTCAATGCCGGGCGGGTATTAGAAGCATTTATGCTCCTCTGGAAAGTGAAAGTTTTATTTTTATGAACATAGTAGAGGCTTGTGTTATTAATTTAATATTATACTTTTTTTTGGTATTATTTATTGAGGTAAGATTCTGCTGTTTTTTTTGTTAAAGAAACTTATGTAGGTAGCTTGTATTATAAAATTAATATTACCAAGTATCGTAAATACACTTGGGAAATTTTGTTGTTCTTAAGGCGTGATAAGATTCCTTTTTAAAAGAACCTTTAAAAGTCCCTGATGATGAAAGGTTAAGGCATTCTTATTTTTGAAGGTTCTTAAATCAACAAGAAAAAATAAATGTTTCTAAATATATATTTAAGTAAGTTTCGATCATTGATTGTGAGAAAGACTACGAAGAAGGAGTCCTGTGTCTATCCAGATTATAATGCCTAATTTATCACAGTTGCTTCCTACTACATCCAGCCATCTACAAATTTTAGTCCTCCAGTTCTCTTTTGAGCTCTACTGATTCTCTCGCTTCAATTAATTGGATTTTCTCCCTCAAACTTTTTTTCTAGTTTTTGGTTGGATCTAATTTCAAATTTTCCGTTTTAGACCATAGAATTTTCTCAGAATTTTCCCTTCGCACGTTTTTATTTTTTTCGTTATCTTTAATAAGTGTCCATGTCCATGCATGGTTCGCAGCCCTATATTAAAGCTGATCTATCCATCGTTCTAGACCTTTTTTAGTTTTAGCGACTTCCGTAATTGCCGTGATTTAAAGAGATCAATAGCCTTTTTTATGTGAAAAACTAGAGCTCAGAAGTACTATAAAAACCCTTTGTACTACAATTGAGTGCAAGTTCTATTTGGGAAGATAGTAGAGCGAAGAGTGAAAAACTGACAACGGCAACATTCGGTTTAGCCAAGGAAATATGTACATATAACACAAAAATAACCCCAATCTTGAATTTTTATTGCAGCAAGTCGGATTGAGATGGGGTTTTTTACTCGTCTAGAAACTGGTCTTGTATTTTTTGACATTGCATTGCTGCAACGAAAAGTGCATCTTATAAGTGCATCTTTTCAAAATTTTCACTTTGACGACTTGTAACTCTTTGAGTTGGTAGGGTAGAACCTTCACTTTTACAGTTTTAGATAGGTGGGCGTATTCTGCGTACACTGCTGCTGATATTCAAAATTCTAAAAAAAACTTCAAAACACCCTAGCGGCTAAACCGCTACGATTTCCCGTTTTGCATATCACGCTGTATTTTTGTAACCCTGTGCCCTATTTTCATGAATAAGGCAGCAGTGTACGCAGAATATACATCTGCAATGTACATCTGCAAACGGGGTAATCAGTGCGTCGCGTCGTCCAGTCCGGTTGTACAAATTTAAAGTTCCGATGAAGCTCCGTTTATTGCGGACCTGGGCAATAGTTGATAATGCAGAGCACCAGCAAAGGCTTTGTGTTTTAGTACAATGGACCCCTTCCATGGAGCCCTCTATTCTACTTGTGAGATTGAGTGAGAGAGGACCCTCTATAGTTCGTTTTTTCTTTAACCCAAAAGAAGGAAAAAGAGAAAAATAGAGGGTCCTATACCTCTCTCACTCGAACTCACAAACCAATATGGGTATCTACACTACGGATATTCGATGTACATACATCGATGAATCGAATTCACTCGATGTTTACAATATGATACATCAAATCATCAATTCAATGTTTTGAAAAGCTATTTATTTATTCGATGCATCGATGTATTTTCATAAGATATCGAATCTATTCTAAACTAGAATAAACTTTGTTTTAAAAGTTAAACCCTTACACGAAGATTTCCTTGCCAAGGAAGTGCAGTCCCTTGTCCTTAAACAGATTGACAAGATAACGGGTGTTATAGAGAGTGACTCCCTTCGCTTTAGCCACGATATTGGATCAAAAGTCAAACAAATGATGAAGAAAACTTAGCAAAAAACGAGACCGGAAAATCTGATTCTTTCAAAATCAGAAGAGAACTGGGAAGATCATCACAAATTAGTCCACAAGAGCTAGAAAACGGCTATTTTTGACGAACTCTCTATTTACTTGCGCAGCCCAATAGAAAGTCTTAATGAGAACCCATTGGAAAGATCTTAAAATTCAGCTGTCTAAACTTCATACGATTGCTTACAAATACTTGACCATGGTAGGAACTTCAGTTCCTTCTGAAAGTTAAAATCGTCAGGGAGTTGACTACAGCTTCAGATGTAATTTTAGAAAAAGTACTCGATTCTGAGAATATCGATGTATTGCATCGAAATAAAACGTCGATGTATTTTCTAAGTGGACACCCCTTATCTGCACTAGTATTCCTTCAGCCGCAGCTGAACCAGTTTTAAAAGTTAATCTAGGTCTACACGGAGATATCTGTGTACGTGTCGATAGTTTTGCTACCCACAGTAAGAGGAAGAAAGTAAACAGAAGCAAATTGTGTATGCGTTAAGTTTTCACGCCGAAATTTTCTGGTGAACATGTCACTACACTAACCTCTTGTCCTTTCTAAACCTCTCTCGTAAAAAACCGGTTCTGCTGCTGCTGAAGGAGTACTAGTGTAGATTGGGCCAATAGATGCAAAAGTATAATAAAGCGCCCTTGTCGGCTGTCTTTTACGTTTTTTCAATAAATGAACACATTACTTGGTCTCGGCGGTAGTGGCAGCGCCCTCGGGCAGTCGCCCGTGTTCGCTCCCCCCTATAGCCGGTACCGGTTCTACCCTACCAACTTCCAGAGTTTTAAGTCGTCAACGTCAAAATTTTGAAAAGATGCACATATAAGAATGCACTTTTCGATGCAGCAATGCAATTTCAAAAAGTACCTACAACACCAAAATATGGCACAAAGATTCTAGACGAGTTAACGAAGTGAATGCAAAAAACCCGACTTACTGGAACAAAATTGTCGGTTGACTTCTATTTCCTCGCCTAATTTTTTTCCACCGGCTCCCATACAGTACTACCGCGAGACAGAACGCTAGGTCTCTTCGGCGACCTGTTCCAGCTCAACCTTGAGCGCAAGGGTTATGATTCACGGCTCAATGAATTGCCCCAATTGCCCCGAAAAATTTATTCTGATCCCTCCCTTAGGTCGCGTGCATATTGAACAGCGTTGAGCTGTGAGCGGTGCGCGATGAGCGGTGAGCGATACTTAAACACCACGTAACCTAAGAAAATAATCGAAAGTGTTCACATAGGACCGCGATGAGCGGTGAGCGATGAGCGTTACAGCTGAGCGGTGTTTTCACCGCTTAAACAATCTTGATTGTGAGCGGCGGCGGTGAGCGGTGCAATTTAATTTGGGGCATTTATTAATTTTTATTTAAATATATTAAATTAGTTAGTTAATTTTTACAGTTAATCAAAAATGTAAAAAGTAGTTTGCAAAATGATTTCGAATATTTTCCGCTACCCTTTGTGGATGTCCTTAAAGCTCTCAGTTGAAATTAAATTTGCGGAGTAATAACGTTCCATTTCTTGAAAATACTGGAGATCACTACAGCCATCCATTTTTCTTATCACATTATGCAATAAGCAGGTACATCTTATTATAGCAATTGTCTTTTCTGGACAAACTTCGTTATTTTTTCCCAAGATGCGCCATTTAGCTCGTAAAATTCCAAATGCATACTCAATGCATTTTCTAGCAGTTGATGAACGATTATTAAAATTTTCTTTTATGTTGTTTAAGTTTCTCGACGGATATGACCTTAAAAGGTATGGTTTGAGAGGGTAGATATGTCTCACCCCCTTTCAAAACATATTCGCTTCGATATTGGTTCCAGGTAACTGACAATTAGGCGACAAGTAATTTAAACTTTACTGTAGACATTCGTAAAAAATCAGAAAATTTCTTTGGATTTTGACGAAGATCTGCATATAATATGTAGAACTCTCCCATTGTCAGTCGGCTTTTATTTATTATACTTATGGCTAAGCTTTTTTTTGTCTTTTTAGCAGAAGCCTTTTTAAATGTGAATTTTCAAGCAAAAGAACTTGCCTTGCCGCTTTTGACAACATTTTGCACAGACTACTCTCTACATAACCCGAAAATTGAAGCAAACCAATGTGCACACATATCCGCTTACCGCTCATCGCTCACCGCTCATCGCGCACCGCCCACCGCTCATCGCTGTTCAATGTGCACGCGACCTTAGCCTATCAATGTCTTAGAAATGGAGTTAGTGGATTGAGCCGGGTATGGTCACCCTTGTGCTCTAGGTTGAGCTGGAGCAGGTAACCAAACAGACAACAAGATGATCAGGGAGATGCCTTCTCCTCGCTTATTATGCTTATAGGCCTTTCGCACACTTGTCCATAACATCAAAACAAAAACCGGTTTTTTAGGCAAGGGGTCGCAGGGAAGACAGTTTTTCTTCCATAATTTTCCATCATTTGTTCACCCAAACATTTTCTGGTTTCACCGTCCATTACACTAACACAAGCATGTTTTCGTTCTCGGCCAAGCTTGCACCCACACTACTCCATAGGCATTACAATCGTTACACGAAAATGATGGAGAAAAGTGAGTTCCGAGTGTACTATTGAACTCATATTAAAACCGGTTTGAAATTATGGACAAGTCTGCGAAGGGCCATAGGCGATGGTAGGAGAAATGACAGAAGACAAAATAAAAGGCGGCAGATAAACGAGCTCGCAGAGAAAGCGGAAAAGGCGGCAAACACAGGCAACAGTAAGATGCTGTACCAAATCACTGAACAGCTCTCGGGAAAGCAGTAAAGAGTGCGGATGGACGGCTGCTGTGCAGCGTCGACGAGCAACTCCAAAGATGGAGAGAACATTTCTTCGCCGCCCTGAATGGTTCATTTGTACAGGAACCTCGACCTCGTTATTTGGAATCAAAAATACCAAAAAATTGCCTTTTTCAAACTCTCCTACTGTATAGTAAAATTCATATCATGGGAGCAGCATAGGCGCACCGGGTTCCAGCTAGTTAAAAATAAAATTTAAATGCAAAAACAATTTAAATTTTTTCCAAATTCAACTTTAATCTAGGGGTAGTTTGACCCCTTAAGGGTTGAAAATAATGTATTTTTGCCTGAAAATACGCATTCAATCGAATTTGAAGCTTAAAGTTGGAATAGACTATCATGCATAAAATAGACTATCATGCATTAAACTATCGAAAAATAACTACCAAATTAGCTACTTTACCTGGATCTACCAAATTAGCTACTTTACCTGGATGAACTAAAGTATACTATACTTAATGTAATTATATTTTGTCTCTCCAACATTAAGAAATTTTCAGATTGGCTAGTTTACTATTGGACCGACGATATACGGTGGTCGAAATTTCAACTCAACCTCAATGCCGCCGTCATAATAGAAGATTTTGAGTCCATCCCATCAATCAAGAAGCAGTACGTACTAAAACAATCGAAAATTTTTTACGAAAAACTGAGAAATTGCAAAAAAAGTTTTTCAGTTATGTACTTTCGGATGTCCATAGAAGGTTTTGACAATTTATTAAAACGTTCGAAAAATTCAAATCTACCAAATAAAATACGAATATGCGAAAGTGCTCGTGGAGTCATGGGTCATGTTTGTACCACGTTAGTTCTGTTTTTGGTTCAGGCTATTCAAATTACCGCCAACGAATTCAACAACAAATGAGAATTCGAATAAAAACCAAAAAGAAATGAAGTATTTCAATTATCGTATAACTGTTTCAAATATTGCGGATCATTGTTACAATCCCCCTAAAAACCCCATTCAGCATTTTTTTTCAAATTTTGGGGGAATACCCCCAGGTTGGCATCCGTACTTGTTCGGTTATTATTCGATAAAAAACTTGCCATACGCCGTGTGAAAGAGGTAATGTCGTATGCGCTACTGCAGACCGAATACGTTAAAAGTTCGTTCGGTTTGCTTGACAAGTCTGGTGAGTATTCGATAAACGTGTTTAGCTGAGTACGTTTTTTGCAGTACAAGCGACGTGTGAACTGTTCTATACTCAATGTACGCGCCACTACTTATTCGGTTAGATTTATCCTGCAAAAAAACGTGCAGTACAATGCCGTGTGAACCTAGCCTAACCTAGTTCGTTATAATTGCTTTGTTTTTAATATTTTACTAATAGCAGTCAATAGACTCAATTGCTGACGAGTTGAGACTATTGCTACTACGACTACTAGGTGTCTAAATCTAGAGGGCAGCTCTACACCAAGTGAAGTTCTTCCGATACGATCATCATTTCCTGATAAGACGATCGTGCTCCCTTGCATTCCCCTCACGCCTCATAAAGTTTGACTCCAAGTCTCTGATAAGAGGCTTGTGAGATGCCGTTAAAGGTGCCATACAGTTTCCTTTAAAGAAAAGCTCTGATGATGAGTGAGTAGATTTGAGCGACCTTAGTTGCGACCACATTTGTTTTGGGGTGTTGTTTAAGGTGTGCGTTTAAGACTAAGAAGTAGTTTTGAGCCGGAGTTACACGAGGCAGTACATTTGTCCCTTACACGATATAAATTGTACTGAGGCCTCAGTTTTTTTACATGTCCCGGTTCAAAAATAATGTCCTACTGGTATATGAGTAGGGATTGCAATACCGGAGGTATTTTTCAATACCGGTATTTCGGTATTGTACCAAAACGATACCGGGATACCGGTATTAATACCGGTATTATGATAATAATTAAAATTTGTTTAAATTAACAAACAATAACAAATGGCAAAATACGCACCGAGTGTAAATGTTCGTAAAAAACAATAACAAATTGCACAATACGCACTGAGTGCAAATGTTTGTTTTTCATGTTGTACTTGTACCGTTTTTTTCATTTTTGTTTTAAATTAATGAAAACAATAAGAAAATGAAGAAAATAAGATATAAGAACCAAAAATGAGTATAAAAAATTAATTAATTAATTTACAAAAGTAACTGACGTGTTTACATGTCAGTGAAAAAAGGTTTGTCATTGTCACCTAAGGAACGAATTGGTGCCATGAAAATTTCTTGATGAGCAGTCCATTCTATATGTCAGTGGTTGTTAGTTAATAGGTTTAGTTTGATTTTTTCTGATTGATCGGTTGTTATTTCTTCATGTTTTTTCGTTAAATTTAGTTCGATTTGTTCTATTTGTTAATATGTTATCATTTTTTGTTTTTGTTTGTTTAAATTTGTTGTTTCAATTTGTTATCATTTTTGTTTTTGTTTGTTTGTTTTGTTGTTTCAATTTGTTAAAATTATCCATGTTAGTTGTTAAATTTAGTTCGTTTTGTTCCATTTGTTATCGTTTTGTTATTTGTTATATTTGTTATAATTTTGGTTGTTTTCATTTGTTATAATAATTTATTTTTGTTTGTTAAATTTAACAAGTCAACAATTAGTCAATACCGAAATTTTGGTATTCACAGAAAAAAAAGTTTCACATGACATCTATTTTGTTTCATTCGAGTCTTGAAAAGATCTTCTTTTCGTTTTATTGTTTTCTGATCTCGACGAAGTTAATCTCATTGTTCTAAAAATAACGTAATACTCAATTTAAGGATTAAAATTTCTGAAATCAATTTCAAAACTGAAGAAAGAACCCCGACCAAATTATGTTCAAGTTATTCCGAAAGGATTATGTATCTTTTCTATCGTTGTTATGGTTATAGAAAATTTGAATCCTTAATTGAGCGTGAAGTTATTTTTAAAGCAATGAGATTAACTTCGTCGAGTTTAGAAAACAATACATGAAAGAAAGATCATTTGTCGAGACTTTGAATGAAACAAAAACCTATTTTCTTAAATACCGAAATTTCGGTATTGTCTACTAATACCGGTATTGTAATACCGGAGAAAAATCGGTCCGGTATCCCGGTTTTCGGGATCGCGGGATCCCGGTATTCAATCCCTATATATGAGCATGTATCGAGATTAATGAAGCGAAGTTTGATTGTAAGTTACCTAGTGGAGACCCATTTCTTCCTTCTTTGAGGCAGTAAAATATCCAATTTAAACTGACCCTTGGTAAGATTATAAATACGAGCCGGATGGAGAGACATCTCTAACATTTTTCGAGGGAGTGAAATTTTGTACTGAAGAGACGATTCTTACATTTTTCGAGGAAGTGAAATTTTGTACTGAAGAGACAAATCTTACATTTTTCGAGGTAGTGAAGTTTTGTACTGGAGAGGCATTTCTTACTTCTTTTGCGGTAGCAAAATTTCCAACTTTAAATTAGGCGGGCTGGGATTCCAAAATATAAATATATGGCCACGGACAACTAATTAGAAACAGTTTCATAAAAATTGCATTTATACAGTTTTTATGTTTTTATGAAGGAATAAAATTGAAGTATTCCCACCACCTCCTTTTAAATTTTTTTTAAATATGTATATAATGGTGAGCCTATTGAAAGAAGCACACATAAAAACATAAAAAATGTATAAATACATTTTTATGAAACTGTTTCTAATTAGTTGTCCGTGGCTGTACATTGTGGAGGTATAGATTTCTTACTTACTCTAAGACAGTTTAATGCATATTAGAATTAAACTTGAAAAAATTCTCTTCATTGGTATTTATTTTCTTTCTTTTTTTTTAATTTGCTTGTTTTTGTCATTTTGGCATTACAATAGCACCTCGCCTCATTTGAAGTATGGCCTTGTACTGGCTCAAAAGAAAAAAGAGGCACCTTTTACAAACTCATTTTATAATCGTGTCCTACCCAACACTACTAAGAAGGTCACCAATAGATCTTTTTTTGTCTTAAATCGTACTGCTTTTTATCTTTGGCGATGGAAAGGACATTCTCCCGATTTTATATTCTATGAAGCATAAAACTAAGTTTGGCAAAGCTTAAATTTGTTGTCAACATACTTTGCTAAATATATCTCTTAATATTGTCCAAATAAATTGAAAAATATATAATAGATTAAGATATTACAATCGAAATTAAATTAAACAGAAAAAAAACTGAAAAGAAAAACATAAACCTTTTTTCCCCTTTGTGATTTTCGAAACCACATTAGAAAATGTTTAATTCCATGAAATGGGATCCAATCATGAAAAACTCTTTTTCATTTGACCGATTACCTTGCGTATATCTAACAATATCCTTAAGCCATACACAACTACACACGCCTGAACCTTCTGAAAAGCAATATAAATTCAAATTAACTTTTCCATTTTTATATACATACATATATACATACTCGTATATTTAAAAATATTGTAATAAAGGAAGAACCTTTAACTTTTGAGACTAACCCTCAAAAATAAGAGCGCTCTTCCTTCGTTAGTTTTTATGCAAAGAGCAAAATTATTTATAATCTAAAAATTTTATTAATATTTTCTTTTTTGAATAAATAGGTTGTTGGTCAAAAATTTGTTTTATTCATGACAAAAGTTATTCCGGTGTGAAATTATGTTAATTTTGAATTTAATTAAATTTTTTTTTTAGTTTTCTTGTAGGAAAAAATCAATTTTAAATTACAAAATCGGTTTAAAAAAAATTGTAATTGATGTAATCGTATGAACTACATAAAAGTAATTTTTTGCAATTTTCTATAAATAATTAAACAGATTTTGTAATTATAGAATTTTACAAAACTACCCTAGGGTCTCCCCATACACTGTGTGCACCCTGTCTTCTCTATATACCAGCCAAGCTCAATTGCTGTGCCTTAATGATAATGGGGGACTCATTAAAATCCCGCATGTCTACTAGTGTAGTAACCTAAATTTCAGGCAAAACCCTCCCTTCGTGTCTCCACGCAATTTCACTAATAACTGACTTGAAGAATGGCGTTTTAACCATAGCAAGAAGCAATCAAATGGTAATGGGACGAGAGAGAGACTTTATTGAATCGTACAAATTGTAAATCATGGCAATTTACCCATTTCAGAATTAAGGACTCTCATGGAGAAAATATACGTGTATCAACACTTCCTTTGTCATAAATGTTTTCATACCGTATGTGAACCCTCTCCAATACGCTCCATACGACGATACGTGTACACGCTCCATATGGCGGTAGAGTGGCAGATTTTAGCACCTTTCATTTAAAAACCACCAGTAAAAAAATCCAAAGTTATTTTGAGAAGAAAATACTTCCTTACATATCTTATCACATCGTCAACTCAGTTATGGATATTGATTTCGGAAATTTTTTCGCATATCATATTTCTGAATAATTCTTGAATATTTTGAAGAACTTTTTTTCGGTTAATCGGTGGTTTCGGTGGTTCAGAGGCTCTTTTCAACTTAACATTTTTCATATCACATTCAGTAACCACGAAGCAGAGCAGCTATTAACCTGAAGTCCTTCCTGTAATATTATACGAGAATAAAATCATAATGTTATATTATTCGAGCAGTTAACCGCTTAAGGTCCTTTAGAATGAAGCTAGTGACCAAGTAATGTCCTTATGGCTTAATTTTAACAGTTTCTAGGGAGTTAAACATGAATTTTATGTGAGTTATAATTAGGTAATTAGTTTTGTGGGATATACTCATGTAATCCAGGTATAATATGCATGAAGGGATATTACATAAACTCACACACTTATACATATATTCCGCCAGAAATGTCTGAAATTTTATGGTGCATTTTCATATTTCATTCATTTTCACAGCGAGAAATTTTTGAAAGATTAAACTTGCACAACTTGACTATAATCAAACTTATGTGGGGTTCAAATTGAAAGTGATGCATTCAGTGAAGAATATTATAACTTTATATTACCGGCCTCAGTAGCTTAGGGATTAATGCGCCCAAATATCATCTAAAAGGTCCGTGGTTCGATTATACGTAGGGGCATGCACCTTCACCTTTTTACTTATCCTACCTATTTCTGTACTAGCTTTTACTTGCGACTTCGTCCACTCGGGACTCTCTTTTAATGTAATATCATTACACAATTTCGGTGGTATTAAATTCCGAACGAGCACCCGGTCCACAGAGTAAGCCTATAGTATGAAAGACCCGTTGGTTTAGGGGATTTAAAATTCTATCGGATAGTTAAGGGTTCATCTGAATTACCGAAAGCGTCTATCCACTCGTAGACCATTTCTTCCCCGTTAAAGGACTTTAGCAAAATGTCATTAATGAACGCATCTTTATCGTATTTTGGAGTCATAATGGTCCGTTCACAAAACCATTCTATAGGCTTATTCTGTATTTGAGCTATGCCTGGATAAAGCTCATGGACGGCAGTCACTATAATGTGCATGACTGGTGCGGGACAGTAATGATCTCATCTGTTGATAGATAAATCACCGTTTTATATTTTCATTAAAATATCTGATAATTGTGCAGTTGATACATCGCGTTTCAGATAAAGTCTCATATTATTGGTAAGTTTTAGGATTCACATTGAGGGCCACAAAACAGATCTTTTTAGACAGGCTTTAACTTCATCAGTTCCGGTTTCCTTTGGGTACCACAGGTAAAGGCCCAACTATAATGCACGTCAGCCGAGGTGATAAATATCAAACTTTCGTCAAACGTATAATTGTTTGTGTATACGGAAAATTTTCCCGAGTTTAAAATTATTAAAATGCATAAATATTACTCATTGACTATTAGAACTTGGCTATTAATCTTTGCATATTAAAAATGATCATGTTTATTTTCAATTATAATAAATTTCTCATCAAAATCACTCCCATAAATTTGAAGCACAACATTTTCCATACTCTTTCTTGTTTAAAACCCACAAAACAACAACAAAAAAAATCAGCTGTCATCAATTTAACTACAAATTCTCACAAAACGTACCTACGTTGAGCGCGGTTCTTTTCGAATTTTTACGTTTAACGAAAGTTAACGGAACAAAATATGGCCGACGTACGTCCAATATGGCCGAGCCCATTAATTTCCATGAGAGCGCACAGATAACGTGCGTTTCTTACGTGCATTATAGTTGGGCCTTAAAGTTTGTGGAAAATTTCCTACCAACAGCCCTGCCACACCATCCATTAGGTATTTGTTACCGCAAATGTCCTGTGGAGGCCTATTTATAGCCTCGATGACTCCCTTGTGTGCCATTGTAATTTCATCCAATACAATTATTGTTGTATTATTTTAAAAATTTTCCAAAATTGCTTTGTTGCGATATATCCCACGTATGTGGAGCTCTACATGTGTTAGATCGAGCGGAAACTTCAACGTTGCATGTACAGCTCGACCACCTTCTAAGCACTGCAAGACTTTTGGCACGAGCAAAAAGTCTTTCTATCTTGATCTTGCAGTCTTTATTGTCTTTCCCGTCTTTTCTTGGTTTGCTTTGGTCTTGCTAAAAGTGAAAAACCAGGCAAGACTGCAAGACCAGTCTTGCTCACCACTAGTAGGTACTACGTCTGTTTAATTGCAGCATTTACCAGGAAAAGAACACTACCGGAATAGACGAAAATCGTTTTTGCAGGTGAAACTTTAGGTTTTTCACCACAAGCCAAATACTTCGGTATGACTTTACATGTCAAACTTTATGGGGTCCAGGCGCGGATTCAAGGGGGGTCACGGGGGTCATGACCCCCCCCCCCCAAAAGCAGTGCCGCGGCCAGACAATTGCAAAAATTCAGCGAGAGGCTCCAGAGAGTCCAAAATTTTTTTTCGCTCGCTTCGCTCGCAGATTGCCGAAACCCGTGACAGAACTATGGCCCATATGCTGTTTTCTGTGGCTCGTATTTAGTTGTGTGGTCCATTCGATGAAGTAAATATGCAAATAATGAATTCAAATGATTTTTATTGCCAAAACAATTTTTCGCTCGCGAGGCCCCAACCCACGGGGCCCTGTGCAGTTGCACACATGACAGCAGCGGCACTGCAAAAACGAAATTCACCCAACTCAAAAAACAAAAACAAAAAATAACCAAACGGACAAAACCGACCCAACTTTTTTGCAAATTAAGAAAACAACCTTAAAAAATGACCTTCAAGGTCAACAGCAGATTTAGTCCAGGAGGGATAGAAAAAAAGTTGAAATAAATTTACCCTGCGATTTTTGGACGCTATAATTAAGAGAAAAATAATAGGACTTTCGAGGGTTTCCATATATGCCTGACAGGAAAAAATTTTGATTTCTCGAAATCTACTGAATAGAAATCCACACCATATTTCACTCCTCCTTCGCTTAAAGGTGTTTTTTCTGAAAATCACGAAAAGCGCCTGTTTTCAAACGCGTTTATGAGGTATTAAATCGAACCTCACCAACTTTTCATGAAAATGGGTTGGTAGAGTAACTCTTCGAGAATAAATAGGGCTTTTCAAAATAACTCTAGCGCCACCGTGGGCCTTGTTCAAACTTTTTTCCTGAACGGCTGTTTTTACATTTTTGAGATTTACGCGAAAAGTTATAATTATTTTTGCATGAAATTTTTATTGTAGGTAGGCACTAACAGAAGCGACAATTTCAGCCCTGAAACAAGGCTCTACGATAATTTATTATAGTCCCTGTAATTAAAAGTCAAAAAATGGCCATATTTCGTGGTTTTTGTTTTTTTTTTGCAAAAACCTGTTGACCGATTTCAATTGTCCAAAACTCATAATTTTCGTCTCTTTAAGCGCTATTACGTACTATTTTTTGTTTTCCAAAAACAAAATTTGTTCGCACCTAAAACTTTGAAAAAAGTGTTTTTGCTACCGCTTTTTTCCACCTATTCTCCTGGACCGATTTTTTCCAAAACACATTCAATGAATTCCTACGATTTTTCTCTTAATTATAGAGTCGATAAATCGCAGGGTAAATTTATTTCAACTTTTAAATACTTTTCCGCTATCTCTCCTGGACTAATTGATCTATACTCTTTCTATATGTTTTGATTTGCAAATCTGAAGTTAGCTGCACTCATAAGAAAGGACGCGTCTTCCTCAAAAACACACGTTTTCGTAGGGCACGTTTGTTTTTAATCCACCAGAAAATTCGGTTATTTTTGTTCGTTTTGTTAATTTTGTTTTTGTTTTTTTAGGAGTAAAAATTTTTTTTCGCCACTTTTAATTCTGTGACCCCCCCAAAACAAAATTCTAGATCCGCGCCTGATGGGGTCCGCGCCTGATGGGGAATTCACATGACAACACCATCGTAAAATCGAAGATACCTGTCGAAAAAGCTGACCGTTGAGAGAATATTAGACCGGGAACGGCTTAGAAAATAAGAACACAATCGATTAAAATATAAAATTAAAGTCTTTATTTCGATAATATTGAGCTGGGAATTTGCATGCGACGTCTTCGGTTGTTGAGTATCAGCGCGAGACTGACTTGTAAAATGGTTTAGGATTTCAATATGTGTACCGCTTCTTGTTCAATTTAACAGGACTAGCAGAATATTTTTAACAATACCTTACGTAGCCAGATTTGCTAATTGTACAAGATCCGGCTGCAATTTTCTGCACTCATCTGTTTTTTAATCAAAATGCAATTTTTATTGATAGTTTTAAGAAGAGAAATATATTTATGCCGGTTTGCCTATAAAAATATGGCCGCAAGTATTTTTAAGCCAGGTGTAAGCTCTGTTAAATATATACGTTCATAACGTATCCTCTTAAGTTATATATCAAAATAAAGCTCATTTTTTTCTTTACATGGTTGAATACGGTTGCCTCTGTCAAAATGACGGCAAATAGGGGTTGCCAGCCAATATTTGGAGGTCTGGCAACCCCTATTTGCGGCTAGATTAACGAACAATGCGTACGGATACAGAATCGGTGGAGAATGCTAGAGTAAATACTCATTGAATCGAAAGAAAATTACTCAATGAGTACTTTTTACTCGTTCAAAAGTACTCGATTCCTTGAGAATCGATGAGTACTTTTTTGCCTTTTCTGCGAACGTATGAGTTACTCGATTTTGGGCTGCTACAGATTACAAATGCTTATGTAGCTTACATCTCGAGTAAAAACCCACATGCGCCTGCCACACAGGTATGCACGCTCTCATGCACGAAATGCACGAAAATATAAAAATGTGCCCGCCAGAGATATGCACTCTTCCGCTACATGCATGAAAATGTAACAAGGAGCCCGCTAGAGCTATGCACGCCTCTGTTACAGGTATGAATGTATTCATAATCAACCATTCCAAACGCGAGTGCCATTTTACCAAGCGGTCCCCCAACTAAGTACTAACCACGTCCAATGCTGCTTGACCTGCGCAATCGAGCGAGAACCGATCATCTGAGTATGCTTAATGGCACTCTTTATAGTCACCAAGTTTATTGCCCGTTTTTTTCGTTCTACACAATTTTTTAAAGTCCCACTTTTGCTCCATTTAGTCTAAAAAAGTACGAGCGCACTGTGCTTCGTTTGGACTATTCTGTTCGGGCCTGTAGCGCGCTGCATTTGGAAATCAGAATTTTTCTCAGACGTATCGTGCCTCTTTCGGGATGCTTTGCAAGGATTTTGACATTGTGCGTTTCTGTTTCAGGCTAAGTACGGGCGAGTTTGATTTTTAGTCAGGATGGGATATAAATGCAAAGCTATAAAATCCCGTTTACACTTCAAAACGCAAATTGGAGCTCCTTTGTCGCACTGAAATTTGTATGTATTTCTCTCTGTCTGGAATCCATTTACGTGACACAGAAAGCATTCAAATGTCTGTGTTATAAAAGAGCTCCAATTTGCGATAGAGATGTATTTTTCTGCCTCAATTAAGGAAAGTTTAAGACCCTTAAACGTCCTTAATTGAGGCAGAGGAATATATAAATATATATGTGTAAAGCGTTTATATGGAAATTTTTCACAACTGAGATAAACTTGCAGTTAGCTTGAATTCGGCCTTGAATGCAAATTGTACTCAGTACTCGATTCCAACCTATAAGTACTGATATGGGTAAAACTACTCAATCAAAAGTATCGAGTACTGATATGAGTAGAATCGAAAGCCAAATACTCATATGATTAAAGAATCAAGAACCCTAACAATAGGCACGTAAACAAGCAAAATTGTCGAATCTGGGGCCCTAAACCCCAATAAAAATAGTCGACCAATATCTTTGGAGACGTGGGTTCAAATCCTACCGATGCCACCATTTGTTGTGAGCCCTGTTCCCATCGAATCTGGGTACGTAAACAAGCAAAACTATGAGACCCAGGGATCCGAGAACCCAGGAGAAATAGAAGAGCAATATCTTCGGAGGCGTAGGTTCAGATCCCACCGCTGCCACCGTTTTTTTATGTGCCCCGTGTCCACCCCGTCGGCCCCATTTGTTGTGAGACCGTTTCCCACCGCATTTGGGTATGTAAACAAGCAAAACTGTCTCATCTGGCGCTCCCAAGAGACATTTTCAAACAACCTCAGCTGGTGGTGTAATGTTTTGAAATGGGAAATTGGATTGCGTTACCGAACGATATTGACTGACAAAAATTTATTCTATGTTTATTCGTTTATTTGCAGCAGGTCGGTGCCAGCTCTTGTTAAAAGATCCTGCATGTGTCAAAGTTCACTGGGTACAAGGTGTTACTGCTAGGAGTTCAGCAACAGAAATAGTTGGTTTTTTCGAATATCCGAGAAGAACCGTTTATGATGCAGCACCAAAAAATCTTGTTCTTCAGAACCATCCGTGTACACCAGCGAAAAAGAGTCTGTTAAAGGAAATGGCACTGACCCGCCGCAGTCGTCAAAATTTCATAAGCACAGGGGTGGTAGCACGTAAGTTGTTTAATCGACCTCTTCATACAAAATTTCTGAATTTTTGTATGAAGAGGTCGATTGAAACAACTTACGTGCTCCACCCCTGATTTCGAAGGACCCCGAGCAATCGTCAGGTGTAAGCAAGCCTACAATTGCTTGAATTGCCAAGAATGTCCTTCGCTATAAGTCATATACACTGAAAATACAATAGGTGCTACTTAGTCGGCTATGACAAAACGTGGTGCTCGCTGTAATATGAATTTGGTTCAAAACTGGCTCTTAAATAGTATTTATTTGTGTTGATTCCCTCGGACTACAAAGTATGTAGTGTGGTCGTGTGATCATGCGTCGTCGGTCAGAATCTCCATTGAGGCTGCATTCGTTTCCACTTCCTTAATTTTTTCCACGATATTGTGTGGTGGGCGCTTACAACAAATATGCCATCAGTCTCTCCGGAGGCGTGCGTTCAAATCCCATCGCTGCCACCATTTGTTGTAAGCCTTGTTCCCACCGCGTCTGGGTACGTAAACGATTCGGTATCTCTAACATGCCTCGAAATCATACCCAATTAAAAGAAAAAGAAACAATTCCTTTTGAAGTAGTTTTTACACGACAAAGTGGAAATGAGAAATTCAAAAATTCGTACAGTATTATGTGGTATTCCTCTGGCAAGAGATCAAAAAAAAAAACCTTTACCAAACTGAATTTAACATTTTCAACAAAGTCAAAAATATTTTTATTTTAAAAGGTTTTTTTTTCAAAGACCTCTGAGTGCTGTTGACAAGGTTCTTCTAGCTTAAAGGTGCCCCGAAAAAATATATGTTAGGTAGTATCAAACGAATTATTTTAACATCGTTTCAAAATCACAAAGATTCTCTAAAAATTCTTGAAATACAAATTGTCATTTACCTAGGATAAGCTAAAATCCTTGTTGTCTTCTAGCAAGTTCCCGTCAATATTTTGTTATTTTTATTTTATGTTTGCTATATCAAAGAGGATGCCATGAGCATTTGTACCCGAAGGAATGAGCTGCGAAAATTGTGAAATTCCTCTAATTCTCATTATACCAGTATTTTCCCGAAAAAAACAATTTTTTTCAATTCGGAAGTCGTTGTGTATAAAAGAAATACCTTTTTACATGAAATACCTACTTAGAGAGCATCTCAAGAAAAGTAGAAGGAAGTAAACCACTTTTACTCGTTATAACTTTATAAAGAACGTATTTCTACCAGGCCAGGAATGGGTCCATGTGGGGGCAAACGAAATGGCGGATGATATGATGGGGCGGGGTGGGGGGCATATCAAATTACTCCTCGGTTGCCAGTTCTGTCAGTCAATTAGGCTTAATGACTTTTTCGAGGTATTCCTTCACCTCATATAAGGTTACCCAATAGGTAATACTCCATCGTTCTTTTGGGAAATTTCAAACATTTTAAAGGTATACTTTCGATGTACACCGTACCATGTATAGTGAAATTGCTGAGCCACTTAAGCAGTTTACATCGTGCTATCTTTAGGGAATAAAGGGAAGACGTACAAGTATTGTAAACTGGGAGCAATCAGTAATTTTAGAGGTGTATATCAGATGAATAATTAACAGAAATCAGGATAATCTCTTGTGGATAAAGTTTTAAAGATATGTAAATAAGGATTAAAAATAGAGACGTGTTTTTGTGCCTTGAATTAAATAACAGGGCTATTTTGGGGTACATGAGAAACTTTTAAACAAATATTATAGAAGTTTCAGAGTGAGTTTTCGGGTAGTTTTATTTAAAGAAAAACTTTGCGATAGTCTATGCATTTAATGACAATGTTTTCAGGTCCTGCTTGAATTTTAAAGCATTTCGTTTTTAAGTAGAAACTATTAAGACTGTTAAAAAGGTACTTAACGACGAAATTTTCTACTAAAAAATTTTCTACTATTAATAATTAATATTTCTTAATATTTTACTAATAACTATTCTCTCTTTTATTTACAGATTAAAATCAACATATAACACTAATAAATTATGTCATATGCTTGACAAAAACACAAAAATGTGTTTGGTGATAAATAAAATGCATAAAATGTATATAATATCAAATAAGTAAAAGTTAGTGATTAGATTATACACAAATAAAATTATAATAATTAATATTAATAATAATAATAATAAATATAGTTCCAACTCATCCTTAACATACAAAGGCAGGATATATAGCTCTTGCTGAGAGAGTGAGAAATAAAGTCTTAAATAAAATCCATTTAATCAACATGCAAAAAGAAAATAACGCACCAGTAGAACATCACCAATATGTTGGGCCATATCGATTGGAAAAAACCTTGGGAAAAGGGCAAACAGGTATGTAATGTAGAAAAATTTGTGTTAATATAATTTTTTTTGTATTTTTAAATCCCTAACGTTGCTTATTCTCCTTTCTCTTTAGTCTTTAAGTTTATGCAATCAAGTACCTGGACTGCTTCGATATTAACTTGGTGGAGGAGTCGATTTGGCCTAACATAAAAATTGTTTGACTTTTGGCACCTATTGATTAATGTAGATCCACTATTTGTACTATTTCACTATGCCATAGAGTACGTGCAATGTTAATACTTTGTTTTAACTTTATGGACGTTAAACCCTCTTTGCACTGCCAACTATTCTTTTATAGGGTGTACTGGCTGACAACAACAGTCCAAAGAAAGAAAGACAGAGAATAACGAAAGACATCTAGTCGGTCATTGGAACCGTCCAACAGCTGGGAAACCAGTGGAAAGACTGAAGATATTTCCCTCTTATTGGGAAAGGAATCTACGTTCTTTGAGATAACAGCCGAGCATTCTACCACTAGGTTACAGAAACCGACGGGTATCGAAGATAATTCTTAAGTGTAACGTAAAGCTAGACAAATTTGTTCTCTTAAAAAGTCGAGGTGTATGGACCCGGACCGGACACAGACATCTGTGAACGAGTTCATATAAAATGTACACACCGATGTTTTGTTCAGCCCTGACGGAACACGGACTTTCACCGTCCCGGGCACGGGCCTGATATGTGTGGATACTCTTTAAATCTTCAATTTGCCGTACTGACTAAAGGCCCCCATTCACATACAGGCCGCCGGCAGGCCATGGCCTGAAGGTTTCTCATTTTGCGGCCAAGTATAACCACACATTCACCGGCCACCAACTGCAGCCCAAGAAAACTGACAAAAAATGACGTGAATACGTCTACAATATTCTGAAAGAGATCGTTTTAGGTAGGAAATAAACAGTAAAAAACAAATTGAAAAAACCTTGTTGATCAATTCTGAACCGATTGCTTAGAGAGCTTCGGGATACACTATGCTCAATGTTCTTCCGTTTGGGGGTAGGATGAAAGGATTTTCAGGTTTTCCAACTCTTGAACAACCTACTTACAGCTGACCGGAAAATGAAACTAATTTGGCAAAATTCGTCGGTCATATTGGCCCTGCAAAAGTTGTGATCACAGATTCGTTATTTGCTACCTTAAAAACCCCTAGATACCCAGTTTCATTGGAGTCGGAACACAATTAACAATATTCGTCAGCCTTATTCGCCTCGCCATATTGAATCTAAAAGTTTTGATCATAAATTGGTTATTTGCTACCTTAAAAATCCCTAGATACAGATTTCGGCCATATTTGCGCCGCCATTTTGAATTTCGAAAATCGGACTTCGAGCGCCATCATGGGAGACCTCCAGGCGCTTTCATTGGAATCGGAACACAATTGACAAAATTCGTCCGCCATATTGGCGCGGACATTTTTAATTTGGCACAATTGGCAAATTCAACCATATTTCGGCGGCTATTTTGAATTTCGGTCATATTTCGGGAACCATTTTAAATTTCAATTTGAAAGTAAACAATAAAATTCTTTGGTTCTTCATTTACGTCATGGTATTTTTTTTCGATATAAACAATAGTTTTTGAGCTGCAACTCAAAACTGTATGCCATAATTTCGTTATCATCGGTTTTTGTCATGGCAGTAAACTTACAGACGCATTCACGTCAAAATGTTTATGTGTGGTCCGCGCCTAAATATCTGAAATGGGAAATCTTCACCTGTTGTGAACGAGCAGCTAAAAAGCTATACATGAGTGTAAGGGCAGAAGAAGGAAAATGAAGTTGGTTTTCAAATTTTTCGTAACCACCACTGGTGGTGGTGTTGCTATATTCCTTAGGACCTAAAATGTAGGATTTTGGGTCACTCAATGAACCTAGGTATATAGACACAAGGGACGACGGCACGACTTTGGATCTCTTCATTTTTCAGAGTGATTCAGAGCGCACATCAAAACTAAATTAAATTGATTTTTAAATTTCAATCGTTCTATAAATTTTGCAACCTCTAAAATTTTGCAGCCTCCAAAATTTTGCCGCCCTAGGCCCGGGCTTCATGGGCCTAAGCGTAAATCCATCACTGGGTGGGGGACGATATAGCGGTAGGGATTCGCGCTGAACTGGTGCACGTAGCAGGCGAGGGGTTAATTGTGTCTCTAATCTTTTATTTTATTTATATTAAATTACCTTTGTCATATTGTGATTAAATATGGTTTAAAATGACGTCACACAGCTTACTGTACTATACTCGTCACATACTTTCATTCGATATCCATACCGAGTGGGTTGTAAAGATAAAGGTACTCCGCCATTTTGTGTTGGCCGCCATTTTGAATTTTGAATGACGCTACTTAGCTAATTGTATTCTACTTGTCAAACCCTGTCATTTGATACAGGGGAGCACAATTACAAAATTCGGCCGCCATCTTGGAACCGCCATCTTGATTTTTTTTACTAAATGGTCAGTTTGCATTGTCACGCGAACTATACATATGTGCCAAATTTTAAGTTGATCGGTTCTATAGAGGTGCGTCAAAATCAAGTTTCAAGAATTGTTTACATACTACATACAAAATACAGGTGAAGCTAATATGTATAAGCGTGTAAAAGCTAAGCTTAGCTTGATATCTGGAAAGTTAAAAGTACACAATAAAATTCTTTGATCCTTCATATACGTCATGGTATATTTTTTTTTCGATATAAACAATAGTTTTTGAACTGCAACTCAAAACTGTATGCCATAATTTCGTTATCATCGGTTTTTTGTCATGGCAGTAAACTTACAGACGCATTCACGTCAAAATGTTTATGTGTGGTCCGCGCCTAAATATCTGAACTTATATTCAGTCTGAAATTTTCGTTGACGCCGGGAACACTTTTACACTTGAATTGACATCCTGCTACGCTAAACTGTCGTCTTCGCCTGTGTGTCTGCGGGGGAGGGGCTGTCGGCGGCCTGACTGTTAATGACTGAATACGGGAGGAAACAATTGACTTTTCAAAATCATTGTTTAGCTAACACATGTTTAGATATCACTGATAGAGACTCAACTACAATTTACATACGAAAAGGGTTGCTACGAGGGCTTTCTGAGAATTATAATCCTGTCAAAGTCTGATAATAAGAAAAACTCCTCCTCATACATTGCTATCATCAAACCCATGAAAACTTACAAAGTTTTAGCTTGGCGGCCAAAGATGCAGAAGAAGGCCGAGAAACTCGTAATGACACTCGAATGGTCTTCCTAGGGATCACAGCAGCGATGAATACATGCTCAACAGCTATGTTAGTGTATTGCTAAATATGTTTCCACTCCTTGTAGAGGCAAAGAAAGTGGCAGTCAGCGGCTCCTTGGGCCTCTCACTCTAAGTGTAAACCTTAAGATCTAATAGGTTACCTAAATACATATATGGGTGATTGTCACGAAATGGTAGTTTTTCGAATGTATTGAGGAATGGATAAAAAACTATTTAAAGAGCAATGTTTCTCAGGTTTTAAATATCATTGAAGCATCTATATAATATATGGTTACCATAATCTACATCGCGAGTCGCCAGTAATATGTTTATTTGAAAATTTCAAAATTACAGAGCTTCGGAGGTGACAGGAAAATCCGAATTTTTTTCTTCATTTTATAGCCGGTTTCACTCTTGAAATCAAATTGAATAGAGAACATTATACGATCTGAAAGTCGAAAAAATGAAATCCCGCTTGTTGCAAGGTTAATAAAAAACTTTAATCCAAATACAAAATGACCAGAACAAAAAAAAATCGAATTGAAGCTTAATAACAATAAAATCACGAGTACTTTCAAAAGTTTTTCTTTAAGCATAATTATGAGAAGTGTGTATTTGTAGGAGTGTTGGTGCGTACGTCCGTAGTAATTTTTTCCTGCGCGATATTGGGCGAACCAAAAAAGATATCGTCTTCGTTGAGGTGCCGATCGAAGCGTATTAACTAAAGCATGATCTAAAATGATTTTCATAAAATTCGGTTGAGCCGTTTTTTTGATTAAACGTCGTACGCGATTATTGTACCCGCACGATATCGCGCAAATCAAAAATTAACGAAAACGTCCTTTGGAAAAAATTTCATAACATTCGGTCAAGCCCTTTTTGAAAGACTTCGGCCAAGAGCCACAAGCACCATCTAATAAACATAAAATATAAATCAACGCGCACCACACACTTCACGTACAACAAACCGAAGACTGGCGAGCTCGTTTCTCTTGTACATCGATATCTTTAAGTAGGATAAATCGAAAGAACCATTGTACATAACGAAAATGATGAAGTTCCCATAAAACACATTCAACAATACATTTGGACCAGATTCTTTTTTTGGCTCAAATTTCCCGTCGAATGCCCGTTTCTACAGCTCAGTACTTGGCCTTTTAAATCTTTTGGTCAAATTTGGCCGTCGTAAGGCCGTATATGCTCCCATTAAAAATGGTTAAAAACTCTACGGCCATCATATGCCCCTTAAAAAGCCAAGCGGCCGGTGTTCGCCCTTTATAAGGCCGTTTTTTATTTTTACTCGGGTAGCCTTTTCCAACATCACTATTTTTTTCAAACTTTAGATCATCACTTTTTGGACAGGGAATTTTTTTCCACGTCTTACATTTACTGAACAAGAAATTGGCCTTTTCGGTCAAGTCTGACGAGTCCTTTATCGTTATTTGAACTAGCTTCTCTCAGGATTACTTAAGCACTAGTTTTGGTACTACCAACCCTACCAATTTCCAGAGTTATGAGTCGTCAAAGTCAAAATTTTGGTTTTTTTAACTACAATTTCAACTTTTACTACTATAGTCCAGTAAAATAGTATTTTAATCAGGAAAGTTTTGGGGTAGTTTTGGGGTAGATTGATACCTTACTCGTGAAAATAGGTCATAGAGTTACAAAAATACAGGGTGATATGTAACACTCTAAAGAAAAAACTTCAAAACGTCCTATCGGCTAAACCGTTACGATTTCCAACCCATCCCAAAAGATTTTTTGTTCGTCCAACCAAAACCTATCAACAGCCGGCCGCTTTGTAAACTTAACGGATACACCCTGTATAAAAGCGTTGTCAAGTGGAAAATCGGGTTTTTGCTGACTTAGAAAAATATGGAAATTTTCAACTAGCGCTAGAACCAAAATGGTGAGTCGGATAGAGATACTTGGCAGTAAGATTTGTAGGAAATTTTGTGCTCTTTCATCTAGTATATGAATGTTATCGACGAAAAGTTGATAGTTTCCGAGTTATAAGCGAAAACCCGCGAAAAAGTCCGAACTTTTTCATATTTTTGCATTTTTCTCAATGTTCTGTCACGAAATTTTGTCAGCAAACCTCAGATTCGGATTCAGCACCCCAAAATACATAAAAAACCAAAGAAATCAAAACTACCCCAAAACTTTCCCACTAGGGGCTCTTTTATTCACAAATTCACTGGATTATACTTGTTGTTACTCCAAAAATTACGTAGTTAACCTATACCTTTTTTTCCAAAACTAGAACGCTTGGAATATTTCCTATGAATAATGTCCGGACAATTTTTATACTACGCATTTAAAAGTTCTTGTTTTTTAATTTTTTGTTTCTCTCAACCGTCGTTTCGTTGACATTTTGAATTTTTTAGATTTTTTTTAAATTCCACACAATCCTTATAAAATAACAGTCTTCAACAGACTAATTGGCACTTTTGTAGGAGACCGCGAGATTTGTGTTCTTTAAAGGAATTGTGATACGCTTGAAATTTGAAATTTTTTTTTTGTGGGAAAATTTTATTTTTTTCAAAAAAAAATTATTTAGAGGAAACATTTTTGATTTAACATTCGGCAAGGCCCACCGGGAAACTGACTGTTGATTTTCCTAGGTGGTATCAGATCGACGAGCAGCTACTGAAGCAAGGATCAGCGCATATTTGTGTGTTATTCTCCAAACTCTTCTGAGTTTTATTGGTCATGTTTACTAGTAAAATCTTCTTGAAACACATATGGTCTCACAGTCCTTTTGAGACAGCCCAGATGTTTGCCGGTCTAGTGGTCGTCGATCTTGTATATTTCTGGTGGCTACGATCTCTATCCACAACGAAGACTGAATCCTTCCACTTCTTCCTTATTCTATGAATTATTTTCAATGGAGACGTAAGACTATCGACAATGCAGAGATGGGGTAGATTTTCTCTCGAAGTTGCTTGGCTGCACTGCAAATGTAAAGTGTGTTGAAAAAACACACCTAAGTTTGTTTTCTTGTAGTCATTTTTAATCCGCTTTAAAGTGTGTTGTTTCCGTAAAGTGTGTTAAACAACACACCTAAAGGTGTTGAAACAACACAGTAGAAAAAACCTTTTTAAAATAGAATTCATGCCGGCCTGAGCATATGCAACATCCATTCATGTGACATTTGAAGGGTTCGATTTAAGCTTTAATTGTTTTGTTCGTCTTTTGCAATTGCTTTTTCGTCTTTCCAAGTAGTCCAGTAAAATGGTGCACAAACATGAGTATAAAACCGAGTTTTCGGGATTCGGAGGCGTGGCGTTCGGCCGCCATCTTGTTTTGAGTGGTGAAAAATGGTTTTCCTTATTTCTCGGAAACCGTGAGTCCTACAGAAATTTTATAAAAATATTTTATTTAGATAATCAAATTATCTACAACTTTCGTAAATAATGTTTCGCCGTAATATTAATAATAAAAAAGATATGGACGAAAAATGACAAAAATTTTGGGCGCGATGAGCTTTAAAGCGCTATAACTTTTTTATTATTGATTCTACATAAAAAAATGCTTTAGAGCTTATTTGTAGAGTATTTTCTTGCGAATAATTTGATGTGGTCATTTATGGAATTAGGGTTGTTTTTGTTGATTTTGGAGCAATGCAAACGCAAAAGTTATAACAAAAGTTCTGCATATGCTGCCATTTTATTATATAATCTTAAATATAATTGGAGTGTCTGTTTGTGATTTCAAAATAATTGTCATTTTCTAAGCTTATATGGTTTAAATTGGTCTTTTTAAAAATTTTGCCTCTGAATGTCTATCTGTTTGTCCGGGCTAATCTCGGGGACTTTCACTGGAAGATTCAGTATTTTCTTGGGCTTCTTCAGTTTTGAGGTTTACAGTTGGAATGATAAAAAATATATTTTAAAAAAACTAAAAAATACGCTTTTATTTTAAAATGAACTAAAAAGTAAAAAATAATTTCGAATGTAAAGTTTTTATTGCTCCAGCCAGTATATGGAAACAAGCTACCTTTCCAAATTTAAAAAAGCGTGGGACTCTTTACCTATATTCTTATTCTATTAACACCCCGAACTAACCACGTCCAATGCTGCTTATCTAATCGAACGAGAACCAGCCTATTGAGTAAGCTAATGGTACGAGTTATGGTCATAAAGATAATTGCCAGCTTTGCTCGTTCTATACAATTTCTTAAAGCTTAGAATTTGATTTTGAGAGGATGTAAGAAAACTAAGTAAAATTTAACTAAAACTGAGATAACTAAAACCTAATTTAATTTTATTTTTTTGTAATTTGAATTTTATCAGTTTTTCAGAGCCTGAAAAATTTTTGCCAAGCTTGCATTTTTTTATTGATTTATTTGACTTCCGTAATCATTTGCTTTTCGCACGGATTTTCTATTTCAATTTCCACTTTATCTTCAGGAACTATGTTAAATCCAGCGGGAAAGTATTCATATGTTAAAATTAATTTACCGTGCGAGTTTTTAACGCTATAATTAAGAAAAAAATAGTAGAAGTTACATGAATATATTTTAGAAAAATTCGCTCCGGAGAACAGGTGAGAAAAAGTTAATAATAGTAGCGAAAACTAGCTTTTTCATGTTTAGGGGGCGAATTTTTTGTTGTGGAAAACATCAAGTCGTATGCGCTTAAAAATGAGTTTTTTGTAAAAAAAAATTAAAAACCGTGAAATATGGAAATTTTTCAGAAGCAGGAACTGTAACAATCGTAGAAACTTGTTTCAGGGCTTCAATTGCGTAGATCGCAAAAATTTAAAAACAGCTGTTCCAGAAAAAAGATTTGAACAAGGACCAAAATAGTCCTAGAGTTATTTTGAAGAGCCTTATTTATTCGCGAAAAGTTGCCTACAACAAAATGTAAGTGAGTTTCCAGCCTTTTTGTCCAGGTTCGACCGAAATTACCCAAAACATATTCATATAACTCCGACGATTTTATCTTAATTATAGCGTTAGAAATCCGCAGGGTTGGGTAAATGTATTTTAAACAAAAACTATCGCTCCTGGGGCCTTACCATGAAATGCGATACGAAAGTGAACTTGTGCGAAAATCGAAAAAAGCGATCATGCAATGCGAATTCGAATCGGTTTGATACGATTGGTATCGGAAATTTATCCGATAGCTGTGCAGCTATCGCATTTGACTTTTTTACATGGAAACATTAGAAGTTAAAAAATTAAAACTAGAGTAAGAGGAGAAGAAATTGGGGAATTGCTCTTCAGTAATAAAGAATCCCAAGGAGGACAACACAATATTAATTAATGATTGAATATTTTTATTTATGCTGTAAACTTTTAACTTGTTATTCCTAGAAAGTGACTTTATTATAATGCTTATGAATGACAATTTTTATTTATGTTAGGAACTACAAATTTTGAATTATTTTAAATAAAAAATATACTTAAAAAAAATATATGTATTTTTGCTTTAAAATCGAACGATTGAATTTAAATATTATTCCTTATGTTTATAGATATATTGCCTCCTTCAGAATCTGTATAATGTTATACTTTATTAGCGCACCTAAAAAATGTCAAATATTGGCATGAAGTTGTCTGCTTTCCCAGTATTGGAAAGAATTCCTAAGTTAAGTAGGGCAGCACTCTCTCAGCGATTCGAATTCGTAGCAAACGGATCCGATGATCGGTAGATGCATTCGTATCGCAATTTAGTTTCGGTTCGTATTTACTTTCGTATCGCATTTCATGATAAGGCCCCTGGACTATACGCTCACAATCAGAATTGATATTTGCGATTTGATTTTTCCGCATGATTTGACTTTATTTAAAGGTAATGTAAGTAAAACATATATTCCATTAGTGTATCACGAGCGCATTGAATTTTATGCTTAAAAAGTATAATAAATTACAATAAAAACAATTATAAGAATTTTCATAATTATCGTATTATAGCATTTATTCATTTCTGTTTTCATCTCCTCATCAAAGCTATCTAAATAGTAGGGAGACATTGTCATATGATAGTGATGTAGTTGGGAAGTGGGATTTTTTTTCTTTATGTTAAGATAAAGCGAGAAAAAAATGTCTGATAAATCGGGCCTGGGCTGTACCAGAAAATTGCATAAATGTGGATTTTTGATGCATTTTGAGTGCGTTGCTACACTATTTTTTTAATATCTCCATTTCTGTTTATCATAGGAAAATTAAAAAAAATTAAAAATACTCGTGAATGAATAGACTATCGAAGTGATTCGGTATAAATACTTTAAAAATGAATCGTAACCTCAAAAAACCAAAATGTATGAAATTTGTTTCTTTTTTTACTAAAAGTGCAATAAATAACGGGAAAATAGTCGGATTTTCATAAAAAGTGGAGAAAATGTGTATTTTGATGCTATAAATACGTGGTTGAAATAAAAAAAATTGATTTTTATGGCAACAATTGGCACTTTTCGAAAAACATTAAAATTGCCGTCATTTTATGCCAATTCATCGGTAAGCAATTTTTTTTTAATTTGTAGGTTTCTTTATGTTATTTCTTTTGAGCATATGCAATACTTCGTTACTTTATTTAAAATGCCCATTTTAGGAATTGCAAAATTGAAATTTTCTATTTTTTCAAATTCCTAAAATGGGCATTTTTAAATAAAGTAACGAAGTATTGCGTATGTCCGCAAGAACGTACATAAAAAAACCTTACGATGATTTAGCATAAAATTACGGCAATTGTAATGTTTTTCGAATAGTGCCAATTGCCGTAAAAATCAAATTTTGTTTTTGAAAGTTCAACCGTATTGATAGCATCAAAATACACATTTTCTCCAATTTTTATGAAAATCCGACTATTTTCCAGTTATTTATTGCATTTTTAGTAAAAAAAAAGAACATCATTTCATACATTTTGGGTTTTTTGAGGTTAGGATTCATTTTTAAAGTATTTATTTAGTTCGATAGTCTATTCATTCACGAGTATTTTTAATTTTTTTTATTTTTCTACGACCAACAGAACTGGAAAAATTAAAAAAATAGTGTAGCAACGCACTCGAAATGCATCAAAAATACACATTTATGCAATTTTCTCGTGCAGCACAGTACCGTTTTTTCAGAAATTTTTTTTTTCGCTTTATCTTAACATATGAAAAAAAGAAAAAATCCAACTTCCCAACTACATCATAACTTTGCTTTTTTTGTTTAATTTCCCTCTACTAAAATTATTCTACACACCAAAAAGTGTGTTCTATTTTCATAGCTCAAAGTGTGTTGTTACTCTAAAAGTGTGTTAATAAAAATTAAGTGAGGGGTTTCAACACACTTAAGTGTGTTGTTTAGATTTCAGGTCATAGTTCTCGACTTATTTTTAACACAGTAAAAAGTGTGTTATAATTTTAACACTGAAGAGAGTGTCTATTGCAAGATAAACTGCGTTAAAACAACACAGTTTTTCTTGACAACACAATTAGGTGTGCTGAATAATACACTTTGGTGCGTTAAACAACACATTTTGTGTGTTAAAAAACACACTTCAGTGTGTTACACCTTTTACAGTGTGTTTATTTGTTTTGGAGTCCAAGCCTTTGTGCTTTTCAACGTGGACTAAAATTCCTGAATTACTATCTGTGTAAGTTAAAGAGAAGTTTTGTGCAAAAATCGACAAAGAAAAATTCATAAACACAAATTATATCAAGTAGATAATAAGGGTGTGATTATAATTGCAAGGCTGAACAAACAATACAAAAAGAAACAACCGTGGGAGTTCTTTTAATTAGTGAAAGAAATGTAATTTCTGGATTATTACCTGGAATTATTAAGTACTTACTCCAGCCTCTTTTAGATAAACAGAAATTTTTTCGTTTCTGGATAAATCAAGCAGATCTTGGGTTTAACTTATTTATATCTGTTGGGTCTGTTCTTTTAATTATCTTATCTGAAATTCGGAGAAATCATTAACATTTCCAAAGTTCTTATAATTTTTTTTCATAACAAAGAATACCGAGAACAAATTATTAATATCATTTGAATCCAGGATAATAATAGAAAAAATGAATTTCAAAGAAGTGGGCAAAACCATAGGCTACCAAAAAATGTATAGAAACAGAAATGGGAATGAAGTAGAACTTGTTTTGTTTGTTCTGTGTTTTTTTTTGTCAACATTTATGTTTTAAAGTAATTTCAAAGAGATGTCAGAAAATGCCATATACGGATATCTACTGGCGGAATACATATTTGTTTAGCATAAATCTCGACCTCCTGCAGGGACAAAATAACATAAATCTCTGCGCTGTGTGTGACTCTCTACTGTGAAACATAAAATTTTTCTCTTCTTAACAAGAAATTTCCTGTTTCTTACCAGTTGAGCTCAAGACTTTTCCTCCAGCTTTGAATGTATTTGTTGTTTTTTTTGATGATGTTGTTGCTTCCATTCCCTATATAAGTATGTATGTATATAAAAATCTAAAGCAGAAACCATTTTCTGGAATCGATTTACGTTATATAAATGTAAAAAAGCACACCCCTAAGATGAGATCACATTCGGAGTAGCTCTGATGGTCGTGTGCTAGTATAGTAGCCTGTGGTTAACCTCCTCCACCGTGGTATCCAAGTTCCAAAACGATTTAAGAATCTTTGTGGTATGAGGCCAGGAACAACGATTGGAATGAGACACAAAAAGGCTTTTAAGTACTAGTAGTAGGTACACCAATGCGAAGCTCCTGTGTTAAGGCCTGCACGTTCAGAAGTAAGTTAGGCATCGTAATGGAAGATAAGCTGCTGGGCCTTCTCAAGGCTTTTTTGTCTGATCCTAACAAAAGAGGCTCAATTATTGTTAGAAATGATGAAATTTAATTTTTTCCCCAAGTCCATGGGAATAGTACGCAATATCCCACAAGGATTATATTATTGTGTATTCCTTGCGTGAAGTCAAAAAGAACAAAAAAATAAATAAATAAAACTAATTCATGTCAGTTAAGGCACTGAATTCTTAACTACAATAGTATAAGTTTTTGTGATGTTTTACTTTAAAATGATAAATGGTTTTTGTTGCTTCTTTATTGTTTAGTGGTTGGTAGTGAAGATTTTTTCTGTATTAATTATTTTTGATATTGCCAGCGGGAGCTAGAGAGGAGTAGTTTCATACCGATTTAGAAGAAGTAGTTGGAGATAAGGCCCATTCAGAACCAGCAGCAGCAAGTTTAGTTTAACTAGCAATCGCTGCTGCTTTGGTTGTCATGTGACCACAATTAGCCAAAGGAACTGTTTGCTGCCGCTGCTCCTGCTGGTTCTGAATGAGCCTATACTGCACTGATGTTTTTTAGCAGCCCATATAGTAGAGGGAAATTGTCATATCGCCGCCTGATTGTAAGAACTAGGTAACTCCAAATTTTGGGATTTCGAGTTACCTGTAGTTGCATGTAGTCAATATCAAGCGTATTTAATGCAAAGATCGGGCAACTTGTTAAAGCAAACTAGCAACAGCTATTAGACAATGTAAAAACTGGACCAATGAAAATACCGCACTTATTATCATGTTACATATTAGTACAGTCAATCTGTAAGTGAGTCTCCGAAAAATGACACACCGAAATATGACTTTATGAATCGTTAGGGGGGCTTATAATGAAGTTAATGTCACCTCCCCGAAGTCCCCCCTCCCCCTGTTTTTGAGAAAATCAAAAAAAATTTGAAACGCGTTTTTCTCGGAATCTATGGGTTTTGGTGAAAAGTTTATTTAACAAAAAATGTAGAGGACGTTGTTAACTACATTTTATGTCATTGAAGTGACGTCATCCGACTTGAAATACAAAAAGTAGGTGGCGCTAAAGCATCAAAAAAGTGATTGTTTGCTATTTTCGTTAAAATAAATAGTTTTTTTGCAATGATGTAAATGAGAAAGTTGTTCGTCACAAAATCAGCTACAACTTTTACTTAAACAATTTTTTTATAAAACTTACCGTTTTCGAGTTGGAGCTTGCCGATGTGTACAAATTGTACATTATGTGTCGCGCCGATGCGTGTTTTTCATAAATTGTATAGAAAGATGAGTTTTGGATTAATACACCATAATGTTTACTTGATATTCTTATTTTCAACAATAATTCGGATAAACAATTTATAATGGTACCCTTTTGGTACAGCTTGTTGTAAACGGTTAACATACAGTTGAAACGAATGTAACACAAGATAACAAAAGATTCACACAAAATGTCAAGACTAATTTTCTTTTAATTTAAAATTTGTCACTATTAATTTATTTAAGGAATCATAAAAATAATCACGTGTTCACATTAAAAGATTTCCAATTTTACATTTTGTAAAAGTCGAAGACGAAAATCTGTAAGATTTAAATTTTCAAAATTTTTGGATGGCAGAATCACCTCTGATTTTGCTTGCTTTTATCAATGTCTGTCGAGCTTTTGGCCCCACGGTGCTCTTATTATTCACAATACTTGTCTCACAAACGAAACAGCACTCATTTTAAGAGAGCAAAGTTTGGACGCCTTTACTCTCCGAAACTCAAAAATTTACGCTTCGTAGTGGATTAGGCAGATGTTAGAAACCGGTATTTTGTCCAAACTATGCCTACTTGCCCGGCGAAAGTAACAAAAGAACCGTTAACTACGCTGCGTTGCATCTTTTCGCCTACAGCTCGAAGACGATAAATTGTAGGAAAAAATAGTTTAAATAAAAGTTGTAGCTGATTTTGTGACGAACAACTTTCTCATTTACATCATTGCAAAAAAACTATTTTTTTTAACGAAAATAGCAAACAATCACTTTTTTGATGCTTTAGCGCCACCTACTTTTTGTATTTCAAGTCGGATGACGTCACTTCAATGACATAAAATGTAGTTAACAACGTCCTCTACATTAGGGGGGACTTCGGGGAGGTGACATTAACTTCATTATATGCCCCCTAACGATTCATCAAGTAATATTTCGGTGTGTCATTTTTCGGAGACTCCCTATTTTTTCATTACAGATTGACTGTAGATACTATATAGGTAACTAGAGAAATTTATTTTTTACAGAATTCTGAGTTGCCTAGTTCTTGCAATCAGGCAGCGATATGATAGTGATGAAGTTGAGAAGTTGGATTTTCTTATTTTTTTCTTTACATATGTTAAGATAAAGAGAAAAAAAAATTCTGCAAAATCGATCCTGTGCTGCACGATAAAATTGCATAAATGTCCATTTTTGATGCATTTTGAGTGCATTGCTACACTATTATTTAATTTCTCCAGTTCTGTTGGTCGTAGAAAAATTAAAAAAATTGGAAAATACTCGTGAATGAATAGACTATCGAACTTATTCGGTATAAATACTTTAAAAATGAATCCTAACCTCAAAAAACCAAAATGTATGAAATTTTGTTTTATTTTACTAAAAATGCAATAAATAACGGGGAAAAGGTCAGATTTTGATAAAAATCGGAGAAAAGATGTACTTTGATGCTAATAAATACGTGGTTGAAATTGCAAAAAAAAATTCGATTTTTACGGCAACAATAATCGGCAGTTTTCGAAAAAAATTTAAATTGCGGCCATTTTATGCCAAATCATCGTATGGTAAATTTTTTTTTTAAATTGTATGTTTTTATGTGCTTTCTTGTGAGCATACGCAATAGTTCGTTACTTTATTTAAAATGTCTATTTTAGGACTTGGAAAACACTAAAAAATTTCAATTTTCAATTTTTTGCCTTTTGCCAACTATGAAAAAAACCCAAAAAAATTAAAAATTGAAGTTTTTTAGTCAGGTCAGTTCAATTAAAACTGAGAGTGTATAGGCCGCTTTAGATGGGGCAGGAGTAAGGTTCTCACTAAATTCAAAAGGACGGCCCTTTTGAACAAACCACTATGGTACCTAAGTTTTGACAGAAGCCCATATGTTTTTTTGCCATTAATAAGAGTGATGTGGTCACAGCAGGTCATACTGCTATTTAAAACAACTCTTAGATTTTTTACTTTTTCAACATATGTGAAAGGGACCCCATTCGAAACGATTTCTTGTATAGCAGGAGGAGATAAGGGGGTATGAGAGAAAAAAATACAATGAGACTTCGATGGATTTAGCTTAAATGGGTTCAAAGTCGACCAGCACGATATGTGGCTGTAAGTCGGCTGTAATATTCTCTACACAAAAAAGGGGTTTTGGCGCAGATATATAAAGCTATACATCATGAGAGTACATATGTATGAATCTTAGAGTCTTGTACCACTAAAGGAAGATCAAAAAATGCTGAATTGAAGTGGTTCGAGAATGGAACCTTGAGAGACGCCCAAGCTAAGAAGGCCACTGAAGAACTACAGGCACCTAGTTTAACAGAACCAAAATATGATTAACGCTATCGAAGGCTTTTAAAAAGTCGAGCAATAATAGACAGCAGACGCGATGCTCATCGAGGGAAGTACGAACATCATTCACTCCTTTTCAACAATTGACGATTCAATTTTCTCAGTAAACCAAGGTTTGGATTTAGCAAAGAAAGTTTTACTTTTCAGAGGCACAAACTCATCATAAAGGCAGGGGCGGCGCTTTAATAGGTGCAAATGGTGCACTTGCACCGGGCACAATGGGACAGGGCGCAATTCCAGAAATTAAGATTTAAAAAAAAAAATTTAAAATTAATTTAAAAAGTGTTCCCGTGCCTTCACTTTCATATATGAAAGGAACTGCATAGAGTGTTTGTGTCTTTTTCCATTGTCCTTCGCAAGGTGTGGCCAATCCAATTCCATTTCATTCGCATAATTTCTTTGTCTATCCTTTCTTGGCCGGCACGGTGCCATAGTTCATGATTTGTAGTTCGTACTAGTCGTAGATACTATTATAGATCAATAATTCGCCAGAGACACTTGATATATGAAGGTTTGGAGAACCACACAGGGACCTATATATAGGGATGAAACGATACCACTGAGGTATCGAAACTTTTACTCGATACGGTATCGGTCGTAAAGTATTGATACTTACTCGGTATCGATCGATTTTTTTTTGCAAAATTTAGGATAATTAAAAACAGCAACAAGTATTGATAGTCTTTATTATTGATACGAAAACATAAGTCATAAGTTCTTTATTGATACAAAAACGTTCTATAAAAAAAGTCGGTTTTCGTAGTGCTCCTCAAAAATAGTAATTTGTCTAGGTGTTTGCCTGTTAAACGATTTCTGGATGCAGTGATTGTTGCGCCTGCTTTGGAAAACAGCTTTTCGCAAGGTGTAGGGGTACCGACAATATTTAAAAATATTTGCGCTAGTTTATATAATAATGGGAATACGGGTTTTAAATCCTTCCATTCCTCTAACGGTTTGATTTTTAGAGTGCAAACTGGATTAGGCAAATCAATTGAAACTTCATCGCCTTTGGTGTCGCTTCCGTTTCCAAATTTCCATTTCCAGCGAACTAACAATACAAATTTTATTTTAAACGGCGTTGCTATTGCTACTCTCAGTCTTCTCTCTGCTGGCAGACAGTTTTTTTTCTCTCGGGCATAGACAAACAAGCTTGCTAACAACACAAAACTAGGACTAGGATGCGTTCAAAAGTTTCAGATTGACAAAAAAAACATTTCTATCAGCATAGATGGCTATGAGCGTCCATCAGTGTTAAAGTGAAATCGTGACATTGGCATACCGATACGAGTAATTTTGACCGATACCTACTTTATACTTTGTTTCAAAGTATCGATACCAAAAGTACTTGGTATCGGAAGAAAAGTAGTGAGTAAGTACTTGTATTTACTCGTATCGTTTCATCCCTACCTCTATTATGGAGATTGGAGTGAGGTCTCTAGATTTTCGAAGCCCAGGACTGTGTTGGAAAGGTCTAGGGAACAAGGGCGGCGGAGCGTAATGATTGTGGGTGGGGAGCCGGGAACAGATAACCCTTAAAATGTTAATCGGTCAACTTATTTATTAGAAAATTTCGGCGTGAATATGTGAGTAATAACAGCGCCGTTGTCGAAAACTTTATATGTATTTTTAAACGCGAGTGTCGTTTTACCAATGTGGTCCCCCCACCTGAGTCCTAATCACGTCCAATGCTGCTTGACCTTTGTGATCGAACCAGAACCGGTCTATTGAGCATGTTGAATAACACCCTTCATGTTCACCAACATAATTTCCTGAAATATGCAGCAATCTAACAACAAAATCTAAAGCTTTGTTTGAGTAAAGCTAAAGTTAAAAGGTATTAATTCAAAGCTTCTTAAAAAGCTTTCCGAATACGTAAGGCAGATTTCATTTGGTTTGCCTCATAGGGCCCTTATGAGAAACTGATAAGGCATACCTCACTTCAGTATCGCTGATTTTTTTGTGTGGTATTCATGAAAAGCCTTCCTTTGGCATGCCCCATTGCCTCATGGGGTCCTCATGAGGAACCTACAGGGAAGCCTCTGAGAGAATCCCCTTTTTAAATACTTGTCGGATGGGATTTAAAAAGCTTAGGCTATATAGGTAGTTATAAGTCCTTTATAGCTCTAGTATAATTTAGTTTTCGTATGAAAAGCCTTGCTTGTGTGCCCTTCGACCACGTTCTTTCGTCGCAGCGACCTAGACAGCTCCTCAACATTCTGGGGTATTACGTGTTCATGAAATATTTTGGGTGTGGATGTCCCCACCCAAAGCGAAAGTGCGTGTGAACTTTTCCTTCCATCCCCATGCGCTCCGCCGCCCCTGTTAGGGAAGTTCAATGAAAAACATCAATCCAACAGATGACGAGGTTGGGGGATGTGTGGAGAATGGTGGCAGTGGCACTGAAGGCCATCTACCAGAAGCTTAAGCAGTAAAGAAACAGCATTAGCGGGAGAGTTTTGTGAAGTTAAAGCGCAACCCAGCACAACAGCAAAACAAATCGTGATTGAACGCAGGCAGGGGCGGGGCTTTCGTAGTTGAGAAAGGTGCACTTGCATCGGGCGTATTTCCAGAAATTAAGATTTGAAAAAAAAATTTAATTTTGAAAAAAAAATACAGGGAGCGCAAAATGGCATACTGAACCGGGCGCAAAAAAAAACCAAGCGCCGGCCCTGCATAAAATTCAAGGAAAATTCTATTAAACTTAGCAATTTTGTCATTAACGTCAGTCATTGTGAAAATGGCAGTCCAAGGTAGACAACGACATTTAAGGTCAAGACGTTCCTGGTCAATATTAGAAAAATCACGATAGGTAAACGTTTTAAAAAGTGGCAAAGTGACTTTGCTGATGGTGGATTTACAGGAATTCCTTACTTACGTATTCTCGACGGAACGATTTAACTCTTGTTCTTTGAAGGCATCTTTTTTAGGCCTTATTGCGTACATGCAATCCCGACAAAGCCATCAGAACAGCCTAGGCATCACATATTTGGTAGAATGGGGAATGAACAAATGGATTTCTGCCTGCCTGTAAGATCTTGGTGACACGGATAGCAGCGAGTTGATGTTTTTGTTTTAGAAACATATGTCCCAGTCTGGCTGTTGATCTACAATCTACAAGAGAGGACGAGACACCGATTTTTCACTACATACCCCAAACGAAAAGCATATAAAGCAGTAAATAGGACTGGGTAAAAGGGCGCTAAAGGAAACCAAGATCATTTTGTAGGCTGGGAAGATGATGGCCACTGTACCAACCTTGACTATTGGCTGCAAGGGCAATCAATAACAAGATGACGTTTCTTAGTAAATCATGAGGTTGGCATAACTTTTTCCTGCAAGACAGCGTATTCAATAGCATTACCCCTCTCTAGATACTACACGATAGTTGGTCCCCTTCTTTGTGTAAGGCGGCCATTACACGTTCATGCAAGCTGCAATCAATTCCACGAGTCATGATTAATGGAAATCAAAATATACGGAGGATTACGTCAGTCATCACCTTAGACGTTAGGTTTTCCGTCAGTCGTAGGCAAAACTGTGGAAAAACTGACAGCAAAACCTATCGTGTAATGGGCGCCTGAGGGGTCTCTCGTTCCATTAATCAGGAATTCAGGATCAAATTCCACTCTTCACAAAAAACCGATAAAAAAACCTTGATAATCATAGAGTTAAGGATGCCTCTTCAACTTAACTTCCTGCAACCATTTATATCAAGCATGTCCAACTACTGTTTTATTTATATTTAAACCGCTGATATTTAAGGAGCAAATGCCTCTCAAAATACGTCTACTATAAAAAAATATATACTTATGTATATAACATGCCCTCCTTTATACTGCATTAAAGAATATGAATACCCTTTATATATCATAATGTTCCCTTCATATTTTTATATTTTTTTATTTTTTTTACTTCGTTGTAAAATCCCCAAGTCATCAAACACCTGGAGGTAGACATTAATCAAAATAAAAAGAAGCACAAACTGTAAAAAACAAATATATCAGGTGAGAAAAGGTGAAAAATATAAAAAGTGAGGGGGGAGGAGGGCTTCTTTAAATACTCGTAAAGCATATCAATTATCCTTTACATTTTCGTTTCTTCTCCCTTCTTAACCACATCCTTAAGGAATACACACTCCTCGATGCGAAGTGGATTTATAGAAAACTCATCGTTTTATAAATGTTTGTATAGGCAAAGAATTTCATATAATATAACATAAATATAAATATACATATGTGTATATGAAAAAAAAGGAGGGAAAATGTATATTTATGTTATGCCGTCAAGATACAACGTGACTCACAATAAGTGTAGTGTGGTGTAACGGTCGCCCTAGAGTACATAGGCCTCTGACGCACCTTATCATCCAAAACACAATACCGGCGTAAGCGTCAAATTGGATCCGATTTATTAACAATTAAAAATCAATAAAATACATGGCAACAACGCATCTGCATGCCCGTTAATTTTCTCAAATCAGTTCCTATTCTTTTTGTGTGCCCCACCGGTAGAATATACTCTAACCCGAACATGGGACACCAGCTCTTATGCAGAATAACATCGCCATAAACACACAAATAAATTCAAATGCAAGTGCCGTTGATGCAAATTCCCTTTTGGTCACCGAAACCCATAAAGAAAAATTGAAACCTCAATGGGCGCGTTTGGGCCCGAATTATTTTAACTCTGTTAAATTAGCGCTGTTAACTTAGCGCCGTTTCTAGCATGCCATTTGACAATTCTCATTTTACAGCTAATAACAGGCAAAAATAATAACATTTCCCATTTTACGAATAATAAAAAGCAAAAAAAATGAATAATAATAATAAAATCTTCATTCTGTATTGAAATATTTCTAAATTATTTGCTTACAACAAAAAAACGTCAATTCATTTTGGCTGTGCTAAATTTTAGCTAAGCCGAAAGCAGAAATAAGTTAGCTAACAGCGCTAAAAAAATTGCTGTTTATGCCGTTGTTAGCTTGCCTAGCCCAGTTAAATTAGCTTCGGCCTAAACGCGCCCATTGAAATCTGCACGATGACATTAAAATCGGCAGGAATGCGGATAACGGAACGCGGCTGGCTCCTGGCTGGCTGAGCGGGCGATCTGAGGGACATAGAAGTCAGTCGATGGTGAATTTCAGAGCGAAAAGGGCGAAATAAGGAGAATTCTCCCAAAGAATTAAGTTTTCTTTTTGTGTGGTGTGAGTGCAAAACGAGTAGGAATTGCCCAATTGAGGAAAATAAAGAAAATTTTGCTGCAAGCGCAACTAGGAAGAAGCGGTGGCCCGCACGACTTATCTTTTCCTGATTCTGGATGGGGAAAAACCACGCCATAGCAGGGCAGTAATCGTTATACAATAAATTTTTCCTTTTTTTTTGTAGGGAAAACAGGGAAACAAGAGAAAAAAATAAAAGCCAGAGGAAAGAAAGGAGGGTTATAATTACAAGGTAGAATAGTAAAACCGCTACAAAACGGAGGGAAGGTGCGGCAAAACAGTAAATATACACATATATAAATATCAAAAAAAAATACGGGGTGAGTCTTGCAAAATTATTTTTCTTTCTTCTTTTTTTTTCAAAAGATGAAACGGTAATAGTTAAGAGGAATTTTTTTGTTGGGGAATTCGATATGGAACATCGGATTTGAACTTTTCAGGAGTGATGGTGATAGAGAAAAATTGTCGAACTTGATGATTTCCTTTTTTTGTTATCGAACCGATGTTCTAGAAGGAACCGTTGAGTTGTTTTTTTTTTATTTTATTTTGAATTTAAGAAATGTAGAGAAGTGAATACGAAGAGATTTGTTCATTGAGAAGCAAGTAGGAAAAACAGTGATTAAGTACCGACAAATAGTAGTAGTTTTTAAGAGTCAATTTTTTTTCCGAGATTCCACATGGGTCGAGAGATTTAGAAATTTTCCCGCGTGATGATAAACGGAAAAGATATAGAATTTTCATTAATAAGTTCGAGCCGGTGTCTTAGAAGGAACCGTTGATTTGTGCTTTTTTTTTGATTTTAAGAAATGTAGAGAAGTGAATACGAAGAGATTTGTTCATTGAGAAGCAAGTAGGAAAAGCAGTGATTAAGTACCGACAAATAGTAGTAGTTTTTAAGAGTCAATTGTTTTTCCGAGATTCCACATGGGCCGAGAGATTTAGAAATTTTCCCGTGTGATGATAAACGGAAAAGATATAGAATTTTCATTAATAAGTTCGAGCCGGTGTCCTAGAAGGAACCGTTGATTTGTGCTTTTTTTTTTGAATTTAAGAAGTGTAGAGAAGTGAATATGAAGAGATTTGTACATTGAGAAGCAAGTAGGAAAAACAGTGATTAAGTACCGACAAACAATAGTAGTTTTTTAAGAGTCAATTTTTTTTTCCGAGATTCCACATGGGCCGAGAGATTTAGAAATTTTCCCGTGTGATGATAAACGGAAAAGATATAGAATTTTCATTAATAAGTTCGAGCCGGTGTCTTAGAAGGAACCGTTGATTTGTGCTTTTTTTTTTGAATTTAAGAAATGTAGAGAAGTGAATACGAAGAGATTTGTACATTGAGAAGCAAGTAGGAAAAACAGTGATTAAGTACCGACAAACAATAGTAGTTTTTTAAGAGTCAATTTTTTTCCGAGATTCCACATGGGCCGAGAGATTTAGAAATTTTCCCGTGTGATTATAAACGGAAAAGATATAGAATTTTCATTAATAAGTTCGAGCCGGTGTCTTAGAAAGAACCGTTGATTTGTTTTTTTTTATTTTGAATTAAGAAATGTATAGAAGTGAGTACGAAGAGGTTGGTTCATTGAAAAACGAGTAGAGAAAACGTGGTTAAGTATCGATAAACGGTATTAGTTTTTTTGAGTAAATTTTTCCGGGATTCCATATTATAATTCTCTTTGCTACACGTAGTGGTGTTCGCCTGGCGGCATCCTCATAAAGAACAAGGTGCCCATATGCATACATGAATACTAACCTGGGAATGTTTTTTTTGGGCCCGCGTAGTTTCGGTTACTAACAAAGTGTCAGGTGATGAGTGGAGTATTAACGTGTCGAAAATTCATCGACTTGATTTGAGTTAACTAATGAATCTGATGACACGTGGTAAGCTAAGTTAATCTCGAACGTATATGCATGCATGGGAGTAATCAATGCGCTATGAGTATTTTGTAACCATACAGCTGTTACTATAATTGATTCAAAAGGAAAAGCAATAAACAAAAGCTGATTAGATCTTTTTTTTGCTGGGTGATTGTGAACGTTTTTGAGAGGAAGAAATCTGTTTGGAGTTTTTTTATGAGTTTTTTTTTTGGAAGACAACATTATCTAATTGAATGGGCGTACGCGATAAGTTGTGGTTTTTAGAAGGCGAGCTCGATGATCATTTGGCGAATATCCTCTTTATCGGTACGCGATATATATAATCGCAGCTTCTTTCAACTAACACGGTGACAAGTTGTCCCTATTTGTGTAGTTCGTTCGAAGAGTAGTTACTAAATGCCTACATTGTAATATTGAAATAAATACGGTTGAGGAATAAATATAAGACTAAAGGAAAGGAAAATTAAATAATAATAAATAAGATAAATTTAACTAAATAATAATAAATAAGATAAATATCACGAAATACAAATTGGAATAAATATAGGAATAAAGGAAATGAAATTAAATAATAATAAATAAGATAAATATAACGAAATACAAATTGAAATAAATATAGGACTAAAGGAAATGAAAATTAAATAATAATAAATAAGATAAATTTCACGAAATACAAATTGGGATAAATATATGAATAAATGAAATGAAATTAAATAATGATAAATAAGATAAGTATAACGAAATACAAATTGGAACGAATATTGGAGTAAATGAAGCGAAATTAAGTAATAACAAATAAGATAAGTTTAACTAAGTACAAATTGAAATACTTATTGGACTAAATGAAAGGAAAACAAATACTAACCAAGAAAAGAAATCTAAACAGATACCAATTTGAATAAATAAATATCTGAATTTGAATAATTAGATGTAGATACACTTGGTTGATACAAGGGTAATGATTGAGTAAAGCGTCCCCTGTAGGTGTGGCCCCGGAATGTGGAAGTTTTAACCAGGTAAGTGCCTTCCTCTGCATCTACATCTTGTTTTGATATCAGGTAGTCCCCTAGGGATGACCAGGTGACCAGCGACCACCCTTCTATTTCTCTCTTTTCTCCTCCTTTTTTTTGCCCCTCTCGTTGGCCCTGGACGTTGTTCCACCCCCCTCGTCGCCCCTTTAGTTTTGTTGTTGCATAGGCACGAGCGATTTAACAGTATAACTGTCACCCCCTCAGGCATCCAAGCACCGCGAACCCCACCCCATCTGACGAGCTAGCTAGAGCACCGCTAGTCGTGCCTGCAACCGGTGCATTGGATGCGTAAATTCGCGACACTTCCCCCGGCGGTCGAACCGTCCGAGCCACCCCTTTTTTTTGAGTCCCCTTCCCCAAGTTTTTTTGGTAATGATAGTCTTCCGGCCTTTATGGCAATTTCCCTTCTTCGTGCCCCGGCACACCCTACCCTGACAGTTACAAATGGCGCCCAACGCAGGCTAGTGAATTATAACGTTGTTTTGATTCTCTGGTCTCGGTACCATAGCTCGGAAAGTCTGTTTTTTTTATTAGTCACTTTTCCACTGCCGAGCTATGTTTCATATTAGATTTTTTTTTGTTTATTGAAGTTTATCTTTTAAATTTTGTGGCTCAGGCCAACGAGAGGAGCCAGGAGTGGACTTCTTTCGCTTAGCAGTTCTCCGTCTCCGTCCAAGTCCCTCCGGCTTCTGGTTATTGGGCGAAAGTACTTACCGCGGTACTCTAGCCCTTATCACCTCTGTCTCCTTCCACTTTCCTATCTTTCTTCTCTCTTCAACCACTTCATCTATCGATTTCTTCTGCGGTTGCCTCCCTATTTTATCTACGGTTCCTGTCAGCGAGGCGCGGAATCTGGTTAACAGGCGTCATAACGCCTGACTCTGTGCGTTCCTCACTGACAGTGACCATCATTCTTCAGTTTTCTTTGCTCTACCTTTTATAGTATGGGCGGATGTATGCCTGAACGTCGGACCTGTCCTGTCAAGGCTAACAGGCGTTCTATCGCCTGGCGCTGCGACAGGGTCGACCTCCTGATATACACCCGCCCCCGGCTGTTGGACCGTTCTGACACTTCACCTTCCTGTGACTCAGCAGGGTTGCTGACCAGTTGTGGCTGGGTGTCGGAGCGGTCTACATATTTACTCAACGGAGGCTTCTATCTCTTCTCCTTTCACTCTTCTCTTCAGTGGTCACTGGGATCCGGTCATCGCTTTGGGGTTGCCGGATGTCAGACAATTGGGATTCCTTGATGAAGATGGTGCTAGACATTAGCCTGGCACCACCCTCATCATCGATCCCGCAAGTGGAGGCACTTGGTGCTTCTGATGACGCGGATGCTACTCAGTCCTGAGTACAGGCTGGCTGTCATCGGCGCCATCAGCCACCATAGCCTTGGGGAGGACATCTTATTCCTGGGGCCACACTCACAAAAAAAAAAAAAAAAAAAAAAAGAAAACAACAAACTGAGAAAAAAAAAATCAGAAAAGTTAATAATATTTAAAGTACTGTGTGAGAAAATTTTCATTTAATTAAACTTTTTTGAAAAATAATAATTAATATTTGTAATGTTAACATATCTTGAGAAAGAGATATAGAAAAAGTCAGTAATCTTCCACTAGATTGTAAGTTTTTCTTTTCCTTTTTTATTTTTTTTGGCTATTAATAATAGTAGTCTTTATACAATTTTTCTTCAATAAATAAATAATTTAATATTTTTGAGAAAAAAAAAAAAAAACAAAAAAATTAGGTAATTTTTTTTATAGATACCAGGTTTTTCTTTTTTTTTAAATATATATATTTTGCTATAAGTGATGGGAAATGCTTTAATTTTTATTTTTTTAAATAAAATATTTTTTTAGTTCTTAATTTAAAAAAATAAATAATGTTTAAAATATTATATTTTTTCTATAAATCAAAATCGTTGCAACAAAAGTTCAAAAATCTTCCATTATTTTAAAAAAAAAAGGCGTCGTGGAAATATAAAAAAAAAAATAATTAATTATAAATATGATCGCGAACATATCGCAACTGTTGTATTTTTTTACCTCTTCGTTTGCGTTTTTTTTTTTTTTTAAATTATACGAATAATAAATGCGGTTTTGTGCATAAATAAAAACATAAACAAAAGAAACTACTCGAACAAATTTTATAATCAACTTCTCGCTTCCTTATCGGCTAGTCGATCTCCTAGCATGCCGAAAAAAAGGAACGATAAGGGGCAATTTGTCGCCGACGGCGAAGATGACGAAGGCAATGATAACTCTCGTTCTGAGGACGGCGAGTCGGAACGGGCCGCGGCGTTGATAGCGCTGACTGAGCAGGTTGCAGCCTTGCAACATGAAATTGAAAGGCTGAAACAGCGAGGACACCCCGAAGCGTCCCCGAATGATACCACGTACAATTTTCTTCACCCTCACACATCGGCCGGAGCTGGGCCCAGTGGCATTCCCCCGCGGTCCAGCAGCATAGGAGAGCGCCCCCCTTACCGCCCAGAACACACCGGCCCTACCTACAGACAGAAGTCGCCAGTCTTGAACTGGAACCTCAAGTTCACGGGTCGGCCGGGAGAAACCTCGGCAGAGGAATTTCTCTATCGGCTCGACACCCGAGCTCGAGATGATGACATATCGTCACGGGAGCTGGTGCGGAATGTGGCCGCCCTGTTATCAGGACCCGCTGAGGACTGGTACTGGACTCAGTTCCGCCGACAGCAGTCCAATCCCTTGTGGGTGGACTTCAAGTCTGGCTTGTTGGAACAGTTCGGAGGAAGGCAGACCGACCATCAAATCATTAAGGAAATGATGGAGACGAAACAGCTTAACCAATCGTTCGACGATTACGCCGCGAAAATACTAGCCTTGGCAAACCGCCTCTCGCGCCAAATGTCCTCCGCGGAGTTGGTACACCTTGTCATGGAAAACCTGAACAGTACCCTGGGTTCAGCCATTATAGGATCCACCTATGACAATATGCGCCAACTTCGCGAAGCGTGCATCCGCGTTGAGAGATGGCAAAAAGCCAAGAGGGAGGAGAATCGCCATTCCCATCGAGTACATGAGTTGAACGACGTACACTCACAGCAACCGGCCTTGCCCTATCCCAATTACGCCCCTGACCCACCACCACCTACTGTAGACGAGGTGAGGGCCGACGCAACTCCGCGCCGCCCAGTCACTTGCTGGAACTGCCAGCAAGAAGGACATTCGTTCTCTGATTGCCCTTCCCCACTTCGTAAAATCTTTTGCTACAGATGTGGGCGCCCCGAAGTCTACACCACTTCTTGCCCAATCTGTTCGGGAAACCGGAACCAGGGTGCGAGGCCCCGGGGAGGTCCGCGCCCGACCTAGTATCTGAAAGTCCCCCTTTTACACTTGATTTGTCAACAAGCATGTCCGACGTCTCTGACCTGTCGATAATGGAATCTCTGCCAGACTTCCCTTCTCCACAGGCCAGAGCCTCTTTTATGCAGCGATGGGCCAACTATCATCGAGTTCGTAAGCGAATCTTTAATGATTCTGCCGAACTGCCACCAACCCGCAAAGCCCCGCGCATACGGTCATGGGCCCTAGAGAAGAGGGCACATACACAGAAGATTGTCGCCGCCATGTTACATGAGAACGGAGATGATCGACCTTTCGTCAACGTACGGATCCAAGGTGCCAAACTAACAGGCCTGTTGGACACCGGCGCCAGCATTAGCTGCCTGGGTAGAGGGGCAGAGTCGTTCCTCCAGGACAACCCGGCCATTAAGCTACATCGCCTGCGCGCCGATGTCCAAGTAGCTGACGGTACGTCTAAGAATGTTAGTGGTTTCATCACCGTCCCAGTAACTTATGGATCGAAAACTATGACTATGACACTATATGTAGTACCGGACTTGTCTCAGAATCTTTACCTCGGCGTCGATTTCTGGAGGGCCTTTAAATTGGCTCCACACATAATTGGGGAACTCCATCATACCCCACCACCTGATCCCGACTGCCATATCCTTGAGGAGTCCCAACGGGAGCGACTGAACCAGGTCCGCGCGCGATTCCCGTCGTTCGACACCTGTGGACTTGGTCGAACACACCTGGAACAACATGTGATCGACACTGGCGAGGCGGTGCCCATCAAGCAGAGGCACTATCCTGTTTCTCCCGCCATTCAGGCCCTCATGTATGAGGAAATCGATCGCATGTTGAGTCTAGGTGTGATCGAAGAGTCCAACAGTCCATGGAACTCACCCGTGGTCCTGGTGCGTAAGCCTGGAAAGGTCCGCCTCTGCTTGGACTCCCGCAAGGTAAATACCGTAACCATAAAGGATGCCTATCCACTGCCTCATATAGACGGTCTCCTGGGGCGATTGCAGGACACTAAGTTCATTTCCGCAATCGACTTGAAAGATGCCTTTTGGCAAATCCCATTGGAGGAAAAATCCAGGGAAAAAACTGCCTTCACCGTCCCAGGAAGACCGCTGTATCAATTTACAGTGATGCCGTTCGGGCTTTGTAACGCTCCGCAACGCATGTGTCGCTTGATGGACAAGGCGATACCGGGCTCACTTAGAGAAAATGTGTTCGTCTATCTGGACGATTTATTGGTGGTGTCACCAGACTTTGAGACCCACCTTCAACTGCTGGAAAAGGTCGCCGACTGCCTTCGTCGCTCCGGGCTGACAGTAAACCTGTCAAAGAGCCGATTTTGCGTCCGGGAGGTGAAGTATCTGGGGTTCATCATTGGCGATGGGTCCCTGAAAACTGATCCCGACAAGGTGGCAGCCATTAAGGACTTCCCAGTTCCCAAGTCGACCAAACAGGTGCGACGCTTCTTAGGTATGACGGGGTGGTATAGGCGCTTCATAGGTAACTATGCAAGTATCGCCTCTCCCATCACGGACTGCCTAAAAGGCGGCAAATTTGTTTGGTCCGACGAGGCCCACCAAGCCTTCATGGAACTTAAGAAGTCAATGATGTCTGCTCCTTTACTGGTCACTCCAGACTTCACCCGCCCCTTCTACATCCAATGTGACGCCAGCAAAACGGGGGTAGGAAGCGTCCTCTTCCAAAGACAGGGCGATGAAGAACATCCCATCGCATTTTTCTCTAAGAAGCTGAACAGCGCCCAGCGTAATTATTCCATCACCGAACTAGAGTGTTACGCAGCGGTGCTGAGCGTTAAAAAGTTCCGGGCGTATGTGGAAGGACAGCCTTTTACAATAATTACTGACCATGCCAGCTTGAAGTGGCTCATGAGCCAGACCGACTTAAACGGCCGGCTAGCGCGGTGGAGCCTAAAGCTGCAGGGCTTCCAATTTTCTATCGAGCACCGCAAGGGTAGTCAGAATGTGGTTCCGGACGCACTGTCACGAGTCGACTGTGTCGACGAAGTGTCCTTCTGTCGTGACGTGGACCTAACGTCCCCAGCCTTCAGGTCAGCGGACTACCAGCATCTTGTTGACAAAGTCAGCAAAGATGCCGGGCAGTTACCTGACCTTCAGGTTTCGGATGGTTATGTGTTCCACCGTTCGGACCCACGAACTGGCGACCCCGAGACGGACGATCTGATTTGGAAATTGTGGATCCCCGCAGAATTGACCGCTCCCTTGATCCAGTCCGCTCATGAGCCCCCTCAAGCTTCCCATGGTGGTGTCCACAAAACCCTCGCACGCCTTAGGGAAAAGTATTATTGGCCCGGCATGACTAGTCAAGTCAGAAAATATATCGCGTGCTGTGAAGTATGCAAAGAGACAAAAGCTCCAAACACACCCCTTCGGCCCCCTATGGGCAAAGCCATGGATGTGTGCCGACCTTTTCAACTCTTATACATCGATTATATGGGCCCTTACCCTAGGACTAAGAAAGGCCACACTGCTGTGTTGGTAGTGCTAGACGCGTTTTCCAAATTCTCTTTTCTCCACCCAGTAGCTGGCGAAACATCCAAAGCCGCCGTGAATTTCCTTGAACATCGAATCTTCCATGCCTTCGGTGTCCCCGAGGCAATATTCTCTGATAATGGAAGTCATTTCACTTCCAAAGAATTCACGAAACTGTTGTCCGATTACGGCGTCAAACACCAACTCACCGCTGTCTATTCCCCCCAAGCCAACGCTTCCGAGCGAGTGAACCGTTCCGTCTTAGCTGCTATCCGAGCGTATCTGAAAGAAGATCACCGGGATTGGGACCTACACCTGTCTGCAATCGAATGTGCCCTACGGAGTGCACACCACACGTCCATTAACACCTCCCCGTACCAGGCCCTGTTCGGGTGCCCCATGATCCTGCATGGATCCGCTTACCCAGTACTGAAGGCCTTAGGTGTCCTACAAGAGGGAGATATAACGGTGTCGCCGGCCGTAGATCGATGGCAGGCCCGGCGGGACAAAATAGAGCAACACCTGGCCGCGGCTCACACGAGACATGAGAAACACTACAATCTGCGCTGCAGAGCTGTCGAGTTCTCGCCCGGCCAGGTAGTTTATCGACGTACCTTCCCCGTAAGTAACAAGATCGACCGGTTTAGCGCTAAACTGGCGGATAAATTTATGAAGGCTCGCGTGAGGCGAAAGCTTGGGAGTGGGCGTTATGAATTAGAGGACTTGAAAGGAAAGCCGATCGGCATTTTTCACGCCAAAGATCTCAAGGCCTGACAGCCTGCGTAGCGGAAGATGACCTCGTGGACCAAGGGTCCCAGACGGCGACTATGTGGTTTAGTCGGCGGACTGAGTCCTTGGGGCACGAGATATCTTCCGGAAGAGAGACTTCGCGCTCAGAGGGACTCGTCGGGACAATGTGGAATTGCCTCGACCTTCTCGACGAACACGCGAAGTCACTCCGTAGAGCAATCAGGTCCAAGACACGTCCTAGTATAACTATTGGAAGCGAAGGTGACTCCGAGTAGCCCTAATAAGGCATCTCGCCGGCCTAACCGGTTATTAATAGGGTACCCGTCGAGGTCCGCTTGGGTAGCTTCCCCAGCGGATGGTACACCTCCTTGATCGACTTGACTGTCTGGAGCCAAGCTTCATGTTGAAAACTTCAGGGGTTGCCAGACCAACCCCCCCCAAATATGCATATCGAGGTGACCCACGAGGCCGCAGAAACTCTACAGTACCGCTTTGCCTTGGGAGGGGGAGTTCTTGGACATGGACGTTGCGCTAAATAATTCCAACTACCACCACAGGACCACATCGGTTATGAGTATAGAGCCAACAATCTAGACACAATCCCGGCTCATGAGGCCCAAACGACCCTATAAGACGCTTGCCTAGGGACGTATAGGAGATATGCAGAGTACGGTTGTACCGGAAGGAACAAAACGTCTCCTGTACCACACCCCAGTAGGGAGCGCATGGTGTAATTGGCGATATGGAACCATATCGTGGCCGTTGACGAGCGCCGTTGTCCAAAATGATGCCAATACTTACATCAATCTCGAAAGTTTTTTTTGTTGTTTTAAATACAAAGCTGCGATAAGGTAGTTGATGCGCTTAACACATACGACTTCAGCCTCTTCCATGGTCTCCCGAACCCAACCCCTCCGAAGGCATAGCGGGGTGGAGAACACACATTACCTTGTAACAGCCCGGCTCAGTCTATAGAGCATGAGACTCGATTTCAGGGCGTGGTTGAGCCACACGTTGGACTAGCGATCCAACAAGGCCACCGTTTGTTTTTTTCGCACCCCCTCTCCCCTGGCGACATCTAGGTGGCGCGTGTTGTAACGGTCGCCCTAGAGTACATAGGCCTCTGACGCACCTTATCATCCAAAACACAATACCGGCGTAAGCGTCAAATTGGATCCGATTTATTAACAATTAAAAATCAATAAAATACATGGCAACAACGCATCTGCATGCCCGTTAATTTTCTCAAATCAGTTCCTATTCTTTTTGTGTGCCCCACCGGTAGAATATACTCTAACCCGAACATGGGACACCAGCTCTTATGCAGAATAACATCGCCATAAACACACAAATAAATTCAAATGCAAGTGCCGTTGATGCAAATTCCCTTTTGGTCACCGAAACCCATAAAGAAAAATTGAAACCTCAATGGGCGCGTTTGGGCCCGAATTATTTTAACTCTGTTAAATTAGCGCTGTTAACTTAGCGCCGTTTCTAGCATGCCATTTGACAATTCTCATTTTACAGCTAATAACAGGCAAAAATAATAACATTTCCCATTTTACGAATAATAAAAAGCAAAAAAAATGAATAATAATAATAAAATCTTCATTCTGTATTGAAATATTTCTAAATTATTTGCTTACAACAAAAAAACGTCAATTCATTTTGGCTGTGCTAAATTTTAGCTAAGCCGAAAGCAGAAATAAGTTAGCTAACAGCGCTAAAAAAATTGCTGTTTATGCCGTTGTTAGCTTGCCTAGCCCAGTTAAATTAGCTTCGGCCTAAACGCGCCCATTGAAATCTGCACGATGACATTAAAATCGGCAGGAATGCGGATAACGGAACGCGGCTGGCTCCTGGCTGGCTGAGCGGGCGATCTGAGGGACATAGAAGTCAGTCGATGGTGAATTTCAGAGCGAAAAGGGCGAAATAAGGAGAATTCTCCCAAAGAATTAAGTTTTCTTTTTGTGTGGTGTGAGTGCAAAACGAGTAGGAATTGCCCAATTGAGGAAAATAAAGAAAATTTTGCTGCAAGCGCAACTAGGAAGAAGCGGTGGCCCGCACGACTTATCTTTTCCTGATTCTGGATGGGGAAAAACCACGCCATAGCAGGGCAGTAATCGTTATACAATAAATTTTTCCTTTTTTTTTGTAGGGAAAACAGGGAAACAAGAGAAAAAAATAAAAGCCAGAGGAAAGAAAGGAGGGTTATAATTACAAGGTAGAATAGTAAAACCGCTACAAAACGGAGGGAAGGTGCGGCAAAACAGTAAATATACACATATATAAATATCAAAAAAAAATACGGGGTGAGTCTTGCAAAATTATTTTTCTTTCTTCTTTTTTTTTCAAAAGATGAAACGGTAATAGTTAAGAGGAATTTTTTTGTTGGGGAATTCGATATGGAACATCGGATTTGAACTTTTCAGGAGTGATGGTGATAGAGAAAAATTGTCGAACTTGATGATTTCCTTTTTTTGTTATCGAACCGATGTTCTAGAAGGAACCGTTGAGTTGTTTTTTTTTTATTTTATTTTGAATTTAAGAAATGTAGAGAAGTGAATACGAAGAGATTTGTTCATTGAGAAGCAAGTAGGAAAAACAGTGATTAAGTACCGACAAATAGTAGTAGTTTTTAAGAGTCAATTTTTTTTCCGAGATTCCACATGGGTCGAGAGATTTAGAAATTTTCCCGCGTGATGATAAACGGAAAAGATATAGAATTTTCATTAATAAGTTCGAGCCGGTGTCTTAGAAGGAACCGTTGATTTGTGCTTTTTTTTTGATTTTAAGAAATGTAGAGAAGTGAATACGAAGAGATTTGTTCATTGAGAAGCAAGTAGGAAAAGCAGTGATTAAGTACCGACAAATAGTAGTAGTTTTTAAGAGTCAATTGTTTTTCCGAGATTCCACATGGGCCGAGAGATTTAGAAATTTTCCCGTGTGATGATAAACGGAAAAGATATAGAATTTTCATTAATAAGTTCGAGCCGGTGTCCTAGAAGGAACCGTTGATTTGTGCTTTTTTTTTTGAATTTAAGAAGTGTAGAGAAGTGAATATGAAGAGATTTGTACATTGAGAAGCAAGTAGGAAAAACAGTGATTAAGTACCGACAAACAATAGTAGTTTTTTAAGAGTCAATTTTTTTTTCCGAGATTCCACATGGGCCGAGAGATTTAGAAATTTTCCCGTGTGATGATAAACGGAAAAGATATAGAATTTTCATTAATAAGTTCGAGCCGGTGTCTTAGAAGGAACCGTTGATTTGTGCTTTTTTTTTTGAATTTAAGAAATGTAGAGAAGTGAATACGAAGAGATTTGTACATTGAGAAGCAAGTAGGAAAAACAGTGATTAAGTACCGACAAACAATAGTAGTTTTTTAAGAGTCAATTTTTTTCCGAGATTCCACATGGGCCGAGAGATTTAGAAATTTTCCCGTGTGATTATAAACGGAAAAGATATAGAATTTTCATTAATAAGTTCGAGCCGGTGTCTTAGAAAGAACCGTTGATTTGTTTTTTTTTATTTTGAATTAAGAAATGTATAGAAGTGAGTACGAAGAGGTTGGTTCATTGAAAAACGAGTAGAGAAAACGTGGTTAAGTATCGATAAACGGTATTAGTTTTTTTGAGTAAATTTTTCCGGGATTCCATATTATAATTCTCTTTGCTACACGTAGTGGTGTTCGCCTGGCGGCATCCTCATAAAGAACAAGGTGCCCATATGCATACATGAATACTAACCTGGGAATGTTTTTTTTGGGCCCGCGTAGTTTCGGTTACTAACAAAGTGTCAGGTGATGAGTGGAGTATTAACGTGTCGAAAATTCATCGACTTGATTTGAGTTAACTAATGAATCTGATGACACGTGGTAAGCTAAGTTAATCTCGAACGTATATGCATGCATGGGAGTAATCAATGCGCTATGAGTATTTTGTAACCATACAGCTGTTACTATAATTGATTCAAAAGGAAAAGCAATAAACAAAAGCTGATTAGATCTTTTTTTTGCTGGGTGATTGTGAACGTTTTTGAGAGGAAGAAATCTGTTTGGAGTTTTTTTATGAGTTTTTTTTTTGGAAGACAACATTATCTAATTGAATGGGCGTACGCGATAAGTTGTGGTTTTTAGAAGGCGAGCTCGATGATCATTTGGCGAATATCCTCTTTATCGGTACGCGATATATATAATCGCAGCTTCTTTCAACTAACACGGTGACAAGTTGTCCCTATTTGTGTAGTTCGTTCGAAGAGTAGTTACTAAATGCCTACATTGTAATATTGAAATAAATACGGTTGAGGAATAAATATAAGACTAAAGGAAAGGAAAATTAAATAATAATAAATAAGATAAATTTAACTAAATAATAATAAATAAGATAAATATCACGAAATACAAATTGGAATAAATATAGGAATAAAGGAAATGAAATTAAATAATAATAAATAAGATAAATATAACGAAATACAAATTGAAATAAATATAGGACTAAAGGAAATGAAAATTAAATAATAATAAATAAGATAAATTTCACGAAATACAAATTGGGATAAATATATGAATAAATGAAATGAAATTAAATAATGATAAATAAGATAAGTATAACGAAATACAAATTGGAACGAATATTGGAGTAAATGAAGCGAAATTAAGTAATAACAAATAAGATAAGTTTAACTAAGTACAAATTGAAATACTTATTGGACTAAATGAAAGGAAAACAAATACTAACCAAGAAAAGAAATCTAAACAGATACCAATTTGAATAAATAAATATCTGAATTTGAATAATTAGATGTAGATACACTTGGTTGATACAAGGGTAATGATTGAGTAAAGCGTCCCCTGTAGGTGTGGCCCCGGAATGTGGAAGTTTTAACCAGGTAAGTGCCTTCCTCTGCATCTACATCTTGTTTTGATATCAGGTAGTCCCCTAGGGATGACCAGGTGACCAGCGACCACCCTTCTATTTCTCTCTTTTCTCCTCCTTTTTTTTTGCCCCTCTCGTTGGCCCTGGACGTTGTTCCACCCCCCTCGTCGCCCCTTTAGTTTTGTTGTTGCATAGGCACGAGCGATTTAACAGTATAACTGTCACCCCCTCAGGCATCCAAGCACCGCGAACCCCACCCCATCTGACGAGCTAGCTAGAGCACCGCTAGTCGTGCCTGCAACCGGTGCATTGGATGCGTAAATTCGCGACACTTCCCCCGGCGGTCGAACCGTCCGAGCCACCCCTTTTTTTTGAGTCCCCTTCCCCAAGTTTTTTTGGTAATGATAGTCTTCCGGCCTTTATGGCAATTTCCCTTCTTCGTGCCCCGGCACACCCTACCCTGACAGTTACAGTGGGAGCCCTTAGATATGTGCCTTAAACGATTCATGGGTTTTCTTTTAATCAATATTTGTCAGATTCTAGCTGGGAATCAAGTTATTTGACCCTTCTCTAGAAGGCCACAAAGGGCCATAGAAAAATATATTTCTCTCTCGAATTCCATAGAATAAACTAATGGCGGTAATAATGTTTTTCTTCCTTCGTCATACATACATACATAACATAAATATATATATTTAAGATCATTTTGCCAGAAGAATGCCACTCAATTTTTCAAAACCAACAACAGCGCAAAAAAGGATAAGAAAAAGGATATAATGTAGAGAAGACCAATCCATACTGCAAGTCGAGAAAATAAAAAAGTTAATGACTATCAATTTAGCGGAAATTGTTGGAATAAAGAGTTCAAATACCACCACTCATTTAGTTAATGATTTTATGAGGAAATAGATTCTATCCTTTTATAGTGACAATCTGACGAACAAATAAAAAAAAAACGCATAAAACTTTACGACGGTCGAGGAGAAATAAGAAAAAAAAAGGTTTCATTTTTAGCTCTTGATTATAATGGATTGAGAAAAATTATTCGCACTTTCAATTCTAGTGTTTATAATTAGTTTCTTACCCTTACAATGGAGCTCTTCTCATCATTGAATTTAATAGAATTAAGTGAGCTTTTTGTGTGTTAGTTGTAAACTGGGGTGGCTTATATATAATTCAGGGTAGGGAAATGGATGCGGATACCAAAATAAGTTTTAATTGAAGACTACCCTGAGATACAATTAGTTTTTCTGTAATTAATACTTATTACGGTTACTATTAATTTAAAGAAGCTTTTACGATTGTTCGTACTCCGAGTATAAATTTCAACTAACTTATTGCAAATGGTTTTTTCATGATCCGAATGAATTTTACTTTTTATAAAATTGATTATTCTTAAAGAGAGTATATGTTGTATATGTACTAATGTTGTTAAGCTAAAAATAAATCTCATTTTTAAAGGCATTAAATCTACCCTTAGTAATCACACTTTGAACTACCAGTACCAATCCTTCGTGTCGTAAGGTGATTGTGTTGTGATTTGGTTAACGCGCATTCACCAGAAATTATACTACGTGTCTGGCCGCTAATTCACAAGCAATGATTGCCGAAATATTGTTTCCTGTCTATTTTGGTTGAGCAGTCAGGAACTGCAGATTATAAGGCAAGAATGCCGGATTTGAAAAAAAATAATCAAAGCTTGTAATCAGTAATCAACATAGGCTAAGAGCCGAGCTAGTATAATTGAAGTAGTGTTGCGTAGGACACGACTATAAAATGAGTTTGTAAGAGGTGCCTCTTTTTTCTTTTGAGCCAGTACAATGTCATACTTCAAATGAGGCGAGGTGCTATAGTAATGCCAAAATGACAAAAACAAGCAATTTTAAAAAAAGAAAGAAAATAAATACCAATGAAGAGCTTTTTCACGAGTTTAATTCTAATATGAATTAAACTGCCTTAGAGTACGTAAGAAATCTATGCCTCTACAATGTATGTTTATATTTTGCAATCCCACCTCGCCTAATTTCAAGTTGGAAATTTTGCCACCGCAAAAGAGTAACAGTCTCTCCAGTACAAAATTTCACTTCTTCGAAAAATGTAAGAATTGTCTCTTCTTCAGTACAAAATTTCACTCCCTCGAAAAATGTAAGAAATGTCTCTCCAGTTCAAATTTACAATATCACCTCGCCGCAGTTCAAATTGGATACTTTACTCTCACAAAAGAAGTAAGAAATGTCTCTCCACTACGTAATTTACAATCACACCTCGCTTCATTTATCTCGATAACCATACACGCTCATATACCAGTAGGGCATAATTTTTGAACCGGCACCTTTAAAAAAGTTGAGGCCTCAGTACAATTTACCATCGTGTAAGGGACAAATGTACTGTCTCGTGTAAGTCCGGCTCAACTCTAAGTTGAAGTCTGAATTCTTAATCCTAATCTTAAGAACAAAACACTATATTTCTACAAATTCTTAAAATAGGAGTATGGGTATTTTAAAACGTTTTTATTAGCTCGCTTTCTTGTCTGTCTGTTTGTCCGGTACAAATTTTGCAATCGATTTTTTGAATACTTCCGCGTATTCTATCATGCTGAAATTTTGCACACAGCTTTATCTCCGATGGCAATATTGAGTTAATCTTCTAGCTCAGAAGTACACTTCTCAGCTGGGCTGAGAAACGGGCCACGCTTATGTGCAGGGGCCGAATCCGGCCGAAAGCACCAAAAAAGGTATAAGAAGAAAAAACACCGCAAAACGAGCATGCGACCGAAAATGCGGGTTCCTTCTCAACCCTCCCCGGCACTCCGGTACCGAGCCGGTCCGGTCCCTGCACACAAACGCGGTCACATTTACCACTGCACAGTGGCTCGGCTAAGACATGCAAACACAAAACAAAAAACAATGCAACATTTAAGAGCACAAAACATCAAACAGAGAAGCGTGCAAAGCCAATGAAAACGTGGGACACACAAGGAGTCACGCCACATTAAAAAGAGTCCTTTTAAGGACATCTTCGCTAACTTGCATGCTAAAAGCACTCGCATTTTTGTTAACATTTATAAGCATGCGGTTAACTGGTTCGTACATCCCATAATTGGTATTAGAGGAATTAATGCACAAGAGAGGTGGACCTCTCAGGTTGTAGTTGTTCACTCTAAATGACGTACAGGTTCGTAGGAAGCCTGAGTCAACTTTGTCATTCAACAAACGATGAACGAATATAACGTCAGCGACCTCGCGACGCTTATGGAGAGAGCTCAAGTTGAGCAATTTAAGTCTCTTCACATAAGGCGGAAGAATAAGTGGGTCATCCCACGGGAGGTGACTGAGTGCAAAACGGACGAACTTCCTTTGAACCGATTCGATTTTATCGACATGGGAGGAGTAATAAGGAGACCATACCTGGGAGGCGTATTCAAGTAAAGGCCTAACTAAAGATATATACAAGAGCTTTGTGATAAGGGGGTTGTTGAATTCCTTGGACCATCTTTTTATAAATCCCAGGACTGAATTGCCCTTGGAAGAGATATAATTGATGTGGGTGGAGAAATCCAACTTACTTTCTAACCTAACCCCAAGATCGATAACAGAGTTAGTGCGGGAGATCTTGTTATCGAGAAAAGTATAGTCGTAAGTTATAACGCCACGTTTTCTACAAAAAGTCATGACCTCACATTTACTAATGTTAAGGACCAGGTTGTTGTTGGAACACCAAGAATAGAAGGTGTTTAGGTCTGCTTGCAGAAGTTTGCAATCCTCGATACTCCTTATGTGGCGGTACAGTTTGATGTCATCGGCATAAATAAGGATTTTACAGTGCCTCAGCAGGGTAACAATGTCATCGATTGATAAAATAAAAAGAAGAGGACCAAGATGACTTCCTTGCGGGACACCAGACGACGCCTCGATGTTTTTAGATTTGGCTCCGCGGAATAGAACCTGGTAGGTTCTGTCGGCTAAGTACGACTGGAACCACATAACCAGGGCATGCGGAAAGCCTAATTTTTTTAGTTTTAGAACTATAATAGAGTGAGAGAGCATGTCGAAAGCTTTACTGAAGTCTGTATAAACACAGTCAGTTTGACAGCCAGTGACAAAGCCTCGAACAGTGTAAGAAGAGAACTCTAGTAAATTAGTAGTAGTGGAACGAGCTGCAAGAAAGCCATGTTGGTTAGTTGAGATAAGTCTCTTGCAGATAGGGGCAATAGCAGAATAAATAATGGATTCGAAAAGTTTTGGTATACATGATAACTTCGCAATCGGTCTATAAAGTATACTCAATAAACCATTAAATCCATGGCGACCGACTCCAGAGGGCAAATTAACATTTTCTTCACAACACTCTCGACAAGGGTATCAAAGGAAAGGGTATGATAAGTAGAATACAATAAGCAATATAGTATACTCAATATACCATTAGATCCATGGCTACCGTCTCAAGAGCGCGAATTACCATTTTCCCGGTACATATTTTAGTACAGTCAGTCAATCTGTATTTTTGATTTGAAAAAATTACACCGTCGAATTTTTTTTCATGCATCGTTAGGGGGTCATAGAAGAAGCTTAAATCCAGATTTGTGACCTCCCACTCCTTGCAAGTTTTTGGAAAACACAAAAAGTTTTTGAATGCGTTTTTCTCTGAATCAGTACACTTTAGAGAAAACATTTTTAAACAAAAAATGTAGAGGATATTGCCGTCTACAATTAATGTCCTTGAGTCAATTCTGTACGACTTGAAATGCAAAAAATAGATGGCGCTAAAGTATTAAAAAAAGTGTTTTTTTGCTTTTTCACCCAAAAATCATTTTTTTCGTTATAATTTAAATGGAAAAGTTGTTCCTTTTTTTTCTTTATAATTTAAATGGAAAAGTGGTTCCTCTCCAGTCGGTGTGCGAGTTTTAGATAATAGAGAAGTCAAAACTTTGCTTTTGTAAAATGAGCGTATGTTTTATATGTAAAAAAAAGTGTCGAGAATGACAAGCGTACCCCGGGTCCAAGAGCTCGGCGCACGTTGCTAAACGCATGTTTAAATAGACGGGATTCTGCCAATGAAACATTGCTCAGAAATGAATGCACAACAATGGATGTTCACGGCAAATGTTATCTGGCATATATAAATGAACGCCTTGTGAAAGCGTCCGTTAAACGGAAACTAGAAGATTGACATAGCTATGTTTTTGTTCAAATAAGTCAAAGTGCTTTAATTTGTCATTGTAGAATGACCAATTGCACCAATAATTGACCTCAATTTCAACCAGTGGATGACTGGACTTCCAGTTGTGCCACTTCAACATTTTTCCAAGAAATTGAACGAGAATTTTTTCAGAAGAGAATTTTTTTATTTTCTCTTTTCCGCCCAAAATGTTATATCACTTGTGGGTAACGCACCAATCGTCACCGTACTTAGGCTTTGTACAAAAGTACAATTTTCATACTTCGGTAAGCTGTAGCTCGAAAAAGGTAAGTCAAAAGAAAAAATGTTTGAATAAATGTTGTGTGTATTTTGGAGAGGAACAACTTTACCATTTAAATTATAACGAAAAAAAAATGTTTTTTGGGTGAAAAATCGAAAAAACACTTTTTTTGATACTTTAGCGCCATCTACTTTTTGCATTTCAAGTCGTACGGAATTGACTCAATGACATGAATTGTAGACGGCAATGTCCTCTACATTTTTTGTTTAAAAACTTATTCTCTAAAGTGCACTGATTCAGAGAAAAACGCATTCAAAAACTTTTTGAGTTTTCCAAAAACCTGCAAGGAGTGGGAGGTCACAAATCTGGATTTAAGCTTCTTTTATGACCCCCTAACGATGTATGAAAAAAAATTCGGCGGTGTAATTTTTTCCAAAAACAGCCCTTTTTCACGACAGATTGACTGTACTATTTTCAATCGAATTTTTGAATACTTCCGGTTATCCGATCATGCTAAAATTTTGGGCACAGATTGAGTTCCGATGACAATGCAATATAGTATACTCAATATACCGTTACATTCATGGCGGCCGCCTCAAGAGGGCGGATTAACTTATTTGATAGTTTATCTAATAAAAGCTTGTTTTTAAATTTTTTCTTTATTTTTTTTTATTTTTTAATTTTATGTTCTTTAATTTTTTTTACTCTTTTCATTTTAAGCTTTGTTTTTTCACTAGAAATGACGACACAATTGTATTCTACTTATTATAACCCTTCATTTGATACCCATATAAAGGGGTTGTACAGAAAAAGGTAATGCTCCATTTTGTGGTGGCGGCCATATTAGATTTAAAAGCTTACGGTATTCTACTCGTCAGTCTCTTTCATTTGATTTCTATATCGGCGGTTGTAAAGAAAAATGTAATCCGCCATTTTGAGTTAGCCGTCATATTGGATTTAAAATGACGCACAGTGGTTCCAAATCCCGAAAAGGTGGCCAAAATATGTAGACGTTTTTCAAATTGTATGAAATTACGTACAAATAGTATTTTTAGGTCGCTGATTACGAATCTTCACTCAAAATAAAAGAAAACAAAATGGCGGATCCAATATGGCGGACACAATTTTTATAATGTGGTCATATTTTTATGAAATTTGGTATGAACAGTATTTCGAGTCTGCTGATTACGAATTGTTACTCAAAATTAAAAAACAAAATGGCGGATCCAATATGGCTTACAAAGTTCTTATAAAAAGGCCAGAATTTTATGAAATTTAATTTAAATTAAACAAATCGGGGCAAACTGGGGCAACTTTTGAAACTTCCAAATTATAGAGAAAGATCTCAAGAATGCGCCAAAACTGGTTAGAGAGTGCGATGTCGTGGGACTTTTGAGTAATGTAATTTTAAACATTGATGTTTACAACGGCAAGTTATAAAAAACTTGTTTTGAATGATGCATTACTAAAATAATTAAGAAAATTGATAGTCGATATGAAATAACGTTTAAAAGTACTTACTTTCGTTAGCAGAACCCATTTCAAACGATTCCAGGTCACTGTTAACACAAAAAACCCGTTTCACTATGCACCGCGCCGAGGCCCTCGTGTGCCAGACTTTCACGTAACAGTGGCTCCCGAGAGCCCCCCATGCAAGTTTGACCGTTATAAAAAGCTGTTTCAAATACCTTAGGTATAAACCTGCATAACTAGACCCAAAAAGTCCCCAAATCAAAGATCGATTTTAGGGAATTTTGGCCACCTTTTCGGCATTTGGAACCACTGTGTAACGTCACATAGCTTCATGTATTCTACTCGTCATACTCTTTCATTTGATACCCATGTTGGGGAGCGGGGTGTTGTAAAGAAAGCGGTAATTCGCCATTTATGGCCGCCATATTGGATGTACCATAAAATTGAATATACTATATTGCATTGTCTTCAGAACCAAAGGCTTGTGCCAAATTTGAGCATCACCGGATATCGGGAAGTAGTCGAAAAATCGATCGCAAGATTTGTCGCACACAGAAAACGAAGTTAATATACAGCTTGTAAAAAGTCCGGATTTTTAAGAAATACAGGGTGCGACAAAAGTCCGGCAAAGGTCCGATATTTCCTAAAGGGTAGGTGATCGTGAAAAAAGTTTCGAGCGAAAGTTGCTCAACTTGGAGGGTGGAATCGTTTGCACATAAATCTCACCCCAACCCACTCATCCCCTAGCGGCGGGTGGGGTGAATCTAAAATTTCAAATGGCAACCCCCATTTTTTTCACAGATTCTGATTCTCCGAAGAGAAATATCAAACTTTTGTTAGAAACATTTTTTTATCAGAAGCTTCCAGGACCCTCAAATGAATGATTTTTGGGGATAATTTGCCCATGCGATATTCCATCGGTCTTCAAAAGAGATTTAACGAATGCAGATAAATTTGTCTTTAATTTTTGCAAATGGCGTCAAATGTCATTGTGCTCCATTCCATCAATAATTGAGCCCCGGAAGCAGCAATTCGCGAAATTTTAAAAGAATTTAAGGCTTTAATATGACATTGGAATTTTCTGCTCTAAACATACTTGTCAAGGCAATGGAGCTCGTAAAATTAGCTGTCGCGAATTTTAGTCTTGAGGATTGAGCAGCAATTCATGTTCAAGAAGCTTTCTGACATTCGGAAGATCGTGGATTTTTACACTTTTCAAAAATACTGGTCAACGCACAGAAACCGTGCAAAAATTATATAATGTAATTCTTTGTATCAAACCAACATCAGCCGCCCAACTAGCACAAATTAGTAGCAATGGAGTTAATGTAACCACTAAAAGAGTCCCAAGATATGCAATGTAATGCAACTGTAGCTCCATTACGACTGAAAAAGGAGATTTTTAACGTTTATTTTGTAACAACTTTGGTGCCAATGATGCGACAAATGTGTTGTAGCTAACCCGAGTAAAAATAAAAAACGGCCTTATAAAGGGCGAACACCGGCCGCTTGGCTTTTTAAGGGGCATATGATGGCCGTAGAGTTTTTAACCATTTTTAATGGGAGCACATACGGTCTTACGACGGCCAAATTTGACCAAAAGTTTTAAAAAGCCAAGTACTGAGCTGTAGAAACGGGCATTCGACGGGAAATTTGAGCCAAAAAAAGAATCTGCACCAAATGTATTCTTGAATGTGTTTTATGGGAACTTTGTCATTTTCGTTATGTACAATGGTTCTTTCGATTTATCCTACTTAAAGATATCGATGCACAAGAGAAACGAGCTCGCCAGTCGTCGGTTTTTTGTACGTGAAGTGTGTGGTGCGTGTTGATTTATATTTTAGTGGGGAATTTTGTTATTTAACGGCTTGAAAAAAACACAACAGAAAAAAAATCAAACATTTAATTGCAGTGAAACATATTTTCTTATAGGAGGGCGAATATCCGCGTTGCTGCCACTGTACCATCGTCGTATACCCATAATAGCAACCATACGGCCGCCGTACCACCGTCGTATGGCCGTTATTGGAACTGTAAGGCCGTTGTTTCACCGTCAATCGCCCCCTGTACGGCCGTACTGTCCTGCAACGAGCCGTCTGTTAACCGCCAGATGGCCGAGGACTATGTGTCAATCACAGTCGGCATTTGCCCGTTCTAAGGCCATCATTTATTTTTACTCGGGAAGTATGTTTTAAATGGGTTATTGTAACAAACTGAACGATGAAACATGATTGGAACATCCGGTAAAGTTATTGTTCTGTATTTGTATTTGTAACAAGAAAGAAGTCGTTGTTTAAGTGTGTTTCAAAAGTCAGAGACATATTGAAATAAAATGAAAAGACAAAACATTACTCAATTATGTACTTTAAAATTGAAAAATTGCATGATTTGTACACCAAAATTTTTACAGCGAATGCCATTTTGTCGATGAATGTGGGTGACTTACCTCTGAAAAATTCACGCGCCACCCAAAAAATGAAAATATGGAAAATAATTTGGGAATTAGAGAGTTTTCGAAATTTTAATTTCAGCAATCTGAAAACTACAGCTAAACACATTTTTTTAAGTTGCTAGTGTAATATTGCAGGAAATACAAAATACTATAGAAAATCGTATTTGATTTTTTTTTCAAATAAAACTGCATGGTGTAGGAAAAACAGAACGACGAAAAATATGGCGAGAATGGCGCTTTTAGACAGATATTTTCCAAAGTTCTTGCAAATGAATAAAAACCTTGCAGCGTTCTTGTAACTAACTGATATTTATAAGTCACAGTGCTCGATCCGCTTTTTTCTTACGTCATTGCAACAGAATAATAGCCTCACTGCAGCGTTTTGAACATTTAGTTGTAATAGAAACTTGATAAAAACATATCGCAACTTAGTTACTCTACGGTTGCTAACTTGTTACTCTATTTGTGAAAGTTACAATACAATAACATTTTTGAGATGAGCTACAAAACGCAATGTTTTAATAACGTTAATTTAATTTAAATATGACATCTTTTTTTGCAACTTTTATGGAACATTTTTACAACAAGTTCATTTTTCCGTAACAAAATTATAGTACAGGCTGTGCGGCGCAAAATTTCTTCAAATCGAAAAAAAATAATCTGGCTGGTTTTTCAACGGGATAATATAGGTAAAAGTTCTAGTTTTTAAAAAAAAATACTTTGGAAAAAATCGGTTTGTAGGAAGTTATCGAAAAAAAATCGGAAAGGTGGGAAAAACGATATATCGGGAAAAAAACAGGGAATAACATTTTTAATGGAAAAACAAAAAATAGGAGGTTGTAGTGTGAGAAGAAACGAAAAAAATGATAGTTGTTGAAGTCAAATCCGTTAGAAACTTTACGAGAAAACACGCTTTCATCTCGAAAAAATCGCGATTTTTTGCCATTCATTTTCTCAGCTTGTGTGACTCGTAGGAAATCCGTTTGGGGCTTAAATTATAGCTTTTAATACTGTTTCTTAGTAGGATATATATTTAGGACAGCATCGGAATCGTACACTCGGTGGCAGCTGCTGTGAACTCTAACAGACGTTTGTTTCAAGAGTTGAATGTGCATTCCAACCTTCCGTTGTTTGCTTGATTGAATGAATTTTTTTATCCCTTGCTGTTGTACAACCGATGAAGATTCTTCATCCATGATGTTATTGTCGTACAGAATGCATTTCTCAACCTCACTCCCCGTTCTGATTTTCACTTTTGCGGTACGTTAAAAGCCTGTACGGAAGAAACGTAATGTATGTGTATGCATTCATAAGTATATGTGCAGTGTATATACTTGAAACGAGGTCGATATACTTAAATAGAGCGCTCGCGGAAAAAATCGCTCGATTTTGTTTTCGTTTTCACGGCTCTGTCATGCATCTGGGAGATTTATAATTATGCAGAGGTTGTAGGGCAACTCTTAACGAAAAAAATGTATTTTTTTAAATTTTCGTAGGATGCTTTCTAACCGATCGCGCACGGTTTTTCCGAAGCACCTATTTCTACATTTTCGCAAATTGTGCGGAAACTTAATATTATTTTGCGCCCAAAATTTTTTTACAAAGAAACAGTATTAAAAGCTATAATTTAAGCCCCAAACGGATTTCCTACGAGTCACACAAGCTGAGAAAATGAATGGCAAAAAATCGCGATTTTTTCGAGATGAAAGCGTGTTTTCTCGTAAAGTTTCTAACGGATTTGACTTCAACAACTATCATTTTTTTCGTTTCTTCTCACACTACAACCTCCTATTTTTTGTTTTTCCATTAAAAATGTTATTCCCTGTTTTTTTCCCGATATATCGGTTTTCCCACTTTTCCGATTTTTTTTCGATAACTTCCTACAAACCGATTTTTTCCAAAGTATTTTTTTTTAAAACTAGAACTTTTACCTATATCATCCCGTTGAAAAACCAGCCAGATTATTTTTTTTCGATATGAGCCTTCTCAGCCTGTACTATTAAAACTGTAGTGTAACTGAAGCGGATGATTTGTTGCAAAATGCTAATTCGAAACAATAATTTAACCTATATGTGACTAAATTTGTTTAAAACAACTGGATTACGACCCAAGTGCAACATATTTTTATTATAAATTGAAATCTGTGCTAGCTGGGCGCAGGCGCGGATCTAGAATTTTGTTTTGGGGGGTCACAGAATTAAAAGCGGCGGAAAAAAATTTCTACTTCTAACTCTGTTATCGATCTTGGGGTTAGGTTAGAAAGTAAGTTGGATTTCTCCACCCACATCAATTATATCTCTTCCAAGGGCAATTCAGTCCTGGGATTTATAAAAAGATGGTCCAAGGAATTCAACAACCCCCTTATCACAAAACACTTGTACATATCTTTAGTTAGGCCTTTATTTGAATACGCCTCCCAGGTATGGTCTCCTTACTACTCCTCCCATGTCGATAAAATCGAATCGGTTCAAAGGAAGTTCGTCCGTTTTGCACTCAGTCACCTCCCGTGGGATGACCCACTTATTCTTCCGCCTTATGTGAACAGACTTAAATTGCTCAACTTGAGCTCTCTCCATAAGCGTCGCGAGGTCGCTGACGTTATATTCGTTCATCGTTTGTTGAACGACAAAGTTGACTCAGGCTTCCTACGAACCCGTACGTCATTTAGAGTGAACAACTACAACCTGAGAGGTCCACCTCTCTTGTACATTAATTCTTCTAATACCAATTATGGGATGTACGAACCAGTTAACCGCATGCTTATAAATGTTAACAAAAATGCGAGTGCTTTTAGCATGCAAGTTAGCGAAGATGTCCTTAAAAGGACTCTTTTTAATGTGGCGTGACTCCCTGTGTGTCCCACTTTTTCATTGTTTTTGCACGCTTCTCTGTTTGATGTCTTGTGCTTTTAAATGTTGCATTGTTTTCTGTTTTATGTTTGCATGTCTTAGCCGAGCCACTGTGCAGTGGTAAATGTGACCGCGTTTGTGTGCAGGGACCGGACCGGCTCGGTACAGGAGTGCTGGGGAGGGTTGAGAAGGAACCCGCATTTTCGGTCGCATGCTCGTTTTTGCGGTGTTTTTTCTTCTTATACCTTTTTTGGTGCTTTCGGCCGGATTCGGTCCCTGCACATAAGCGTGGCCCGTTTCTCAGGCCAGCTGAGAAGTGTACTTCTGAGCTAGAAGATTAACTCGATTAAAACAAACACAAAATTAACAAAACGAACAAAACTAACCGAATTTTCTCGTGGATTAAAAACAAAAGTATAGTCTGCATTAGTCAAAAAATCGCTGTTTTTAGGAAATTTTTCCCACAGCTATGACCGGTGCCAAGTGAAGGATTCACAACCCGCAGTTCGAAAAAAGGGTTGTTTTAGAGAAATATGTGACTTTTAGAGTTTTTTCGCATTTTCTCTAATTTGATAAGAAACTAGGCATTTTGGTGAAAATATCAAATATCAAAGCAAAGTTGGAGAGCATAAAATTACTTACAAATTTTATTTTTACAATTTTTTCCAACTCCGCATAGTTTCGCCGCTACAGGCCGTTTTGCGCCTTTTTTAGATTTTGGGCTAAAATTATGCATTTGTATGAAAATCTAAATGAGATCAAAGCAGTAGTTGTAGTTTTTCAAAGACCCTTTCTTTGGACGCTTTGATTATCAACAGAGTCTGAAAAAAAGGCCCAAAACGAGCTCTAGCGGCGAAACTTTGCCGAATTCGTAAAAACAGTGAAGGCAAAAATTTGTAGGAAATTATGCCCTATATCTTTGCTCTTTTGATATTTTGACCAAAATGCATAGTTTCTCTTAAAAAAAAGAGAAAAGGCGAAAAAACTCTAAAATTCACATATTTCTCAAAAACAACCCTTTGGGGCGCATGGGGCGCATTTGAAATATATTTGTGGGCTTGGCAACACATTCTTCTAGACAAATCGTTCTTATTTAATTATACAGTGGTTATACAGATTTTTATGCGCCCCATGTTTTTATTTTAGTCTGTTAAAAGTCCCAGAATATTACTTAATCCGTTGACGCAGCGACACAAAGGGTACCTTGGCATACGACATAAGAAAACAGCACGGCTACTATTGCATGATTTCTTACCAGACGTCGGAATCTCAAGAAGGTCCATGTTTGTGTTCTAATTATTTTCTAGTTTTTGGTACAGCTTATGATTTCAAATAAAACCATTTAACTTAAAAGTTTTTTTACCTATTTTTTTTATTTTCTAGTTTTTAGTTTGATTTTGGCTCGTATCATTATGCAAACTCCTCATCCTTTCCAACTCTTTCATTGCATCTTTATTGCACGGTTTCTTACCTGTTAATTTCTGACAATCAAGCTCCTCAATACATAGCCCTTCCAAAGCCCTTACGCGACTCAATGCTGCATACGATTGAACTTCCCCAAACAAATTCATTATTTCCCATTTTGATTTTTTTAAAATTTTGACCACAAATTCGTCATTTTTAACCATAAAAACTCCCCAATACCGATTTTCAATGGATTTAGGACCACAAATTTTGACCACAGAATCGTCATTTGTGGCGCTAAAACCCCCCGATACCGATTTTCAATGGATTCAGAACACATTGGGAAAATTCATCCGCCATATTGGCGCCGCCATTTTGAATTTTCAAATTTTGATCACAGAATCGTCATTTGTGGTCCTAAAAACCCCCCGATACCGATTTTCAATGGATTCAGAACACATTGGCAAAAATCATCCGCCATATTGGCGCCGCCATTTTGAATTTTCAAATTTTGACCACAGAATCGTCATTTGTGGTCCTAAAAACCCCCCGATACCGATTTTCAATGGATTCAGAACACATTGGCAAAATTCATCCGCCATATTGGTGCCGCCATTTTGAATTTTCAAATTTTGACCACAGAATCGTCATTTGTGGCCCTACAAACCCCCCGATACCGATTTTCAATGGAATCGGAACACAATTGCAAAATTCGTCGGCCATCTTGGAACCGCCATCTTGATTTTTGTACAAAATTGTCAGATTGCATTGTCACGGGAGCTCAATGTGTGGGCAAAATTTCATAAGAATCGGTTCAGTAGAAGTAGACGAAAAAGCTGTCGCAAGATTTGAACCAAACAAACAAACAAACAAATATACGAGGTGAAGCTAAATAAAACCATTAAAAAGATATGGACGAAAAATGACTAAAATTTTGGGGGTGGTGAATTTTAAAGCGCTATAACTTTTTTATTATTGATTCTACATAAAAAATGCCTTAGAGATTATTTGTAGAGAATTTTCTTGCGAATAATTTGATGTGGTCATTTATTGAATTCGGGTTGTTCTTGTTGATTTTATAGCAATTCAAACGGAGAAATTATAACAAAAGTTCTGCATTATGCTTCCATTTTATAATATAATACTTTATATTATTGTAGGATGTTTTATCAAATTATTTTAAATTGAATATTTTGCGCCAACGGTCTAATGTTCTTAATATCTAAGACTTTAATAGCGGTCAGTCCAGATCCTTTCCGCTTGCAGTACGATGCAATGGGTATCATACCAATATTTCCTCTTACGGAAGCTGGTAGTTTTTTTAAACGACGGAAAAATCTAGTGTCTTTCGTAATACCGATCTGGGGAGTGACACACTGAATCCCGCCCATAGCGTGGAATGTATTTCGCCCATCGATTGTATTCACATTAAAATCGGCATTGTCGAATACAAACTGACAAAATGCATGTGGCAAAATATTTCGTGCAGGACGAATTGCACAAGAATTTTCAAATTGTGAGACAGAAGCGTACGAGGCAGAAAAACCTAACGAAGATAGCACATATATGAGATTTTTTGAACCGAACTTTTTATAAAGGTAAGTACCTATCCCAATCAGTAAAGGAGAAATAAATGAGGAAGGTCGCGTAGCCGCGATAACTGCATGAGCTATAGATGTACACTTTTTTTGGCAATTTTCAGATAATCTTCGTTTCGATTTACAGATTATGCCGGTAAGCAGTGTTGTTAAAGTTTCAGGTATTCCGGTTTCAATATTTTCGAGAAAATCGTCACACGGTGGATAATGCTCCGTGTCATACACCCAAGAACGAATATCCTCGAGAATAATTGCTGCAGCTTCACGAACTATTCTCGAACTATTTGGTACCAAGATTTCGATAAAACCTCGTAACCTGTACCACGAAAACAGACCATTGTCTCCCGTCTTGGTTGGTCAATAATTAAAATGTCACTGCCATATTTCTGGAATAATCGGTCTTTCACTGTTCTTTTGTCTGGAACATAATCTCCTTCAATTGCCTTTATCAAGTCTGATAACTTAAATTGACATTCGTCTGAATTTTCGTGCAGATATGAGAATATGCATTCCATAGCTCTATCAATTTTATTGAATCTGTCACTAGTTACGTCTTCAATTCTTTTTTCTTTTAAATATAGGCGACTAAAGCAATGGCGGTGATACTTCGCACCAGCCACAATCAAATCTGGAACATCCTTTATACGATTAGAAATTTGTATCGCAGTATCATCGGAGCGATTACTTAACAAATTCAAAACTGTATTTTTGAAACTGGAATTTGATACCCTCAATAACTGCTTTTTTTGTTTTTTTGACAAATTTATTAAATCTGAACAAATAAAACAACCGTTTTCAAAATCAAAATCGGGTAACGTTATTTCGTGCAAAGATGACGATGTAGCGATATCCCTAGTACTCCGACGACGAGTTACACCGTCATTTCTAATATCAGAATAATATTTATAACAATATAGGTGAATTTGTGTTTCACGTACCTTTCGCAAATATTCCTCATGCTCCTTTTGTCCTTTTGCAATACTTCTATGAAGCAATGACTCTACTCCTTTCGTCTTCACTTTAATAGAGGTGCCCTCACTAAGGGATTTTTTACAAATAAAACACTCACTCATTCTCACAATCACAAAATTAGTAGGAGTGTACGCAATAAAATGAAAACAAAAAACCAAAAAACCAAGAAGAAAAACCGAAAAGTTAAATAACAAATTTTCACATTCACCAAAACTAGTAGCAGTCTACTGTTGCTGAAAAACACAATAACATAAAAAAATCAAAACACCAAGAAACAAACAAAAAAAAACAAAAAAACCCAAAACACCAAGAAACAAACAAAAAACCCAAAACAAAATTTTCACAATCGCAAAAACTGTATACTCTTGTAAACTCTTCGAAAGACTCGAAAAACTGAACATGTCTCTAAAAAAAATTATGAATGGGCGACCTACGATACAGTTTGTTTTACAAAATTAGTCATTTATTGATGACTTACATGTAAAAAGACCAACTCATTCACCTTCATATTTTACAAATGAGTAAAAATATGTACTCCAATACGCTATGCAGAAAAAAGCCATAAAATACCGTCATAAAATATTGTCGAAACATATACCTCTTCTTATACCTGTGCACCCCACGTATCTTCGACTTACCTGCGTTTGCACTACAATAAAATCAACAAGAACAACCCGAATTCAATAAATGACCACATCAAATTATTCGCAAAGAAATGCTCTACAAATAATCTCTAAGGCATTTTTTATGTAGAATCAATAATAAAAAAGTTATAGCGCTTTAAAGTTCACCACGCCCAAAATTTTAGTCATTTTTCGTCGATATCTTTTTTATTATTAATATTACGGCAAAACGTTATTTAGGAAAGTTGTAGATAATTTGATTATAAACAAAAAACGTTTTTACAAAAATTCTGTAGGATTCACGGTTTTCGAGCAATAAGCAAAACCATTTTTCACACTCAAAACAAGATGGCGGCCGAAGGACACGCCTCCGGATCCCGAAAACTCGGTTTTATACTCCCAACCAACGCCCCCACACATTACAAAAAAAAATTGCTGTTTACATAAAATGTTCAGATGGCCCTTTTTTTTGCACCATTTTACTGGACTATATATACCAAACGGCAGAAGGTTGGTACGGCACGATATTTTCAAGTGCCACCTCCCCTACTAAAATAGAAAGAGCATAGATCAATCCGTTGTTGACCTTGAAGGTCATTTTTTAAGGTGGTTTCTTTAATTTGCAAAAAAGCTGGGTCGGTTTTGGACTTTGGTTATTTTTTGTTTTTGTTTTTTTGTTGGATTAATTTTGTTTTTTAAACAGTGAGCGCTTTTGGGGGGACCCCCGTGACCCCCCCCCCTGAATCCGCGCCTGGCTGGGCGTTGTTCACTTCACGCGCTTGTGATTAATAAAATGATATTTTATAAAAAAAAGCTATATTTATTAATTGTAAAATTAAAGAAAACTCGAAAAACTTTAAAAACAGCTGTTATCAGCTGTTTTTTTGAAAAAAAAAATTTTTTATGTGATAGTCCAAGCTCAGGTGTCAAGTTTTGTACTACCAGTTCGTCATGCCGTACAAGTCATGGTGCAATGTCTGGTAGTAAGCTTGGCTCGAAGGAGAAAGAGAAGGATAGGATAGGTTAGGGAAAGTCAGGAGGGTTTTGCAGCAGATGGCGATGAATTTTGCGTTTGAACTCTTAGGTGTTGTATGAGTTAAAAACAGAAACAGCTGTTTTTTGAAAGGAGGTGACTATTTTCACCTTAAAACGTGAAACCAGAAACGTGAAAATTAATTCAGCGGGAAAAGAACCTGTCCTATATACCGTTTTTTTAATACATTTGTAAAGCACCGCATTCTATGGGAGTATGAAATAGTAACTGCCACATTCGACTTTTAATTATTTTAAAATTTAATTTTTTAATTAATTTTTTCTGGTTTCACGTTTTAAGGTGAAAATAGTCACCTCGTTTTTGAAAACCGCTGTTTTTGGAAAACTCTAGTTACAACGCAATTGGAAGACACTGATAGAAAGTCGTTTATGAAAATCAGAAAGACTGATAGAATAGACGCAGAACCTGTGGAACCCCATCCATTATTATCCACGTCGTCCAATACCGGTTAGAAGGGAAACTCTTACTCCAGTTTTGGAGTTAATTCAAATTCTGCTTCCACCTGCTCCAGGAGCTCCGCCTTACCATGCGAAGGCTAATTCCTGAACCTAATATGACGCACCGTAACGTTACTGTACGTAACCTAGAGCACGAACATGAGTGTTTACATATTGGGATTGCGGGTTTTATCGAGTATCCTCTATCTACAGATTTGCCGTATCAGTCTTTTCCATGGCTAGGCAGGATCAGCTTCATGATCCCTCACCAGTCCATGCAGCAGTGCAATGTGGCCTCTCGAGCATGTTGTAGCTAGAGGGCCATATACGGTCAGTCTTGAAACGAAGGTTCCCTGATTGTATCTTGTTCGGCTCACGTTCGGACCCAGAACAACCAAGCCTACAATCCCCTTCGCCCCCATTCATTGATTTTACACGGATCTAACAATCCTCCTCATTTCAATTTAATTTACTACCGGAAACCATATCTCTTCCTAGATGGAAAACCTCATAAATACTGAGCGATGCTATTTCCAAAACTTTTTAAATATTTAAAAAAGAAATCTCATAAATATAAAAGCCGAGAATAAATTTAAATCATTAAAGATTTTCCATGCATATTAAAACATCACGAAACGTTCCGTGTGCATTGTTTCATTTTTTGGTGTCCTCGGTAATTTTTTTTTTGTTAATTATCCTACTTTTATACATATACAAATAAAATTACGGTAGATATATATACATACATATGTATGTAAAATCAATGACTATGTAAAAAAAGTGGGTTAAAACTTTATCAAATTTCCACTCATCGAGAAACGTTTAAAAATCAACAATCATTATATATGTGGGCTAACTATGTCGAGGAGATTTTCTAAAGCCATTCATTCATGCGAGGTCTGGCGCAATGCATAGCATATAAAGGATAAAAGAGCATAGCGTGACACTTTAATTGGTGTTAAGGAGCATGCCCTTAGCTGGCAAACATTCAAGGATATAAGCGCGTAAAAAAGAAAAACGACTTCCCACCAAAAGCATATAGAAGACAGATGTCTTTAAAGGTTCAACACGTTCAGGGTTACGAACTTCATTCAACGTGTGTTGTTGCATATTTTATTTTGTTACAAAAAAAACGAAGAGAAAAGAAACGAGAAATGTATGTCCTTACCTGGTGCTGACATATCCTCCTCCTCCACACACACAAAAAAAAACACAACAAAAACAAAATAAAGCACCACTGAACAACTGAAAACAGGTCTTACATCACTCTTGATGCATTAGGAAAATCAATTTTTTATAACACAGGAACGAAAAGAAGTCAATTTCGTTGTTGCTATGAGAGAAACATAACATCCTTTTCGAACTATCCCATTGAAAAATCGTAAAATAGGGTTATTGCGCTACTCTCGATGTGTTTAACATATTCAGTTTTTTTTTTGGTCGTAGCACGAATCCTTATACAATTTAATGCCGGATCAAGAAGGTCCGTTCAACTACTTTGTATGTTTGAATGGGGCCCTATCCCCATTCCCATTGGTAAGATCCCAAAGCCATTTGAGGAATTTCGATTCTATTTATGACTTCCAAGTTTCTGCTCCTTTATGCTGATAGGGAATAATCGATATTCGTGTAAAAATTTAATTGCAGCTTCTGATGCCCAAGTCTAGTTCAGTTTTCGTGCAATTGAAGGCAATATTTGAAATGAATTGAATTGGTGAACATGAGATCTCGCTATTAAATAATAGAAAAATTTACTTCACAAGAACGAGGTAGCTCAATATCGAAATTGAATTCATCAAAATCATGTGGGTGTATTAAATAATGTAAGGTCTTTCTGCATGTCTAAGAAATCTGACAGACTTTCCACAATATGGCATAGTGTAATTAGACATTTCAACTCCTTCCAAGCATTTAAATTAGTAATTTAGTTTTGCAATTTTTAATAGACATTTTGCTATGATACCATCAATCAACTGAAGAAGGTACTTTGTCGACCGTCAATTATAGAATACTGTATGAAAGATAAAAAAATCCTTAACCTGAATGTAAGTATGGTTAAGGCAGTATTTTCCCACGACTGTCAGAAGAAATTAGGTCACTATCGAAGCTAGCTTGTATGTAATGACTACTTAAACGAAGCATATTAAATAAGTTCACCGATTAAAAATTCACACATTGATAAATTGCACATCATTTTATTTTCCTAAACAGTTTAAAACAATGAAACCCAGTGGATCAAACAGCTACAAGCCTTAATACCGAAGACAGACTAGAAACTTAATCCGGATTATGACGTCAGAATGACGTAGACCCATATAAAATACATGGAAATAAAATGGAGTCTACGTCATTCTGACGCCATAATCCGGATTAAGGGTGCTAGTCTGTCTAAGGTGTAAGATGTTGAGTCTTAGCAAAGAAAAGTCTGGACTCTTAGAAATACCGACACATTACCGTTGTAGACAAATTGCATTGTGGACAAAAATAAATTTCAGCACAATTTATGTATGACGGCATTAAAGTGCGAACAAGGTAAAACGAATTCTTCTTTCTCGTGGTGTTGACTGAGTTCTAAGGACCTGGATTGAGAGCTTCCTCTCTGCCCGTTCTATCAAGGTAGTAATGTATGGCGTCGAATCTAAATCCGGTACTGGTGTTCCTCAGAGCACAATTCTACCCCCTACTCTTTTTCTAATTTTATTAAACAACCTGATCTTAATCGCCTCCAACCCACTTCAAAACTTTGCTGATGGCGGTATTTTGCGTTACTCCTATCATCATAATCATCATCATCAGTAGCACTACAGCCTATTATTGGCCTTGGCTTCCTCCAGCAATTCTCTCCATGCCGTTCGGTTCCTGGCTAATACCTACTCTCCAATTACACACGCCTAACTTAACTAAGTCTTCCTCCATTCCATGTATCGCTTCTTTGGTAGACCGGATTTTCTCTTTTTACGATTAACATGACGATTATCGCTATTTTAGCAGGATCGCTATCGTCAAGTCTTTGTATGTGTGCCACCCATCTTAATCTACTTAATTTTATACTTTTAACAATGACGGGTCCCGTGTAAAGTTGCTATAACTCATGATTATATCTCCTTCCCCATTAACCATTTTTACAGACACCGCCAACTATTGTACGCAGTACTTTTTTTTCAAAACTGCCTAGAAGAGTCCCCGCCTCTGATCCAAACATGAGAATGGGCTGGATTAGCGTGGTATATATATGTGGTTTACACTTCGTTCCTCTAGACAAGATCCGTGAGGTAAGATGCTGTCGAAGGCCAAAATAGCTTCTGTTAGCAACATGTATTCTCCTTCTGATCTCCGCTGTCTCGTCACTGTCAGGTTGCATTACTGTTCCAAGATGTGTAACTTTTTGAAGTGCAAAGATAGTTTTTTCTTCGTTGATGAGTAATCCCCTTCTTTTTGCAGCTTTGCAAACTGGAAGATCAAGGCTTTTTTCACACTTGCAAAAGACCTACCTACCTATTAGGGAGACACAACGTCATCAGCGTAGGCCATTGCCTGTGTCTACTTGTTAAAGATAGATTCCGTCGTTTCTACTCCAGCATCTCTTACCACCTTCTCCAACACTATGTTAAATACGAGGCATGATAGCGCGTTACTTTGTCTCAGGTTCTTCTGTTTTCTTGTTCAACTCTTACTCTGAATTCTATTACCTTGATTGTAGCTTTTGTTACTTCGATCAGGTGTTTTGGAAACCGGAAGCATGGAGCTTTAAATAACTCCTCACATTTCACACTGTCATAAGTTTGCTTAAAGTCTATAATATGTAGTACTAGTCCGGGGAAATTAGCGTTTTAAGGAGACAAAATTCCAAAAGGGCTGAAAATCGGTCCACAGCTTCCTTGGGACTTTTTAAGAAAACAATTTCGGAATCACAAAAAAAAATATGGCCGCCGGAGATATCACTTTTTGGCAAAAAAATCACTCAAAAACTGGTTTTTTCGAAAATTCTTTTTTATCAGCCAATACGAAACGTTATTGCCTACAAAAAAAGCCCTCCTGTCCCCGACTAGAATTTAGCTGAGGAGAAGCCTTAACATATATCGGGTCCTGATCGGGCAGTGCTAAGGCATGCAACACCAGGTTTTCCTAGTCGGCGCCTAGTCAGGTCCAGATCAGGAAATCCTCATCTTATGAAAAATAAATTCTAGTCGAAAATGGAAAAGTATTGAAAGTTTTTGGAGATGGAACTTTTGTAAACCAAGAAAGAAGAAGACGTAAATTCCATTTGTTTGTTAAAAATGACAAGTGACAATCACGAGTTTTCCTTGTTCTGAAAAGGTGTGAACAATTTGTGTAAAACATTGGGTTTTGTGTTTTTTTAATAAGGTCTGTGAAAAAATTGGGTGTTCAGTGTTTAATACAGTTTGTGGAAAACATTGGTTTTTTTTAATTAGTGGAAAATGCCGAAAATGGCGTACAACTTAATCGGCAAAGAGTGCGTCGACATCGTGCACCTTTAGATGGAGAAAATAGCGAAAATTTAGGAAAATTAGGAAATTTCAGTTTTTTGCGCTTATAACTGAAACCTTGAGTTTTTCGAGACAGGTAGTTAGGACCAAAATTAAAGCTCGTGATATTCTCCATCAAAAAGGTAATAATACTTTTTCTCATAGGACTTGTAGTTTTGGCGCTGTTTTGGTTAAAAGGGAGAAAATGTCAGTTTTTCGCGATTATTTCGGAAACCGTTGGGTTTTCGAAGGAAGTGGCAGTAATCAAAATTAAAGATCGCGATATTTCCCATCAAATGGCATTAAACTTTTTTGCGTAGCGCTATCGTTGCGGACAATCAACAACAAAATCAGCCTTAAAAGCATGCTTACACCAAAACTAATATGCAAACTCCATCAAGAATTGGAACCCAGACTAAATCCCCGCACCGGATCCCGCATAAATGAAATATAGTTCTTATTATTACTATTGAAAACTTTTCCCGAAGCCTTCAAGCCGCCATAACATCCCATCCAAAGTCATAAAAAAACAAATAAACTCATCTTATATTAATATATTCATTTTTTTTCAATTTATCTGCTTTTAACCCCATAATTTCAGATTAAAAGAGCCTAATTGATTCCAAATCAAGTAGTCCTGGTCGGTTTCTGGTCAGGTCCTGATCAGGCATTCCTGATGAGGTCCTGGCCAGGCATTCCTGATCAGGTCCTTATGCATCATCTGCATGACATGCCTTACACGGTCCTGATCAGGCATGCCTGATCGGGTCCTGATCATGTTCAGCAAAAAATGTCTAGTCGGTCATTTTTTCGAAAAGCATTTTTCAAGTCTACAGCCGTCTCTGATTTGGGACTATTTGTGTATAGGACTATGTCATAGTACTTGTCAGGCTGCAAGTTTTCCCATTCCTTTCTGGGAGTGGCTCTGGACATCCACACCTCAATTGAAGCAGATTGCCTCGATTGAAATTCTGTTTCGAAATTAATGTATTTTTCAGGGTTCTCATAAAATGTTAAAGAAATTTAAATTTTTTTTTGAATGTCTTCAATCAATTATTTCAACTATGTAAACATCGGCAGCCTTGGAGCCAGATAATGAACATTGCTGGGGTTGAACAGATTTGGTCCTTAAAGGTAGAGCTATATGCTTTTCAAAGCTTAATGCTTTCCTAATTAAATTAAACAAGATTCAAATAATGGACTCCCTTCCCATCATCGCAGCTATTCACACGTAGCAAACTGACGGGCTGAAGACTCTGGGTCTGATTGTTGAATCCGGCGGATTTGGGATTCCCGCCACTAAAGAGTCTCACTTTCACTTGTCGCTGCGATTGTTCAATCCGCCGGGCGCAACTGCCATATGAAGTGACATATTTCATTTTCGAAATTCAAATGACAATCGAATGGACAGTTCGCATTTGATACACATCTCCAAACAAGTTGGTTTTTAGTTTAACTTCCACTTTCGACTGTGAAATTCTCATTCACGTTCCCACCGGCGGATTCAACAATCAGAACCGGTCAAATTGGCATTCACTTCCCTGCCGGCGGACTCAATAATAAGGCCCTCTATTCAATTCGGTACTGTTTTATCTTAGGCAGAGAAATGATCTTCAGCGACGACATGCTGCAGTTGTTGTCGGTGTTAAGTTGATGATGTTCAATAAAATCTGCTATCCTAATTTATCTAGACTCCTCTGGCATAACCCGGATAATTCTAAAACAGATCTGAGAAAAAGTCTCAGGTTTACTAGAGCATTCAGCTTGGACACCATAACTACTTTGGCTTAAGTTATATCAGTAAGCACCTACCGAAAGGTATTCTTTTTCTTATGCGGAAGTACATGCGCCGGAATTATCTATTCTAATGCTAGTGGGTCTTGTCGCCCAAGTTATGTTAGTAAGCTTAACTTAAAGGAGTGGAAAGTTAAGTTAAAAGGAGTCTAGTGAGCGCAAAGTGCTCATGTTTGGCTCCAGAGTCATTGAGGTTTTGAAGGCACTAAAAGTTTCACCAACTAAGTTTTTTCTGTGTTTGACGTGCTTCTGACGCGCTGCTGCTGACGCGTCCCGTTGCAAATTTTGAAAACTGACCATATCCACATCGTTTTTCAGTTATTTTAGTATTCACAAACCAATTTTCAGATTTTATAAAGCAGTTGCGACTTACATGCTTCTTTGACAACTTTGAAGCCAAGGCCACGCCAAATGTTAGGGAAACCAGCTGACTGACGGCAGGCTATTGCTGTACACCCTTATTACTACATAATGGGCCCTATTCTATAATTTTTCATAAAATAATATTTTATGTTATGTTATGATGATAAAATTTATTATTCATAAAATAAGAATAAAATATTTTAAAAATTCGTATTCTGTCATGCTTTCAAAAAATTATTTTATGAAGTCTTTTATGAACACATAACATAAAGTATTTAGTACAATCTGCTATGGGTTCTATTAAGTTTTGAACAGCTGATCGGTTAAAAATGAAAACAAATAGAATTATGACTGAAAGCAAACAAAATCAAGACGCGCCTTGTTTCAGTATCTGTCAAAATACAATTTTCTCAATGTGTTGGGCATATTAATTTTTAATTTAACTCAAAAATCAATCAAAACTACTTTCAGGCAAATGTCAATTCCCGTCTATTATTTTCATAAAACGGGTTAAAATACCTGCAAAATGTGCTGCTTAGATTATTTTATGTTATGAAGCGTAACAGGAAATATTTTATGTTATGATTCATAAAATAAAATAAAATTTGTCGGACAGAATAGGATTTTAGGGAATTCTTTTATTTTATGGCATAACATAACATAAAATGATAAAATTTTACCGACAAAATAGGCCCCAATACCAAAATTTCACATTTTATAAAACAGTTGCTTTTTTTGGCCACTCAGCCCACGACTATGAACTCTAGAGAAGAAAAATGAAAAGTTGCCTTAGTAAACTGAAGTCTTCGTGGCTGAGCTAATGAGTTCAATACCCAACCCGAGAAGAATATATGACCTTATCTTTTTATTTTTTCGAGTGTGCTAGACTTTTTTTTATTACATATGCCTATAAAATATGATTTTTATTATATATATTTGCCATATATATTTACGGCACAATCGAAGATTTTCTTTAAAAATTTTATCCATTCTTGTCAGAGATAACCATAACGAATTTGTGCCAATCTTACCCCAAATGTCAAGAAACAAATCGCATTTGACACCATACAATACCATACGATTTATATCGTTCGTTAATTTTTCTTGATGCTATTTGAAAATATCCTTTATCAAACAAATCAGGTATATCCTGTACACATTTAACATCTTCTAGACAATATATCCCACCACAAAAAAATGCCCCCTAATTTATCTTTTGATATTCATTCATTCATGTCAAGTTCAAAGTTATATATATACAACCATTTACAACAATATTCGATATATATGTATAGGAGAATAATAAAATAGAAATATATATAATATATAACCACAATAGGGTGGCATACCTTAACATAAAATGTGGTAAGATCCTTTTTGTTGTTGTTGTAGTAAAAATTTACATAAAATTTCAATAGAATATGAAAAGTACTTGAAGGATTTCGCTTACGTGATTTCCCATTTTCTTTGTTGTTATGTTTATAGCCTGATGTTTTAGAAAGGATCAAAGCAAAATCCTTATGTTATTTCAAAAAGTTTCCTTCTTTCTTGTTAAATGGAATTTTCACATTTTGCCTTTAGTACGGAATATAATGCTTTTTCCTTATAGCTTTCTCATATACATACCTACATATGTATATATGAAGAGAGATATGTTCGTTACATTGGCTGTTTTGAAATGTAATTAATTTTGAATCGTATACGATCAAGAAGTTAAGCAACTTGAACTTGAATCCTTTTACCAAAAAAAAATTTATTAAAGATTCCACCCATAAGTCCTTTTTGATTGCTTAAAAAATGATTTCATGAAATTGTTTCCGCATTATTTATGTTATTTAAGAACATTAAAGGCACTTTAGGCTCACATTTTCTATAATTTAATGCCATAGACCAAGGGAGGTTTAAGGGTTTAAATTTTAGCTCAAAAATCTGCCCAGAATACCAAAAAGGATGTATTTTCTTGTGTTTTTTTCCCTTTATTTTTAAAAGCAATTTCAAATTTTCCGCATTCCAATGTTCCTAAAGCTGTCAGGAATTATTGATGAAGGATTTTATGAACCTCTCCGTCGTATATATATATCGCCCGGTGAACGACCATAAAACTTTGTCATTTACTTCATCGATTTCTGTTTTGGCATTCCCATGTGCCTGCTTGATTTTGGGTGATTAACGAGTTACCAACCGGCCCGGCCCGGCCCGCCTTTGGCTTAACAATACAACAATACCAAAAAACGGAACAGAAGGCTTTCTTTACTATATATATACAATACACGTTAGATATGTTTTTCTATTCTTTACGAACTTTAAGGAGGAGGAAAGTCCTACTGCTGGATACACTGGCTACTATATTGGCAAAAGTTCCTTGTTCTCTCCTCCCAGCAGTATAGACTTATGTTAGAAAGGATCCGTCTTAATGGATTACCAGAACCAGTTGGCAATGATTTTAGTAGTTTTTGATACTTATCAAATTAGAATTATCGCAGATTCAAATTAAAAGCAAAGATTAGTTAGTGTATTTGTTATCCTTAACACAAAGTAAATAACATTTTCAGGACATTCCCCTATAATCCTAACAGAAATTATTAGTTTAGTAATGAGATAAGGAAAAACAACTAGATTAAAGTTTTTTCTTCCCCAAAAATTTATCTACCCTCATTCATTTTCGTCTTCTTATAAAACATACCTTCTACCCTTATACACAATTGTTTATAACCAAAACTCGTTTCCGTATTATCAGGTCGATATATATCGGATGGCATAGTTCGTGCTTTGCATGTACTAATCAACTACAGATATGCAAATTTCAACTTTACTTTTATCCTCGGTCCTATCTTATGGCAATGGTAAATCTACGAGACGGTTAAGTCTCTTACATGGATAGATTACAACACTAATAAGAATTTAGGAGGTTTGAAACGTGCAAAGAATTATATTTAAATGTTTATTGCGATATACATATATACATACATATATATGTATAAATAACATATGCAATGAACCTGACAACTTTTATTTATAATAGGCACAATTGTATCTACGATAACAATATACTTACTATGCCAATATACTTACTCTATGCCAAGAAAACGACGTTAGTGTGGCAATACATCTTATGACTGCACAGAATATCAGGTTAAGCAATAAATTCTCGCCGTTTTTTTTATTATTATTTTGAAAAATTACATTTTCTTATAGATAAAATAAAGATGTCAATTATAACAACAAAAGAATGAACTATGGCTTATATTTCTCTCATTGTTGATCTGTTACCAATTATTGAAAAATTGATTGATGCCATTTTACCGACAGATTCGTTATTTAAAAAAACTTGTTGAGTAATATTGTTGGGTAGGACACGATAATAAAATGAGTTTGTAAGAGGTGGCTCTTTTTTCTTTTGAGCCAGTGCAATGTCATACTTCAAATGAGGCGAGGTGCTATTGTAATGCCAAAATTACAAAAACAAGCACATTAAAAAAAAGAAAGAAAATAAATACCAATGAAATGCATTTTTACAAGTTTAATTCTAATATTCATTAAACTACCTTAGAGTACGTAAGAAATCTATGCCTCCTCAATGTACAGCCACGGACAACTAATTAGAAGCAGTTTCATAAAAATTGCATTTACACATTTTTTATGTTTTTATGTAGCAATCCTGTTAGGAATTCAGTATGATATTGTTATTGATTTCCTTCAATCATTATATATTTAAAAAAAATTAAGAGGAGGTGGTGGGGATTCTTTAATTTGATGCCTACATAAAAACTGTATAAATGCAATTTTTATGAAACTGTTTCTAATTAGTTGTCCGTGGCCTTATATTTATATTTTGCAATCCCACCTCGCCTAATTTCAAGTTGGAAATTTTGCTACCGCAAAAGAAGTAAGAAATGTCTCTCCAGCCACAAAATTTCACTCCTTCAAAAAATGTAAGAAGTGTCTCTACATCCATTCGTAAACTCACCACGGCTCAATTCAAATTGGATATTTTACTGCCGCAAAAGAAGGAATAAATGTCTCTCCGCTAAGTAATTTACAATCACATCTCGCTTCAATAATCTCGATACACGCTCATATACCAGTAGGACATTATTTTTGAACCGGGACATTTGAAAAAACTGAGGCCTCAGTACAATTTACATCGTGTAAGGGACAAATGTACTGCCTCGTGTAAGTCCTGCTCAACACTATTGAGTAAGGTCGCGTTCCCATGGGCCGGGCCACCCTAACCACAGGGCTAAATGAGCGCAAGCTTTTTCGGGGCGGCAATTTTTGTTGGTCTTATATTTTTTTGTTATTAGCTGTGTTCCTTTTCTACTTTTTAGTACTTGCAAGCAGAGCAGTAAAGGAACGCAAAATTTGTTGATTTGAGTAAAACCTAACCTAACATTTTTGATGTTATTTCATTTGTATACAAATAAAAGGTTAGAATAATAATTTACAACATAATTCAAATTAATGCGATTTTATTATTTATATTTTTATGTATTTTATTTATAAATTTATTATTATTATTATTATTATAATTTTATATGAAAAAAGCTCAAAACAATCAAAAGTCATTTATGGGGTGATAGGGTAATTAAAATAATTTACAATAGACTCCAAATGGGAGCTTTCCTCTAGCGGATTTTAAATACGTAACTAAAACTGTTATCTACTCGTATGTTAGAGCAAGTGTAGCTGCGAGTACTCACGAGTAAAAAATAGTAAAAATTAGCAGAAAAGGAATGCAGCTATTATTTGTTATTAGTTATTTTTATTTGAAATATTTTCATGATAAAAATAACCAAGTAACCTAAACATTATGCATATGTTAGGTGGGGATCTGCTTTGGTGAACCGATCCCTAAAGTTATTTTAAGATTTGGGCTTCTGGGACTTGACTTGGTCGCCTGTAATTAAACAAAACTCCACTTTTTTACAAAACTTTATTTAACACAAAAATGATTCTCGACAAAATGCGTCTTTCTAATGACTGTGTCTCTTTCTAGCACTCACATTTTAGTTTACTTCAATACAATGAGAATGTTCGAGAAAAACGAGTTCAGATATATTCAGATATCACATTCGTCCATTCTGACGTATCATTCGCCTCATTCTTTAAGGCCATCCGGCGCGGCTGTAGCTATTCTGGGCCCCTCGTGGTCACCAATCTTTTCAAATTCATAACGGTCGTGATTCTGCGGTTTCACTACACGGTAAGGTCCCAAAAACTTAGGTTTTAATTTCAACCCTGGGCTAAATTGTCTTTTCTTCAGTGCAACCAAAGCGCCCTCTTTATAGACTCGCCAGTAGTGATTAACAAATGTGGTATGCCTTCTTCTAGGCAGTCATTTTCAAACAGATTGGCTGTAAAAGCTGTTTCTCGGTCCGATATTATCCTTTTTGGGTTATCAAAAATAGCTGTTAGCTTCGTCAACAAGTCGACAACTTCCACGCTTGAAGTATTCTTAGCAGGGGCGGTTTCGGAGGGGGGTAATTGGGTAATTACCCCCCCTAAGAATTTTCGTTCGCTTATTTATTTTTATTCTTAAAAATTACCACAATTTCAAACAAGATAAGTTATGGTGAATCTAGTCGGCGATATATGACGGTGAATTTTTCCAAAACTGCTGGAGAGTCGTGGAAGGGACCGATACCCGAGACTCCCGCTAATATGGCATGCTATGGCTGATTCCACACGATCGTACACACGACACGACAAGAGTCGGCTGCAAAGTGGTTTATGAAGAAGAGGGTGAGAGAGGACGATGGGGAGGGCACACAAATTTGAATGATCTTTTCAGCAGATTTTTGATCTGTGTTTGCTTGAATATCTGACCATTTTGTAAAAAAATCAAGAAGGGGTTCCAAAATGGCGCCCGATTCTTGCAATTGTGTTCCCCGACCCACCGACATAGGCATCAAATGGAAGGGCATGACAGATAGAATACAATTAGTTGTGTCGCGTCATTCCAAATTCAAAATGGCGGATTACTTTTTTCCTCACAACCCCCTCAGAATGGGTATCAAATAAAAGGATATGACGATTGTAATGCAGTAATCTGTCTGACGTGATTTTGATTCTAATATGGCAGCCACCACAAAATAGCGAAAAACATATAATAGACTAAAAAGTAGGAAAGAAAATTTATGTAATATGTTTTATCAAATCAATATAAATAAATATATGAGTTCATTTGCTTCCTTTGCCTATCTATACTATTATATAAAGAGAAAAGATTTGATTGTTTGTTTGTTCCGGATAAACTCAAAAACTACCGAACCGATTTTAAAAATTCTGTCGCCAATATAAAGCTCTATTATCAGCGAGTAACATTGGGTATACTCGTATATGACCGAAATTCAAAATGGAAGCAGAAATATGGTTGAATTTGCCAATTTTATTCCGATTCCAATGAAAGTGGGTATCTAGAGGTTTTTAAGGTCGCAAATAACGAATTTGCAGTCAAAAATTATAAAATCAAGATGGTCGACGAATTTGTAAATTGTGTTCCGATTCCAATGAAAATCGGTATCTGAAATTTTTTAAGGTAACAAATAATGAATTTATGATCAGAAATTATAAATTCAAAATGGCCGTGCCAATATGGCGGACGAATTTTGTTAAATTTGTTCCGATTCCAATAAAAGTGGATATCTAGGGGTTTATAACGTCGCAAATAACGAATTTTTGGTCAAAACTTATAAATTCAAAATGGCCGACGAATTTTCAAATTGTGTTCCGATCTCAATGAAAATCGGTGACTGGGGTTTTTTAAGGTAGCAAATAACGAATTTATGATCAAAACTTATAAATTCAAAATTGTGGGACCAATATACCGGACGAATTTTGCCATCTAAGTGTCATTTCCCGATTAACTGTATATAGGTTGCTCAAGAGTTGGAAAATCGGAAAATCTTGACATTCTAGCTACAAATGGAAAAACATTGAACATAGTGTATCCTGAAGCTCTCTAAGCAATCGGTTCAGAATGGATCAACAACGTTTTTTTGGTGAGATGGTAAGGAGAAGCGGAAATGTGGGATTTATATGGGCTCCAGCTAGTTGTATATAATTTAAGACAATCGTTGGAGCTGACATGCACTTTTAATTTTTTTTTGATGTTGATTGTTTTGTATTTATGGAATAAAAAAAGATTTAAGTTTTTTCTTTTTTTAAAATTACCCCCCCTAAGCCAGTTGGCTGGAAACGCCCCTGATTCTTAGTGGGGTACAAACAAACAAATTTTGAAAACTTATCCACTATTACTAGGTTGTATCTTTTCTTAGTTTCTAGGGACCTATATGATCTACATATACATATGTATGCAATGTCTGAAGAGGACGATCCTCTTTATCAATGGGTGTTATTAGGCCTTATATTCCGGGAAGCAGCGTCATATTTTTTGACCTCATTCCTACAAAGCTAATATTTACTATACAATGTTAATACACTGTAAATTAGGAAAGTGATTCAATAATAACAAATTTTCGATTATTAGTGCAGTAAAAAAAGCGTTTTAATTTGGACAGTCTGTTAACAGCAAGATTATGATTTTATCCTGTTTGGGGTATCACCAGGAGCATATTCCTAAGTTTTGAACTTCGTGAACTTTTGTTATAAACAATTAAAGTTTTTTACCGCGTTTTTCGAGCTTGAAATGTGAATTACTCCGGTTCTATAAGTCGGATCGGATGTTGGTTTCAAGTCTTTAAAGTACGTACATAACCTACAAAACTGAAAAGACCAGAAAAAAACAGTATTTTTTTCATTTTAGTGACCAAGACCGTCAACTAGACCAATCTGCATCAAACTTTCAGAAAATAGACTTTCTGATGTTATAAAAAGACCTTGAGAAGTTGGTGTCAAAATATTGAACCCATTGGCCAAAATTGCAATTGTTTTCTAAAATTTTAAATGCCGGCCATTTTATGCCATTAAGTCTAAAATGAAAATTTTTTGTTTCAAAATGTAGATATCGACGCCAGCTTTCGAATGCAATAAAAAAGAATTTTTTTTAGTGTAAGTTTTGTTACTTTTTTTACATTTGTTTATAACTCAAATAACAACAATTGCATTTTTTCGGCCATTTTGAAAAATAAATTTAAAATGTTTTATCAGATCTGGTAGAGAGTTTTGGGACCTTTAATTTAAAAAAAAGAAACCTCATTTTTGTTAACGTAAACCCGAGATATTTAACTTTTTGCCTTTTGGCCAATTGTTAATTAACAAATCCATATTTTGAGCTACAATTTGGTCTGTATCATTTTGAAACCATGTGATAAAGTGAAACAAAATTTAAGTTTTATGGAAACTTTTTTACAAGCATTATAACTTATTTAGAAGCAAAATAATCTGTGAAAACTGTTCCACTATGCGAAGCCGAGTGCAACAACACATATGATTATAATTTTAAAATTCAAAAAATGGCAAAAAATTCCAATGCCAAAAGTTAAATATCTCGAGTTCACGTTAACCAAAATGAATCTTCTTTTTTTTTAAATTAAAGGTCCCAAAATTCTCTACCAGATCTGATAAAAAATTTTTTTCAAAATGGCCGAGAAAATGTAATTGGTATTATTTGAGTTATAAACAAATGAAAAAAAAGTAACAAAAATTTTATTAAAAAAAAGTTTTTTTAATTGCATTCAAAAGGTGGCATTGAGACTTACATTGTGAAAAAATAAATTTTCATTTTGGACTTAATGGCATAAAATGGCGGGCATTTAAAATTTTAGAAAACAAATACGATTTTGGCCAACGGGTAACAGTATTTTGACACCAATTTTGCAGGGTCTTTTTATAACATCAGAAAGTATGTTTTCTGAAAGTTTGATGCAAGTTGGTCTAGTTGACTGGGCACTAAAATGAAAGATATATTGCTTTTTTCTCGTTTTTTCAGGTTTGTAGGTTATGTATGTACTTCATAGACTTGAAACCAACGAGGATTTATTGACAATTTCATTACCAAGAGATTGGTTTTTATTTTGCCCCGATCCGACTTATAGAACCGGAGTAATTCACTTAGTCGCGGTCGACGTTAGTCCCAGAAACCTTTCTAAAGTTTTCCTATCATTTGGTATAGGAAACTCAGTTAATTTTGTCCTCTTCCCTGATGGTCGTCGCTCTCGCTAGACATTCCGTGTATTTTCTTTGAAGAGGAGGGTTTTTTTTAGTAGCCCACGGGCGCTGAATATCTTAGAACGGCCCTGCCCATGGGCTGCATGTAGCATGGCAAAAGCTCGATTTCGGCTTGCTTTCGTGTAGTATTCGGAAATTTTTTGTGAGGCTGCAAAAAGCTTGCCGCATAGCCGCATCTCCTCGTTATTATGGATGCATCTCCAGGTTGTCAGAAATCAGCTGTTATCTGAAAATTTTTGTGAGAGACAAGTGCTAACTGAAATGGACTACTACAAAAATAAAAATAAATTACTCAGTACAAAAGTGCTAATAAAACATTATCAAAGAAATCAAGCTGAGTACGCTAGAATCGTCAACTTAATAGTTCCGTGATTGACTTTGCCATGGGCTGCATGCAGATGAAGTCTAAGAAGTGAATTCTGCGACTCGACTCTATGCAGAGAACTCGTAGACTAATGGTCCTTATCTTTAAATGCTATTTATATCATGCAATACACAATCATGCAATAGAGTTAAGCCTTCTAATTCAGAAGGTACACTTCTTAGCTGGGCCAAGAAAAATTTACCAGCTCAGCACAAGTAGCACTGAGATAGGCTCAACTAAAGCATGCAAACATATAAATTTAATATGCAATCCCGAAAAGGTCACACCTCGCACATTTTTATATGCGAGATGTGACCCCCCGAAACTGTACATTCAATTAAAACAGAAAGAAATGCAATACACAAAGAAGCGTGTAAGAAAAGTCAGTCAAGTGAGATTGAAAAGACACCTTTTAAGGACTTCTTTACTAATGCTCACGCTGAAAACATCAATATTTCTATTCACATTAATGAACATGCGATTAACAGCCTCGAATCTGCCGTAATTCGTGTTAGAGGAGTTGGTGTGTAAAAGAAGTGGCCCTCTCAAATTGTATCCACTCTCTCCAAAATCGAACGAACCTCCTTTGAACTGACTCAATTCTTCCAACGTGCGAATAGTAGTGAGGAGACCAAACCTGGGACCCATACTCGAGTAATGGTCTGACAAGAGAGATATAAAGGTGTTTAGTAATCAAGGGGTTATTGAATTCTTTAGACCACCTTTTTATAAAACCCAGGACTAAACTACCTTTGGAAGCAATATAGTTAATATGAGCAGAAAAATCGAGCTTAGGGTAAACTTGCTTAAATCAAAAAGGCGCAAAACGGCCGCTAGCGGCGAAATTATGCGGAATTCGAAAAAACAGTGAGGACAAAATTTGTAGGAAATTTTATGCTCTACAACTTTGCTCTTTGGATATTTTCACCAAAATGCATAGTTTCTCATCAAAATAGATAAAAAGGCGGAAAATAGCGAAAAACGCCTATCAAATATAGCCTTGAACATATTTCGTTAGGCAACCCATCACCGTTATTTTTGTTAGCATATTATTTATCATGAAAACAAATTTCATTCGGTAACTCGATCGGTGAAGGTCGTTGTTCTACGGATCCTGTACTATACGAAAACTAAATATATTATATCAAAGCTATTAAGAACTTATAATTGTATAGCCTAAGCTTTTTAAACCCCACCCGACCAGCATTTAAAAAGGGGATTGGGGGTCATGCCGAAAGAGGGATTTCCCCGTGAAGACCCAATGTGGTAAATAAGGGACATGCCGAAAGAGGGCTTTCCACTTAGTTTCCCCATGAACACCATTCAAAAAAAATCAGCGATACTGAAATGAGGTATGCCTTATCAGTTTCTCATAAGGGCCTTAAGAGGCAAACCCCATTACAAATAAAATGGGGAATCCCAACATCTGCCTTAGGAAAGCTTTTTAAAAGGCTTTAGTTTTTGTTGTTGCATTGCTTCATATTTCAGGCAATTATGTTGGTGACAGTGAAGGGTGTCATTTAGCATACTCAATAGACTGGGTCCGGTTCAATTGCACAGGTCAAGCAGCATTGAACGGGATCAGTACTCAGTTGGGGGACCGCATCGCTAAAACGACACTCGTGCTTAAAAATATAAAGCTTTCGAGCCAGCGCAGTTATTACTTAATTCACAAATTTTTCGGGCCCCCATTTCCACTCGGGATCGGCGGCTAGCAATGATTTGTCCTCAAGGGGGCTAAATGGGTGGGGCATTCCTTATGACGAGGCGCGAATTAGGCAAGGCGTTAGATGCCCTGCGTGTGCCTTTTAGGGAAACCCACCCGGGGTCCAAATTATTGAGTGGGTCTAGACTCATGGGGCTCTATCTACACGCCCCCCCCCCAAAATTCTAGTCGGGCATAACTGTTAACTAAAGAATTTAAAACCATATAACTCAAGAGACCACTGGTAAATAAATTGACCGATTAACTTTTTACATTTTAATGGTTATCTGTTCACGTTCTCCCCACCCACAATGATTATGATCCGCCGCCCTTGATTAACGTTACATTCTTTCACGTCTTCATTACATTCAACAAGCTTTAACACATAAAAAATATACAGCATGTTTCCGAATTTGATATTTTTTCCCATTCTGCATTCAATCGACAACAATAAACCATATCAAATGATTTCAAACGAAAAATTCCAGACTGTTCCAAAGCAAGGCAATTGATAACTTGTGCCTATACTAATATTGCACGCTTAAAGGCTGAACTTCCAGCAAAGCAATATGAAATTATAAACAAAAGAGCTCCAAGTGAAAAACGCTGCTAGTGCCTTCACTATAAAATTTTGTGTGTTTTACTGTTCTACCGAAACAGCATAGAAGGGTTGCATTTCATATAAATCAATGGAAGTGCATAAAACCATGAAATTTTTTCGTAAATCTGAATTCTAAGCTCCTCCAGCAGTTTTACAATAACAACAGTTTTGCCGAAAAAGATTCAAAGAAAATCTAGAGCATTTTTTTGAGGATTTTTTCCACAACAGTTGGTTCAACAAGGATTCTTTATTACCAATATGAATGGGAACAAAGGTTCTCCAAACCGAATGGGTTAAACTGGGTTGAACCAAAAAAACTACAGGAAAGGAAAATAGTTTCATCAGTAGGAAAGACTATCGATTTCAAAGATGCGCATAAGAATCTAGTGGATTCCAGTTGAAAATTTTGCATAGTGAAGCCATCACCACTAGTGTGTTTTTTGTTTAAAAGAAAGAACAAAGATAAGTCGTCCTTGAGTGAAACGATAAACGAAGGTGGTATGTAGCTCTGGAAGTCTGTAAAGGGTGTTTCATCTAATAATGAACAATAATGAATAAGGAAACGTACTCTTGATGAAGAAAATTTTGAAAAGCGTACGATTGTAGAGCTTGACAATTCATAAGCTCTTTGAAATTGTATTTTCAGTTCGGAGTTGATTTGTAGAATCGTAAATGGCAAGCATTTTGAAAAGTTTTTACGAAATCGTAAACCAGCTTTTTCAAACATTAAGCGGAAAACGTTGTGACGAGCAAAACATAAAACAAAAATTTGTAAGAGACGTCAAGGGTGTTTATTTGCGCCACTACTTTTTGTTACAGTAATAAACGACATCCTTGTAGTCGCTCTAGATAGAAGAGAAGGTTGCATATAATGCGAACCATTTTATCGCCTCAGTATCTTCGACCATACGTCACGACATAGTGCAATGTCTTGTAGTAAGCTGAGTTCCAAGAATAGAAGAGGTTTCAGGTTACGAGAAGTCAGGAGGGTTTGAAGGAAAGGGTGATAACTCTTATATTACAGCTCGGGATAATGGCTGGAGGTGGAACTTGCACTGAGATGGTTATGTGGCTATTTAGAATGCGGTCATTCCATTGCAGGTCTTTGGGTAATGTCAGGCCTTGATGTTAAGGGATGGGTCAGCAATTAGTTCTACACCATTTATTAACACGGATGGAGAGATGTTGCAGGTTTTATTGGAAATAAGACAGTACTTTGTTTTGGAGGCATTGAATTCGACACGATTCAGGCGGTCCCAATCCAGAATGACTTCAATGTCCCTGTTGATTGAGTTGGACATTAGTCCGCGATCGCAAAGACAGGATCTGGCTCGTGCTTGTGCATTATCGAAGGCGTAGTAAAATCATTTACCTATCTTGGATCAACAGTAGCAGCCGACAATTAAATGGAACCAGAAATACGGGCACGTGAAGGCCCTTTAAATCCAAGCATCTAATGATAACTTCCAAACTACTGCTGTGTAAGACCATGGTTTTACAAGTACTTTACCATGAAGTGTAAAATCAAGGAAAGGGTAAAGAAAGTCTGTATAGCCTTCTATACCTGTAAAAAGACCTTTGGTAAGAGATGGGACTTCAAGCCAAAGATGGTCCTGCACGTGGGTACGCCCAAATCTGACGTATGGTTCGCTAGTATGGTGGCCGCGCTGAGCAGGGCCTATAATGTCATAAAGTAGAGAATGGTCCAGAGGGTGGTAACAATAGGGGTATTTATTATTAAGGAATGAGGGGGCTTCCCATATGGTGAACACTGCGGATAAGTTAGGCCTATTGTATACGAACAATAGGTGTAACAGAGTCCATGAGAACACGCCCCACGCAAGCCTTTGATGTTTTCTTGCAGCTACTCCATCCCTCTCAACCCCCCCCCCCCCCCGACCACCACATCTAGACTCGTGTAGTGCCCTCAAACTGAGGGAATCTGGCCTAGACCCCTAAACACTTACGGACATAGCAATATATTGAATCTGCTCTGGATTCAGCAAGAATGCGCTCCAAGCTAGTGGAGAGAAGCAGAACTGAGCTCGATAGGTTTGGTAGAAAGTACAACTTGACTCTCGTCTGGGTCCCCGGTCATAGGAACAACCGTTCCCATCCTAATTTTACAATTTTTTTATTCTCGGTCGATTTAGGGGTGGCTTCAACCCTTTTAGATTATCCCTTATCATAAAGTTTGGCTTGATTAGTATAAATCAACAACCTTCGCAAAAAAATATTAAAAAAGTGTATTTAATTGGATTATTATTGAAATTATCGCGAAAAAAACCTTAAAAAGGGGTGTTTTTTGAATTTTTAAGGGTGACGCCCATATTTTAGGACCGCGGCAGCCCGATTTTCGTGATCAGCGACCCAAAAAACGTGTTGGGTTCGATTTTCTTAACGGTGCTATGTTGGAACAGCCCTCCCAAGCGAAACCCCGATTTAACCCTTTCATTCAAGATGAGGCCGAAGTTAAGGAAGTGAGAACCGTGCAAATTCAAAGTTAAGCTTTCCTGGTGGTACCAAACACCCATGCAAAATTGCAGCTTGCTTGCTTTTAATTCCCAGAAAAATTACAATTTGCCTGGACTACTGACTCTAGGGCGACTTGGCCGACTTACAACAAAGGAAAAAAATGGGCCTTCTAAACAGACCCCACCGAGTTATCGCCAGAAGCACAACAATCATCACGGGACAATGGGAGACCACGCTGCCAAATTGAGCATCCCGTAAAATGCCTGTTGCTGTAATAATAAATAATAATAACATTTATTGGCATAGTACAAAGATTAAACATCTTAACTGTACAAAAAACAGCGGAAAAATACAAAATTTTAATGATTGAAAAAGAGAAAAGAATGTGAAGAGAAGATAAAAGAGAAAGAAATAGATAAAAGAGTGAAAAAGAAAGGATTAACTAAAGTAATCTTTTAAAAGCTTGCTGAAAGTTCGGCTAGAAGTCACACTCCGAATACCCCGGGGCAAGGCATTCCATTTACGCGCAACGTGGACAAAGTAAAAACGATCGCCAAATAACGAGTTACACCTAGGAATCAATATTGCAATCTGCCTATTGGATTGTAAGAAGCGGAGTTTCTCAAACAAATAACGAGGACACATTTTATTCATAAGCTTAAAAATAAATTTTAATTCGTGGTACGAGCGGTAGTTTTCAAAAGTAAGACCCAGTAAGCTGTCTGCTGTCATGTCGTCTTAGCCTATAGACAAAACGGAGACAATCATTAACCTTCACTCTGTGCATTGGGGTCAAATGGACCCCAGTCCATTTAAAATGCGATTTAAAAAAAATTGCGGCAACTAAAATAAACCGCCAAATAGGATTGCCTCAACTAATATCTTTTACACACAATACAAAAAATCCGAATCAAAAACTATTGTTTATAAATTGCTCACGACGGTTTGAAATAAAGTAAACGCATTTCGGTGCACTGGGGTCCAGCTGACCCCATATTTTTTTGAAAGCATTTGGTATGTAGCATCAGCTTTTTAGTTAATAATTTTGAAATTTCAAAGTATCAAGGAGCTCAAAACAAGCGAATAGAATTCTACAGGGAATTGGGATGCAATCCTGATTCACTTACTCGTCTAGAAACTACCTTCAGAAACACATGAACTATCGGAGCCATCACAGAGCGCAAAATCGTCGGAATTACGCGAATTTTTGGAGACCAGATTCAGCACCTTAGAGGCCGTCAGCAAGCCAACAAACAAGAGTGAACACTATGAGAGCAATTCAAAGGGTGAAGATGAAGAACTAGAATATTCCACGTATCCAACAACAATGTACATATGTGGTTTATTCAAAAATTTGCACTTCATGAGGAAATGCGCCAAATATCTACAAAGGAATACGGATCGAAGTTATAGGGCAGTCAAGGTAAAGGAGCTTCGCATCAATTGTTTGGGAACGAGCCATCGTGTGTCCAACGTAGAGAAGAAATCTATCAGAGAATAAGACCAATGCAACACCAGGATCGGCACTTCGAATCCACCATGTTTAAATAAAGAAGCACTGAACCCCCAAACACAGTCAATTTCTCTCAGGTATCTCCTGATGAACCCCAAAAGTGTTACGGGGCACTGCATTTATTCATCGTGGTATCCCCATCAGGACTACAACAGATATGTAGGGGTCTCATCGATCCTGAATCCCAATCAACGTTTGTACGAGAAGCAGTAGTCTAGAATCTACCACTCAGAAGGGAATCAGTACAAACTGCTGTATCAGGACTAGATAGAATGCCAGCCGGAGCCGGGTCACGTTGCTGCTGAACCCATTACCAAGTATCGAATGCTCGATTAAAGAGTGGGCCCATCTAAGAGGACTCGAATTGGCGGATGCAACGTTCCACAAGCCAGGACAAGCAGGCATCCTCTTGAGATCAGACATTTTCTCCACAATCATCGCGGATGGCGTAAAGAAAGGCGCGGTTAGAACCTTAGTAGCTCAAAACACCTTATTTAGGTGAACCATCTCTGGGAAAATAGAAATAAGGACTACTCTCGCGAACTTCTTCGCCCAAGTAAACTCTGATGCCGACCTAAAACGGTTTTGGAGTTGAAAGAACCTCCCTCAAGACCTCCATGGACGAAAGAAGAGGCACGGTGCAAACATCACAGCGCCGACAACTGCCCCAGGAGCAAGGATGGACAACATCAAGCTCGGCATCCATCCACGACCGAAAAAGACGAAGTCCAATCAGGCGAATTGAAAAAGATATCCATCAGAAGTTCAAAACAAATGGAAAAACGTTTCGTAAAAGATCCCTTTTCTGAAGACTAAATACGTCAAACAGGAAAAGAAACAGTGAAATTTGTATTAAATCTGAATTTTCGTTAGTTATTTTTATGTATTAAACGCCAATTATATTTTGCTTATTTCATTTTACAGTGTTTATAACTATGCTATTATAATTAGTAAAAATAAAAATAAGATTTTGTTTGTTTTCCTTACAAAATATATCAAAATTTATATGGGGTCTGATTGACCCCTATGCACAGACGCCGGAAAATTTTCAATGCACAGAGTGAAGGTTAAATGCAACTTCCATTTTTCTCCTACACACCGAATCAAGCTTGGGGAAAATTAGGCTACCATACCTCAAGTGGGGCATAATTAGAGCAATCACAAGCATTTTTCGCATATCAGGTGTGAGAAGGCTAGAGCTTACCCATAGTTGACGTAAGCATCCATAAATTGTTTGAAGAACTCCGCTCGTATGACTACAACAGCTAAATTTAGAATTAACACAACACCTAGGTTTCTGACTGACTCAACATAAGGCAAGACGGCATCATTTATTACAATTGGTGCGAGAGTGCTTAATACCATAGGAGTCTTACTAACAGCTGCGGCGAGACGAAGGAGAGGGAAACACGTTTTCACTTCCTTTGTAAATTCCCGGCTTTAGCTAAAACCAGGCAGCGCGCACTATACAACTACCCTACAGAGCAGTCTTGGATAGCCAAGGACCATTACCCTGCCCTAATTTTTGGAATGGCAGTCGGTCGCCCTAACAGCTACACTACCGAAGCTGATGATTATTCCATGGAACGCGTGGTTCAAATTGTGGTTAACAAAATAAGAGAAGTGTTATTAATTTATCGTTTTTCTACTGTGAGAGAAAGAGTGCTATTCTGCAATTGCTCTACAGCCCAATTCGAGCCTTGGCCTCCAGACGTCTCTCTGTTCCGCAGCTGGCCTCCAGTTTCTGAAGATGAGGAGTTTTGCTGCATTAGCCTTAACACTGCCTTCCCACCTTGACCGTGGTTTGCCATCTGGTAGTAAATTCAGGGCTTTTTTTGGTAACCTTGAGCCACCCATTCTTTAGACATGGCCGGCCCCACGTAAAAGCAGTAGTTTGGGATGTGTTAAAAGTTTACACTCTTTGTATAGGTCGTACAATTCGTGATTATAACGTATTCTCCATGCATTGTCTTCATTGATCGGGCCGTATATCCTTCGGAGAACCTTCCTCTCAAATATATCCATCTTGTTTGTGGATTTTTGGGAGATACTCCATGCTTCCCACCCATACGTAGCAACTGTACGTATGATCTTTTGGTAGATTCTTATTTTGGTTTTTCTGTGAATGCCTCTGAATTTCATTACTGGCAGCAGTGAGAAGTATGTTCTATTTGCGGTATTTATTCTTCTTTCCACGTCTCATCGTTGTCTTCGCTGACTGTGGACCCCAAGTAGTTAAATTGGTTTAACCGTTCGAAGTTATATTCCCCCCAGCGTGGGGTTGTGGTTTCTTCTTCTTCTTTCCACCCTGCACTAGAATATTGCTCTTGTCTGCATTTATATCTTCTAATTCCGTGAATATTTCTCTAAGGTATGACAGAGATCTGTCAAGGCAGTTTATATCATCCCAATATTCTTCGTTTTTCAGCATTTTTCCCATACTTTAAACCTACATATTTTCTAAACGGAGTCCACGGAGTCACTCAACTTTTTGATCTTTATATCAATGAACCGAATTTCGTTGCTCTACGATAATTGGTCCAGGAGTAATTAAAGTTTAAGTAAATTTTAAAAAGATTCATTTCTTTTTTCCTAAACACCCTGTATTTTAGTGGGTAGTGGGGATAGTCACCCTCTAGAAATTTTTTTTCTCCAAACACATCCAGGAATCACGAAGGATTTATTTAACGTCTGATGACCTTTGCAAGTCGCGAATGAGTGCATATGAGTATTTTAAATCTTTAAAACGGCGATATCTCATGAATGGCAATTCGTACGGGAAAATGTATAATATCTTTTTGTGTAGATAATCGCTTAATCTACAAACTTTGTGAACACTGTTTTATGATAAGACTTACCGTTTAAGAGAGATTTGCAAAAAATTGACATTTTGCCTTTTGACCTTGAATAAAAAAATGTCCTCCTGACCGATCGCGTGTCAGTCTCAACATTTTATGTATAATGATGTTTCTAAGGTGTGTACCAATTTTCAGCAACTTTCCAGTTATCAATCAATTTCTGCTGTTTTTCGTCTATTCTCACTGGACTATAGGGTCAATTTGATTGCAGTATCTTTCGCGGAGGGGCTGCCATGTTTATTTGTGAATGTCCTTTCTTGGGAAATATGTTTAACTGACAATAATATTTTCGCTCATTGCAAAATAGATAACACGTTGTCCGTTGTTTCGTGGAGACTTTCCTTTCCAATGGTCAATCTGTGCCAGTTCTCTCTTCCAGTTTTGTCGTTGAGGTCTCCTATCACCATTTTGAAGTCATTGGAAGGTGTGGTGTCATATGTGTGTTGAAGCTTGTAATAGAAAGTGTTTTGCTCCGCCTTACTGGGCAGAATATACATTATACCCCATGTGAATAGTTTTTGAAATTGTTGACCCTATCTTAGATTTTCTCTATAAGGTATACCATTTTCTGTGGGTGCTCTTTAGAAAGACTCATTCTCAGGTCCTGACCAAACTTCTTCCAATCAATTCTTCTTGGTTTTTTGTATTGTTAAGGAGCTTCAACTTGCAAGTTTACCCTAAATCATATCTACCGGTGATCCGAAAAAGACACTTGATCTGATGCTCTACAGTTTTGTACTTTAAATGTTTCAGTGTCCGTAGAGAGCATTATGTCCATGACTTCCTCCCTAGAAATTCTCGGTGCTTGCGAATACGAAGGTTGGGGTATTGTATTGCCCACGTTACACACTGCTAGGTTTCAATTAATGATAAAATCGAATATTGACAGCGTGCATAAATCGGCATGAAACAAACTGACACTACTCATTACCACACCACAGTATACATAAAAACCCTACAGGTCATAAACATGCATACCGTCGGGTAAAAATGAACGTGCATTCCCTCAGCAACTAAAATGCACCGACCATCGATTGATTTCCCTTGCCATATTGTTAAACTTGTAACATGAAATCATATTCGTGTTGCAATAAAGCAAGATAAATTAAAGTATATTTTCCCATAGGAATAATCAATGTCCTCCAGCATCAGGTCATTGCCTAAAGTTAATCAATTGCGGCTGTACAACAATGCAGCAAAGGATGTCCACAATACAACTGCACAGAACGTAATGACAGTCATATTTGTATACTAAAAATAGACTTATCTGACATTGAATCTCAGATGTTTCTGAAAGATATAAATGGAAAATACTTGTTTACCATATTCCTTTATGATTCTGAAGATTAGAAAAAAATAAAACACACAAAGAGAAACTAAGCTTGGATAAAAATAAATGTTGGGTTTTTCTCTGTGACATTGTTTCGGTGCCCATAAATTGTACCTTTTTTTAGTATAATTTAGAATTTAGTCCCTAAAATCCTTTTTGAAATCAACCAAAAATCCTTCTGTCCCCTAAAAAAACAATTTAAATCATTTTAAATCTCAGATATATAAAATTTGTTTCAGTATTTCTCTCTTTTTTTTGTTGGTGTAAAAAAACAAAAACCCATTGTTCTTTCTAATTTGGTACGCCCCCCCCCCCAAACCCTCACAAACAACATTTGTTTACGCCCGATGGTTATATAACCCTAAATAATAATTTTAATTACAAAAATAAATCTCTATAAGGCGACGAGCTTCTTTCTTCCTTCAAGCCCACTCCACATGGCCCTTTTTACCTGTACTTAAAGGCACCTGCTTGAAGGTGTATACCTTGAATAAAAGCCCATCTCAGCATGAGGCTATATTTGCTTCGAAAATTATCTTCTAATATGAGGCTTTATTCTGCTGACGTCAACTTTGAGCATTTAAAGATTATAAAGAGTCGAGAGTTGAATACAAAATTGCTAATCTGTTGAGTGGCAGAGTAACTTTAGCAGCACTTTATTCAAGAAAGAACTTTAACATTGAATCATTTTAAATTTTCTTCATTTACTTAAAGGATTTAATTACATTAGTCACCGATGGTTTGGTTCGATAGCGCGATGAAGAGGGTTTACTAATAGACTTTTAGTATTTATATAACAAGTCTCGTTTATTGAGGATATGCCTCAGCTGATAAGTGTTCTTGTTATGAATTGATCGTATAATTTTGACTGTGTTTTGTACTGCAAAATATAATAACAAGCTCTTGTCGAAATATAGTAGAAATGTGAATAAATTATGGTGAAACCTCGATGGACAATGGAACAAAAAATAATCAACTTTGCCTCATCAATAAACATGGTAATATCTATTTACCGAACCATCACAATATGTATGGAGTGCGCCATCTAGACCTTCGGAGTTTCAACATTGAATAAGGCTAATGTCACATGAGTCTGAATTCAGACTCTGAATTTTTCAGAGTGTCTAAAAATGCACAGAAATGAATTGTGCCATGTCACATGATCAGAAATTCCAAACGGTCTGAAAAAATTAGTCCTACTCGATTTCTCTAAAGCATTTGACTCAGTTGACCATCTGATGTTACTTGAAAAATTAGGCAGAAATTTTGGACTTGGCCCTACTGCAGTCAAACTTTTTGAAAGCTATCTCCAGGAGCGTTCCCAAATTGTCAAGGTACAAGAATCTTTCTCCGAACCTGCGCTTCTTCACTGCGGTGTACCTCAAGGCTCTATCCTGGGCCCCTTGCTTTTCAGCCTTTACATAAACGACCTTCCAAATGTAGTCAAACATTCCTCTATTCACTTATATGCCGATGACGTGCAGATCTATCTAAGCAAACCCTTTGAATTAATCGAGGATTGTACTGCTCAGTTAAACAGTGATCTGATACGCGTGAATGAATGGTCAGTTCAGTATAAATTACTGCTGAACCCTATGAAGTCGTCCTGCCTTGTCGTCAGCAAAACTCCTATTGATTCTGTAAATTTGTTCCCCATTAAACTTAATGGTAATGTTTTACCCTATGTTGACTCTGTAAGAAATCTGGGAGTCGGGCTCAACTCCAAATTCAGCTGCTGTAATCAAACCAGAATTGTGCTTCGCAAAGTTTATGCCTGCCTTCGCCAACTCTGGGTATCCTCTAATCTACTGCCTCTTGCCTTACGTATACGACTGGTGAAGGCCCTGGTGATGCCTTATTTCACTTATGGTAGCCTAGTTTTTTCAAAACTTGATGCTGATTGTTCAAGAAAAATACAAGTTGCGTTCAACGATACCCTTCGACTAGTCTTTAAATTGCGTCGTTTTGATCATATCACGCCCTATGCTTCCGCTCTACTAGGTATGACGCTTGAAAACTACCTAATTTATCATCGATTAAAGTTCACCTTTAAACTTATATACACCCGGTGCCCCGGATATCTATTTGAAAAACTTACCTTCTTGCAACTAAGCAGACATTCTAGCACACTTTTGGTGCCTCGTAGAAGAACATTATATGGTGAACGCTCTTACTTGTTCCAAATTGCTCGCATATGGAATAGACTACCCCTGTGTATGCGGGGCGCGTCCTCTTGTCGAATATTCAACCAACTCCTGAAGGAACATTTGATAAGTAATAATTTGTAGGGTCACTCACATTTTGAATTTATTTATTTATTTTTATTTTTTTCTGAACTTTTGTCTTTTTTCTTTATTTCTTTTCATTCTTCCTCGTTTTGAATATTTTTTTTTCCTTTATTCTCTTAATTTTTCTTGTTCTTTTCTTTAATATTATTTTTTATTGTTAGCTTTTAGTCTATAATTTTAATTTTTGCCTAATGTTTCACCGATTAATTTTTAGTTGTACGCTTATAAGAATTATTTTCTTTTGTACAATGTTTATACAATAAATTATTATTATTATTATTATTATTAAAAAAAAATTCAGACTACTCAGTCTGAAAATGTAGTCTAAAAATTCAGAATTGGAATAAAAATTCGCTACAGGTTCCTTATCGCGCCATGTCAGATGAGCCTGAATTTTTCAGTTAAACAAAAGGCGTGCGTCTGTAGGGTTAAACTAAAAAATAACAGCGAAAAATTAATTTCGTGCATTGAAAGCAAAGAAAAACTGTGGAAAATAGACCATCCCGATTATTTAAAACTGGAATTCATCGGAAATTAAAAAAATTAAATGTACAAAATCTGCGTTGGAGTAATCATATATTCTAAATTGCAAAACAAGCTTCACAATGCTTGGGATTTCTCCAAGGATACAAGTTCCTCCTCCAGCCGTCGCGTCGGCCAGGGCTATAATCTACAAATCTTACATTCGTTCCAATCCTAGGTTCATCGCTATCTCCTCATACACCCCCTCCCCCGGACACCCCTTAACCTTTCTTAATCCAGACATCTGGCCAAGACGTGAACGATATGACGGACTGGTAGTACAAAGGGTGACACCTGAAACTTCCACATAAAAAAACACTTTGTACAAAATTTCGCACAACACTGGTCTCCTAGCTACGGTATATGAAATATTCAGACTTATGTGACACCATAATCTGAGCTGAAAAAATCCGAGTCTGAAAAATTCAGAGTCTGAATTCAGACTCATGTGACATTAGCCTAACTCTGAAATTTTTTAGGCGATTTTGACAAATGAGCAAAATTTATTTAGGACATTCTCTACTATTTAGTTCATTGAATACAATGTCGATTAAATGACCACCTCCATTCCATACGCAAAAACCAGCTCTTTTTCGGTATCCCATCATGCATAACATTGGCCAACATTTCGGGCGTTACAGCATCTATTTCGGCTCGTATGTTAGCTTTAATTTCGCCAATGGTCTTCGATTTTCCGGCTTGAACTTTACTTTTTAAATAACCCCACAGACCCGTACTCAAACAAATTCTTCACCAAACTACGAATTGTGTTGTTTGAAGGCGCCGAATTTCTCCCATATTGACGTGAATACGTCTGTACTGCCATGAAAAAAAACCGATGATAACGAAATTATGGCATACAGTTTTGAGTTGCTGCTCAAAACCGATTATTTATATCGAAAAAAAAAATATACCATGACGTACATAGATGAAGAATCAAAGAATTTTATTGTTTACTTTTAACTTCGCAGATATCAATGGCAATCAAGTTTTTATACGCTTTATATTAGCTTCACTTGTATGTTGTGTGCAGTATGTAAACAAATCTTGCAACTTGATTTTGACCCACTTCCATATAACCGATCAACTTGACTTTTGCACATATGTATAGTTCGCGTGACAATGCAATCTGACCATTTTGTAAAAAAATCAAGATTCCAAGATGGCGGCCGCATTTTGCAATTGTGCTCCCCGACCCCCGACATGGGTATCAAATGAAGGGGTATGACAAGTAGAATACAATTAGCTATATGGCGTCATTCAAAATTCAAAATGGCGACAAACACAAAATGGCGGTTTACCTTTATCTTTTCAATCCACTCGGCATGGGTATCAAATGAAAGGGTATGGCTAGGCGAACGCTGGTCCCAGCACAGCACAGCATAAGACAACACAGCACAGAAGAGAAAACTGTGTTTCATTACATTTAAGCTACCATCGCATATTTGGGACAACAGAGGCACAGCAGTTGCAGAGGCCTCTGTCTCAGCTCTGTGATTGAAACCGAGTTTCCTCTGTTGCGCCGGTAAGACACAGTCAAGAACCAGTAAAGCATTTTTAAATTTTATGTGATACAAGTAATGAAAATTATGTAATAGTCCAATCAATCTACAAAAATCCATCTAATAATTGCCATTAGGAAACAAGAAATATGGTTATATAGGAAAAAAAATTCTAAAAAAGTTAGCGTTTTTTGTTTTTGAATTTGGCATGGCGAACCTAACCTAAAAAATTCCGGCAAGTGAAAAAAAACGCTTTTTTGCGAATAACAAAAAAACTTGAGCTCGGATCGAAAAATATCAAATTATAAAGTTGTAGGTATTCAAATTATCTTTCGATTGATATATATAAAGTTATAGGTTAGAGCACAAAACATAGAGTTAACTGCAAAAACTGTTAAAATTCAGGTTTTTTAATTAGCTAATAACTTTTGTTTAACGCAACTTAGATAGCTGTTATTTGGCAAAAATATTGCTCCTTGCTAGCTGAAAAAACAGTTTTATTTTTGTTGCAAAATATTGAACACTTTCCTTAAAATTTCACTTTTTGTAAAAAAAGGCGTTCTTCTAAAAACGCTCCTCTTGGTCTACGGATTCTTCTATAGTACCGTTTTAGAGCTTAAAATTTTCTTCAGTTCTTCTACTATCACGTACAAGTAACAAAAAGTCTATTAAAAGGTTTTCCAGTACTTAAAATGACCCCCAAAAACATAGTAATAATGAAAAAACAGACGTTCGATTTTAAAAACTAACTTTTTGAGTCTGTTTTTTCATTAGACGGTAAAAATAAATTTTTTATTCACATATAGAGTTATGTGACGTGCATTCAATATTCGCTGTTGGAAAGAAAATATGTCTCTGCTGGGTCTCAGCTGACTATCTGTGCCATGTTATGCTATGCTGTGCCTAGCCTTAGACAAGTAGAATACTATTAGCTGTGTAGCGTCATTCCAAATTTAAAATGGCACCCAACACAAAATGGCCGCCAAGACAAAGGACGCGTTTCTTTACAACGCCCTCGGTATGGGTATCAAATGAAAGTGTATGAGGAGCTTTGTGACGTCATTTTAAACCATATTTAATCACAATACGACAACCGGAAGTAATTTAATATAAATAAAATAAAAGTTTAAAGACACAATTAATTGCTCGCCTGCTATGCGTACCTGTACAGTGTATCCCTACCGCTATATTGTCCCCCTTGCAACTTATACCCAAGCGAAGGTCAGGTACCACAAGCTAGTACACTATACGTACTATTTTGAAGATAAATTTCAACATTTTCAAAAAAAAAATTCATCAGTGGGTCCAGACAATTTTCCACCCCTCTTCCTAAAGTTAATTACTTATGCGATCCTCTCCTATATCACTCACTATTTCAATAGCTACCTGACAAAATCATACTTTCCTCTTCAGTGGAAAAAAGCAATATAGTTAGCGTACTATGTAAATGCAAATTCTCGAAAGGTCCCGCTGATTATTGTCCTAGAAGCATATTATGTTTTTAGGCAAAATACTGGAAACATTAATGTCCTGGTGAACCGAACAGTACTATGAAACGTGGTCCCTGTTGTCGCATACATAGACTGGCTTCCGCAAAAAGTAGTAGTTGTGAAATTGCTCTATTTAAAGTGACCACCGCCCCGCGGATGGCTCTTGATTCTTATGACATTGCCTTTCTTGTACTTCTTGATTTCCGTAGGACATTTGACAGTATCAACAATAAGCTTCTGTAAATTATGCTAATAGACCACATGAGATTTTCATCATCATCTTCCTCCTTATTTCGGGATTAGTTACATAAACGATAACAAAAAGTGTGGCTACAAAATTCAATTTCGGATCCTTTATCTATCAGGCGTGGTGTTCCGTATGGTTCCATACTATGAGCGTTGTTTTTTAGGATGTACATAAATATGTCCAGGGGCAAGAGGGTCGTTTGATATAGGCCTCCAAAATATTTAAGAACACCATAGATAAATTATAAATAGATAAAAAATGTAGAATAAGACAAACGTTCTATGAATTGAATCATAAAATTTAAATCGAATCGAAATTTTGTGCCACAAGCACAATGTCAATAGCCCAGTAGTCAGAGCCAAATTTAGACCGGCACACAAAATATGAAGAAGAAGAGAGACGCGCCCGGGCCGCGCCGGCAGTCTTTCACTTTTCTCGTTTGGTGCCGGTTGTTTTTCAAAATAAAAATGGCGTCGAATGAATGCTGTAAGAAAAAATGAATATGTTAAAACATAGATATTATTAAACAGAGACAATGTTTATCTTTTTAATTATTTTTACATCAAAAGTAATTGAATCGGTTATTTTGAAAAGGGCTTAAGTCCACTTTTATAAATTTTTCGGTAGGTACAAAAAACTGTATATTTTCTTGTAGGGTGGCATTATTAACCACTTAATTTACCATTCAATAGACACCTACTTAGCTTATTATTCTGTTATATTAACAACAAATATAAATTAGCCGGAATAGAAACAGAGCCTATTTTGAAACCTGGACTTAAGTCCTTTTCAAAATTTACGTGGATATATTAAATAAAGTAGCCCATTAAAAACGCGGGGTATGACGCTCGGAACGCCCCACATATCGAGACGACTTGTACTTTATGTTTTTTGGGGCACTGATCACGAAAACGTCCCAGGGCTCTAAAATGGTCGGAACACCCCTAAAATCTCCAAAAACCCGAATTTTTTAGGGGGTTTTCTCAAACGTGCTCTGGAATGCGCAAATTGTACCGAAAATTGGCAAATTTAGTGTGTCTATAAAAACTGAGCTCATAGTAACGGGTAACGGGTGAAGAGTTCACCCTTCTCTTCACCCGTTACCATACACCACCACCCCTAAATTGACATAAAGATGGAAAATCCTGGAATTTTTTTTTTCACTTTTTTATGTGAACACTGATCCCAAAATTGACCTATTTTTCCCCCCTAGGGGTGAAAACTACCCCTAATAGTCCCATTCAAAAACGGGGGGGGTGTTGTCGAAACATAACACTGTTAAGAAAATCGAAAACCTTTTTTTTGTTAGCTGAAATTGTGACATATTAAAGTGCATTTTCTTATCTCTAGGAACTTTTTTTCCTAACAAGTCGCGGACTTGTGCCCTTTTCAAAATATATGGCAAGTGACAGATGACCATATCTCTGTAACTATATACTGGAGTAGTGTTGTTTTCGGTGAAAACGTGCGGGGACCATAGATAGACACTTCCTCATACTAAACTCAGTTTTAGTAATTTGTGTGACTTATGCCATTTTCAAAATAACCGATTCAATTGTCTAGTGATGATAAATGTACAAGGATTTTTTTGTACGCCTCTATTAATATATATCTTTAATTTTATAAACATGAGTGAGAATATTACAAATTATAACTTCCGTTCAAGTTTTCTTTAGTTTTTCCCCGAACGCCTCGCTAGAAAATTTGAATTCAGCTTTTCGGCGCGCTTAGATTTTTCGAATTTGCTTCTTATTTTTAAAAAAAATTTTATAATAATAAAACAAATTTTTTAAAATAAGTTATAATATAGATTTTAGTAAAATTTTCCGCTCTTTCACGTGGCGCTATTAGTTTTTCGAATTTTTTTTTTGCAAAAACCAAATTTTCGAATTTGTTTTCGAAATTGAGAACTTAGCATACACTTTAGAGCAGCAAAGATTTTTTTATCGTTGGCTACACCCAAAAAAGTACCTAAGTCCCAATTTTCAGCGAGATCACATTTTGTGCGAGGTCCAAGTCTCTGACAACTGGGCTACAAGTTCATTAGAGAAACTAGAAAGCAAAATTGAGTTACAATTACGATGGCTACTGCAAGCAAGAAGTACGCCACCCCCACGAGACTTGGTATGGGGAATCGAAGAATTCAGCATTGAGAATGCCTTCATGGAGCCAGGTTTCAGTGAATGCAATGAAATCGAACCCACTAGCCACCGTTGCCTGAAGGATGTCATTAGTTTTTGACCCTTACGTTCTGGTAATACAGGGAAAGTGTCTGGAATTTTTTGACATCTTTGTGGGACGCTCGCAGTGGAAGCGTTTGCGTTATGAGCTCGAGTACAGGTACGAGGAACAAAAAGCTTGGTAAGGTTAGGGGGACTCGGTAGTGTAGGGAGTAAGGTGCCCGAAGTCCCGGGTTTGAATACCGGCAGCACCACGGTCCTTCGCCTTTCCCATATTCCTCATTTTCCCTATCATAGTCTTCCGATAGCACTGCCCCGCTCCACCAGCGCATGTCATCGGTTAGTTGATGGGATTCAACTTGTTTCAGGAGGCATAACACTCCAGCGAGTTGTTTCTCGTTGCCCCGATGCCAGAGTCGCGATAAGAAATGGTTCGGAGTAGGTGGTTGTAGCAGTTCCTTCCTACTTCTCTCTTTCCCTTCACTATCTATCGACTAGAGCTTGCTGTTCGACATTGCACTCTATACGAAGAAAATAGATTGTCTACAGTAAAAAGGGCTTGCCTGAGCTTTAGTCTTCCACATAAAAAAAGGTCACCAACGAGCCAAATTGGGTAGGTAGAGAACTACATATGTACACACTAATGCCGATCGTCTTTTAACTCAATTCTTTTCAGTTTTTTCCTTTAGTACTTTTCTTTTTTTTTCTTGTTTATTTATTTATTTATTTTTTCTATAACAGCTTATATCTCAAATAAACATTTCACTTAAAAATTATAATACGGCAATTAAATACAAATTGCCATATTAGAACTTATAAGTACATGGTAAATTGCGAAACTAACTTTAATTAAAACTTTTGATTTAGGTATTTTTATTAATAAAATTAGTCATGTCCTTTTTTAATTCGATGGGTCATATTTTTCCACTAGGGACGAAATGGATAAGCATTTCTGTAATGGAAAGTTAAAATCATTAAAAAGATCCTGCAATGCCATTTGTATGTGAACTTGGATTTTCCCAGAGCTCGAGTTTTGAAAAGGTAGAAAATTAATAAACATTTAGTAGACATTTCATAAATCAATTACCCACACACATCTTATTTATTATTGTTGCTTTTATAATTGTTTGAGCTAACTTAAAGAAATTAAAGTTCTGGACTTTTTTGACCTTTCTCAGTAAACACTGTTTGCTCCCACAACACGTGCCTTCTATCGTTTTTCTAAAAAGTTTCATAGACTAATCAAAGTTTTCCTCAATTAAACAAAAACTTTTTATTACAACTTGAAAAACTTTTAAAGGGATTTTAACTATAATATAAGAAGGCTATATCGATATTTCTCACGATAAGTATCGCGAAAATGAAGAAAATACAAACTTGATATTGTCTACATCCTGCGGGAATATATGCTAGTACACTAACTTTGTCGAAAAGGAAGTATTTTAAGCCGCCATTCTCCTCCGCTCCTTCTGTTTGTACCTATAACATCTAAATTAATGGAAACTAAACATGAAAATACTTCTTACTTATCACCTTACAAAATCTGATGTCACCACTCGCAGTAAACAGGGAATTATTTTTTTTATACTTCTTTTTAACATTTCAGGTCTCGTCAAGCTCGGTGTTCACTGTGTCCTTGGAAAAAAGGTGGCCATTAAGATTATCAATCGAGAAAAACTAAGCGAATCTGTGTTAATGAAGGTAAAAGTTCATAATGCTGCTCTATCTATAATCTTGAATGCATTTGTCGATTTATATTTACTGATATGATTTTAAACACAAATTTTTTTTTCGTCCATTTAGGTTGAGAGGGAAATTGCAATAATGAAACTTATAGATCATCCCCATGTCCTTGGTTTATCGGATGTGTATGAAAATAAAAAATATCTTTACCTTGTTTTAGAGCATGTTTCTGGCGGTGAATTATTCGATTATTTAGTTAAAAAAGGACGATTAACACCAAAAGAAGCGAGAAAATTCTTCAGGCAAATTATCTCAGCATTAGATTTTTGTCATTCACATTCAATTTGGTAAATATAATATCTTATAAAAAAGTCCTATATTATATTTATAAATATTATCCTTTTTACTATATTTTTTTTTTCATTTTAGCCACAGGGATTTGAAGCCGGAAAATCTACTTCTAGACGAGAAGAATAATATTAAAATAGCGGATTTCGGTATGGCATCCCTCCAACCGGCAGGATCAATGCTGGAGACGTCATGTGGTTCACCGCATTATGCTTGCCCAGAAGTTATACGGGTTTGTCATTTTCTCAAGTGCTCCATTTTAACATAAATTCTTGCCAATTATTTTACTTTCTAGTGGAACTAAACTACCGCAACCTTGAGTCATTCTTTTTAGTAGTTCTATGCTGGGATTATACTTGATTCTTTATATCCTTCCTTTTAGTATACAACAACAGAGAAATGATTTTAACATTATTAGAAGAAGTTACAAAGCAAATCGTTTTGTTTATGGTTTAATATGGGTGATGTCTTTATTATACATAGTAGGGTTAATCCTTTGAGTGCGCTAAGGGATTTTTCATACATAATATATTTATGAAATAACGCAGACAATTTTTAGGGAAAAATGCATGCTTATATTTTAGACAATTTTGAGTATAAGATTTATGAAATTTTTACAAAATATTAATATTAACTTCTCCGCCAGCAACAACAGCTTCTCTGGAGGCTGTGTGGTTCTTTATGGCTGATGGTAGGGCATTTTGCCCCAGCCGCCTGTATTGTTATGATAGTGGACGAAGTTACCTCCTCGTACCCCACCAGCCCAGTGGTCACCATCTTGACATTCGAACAGTTTACCTCTTCCATTCCCGTAATAGACTCCTGCGAGGCTTAAGTTGGTAACCTCGGGGTTTCTGCTTCCTTGGTTATCGGAGCAGAAATATTCAAAGTTTGCCCCCGAGGTATTGGCGGCCGCTGAGGGACCATCGCAAGTTTGGCTGGGGGTAGCTTTTGTACGCCCTGAAACTAAGCAGCCAGGAAGTACCCCACCACAACCAGCTTGTCGTCGCCTACAGCGACGTGGCTTGCCCCTTCCTTCTTTTTAACTAAGGAGTGGTGAGAATCTCACATCGGTCTCATGTGTGTCACCACTAGGGAATCCAATCCCGCACCTTTTTTGCGGGATCAGAAAAGCGGGACTAGACATGCGGGATCCGCGGGATCTTGTAACTGTCGGGGTAGGGTGTGCCGGGGCACGAAGAAGGGAAATTGCCATAAAGGCCAAAGACTACCATTACAAAAAAAAACTTGGGGAAGGGGACTCAAAAAGAAGGGTGGCTCGGACGGTTCGACCGTCGGGGGAAGTGTCGCGAATTTACGCATCCAATGCACCGGTTGTAGACACGACTAGCGGTGCGCTAGCTAGCTCGCCAGATGGGGTGGGGTTCGCGGTGCTTGGATGCCGGGGGGGGGGTGACAGTTATACTGTTAAATCGTTCGTGCCTATACAACAACTAAATTAAATACGGGCGACAAGGGGGTGGAACACGTCTAGGGCCAACGAGAGGGGCTAATAAGGGGGAAGAAGAGAGAAAGGGTGGTCACTTGTCACCTGTCATGGTCCGGGCTACCCGATGTCAGACAATATGGTAATATTAAGGTAGTGGAGCGGCACTTACCTTGTGGGGGTAATCCTATAATCCGGGGCCACACCTACAGGGAGCGTTTTAAGCGTTCATCGCCATTGAAAACATATGTAATCCATTATTCTTCGCGAAAACAATTCCAAGAAGATTGCCTCTATTCCCCCCTAAAGAAAAACACGCCTATTTTCTTCTCCCTTATTATGTTTTATCTTCTTTAATGGTAATTCTTATTGTCTTTTAGTTAGTTTGTTATATTTAATTTATTCATACATATATGATGATTAGCTTTAATTCATTCGTCTAATTACTATGGTATATTTCATTTATTCAGGTATATATACTTCTATGCTTCTTGCACTACTACTTAGTCGCTTATAGGAGAAAGTAAATGTTTCCTTCTTTTTTTTTGTTTTCTTCAGCCTACCGAAGAGCAACGGAAATTTTTAAATTCAAAGAGAACACTCGGACCTTAATTGCTAATAAGGCGACATCAGCAAACATTTCCAAGAAAACTAAGTCAACCTTCCCTCAGCCAAAGTTCCTTCTTTTATATTGATAAGGAGAGACAAAAAAAAACTAAGAAGTCATCCGGTGTCCACTTTTTACAACCGCACTATCCTGCCAAAACTACTGTGCAGCACCGGGGCAAAGATACGGAGCTGTCAAAACTGTCAACTTAATAGAACCACGTTCTTATCCAACAAAAATTCAAAACAGTAAACCCCTCCTTCAGGCACCTATATTCACTTCATAAATATATATATGCCGAAAACAAAAAGGGAAGTCTAGGAATTCGTAGATCATTCCCTCAATTATAACCCATAAAGACCGACAAGAGTTACCTGTCTAAAACCGTCAAAATTTTTAAGTTATGTTTATTTATTATGCTTCCCCAATATAATACTTCCCAAATCCAGCCCGTTATGCAGGCGCGTACATTCAAATTATGCTTTGTAAATCGAAAGAGGTTCTAAGTAATATAATCATTCAGGATGGGTCGCGCTGTACTTAGGCGCGTCTATTCCATTTATGTATACATATATATAGTAAACCAGCAATGGGTTCTTCGACTTTTCCTTCACTTAAGCTTCAATGAACTTCAAATCTGCCCTATTCCATCTACTATTCTTCACTTCTCAACAATCAGGAGCGCGAAACCCATGACTTATAGGAATTCTTCGGTTTTCCGTTAATTGTAACCTGCCTTTCAATAACCGATAGACGTTAACTAAATTTCATAACCAAAACTCAAAAACTCTTTTTGTCATTGTTCGATTATAACCTCACTTCCAATGAGCAATAATCTTTATCCAAACTACAAAAAAAACTCAGTGTTCACAGAAATTCTTATGTTTATCTTTACTAAACTTAAACTATAACTTTTTAGCTAAATCAATCGCAGAAAAAAAATTCATATCCTCTTGATATTCTTAGGGTTTTCCATTAATCATAATTTTACTTCCAATGACCAATAATCTATATCCAAATTACTTCAAAAAAAAAGCTCAGTGTTCATAGAAATTCTTATGTTTATCTTTACTAAACTTAAACTATAACTTTTTAGCTAAATCAATCGCAGATAAAAAAATTCATATCCTCTTGATATTCTTAGGGTTTTCCATTAATCGTAATTTTACTTCCAATGACCAATAATCTATATCCAAGTAAACAAAAAAAAACGCATGACTTCTAGGAAATCTTCAGTTTCCCGTTAATCATTACCTCACTTTCAGTAATCCTTAGATTGTACAAAATAATTACATGCAAAAATTTAAATACGACTTATCTCCTTTTTTTTCTATCTCCTGAAAACCTCTCCGTCTCATCCTTTGATATCTTGAATCCTGGAGCTCAATCCTTTCCTGGGCCAATCCACAGGTACATTCTATTTCCCTGTCCTTTTTTTTTCGTTTTCAATTTCCTCTTCCTAAAAATGATTCCCCAAAAAAAACTCACTACTCGTACACTACTTTTCTCCTTTAGCTCAAGATCCCGACTGACTTAGAATCACCCTTTTTTTCCCAACCAAACTCGATCACGCCACTAGGGCAAATTTTTGATATCCGGCGCGATGAGCGGTAAATTTTTCCTATCTCTCACTGCGGCTACTTGCGCCGGGGCCGTGACGAAAAATTCGAATTGCTTGTATATACTCCTAGGTTGTATTATTTTTTTTTTCTTCTTTATTTTTCTTATATACCTACGGTGACCAACCGTACTGTATTGTACAGTACAGTACTCTTTTCAGTGTATCTGTCCTCTGGAATTTTTAATCTTTGAAAAATTGTAAAATGTCCTCTATCTACACAGCGTGCTGTATAATGTACTGTATTTTTGCAAACTATTTGAGAATAAAACAATTTTTGGAAGGATCGTGATAATTCTACACAACAGGTAGAGGACTTAGAGGGTGGAATCGTTTGAACACAAATTTTACCCCCATCCACTCACCCCCTAGCAGAGAAATATCAAAATTTTGTTAGAAATATTTTTTTAATACGAAGCTTCCCTGTACCCTGAATGATTTTTGGGGATAATTATGATTTTTGATGATTTTTGGCTTCGGATAAAAAATTTTTTTAGACAAAAGCTTCATCTTTCGGTTTTCGAAGATACTGAACACGATGGCGTTGTTAGAATTTCTCTTTCGGGTTGCGCAACCCCCGAAAACGGTCAAAAACCACCCCCAAGAGGGGATAAACACGCTTTACACGGTCTCCCTGTAAAAAGAACACTTTCCCCCCGTTTTCGAGGGTGCTGAGCACGGGGGTGCTGTTGGATATCGCTTGCGACCCCCACCAACCCCTCCACCGGCCAATACAACCCCCCACAAGGAGTGAATTTTTTTTGCGCCAAAATATATTTCCCCCGTTTTCGAGGATACTGACCACGGTGGTGGTGGATACTTTTTTTAAACCCTTCCAATCCCTCCCGTGAACGAAACAAAACGGAGACGAGATGTTTGTAGGGCATTGCAGGGATTGGAGGGGTTTAAAAAATGTATCCAATGCTCGAAAGAACTAGCGAATGAATATTTCAATTGCATTCATCCAGCATCATGATTGCCACTATGTAATTACAATTGTTGAAAACAATACATTCCTTGATATCATTCCACCACTAGAATTACACCTGATGCTTGGTGTAGTTAACACTATCTTTACGCACTTGCTAAAAGAGTGCGCAGACTTGGGCATGTCACGCTCAGCGTGAAATAAGACAAGGAAATTCCGGATTTAAGGGGAATGGGTGTACAATTCTTTTAGACATAGTTTATCTTCTACGTAAATCTACAAATCTAGCAATACTCAAATATGTTCAAGTATTGGACGACCATAAAACAGTTGTCTCCAAATGCTTTGGAAATAATCTTGACAAAAATTACAAAGAATGCTTAGGAGCTTTTAAAAGGAGCTACATGGCCTTAGGTGTCAGTATTACACTTATTTCACGCTGAGCGTGACATGCCCAAGTCTGTGCACTCTTTTAGCAAGTGCGTAAAGATAGTGTTAACTACACCAAGCATCAGGTGTAATTCTAGTGGTGGAATGATATCAAGGAATGTATTGTTTTCAACAATTGTAATTACATAGTGGCAATCATGATGCTGGATGAATGCAATTGAAATATTCATTCGCTAGTTCTTTCGAGCATTGGATACATTTTTTAAACCCCTCCAATCCCTGCAATGCCCTACAAACATCTCGTCTCCGTTTTGTTTCGTTCACGGGAAGGGATTGGAAGGGTTTAAAAAAAGTATCCACCACCACCGTGGTCAGTATCCTCGAAAACGGGGGAAATATATTTTGGCGCAGATATTACAAAAAAAATTCACTCCTTGTGGGGGGTTGTATTGGCCGGTGGAGGGGTTGGTGGGGGTCGGAAGCGATATCCAACACCACCCCCGTGCTCAGCATCCTCGAAAACGGGGGGAAAGTGTTATTTTTACAGGGAGACCGTGTAAAGCGTGTTTATCCCCTCTTGGGGGTGGTTTTTGACCGTTTTCGGGGGTTGCGCAACCCGAAAGAGAAATTCTAACAACGCCATCGTGTTCAGTATCTTCGAAAACCGGGGGGAGGTACTCTTGTTCCGACTCAACATATTTACATGTTCGTCCGACATACCAGTTTTCTAAAAATATCATTTTTCATACGCAAAAATATTCAAAATCGTTTTTTTTGAGAAGCTATCCGGCGATGATTTTGATTTTTCATTTTTTATTACCTATGGACATTGTAAAATCAAAATCTAAAAGAAATTTATAAGTGTAAGACCATTTCATTTAAATTTGGTTAAGGCGCACCGTGATTTCCCTGCCAAGAATCAGAATCCGTGAAAAAATGGGGGTTGCATTTGAAATTTTAGATTCACCCCTCCCCCGTGCTAGTTTTTTTGTTCTGCTTGTACTGTATTTCTTTCTCGGAAATATGGTCACCGTATATATACCACAAAAAAAAATCAGGGACATTTTTATTCTCTTTTGTTTATGGGGGTTTATTTTGTTTAAAAGGAGGGAAATTATGACTTTCATATTGAAAAAAATAATAATTAAATTGTTAATTTCTGGAAATTCTCAACAAGGGTATCTCATGCATTAAAGATAGGGTTATTAAGAAAAAACCGCAAAGGGCTATGTTTTGCCGTATAAACAAATATGTTGCGACATTACACGAATGTTACGACAACGCTGCCTACCTTGATGATAAAATGAATACTACACCTTTTCGTTTTGACTTTTGAACACCTGACAAGTTTTTATGTTGCAATGTTACTGCAATGTTGACTTTTCTGAATTGACCCTATAGGAATTAAATGTAATGGCGGACCTGAGATATTCCTTTTATTTTGTGCACTAACATTGATTTCCATTTTTAAGCCTGCGTTATGTGCCCAATTTAAGCTGCCTCAGGGAACAATATGTTAAGGAAGCTGATGGTCCTACATCTGGAACTTTGATTTCTTGATCACTTCCTGCTAGGCCACCACAAAACATTGCATAAAAAAAAAATGAGCCTCCGGTAGCAAGAATGTATTTATGTGCTGGAATTGTTTGAATATTATCGTCGGATCCGACAATAATTACACATTTCATTGTTGTACATAGCAGCATTACGTTCCAGAACTGTGGCCTTGGTTGTTTGAGAATGGGGGTCTAAGGTAATGGAAAAGGCCGCTCGCGCGCGCAAACCTTGATACTTCGGCTTTTGACATACCTGAAATTACTGGGTTATTGGCGCTATTTAGCATTGATTTCCAATGACCGCCATCGTGTACTCTTTGGTGTTATATGTTCTGAGACAATCTCTGCTTTCCCTTGTGTTTTTACTGGCATATCTCAACTTTAAAGTCAATCGTCTCGTCCTCAGCCATTTTTAGATAAAAAGTGGGTTACACCATGCGTCCCCTGCTGCTTCCTTTCCCTGCGGATCCTGGTCCAGCTGGGACTAAGCTACACTGAGAAAAAAACAGAAATTGAGCCAACTCCGCCAGGGAATTGGACAAAATTCAATTGCGTCAAATCAATATCCCTTTATACCAATACTAAGTATGCTGAAGCAAAAGAATGGGTTTATTTCAGTCAATTCCGCGGCGGAGTTCCCATTGAAAACTTTACGCAGTTGAATTAATTTATTGTTCGTTTGAGGAAAAATCATCTTTTTTCAATTAATAAAATATATTATTTGTTTTAACATTAGCTGTAGTTGACTCAATAATTTATGCGTACGATTTAACTAAAAGAAACAATTGGTCATAAAAACTTGCCCTTTTCTTTATTATTGGGATGGGAATGCCCCTGTCGCCGTCTTATTACCTGTAGCTTTGTGTTCGGTTGTTTGCTAACCACCCCTAATACATCCACAGCGTCTGTGTCTAACTTTATTTTTCAAAATGTTAGTTGATCCCGTGCAAAGTTCATGTACACAGTTTTGAATGCAATTTCCAGTGAAGTGAGTGAAAACCTAAACAGTGAAATCAGTGCAACAGTGGATTGTGTTGTGAATTGGACGATTGATGCGACTGCCTGTGTTGTGTGTAGAATTTTTAGAATTTTTTTTACTTGTGTACAATTTATTTACATCTATCATGGCTGATGAGGAATCAAGTTATATTTAATAAAATGGAATTTCGAAGGACTTATTAATTCATTTTAAGGTGACAATTTTTTTGTGAGAATACTATTAATAATTATATTTTAAACATAGTTTTTTTTCTAAAGGACAACAAAAGTTGAAGTAAAGAGGAGTTAGATGAAGATCCATCATCAAAGTTGGTTTCCTGGACGGATATATCTGTAAATAGCTTTTGAAATAGCTCTTTGAAATTTAAATAGATAATTAATTATTAAGTAGAACTTTTGATAAGTATGTTTTTCGCATTTTATAAATCTTATGTATTTGAATTAATTTATAATATTTCCAAGAATTTAAGTTCAAAAATAAATACAAAACGTTATAAATAAAATATTGTCTTCTATTATTTATTTCCATACATTCAGATAAATATATTAAAAAACGCTTAAAGTGATTGTGGTAATTGTAAATTTCGATTCATCGAATCTCGTGCGAAATAGAATCTATCGAGAGATAACATTTGATGGACCGCAGATTTCATCAACTCTAACATTTTTAACATCCTTTCAAAAGTATTTTAATTTGAATGAAATTTTTCCAAAATTGATCGAAATATAAAAACATTCAAATCAAATGCTCAGCGACGTTTCTTAAACATATATTTTACTTCACGCAATTGCGTATAACATAAAATCAACCGAGGTATGTTATTTATCGAATTCCGGCGGATTTCCCCCAATTCCTTGCGGAATTGACACCATTGCCTTGTCAACTACGTCAGGCAGTTGAGTCAACTCCTATGTGGATTTCGCCGTATTCAATTCCGCAGCGGAGTTGGCTCAAGCGAAAATGGTTTGAATGCACATCTCCTTTTTCTCAGTGTAGGTTCTCGTATCCATTTCCAAAAATCTTAGGCGGACGTCTTATAGGGTCGTCAGGGCCTGATGAGATCCTATTGCCTAGATGTTGCCGAACATGAGCAGGAAGCAGAGGTTGTCTTCACGAATTTTGTTAAGTTTAGCCTGTATTACATCTGCGCACGGGAGCGGTCTCCTCCTTACCGGCAACCTAGGCGTCTCGGTAGTGTCTTTATATAAACGTGAGTCCCCTCTATGTGTATGGGGGTTGGCCTGGCAACCCCTGAAGTTACTAACATGAAAGCTTGGCTCCAGACAGCCAAGTATAACAAGCAGGTGTACCATCCGCTGGGGAAGCTACCCAAGCGGACCTCGATGGGTACCCTATTGATAACCGGTTAGGCCGGCGAGATGCCTTATTAGGGCTACTCGGAGTTGACCTGCTTCCAGAAATGGTATTAGGGCGCGCCCTAGGACTGATCGCGCTGTGGAGGGACTTCGCGCTTCCAGGGGAAAGTCGAGGCAATTCCACATTGTCCCGGCGAGTCCCAAGGAGCGTGAAGTATCTCTTCCGGAAGGTGTCTCCTGCCCCAAGGACCCGATCCGCCGGCTATACCACATAGTCGTCGTCTCGAACCCCTGGTCCACGAGGTCACTTTCCGCTACTCAGGCTGTCAGGCCTTGACGTCCTTGGCGTGAAAGGTTCCGATTAGTTTGCCTTTTAAATCTTCTAACTCATATCTCCCACTCCCAAGCTTTCGCTTCACGCGAGCCTTCGTGAATTTATTTGCCAGTTTAGCGTTAAACCGGTCGACTTTGCTGCTTACGGGGAAGGTTCGTCGATAGACTACCTGGCCGGGCGAGAACTCTACTGCTCTGCAGCGCAGATTATAGTGTTTCTCGTGTCTAGTGTGAGCCACGGCCAGGTGGTGCTCTATTTTGTCACGCCGGGCCTGCCATCGATCTACGGCCGGCAACACAGTTATATCTCCCTCTTGCAGGGCACCTAAGGCCTTCAGTACGGGGTAAGCGGATCCATGCTGGATCATTGGACACCCGAATAGGGCCTGGTAAGGGGAGGTATCGATGGAGGAGTGATGGGCGCTCCGCAGGGCACATTCAATTGCAGACAGATGTAGGTCCCAATCCCGGTGGTCTTCCTTCAGATACGCTCGGATAGCAGCTAAGACGGAGCGGTTCACCCGCTCGGAAGCGTTGGCTTGTGGGGAATAGACGGCGGTGAGTTGGTGTTTGACGCCGTAGTCGGACAACAGTTTCGCGAATTCTTTAGACGTAAAATGGCTTCCATTATCAGAGAATATCGCTTCGGGGACTCCGAAAGCGTGGAAAATTTGGTGCTCGAGAAAATTCACAGCGGCTTTAGATGTTTCGCCAGCTACTGGGTGGAGAAAGCAGAATTTAGAAAACGCGTCTAGAACTACCAATACAGCCGTATGGCCTTTCTTCGTCCTAGGATATGGGCCCATATAATCGATGTACAAGAGTTGAAAAGGTCGGCACACATCCATGGCTTCGCCCATAGGGGGCCGAAGGGGTGTGTTTGGAGCTTTTGTTTCCTTACATACTTCACAGCTCGCTATATATTTTCTGACTTGGCCAGCCATACCGGGCCAATAATATTTTTCCCGAAGGCGTGCAAGGGTTTTGTGAATACCGCCATGGGAAGCTTGAGGGGGCTCATGAGCGGACTCGATCAAGGGTGCGGTCAACTCTGCAGGGATCCACAATTTCCAAATCAGATCGTCCGTCTCGGGGTCGCCAGTTCGTGGGGCCGAACGGTGGAACACATAACCATCCGAAACCTGAAGGTCAGGTAACTGCCCGGCATCTTTGCTGACTTTGTCAACAAGATGCTGGTAGTCCGCTGACCTGAAGGCTGGAGACGTTAGGTCCACGTCACGACAGAAGGACACTTCATCGACACAGTCGACTCGTGACAGTGCGTCCGGAACCACATTCTGACTACCCTTGCGGTGCTCGATAGAAAATTGGAAGCCCTGCAGCTTTAGGCTCCACCGCGCTAGCCGGCCGTTTAAGTCGGTCTGGCTCATGAGCCACTTCAAGCTGGCGTGGTCAGTAATTATTGTAAAAGGCTGTCCTTCCACATACGCCCGGAACTTTTTAACGCTCAGCACCGCTGCGTAACACTCTAGTTCTGTGATGGAATAATTACGCTGGGCGCTGTTCAGCTTCTTAGAGAAAAATGCGATGGGATGTTCTTCATCGCCCTGTCTTTGGAAGAGGACGCTTCCTACCCCCGTTTTGCTGGCGTCACATTGGATGTAGAAGGGGCGGGTGAAGTCTGGAGTGACCAGTAAAGGAGCAGACATCATTGACTTCTTAAGTTCCATGAAGGCTTGGTGGGCCTCGTCGGACCAAACAAATTTGCCGCCTTTTAGGCAGTCCGTGATGGGAGAGGCGATACTTGCATAGTTACCTATGAAGCGCCTATACCACCCCGTCATACCTAAGAAGCGTCGCACCTGTTTGGTCGACTTGGGAACTGGGAAGTCCCTAATGGCTGCCACCTTGTCGGGATCAGTTTTCAGGGACCCATCGCCAATGATGAACCCCAGATACTTCACCTCCCGGACGCAAAATCGGCTCTTTGACAGGTTTACTGTCAGCCCGGAGCGACGAAGGCAGTCGGCAACCTTTTCCAGCAGTTGAAGGTGGGTCTCAAAGTCCGGTGACACCACCAATAAATCGTCCAGATAGACGAACACATTTTCTCTAAGTGAGCCCGGTATCGCCTTGTCCATCAAGCGACACATGCGTTGCGGAGCGTTACAAAGCCCGAACGGCATCACTGTAAATTGATACAGCGGTCTTCCTGGGACGGTGAAGGCAGTTTTTTCCCTGGATTTTTCCTCCAATGGGATTTGCCAAAAGGCATCTTTCAAGTCGATTGCGGAAATGAACTTAGTGTCCTGCAATCGCCCCAGGAGACCGTCTATATGAGGCAGTGGGTAGGCATCCTTTATGGTTACGGTATTTACCTTGCGGGAGTCCAAGCAGAGGCGGACCTTTCCAGGCTTACGCACCAGGACCACGGGTGAGTTCCATGGACTGTTGGACTCTTCGATCACACCTAAACTCAACATGCGATCGATTTCCTCATACATGAGGGCCTGAATGGCGGGAGAAACAGGATAGTGCCTCTGCTTGATGGGCACCGCCTCGCCAGTGTCGATCACGTGTTGTTCCAGGTGTGTTCGACCAAGTCCACAGGTGTCGAACGACGGGAATCGCGCGCGGACCTGGTTAAGTCGCTCCCGTTGGGACTCCTCAAGGATATGGCAGTCGGGATCAGGTTGTGGGGTATGATGGAGTTCCCCAATTATGTGTGGGGCCAATTTAAAGGCCCTCCAAAAATCGACGCCGAGATAAAGATTCTGAGACAAGTCCGGTACTACATATAGTGTCATGGTCATAGTTTTCGATCCATAAGTTACTGGAACGGTGATGAAACCACTAACATTCTTAGACGTACCGTCAGCTACTTGGACATCGGCGCGCAGGCGATGTAGCTTAATGGCCGGGTTGTCCTGGAGGAACGACTCTGCCCCTCTACCCAGGCAGCTAATGCTGGCGCCGGTGTCCAACAGGCCTGTTAGTTTGGTACCTTGGATCCGCACGTTGACGAAAGGTCGATCATCTCCGTTCTCATGTAACATGGCGGCGACAATCTTCTGTGTATGTGCCCTCTTCTCTAGGGCCCATGACCGTATGCGCGGGGCTTTGCGAGTTGGTGGCAGTTCGGCAGAATCATTAAAGATTCGCTTACGAACTCGATGATAGTTGGCCCATCGCTGCATAAAAGAGGCTCTGGCCTGTGGAGAAGGGAAGTCTGGCAGAGATTCCATTATCGACAGGTCAGAGACGTCGGACATGCTTGTTGACAAATCAAGTGTAAAAGGGGAACTTTCAGATACTAGGTCGGGCGCGGACCTCCCCGGGGCCTCGCACCCTGGTTCCGGTTTCCCGAACAGATTGGGCAAGAAGTGGTGTAGACTTCGGGGCGCCCACATCTGTAGCAAAAGATTTTCCGATGTGGGGAAGGGCAATCAGAGAACGAATGTCCTTCTTGCTGGCAGTTCCAGCAAGTGACTGGGCGGCGCGGAGTTGCGTCGGCCCTCATCTCTTCTACAGCAGGTGGTGGTGTGCCACTAGCGTAATTCATATAAGGCCAGGCCGGTTGTTGTGGGGGCACGTCAGTCAGCTCATGCACTCGGTGCGAGTGGCGGCTCTCCTCCCTCTTGGCTTTTTGCCATCGCTCTACTCGGATGCACGCTTCGCGAAGTTGGCGCATATTGTCATAGGTGGATCCTATAATGGCCGATCCCAGTGTGGTGTTCAGATTTTCCATGACAAGGTGTACCAACTCCGCGGAGGACATCGGGCGCGAGAGGCGGTTTGCCAAGGCCAAGATTTTTGCGGCGTAATCGTCGAACGATTGATTGAGTTGTTTCGTCTCCATCATTTCTTTGATGAGTTGATGGTCGGTCTGCCTTCCACCGAACTGATCGACCAGTCCCCTTTTGAAATCTGTCCATATGGGGCTGGGTTGCTGCCGGCAAAACTGTGCCCAGTACCACTCTTCCGCGGGTCCCGTCAGCAGTGCCACCACATTCCTTACCAGCTCTAAGCTTGAGACGTCGTCGTTCCTCGCTCGGAATTCCATCCGATAGAGGAATTCCTCGGCCGGGATGTCTCCCGGTCGGCCTGAAAATTTCAAGTTCCAGTGTAGCACTGGGGACTTCCGACGGTTGACGGGTCCAGCGACATCTTGGTATTGACTGGGGCGGCCGCTGATACTAGGGGCCCGCGACAGAGTGTCAGTGGGCTCAGTTCCACCCGGCAACGAGGTGCGGCGGATCTGGGCTGAGGTACCGGCCTGGGCGGTATTACTCGCGGAGAAGTGGAGTCGCTCCCTCATTCGGCCTACCTCCTGATTCAAGGCTGCGACCTGCTCGATCAGCGCGGCCAACTTTGGGTCTTGTTCATCCTCGCCATCCTCAGATGGGGGATTATCATTGTCTTCAGCCCCTTCGTCGTTTGCATTGTTGGCTACGAATTGCCCCTTTTCATTTCTGTTTTGCGGCATAGCGTGAGTCGGAGTACAGTAACTTGAATATAGGGGCTATGGTGGGCTGTTTCACAATTCGTTACTGTCGACTTCTGATTTAATTTGTTTGGCTTTAATTACTTGCAAAGATATATATATTAAGGAAGGTGAGATCTATAAGTCCGATTCTGTTAAATATTTAAATTGCCTTCAAATAGAACTACAATGCTGAGTGGTTTCAAGATGAATGCCATATTACTGCAGCTTTCAAAAGGACTATCAAACGTCAGGAATATATTTGCGCAATTGGGGATTTCGTCGAATTTTTGCGAGAACTGCGATAAGTTTCACAACCTTGCCCAAAAATTTGAAACGCACTTTTAAGTTCAGTCCTTAAACGTGCACGTTTTTCACCAACGCTTTTTTTTTTTTTTTTTTGTTCAAACTTAATTCTAACAATAATAATAATATATAATGTTAATAATTTTATTCAAGTTATAATTATTTAAATTTACAGCGAATTTCCATTAAGATGAGAAAACAAAATTTGATAGTAATTAATTAAATCCGAATACTTTTTCTTTAATTATATTTATATTCTTCTCTACAAAAAAAATTTGCGCTTTTTTTTTTTTTTTTTTTTTTTGTGAGTGTGGCCCCAGGGAGAGGATGTCCTCCCCAAGGCTATGGTGGCTGATGGCGCCAATGACAGTCAGCCCTCACTCAGGACTGAGTGTCATCCGCGTCATCAGAAGCACCAAGTGCCTCCACTTGCGGGATCGATGATGAGGGTGGTGCCAGGCTTATGTCTAGCACCATCTTCATCAAAGAATCCTTATTGACTGACATCCGGCAACCCCAAAGCGATGACCGGATCCCAGTGACCAACAAAAGAAGAAAGGGTGAAAGAAGGGATAGAAGCCTCCGTTGAGTACTAAAAGAGACCGCTCTGACATCCAGCCACAACTGGTCAGCAACTCTGCTGAGACGCAGGAAGGTGAAATGTCAGAACGGTCAAACAGCCGGGGGCGGGTGCATATCAGGACGTCGAGTCTGTCGCAGCGCCAGGCGATAGAACGCCTGTTAGCCTTGACAGGACAGGTCCGACGTCCAGGCGCACATCCGCCCATACTACAAAAGGTAAAGGAAGAAAACTGAGGAGTGATGGTCACTGTCAGGGAGGATCGCACAGAGTCAGGCGTTATGACGCCTGTTAACCAGATTCAGCGCCTCGCTGACAGGAACCGTAAATAAAATAGGGAGGCTACCGCAGAAGAAATCGATAGATGAAGTGGTTGAAGAGAGAAGAAAGATAGGAAAGTGGAAGGAGACAGAGGTGATAAGGGCTAGAGTACCGCGGTAAGTACTTTCGCCCAGTAACCAGAAGCCAGAGGGACTTGGACGGAGAACGGAGAACTGCTAAGCGAAAGAAGTCCACTCCTGGCTCCTCTCGTTGGCCTGAGCCACAAAATTTAAAAGATAAACTACAATTTAAATAAAAAAAATCTAATATGAAACATAGCTCGGCAGTGGAAAAGTGACTAATAAAAAAAACAGACTTTCCGAGCTATGGTACCGAGACCAGAGAATCAAACAAGTTATCATCCACTAGCCTTCGTTGGGCGCCATTTGTAACTGTCGGGGTAGGGTGTGCCGGGGCACGAAGAAGGGAAATTGCCATAAAGGCCAAAGACTACCATTACAAAAAAAAACTTGGGGAAGGGGACTCAAAAAGAAGGGTGGCTCGGACGGTTCGACCGTCGGGGGAAGTGTCGCGAATTTACGCATCCAATGCACCGGTTGTAGACACGACTAGCGGTGCGCTAGCTAGCTCGCCAGATGGGGTGGGGTTCGCGGTGCTTGGATGCCGGGGGGGGGGTAACAGTTATACTGTTAAATCGTTCGTGCCTATACAACAACTAAATTAAATACGGGCGACAAGGGGGTGGAACACGTCTAGGGCCAACGAGAGGGGCTAATAAGGGGGAAGAAGAGAGAAAGGGTGGTCACTTGTCACCTGTCATGGTCCGGGCTACCCGATGTCAGACAATATGGTAATATTAAGGTAGTGGAGCGGCACTTACCTTGTGGGGGTAATCCTATAATCCGGGGCCACACCTACAGGGAGCGTTTTAAGCGTTCATCGCCATTGAAAACATATGTAATCCATTATTCTTCGCGAAAACAATTCCAAGAAGATTGCCTCTATTCCCCCCTAAAGAAAAACACGCCTATTTTCTTCTCCCTTATTATGTTTTATCTTCTTTAATGGTAATTCTTATTGTCTTTTAGTTAGTTTGTTATATTTAATTTATTCATACATATATGATGATTAGCTTTAATTCATTCGTCTAATTACTATGGTATATTTCATTTATTCAGGTATATATACTTCTATGCTTCTTGCACTACTACTTAGTCGCTTATAGGAGAAAGTAAATGTTTCCTTCTTTTTTTTTTTTCTTCAGCCTACCGAAGAGCAACGGAAATTTTTAAATTCAAAGAGAACACTCGGACCTTAATTGCTAATAAGGCGACATCAGCAAACATTTCCAAGAAAACTAAGTCAACCTTCCCTCAGCCAAAGTTCCTTCTTTTATATTGATAAGGAGAGACAAAAAAAAACTAAGAAGTCATCCGGTGTCCACTTTTTACAACCGCACTATCCTGCCAAAACTACTGTGCAGCACCGGGGCAAAGATACGGAGCTGTCAAAACTGTCAACTTAATAGAACCACGTTCTTATCCAACAAAAATTCAAAACAGTAAACCCCTCCTTCAGGCACCTATATTCACTTCATAAATATATATATATATGCCGAAAACAAAAAGGGAAGTCTAGGAATTCGTCGATCATTCCCTCAATTATAACCCATAAAGACCGACAAGAGTTACCTGTCTAAAACCGTCAAAATTTTTAAGTTATGTTTATTTATTATGCTTCCCCAATATAATACTTCCCAAATCCAGCCCGTTATGCAGGCGCGTACATTCAAATTATGCTTTGTAAATCGAAAGAGGTTCTAAGTAATATAATCATTCAGGATGGGTCGCGCTGTACTTAGGCGCGTCTATTCCATTTATGTATACATATATATAGTAAACCAGCAAACTTTTATATGGGTTCTTCGACTTTTCCTTCACTTAAGCTTCAATGAACTTCAAATCTGCCCTATTCCATCTACTATTCTTCACTTCTCAACAATCAGGAGCGCGAAACCCATGACTTATAGGAATTCTTCGGTTTTCCGTTAATTGTAACCTGCCTTTCAATAACCGATAGACGTTAACTAAATTTCATAACCAAAACTCAAAAACTCTTTTTGTCATTGTTCGATTATAACCTCACTTCCAATGAGCAATAATCTTTATCCAAACTACAAAAAAAACTCAGTGTTCACAGAAATTCTTATGTTTATCTTTACTAAACTTAAACTATAACTTTTTAGCTAAATCAATCGCAGAAAAAAAATTCATATCCTCTTGATATTCTTAGGGTTTTCCATTAATCATAATTTTACTTCCAATGACCAATAATCTATATCCAAATTACTTCAAAAAAAAAGCTCAGTGTTCATAGAAATTCTTATGTTTATCTTTACTAAACTTAAACTATAACTTTTTAGCTAAATCAATCGCAGATAAAAAAATTCATATCCTCTTGATATTCTTAGGGTTTTCCATTAATCGTAATTTTACTTCCAATGACCAATAATCTATATCCAAGTAAACAAAAAAAAACGCATGACTTCTAGGAAATCTTCAGTTTCCCGTTAATCATTACCTCACTTTCAGTAATCCTTAGATTGTACAAAATAATTACATGCAAAAATTTAAATACGACTTATCTCCTTTTTTTTCTATCTCCTGAAAACCTCTCCGTCTCATCCTTTGATATCTTGAATCCTGGAGCTCAATCCTTTCCTGGGCCAATCCACAGGTACATTCTATTTCCCTGTCCTTTTTTTTTCGTTTTCAATTTCCTCTTCCTAAAAATGATTCCCCAAAAAAAACTCACTACTCGTACACTACTTTTCTCCTTTAGCTCAAGATCCCGACTGACTTAGAATCACCCTTTTTTTCCCAACCAAACTCGATCACGCCACTAGGGCAAATTTTTGATATCCGGCGCGATGAGCGGTAAATTTTTCCTATCTCTCACTGCGGCTACTTGCGCCGGGGCCGTGACGAAAAATTCGAATTGCTTGTATATACTCCTAGGTTGTATTATTTTTTTTTTCTTCTTTATTTTTCTTATATACCACAAAAAAAAATCAGGGACATTTTTATTCTCTTTTGTTTATGGGGGTTTATTTTGTTTAAAAGGAGGGAAATTATGACTTTCATATTGAAAAAAATAATAATTAAATTGTTAATTTCTGGAAATTCTCAACAAGGGTATCTCATGCATTAAAGATAGGGTTATTAAGAAAAAACCGCAAAGGGCTATGTTTTGCCGTATAAACAAATATGTTGCGACATTACACGAATGTTACGACAACGCTGCCTACCTTGATGATAAAATGAATACTACACCTTTTCGTTTTGACTTTTGAACACCTGACAAGTTTTTATGTTGCAATGTTACTGCAATGTTGACTTTTCTGAATTGACCCTATAGGAATTAAATGTAATGGCGGACCTGAGATATTCCTTTTATTTTGTGCACTAACATTGATTTCCATTTTTAAGCCTGCGTTATGTGCCCAATTTAAGCTGCCTCAGGGAACAATATGTTAAGGAAGCTGATGGTCCTACATCTGGAACTTTGATTTCTTGATCACTTCCTGCTAGGCCACCACAAAACATTGCATAAAAAAAAAATGAGCCTCCGGTAGCAAGAATGTATTTATGTGCTGGAATTGTTTGAATATTATCGTCGGATCCGACAATAATTACACATTTCATTGTTGTACATAGCAGCATTACGTTCCAGAACTGTGGCCTTGGTTGTTTGAGAATGGGGGTCTACGGTATCTGCAGTAGTGGACGAAATGGAATTTGGTGCGTCAGAGTCCTATGTACTCTAGGGCGACCGTTACAATCTGCGGGATTTGAGCAGTAGAATGACCTGTTAAAAGAACCGCGACTAAGAGAAATACTAACAATATTGCAAAGTATTAACAATTTATGTGCTGTGCGTGTACCTATATGAACGTGATCAATGTCAAGTTACGCTACGCTACGACAAGGGATTCTCCACGTGAATTGAGCGTACGGGGATTACCTTTTCGGCTAATTGTATTGTTTGTCAAACAAACTACTGAGTCAGTCAAACAAAGCATTCCGGCCAATTCTGAACTACGCTGGAATTGATTAGGCTGGAATTTTCTTACATCGGTAGCATAAACTCTGTTGGGGCCATATTTGGTTTCGAGTAGATATCGATTTCTGTCGATAAATAAAAATTGGCATTTGGCAAGACGATATCGACAACCTTATCGTGTCTATACGGGTGGATCAAGTCTTTTGACGTTTATTAAGGCCCGAATTCATCGACTTGGATATATTCTCGGTTATTTCTTAGCCCGTACAATTCTACGGATATTTTTTGCTATTTACGGAAAGCAAATATACTAATTTAAAAATTTACAGAATTACAAATTCATTCATATTGATTCAATACTTGAGCCGTTTTCTTTGAAAGTGGTGTAAGTCCACTTTATATGATATGAAGATATTTACGGGTTTGCGTTTGAATGGATTGAAAAATATTGGTATATGTTAATACGCTCATTTTATGTTTTTTAAATATTAAATTGATTTAATTTTATAATGTGATCGTTTTTAAAGTATTAGTTAAAAGAAATTTATACGTTTGATGATTTAAAATGGATTTTCACCACTTTCAAAGTAAACAAAATTTGAAAATCACACATTGATGAAATATTAAATATGGGATTTCAATTGAATCAAAGCAATTTTTCTTATGAAATTTTTGTTAAAAAAACATAGTAAAAAGGTTTTATTCCAATATTTCTTCAGGTAATGCCATTTATATTTTATTAATTACTACTCTATATTAATTCAATTTTAAATTTTTTCATTATGAGAAAGTAGCGAAGATCCCCAATATATCTTAATAGGTAATAGATCCATTAGTTGAATTTTTGCGATGCGAAGGATGGATATAAAGGTGGTAGTATTATATTTTAAAATGTTCGTGGTCTTCCAACTGTGGGGGATAAATCTAATGTTTTAAGCTCTCCATTTTCATTAAATGAGCATTGTATATAGTTCGTTTTTTAAAAACCTTATGCAACATATCTTCAGCCAAGTTACCTCTTCACCATAACTATTTTTTCCGTCTTTTTAGAACTGCATTTTCTAGTAGTTTCGTCGAAACAAAATCATATCGTTTTATTTCATGTAAAATAAATTTTTAACGTTTTCGGCATTGTTGTGTGATGGTATAATAATCTGTAGGAATAAACAGTAATTTTTTTCTTATGGAAGTTTCGATAGTTCCAAAATCGGCATATTTTGAAAGTTAAGAATGTCCAGAATTTTATGTCTTTGCGGAAAGTGGCCTTACACCACTTTCAAAGTAATTATATTTGTAATTTCATTAACTAGCTAAATTTATATTGACAAAATGATGAAAATTTTGAAGGATTTTTTTGGGAACTGTTTATAAATAAATAGTTCCTAGCAGATTGACTATTATGTTGTTAACTAACTTTTTGTCAAAAATGGACTTACACCACTTTCAAAGAAAACGGCTTGATACTATATTTCATTTTTTTAATTTTCACTAACAGCTTTGTTCAATTTTGAAATTTCTTGAAACTTCAGAGGTTAGAAATCGGCGGATAAACTTATTACCAGGTCGAACTGGTATTAACTTTATCCAAGCCCCGAAAATCGCGGTAGGTGAATACGAAATATCCATGATATTTAGGTATGCGTGGATATATCCAGGCCGGTGAATACGGGCCTAAAATGCCCAATTTAGGCATACAAAAGGTTTCTATTTTAATTAAATATAAGTGGTTTGCTGAACTTGGGGTATTATCACACAATTTGACGTTTTGTATGGCCGCACTTATCTGTCGATTCGGTCGTAATGCAAAATATAAAACTTAGAGAAAATCCACAAGCTTTTTATGTCGAGTGGATTCATCGACTCGAGAAACCAAATACGTCGCCGGTAACGCAGAGTAATTTCGAAATTACAATTTATGCTACTATGTAAGAAATCCCAGCGGAATCAATTCCAGCCTAGTTCAGAATTGGCCTGAATATTTTGTTTGACTGACTAAAGTATAGTTTGTTTGACATATAACACACTCTTATTTCATATAATATTTTATAAATTTATGAACATAACTACTTGAACAAAATCTATGATTTTTTTTGCAGTCCCGTAAATCCCGCGGATCCGCGGGATTGATGACCGCGATCCCGCGGGCTTGCGGGATTGAGATTTTAATGCGGGATTGGATTCCCTAGTCACCACCTGTCTAAGACCCATGCCTTACAGGAGAAATCGCTGCGTGTCCATACCCAGACGGTATTGTCAGATGGTAGCGACTTATCCGACTACGACAATAAGCACAAATTTTTAATGCTTCCTTTGTTCGAGAAACACTGCTTTCCTCAAGCTCGCTGTGAATATTTAGGCGAACCCAACTGGTACCACACTGGCTGCCAGCTTCATCTGTCTGTTCGATATACCGTAAAGCCCAAGGGCTTTCCCAACGTCAATCCTTTTCGAGGCTTCCACAATTTATTCCTTCCTTACCTCTGCGACGTTTGCGTCATCCACGTTTACTGCAGGCAGGTTGGCCGTATTCCCGTTCTGTGGTAGCAGTGTCCATACTATGTTTCCCAGCATTACAGGGCAGGTATTGGTTGGGGAACGCTTACCCTTAATCAACCCGACTAGCATTTAAAGGGGGTGCAGATGGGGCCCCAATGAGGCTTGCCCCACTGCTTCATATGGGCCCCATGTGGATTTCCGTATAGGGCCCACAAGGGGTATCTAACCCCTTGCCCCATTAGGGAATGCCCCTGTGGCCCCCGTGAGGAAAAAAGATTGCTGATTTAAAATTTGTTTTGGAACATATTTTCCTGGTTGCGAAACGGCTTTTCTAAGAGTTGCTAAAAATATTCATTTATTGTATTTAATGATTATTTATTTAATTCAGTAATTTTAATTACCCTTTATAATTTTAAGAACAGTCGTATCCTTAAATTTGAGTTGTTTTTTTTTGGAGGCTATTACTGAGCGAACATAAGTCCTACATCACGACATATACAATATCGTAATACTTCGCTAAAATTTCTGGTCATTGGTAATCGTCTATTGACCTTCTGAAGCAATTTTCAAGCCTGAAAGTATGATTTTGTATTTTGTAAATATAAACAATTTTCATAAATCTGGTACTCACACTAAAATCTTGTGGATCAGGATTGGAAGTATTATCACTTTCTGCATTGTTTGGCAGTTCACTAACGTCTGATACTTCATTTTCACGACATTGCAAAACATCTTGACTGCCATAAGGCATCAAATTTTCTTGATCCGAGTTCGCCATCAGCACTAGTTCCTCCCGAATTCTAGAAAATCGTTCAGATCTTAAACGTCTAAGCTCGCGTTGTTTGATACGGTCCATTTTATGTTTTATTAAAATAATACTTTTAAACAACAGTTAACTACTTAAATATCAAAACTTTTTCAGAGTTTAACAATAAAACCAAAGGTTAAAAGTCAAAAGAAAAATTCTAAACAATAATTAAGTACTTTAGATATATTAACACTAAAATATAAAAATTTATGTTTTGTATTTTTAAAAAATAGTTAAATAATTTAGATGTTAACACACATATGTATTAAATTTTACGTTGGCACAGTTTGACAAAAATAAAGTTTCAGACCTTAGTAACAAGCTTCCTGAATACATAAGGCAGATGGTGCGAATGTCCCATTTCATATGATTTGTGTGGGGTTTGCCCCATAGGGCCCGTATGAGGAACTGATAAGGCATACTATAGAAAATAATTGATATAGAAAATATAGAAAAACGCATTTAATTTTTTTTGGTGTAGGAAAAACATAGAACGACGAAAAATATGGCAAGCATAAAGTTTTTTGACAGATTTTGTCCAAAGTTCTCGTAAATGAATAAAAACCTCCCTGCAGCGTTCTTGTAACTAAATGAATTTTATAAATTCGATCCGCTTTTTTCTTACGTTACTGCAATAGAATAAAGCCCGGGTCACACCAAACGCGGCGCGGTGCGGTGCGGCGGTTTTTGTATGACAAATAATGGGTGCCTTCCATTTAGACACAGAGAGACACAGTGTTACACTGTGTCCGACACAGAAGTGTTCCATCAACGACACAGCTAGACACAGCCGGACACAAGTAAGACAATGCTACCAACCCTCGCCAATTGAAATGTGATCGTTAATTTATAATTACAACAATATTGTTTCATTTTTAAGATTGCCAGCATTTATAAAACATCGGGTAATTAATTTAAAGAAATTATCAACATAAAATTTACGATTTACTATGCAAACAAAAATAAAAACGAGGAAAGTGCGCCGTGGCGGATTTTTCGCGAACTTATATGTTCCATTTGGGCTTACACAGAACGACACAGAGCGACACGCTGTGTCGGACACAATTGCCTTTCTGTGTCTAAATGGAAGGCACCCTATATTAACCGCGCCGCCTCGCGCCGCTTCTGGTGTGAATCACAGATTTATTTTTCATGCAGGAATCGCTTAACAAAATTCGTACCGCGCCGCGCCGCGTTTGGTGTGACCCGGGCTTAATAACCTCACTGGAGCGTTTTGAACATTTAAGGCTGTATCAGATCCAAAGCAGCGCAACAAAAATATCAGCAGCAAACAGTTCCTATTGGCTAATGGTGGTCATATGACAACAAAAGCAGCACCGATTACTAGTAAAATAAACTTGCTGCCGCTGCTGCTGCTGGATCTGAATGGGCCTTTAGTTGTAATAAGCTGCATTCGAAAATTCAGCCAACTGCGCAGAATTGGCAGCACATCATTCAAAAAATCAAACCGCTGCAGCCGGGCATATATTCCCTGCAGCCGATACTGCGTTACTGCCGATTCTGCGTAGCTGACTGAATTTTCGAATGCAGCCTAGTAACTTGATAAAAACATATAGCAACTTAGTCACATTAAGGTTGTTAACTTCCCAGCGGGAAATGGAGGGCTCCAATAGCGCTGTTTGAGCACTCCTTAAAAAGCTTACAGCGCTCCCGTTCCGCACCAGTTCCATATACTTTTTAACATTGCATGTCATTGCAGGGGAGCATACGTTTTTATGCTCCTTCAGAAGAGTTCTAGGAGCATTATAAAAAAGCTTTTTAATAAAGAATTTTCATGGACGCCTGTGGATATGTGATCCTGCTAACGAAAAGCTTTTATTTTGTTTATCTTTTGCAATTGCCTTTTCCTTTGCAAGCGCGAGTGTGGTTTTATCAAAACATTCCCCCAACTAAGTTCTAACCACTTTAAAAGCTGGTTGTCCTTCATATCGAACGAGAGCCGATTCATTGAGTATGCCAATGCCACCCTTTATGGTCATCAAGATAATCGCTCATTTTCTTAGCTCTATAAAATTTATGAAAGCTCCGCTAATGCTCCCTCGGGAGCATATTTAACAGCGCTCAAAGTGAGCTCCTCTGAACAGCGCTCCCAATTTTTCCCACTGGGTTGTTACTCTATTCGTGACATTTACAATACAATAACATTTTTGAAATGTGCTACAAAACGAAATGTTTAATTTAGTAATTTAAATATGACATCTTTTTTGCAACTTTTATGGAACATTTTTACAACAAGTTCGTTTTTCCGTAACAAAATTAAAACTCTAGTGCAACTGAACCGGATGAATTGTTGCAAAATGCTAATTCGAAACAATAATTTAACCTATATGTGACTAAATTTGTTTAAAACAACTGGATTACAACCCAAGTGTAACATATTTTTGTTATAAATTCAAATCTGTGCTAGCTGGGCTATGAACCCTGTTCCAACTCACCTATCGCCTCCAGGTTGCTCCCTTAGGGTGAGTGCAGTACGCAGCGTAGATGGTAGAGTAGAGCATAGCTGCGAATACTCGCTTATAGAACTCTCAATGGGTTTTAAATGGGTGTGTGCATAACGCAGCTTGTTTTTTCTGCGAGCGGAAAGCGAGCTGCGTTATGCACACACCCATTTAAAACCCATTGAGAGTTCTATAAGCGAGTATGCGCAGCTATGCTCTACTCTACCATCTACGCTGCGTACTGCACTCACCCTTACATAGCAACGAGTTGTTCCTTGGCCGTTCTAGGCTTTTGGAATTGAACCTTTTGTCTAAAAGCTTTTTAGCTAGCATTTTGAATCGGATGACTGGAGCCTTCACCCTGGAATCCACATCAGCGTAACATTGTTGTTTCTGTTTATTTCGGAGATAGGAGACAATCGAGGACAACCTTTGACAACACCCTATGGGATTTAATGGCAAATAAGGCAGCTTAACTGTCCGAGAAAATAAAGATGTTAGGCTATTAAGCCTGGGCACACACCTGTATGGCGAGTATCCCAGCTTGAAAGATATTAAGGGTAGTTCCAAGGCCCGTGAATATTTTCCGCCTTAGGCCATATACGCTCAGCCCTACGGTTTACCAAAATGACGTATTTTCGATAAAAAGGGATCTGCTGTGCTGCCATGCTGACCCACCTCTAATAATCACCATAAATGGTTTGTGTATGTTCAGAATGGCAGAAATGGTATTGGAAAATGCAAGCATGGACTTCATGTCATGGGTCTTGTCTGTCTGGGTATACCCATTAGCCTCGGTCTGAGGCCCCAGCTTTTGCCTACAATTTGGAGAGATTGCCTTGTCAGAGAAGCTTTTTATCCAGGATTATTTGTTGATATTTTAGCCTCCTTCTAGAAAGAAATTGTTGTACCATCTAGAGAGGAGTTAAATAGTAGAATTTAGCTAAAATGGTACGGTATCAGTTTTTTGGGTGAGATTCGAGATGGTACCATCATGACAGTAGCTAATCGATATGACGATATCATCTGCATAGGCCTGTGCTTTCAAGCCTCGATTGGTCAGATCAGCAAGAAGAATGTCGACAAAGATTGACCATAGGAGAGGTGATAGGGCGTCTCCTTGAGGACTTAAGGTCTTTTGCAGCTATTAGCGTAACCGATTCACCATTCATCTCAGCAGTTATCAATCGGCTGCGGTCAAGCGACGTGATCCATCTCGCAATGGGGTTCAATGCCCGTTTTTTCTGCCCGCGATCTCCGCAAAAGCGCAGAGAGAATTCCCTTGGACCGGAGGGACCTCTTGATATATCTCCATCACGTCGGAATATGAGCCAGCGTAAAGCTACCGCCGAATAGTAGCAGTAGAATTGGTATGATCTCTTCCAAGCCCTTTTGAAGGAGAGCCGGGAAGATCTGGTCTTTCCCAGCAACCTTGAGGCGTTTGAAGAATGGCCCATTCGGATTCGATCTTACTCGTAGTGAAATTCTTATTTGCCAGGCATTTGATCCTATTTTATACCAGTGGGCAAAAACCTTCAATTCAGTGTTAGGTTTTAAGGTCAATTAAGAGAACCCGGAAAATTAGTGCTCATTAATATCTCCATGGTACCTCTGGTGTTCTCCGTAAAGAATCCCTTAGGAAGCCAATGCCATTTGAGCAATTCTTAGACAAGACTTTGTGTAACCTCATGGAGGCTGGAAGCTTGTCTATTTCTTCGCAGAAAGCTTTCCATAACCTTCGTTTGGATCTTCTCAACTCTTTGTTGTAATCTGTGAGGGTTTTCTTATAGAGATATTAATATTATGTTGAATTTTGTTTTCTACTATTAAAATCAAAGTCCACCTTTATGCTGTCTCATACAATGGGGCTCTTTAGACACAATCCGTGCAGTCATTTCTTTCGCAGCGAACAAACTAGTTTCAGTCTTGAGTTATTGAGACTCCATCAATATTGCTGAATACAATAAGAATAGTATAAAGTATTCAAAGGAGGACCGAGAAGAAGTACTTGATCTGCCTCGTTCTGGTCACTGGTCGACCATGAATGTCTACGAACTATGAAAACATTGACAAAATCAAGAAGCTGGAAGCTTGTGCTCAAAAATGGTTGTATGAATCATAATGAGTTTGATGAAGAGGTAACTGGTATTGGCTCTTGGGACTGATTTTGAGGTGGTGCACAATTTTAGCAAATTACTTCCAAAGCAATAAGCGATGAATGAGGAAAACTTTTTAGTTGTCACGAAACTGATAAAAAAAACCAATACAAGAATCAGAATTTCCCACTCGCCTTCGTTCTCATATGCAGAACATAAAGCCAAATAAAGGCCACACATCTTCGACAACCCGTCCAAAAGGAAATTTACTACTCAGCAGTCCTGGAAGACGCTGACTACTTTTTTATACGAGCCGATCGCATTCAGAAAATGCTCGAACCTACATACGATGGCCCATACCAAGCAATCAAACGATTATGAAAACACTTCGTGGTCAAATTGAACGGCACAACAAACAGACCGGGAGCTCGCTACAAAAATTTCCGTAGAGTACGTCCTTACGATATTAAAAAGTCATTTCTTACACCTGGATGGTGGGACTTCGGCATTATTATACACCTTTCTTACTCGATTGGAATAACTAATTATATTAATATGGCGGTGAATAAAATCATGCAATCATTTTGTCGCGTGCTCCCGGTCTAAAACTCGAACGATACAGTTTAGAAGAGAATGGAAAAAGTCCGCCCGTTACAAAGGCTCCCAAAATACTATTAGACCAATTCCCACACGATCAGAACGATCAGTGAACTTCACCACTAGTGATCATGATACCGACCAACGTGGATACCTCAAGCCCGAAAAAGAGGGAAGGACAGTAGGTAATTTGAGAAGATTAGGAAAAGAGCGAGTGATAAAATTGATCCCCGGAGAACACCGTCAAAAATGGTTTGGAGTTGAGATTTGATGCCAGCCAATACTTACTGGATTGAACTACCACACGGAAAAGTCTCGATCCAGTTCTTCAGAACTGAGTCATTACCAATAGGTTGGAGCTTAGTTAACAGGGCAGGGAGTTCGGTCTGAAGCCGTACTGTTTGTCATTTAGGATTTGGTTAGACTATAGCTACACTCTAGGTAGGAGTTTGCGCAGATGTTTAGCTAAAGCTGAGGTGAGTTTTTAGAATGATTGTGTTGGGGGTCAGGGCCAGTAGATTTGTTAACATCAAGCTCTTTGAGACACCTATACACCTCGCGAGTCTTGAACAAAATCCTAGCAATTGAGTGAGAGTGAGTGTCGGGCAGAGAAGAATTTCAAAGAGAACAGATAGGGCATGCAATATGTAAAGAGCAACTAAAAATTAGACCAATAATATATATCTCTAAGAATTTTTCACATACATACATATACAGCAGTCAGGGATCTTTTTTTGGCACTCAAAGTGTTACAGTCACTTTCAAGTACATTCTTTGATTAAAGAACTTTTCCATACCTTAACTAACTCCTAGCATGGATGCAGTTCATCTATAAAAAAATGCTGCAATTATAAATTAATTAAAACCGACAAAAAAACAAAGAGAACCCAATCAATCGCAAATATCTATGTCACTACCAAAAACCTCAAAATCTGGAGCAAACCTTTTGTTAAATGAATCTTCCCCCGCCCAGCTCAAGACCCCTAACGTTAAAGATGTAATGGATTTTTCGAGTTCGAAAGGGTTGAAGATGGGAAATAAGTGCAAGAAGCGGAATAGCAGCAGTGGAGCAGATTTGAGATGAAATTATATTGGGGGATGAGTGATGATTGTTGGAGAAGTTAGAAGGTGGAAGACGATAGTTCTCCTCCTAAAAGGGGCTTTATTTTATTTTTATATTTTATCAAAAGACGACGACGTGATGATTTTCTGTTTTCTCATCCTATTCAGTATGTTAGCGATGGGTACTGAAAATATGGTATATAGATCCGTTTACGTTCCAGTGAGTTTATTGTTATTAGTTGATACCTTCCTATCTGGGCCCACGCTTAAATAAAGTATCGGGTACTTCTTGGCTATCATTGCTTGTGCTGTGCACTCGAGAAAATCATTATATGTATGATACACACATGAGCCTGGAGGCTATAACATTAATTTATTTTCAACTCAAGAACTATATATGTAAAAAATTAAATAGGGTCGACCTATCGAAGCAGAAATACTGAAAATTACTTTGATAATTCTTTTAAGGCTGTTTGCCGATTATGTAGTGTAGTTCTTGACCTTTAACAAATCAATTTTCAGTTAACTGTTAGTAATATGAAATTTAATTTAAGTATGTATTTCCATCAAATAATATCTCTCAATTGACTAATTTATAAAATCACCGGTATAATATCGTAATATTACCTTCATAGTAGTTGAATCCTTTTAAATTTCTTTGAAAACGACATGAGGAATTGCTGTAACATCATGAGAGAACAAAAAGTGTTTTAACCTCAGGCTATGCCATTTTGTATACGGCGGCTACAAATGGAAAGATCGCTTTAATATAAATTGTATAAGGATAGCATGTAGGCGCACATATGCTGTACAATGTTTGAGCTGAAAAAAGGTGGTGGTGTCGTATTTCTCAGATGAATGAAAATTTTATATTATATTAAAAAAAATTACGATAATGAAAAATCACATAACATATTGTATTTGTTTCTTCTTAAATTAAATTCTTAGCCTTTAGCTACTAGAATGAGAATGTCATACCAGATGGCTCCGTGCTTCACTCTTTATTGGTTCAAATGTATAAAGACTTAATTTTACTTGAGGTTTTGTTGTGCGATTTCAAAAAAAATTATGCTAGAGAGTCAATCGGTCTATATGTATTTCAAGGTGTACATTTTGGCGTTCATCTGGAAAACAATAAGCATGTGTGACAGTGTTTGAACGCATATCGCAACGGCAAGTAAAAGCCAGTAATTTTATGCCTTGAAAAACATTGATGAGCGATGTCTACTGCTCTATGATAGAAAACTATGAAGTGACTATGAATCTATAGTGTCGTTGCATGACATCATGAATGTTATTGATCTTGGAAGGCCCTGGTAACCTAGGATTTAAGAGTTCCGCCCACCATCACCATCCCAGAGGTCAGTGGTTCGATTCCACGCAGTGGCATGGCACTTCGTCACTTCTTCTAATTATTTCCTTTTAAAGGGCAATGCTTAGCCTGAACGGTCATGCACGGAACAATTGAACCCTTCTATTAAAAGAGCCCACCTGGCAACGCGATACTACTTAATCTTCAATTCTTTGCAGTCTGTGAAGATTTCAAATTCCAAGCCAAGCAAGTAAGGACGGAGTTTTCGGAGAGCTTTGATAATGGTGAGAACCGGCGAGAACCTCTAACTCGTAACTGGAGTAAATGCACCTTTCACGAGCGCTCTATTATAGCGCCAGTCTAAAATTAGGGGCCTACACACGATTAAGCCGCCATATCGTTGAATTTAGACCACCACCTGTACATCCGAGATTCCCCAGTCACGGTAAAATTTTGGCTTGGTCCAGCACCATTTGGATGGATGAATCGCTCGTGTATAGCGGCATTAAAGTGTTACTGCCTCATTGGTCTTGAAACTCAAGAAACGCCAAACCCTGCTTTGCTTGCATCCGTATGTACTTCAGATTCTTACTTCGGGTGAAATAAATTGAGTATACGTTCCTTACTCAACATTTCCTTCAAGAAGTTGAACGCGTCCTGCTGTTGGGGACCAAAAGTAAATTGAGCATAATTCCTCAAAGGATCTGACAATGGCCTGCAGACGGTAGAGTGGTTGGGTACGAACTCCAGTCAGACCCAAGAAACTATGAATTTTCTTTGCATTCTTTGGTGGTGGGAACTTTTAAACAGCTAAAATCTTTTCCAAATAGGGCTTAATGTCTCCAGTTCTAACAATATGATCCAAGAAGTCAACGTTTCTTGGCGCTTTTAAAAACTCGAATTATCCGTCGGGAGTGATGAACGAAGTATACTTCCAAATTTTCTCTTTCACGTCGACATGGAAAAACCCATTTGAGATCCAAGGTGGTGAAAACTAGTGCATTGTAATAAAATAACAATTCTTCTACCTTACCCTATTCGACTTACGGTAATCAATAGCGCCACAACTTCTGATAGATAGGTTTTTCATTCTGGAGTATTTGTCCCTTGCCATTAAGGTAGTTTCAAGTCAATGGAACCGTTTGACCACTGCGATTTCTATATCTGGATATTTGCTTGATTTGAAGCAAGGATATTGATCGTTTTTTCGATGTGCTTAGAATCCCATCGCTGCCACCAAATGTTGTGAGAGCCCTCGGGTTTCCGGTGCAGTGTACTAAAAGGCTAAGATTTGTTATTTATATTTTTAAGTTTTAAGTTTTAAGGAATGCAAGCGTAACAGATAACTTTAGCTGACAATGAATTAATTTAATTTCGTGTGTTGGTTACAACAGGCGGTTGTCCTAATTCGATCACGATGATTATCGATTAGTTCTGTAGCTTCATTAAAGCGCTTGGGTTAGAACTGCGTACCATGATCAGTAGTGATTTTCAGAGGTTCGCCGAATGGTGGGATATTTTCGGTTACAAAGCGCTTTGTCACTATTGAAACATTAATATCGCGAATTGAGTAGGTTTCTGGCCATCTCGTAAATCTACGATATTGTAAGAATTTATGAGTATCCTTGAGATCATATGGATATGCTTAAACCGATTATCCGTAAGCTTCAAGGCTTCAAGTGGAGTCTTCGCGTATCTCGTCAATTTGAATATTTGTCCACCGAGAGAAATACGAGGCCACTCAATGTAGTCTTTGTTAATTGCCGCCCAGAAGTATTTCTTAACGATGGGTGTAATGCGAATACCAAGGTGCGATAAGTTGTGTTCGGTATTGAACGCTAGCTTGCGCAAAATTAACGCACGTAACGTAATACCTGTACTAGTTTCAAACCAGACCTGATGCGTCGTAAATGGTATTGATGTGAGAACTAGCTTTACTTGAGAGTCTTTGCTGTGGTGCTCTAGGATATTTTGTAACTCGTTATCACCTGATTGGGCTGAGTTAAGTCGGCAAGTCGACGGTGACGAAGAGTCGAGGTTGTCAGTCCCTTGCGAGCGTGACAAATAGATTTTTTGGACCACGTTTGCCCTATTCCGGAAACAATTCGATTCTGACCCTAGTTCGGGATAAATCTGAAACATGATTGGCTACTCACCACAACCCAATCTCCAATTTAAAATTTTTAAGCAAATAATAATTTCTTGCAGTCTCGCAATCTATATCTTGTATATAAAACTGAATGTTTGTCTGTCTGTACGCAATAGGCTCCTACCTGTAACCGATACTAATGAAATTTTAACCTAAGTGCTATTTACATTAAAAGAAAGAACATAGGCTATTCTATTAAGCCATTCCTAGATGGAGCTGTCATGTAGAGCTTCGTTGAAAATCATCGCAGAGCTTTGAATTTGAAGATCCGAGGAGTCTCCCATAATGCACCTCGAAGTAAGATTTTCGAAATTCAAAATGGCCGCGCCAATATGGCCGACGAATTTTCAAATTGTGTTCAGATTCCAATGAAAATCAGTCTCTGCGATTTTTTAAGGTAGCAAACAACGAATTTGTGATCAGAACTTATAAATTCAAAATGGCCGCGCCATGGCGGACAAATTTTGCTAATTTTGCTCCGATTCCAATGAAAGTGGGTATCTAGGGGTTTTTAATGTCGTAAATGACGAATTTTTGGTCAATCGATATATGGGAGTTTTTAAGGTAGTAAATAACGAATTTATGATCAAAACTTATAAATTTAAAATTGTGATTAGCTGTATGTAGGTTGTTCAAGAGTTGGAAAATCCGAAAATCTTGACATTCTTCTAGCTACAAATGGAAAAACATTGAACATAGTGTATCCTGAAGCTCTCTAAGCAATCGGTTCAGAAATGATCAACAAGGTTTTTTTGGAAAGATGGTAGGGAGAAACGGAAGTGTGGGATTTATATATAATGGATAAGAAGGAAGCGAGGGAGACCCAACCTCCGCTGGATCGATGGCGTAGACCAGGAGCTTAGGGATGCCAAAATGGATAGGCTCAGAATCGGGACCGGTGGAGAGAGCAGTTGCGATTGCGAGAGGCCAGGACCGGATCCCGGTTGTAGAGCTGAGATTTTGAATTTAGGGGTTTTGGGTACGAGAAAGCGATTGGTGAGGTCCCGTTCGCCCCGTTAGCCGAAACAATACTATCTCATTTTCTCATAGGTTTTTTTAATAAAGCTTTGATCAAAATTAAAGAAATATGACTAGCCATCAAGAAGAACTTAGAATGGTAGCGTCAGAAATCACTCCTTTTGATATTTATGAGTTAGATTTATTGAGAGAATAACAATTTAATGTTGAAGACCTCCGTCCATTTGCCGTAGTAAAAAAACACCTTTAGTTGCGGAACAACATGCGAACTATTATTCAATTGGTAGATCAAGGGGACGGGTGAGACAATTGGCAGCAATTAGAGCGGCTGAGACACACGAACAGCGTGCGCACGCTTACAAGACAAACGAGCCAGATCTTCTACTTTGAGAATGAGAAGATCGATTACAGCATGCCCAATGTTATGGTTGGTCCAATGGATAAATTGTGGCAATAATGTCGTGATTTAAAATTTCAAAAAGCACCGGGAATGTGCTGTTCCAATGGGATATAACTTCTTCGTTGCTCGAACATGTTTTACTACTTCCTTTATTTCGCTTCGATGGGTGCAGCGAGGCGCAACGAGTTCCAGCTAGTATACATATTAAGGTGGCCCTTGTTTTTAAAATTCGGAAATTTCTACATGCTAACTCCTGAAATGGTTCTCAACTATGAAGAAATAATTCTCCAAAAAATTTCATCTCAATTGTTTGAAGTTTGTGAAAAATCACCAAAAGATCCGCAGGTAAAAATGTCGTTAATTTTTATTAGTTTTTATTGATTTCTACAAAATAGAAATTAGTTTACAGAGAAATAAATAATACATTACTTAGGCTGAGCTGCCAATTATTTCTCCTATTTTCATCGATAATCCTCCGTGTATTCCTTGCTCTTTGTAGAAATTTCTAAATCTTCCTCTCTCTCGGTGCAAATTTTAAACAAAAACAAAAACTTTTCTTTTCTGACATTTCACAAAGAAGAACGATGCTAACTCAAAAATATCTAAATTCTAACATACATAAATACTAACAAGTAAAACTAGTGACAGTTTTTCAACAAAGTTAACCCGTGCAGGAAACGCGGCAAAGTTTGTTATTTTATGAGAAAACTTTTATTTAAACATTTTTGATTTTCTTCAAATTTTTTTTACGCAGTCCCTATATAGTTCAGTCAAATTAGTAAATGAAATTGCATTTTAAGAGGTACAGAATTTTTTTTTTGGCATTTGTTCGGGTACATCTGACAATGATAAAACCAAGTTTGTGGGGTCGCAGTGGCTTGGGAAAAGCCGCCATCTTGAAAAAGAGGGAGAGCTGGTTTATATTAAATAACTCGTTTGCATGTAATGATAGCTGATAATGATCAATGGCAAAGTTATGGAGAATAAAATTATCTAAAAAATGAGCCCTCAACGAGCTCTGTAAGTTGATTTGGGTCAAATTAATGGCCGGTCAAAGTTTAACCATGATCGTGTGGTGAGGGTTGAATGCAGTTTTTTGCAATTAACTCGCCAAATGTTAATTTTTTTGGGTTAATGCCCATTAACAAATTTAAAGTCCTAGTAATTACCTTTAAAATGAGCCCGTAATCGTCGTTATCGCTTATGTAGTTTGCGAGTAATGCAACGCCAAAGTTCGCACTGGCCGTGCCTGAAATAATTGATAACGCCCTTGTTTTTGAATATTTCGTTAACGGTTGCTCATATGAAAAAGTAGTAAATGACAGGAATACGGGCAATGAAAATATCTTTCCAACGAGGTATTGGTCGAAACTCCATGTCGATTATGTCCGCGATACAGCCCGTCAAAGGTCAACCGATAGGTTTACGAGTTTTTAGCTATTTAACAACTTTGGAAAATTATAACTCTAGGAAATAGTAGCTGAGAGTCATCAGTTTTGACATTCTGACCTTGAATCTTTTTTTTAGCAGAACACTGAACAAGAGAATGTTATGAACGTGACTTGTTTATAAAAAAACCTACTAACAATAATGGCCATAGCATTACATGAAACTCAACCCAACTTTTACCAACTAAACTCAACTAAACTCAACCCAACTCAACTAAACTCAACCCACACTATTTCGGAAAAGTATCTTGGCTCTTAAACCTTCGATTGTTATTCTTTCTTTCGTCAGAAAGTTTTACTGATCGATAATTATTGTTTCTCGTCAAAAAATTTATTTGAAGAATGTAAAAACTGACGATTCTCAGCTACTATTTCCCATAATTAACATTTTCAGTTGTTAAATAGCCAAAAATTCGTAAACCTCTCCGTTGACCTTTGACCCGATGGATCGCGGACATAAAATGACATGGAGTTTCGACCAATACCTCGTTGGAAAGATATTTTTATTGCCCGTATTCCTGTCATTTACTACTTTTTCATATGAGCAACCGTTAACGAAATATTCAAAAAAAATGGCGTTATCAATTATTTCAGGCACGGCCAGTGCGAACTTTGGCGTTGCATTACTCGCAAACTACATAAGCGATAACGACGATTATGGGCTCATTTTAAAGGTAATTACTAGGACTTTAAATTTGTTAATGGGCATTAACCCAAAAAAATTAACATTTGGCGAGTTAATTGCAAAAAACTGCATTCAACCCTCACCACACGATCATGGTTGAACTTTGACCGGCCATTACTTTGACCCAAATCAACTTACAGAGCTCGGTGAGGGCTCATGTTTTAGATAATTTTATTCTCCACAACTTTGCCATTGATCGTTATCAGCTATTATTGCATGCAAACGAGTTATTTAATATAAACAAGCTCTCCCTCTTTTTCAAGATGGCGGCTTTTCCCAAGCCACTGCGACCCCACAAACTTGGTTTTATCATTGTCAGATGTATCCGAACAAATGCAAAAAAAAAATTCTGTACCTCTTAAAATGCAATTTCATCCTCTTTTTTCGACTAATTTGACTGGACTAATACAAAATAAGCAAACACGTATTTTTTCTTTTTTTCAATCAATGTTTTCAAAAAGGGGGGGGGGGGGTAAAGTTTACTTCACTCACCCATTATGCCCTTCTTCAAATCGCTATTATTCCGGTTCTATTCATGGTATAGAGTTAAATGAGGTATAATTTTATAGGTAATGAAGAGATCTTAATTTATATATGAATAGTTATAAAAAAATTTTCAATTTAATATTTGTTATTAACAATACAAACACAAAAAAAACATTTTCTCCACGTTTTCGGCACGGGTAAGACTGTACCAATTCATCTGAAATTTTTATAGGATTTTTTTTGGTATAGGGGGTTAGCACAATCAAAAATGTAAAAAAAACTGGTGTGCGTAGGACCACACGTTGGAAGTGAAAACTTCTATGCCCATTCTGTAATCCAATTCAATCTTAATATTACAGGAGGGTAAGGGTCAATAAATTTTTTCTATGAATGTTCCATGTAAGTTTATTTTATTGTTACTTGATGTTGCAATAAAATAAGAAAAACAACAATAGATAATATACATAACACATAAAAAATTGGTACAGCTTATGATTTCAAATAAAACCATTTATCTTAAAAGTTTTTTTACTTATTTTTATTGTATTCTGTTTAGTCTTAATTCAGTCATTTTTGGACTTTACTTTTTACAAAATTCTGGTGAAGTGATTTGTTATGCATACCATATTGCCAGCGCCATTTTGAAATTTCTAATATTGACAACAAATTCATTATTTCCGACCTTAAAACAAATCCAAGTAGCGATTTTCGGTGAAATCGAATCTTAATTGCCAAAGTCGTACCGGCATATTGGCGCCGCCATTTTGAATTTTCAAATTTTGACCACAGATTCGCCATTTGTGACCCTAAAAACCCCTCGATACCGATTTTTAATGGATTCAGAACACATTCGCAAAATTCATCCGCCATATTGGCACCACCATTTTGAATTTTCACCACAGAATCGTCATTTGTGGCCCTAAAAACCCCCGATACCGATTTTCAATGCATTCAGAACGCATTTGAAAAAAAACATTCACCATATTAGCGCCGCCATTTTTAATTTTCAAATTTTGAGCACAGAATCGTAATTTGTGGCTCTGAAAACCCGCCGACGCCGATTTTCAATGGATTCAGAACAGATTTGCCAAAATCATTCGCCATATTGGCGCCGCCATTTGGAACTTTCAAATTTTAAGCACAGATTCGTCATTCGTGCTCATAAAAACCCCTCTAAACCGATTTTCAATGAAATCAGAACACAATTGAAAAATTGGTCCGCCATCTTGGAACAGCCATCTTGATTTTTTTTACAAAATTGTCAGATTGCATTGTCACGGGAACTCAATGTGTTTGCAAAGTTTCATATGAATGGGCTTAGTAGAAGTAGTTGAAGTAGTTGAGAAGTAGCTGTCGCAAGAAGTGAACCAAAGAAAGAAACAAACAAACAAACAAATATAGGAGATCAAGCTAAATAACCCCTTAAAAAATACATCATAATCCATAATACATAATCATACATAAGAATACTTAATAATATAGTATAATAATACATAACACTTAATACAAACTAAAAACCCCAAAGGCAAATTTTTTCTCACATGAAACGCAAAAAAAGTGCGATGGTACGCAAAAATGGTAGCGTGACGCGAGTTTTTAGTTTTTTCCCCGGGCCAAAAAGTGCCCAACGTGCAAATTTAATGCAATATGTTTAAAATGTTACCAACTTGGAGACCACTTTTCAAACCTCATTCCATTTAAATTTATCTTAAATTAAGTTAATATTAAAATTTCATTCATGTAGAGCAGAAAATTCCATTGAACCAGTATCGTCCTTTCATCTTTGCCCAATGCCTTCAGGTGATTTTACACAAGGTCGAAATTAATTTGTTCTCCTACACCTCTCTAAGGACTTCCTTCCACTGTTTGAATATATTTAAATAAACTAATCAAAACCACCTGTTTTAAAAACATACCTTCTTTTAAAGTAACTTTAAATTAAAGTATAACAATTAAATATCGTAAAAATATTGTTTTACAGGGTGAAAAATATGATGGTAGAAAAGCAGATGTCTGGTCCTGTGGTGTTATATTATATGCTTTACTCGTTGGTGCTTTACCTTTTGATGATGATAATTTAAGGCAACTATTAGAAAAAGTGAAACGTGGCGTGTTTCACATACCGCATTTTGTTCCGCCCGACTGCCAAAGCTTACTACGAGGAATGATTGAGGTGAATCCTGATCGAAGGCTAACGGTAAAATAAAAATGATTATAAATTATAATTTTTAGTTATAACGATTTAATATTATTTTAAAGCTGACTGAAATAAACAGACATCCTTGGGTAACTGCCGGTGGTAAAGGGGAACTAGAATTAGAATTACCAATGATGGAAGTTGTTCAAACACATGTGATACCATCTGCCTCAGCTGTTGATCCAGATGTTTTGAATGCAATTTGTTCTTTAGGGTGCTTCAAAGAAAAGGATAAATTAATTCAAGAGCTTCTTAGCCCTAAGTAATAGCAAACAAATTAAAAACTACTCGCAATTTTTTTAATTTTTTTTTCTTTTAAATAAAATTTAGTCATAATACAGAAAAAGTGATATACTTTTTATTACTTGAACGAAAACGTCGACGGCCTGCACTTGAAGATGATGATGAATTATTAAAGCCGCGCAATGATACACAAGAAACAACCGCAGACCCTCCAAGAAAGAGATTGGACACATGCCGGGTTAATGGACAAAATTGTTTAAATTTTGGACAAATTAGCGAAGGTTCACCATTGACACCGCGTAGACAAGCCTTTAAGTAAGTAATATTAATATTATATATTAAATTTTCTGTGTGCTTTTTGTTGTGTTTTGTTGTGCAAAAACCATTATCGGTTTAATTACAGTTTCCGCTCATATAGCAATGCTAGGAATCATACAAGACGATCACCATCATCAGCATCATCTGTACGTTCATCATCATATCATAGTCCAACAAGAGGTACATCGATTAATTCAACGCAAGGAGGAGCAGTGATATCAAGGCCGTCATCACCAGCAACAGTAACACCAGTAACAAGGCATTCAACACATTCACCAACGCCAGTTAGTCGAACACCATCACAAACTAGTAATACTGATTCAAATAATACCTCACCAGCACACCACCGTACTAATTCCGGCCCAACGATCGCAATTAGCTTATTCCAAGATCCTGACAGCAATAACGGTTAATTAATAAATATTTTTAATAATTAAAAAATATTTAATATAAAAATTTTAGTAATGAACCCACCTGGATCACCCCATATGAATGCACCACCACCAGTTATGACTGGTTCGGCGTGCACAACAACAGGTGGACAATTATGGAAAACGAGACTGACAAATATTAAAAATAGTTTCTTAGGAAGTCCAAGATTTCATAGAAGAAAATTACAAGGTGAATAGCCAATTATTATTTAGTAGGCAGAATCTCAAATTTTCATAAATTATAGTTTCATCAGATGAGGTACATTTAACCCCCGATTCGTCGCCAGAACTGACAAAGAGATCGTGGTTTGGTAATCTAATGACGACAGAAAAGGATGAAACATTTACAGTTCTTGTTAAGGGAAAGCCAATTGCTACAGTGAAAGCACATTTAATACATGCCTTTTTATCTGTAAGTTTTTTAATAATTATTTCATTTTTTTTAGGAATTAGATTGTAGTTTTTGTTATTGTGACTTTTCATCACGACACTTCAACTAAATTTTCATTTTTCCAAATTCTAACTCTAATCTAATTTGCCTTCATTTCTAATATACATATGTATTTTTAAGCTTACTTGGCTAGTCGCTGGTACTGCTTTTCGTGGTAGTTTGGTGTTCGGGGAGGTTCTCTCCCCGATGGCACTTATAAGTGCGTTGCAGGCTAGATTGGGGAAAGATGAATTTCCACCGCCTATAGCGGCCCATACACTACAAGCGTTCAAACATGTTCCACAGTCTTCGTGCCAAACTTGTTTGAACGCTGAGCTTGTCCATACATTATGGTTTTCATTTAGGTTTAAGATTTCAAATGGTAATGAGTTCTTTAAATTGTTATCAGTACCCACGGTATACCGAGCATAAAATTTCCTACAAATTTTGTCTTCACTGTTTTTTCGAATTCCGCATAGATTTGCCTCTAGCGGCCGTTTTGCGCCTTTTTTCAGATTCTGTTGATAAATCAAAGCACGCAAAGATTGAGAAACTGCAACTACCACTTTGATCTCATTTAATTTCATACAAATGCATAATTTTAGCTCAAAATGTAACTAGTTGGGATGTGGGTTTGACCCTTTCGGTCCACACGATCAACTTCCCAGTATTATGAATGTTGAATATTATCAATGGATATTTTAATAATAAATAAACAATAATCAATATATAATACCTAAAATTTTTCACATTTGTTTATCAATACTTTCGCTAAGTTGCCAAATGATATGTGCGTATTTGCAAGATTAGGATGACGAAGTTGTAAACAAAATGAATGTAAATATTACTTTTAACACTTACACTTGAATGAAAATTGAAGAATATGTTGTTATTCCAAACTTCAAGTATATTGTTAAATTTAAGCGACCTGAAGTTGCAGCTATTGGAGTTACGATCTGTCAAAATAATGAGCACTCTGCTAAAACTTTAGCAACTCATACGGACGCACAGTGGTCGGATTTCCAAAAAAAGCTGGGCAAAAGTCTTTTTAGCATCTAAAAGTAGTTTTTTTATATGAAATTTCGTACTTGGGGGTTTTTAAGGGCGCTGATTAAGGATCCGCTATCAGTTTTCCAAAAAACAAAATGGCCGATAGAAAATGGCGGACGGTTTTGCTTAATAATCAGCCAAAATTCATGAAACTCGTTATAGGGGGGGTTTTCGAGGGCGCTGATCCTCAACAATACTAAATTTATCTTTTAAATTGTTCTTTACGAGAAAGAAAATAACTTTTCTTTGTAAAAAGCTTCAGAGTTCCTGAAAAATAAAATTACTTATTATGAGGCAGATTTTTTGTTTCCACGTTAAAAACCTGCAACTATTGAAAAATAAGTTGGTTTATGAGTAATTATATTCAACATGAGAGTCAGCTCTTTGCCCTTTTCTAAAACTACGCAGTGACTCCCCCTGAAGGTTATTCCTTAGTATCAACTTATACCGACGTCTTTGAAATTTATACTTTTATCTAGCTTTTTTGGAATTCCGACCACTGCGCGTCGTTACGTTTCAAAATACGCTAACACTTATTAAGTCACGATAAATCACCTATTCGTGAAGTGTCTGTAGGCAGATGTATGCCAGAAAATGGACTAATGATTTTGATTTTAGTTATTTATGTATCGCTGCATGAAACATTAAGCGAAATAATGGAAATTATACGACAATCTCCTCTGAGGTATCATTGTTAGTTCGCGCGAAATCGTGCATGTACAAAAATCACTTAAGTCGTTCAAACAAAAAAACGGCTCGACCGATTTTTATGATAATCTTTTCAGATCATATTTCCTTTAATACGCTTAGAACGGCATCTCAACGAAGTCGATATGTTTTTTGGCTCGCGCGAAATCGTACAGGAAAAAATGACCACATACGTACGCACAGACACACATACACACATATTTCTTCTCAAATTTTTGTTTAAAATGCTATTGGGACCCTGAACCATGAGAATACATTGAAAATTTCAATTTCGATTTTTGGACCGATTACAGTGAAATTTGTAGGAAATTTTATGCTCTACAACTTTGCTCTTTTGATATTTTCACCAAAATGCATAGTTTATTCTCAAAACTACTTTTGTTAGCATATTATTTATCATGAAAAAAAATTTCATTCGGTTACTCGATCGGTGAAGGTCGTTGTTCTACTGATCCTGTACTATATGTATAGTCTCGCCTGTTGTCGATATTCGACCAAACTTATTCTAGGAAAGAATAAAACAAAACGGAGTCGGTTCGAATAAAATAATTGAAAAACACAACTGTCAAAACAAAAACCCGAAAAGAAAATTCAGAAAGCGTCCAGGTAGGCGAGGAAATATAACACAAAAATAGCCCCAACATTTTCTGTGCAGTAAGTGGGATTGAGATGGGGTTTTTTGCATTCACTTCGTAAGCTCGTCTAGAAACTTTGTGCGATATTTTGGTTCAGTACTTTTTTGAAATTGCATTTCTGCATCGAAAAGTGCATCTTTATGTCGACAAATCTTGAAACTTGATTTTGAACCCCTTCCATATAACCGATCAACTTCAAATTTTGCACATATGTATAGTTCGCGTGACAAAGCAATCTGACCATTTGGTACAAAAATCAAGATGGCGGTTCCAATACGGCGGCCGAATTTAATGGTTTAATGGTTTGGGTTTGTGTATAATGGTTTGTGTACACGGAAAGTTTTCATTCATTGACTATTAAAACTTGGCTCTTAATCTTTACATATTAAAAATAATCATGTCTATTTTCAATTTAGGGTTTGCAATCCCGTGTTATATTTTCAATCCCGGGATTTCGGGATTACATTATTCAAATCCCGGGATCCCGAGATTGATACCGGGATTAGAATTGGACTATTTATAAAAAATACTAACACATTAACATAGTTCAAATTACATTGCAGTAAAAAAAAGCATTTTTATTTGCACAGTCTGGTAGCAGCAAGATTATGATTTTATCCTGTTGGGGTATCGCCAGGAGTATATTCCTAAGTTTTGAACCTCGTGAGCCTTGTGCTACTTTTGTTGTAAACAATTAAAATTTTTTTACCACGTTTTTCAAGCTTAAAATGTGAATCCCGTGAAGTCGAATCGGGGCAAAATAAAACCCAGTCTCTTCGTAATAAAATTGCCAATAAATCCTTAACCTACAAAACTTTTTTTCAGTTTAGTGCCAAGACCGTCAACTGGACCAATCTGCATCAAACTTTCAGAAAATATACTTTTTGATGTTATAAAAACACCCTGAAAAGTTGGTGTCAAAATATTGAACCAATTGGCCAAAATTGCCTTTGGTTATCTAAAATTAGAAATCCCCGCCATTTTATACCATTAAGTCCAAAATTGCAATTTTTGTATCGACGAATTTAGATATCGACGCCAGCTTTCAAATGCAATTAAAAAGAAATTTTTTATATTTGGGTATAACTCTAATAACAACAATTGCATTTTTTCGGCCATTTCGAAAAATAAATTTAAAATGTTTTATCAGATCTGGTAGAGAGTTTTGGGACCTTTAATTTAAAAAAATAAAGTTAATTGTGAACTCGAGATATTTAACTTATTGCATTTTGTCCAATTGTTAATTAACAAATGCACATTGTGAGCTAAAAGTTGGACTGTATCATTTTTAAATCTATTCCTTTCATGTCAAATTCAAAAAAAATTAAGGTTTATAGAAACTTATTTACAAGCATTACAATGTAAGTATTGTTAATTGAACGAAGTGATTTTTTTCAATTTTTTAATAAAGCTTAATTGCAAAATGCAATAACTTCCTTGTTTTTTACAAGCTTTATATTAACTTCGATCACTGTGCGGGACAAATCTTGCGATCGATTTTTCGACCCCTATTTGCGGCCACTTTGACAGAGGCAACCGTATTCTATCGTGTAAAGAAAAAAAATTAGCTGTAATTTGATATATAACTTAAGAGGATACGATTGAATTTATCTAATTCGGAGGTTGTGGAAAATTTGCTACCGCTGTTGTTTTCTTCTCCGATGGTGTTATTGCTCCGTCTTCCACGATGTATCCCAAGTATTCGACACAATACTTTAATACTTTGTCCAATTTATGAGTCTTTGGCCGTGCTCAAAACATCTAAGTGCAACCGATACGAGTGCGAACGTTGTTGCTAGGTGGACACAGCTCAAGAAATCCTTCAATTTATTATTAAATTGGGCTTCAGTGAATCATTGCCTTATATCTCACTTATAATCCAATACTTCTCAACAGCGACATACAAAACTGAAACTTATAAATAATTTATTTTCTATCTACAATGAGCCACGCACAACTAGTTCAATTCTATATCAATTGAAAGAACAGTTTCAAAGAAACTGAAATTTCAAACGTCACCCACATCAATTTCAGGCCAAAAAAATTCAGACCACATGGCTCGGCAAAAGAATCCATTCACTGTAAAGGTCGCACCAGTAGCATTTTGAAACAAGTAAGGTCCGAAAACCGCTGTTACTCGTTGTTGGTATAGAGGTAGTTCGACTATTTCTTTTAACTTTTTGGTGCCAGTTTTGTTGATTCACCTGCCCCATCACTCAGAAGAATTTTGTTTTATAAAATCATGATCTTGTTCAAGAATGTCTTTTCACCAGGGTTTTGCTAGTGTGGATCGATCCACATTTGAAAACTTCCTAATTTTTACTTGCTAATTGCCATGGTAATGGCAGTTGTATGTTGACAGTCAGTTCACAAATGGTGCGGAAATTTAAAATGACACCTCTTGTTGAAAGACCCTTTATATCAATGCTATGAACTGCACATATATTAGATCTGTCTGGTAAAGCACACACAGTTCTTTTTATCAAATATTACATTTATATGCATTGATAAATACTATACCCTACAAATACATAATTTTCTGAGCACAGTGCGCCTTATTATTGTTCCCGCCCCTGGCCTCCCATCGCTTTAGTCCGCCACTGATTTCGGTTACAAATATTGGATTCTTTCTAAAATGTCAAAGCCAATTTTTTAAAGAACAATAAACATATTAAGGATCTAAATTTAATATATTTATGTGTTAAGTACTAAAAACTGTTTAATCCCTTTTTATTTTCCAGATGGCCGAATTATCGCATTCTGTTGTATCACCAACATCATTTAGAGTAGAATATAAACGTAATGGAACTGGCCCAGCAATGTTTCAACGACATGTTAGATTTCAAGTAAATTTTTCTTCTTAAAACATTATTTTTTAAAAATATTTTTACATTTTAATTTTTCTTTTTATTAGGTTGATATTAGTGCCATATGTAAGCAAGGAGATGTCGCTGATATGCTATTTGCAATAACTTTTACCCTACTATCAGGTATGACACTATATTTTTTTGTGTTTTTGATTAAATTTATAAATAAAATTATAATTTTTTCAGGGAATATCCGTCGATTTAGGAGAATATGTGAACATATTCAATCGCAAGTTTGCTCAAAGCGATTTCCTGGCCCAAGTAGTCCTCCAAATATACCAACAGTTACACAAGCTGTTTCAGAAAGTTCCTCATGCGGTTCTGATTCAAGTGAAAGGCTTTGCTATAAAAGACAAGTTAGTTTATTTTTTTAATTAATTTAAATGAATCTGTTATAGTTATTACCATATTTCTTTCTAAATCAATATTACAGATCGAAAATGAATTGGATACAGAAACAATATTTGATTGTAAAACAGGAAGTGGTAGAAGATCATCAGCAAGCACAAATAATAATAATTCAGTTCCAGGTGAACCAGGTAGTCCAAAAACAGTTAGATCTAAGTATGTATTAATAAATTAAAACATTATTCATAATTAAATAGCAGCATTTTATATTGCAGCTCTGAATCAACAGAACATGAAAGAACTAGAGATCATACTAATGATAGGCAAGCAACGACAATGTCAGGAAGTGCAATAGCATGAGAATTATTTCTCTGATTTAGTTTCCGATTAAATCGATTGCAATTTTGGACGAATTATCATAATTCAAATATGTTGGATAATAATACATCAATAATGGTATCAACAACAACGAAAAGATCAAATGGTAATGGTGGTGAACATGTTATTCTAGAAACAAGAATATGTACTGAGCATCGTGCTATGGATAATAATAACTGCCCGAATAGGACTTGCTTCTTTCATTTTTCAATATTCTTTTTAATACCAGCATCAATTGCAATTGCTGCGTTTTTTATTAGTAATTTTAATAATGCTGTTGCAGCCGATCAATCATCAGCTAACACTAATAATGTTCATGCTAGATATTCAAGCTTTTAATTTCTAATTGATTTTTTTTAGTAACATTTTTTTTTGTATATCTATTTAGGATTTTCTTTGAACTTTTTTTTGTTAAAAGAAAATGATTTTTAATAACTTTTTAGGGATTTTATACAAGTTTCAATAATTTTTTGATAGAGCTCCTGAATAGTGTCTTTGTATTTCTTTGATTACGGAGAACTCTCTTATAACGCGGTAGATAGGTTCAAAAAAACTCATGTTGTTTGAAACCGTGTTAGATAAAACCCTAAGGATAGTTTTTCGTATAATCTGCATAAGCAGAGATGCATTTTTCGATGCGAATTTTAAGCATATATCCTTCCTTAGTTGTACATTATAAACTGCTGTTTTCTATGTATAGGTCATGTGCACGAAGCCTACTAGGGCCGCCAGTGAGACAAAGAAAAGAATTGAACTCCCTTTTTATTATTGGTCGTTCTACATGTTGTTAATCCCATGTTGCATTGGCCAAGGATATGTCTTTAATCGTAGGAATCCATGTTTGAACCCTCGCATGATAATTCTTTCGCTTGTGAACTCCAATGATCTGGAACCCACAGTAAGGTGAAGTTTACATTTCTGCTTATGCGTTTAAGCTCATCTGAGCATTTCTTGACTAGCTTTGATGAGATCAAGGCAGAGTTGAGAGCCAAAATGTCAGCTTGGCTGTCAGTTACCAAGGCTATAGCATCTCTTGTAGAGTTGTCTTCTTTCGCTAGTTGACAAGCTATGGTGTAGGGGTTGGTTTCGACGCCATCCAATACTACCTTGATTAAAGCGCCAGAAAAGAACTATGTCTATACTAATAACTTGGAATTTGGTCGACAGAGCAGGACGCCATACTCTTTCAAAAGCCTTCGAAATATCTAGAGCAACCAGACTCACCGAAGCGATAGATGCTTAGTTTGCATTGCTCGGTTAAACACACAAGGAGATGTGCCAGTAGACATTTTTGGTCTAAAGCCTTACTGCCTGTCGTGTATAATTTGGTTAGATTCTAGATATAGTTAGAGCGGTCGTTGGATTCACCTTTTTTCTTTCGTTCTTATTGTCGTTGGTAAACTAAAGAGTATTGCTGTATATATATAGATAGATACATGTGTATATGTCCTATTAAGTTGTTTTGAAATTCAACGAATGGCCAAATAGATCTTTCAGAGGGACATCGTTCCGGAAGACATTTTTTATTTGACCAAGGGGTCTTTGGACAAAAAAAATTAGAACACATCTGGTTTCCTAGTACATATAAATGGTCTTGCTAGCTTGGTTCTTTGCAGTCGCCAATATCACCAAACCATCCATTGAAAATACTATGTAATTTACTTGTTCAGATCAGTGACATTCTTTCCCTCTAGGCCAAAGCAGTTTTTTCTACAGAATGTTGGTCTTATACACCCAATACTGCCGATTTTTTTCGGCGGGAGAGTGGTGAGAATCTATCATCGGTGAAGGTGGGAATGTGATGTGTAAGGCCCATGCCTAACTCAGGAGACAGTGCTAGGGGTCTGCACCCAGGCTATAGTATCAGGTTCCTACTGACTAAACTCAGCAACAATTTTGCATGTTATTTAAGTCCAGAACGGTATGAGCCGTAAAGGCATTACATCGACGTGGCGTCATGAACGTGACCCTCGAAACTCGCTTGATTTGGTATAAATCAACCACCTTCGCAAATAAATATTAAAAAAAGTGTATTTAATTAGATTAGTTTAGATTATTATTGAAATTATCGCGAAAAGCCCGATAAGGGGGTATTTTTGCATTTTGACGTCCATATTTTAAGACTGGGGGACCTTGATTTTCGTAATCAGCGGCCCAAGTTGCGAACTCTCCTTCCACTTCCGGAAGAGTCCCCATGGGATGAACCTACTCTCTTTCTAATTCTCCTTGTCTAAGAGCAATGCTATTGCAGCAAGATATTCCACGCTAAATTCCATGATGCCTTTGAGATCACTGTCCAAATTTCAAACTTAAGCCTAGCATGGAGTTCGAACGGAATTCCGTTCCCCATATAAAATACACGTAAAAAGATGCACGGAATTCCGTACACCAAATTTTTCTGTGCCCTTTTTGTTTTATGAGTACGCAGTTCGAACGGAAAACTATTGGTAATATTTAGCTTGTGCACTTCTCTAACAGGTGGCTTGCAGGGAATTGGAGACTTTTTTCCGTTCATGTTGGAACGGAATAAATGTTAGACAATTATTCCGTGTTGTGTGTTAGGTAATTTTGACAGGGCGAATGAAAAACAGCTATTGCCGTCAGTTCGTGGTTTTATATGTGATTTTTAACAGTCAGCTGTTCGCTTTTTCTCAACTGTTAGCTTTTCTTCACGGTATTCTACACGCATTTTTTTCGTGTAGAAATATTTACCAAAAATGCTGAACGGAATTCCGTGCGAACTCCATACTATGCTTTAAAAGTAAAGAATGTCAGTGAAAAATTCATCACGGAAGTCACTGACACGGAAAGCATCGGTGCCGTGCCGTCACGGATATGTGTGGATCCACCTTAACAACTCAATTTTACGACAGATTTGACGGAAAAAGATGGAATACGATAAAACATGTTTGTTTTTTCGGTGGTCTCCATTAGACTCAATTTTTGATTTCTTACCGAAAAAATCGCTCAAAATGCTTGGATTTTTATCTTTCAACCAATATTATAGTGAGGGAGTTTCAAGATTTTTTACTTCATTTTTTGGCTTTTCAGGGGGGGTTGAGAAACGATGCATTAAGGCATGGGTCGATTAAAATAGGAATTTTGTCATAGACAAGTTTTTCAGATAATTTATTTCAAAAACCATTTGTGATTTTTTTATGTGGAAGACTAGAGCTCAAGGAAAGCCCTTTGTACTGTCGACAATCTATTTTCTTCGTATAGAGTGCAATGTCGAACAGCAAGCAAGCTCTAGTCGATAGATTGATTTATAAACCTAAATATAAAAATATCCAGTCATTAGAATTGATTTACTAGTTTCAATATTAAGAAAAAAAATAAAAATTTTATAAGTAGTTCTTGTTTAATTGTATAAAATCCCTCAAAAGAATCTCATCTATCTTAAAACCTTTTTCATATTGAAGCAATTTCTGCAAAAAAAAAACAAAACAAAAATACTAATTATGGCAAATTAAAAAAAAACAAAAAAATACCACAAAATCATCCAAAATCATTTAATCGCATTTTAAAAACTAAATCAGAGAATGTAAAAAATTTAAATAATAATAAATTAAAATAAAAAAATTAAATACAAAAAAAAAATTCGCAATTCTCATAGGAAACGCATAAAACAAAGAAAAATAAAGCTTAAAAAAATTCTAATAAATCATTAAACAAAAAAATTTAGAATTTAAAAAAGAAAAAAAAACCTAAAATAATTGATAGAACTTGAAAGAAAAGAAAATATTGTTGATTAGTGTTAAATAAAAAAAATTAAAAGCAACAAACCAAAAAACAAAAAATACTCACGAGAAAAAAAATGCTAAAAAATAAAAAACTCTCTTAAAATTTCTTAAATAAAAATTTTTAAGAATGAAATAAACTTTTGCATAAAAACAAAAAGAAATTTACAAGAAAAAAGCAGTTTAGGTATAAGTTAAAAATGAAACAAAAATCAATTGTAATTAAAAATAATAAAAACAAATAAAAAAAGGCGGAAAGGCCATATTTATATGGTGATTAAATTTAATTGAAAATGAAATCTTTAAAAACAAATCACAATACGCAATATTACTTGTAAAATTAATTAGAAAAACAAAATTTAAATGATAAATTGCTAAAAAAAAGCAACAAAAAAGTAATATTTAAAAAACAAATAAATAAATAAATAAAAAAATCAATTAAAACTTATTTAGATATTAAAAATAAATTTAAAAACAAAAAAGGGAAAAATTAAAAGCAAATAAAAAGCAGAATATTTTGCATACAACAAAAAAAATGATATTAAATAGAAATTTGTTTGCAGCTAACTGCTATCATTTACATACGCTAACAAAACAAAAAAAAATATCAGAAACTAAGATTAAAATAAAAACTAAAATTAAAAAATAAGCCGATTATTTATATATATAAATAAATATAAAAAAAGACAAAGAAATTGAAACGCTTGTGGAGGCTAGCCTCTATTAAGGCACTCATGTAAAAAAATAAAAATAAATAAATAATAATAAATACTTTTCATTTTTGTGTAAATATTTAAAAGAAAAGATAAAAAAAGAAAATTATTGTTGATAATCTTCTATCATTGGATAGTTATTAAAAAAAAAATATCGTAAATAAAGTTGATTTTACAAAATAATTATTATTTAAATTAGCTTTTAGGTCGCAAACGCCTTATATCGAGATAATTTTGTTTAATTTTTTGTGTATGCTTGTTGTTTTTTAGGATTTAAATATATTAGATAAAACAAAATTAATTATAATGTGAAAAACTAAAAACAAAACAAAAAATGATAAATCCATCAATATTATTATTTATAAGTTATATTTTTTTTTAAAAAAATGATAATTATTTATAAAAGTTTTCGTTAAAAATTTGTTTATATTTGCAAAACATAATTTATTAAAATTTAATTTTCGCTTTGTAAAATTTTTGTTATATGTATATAAATATTTTGTATTTCATCGTCTAAGCAAAAATCATATCCTTTAATTTTAGCATCTATGATAAATTCCAACAAGTTCTGAATGTACATACTATATGAAAGAAAATCATAGTAATTGTAATTGATTTTTAGTAGATCAAACTATTCATATTTGTTGAAGCACATCTTCGGCAGTATTTAACTTTATTCTATCTAACATAATTTATTGAATCCAGGCTATGAGAGCTTGTTTGAAAATGTCCGGGAATAGGTTATAAAATAAAAGCATTTTTTGAAATAAAGGATAGTTCATATTAAGAGCTAACTTTGGCGCCAACGTGTGGAGCCGGCCTTAGGAAATAAGCCTGGGGCCAATGATACCATTGTCCGACACTGCCAATTTGGACCTCGGCAAACCGTTTACGACAATTATCGAAAGTCAGAAGAGGAAGCACGGCCTTTTGGTAAACGGACGGTCCCAAAACTGATAATGTGGTTTTAAGTGAGCGTATATAGCCCAAGGAGCGGAATATACATGTCTTTGGCACTATACTCACTGTTTTTCAAAGATGATTTAATCGCAAACTAGGTGTGTTCCCAGGCTTGTATTAATAGAGCTTCAAATAGCTCTAACGTCGTTATTTTCTCCGAGAGTCAAACTGCCCTGTTTACCATTAAATCCCACACGGTGTCTTCAAAGACTGTCCTGGATTATCTCTGAAATCCGTCAGCAGCAGCAACAATAGGTCTGTTCCCGTACCTGCAGAAAGTACAGAATCTGCCAGTTGCTTCGAATTACTTAACAGAATTCTGTTCCCGTACTTTTGCTGCAGCCGCCATACTCATTTCCCCACCCTGCAGTAAGAAGCAGAAACCTGCAGTAGCTACGAGCTGCTGTAACCTGCTGCAGCTTAGATATTTGAAATATGGCAATGTCAGAACTGTCATTCCCGTGTTAAAACTGCAGAAACCTACAGAAACATGTTCCTGTACTTTCTGTACTTCATCCCCACCTCTCAATAAGCAACTTGCAGTAAGTGGCAGAATGCAGAAAGTACGGGAACAAATCTAATGTTACATTGATGTGGTCACATTGATAATAAAATTGCCGGTGACCTAGAAAAAATCATCATTTGTTGACTCAGAACCTTTCTGCAGTTTTGCCATCTGTTTCGTCATAGTTGGGCAAGGACCCAAGGCGCATCTAATAGCCTCGACACGCGCACGCATTTATCACGAAAATTCATCATTTATTACGAATATGAACCTCATTAATTAGAAGAGCCGATTAGGCAAATTTTGGTTAATCGATTACGAAAATTTAAGAACGAACCATCTGTCGGTCGATATATCATTGTAAATAGCTCGCTTTGAACCGCAGTCATCCCCTAGATTTCACCACCCTTTTTTGAGTTGTGCCGTTATTTCAGAAAATTTCATTCAAACATCAAGGCGCTATCTGACAAAAACTTGTAGAATTAAAAATACGTTATTTTAAGGATGAAAGTAGACAGATAATGCAGATCTTCAATACAATAAAACGAAATTTGAAATTTTTTGAGTTGTGCCTGTATCAATGCAAAGCAGCGACATAATGACGTATTTTAACGTGTGTCACCCCCTTAAGGCGTTCGTTATAAATGATTGCCGTGTGTCGAGTATAAGGCTGGCATTTGGCATTTGATTGTAGCTGGCGGTTCTGCAGTGCAGTTCGCGAAAGGGCGAAGGCTCTTCAATCGCGACTTCCCAGCACCCATGATATGAGTCCGAAATCAATTTTAGACTATATCAAAAGTCTTAACCTGGAAGGGTTTTAACGAAGAGATGGGCGCAATAGACCAAATAAAATTGGTCGTAGGGCCCGCTAAAACAACTTTTAGAATGAAGGGAAATATTGAAAAGTTTGGACCGGGAAATGTTTAGCCTATGCAATTACTCCATTAGTTCATGATCAGATATTAACCAAAAATATATCATCTTCATCTATATTAATAAAAGAAAGTTTCTGCATGTATGCGTGTATGTATGTGTGCGCTATAGCGGGCGCACCAGTCATCGCAGAGCTTCGAAATTTTGCACGTCCGTGGGGGTTTCCCATGATCCACCTCGACGCCCGATTTTTGAAATTCAAAATGGCCGCCGAAAAATGACCGAAATTCAAAATGGCCACCAAAATATGAATTTGCAAATTGTGTTCCGATTTCAATGAAAGTGGGTATATAGGGGTTTTTAAAGTCGCTAATAACGAATTTGTGGTCAAAACTTATAAATTCAAAATGGCCGCGCCAATATGGCCGATAAATTTGCCAATTGTGTTCCGATTTCCATGAAAATCGGTATCTTGGGGTTTTTAAAGTAGCAAATAACGAATTTATGATCAGAACTTATAAATTCAAAATGGCCGCTGAAATTCAAAATGGCCACCGAATTTGCTAATTGGGTTCCGATTTCCATGACAATCGGTATCTGGGGTTTTTTAAGGTAGCAAATAACTAATTTATGATCAGAACTTATAAATTCAAAATGACCGCGCCAATATGGCGGACGAAATTTTCAAATTGTATACCTATTCCAATGAAAGTGGATATCTAGGGGTTTTTAGGGTTGCAAATAACGAATTTATGATCAAAACTTATAAATTCAAAATGGCCGCACCAATATGGCCGATAAGTTTGTGAATTGTATTCCGTTTCCAATGAAGATCGGTATCTGGGGGTTTTTAAGGTAACAAATAACGAATTTATGAACAAAACTTATAAATTTAAAATTTCGGGGCGGGGGAATTTTACCAAATAAGTGTCATTTCCCGGTCAGCTGTATGTAGGTTGTTCAAGAGTTGCGAAATCTGAAAATCTTCACATCCTAGCTCCAAATGGAAGAGCATTGAACATAGTGTGTCTTGGTCATTTCCCCTATTGTCGTGAAGTTTGCCACGCTATCGAGCGTACTTATAAAATCCTCGACGAATAAAAGGTAAATCGCCAAAATTACAAAAAATATGGGAGAGCACCCCATTAAAATTCTTATTCACCGAGAAGTTTCATGTTCAGTGGCATCTACTTGTACACATACAATACATATAACCATAACGCAGCCACATCTCAATTTAGTACGGTTGTTCTTACTGAACCATCGAGAAAATTGGGAAGAGGGAGAAGTAAAAGAGGAAGAAGCAGCGCATATGTACAAAAAATTTTGTTTTAAAATTAAAGTTGTTAAAAAGAAACAAATTGTTCCAATTAATCCCTGACGAATCCGGAACGCTCGAGAAGAAATATTACAATATTTTTTGTAGGTAACTATAAATTTTTATATGGTATCCAAAACCATTTTTTCAAGATTTGTTGTTTTTTTCACTTTTTTCCTACCGCGGACAGTGCACTCATAAACTTTTTTTATTTAAAGGCGTTGCAACACACGCCGGTTTTTTGCTAGTCTGAAATAAAACTAGAGCGGGACACCATGAGTAAGGTTCTATACAGGGAGGCTATTAAGCCGTCTTTATGCAGCTTTTGGCACCCGTCCGGATATTTGTCATGCAGTCTCTATACTTAGTCGTTATTCCAATCCACCGAGTAAAATATATTGGACTGCGCTAAAACAAGTTTTTCGATACCTGAAACGAACTCTAAATAAGAAATTGGTCTATGGGAAAACAAATGATGATTTAATATGTTTTTCTGATTCCGATTGGGGTGGTGATAAAGACGACAGACGATTCACCACAGGATATGTTTTTAAATATGCTGTAGGAACAATAAGTTGGTTATCGAAGAAGCACCTTACCTAACTCGACCAATGCTGAATATATGGCACTGAATTCATCAACAGAAGAATTGACTTGGTTGCCTCAACTCTGTTCAGAATTGTTAATAGATCGTGATACCATGCGACAATCAAGGAGCGATCCGTATAAGCATGAGAATAGGATGACTTCTCCGCGATTGAAACATATTGTCATTAGACGTAATTTCATAAGGGAGAAAGTAGAAACTGGAGCTTTGAAGATAGGTTATATAGACTCTAAAGAGAACATCGCAGATGTTTTGACTAAGGCAGTACCTAGTCATTGATTGTTATTGCTGATCTAGGGATCGAATGAAGTTGGCGTGCTGGAAAAATAGCATTCGACCAGTTAAAACATTTTACTTAAGTGATAAAGTTCAGTGCTTGTACATTTGTCAATCGATAAAGACGGGTTTTTTTTTGTTAGTTAACCTCGGAGTAGCTCCAATGCTACTAGTCCATCGTGTGGATCGAGAAATTTGCATTGGCGTGAACATTGGGGGTTCGCCGTCGCGTGTCGGAGCCTGCGCCAACGTGCGCTGGTACCTGCGTTGGGACCAACGTGTGGAGCCGGTGTAAGAATCGATAGGTCTTCTGGCTTAAAAGAAAATATACACAGTAGATGCATCACCGCCGTCAGATCCTCCTTATTCTCTATTAAGTGGGAGCGCGGGGAGGTTCAGTAGGGTTTCCATAGGCGCCCTCTGAAATGTGATTTCAGCTCCCGTGCTTCAGCTAGGGGAGGCTTGGGGAGGATAACCTTGGCAGTTACTTTGTCAATTTGTTTCCAGGAAAGCTTTTGATCCAAGACTATACCCAAACATATAGCCTACTTTTTACCACCTCGAGAGAGAGCTGTTGGATTTAGCTTCCTTCCATTCTTAAAAGGTACGATGACAGCTTTTTGTGGGATAATACCCAAGTTCTTGCCCCGAAATCATCAAAACACATATGATATGGCAACTTGTATGAGGTTGGTTTAGGTACTATCATCTGCATTGGCATGTGCTTTGAAATCCCGGACGGCAAGAAGTTCGTCGATTACGATTGACCATAGGAGAGGTGATAGGACGCCTCCTTGAGGACAGCTTTTAGAGCCATTATCTTAACCGATTCACCATTCATCTCAGCAGTTATTAATGTACTGCTGAGAAGCGACGTGATCCATCTCTTCCAAAGTGGAAGCAATGGAGTGGGTTCGTTTTAGGACCCTCGCTAATATGCCTGTCTAAAACCTTCTCTATCGTTCTCATGAGAACTAAGGAGCGGCTGATAAGTCGATATGATTTCGCCTCCGGATGCGATGTTATCCACAATTTAGGGATAAAGACCATCCTACCCTCTCTCCAGTACGTCAGAATATCGATTTCGTCAAGTAATTGTCTGAAAGTAGAATTATTGTAAAAATCATTTAAAATATATCGGAAATAGCTTTTTTAAACAAAAAATCGATGAACTGTGTACTGGACTAGGTATATTTTCATGTCGATGCACTTTACCTAATAATTGATGACCATCAATATGGTTTCTATAGTGTGCCAAGTTTCTTAAAACTGATGATTACTCATTCATTGTAAATCATATTTCTTGGAGCTGACCCTAAAACTTGGCAATGACAACTTATAAAAAAGTTCGCTGCAGTAGAGAATTTAATTCATCACAAAAAAATCGTAGTAAAATACAAAAATTTTAAATTTATGATACTATCTCCCGTCTATTACTATTGCGTCAAAAGACTAAATTAGTCAAGGCTTATCATTAACTAAAAAAATTAAAACGATCAATGAAATTCCTAAGGGGTACTAACTTATATGTAAATATATAGCATCATTTAAAAGATCGATAAAAATATCAATGATCTAATAAAAAACAATCAATTACTTCGTTTACTTTTACAAGATGCAGAATTTAACACTGATGAAAAACTTATGTTTGACGATGATTTACTTAAAGACATTTTGTTTGTTGTAATAATTTCTCAGAAAAAAAAATATTCAATAAAAAGAAATATGAAATCAATCAATAACAAAAAAAAACATTCTAAATTACTATATTTTGTGTATTAAGGACGATATTTCAAAATATTTATTTATCCCCATTTAAAATTTAAAATAAAGATTTAAAAGTTTTATGTTTGAATTAAAAGCACGTATTCTTTATACGTACAGAATACTCATTTACAGTAGTTATGATAGATAACATTAATTCGTATTAAATCATCAATTTGTTGATCTACTATACACTATAGTTCTTGATATTATCGATTCAGCTTGAAGGTTACTTTGTAACACATGTACAAGTCCTTTAATTCACTTCCCTTGAATTCAAATCATTTATCTGGGCCGTTGCGCCGAGAACTGCCTTAGCGTAGCTAGGCAAAGTACAAAAGCGCGCTCTCAAAGTTATTGCTGATGGCGCCATTTACTCTTCAATTGACTCCTCAGTTAGCCACCGGAGGAATGTAGAAGCTCTGGCAAAACTCGGTCTAGGAATTCGTTTAAAACTAGAACTCGACTATCGAACAACCCTGTGCAGTCAGTATTCCTGAACTCAAACAACTTCCAAAGAGTTCAAACGCAGGGTTCATTGCCTTCTCTTCATGCATCTCCCAGACTCCCCTTAACCTATCCTTTCTTGTTTCTATCCTTCGAACTAAGTTTACTACTCGACTTTGTGAATGACAAGACGGGGTAGTATAAAGGGTGGCACCTAAGCTTAACTAGAAAAGTAAACTTCTTTACATCTTTTCATTAAAATGAAATTTTTAGAATTTTTTTTCTTACAATCTACTTTCTTTGCTAAGCATGTACGTACTATTGGGCTTTATTATCGCAAAATTATGTCGCAATCTAGGAATAGGGACATTAAACAAATTCTTGACAGGGATGCGAAGAACTTGTCAAATAATTTCCGTATCGTAAAAGTACATCATCATCAATAGCTCCACAACTTGTTATTATCCTTGCCTTTCTGCAACACCATCCGCCAAAACTGTCGGTCCCTAGCTTGAGGTCTCCAATTTCTTATACATCCTAAACCATCTCTCAATATCACAATGCTTGAGATTTCTTAAAAGGTGCAATTTCCCCCTTCAGCCTTCGGCCAGGGTTTTAGTCTACAAATCCTACATTCGGCCCTGCCTCAAATTCAACTTGTACATCTGAGCAAGGCCCGAGTGCCACTTTAGCGTGGCTGGACAAGATACGAAGTCGCGCTCTCCAACTTATTTGTGATGGCGCCATTTGCTCCTCAATTTATTCATTAAGTCACCGCAAGAATGTAACGGCTCTGGTGAAATTCTACCGCATCTACTACAATGACTCTTACAACGAAATATATAACCCCCTGTTTTTCCCGCAACACAAGACTAGCCGTTTCGGCTCACGCCCATTGTCTTCAGCCCTTATTTTCACGCACACATCAGTCTAGAAATTCGTTCCTTTCGATAACAACACGACTGTGGAACAACCTCCCACAGTCAGTATTCCCGGGCTCATACAACTTCCAGGAGTTTAAAAGCAAGGTTCATCGCCATCTCATCAGACTCCCCTTAGCCTATCTTGTCCTTTCTCTATCTTTCGAGCTAAGCTTACTACCAGACATCTGACCATGACGTGAACGACATGACGGACTGGTAGTAAAAAAGGTGACACCTGAGCTTACACTTACACATAAAAAAAACATAGGGTTCATAGATCTTCTTTTACGTCATCTGTATATCTTCTTTTTGGGCCCCGCCGTGTCTCTTTCTCCGTTTGGTGTTTCATTCATAGTAATTTTTGCTATGATGCCATCACTGACCATGGGCGTAGCTAAGTAGGGCCTATAAAACTCATTGCCCACGCTAGAAAGATCGACAGTATTGAAGAAATATACTCTTTTTCAATTCTTTTTATTTTGAAGATTCAATACCATTCCTCGTAAAATTATTTTTTCATCCGCGAAAACCTTATGCCCCAGGATCTGCCTTTAAGAATGCATCAAGTGGACACATAATCTAAAAATATTACAGTCCAGATATTCAAAATGAAATAATCGAAATAATAGCATGCATTACTAGAGGGGGAATTGTAAAGAAAGCGAAAGCATGTGGATTTTTTTCTTAAGTGTGGATGAGGCGAGATGCTACAAAGATGAAAAGTTGTTAATCACCATTAGATACACGATAGACTTAAATGTGGTAGAAAGATTCATTGACGTCATTAATCTGTAAGGGCTGACAACAATAATTTTGGAAATACTGAACAGAACCCATTAGGGGATTTTCCGATTCTTGCATAATCTTATGACGGCGCCAGATCATGTCTGGTAAAAATAGAGGCCTGCAGGCGGTGTGAACTCCTACAACATTCAGGATTTCAAACGCGAGATCCATCGCCTACTCCTTCAGCACCCTTCAGACTCCTATTAATCTATCGTGTCCTCTACTCCTTCCTTCGAACCAAGCTTACTTGGACATCGTTAGTAGTACAAAGGGGAATTGCTGAGCTTGAGCCCTTACTTAAAAAGGCGATTACAAAAGGTACTCAACCTGACGACATACATAATATCCATTGTTTATCGCACAAACTAAATTAGATACAAGAATCTGGTGTAAAACTAGTACAGGCATTCCTAGACCTTATAAATCCACTTCCTTACGTAGGCTAGCTTTCAATTTCGACCACAGCCTATCTCATCCTGGTATTCGTGCTACAAGACGCGTCCTTATCAAGAAATAGGGTGAATTCAAAAACTCAACACTGCCGCAGCACTGCAGAATTCAGCAATTAGAAGTCTGTAGCTGAATTCTGCAGTGTTGCGGCAGTGTTGAGTTTTTGAATTCACCCTTACTATTGCAAAGACTGCCATGACTGGTCTCGACCGTGCCTTGGTTGTCAAGAGCCCAAAGTTTCATAGCATATAAAATCTCCATTTGAAGCTTTCAAGCTTCCAAATAAAAGATTTGACCATATCCATATGGATGTAGTGCTACCATCTCGTGGATACTCCTATATCTTAACCATAGTTGGTAGATTCACGAGATGGCCTGAAGCATTCCCAATTCGAGACATCTCCACTTCAACAGTGGCAAAAAGATTCGTCATTGAACTCGTCCCACGATTTGGCGTATCTCTTGAGATCACAAACGATCAAGGTACACAGTTCGAATCGAAACTGTTCAATGAATTTGCCAAATTACTCGGCACTCATCAAATCCGGACAACCGCCTATCATCCGCAGGTAAACGGGATGGTCTAACGGTTCCACAAGCAACTAAAAGCAGCCGTACGACAATACGTTCAAAAGAATGTCTACCTTCCAGCAGCCTTGGAGGACGCCGACTATGTTTTCATAGGAGTCGACCGTGTTCGAAATCCTTTCTAACCTCCATATGACGGCACATAACAAATAATCAAACGATTACGACGTCGCTAAATTGAGCGGCAATACCGGGTCGATATTTGGCGACAGGCTAAAACCAGCCTTCCCTTGTGACCGCGACAACGAATCCGCTATCCAAAGCGACAACGTTCCGTTAGTATGTGGCGACAGCGTATAAAATTTAATTTCCAAGTTTTACGCCAAGCAACACAACAAACTCCCACACGATCATAACTTTCAAACTTTGAACACCTCCTAGATCACTGAACTGTAATTCAATGATCTAGCAGATTTCCGGCATCTTCACCGTCCATTCGTCTACAGGGTTTCTTTTTGACACCCTAGAAATAGTCCTCACGTCGCGTCGTGCTAAACATTAGAGTAGAAATACAAAGTGTAAACTTGTTATGAAATAGAAGCATACTTTTGACGTTTATTTAATAAAAAGAATAGTACAAAACTCCATAGTGTTTTAAATTATTAATTGCTAACATTATATGGTGCTACCACCAACAAATCTCTCAGAATAAAGACTAGTTGGGAAATAGGAAGTCGAAGTACTATAAAATGGAGTTGCCTCTTCGAAAACTACAAAGTATGTAGTACTGACCAATTATGAGGCTGTTAAATTGGCTTAGGATGAAGAAGTCCCGGAGAATCGCGACAAACATGCAGAACGACTCGGATTACTAACGTATGCAGAGACAACTGTTGGCAAACGGAACATCGTGGATTTGTCAATCGACACGACTACTATTTATAACCAGATGATAGACAACATAATTGTCAACTTAAAACGGCGGTTTGTAAACCTCCCATTGGCGAATTCATTAGACGCCTTGGCCTTCCTGAAATTAGATATGGAGAATGCAGATGATTTTATTTGATTTTGTAGCACTGAATGCCGAATGAAAAATTGTATATTAGGAAGGATTTCTGTCCTAAGGTAAACAAACAGCTTCAGGCAGCATTAGCGCTCCCAGTGAGAGATCAACTCGCAGGCTGCCCACCCTAGGAAAACTCCCTAGCTACGCCAATGTCACTGACACGTTGAACATGTTCTACCCACCGAATTCTGTTCATTTTAATAGTTGTTATGATGTTTACATCTTTATACAACTCAGTTCATGGTTGTATTTTCTCCTCCAAACACCATTTTCGTCCTCACCTCCATATCGCCGCCTGATTGTAAGAACTAGGTAACTCCAAATTTTGTGATTTTGAGTTATCTATAGTTTCATGTAGTCAATATCAAGCAGTATTTAATGCAAAGATCTGGCAACTTGTTAAAGCAAACTAGCAACATCTATTAGTCAGGGTAAAAATTGGACAAATGAAAATACCGCATTTATTATCATGTTACGGATAGGTAACTAGAGAAATTTATTTTTTACAGAATTCTGAGTTACCTAGTTATTGCAATCAGGCGGCGATATATAGTGCGAAAGATTTTTATTTCGAAGCACGCAAGATGTTCTTCGTTACTTCTTAATGTGCAGGTTTCGGATCCATAGGGTAGTTTTGGTCTTATAAGAGTACTGTATAGTTTAACCCCCCCCCCCTTCATTCATGTTATTTGTTAAGAAATTTTTACATAACGCAAAGCAGCTTTCTTTTTGTCTTCTGCTGTCGTGTCGTTATCTTTTGAAATTAGCGTTCCTAAGTATATCAATTCTTTAACTTCTTTGATTTTGTAATTGTCATATTCTAGCTCTCATTCCGTCTTTTAGAGATGCACTTCGGTTTCTCCTCATTAATTGCTGGTCCGAACAACAATATCATTAGCTTAAGCCAATAGTTGTGGACCGACTGGATAAAAATACTGTCCGCGGTATTAGTTTCTGCATCTCTTATCACTTCTTTCATAGCTAGGTTAAATAGTAAACACGACAGGGCATCCCCTTGCGTTAGTCTTACTGTGGTATTAAATGCTTCTAACAGCTCTCCTTCAACTCTTATTCTGTACCTTATTTCTTTCATTGTCATTTTGGTAAAATCTACAAGGTGTTTGAGAAACCTTAAGTACTCCATAGGTATATAATTCGTAACGTATCGGTATTTAAACATATGCATTTTTGAAGTCTATGAATAGGGAATGTATGTTTTTTAAATTCAATTAATTTGTCTTCTCTAGGAGCTGCCTAAGAGTAAAAATATGGTCTGTTGTCGATTTTCCGGGGCGAAAGCCGCTTTAATGATTTCCCTTCGTAAAAGTACATTATCTCTTGATATCCTGAGCGTCAACAAGGGGGAGAAAGTGTACCTGATTCTAATTCATCGAAAAATGCTCTCTTCCAGCAGATTATCACTCCTATCCTGAGCTACAAATGCCCATTCATAGACATTCCTTGCATTTATAGCGCAAAAAGGATAGATGGAAATAAGATATTTATCATGACAATGACTACAAACTACGGTTGTAAAGTAACCTTATCCAGATAAAAATAGTAACCAGTGCTTTGCTATTAACGCCAAGTCTATATTGTCGTACAGCTTTGTTTATATTATATATTTTGAAGATGTAATGGATAAACAGCAACAAACTGAAACACAATTGATGATCGAAAAGAGTAATAAAATAACTACATTTTCGTACGAACAACCTAGTGATTAGTACGACTAGCCTCTCTAAAATGTAATTCTATAAAAATTGATTTGAAATCTGAAATTTTTTTAATATTTTTTTGAAATATCGTCAAAACAACAATGATTTTACATAACAAAAGAAATAACGAAAAAAAACAAATAAATAAGTGCGAAGTAATGCTTGTAATTACCAGGTTCTATTGCTTATTGCATAGTAAGTAAATTGTGCTGTATAGTAAACGAATCATATGAAGAAGCTTAGCTTAGCGCTAAGAATAGAAGGATTCTCTTAATAAAAAAAAAATAAATAAAACAATTTCAGTATTATAACATTGTCTACCTTAAAAAAAACATTAAGAAATCAAAGTTGAAATTTAAATTTATTTTTATTGTTATATAATTAAGCTAATGAAATTTATTGTATACTATACGAAATGTCCATTTTACCTGCGTTAATTACTAGCTATGTGACGCCGCATTATTTAAATTAATAAAAGAAAGAGAAAAAAACAAAAAGCATAAAATATTTTTAAAAATATTATTAATGGCTTATTTCAGTTTAAAATAAAATTTCTTTATAATATTAAAGAAATTTAAGTAACAAAAAAAAACACATGAAAAAATGCCATTTATTAAAAAAAAATAATGCTCCAAAAGCTGTTTCAATATTACACAAAAACAAAACATGACCACGCTATTCTTTTATATAAAAAAAACCAACAAAAAACCCCAAAAAACAAATAACAATTAACAACATATTTAACACATTTAACAAAAAACTAACTTTAAACACAACATTAAATTAATAAATTGAAAATTTTTAAAAAATAAAACCCGAAAACGGATATTTTGTAAATATGATAAAAAAATAAATATTCGATATTATAAAATTGACGAAAAAAAGTGCAAGTTAAGTTTTCTGAAATCGTTATTTTAAAACAAAAACAAACAAAAAAGCAACACGTACACACGCGCAACCACAATTCAAGATATTATTATTATAATTATATTATTATTATTATTGTCATTATTAATTATTTATTTTATGATTATTATTATTATTATTAAATGTATTTTTAGCAAATAAAAATGAAATACCTATGTACATGTAATTTTTTAACAAAATGTATTAATAAAGAATAAAAAATTTGAAATTAAATAACTTTTTATTAAATAAGTTAAAAGATAATGGATTTGTTAATAGGAAATGTTTCTTTTTGTGTTGAAAAGTACATATACAATGTCGGAAGGCAGAGCTTAGGCAAAATAAATGTCTCTGAAAAAACATTAGCCTTTGGACAGGCAGGCATATAAAAGAAAGTAAATCGCAAGAGCTCAAATTATATTTTTAAATATAGAAAGGAAAATAAATACTAATAGCTTTTTCTAAATAAAGGTGATACCATGCTAAAATAATTTGACATTTCCTTTCAAACCAAGTCTACCTGCACCGACCTTCCTTTTGCCTCAGTGGACGACAGTGGGGATATATATGAAAGTTACATGCCAAACCGAAAGTAAACCGAACTCAACTCGATCTGAGTTTGCAGTTTCGGTCGAGTGTTATATGACATACCGAACTTGAGTTTTTAGTTGTAATTTTGGTTTTATTATTGTCAGTTCGTCAGTGAAATTATTCGTGAAAATGGAATTTTTTTTATGTATTTAATGAAATTATAATACTCCAACAAAAAAGTTTTTCACCTTGTTAAAGCAATCTCGGTTTTTCAGTCGCTAGTTACATGACGTTCCGACCGAAAATTGTACTCAACCAAGCAAAAACTTGTAAACCCACTCAGAACACTTTCGGCACAATTTTTGCGGTCGGTTGCTAGTTACAGGACTCAAACCGAACCGAAAATTGTACTCAGTTCGTGTTGAATATGTCATGTAACTTCCATAATAACCGCTGACCCATCTCTTCTGCCCGGGATACACGAGGCTAGGTTTTCAAACCTAGGATGGCAGGCCAGTTACACTATCCTAGCCTGTATCCTAACCTGGCTTCCTCTTTTGACTGTTGTTGTTTAGATGATACTAGGGAATTTGAAGCCAGTCTCGAAAACACGTTTTTAGCGGTCAGAAAAACAAAACGTGTCATCACTCTACACTACAAATCTAATCGGATACTAGCTTTACCGGTCACAATAAGCTAGTACACAAGTCAGAATAGTAAAATCATTATAATCACTACTAGCTCAAAAATAGAACCCCATCTTATTAAACTATCCTATCTTGAGACATTAGCTTTCTAGCTTTCTCACTAGCTTACTAGAGAGTAGGTTCCCCCGCTGCTAAGCCATCATGTAATGCGTTTAGCCAATCATCCTGAAAAACTCTCTCAAAAATACTTCGATCCTACAACAAAAATCAACTGTTTCTTCAACTATAATTTTATTACCAACCATGCAACACATATACCATTCAAACAAATTCGTTTAATTCGACAACAAACAGGTGACAATAATAATTCACTAGATACTAAAAGAATTGGTGGTGATACTTGCACCGTCAATTCGTAACAGCTAAACAGTTAACTATGAAACAAGAAAAAAAAACCTTTCTGGCCAGCACGCGTCTTTTTTACAAAATATGAACACAATAATCTTCAATCCAAAATGAACAAACCATTGAAATAATTTATCGTTACAAAATCCTGAACGATGGTCCATAACCAACACCAATTGTTCGTGTCACAACAACTTGATAACTGAGTAGGTAAACCAACATTCAAAGTTATGACCAACATTCAAAGTTAATGAATGTAAATATTAAAAAAATTTATAAAAAAACGAGTCTTTTCAATCATAAAAAAAATTTAACTAAGAACCAGATGCAGTATTGTCATCCGTCAGAGGGATTAGTATATATTTTTTTGTTGTACAATGGTAATAAAATGGTTCATAACTGAATGAATCACACCTTATTTGGTGGAACCTTACCACCTAGCGAACCCTGAGACCGCTCTAACTTGGACTGGGCCACGCCATGCCACTTGCAGTATTTTTTTCCCTTAACAAGTTCGTTTCTGTCTTCTTTCTTGAATTTCGCCTCCCTGAAGCAAACTCCTTTGTTAACTAAAGGTGCGATCCTCTTCTTCTAGAGAATATCCCTCGAGGAATATTTTCGGCTATATTGTGCTGAATCACCCCAAGGTTATGTCGCGGTATTCTTCGTTACCAAAATAATGTGTTACATTCCTGGACCTGTATACCCATCTTCGTTACAGAAATTATATATCTGTATTTAATCGGAGGGTTTTTCTAGTCAACATCTTAGGAATGATTTTCCAAAATTTCTTGACTAACCAGGTTTTTTTTATTTTTTATTTATTTTGTTTAAATATCAAAAATCCGGACTAATTTTTATTTAAATTTCTTTTTATTTTTTGTACTTTTTAAAAAAAAATTCAAAAACCGCTTTATTCTAGGTCTTTACTTCCCAAATTTATTTTTTCAACTCCACTCCGATGTTTTATTTCTCTGCCCCCCACATTCCCAAAAAAATTTCCCAAATCCTAGCATCCAGTTAGGACGCTGCAAGATTATGGACGTTCGAGGTGCCAAACGACGAATTTCCGCGAGAGGGATAGCACTGCCGTTACAAGCATTCTAGGCATTACTTTAACTGAGTATCTGCGATGGAATGATCACAATCAAATTCTAAAGCGCCAAACAGGCATCCCAATGCCTTGGATTCCCTAAGCCAAGGCGCGCACTGAAGTGGGGTAGCGGTGAAGTGGCGGTGGCCTGGTGATTAAGTTGCAAGTGGTGTTGCAGAATGGCACCGAAATGGTTTAATGCGCACCGAAGTGGCAGGCACCACTTCGCGGCATCGATTTACCACATGATTTTTTCAATTAAAATGTGGTCGTCGGACGATGAAGATGCTCTTGCATGTGTGCAAATCATTAACCTGTACAATAAAAAAAATCAATAAAGAAAAAAGTGCATTGGGTTCATCCACAGATCTACTGTGGCAAAAAATTGCAAAGTAGGGCATTTATAATGTTTATAAAGATGGTTTACACCTTGAAGAAAATAACTTTAAACTTGTTTATAGAATGAAGAAGGCCAGAACATGTTTTCTCCCAAAATATACACCCAAGTTGGCGCAGAAATGGCATTTGCCACTCCAAAATTAAACTTGTCGGAGACTATTGGCAACCAAATGATGCCAGTCCACATGCAAAAGACCACAGCACCGCCACTCCATCTCGATCCGCGCTGCCTTCCTTGATTCTGTGTGATTAAAATATTCCAGTTACAACTTAGTCACCACACTACCGCCACGCCAATTTCTCACCACCTCAGTGCGCGCCTTGCCTTATGCAAGTTTCTCCTTCAGCCAGCATTGCGGTCTACAAGTTCTTAAAGCCGTGCCTGAGTATATGGCCACGTGGGTGCCACGGTATATAGCCGCTTCCAAAGTAAAGAAAATGTTTAGAACGTTTAGTGATTTTGAGTGCTGACAACTTGAACGCTTTGTATTGTAGACGCACGAATTACACAGATTATCTTATTAAATTGATGATCCCTCGGGTGACAAGGGTCTTCAGCAGGCTACCTGACCGCGAGCTCGAGCATGCGTTGTCGTAAAACTTGTCGCACCTACTCAGGACGTCGCAAAATGTGCTCGATGGATTTCAAATTTTTAACGAATGTGCAGGAGAAGGTAAAATGTGCTCGGCAGAATTGAAATTTATAATTGTGCAGGAGAACTTAGAATGTGCGCGGAAGAGATCAAATTTAGCAATTCACTTATCGGAAAATGTAACAATTCAGGTTTTCGTATTCTCATGTCGAAAGAGTGAGGGCCGATTCACGATGAACGCTTCAAGCCTCAAGCTTCAAGCTTCAATTTTTATTCTATAGTTTCAAGTTCATTTGAAGCTTGCAGCTTGAAGCTTTGTATGTGAATCATTGTACATAAATCCTATAATCCTAAATTTTTGAAGTTTGAAGCTTAAGGCTTGAAGCGTTCATTGTGAATCGGCCCTGAGAGCGTGGCATTCTCAAAGTTATTTATAGTGACAATTGTCACGGATAATTGTCATGGAAAATTTTTAGGTGATGCGATGCGACCAGTTTTTTAAATGAATAGCGATAAAGGATAACAAAAATGTTTTTTTTTAATATTTTTTGTGATTTAACATGATTCTTATATTCTCGAGTTAAAATAACAAGCAGGTGAAATTTGTTTGTCTTGTTGCCTTTACGAAGAAAAACCACGAGATAGCGAAGGGCATAAAATGTAGCCAAAGTAAAGCGGAGCTCCAAAGGATTTGCTTTTTCTCCTATTATTACCCGTTTTCTTGCTTAAAGCCTCTAATCTTCTCTCTCCTTTTCATCGTTGTTATCGAACTGCATTTCCACCGAGCTCATATTTTTCAATTACTGCATGATATAAATTGACTTTCTAAAATACTTTCTTTTGAACTTAATTGCCATCTTTCAACTAGTTTTGTCATATTTTATCGCACTTGCCTTTTGTCGTGTCACTCGTCTATGAGAACTTTAAAAAAGACGTGACATAAAGTGTGATGTGAGAAAAAATAGTAAGGCAGCTATAAGAATAGGGGCAGCGTTTTCTTGATGGAAGTTACCAAAGACCAGGGGCCGTATTTGGTTTCTCGAGCCGATGGATCGACTCGACAAAAAAAGTTTCTCGATTTTCTCTAAGTTTCATATTTGGCATTTCGACCAAATAATTAACAGATAAGCGCTGCCATACAAAACCATCAAATTGTGTGATATTACTCCAAGTGCAGCAAACAATGTATATTTAATTAGTTTAGTTTATGCATAAATCTAGCTTTTTAATAAATGTCAAACGTCTTTATCGACACGTAAAGAGACGATAACGTTGTCGATATCGTGTTGCCAAATGTCAATTTTTATTTACCGACAGCGAGAAACCAAATACGGCCCAAGGAGTTTCACTGCCTGCAGGGCTGTAGAGAATCTTACTTCTGAACCTATCATCGAATGATGATTTAACTTAACGTACTCACGATGAAGTGACTCATTTGGGGAACGTCTGAACGCATTACTGCTCATATCATTTTGGTGAGACCGAGAGAGGCACGTTCGCATTAGCACTACGGAAACATAAATCCCAGTGAGGGTATCTACCTGGTATTCCTTCAATTGTTACCGAACCCGTTTTTAGGAGATAGGTACAACAAGAGCGAAATGTAGTAACATCTTCGCCAGAAAATTTCTTCGTAAAAACTTTATACATACACAATGTGCTTCTGTTACAGATATCTCTGTGTAAAGACGAGTAAATTACTCGTGATGAAGGAATACTCGTCTAGACCTTGATTATATTGTAGAACCCACAATCAGTGGCTTCAAAAAATCGAATAAGCCCCAACCAGTTGTCTTTCACATAGTCTCAAACAATCTTTTGGGGTTTTTGTTGGATGGGGCAGATGAATATTGGAAATTAACGGTGACTAGGCAGTGGTCCGAGTTGCCAAAGGGAGAGTCTACTTCAACAGAGTACCGTGTTGGATAAGAAGTAAGATATAGATAAAGGAGATGGGAAGTTGGAACATTTAAAAAAATTAAGATATAAGGCTTTACAAATGCCATTTTAGCCGTTCTGTTACATCAACAGCGCCATATCAAATATGAGCCAGCGCCATATCAAATATGAGCTCATATACACAAATTTGCGTGTTTCGCTTTCGATACTTATCTGGGGTGGAAGCACGTAAGTCGTTTCAATCGACCTCTTCATACAAAAATTCTGAATTTTTGTATGAAGAGGTCGATTGAAACGACTTACGTGCTTCCACCCCTGGATCTTCAAGATCGAATATTAAATAATAATAGTTTAATAAAACACCTCACATAAATAAATACAGCATCGCTAACCGTTCCCTTTATTTCCTAGTGAAAGGTGGTAAAAACTCATCGATTACATGACTTAAACCAAAATGCAATTATTTGAGAATAGGATGTGCACCTTCAATAACTTTGCAAAAACAAAAAAAAAACGAAAAAATCATATATAGTATAACACACAATATGTCGATGCTATAATGTTAAAAATTGTATTTTCTTAGGCTTCAAAATGTTTCAACTCTGAGGCAATAATAGACTTTATTAAACCCCTTTTAAATTCTAAGATGTGTACGAGCCTGGACGTTACTATATTCTATCCGGTAATTAGATACACAGGATTTAATATATAATAACACTTATAAACTATTTACAACACCGAAAAACAATAGAAGATAAAACAAAATTATTAAAGGTGCTACTAATCATAGTAAGAATATTGGAATATTTGTTGTTTTTTTAATATATAAATGCTAATACCAAATCCTAGTACATTGCCATAATTTTCTTAAGATCACGATTAAGATACTGATTTGTCCAGTCATTTTCTGGATTATCTAGATGATTATCAAAATCAGCAATATCCTTCATAGCGCCGCGTTGTAGTAGTTCTGAAACAGCTTCTAGAGTTGCATTGCAATTTTCTAGACTAAAAGAGGCTTTAGTCCATTTACTTTCTGTATTTTGCCAGACTTTAATTGCGGGTTTGTCCGATGAAAGGCACACGTATTTGTTATCGATCTAGATATGAGATTTTGTAAATAAACTAGCATAATATAAGTGTGTAATTATATTTACCAATATAAAGCAAGCATTTGGAAAATTTTCAGCTATTTTCTCTCCAATTTTAGCCGAAGGAGCCTTCTCTATTGAACAATCATAGAAGTTCTCGGCTGCTGCATAGTATCCAGCAATTACAAGGTCCTCATCGGCAGCCACTGCCTCAATCTACGTAGAAAATTGTTACATACACTTTTATTAATTTAAATTGATTTTAATTAACCTGTATTAGGGCAATTTCAACCATTGGTGATACATATAAACACTGATGAAATAGTGGAATAGCATCAACTATTTGGATCTCCTTCGACTTGGTGGAATCTTTACTTGCTAGTAATATACCATTTATTGCAGAATGTGGATATTTAGCTGCATGAAATATCATTTTAGTGTAGGCTCTCTGTGATAGTTTAAAGTCACTCATTTTTGTTTCGTTTTTTTTATGTAAAATTATAATTTGATCTGGAGCCTGGGACAACCACGACAGAACACCACAAAAGACCACGATTCAGTGTCAGTTGTCGGACAGCTGATTTGTGACTTGTCAATTCTTTGAGAATAGCGATTTCACGTTATTTGTTTCGGCTGGTAGATGGCGGTTTTTACGATTATTCTGTTTTTATTTATTTTTTCATCGGCCCATATTCTTTTTCTACTCCCCGTGTTATTGTATTCGTTTAGTTATGATTCTATTATTATTCTTCATGTCATTCATCTTTCTTGGTGTGTTTGCAAACACTGCGTTCTATATGGTCTATTGTGCTAACCCCGTCATCAAAAACCTTCGAAGTTAAGGCTCAAAAGAATCCCTTTCTGGGTCCCCTAAAATGGTAGTGAATCGGAACAGGTGCTCCGCGGGATGGCGATCCAAAACCAGCAGATTGAGGTGAGATTTTGGTTTGTGATAAGCATAGTACTAAGTTCGGCGCTAAACTAAATTTTAGCGCGTCTCCAAACTTGTACCCTTTTTTAGCAAGATAAAATTTGACAATTACCAAGTTTATAGCAGCAAAATTAAATCGATTTAACTGAAACTTACGCCAAAATTTCGAATTAACGTATAAACGGCTAATTTACATTAGGTCTGTTCCCGTACCTGCAGAAAGTACAGAATCTGTCAGTTGCTTCGAATTACTTAACAGAATTCTGTTCCCGTACTTTTACTGCAGCCGCCATACTCATTTCCCCACCCTGCAGTAAGAAGCAGAAACCTGCAGTAGCTACGAGCTGCTGTAACCTGCTGCAGCTTAGATATTTGAAATATGGCAATGGCAGAACTGTCATTCCCGTGTTAAAACTGCAGAAACATGTTCCTGTACTTTCTGTACTTCATCCCCACCTCTCAATAAGCAACTTGCAGTAAGTGGCAGAATGCAGAAAGTACGGGAACAAACCTATTCTTCTAACTTTGGCTTAAGCCGAAAAATTTCGGTTTAAGCCATAATTCGAATTACCCCGTTTATACAACAAAAAATTTTGTATGATCCATAATTCGAATTATTTTTGGAGTAGCTATAAACTAGGTAAATGTAGAATTGTAGAGAAAGTTGTTATTAACATTTTTTTGGATTGGATTTCAACGTCTTCTTCGAAATAAAGGCTCAAACAAACCAATCCGTTCCGTCCGTTTTAAAGTTGGACGTTTGACATTTCCATAAGCTTGCCATGAGACGAACGGAGCGTAGCCACAACCAAGCGGACGGAACGAACGGACCGAAATAAGTTGGATCTTCATACAAAATTTTCCCCCCATTAGTTGTGTACGTGCCTATAAGAACATCATTGCTGAGCACAACCATAACCTTCTATAATACAAGCCATAGAGGCTATACAAGGAGATAAAACTCCGTGTTGGCAATTTTCGTTTGATTATTGGTGGCGCTGCAGTCAAATGTACCCCAAAAAACATGGCCGATTGTATTTATCCGGTTCATGGCAAAGTTCGTTTATTACTAATATATTTTACGTTTACCAGCTTACAGCTTTTTACCAGCTTCTAAATCCAATTTATATCAATGCGGTTATTCGTAATTAATCAATTTTTGATGTTTCCAATGAATTTTTACCATGATACAAGCCACGAACACTAGTTGTGTATATGTTAGTCGGTGGTCCGGTTGTCATATTCGTTTGCTATCAAATTGTATGGAAAAGTGGATGTTAGAATTGTTTTTTTTGTTTGTTTAATGAAATAATTATGTTAAAAGAAAGTTATTCACTCAATAGGCCTGAAAACAATTACCAGATACTCTATAATATTTACGGGAAAACAATGGTTGCATTCTCCCGTGGCTATTCGATATCAGCCTCAGTCCAGCGTTTATAACGTTTTTCCGGATGGAGCTATTGAGCCTGCTTCTACGCTAAGGTCAAGGACCCGTATATTATCATGGGCCTTATGATGGTAGTGTATATCAAATACAAGATTTGTGACTATAGATCCCATGCGGATATACGGCTCAGCTGCAGGCCGAGAGAGATCTCCTCTTTTTTTTCTGGTTCCAATGGAGTTAGCTTTTAATATGACCCCCAGTATATGGCTTTTTGTGATAGGCTTAATGTTTGCCTTCGACATTTTCGCCAATCCCATACTTGGTTCCTGGTAATTTGCGTTTTATCAAAATTGATGCTAAGCATAACGTTGGCGCACCAGTTGCAAACCAAAAAAGTGCACGCTGCATGGCAACTTAAAGTTGTACCCTCTGTTTCGTCGGGTACAACGATGAAAACATCGTCTGTGTATCCACTAAGGAAGCAAGTTTATTCGTCTGCAAACAAAGGCCTTTTATTGGATGAATTTGGTCCAATATAAAGAACTTGAGCTAGAAATCTATATGTGTATAGAGTTCAACAACGTTACTCCCCTTCAGTTCTTGCACATTAATTAGAAAAAATCGAAAAATTACAAGAAGAAGCTAAAATACGATTATGAGTAAATCCTTCCCTTCGAGAGAAAGGGGACCTTCCCTACAATGTGGAAGAGATCCTAAATCACACCAATTCACAAATCAAGTGATAAGTACTTTGTAGATAACTGCAGAGGCATTGCCATCGTCATCAAACCCTAAACTCTTCAAAAAACTTGTATTTGATAATATGGTCCCTTAACCGTGGCCTTAAAGAACAACAGCATGGTTTCAGAAAAGGGCGTTCGACCACCAAAAATTTACGATTCTAATCTCCGAACTGCATGTGGTATGGATAACGGTCATCAAATTGATGCTGTTTACACCGATTCCAGCAAGGACTTTGGTCATGTCGACCGGCATGGTTTATTTGCAAAACTATTAAAATTCGGAATATCAGGTCCTGTCTTTGCATGAATTAAATCATATTTGAATGCATTACAAGAGTGGTGCACTTTAAATAAATTGTAACTTAACACAACCTAGGACGACACATAACAAAGAAAAACCAATACTAACTAATCAGATCCCCAGGAGACCACGCTGCCAAATTGGGCATTCCGTTCAACGTCTGTTGCCGTAGCTGCGGGGAAACGAACGAGAGAAAAACACTTATTCACTTCCTGTGCAGCGCACACTAGGCAGTTACGTTTTCGAAGGCTTAAAAGAGATCTCCAGATTGGAGATAAGATCACTGATAAGATTCCTAAATTCCACAGTGTGGCTTTAGGCATCCGTAGAAAATTGCTCATTTCTTGCTTTACTTTAGACGTCCTAAGTGCAGCTATTGTCGGACAGGATCAGATTCAATGATGAAGTTCGACCCACTAGACATACGAACCTGCTAAAGGAATATCCACATCGCACCGAGTATGAAAAGAATGAACCTCTGTGTGGTTTTCAATAGAAACACACCATCCTATAAAAGGAAAATGATTGCCCGCTTTACATCCTAACCTAATTTAAGTATGTCATCATAGCTCCTCTATTGGATGTTACATTCTTATGAAAAAAACGTTGTATCATTTGCTGTTAGCTTTAAGTGTGCTTTGTTTGGCAAAATAAATAAATAATTGCACCTGCGCAAGGCGACTTCTTACTCCGAAAGAGGTTTCAGCATCGCGTATAGCGTTTACTACATTAGATTCTTCCGGATGATTTACTTACAGTTAAGGACACTCTGAATACTGTAAAACTTTCGCTCGCAGAAAATGCCTTCTCATTAATGGTTATAAAGTATTACTTTAAACAAATTATGATCAGATCTAACCTTGTTGCGACATGCTGAGAGCCATGAAAAAGAAGTTCGTATGCGGTGTAATATCCTCTTCGGAAGTCGTTGAAGCAGTAAGATCCGCCTGCTTCCTTTAGTTTTTTTTGTAGAATTCGGGGCCGACTCTGTTTTGTGTAACTAGAAAAGGTCCCGATTTTCGGTGCTGTCGCTACAGGTAATAAAATAAGAGAACAATTATCTTTGTATTACATCAATCAAAGAAAATAAAAGAAGTTGAAATTACAAAAAAAACATGTTTATTAACAAGGATAACATGTAATCTACTTCTTTAAAATATTAAATGTTAAACGATTACAATATAATTAAATTGCATGCCAAATAATTAAAATTTATGTGATAAAAAATATAATTCAAATCATAATTTATATATTTTTTTTTAAAATTATGTTTATCTGCTCATATTTAATGTAATAATAATTAACGAATTAATCAAAATCTTCGTTTAAAGGAATATCACCCAAATCCCTATAAATATCAGAATCATTGTCAGCCGAGCTATTACTATGCAATTCGCTTTCTTTATCTGGTAGAACTTTCTGTGTTCTTCGTGAAACAAGTATCTGAATATCACTCATTGTTTCAGATGCTTCAACAAATGGCATTTTTCTTAGCTGAGCTGATATACTTTTACCAAATGCATCAAAGACATCATCTTCTTTTCGAAATTTTTTTGTCACTGATTCTACTAGGGCAGCAATTGCATTTGAATATCTTTCTTGTCTTTCAGAAGTAGTCCTTCTATTTCTCTGACGCTTTTTATTTTGATGGACAATTGGAACTGAAGTGTCTGTTTCACAGAAGTCTTCTTCCTCCACAGATGCCTAAATAGATCAATTACAAACAATAAATATTATATAAAAAAAATGTGTAAATCAAATTAATTTAAAATTACTTACAATACTAACATAGGAGCTATTATGGCTTGGAACAATTTCAATTTTGTTCCTTCTAGGTAATGGATTGCTAAGAAAATCCATATCTTTATAATAAAATAAATTTGGGACATACATTTCATCATCACCAGAACCTGATTTTGCCTTCTGCCTGTCAACTTGCCTTCGTTCTGCCATGTAACTTGTCCTTAGACAACTCATTTTTTTCTTAAGCATTTCAATACTAATATTGAATTCCGCTGATAGTTCCTCCCATGCTTGTTTCTTTAAATCCAAATTTTTGTATAGCGGACTTTGAGTGTTCCACAAAGCTTCTTTCTTCCGAAATGAATGGATTAAGTCTAGAGTTGTTTCTTTACTTAATTTTACAGTATCACTCCTAGTTGTACTTTTGATGTAGTAACTTTCTTCTTTTTCACTAATTGGGCTGATCGTCCGTAGCTTTTTACTTTCTTGAACTGCTCGCTCAGAACTATCTGTTTCACATAAGTCATCTTCCTCCGCAGATCCCTAAATCATAAATTAAATTAATTTTAAAATGCATACAATAAAATATTTTAAAATTTCCTTTATTACGTACATATGAGCTGTTATTGCTTGGAACAATTTCAATTATATTCCTTGTAGCTGATGAATTGTTAAGAAATTCCATTTCTTTATAATAAAACAAGGCCGGGACATGTATATCATCATCACCAGAACCAGATTTTTCCATAGCTTCAACTTTTTTCTTTTCGGCCATGTAACTTGTCCTAAGAGATTTAATTTTTTTCTTTAGCACTTCAACACTTATATCGAATTGGTCTGAAAGTTCCTCCCATGCTCGCTTCTTTAAACCCAAAAATTTATATAATTCACTTTGGCCATCCCACAAAGCAGGTTTCTGCCGATAAGCACGGATTAAGTCTATAATTGTTTCTTTACTCATCTTTAAATTATCATTCATTCTAGGTGGTTCATCTTTATAATATGTGATTTCAGTAAATGAGCTGCTTCTTCGTCGTTTTACATCTTCTTGGGCTGTTGGCTCTGAATTGTCTACTTCACAGTAGTATTCTTCATCCATAGAACCCTAGATCAATTACAAACAATAAATATTATTACAAATAAATTTTATTACTTTTTCTCTGTGGCAGTTTTAAGATCATGAGTCACCATTTGTACTACCAGTCCATTATGTCGTTTGTCACGTCTTGCTGCAATGTCTAGAAGTAAGCTTAGTACAGGTGGGATTAGGCTTAGGGTTATGAGGGTCCTGGCGCCATTTGAAGAAGGTGGCGATGAACCCTGAGTTGTAGGAATTCGGAAATACTGACTGCGAGAGGTTGTTCCACAGTCGAGTTGTTCTATTTAGAAACGAATTACTAGTTTGCAGAGTGCGTGAAAGGGGAGACGGCGTCGTCACCGGTAAGTTTGACGGCCCTTTTTTATACTTTATCTAACCACGCCAAGGTGATTTTCAAAGCTCCGCCCCAAATGAAAGAATTGTATTCGAGAAGAGGCCGAATGTAGGATTTGTATATTATAGACCATGGCTGGAGGAGAAACTTGCACCTCTTAACCCAAGCACTGGGATGCTTGTTGGCGATTTAGAATGTCTGGTCATTCCATCACAAGTCTTTGGCTGATGTCACGCCTAAGATGTTAAGGAATGGGTCGGCCATTAGTTCAACATGATTCACGGACACGGATGTTTGCACTATTTATTGGAAATAAGACAGTAGCTGATTTTGGTGAGGCTGCATTCGACACGATTCTTGCTTCCTTAGTTCGCGAGCATCAAGACAGGATCTAGCACGTGTTTGTCTTGCATTATCGAAGCCGTAAGAATAAAGCAGGGTACCGTCGTCAGCGAAGCTGAAAAGTGGGTTAGAGGGGATTAAAAGTAGGTCACTTCTAAAAATAAGAAATAGGGCAGGTGATAAAATTTACCGCTGGAGGACCCTCGCACTTACGAATTTGACGCCATCCAATACCGGCCGGAAACATTTCAATCCAGTTCTGTAGAAGTGAGCCAACACTAATAGCTTTGAGTTTAGCTAACATGGCTGCGTGCCATACTCTATCAAAAGCTTTGGAAATATCTAGAGCAACCAGACCAGACTCACGAAATCGATGTAAACTTCGGTTGTGATGTTCTGTAAGGCAAACTAAAAGATCGCCAGTGGATCTTTTTTGTCGGAAGCCATACTGTTTGTAGTCTATAAGTAGGTTAGATTCTAAATATCCTATAAGCTTTTTGTTGATTGTCGGCTCCATGGTTTTGGAGAGAATAGAAATAATTGGCATTGGGCGGTAGTTAAATGGATCGCTCGAGTCACGTTTTTTCGGTATGGGTTGAAGATGTGCAAGTTTCCAAGAGTCTGAATAAACTCCAGAGAAGTATGATAGGGCAAAAAGTTTGTGCAGAGGTTTAAACAAAAGTGATGGCATAACCGGGGGTAACGTATCAGTTTCGCGTAAAGAAGAATTTAACGCGAACAGGGATACTAGTAAATCGGTCCTTGGATTTTCTGTATGTTATCACCTCGTCCTTGTGGATAAGGGAAGGGGTTATGGATGTAGTGAAATTTTTCTTGATTGAACTTACCAAGGACCAGAAGTTTTTGCTATCACCGCTTGCATTAAGGAGCTTGCTGCTCACCTTGTTGTGAAATGAGGTTTTGACTTTCCTGATGGTGGATTTGCAGAAATTTGTTAGTTTTATATACTCTCGACGGGGTGATTCGCTCGGGAACTCTTGTAAACTCTGAAGGCAGCTTCTTTAATTTTGATTACGTTTGTGCACCGCCGGCCTAGGCTTCACAGATTTGGTAAAATGGGTAATGAACAAACGGATTCCTGCATGAATGATTCTGGTGATACGAATAGCTGCAAAGCTGATGCTTTTGTTTAGAAAACACCGGTCCCAGTCAGCGGATTAGAAAAAATTTATAAGCCCCAGCCACTTGGCCTTCCCATAATGCCACACAGTTAGGTTGTTTTGGGTGGGGTGGAAAATTTGAATGAGAAATTAGCGCTGAGAAGAATTGGTCGGAATTGCCGAAAGTTGATTCAACTTCGACGAAGTATCGCGTTGTATAAGTAGTAAGAATAGCAGATGGGCTCCTTGATCAGCGACTTTAGGGACTTTCGTGCGATGATCCAAATTTGATGTAGATTATTGGTGTCTCTCGAAGTCTTTGCCATTTGAGTAAACCAGCCAGTTTACGTTGTGAACATTGAAATCACCCGCAGCAATGATTTCACACTCAGGATTAGAGTGAGATCTTTTCGGAAATAGCATCAATTGATGAAGTTGAGGCTTCGTTACTTATATTAGGACTTCTTTATAGGAAGCAGAAAAATATGACGTGGTTTCGGAAGATGATTTTCAGAGGTAGTTAAAAGCTAAAAACGTGCTTTTATATATTTTATGGTAGGCCACGTCATCCCTAACATAGATGGCATCACTCCTAGGTTGTGCACTAAAGTATACCCTGACACCTGGTAATAACCTAGGTCAGTATTAGGTGATATTTGGGTTTTACTAAGTGCGAAAATTTGGGGTTTAAAATTCGATAAGTGGTATTCTACAAAAAAAATCGGATGAAGTCCATGAATGTTCATAAGTCAACACAAAACCGAGACTTGTAACGGGACTTCAGTTGCGCGAGCTCAATCGCCTCATTTTCTCGGGGATTTTAATCGGCAAAGCAAAATTTGTCTGCGTCAGAGTGTTATGCCTCTTGAGACGGGGCAAGGTTCATCGACCGACAGATATTGGCCGCGACACCTGCTGGTCCGAGATTCGAGTTTGGATAGGAGCAAGGGAAACTTACGTGAGCTGTTCGTCAGTCCTATGGGCGTCCGCTAAGTTTTGCCGGTGGCATTCGCTTAGAACACGCACGTCCAGCAGTTGGATTTTTTTTTTGATATTTTTATGTTTTTACTACTACTTACATATGATCTTCTGTGGCTTGGAACAATTTCAATTTGTGCTAAAACTACTGATGGATTCGTAATAAATTCCATATCTTTATAATAAAACAAATTCGGGATATACATATTCGAACCAGCTTTTTCCATAGCTTCAACCTTTTTCTTTTCGGACATGTAACTTGTCCTAAGACATTTAATTTTTTTCTTCAGTACTGCAACACTAAGATTGAATTCTTCTGAAAGCTCCTCCCATGTTTGCCTTCTTATTTCCAAATTTTTGTATGAATCACTTTCAACGTTCCACAATGCCTCCTTCTCCCGATATGAATGGATTAAGTCTAGAGTTGTTGCTTTACTTAACTTTACAGTATCACTCGTTCTAATTGTATTTTTATTGTAATAACTTTCTTGTTTTACTACATTAGATTTGCTGCTCCTAAGTCGCTTTTTATGACTATGGACTGTTCCATCTGAAGAATTTGTATCATCGCCTTCTTTTTTCACAGAATCCTAGGATCAATTACAAATGATATAACATTATTTCAAAATTAATACCGCAAATCAATTCTAATTTGTATTATTACTTACATATGATCGTCTGTGGGTTGGAACAATTTCAATTTTCGTAAAATATGATGGATTAGTAAGAAATGCCATATCTTTATAATAAAATAAATTCGGGATATACATATTAGAACCAGATTTTTCCATAGATTCAACTTTTTTCCTTTCGTACATGTAACGTGTCCTGAGACATTTCATTTTTTTCTTCAATAATTCAACACTAAGATTGAATTCTTCTGAAAGCTCCTTCCATCCTTGCTTTTTTAATTCTAAATTTTTATATAGATCACTATCAATATTCCACAGAGCTTCCTTCTCGCGAAAAGAATTGATTAAATCTATAGTTGCTTGTTTATTTAACTTTACAGTATCACTAATTATATGCATTTTTTTATAAGAATGTCTTGCGAGTGTTTCGTTATCTATGTTGTTCCTTCTTGGGGTATTATCTTCGTCAGAACTATCTGTTTCACGGTTGTTTTCTCTTTTCACAGAAACCTAAGATAAATTACGAACGATAAACATTATAGTAAAATGAATACAGCAAATAAATTTTATATTTCCATCATTACTTACATATGAGTGATTACCGCTTGGAACAATTTCAATTTTTGTTATACTTGATTCATTGTTAAGAAATTCCAATTCTTTATAATAAAACGGGACAATTATATCATCTTCACCAGAACCAGATTTATCCGCAGCTTCAACTCTCTTCTTTGCGGCCATGTAACTAGTCCTAAGAGCCTTCATTTTTTTCTTTAGCAATTCAACACTTATATCGAATTCTTCGGAAAGTTCCCCCCACGCTTTGTTTCTTGTACCTATATTTTTGTGTAATTCACTACGGATATCCCATAAAGCCGGTTTCTGCCGATAAGACCGGATTAAGGCTATAGTTGCTTGTTTAGTCAACTTTACAGTATCAGAAGTCATTTTGTATTTGTATTATGTTAGCGAAGATCGACTAATAAACTAAAAGTATAACTAATTTTATTTATTTTGTTTCAAAAATGTTACATTATATTAATAACATCACTCATTTCATCTACGAATTTATACTCTTTTTTTCTTTTTTTTTCACTGAAATATCAGATTAAAGAAGTACCCCGGCAAACACAACCTCTATTACAGAACAGTGGCAGGCGACATAAGGGCCAGACAAATCCTAATAGAAGCAGAGCCTATAGGTGGGGTTCTCTGGCCTCCCAATCCTCAATAGGTGGAAATTTAGGGCGGAATGTCCGCGGTAACCAAGCCTGCTAAGATACTGACATAACTTTTACTTCGGAAATTCTCTGGCTGCGTTGAGAGATAGTCCAAGAATAAACCGCTTGTCACGCTAGATGTTCCGTATATTTCATCACCGATGGATGGATGATATGAAAACAGTGCCAGAGCCCTGTCTGGGCATGGCGTCCACTTCTTCACGAAGCCTTGATGGCCCGAGACCCAAGGGTTACCAAAGTACCAAGTTTGCCGTAATAGGATAAAACGCGCTTGTTAGAGTAAATCCTTCTACAAGCCTTATACGTGCATTCCAATATAGAGTACACTCCGCCTAAAAGACATTAGATAGAGTGACAGTGTCCATCACAGACTCGTGATAGCAATATAAGCTCTTGACGACTCCATAGAACTTCTTGAATATTGCGAAGTGCATCCTTTTGTCTACCAAATTGGCCATTGGCCAAAATCCGAGAAAACCATGGCAAGAGCAATACAAAATAATGGACGTTTACCTCCAACAACTAAAAACTGGACAAACAATTAGATTGATGAATATCTGATAGATATGGACAACCTCACTGACTGTACAGACAATGGACAAAGAAAAGGAACAGTTCAGACTCTTACACGAGCGCTATAATCGACTTACTACGTAAACACAAAAGTCGAATACTGAAGAGACTGAAAGCCCTACACCGTCAATTTCGGAATAGACGGAGTTCGGAGATGGTAACTCTTAAATCGGTTATGAAAAATCTCCAACAATTTTTAAGGCAACAATTTTTACAGAGTGTGAATCTGTACTGGAACAGAAAGATTTGTGCTATACAAACTAATAACGCGAGCATGTTCCCACAGATAAATAAAATCTTCAGGAGTAAAACACATAACCGGTTGGACAAGTTGCGTATCCCTAGGACTCCGTCTAATCAGGTACTGCTGAGGTCTGCGAACATAGAACCGGAAGAAACCAGCCTTTTTGACGATAATTATTGTATAGAGGACGAGCAGGAGAAGGTGAATTTAGTGGAGGCCTACTATCAGGGAATTTATTCACACTTGTGTGCGAACTTGAGAATAGGGTTTTACTGAACCACTTGAGATTATCCAATGAAATCGATACTTGGAAATCTGAGAATCGAACAATTATCGAATTCAATTAAGACTGCACAGCGGACGATGCAACCGAGGCCCAAGTAAATTCGACGTTCATTAAAAATATCGACTTCCTGCTAATATTTCGTCGTCTGAATAATAAAAACTCGGCTGGAGTAGCTGGTATTCCGAACATAGTTCTGAAATAACTGTCCTTGGTGGCTATAGACATTTACACCACTTTGTTTAATAATGCATTAAATAATGCCCATTTCCCAGGGCACTGGAAAACCGGGTGTTCGATGCAAGCTTAGGCACGCACTTAAGCATTTCTTTCATAAACCTGAAGCTTTTCCATGTAAGAAGGAGATATGTTGAACCATACGGGACAACCATAAGTTAAAATTGGCCTGACAAAGGCCTTGACTCATGGACTTAGGTGCTATAAAAAAGCCTTTTGGTCATCTGAAACGCTTTGTTTGTGTTGACAACAGCAACACTTACATTGCTATTGAAATTGAAGTATTGGTCTAACCAAAGCCAAAGGCATTTCACTTCCAATTTATTTTCTAATGCTTGTCCAGCATAATTCGAAATTTTGAGGGTTTTGCAGTTCCTCCGCCCGTCGCGAGAAGTTCTGTTTGTTTAGAAGAATCCGGAAAAGGATCGTTTCGCATTTGTTAAAATAGATTTTCAATTTGCAATCATCATTATAGCGTTCGCTTATCTCGAAATCACGTTGCAGGAGTAGCTAGATTAGAAGAAATTAAAACACCTCGTCTTAGGGTTCGAAGCCATAGACGAAAGCATGTGCAAGATACGTTTCAATTTCAATTATTATTAGTTGGCAATTTCTTCAATTATTCAGTTATAAATGTACCTGCTCCAATAGAAGAAGAGAAGGAGATGTTTTATAACTCTTGAGAGAGAGTATGAAGAAACATAAAAAGAAACATTGGAGATTCCAAATACAACTAGTTGGGATGTGGGTTTGACCCTTTCGGTCCACACTTCCCAGTATGATGAATGATGAATATTATGAATGGATATTTTAATAATAAGTGAACCATAATAACAACAAATTGTAAGAAAAAATCACACCAAATTCATACACCTGGTTCTTCAAACTAACACAACTACTATACCCAATAGCAAATATCTTGTAATACTAATTAGTAATAAATTGTCTAATATTAATAAATTGTCTACTTAGAAAATAATAATAGTTTTAGTAGTAGTGGGAAATTGTATCAGAACTGGTGCCAAAGTAATCCTGAGAGAAGCTATTTGAAATAACGATAACAGTGGTAAATCCGCAAGGCTTTTATAGAGAATTTGGTTTTGCTGAACGGTAGCAAACGAACTTGTCCCTTGTACTTCGTTCGCTACACTATAACACGTGGTCGAATTCGTTTTGAGCGTGTTGAAGCGCCGCTGATAAACTGGGAAGGTAATTATTTCATTTGGAAACTCAAACGATTTCATGAGATAGTACCAAAATTAATCAATGTAAAGGATTTGTCAAACTTGACCGAAAAGGCCAGAAACTGTAGAAAGTGGAAAGCAACCCCCAAAAAGTTCTGATCTAAAAATTCAAATTTCGTGCGAAGCTATTGCTCGGCTGAATCCATAAAAGTTAACCATTTGAACGGGTTTCATTCCAACGAGTATATTAGACAGTAGCAAAACTAATTAATTTAAGTTACTTGGCACCCTCTTCATTTAACACAAAAAGCGCCTTGACCGAATATTATGATAATTTTTCAGATCATATCTTCGTTAATACACTTCGATCGGCACCTCAACGAAGTCGGTATCGTATTTGGTTCGCGCGATATTGGCAGTAACAAAAATCACAAACTTCGTTCAAACAAAAAAACGACTCGACCGATTTTTATGAAAATCTTTTCAGATCATACTTCCTTTAACACGCTTCGAACGGCACCTCAACGAAGTCGATATCTTTTTTTGTTCGCGCGAAATCGTGCAGGTACAAAAATCACTTACGTCGTCTAAACAAAGAAACCGCTCGACCGAATTTTATGAAAATCTTTTCAGATAGTAACTTCGGTAATACGCTACGACACCTCAACGAAGTCGGTATCATTGTTCGTTCGCACGAAATCGTGCTGGTACAAAAATCACTTAAGTCGTTCAAACAAAAAAACGGCTCGACCGATTTTTATGAAAATCTTTTCAGATCATATTTCCATTGATACGCTTCGAACGGCATCTCAACGAAGTCGATATCTCTTATGGTTAGCGCGAAATCGTGCAGGAAAAAATGACCACATATGTACGCACAGACACACACACACATATTTCTTCTCAACATACATGAAACATGAAAATACATTGAAAATTTCGATTTTCGGACCGATTACAATAGCTTCCTACTGGGAAGTTAAAAATAGGACCGTAAATAACATTTCAGCCTACAATTGGAAATATTAACTTGCGCGAACATCACAATGATAATGGGCTAAGACTGATCAACTTGAAAGGATACTAAAAGAGTTTTCGCCCTAGAAGATCCACAACAGACCAGCTATTTGTACCCTGGCAAAAGCTGATGAATTGAACATAAACTTCTACATGTATCACGATAGAAATACCAAACACCTAGTACGTAGGTCAGAGTTTGAATTTATGCTTTTGGCATTTTGACCTAAAAAGAAATCGGTTAGACTTAGTTCTTTGGTTTCCTTGAACGACTGGATTAAGTTCTTTTTCCGTTTTGTGTACGGTGGGTAGGATTTCTTGGAAATGTGTGAAAATTCAGCTCCTGGTTGAGTTGTTAATTATTTTGAATCGTCGCTGGAACTTTCAAATAAAACAGGGGTATTTTTGCCACGCCGGAGTTTGCTTGGATGCGGATTACGGACACTTTTTAAAACCCCTACCATACGGTCACCGTACGCCCTTCAAACTAGGACAAACCCGGGAAAACCCGGACGGATGGCAGCCCTAGTCATGAATAACTAAGCAACATGTTTTAATACAAACATGGATGCCTATTCCGCGGAAGAGGTAGACCTCCCTATTAATAAGGTTAAAAGGCATCTTTACCTATGCCTCTTATCCTTGGCCAATGCAAGATTGGAAGGATTAACAACGTTCATCACGGCCAAGAGAAGTTGGAAACAACAATAACCTTCTACAACAACAATAACCTCCTACCTAAAGCAGGTTCTACAACATCAATAACCTCCTACCTAAAGCAATCCCGCAGGAACATAGCCAGAGCTAGAGTTGTATACGGGACACTGGCCAATAGGAGTTTATGTATCAAGAATGGATTTCCCATTCATCACATCATGCAGTAGTTGCAAGGATCGAAATGAGAAAGAATCTATTGTGAACTTCGGGTGCAAATATTCAGCATTGGCCAGGGCCATACATAGTTTATTTGGCAGCAGCTTATTGAACAAGCTTGAGAAGAGCAGAGCATCCAACTGACTTGGCAGTTTTTAAATGCTTGAAACTTGATACCAGCGCAAATGTGTTAATTCCACCACATTAATGTGTTAGATCCACCATAGCAATGAAAGAAGTCTTCATATCGCTAGAAAGAGCAGCAAAGAAAGTCGGACTAGCAATTAATGAAGAGAAAACGAAATATATGTGCCCTTCTAAAAGACGCAATGATCGACAGAACATAACAATTGATACATATAACATCAAAGGCGTAAAAGAATTTATATAATTAGGGACGCTAGCAGGGCTGGACTGAGAATGAATTTAGGACCGGGAAATTCAAAAATTTCGGCCCATTTCAATACATTTTGTTTTAACAATCAAGTAAAGTCCTTTTTTGCTTTCAAAAGTTTTTTTTAAGCATAATTATGAGAAGAACTATGTGTGTAAGTGTAGGTGTGCTTGTGCGTACGTCCGTAGTAATTTTTACCTGCACGATATTGAGCGAACCAAAAAAGATATCGTCTTCGTTGGGATGCCGGTCGAAGGACATTAACGAAAACGTGCTTTGGAAAAAATTTTATAACATTCGGTCAAGCCCTTTTTTGAAAAGACTTCGGCCAAAGCCACAAGCACCATCTAATAAACTCGATGGAATGAAACCGGTTCTAAATGAAATTAACTTTTCTGGATTTAGCTTCCGATAGCTTCCCCATAAAACATCACTTGTCAACAAAATCCGAGCATTCTTTAAAACCCATGCAAAAACTACGTTACCCTTTTCCAGCATCACTATTTTTTTCAAACCTTAGATCACCACTTTTTGGACGGGGAATTGCTTTCCACGTCCTACATTTACTGAAAATGAAATTGGCCTTTTCGGTCAAGTCTGACGAGTCCTTTATCGTTATTTGAACCTATTATCGTTATTTGAACTAGCTTCTCTCAGGATTATTTAAGCACCGCAGTTTTGGTACTACCAACCCTACCAACTTCCAGAGTTATGAGTCGTCAAAGTCAAAATTTTGGTTTTTTCAACTACAATTTCAACTTTCACTACCTTTTTCTCCAAAAATTACGTAGTTAACCTATATCTTTTTTTCCAAAATTAGAAAGCTTGGAATATTTTCTATGAATAATGTCCGGACAATTTTTATACTACGCATTTAAAAGTTCTTGTTTTTTAATTTTTTGTTTCTCCGAACCTCTTCGTCGTTTCGTTAACATTTTGAATTTTTTTGATTTTTTTTTAAATTCCACACAATCCTTATTAAATGGGCCTGATCATGGTTGGCGCTTGAAGTGAGAAATTGCGCGGCGACTGTAAAACGGAATCATAGTTCTCGAAAAAACTGACATTTGTCGGGAAAACGCCTTAAGGTGTATCACATTTGACCTTTTTAAGAGGCAAAGTTACGTTTTTCACGACTGATTTTAAATTTTTTTAATTATAAGAAATGTTCAAACATTTTCAAGCGACAACCATAAGGTTTTTATCGAAAATTGTCATGTCGCTTCATTCGCCAACTATGATACGAAAAATGACAACGACAAACGGCGCTGTCATTTTTTCGCCGCGCCAACCATGATAAGACCCAATAACAGTCTTCAACAAACTAATTGGCAATGTCGTAGAAGACCGCGAGATTTGTGTTCTTTAAAGGAATTGTGATACGCTTGAAACTTGAATTTTTTTTATTTTTTTGTGGGAAAATTTTATTTTTTTCAAAAGAAAATTATTTAGAGGAAACATTTTTGAGTTAACATTCGGCACGGCCCACCGGGAAACTCCCGATAGCTAGGTAGGCCAGTCCAGCTCTGGACGCTAGTCTCAAAAGACAACGACACGACGGCAGAAGTCATAAGGAGATTGGCGCTGGCAAATAAATGCTACTTTGGGCTACGTAAACACTTCTTCATCATTAGGAGCTCAACAGCCTATTGTTGGCCTTGGCTTCCTCCAGCGTTCGCCTCCATGATTCTCGATCTCTGGCCCGACTTTTCCAGTTTCTTATTCCCAACTGTCTCAAGTCCTCCTCAACGTCATCAATATATCTTTTCCTAGGCCAACCTGGTCTCCTTTTCTCACTTTTCCCAGCACTATCTTTGTCGGGTTCCGTTCCGCACCTCGTTGGACGTGACCAATCCATCGTAGTCTGATAATTTTGATCACTTTGACGATGTTTGGAATCTTCTTACTGATTTCATACAACTCTGAGTTGTATCTTCTCCTCCAAATGCCATCAACCTGTATTCCTATGTAGATCGAACGAAGAATTCTCCTTTCAAATCTTCCTATCAATGCTTCGTCTGCGTTTTTCAATGTCCACACTTCCGAACCATATAGTATCACAGGCCTTATTAGTGGTGTGTAAAGTGCCAGTTTTATCTACCTTGATATATTTGTAGACGTCAGGTGCCTTCGTAGACCAAAGTAGCATTTATTAGCCAAAGCTATTCGTCTTCCGATTTCGGTCGATGTATCATTACCTTTTGTTATAATCGTGCCGAGGTACACAAACTGATCTACTGATCTACTGCTTCTATATTGTAGGTGTCTATAGTTATGTTTTGTCTGCTACTTCTGGCGTTTTTTGTGCACATATACTTTGTTTTGTGCTCGTTTATTTCCAACCCAATTTTTTTAGCGGCTTGCTCAAGTGCTACAAAGGTCCCCTTCATGCTCTCAAATGATCTTCCAAGGATAGCAGTATCGTCAGCAAAGGCTAATATTTGCACTGACCTATCAAAGATGCATCCTGATGTGTTAATTGATGCATTTCTTACTGCTTTTTCTAGGGCCAAGTTGAATAACAAGCAGGAGAGTGCGTCACCTTGCCTTAATCCTCTATTTGTTCTGAGGGGTGGAGATAAATCACCATCTATTCTGACTCTACACCTTGTATCTTTCATCAAAATTTCCGTCAGTTCTACTAGGTGTTTAGGTATTCCGAGCTGCTCCATAGCATCAAATAACTCATTACGGTTCACAATATCGTACGCATATTTGTAGTCGATGAATAACATGTGGATGTTTATGTTAAATTCAACAGCTTTTTCTAGGGTTTCTCTGAGTACAAATAGGTGGTCTATTGTGGATCTTCCAGGACGAAAACCGCATTGATACTCTCCTAATATTCTTTCCACGTATGGTCGTAGTCTATTATAGAGTACACGTGAAAATACTTTGTATGTTGTGTTCAATAGCGTTATTCCTCTATAGTTGTTGCAAGATAGAGGGTCTCATTTTTTGTGTAAGGGACACACTATGCCCTCGTTCCACTCATCAGGCATTTCTTTCCGTCTTCCAATTTCCACTGTTACTTCATGTAGTTTTTGGATAGTTTCCTGTCCGCCTTGCTTAATGAGTTCTGCAGGTATGCTGTCAGCCTTATAAGTTTTTAATGCCAGCAATGCTTGGCGTACTTCCTCTATGGTAGGGGCTGCTGTGCTGTCATTCTCTTCGTACGCATTCATGTTCTGTGCATTTCGGGTACCAATGTGCTTCTGCTCTGGGTTCATTAGTAGTAGTTCCTCAAAATGCTCTGCCCATCTAGCCAATACTTCGTCCTTATTAGTTAATATCTCCCCACTTTTATCCTTGCACCTTGTCACTCTAGGCTTAAATTCTTTCCGTTGTTGGTTTACCTTTTTGTAGAAGTTTCTGGCATCATTTAAGCTTGCTGATTCTTCTATTTTTTCATTTGTTCTTCCCAATACTGCCTTTTTTCGCTTTGTGCATTCTCTTCTCAGCTCGCCTCTTTTCTTTATACTCCTCCTCAGTTTCTTGTTCTGTGCCTACTTAGCATGATATGGTAAGCTCGATTTTCTCCGTTGTCACCTGGGCGCATTCTTCATCAAACCATTCTACTCTTCGTTCTTGTTCCACGAAACCTAGAATATCTTCTGCTGTTCCTGTCACTGCTCTTTTTATGTCATTGGTAGTTCAAGTTTTCATGTGTGTTTTGACCAATTTCATTAATTCTTACGTTGAGCAGGTTCTCATAATAAGCCCTAGTTTGCTCTTCCTGCAATCCTGCCACGTTATATTTTCTGTCTCTGTTCCTCTTCTTGTTTTTATTGCAGATATCCTGGCCCTAATTTTCGTTCCCATTAAGAAGTGGCCAATCTATATTTGCCCCGCGGTATATTCTTACATCAAGCGTCAATAAGGACATGATCAATTGCGTTGTTGGTTACTCCATCTGGCGACTTCCAGGTTGCTTTTTGAATATCCTGGAATTTGGTGCTGGATATGACCATATTTTGCTCCATGGCGAAGTTTATGTCTTAATCCATTATCATTGTGGTGTTCGTGCAAACTAAACTTTCCGATTGTAGGCTGAAACGCTGCTTCCCGTCCTATTTTAGCATTGGCATCTCCAATGACTATCTTTATGTCATGACGAACAGTTTCAGTATACTCTCTCTAAAGAGTCGTAAAATATCTCCTGCTATTCTTTCGATCTCTCCTCTGTTGGAGCGTGTACATTTATAACTGAATAATTCAAGAATTTGCCCCTTAAACGAATCTTGCACATTCTTTCATCTATGGCATCAAATCCTATAACGAGGTGCTTTATTTCCTTCCGAACGCTGAATGCTGTACCTAATATGTGGTCTCTTTCTTTGCAGCTATAAAATACGTTATGTGTTCTTTTTTCGCATATTCCCTGCCCAGTCCATCTCATCTCCTGAATGGCCGCTACCTCCACTCTGTATTTCATCAATTCGTCTAGGAGAATTTTTAACTTACCGGGTTGGTATACATTCCATGACAATAAGTTCAAATCATTGGCCTTTGTACGTTTGCCGAGTCGTCTCCGTGAAATCTGCCCATTCCGAGGCTCTGCCGTAGGTTCCATAGCAAAAGGTTAATGCCAGGAAGAGTTGCTAGCCCTTCGCTGGTAGGCGAGAATATAATATAGCGTCTCACACTCGCTACTAAACACTTCTTAACACGGAACATATTAAGGAGGACTAAAGTTAAACTATACAGAACCCTTATAAGGCCAATACTACTGTATGGATCTGAAACCTGGACATTAAGAAGTAACGAAGAACAACACCTGGGCTGCTTTGAAAGAAAATTCCTGTGCACAATATATGGAGGAATCAACGAAAACGGTGTTTGAAGGAGACGATACAATCACGAACTGTATCAGTTGTATCAAGATTCAAACAACATAAAAACCATAAAAATTAACAGAATTCGATGGGCAGGACATGTTGAACGTAGCAGTGATGACAGCATAACAAAAAGTATTATGAACAAGAGACCAGACGGACGCAGAGGCACGGGACGTCTAAAAAAGAGATATACAGATAGCGTAGATCTACGAACCCAAGGTATAAGAAATTAGACTTCAAGCCAGGGACAGACAGGTCTGGAGGAGGATGTTGCAGGAAGCCAAAGCCACGAACAGCCTGTGGTGTTATTTATGATGATCATGAGAGAATATGTGTGCTTCGCCACTTCAACTAACCCAAAGAGCAGTGGGAGAAATCAGGTGATGCAAACGGAAGCGCATAGTCAGCATAGTTCAAGTACCTTACGAAAGCCATGCACATATAGACTCTGAAATTCAAAGCATTTTTAATATCAGAACTGAATACAAAGCGATTGTGGCTTTCTACTTGGTGACCATAAATCTGACAGTTGTTTAAAGTAAAATTTGGCGGGAAGTGTAAAATCCAGTTCATGTTAAATTGCCAACTACTATTCAATGGCACAATTTCATTTCTTATTTCCCCTAGCATTTCCACAAAATTTTGTAGCATTTCCAAAGATTTTATCGCACAGTCACAGTTCTACTTTCTCCCATGACATTTTTTTAACCAAGAATCGTCACCATAAACATTTTGACATTTCCAGCTTAGTATGGAGATACCCAAAAATTTGAAGTATATAGAACGCCCTGTTTGTAATCGAAATTAAATGCGAAATAAACAATTAGCGTGGTTTTTTTTATAAAATGTAAACACTATTTTAGTGTTTGTTTTGGCATATTGCAAAAACGATCTGAAATAGCATGGAGGCAACTGTAAACAAACAAAGTTGAGCCTTCGCTGTTTTTGTTTTGAAACAGATATGAGTGATGTTATTAGATTAATAAGTAAATAATTAAAATTAATTATAATACCTTTATTAGTTTTTGTGTTTAGTTAACAAATAACTATTTCCCGCGCGTTTCTTTTTAAATATTATAAAATTACCAAGGCAAGGAAATTACCAATGAAATGCCTAGAAATAAAACTTTGACAATTTTGACACTTGATTACGAAATTGTCAATGGCGTGGTAAAATTGCTAAACACAAGCCGCTTGGGTGGAGGACGCTACTTTTTTTCTGTTGGTAGATGGCGATTATTGTTTGTTATTTAACGGTTTTTTGTGATTATTTTATTTTAATTGGAGTTTATTATTTAAATAATTATTAACTGTATATTTAATTTATAGGTTGAAACAAAAATAATGTTTTTTGAATGTTAAATAAAAGAGAAAATGCTAAAAGAAATTTTTAATATTAAAGAGACATCTATTGACCGATTGAATATCATCAAATTTTCCCCTCCAAATATTTTTCTAAAAAAAATCATCCCATAAAATTTCTCCCATAAGCTTATGTCAAACATCCAAGTGATCAGCTGGTTGACCTTGTGCAGCCGCGGATAACATTGCATTTTTGCCTTGAATATTATTGAATAGTTTTTATTACAAAATTGCTGTGAAGTTACTTAATAATTAACAATATTTTTGTAATAATTCTTCATAATGTTTCGTCGGACATTTAAAGTAATCTTTCGTCCAATGAAGAATAATTTCGTTCTTCTGCCAGATAATTACTACAATTTGGTGTCGACTTATGTGAGTATTTTTCGCCGATTTTTTCCGCTGCTAATATTATAAAATCCTCAACTATTTTATACTTCCGCATCGAATTACATAACTAAAAATAAATACAGTAAGATTAAATGAAATTAATTCGTATTATTCTCAGGAAAATGGTTGTTTAAGTTTAACCTATGGAAATAATTGCCATTACACCACTTGGGTGCCCTACGGCGGGAATATCAAGGAAACCGAAATTGGGATGAATGCCAAAGTTGCGAAACAAATTGGTAAAAAGAATTTTTATGTGAAAATGTGTCTTTTCCGCATAATTTTAATATATCAAATATTTTCGTATTTTCTATTTCCGTAGGATTAAAGGAGGATGATTTAGTAAAATGTGCACTGATCGGTGGGGATGTGTTGTGTTTGAAATCTGTCTATGTGACCCCAGCTACACCAAAAGATTGGGAAATCATTGTAAGACAGGCGGAAATATATTCATAATTTTCATTTCAGTCATAGAAAAATCGAAATTTATATTTAGGAACTCAGCAGTGATCATATTCAATCAACACTTCTTGATCAAGTAAAAATAATAAATTCGGCCCAAACTTTAGTTATCTGGATTAATCGGTCTATGCAGGTCACAGTTGCTGTAGGTAAGTAAAACTTCTTCTTTTATTACTAACAAAAAAAAATATTCCATGACTTTGCTTTATTCACCATCGTAAAATTGGCCCTGGGAAACATATATTTCCCATTCTTTGTGAACCACTTAAAATACTCAGTCGGCGGACTCTTTTTTTGTATATTTTTGTTAAAAGAAATTACGGCAGAATTTATTACTTCAAAGAAAAGAAAAGTAAATTCTTTTACATGTACAAGTCTTCACACTATTCTGGCTGGCCCACACATAATATACTTATTCATTAATGTCAGCGCTAAAATAATGAGGTTTGTCAGAGCCAATCTTTACGTTTGGCGGATGTTTAGGGAATTCAAGCGCCTATTGCAGAAATATCAAGAAAGATAAATCATTGCATTAAGATTAGATCTTTTACGCATTACCTCTTTTTACGTATATATGAAAATTAATAAAAAAAAATTGGCAAATAAATTACGTCAATATTACCCGGGATAAAAGCGTGGTAAAAACATTATTATGGACTTTTTGCGATGGGATTATGTTAAAAAAGTTTTTACGAGATTGGTTGTTTGGCAATTGGCCAAGTTTGTTTATTTTGAGGGGAACATCTAATTGTTTGTAAGCGTGTTGAAAAGTAATATTAATTTTCAGCTTATGGTAAGGTGTAGAGCTGCCTTCTGCCGGCCTAATTAACGCTTTGGCGCGCCGGTTTGATGCCATAACGTTAGGTGCTTGTTGGACCGACTGTGGCGGATGTCTAAAATCATCCTGGGGAGTTTAGGTAGCTTATCAGTGCTCCGATATCCAGTTTGAAGATATCTTTTAAGTGTTTCAGAACGTAACTGCCTGGTGTGGTGGTCAAAAATAGCGTTTTTCACCCTGCCTATTAGGCCCCCATCCACGGTCAAACAAATCATCAAACTAATTTTCGACAAACAACGCACACATTTATGCTTTGACTTTTGTTGGCCATCAACGAGGGAAACTTTCTTCAAACATCCCGAGCGACAATTCCTGTAAACAAAACGAACTTTCATATGCTTTACATGGCACACATAAAAAATTTACACACACATTTAAGCTGTTTGAAGGAAATATTAAACCAGACGAATATTTTCTTCAAACAGCGGCCAACTTCGAAAATTTGTATTTTACACACGCACACTTAGAATTTTTTCGTTGTTGGCCACAAATTTGATGGTTTGTTTGACCGTGGATGGGGGCCTATTGGGCTGCCAACCATCGCGTTCTTTGAGTCCTGGAGAGTAGTGTTGGGTAGGACACGATTATAAAATAAGTTTGTAAGAGGTGCCTTTTTTCTTTTGAGCCAGTACAATGTCATATTTCAAATGAGGCGAGGTGCCATTGTAAGGCCAAAATGACAAAACCAAGCAAATTAAAGAAAGAAAGAAAATAAATACCAATGAAGAGCTTTCATTCTAATATGCCTCAGAGAAGCTATTAGGGAGGCGATTAGATCGTTCAAACCATACAAGTCCCCTGGAGCAGACAGGATCTATACCATTCTGTTACAGGAGGGCTGCGACCTAGTCACTCCCTTATGCAAAATATTCAATGCTTCCCTCGCACATGGTTATATCCCATCTATTTGGAGGAACGTCAACAAAACATTTATAACCAAGCCAGGGCGTTCGGATTACACCTCGGCTAAGGCTTTCAGACCGATAAGTCTCTCGTCTTTTGCCTTGAAGACAATGGAGAAAATTGTCGACACGGTGATAAGGGAAGCTTATCTTAAAAAAATAATTTACTAAAGCTGAAAATTGTTATACAACTTGTAAATTGTATATAAATAAAAGTTGTGATGGTCACTCAGCTGAATATGGGGACGGAGCTGGTCAGTCGGCCTTAATGTATGTGCAAAAAATAAAAAATGTGTAATTCATTTACTACACTTCAAAATTTTTGTGGGGGTATTAAAAGTTATTTCAAACATAAAAAAAATGGTCAGTCATTGATTTAACGGGACAAGGCCCGTCAGTCACCACCGAATATCCTCTGCTCCGAAATCGCATTCTAAAATATCACATGTCTTGTATAACGAATAATAAGAACAAATGCAATCGGCAATCAGAGAAGAAAGAAACCACGGTGTCAAAACACCGAAAATGCTACAAGTTAGCGTACGAAAGTATATGCACTTTTGTCAACAACGTTGTCGTCTTGAGACAAGAATACTGCAATTTCTCTCGTTTATTTATTTTTTGCACATACATTGCGGCCGACTGACCAGCTCCGTCCCCATATTCAGCTGACTGACCATCACAACTTTTATTTCTATACAATATACAAGTTGTATAACTATTTTCAGCCTTAGTAAATTAATTTTACTACCTGGGCAGGTACGACATCTTTGATAGCGTACCTGGGACACCTGTTCTCAGGTTCGCTCGACTGACCGCAGTATGTTTGCGTACACAACCATTGTAATCACCTACAGTACTGATTAAAATATTAAGACCACCTACTATTTTCCTAAAACTCTGACTTCAAATAACTATAACTTTTTAAACTGTAGATGTATTTAAGAAATAAAACCTCAAAATTTAGCTTGTATCCTAACATCGTACATCGATACTATCTCGTACATCGATATTATCTACCCATTTTTCACAGCAATGAAGAACATATCAAAATCCACCCCAAAAATAACGGTAATAGTCATAATTAACGGTGCCAGAAGTAATACGAATGAACTTGAGACTAGAGGATGTTTCGTTCTTACTTAGTAATGGGATAACTCAATACTTAGAAATACTTTCTCTTATAAAATTTTTTAAAGTATTGCAATTATTCATGGGGGTGGTCTTAATATTTTAATCAATAGCGAAGTTTATTTTTTTTTTTACTGAGTTTACTGTTCATTTTATTACTAAAATTTTTTTACTAATAATACATTATGATACAAGCTAAATTTCGAGTGTTTTTTTTCTTAAATACACCTATAGCTTAAAAAGTAATAGTCATTTGAAGTCAGAGTTTTATGTCGAATAGTAGGTGGTCTTAATATTTTAATCAGTACTGTATAAAAAAAACTAGGCTTAGTAAATTCAAACAGTTTTTTTGGCGCTGGCTCTTGTACTATATAGCTAGGGTTCTAAGTAGACGAAGTTTAAGTGGCACTTTCTGCAACTGGATCGAATCTATGCTGAAAACTCGCAAACTAATGGTTTCTCCGGTGGCGGGTCTTTGGAGGGCACTATAGCAAAAGTTTGTCCGCAGGGAGGAGTTTTATCCCCACTTCTGTGGTGCCTTGTTGTAGATGAACTCCTGGAACAACTCAACGGCCGTAACTTTTTCGCCCAAGGTTACACAGACGATGCCGTCATCGTAGTAACGGACGAACGTGAAGGAGCCATGTTAAGACGTCTGCAGCAGGCACTAGATGTGGCATCTAGCTGGTGCGACAGCGTAGGACTACAAGTCAATCCCGACAAAAAGATTCTGGTTCCTTTCACCAGAAAACGATCACTACCTGGGCTTTCGGAACCGACACTCGCAGGTAAAACTATAGGCTTTTCACAACAAGTCCATGTACTGTCTATGTACCACCATCTAGTACCACTCCACCTTAAGATAGAGAAATCTGCGATAAACGCGGCGCTCCGGAGCGGTCTTGGGCGAGGACATTCTATAATTAACAACATTATAGAAGGGATTCCGAAAGCGGGGATGCTTTCGGATTGCATGCCCGTTAAAATCTCAAAATTTGAGCAACCCTCTGTGCACATACAAGACAGGCTAACCTGGACTTTTCCTAAGGTATCGCCAGGTGGACTAGTATGGTACACGGATGGCTCCAAAACAGAGACAGAGCGAAAGCCCCAGATTCAGCAGAGCGATAAGCTTAGGCACCCTAGCAACTGTCTTCCAAGCAGAGGTGTACGCTATATACACTAACGAGAATTTAAGAAGGGCCTACCAAAATAAACGGATTTTTATCTTCTCTGATAGCCCAGCGGCAATTAGGACGATAAGGTCCCGCAGGACCAAGTCTAAATTAGTTTGGGACTGCCTGGTTGAGCTGGGCGTTCTCAATCAAGTTAGCCTTGTCTGGGTCCCGGGCCATCAGGGCTTCAAAGGCAATGAAGAAGCGGATGCCCTAGCTAAACAAAAAAAAAGAGCGCTCTGACATTGCATTCATCGGTCCAGAGCCGGCTATCGGAGCACCTACCAGCTTGCTGCAAAGGGCCCTAGCCGATCGGACTTTGATGAAACATACTGAACGCTGGAGGTCCGCGACTGGACTGGCTAACTCTAAGCGGTTCCTATCCGGGCCGTCTCCTAACACGGCCAAGGAATTGTTAGGGCGCAGTAGAAATGATGTCAGGACACTTGTTGGCTTAATTACCGGACACTGCGCCCTAAATTACCACATGGAGGATAGGAAAGGCAGAGGAGGCAGGCTTTGTCTGAAGGAGGATGAGTCTGCTGTCCATGTCCTCTGTGAATGCCCCGCAATAGCGAGGAGCAGGGTTTCTTTATTCGAGGAGCCCCTGTTCGATTATTCAAGTCTAAGCGACAAGCCACTAGGCAGACCGCTGAACTTGTTCAAGCGGTCTGGCCTAAAAATATGAGGTGTAGGGGTGTAGTACAATAGGCCAAATGAATGGCCGCAGTACCTATGGACCCAGTACCTCACACAAGAAAAAAAGAGGTCATCCGTGAGGTGTTTAGGGGCGGGGGTCAAGCCGAATCTCACCAAATCTCACGTGGGGAAGGCGGCTCTCGGCAAATATCACGTAATTTTTTTCCGCAAGAAACAGTGTAAAATTGCGAGAAAACTGGGTTAAATTATTATAACAGGTAAATTAAGACGAAAAAAGCGAAATAGCGGAATTAGATGCAGGCTGAAAATTGGCGGAGAGCTTCATTTTAGGGTTCTTAATAAGGCGTTATAAAGTCTACCTTAATAAGGGCTTATACCTGTCGAGCCCAAATGGGCATTTTTCGATTTTTCTGCACTTTTTTTTGCAATAATTCTTAATATCTTTTTTTTTTAATCAATTTTAAGTACAATAGTAGAGGGAAATTAAACAAACAAAAAGCGAAGTTATGATGTACATAGTTGGGAAGTTGGATTTTTTTGTTTTTTTTTCTTACATATGTTAAGATAAAAGGAAAAAAAATTCTCCAAAATCTGTTCTGTGCTGCACGAGAAAACTGCATAAATGTCCATTTTTGATGCATTTTGAGTGCATTGCTACGCTATTTTTTTAATTTTTCCAGTTCTGTTGGTCATAGAAAAAATAATTTTTTTTTAAATTGTAGGTTTTTTTCTGTACTTTCTTGTGAGCATACGCAATACTTCGTTACTTTATTTAAAATGCCCATTTTAGGACTTTGAAAAAACTAGAAAATTAAAGTTTTTAAATTGTTTGCCTTTTTTCATAGTTGGCAAGAAGGCAAAATATTGAAAATTGAATTTTTTTTAGTTTTTTCAAAGTCCTAAAATGGACATTTTAAATAAAGTAACGAAGTATTGCGTACGCTCACAAGTAAGTACAGAAAGAAACCTACAATTTAAAAAAAAATTTTACCGTACGATGATTTGGCATAAAATAGCGGCAATTTTAATATTTTTCGAAAAGTGCCAATTGTTGCCGTAAAAATCGAAATTTTTTTTTGAAATTTCAACCACGTATTTATAGCATCAAAATACATATTTTCTCCAATTTTTATCAAAATCCGATTTATTTTTCCCGTTATTTATTGCATTTTTAGTAAAATAAAAGAAATCATACATTTTGGTTTTTTGAGGTTAGGATTCATTTTTAAAGTATTTATACCGAATCAGTTCGATAATCGTCTATTCATTCACGAGTATTTTTAAATTTTTTTTATTTTTCTACGACCACAGAACTAGAGAAATTAAAAAAATAGTGTAGCAATGCACTCAAAATGCATCAAAAATTGACATTTATGCAATTTTCTCGTGCATTGCATCACAGGACCGATTTTGCAGAAATTTTTTTTTCGCTTTATCTTAACATATGTAAAGAAAAAAAAAACAAAAAAAAACCAACTTCCCAACTACATCACTATCGCATGACAATTTCCCTCTACTAAATATCTGTAAATGAGAAAATCTTCAAAATCGACTTATTGGAACCGCACTTTTATTTCATTCACGAAAATCTTGGTTCAGTATCAGATGAACATGGTGAAAGGTTTTATCAATACATATTGCACATAGAGAGACGACACACCGGAAAATGGTCAGAAGTCAGAAGGAATAATGATTCCATTACATAAAAAGTATACGTGATAGTATTACTATATTTCGACTCAAAGCAATTGGGTGTATAAATTTAGCCACTGCCGTTTACACTGTATTTGTTCACTGTTTCAAATACCATCTAACTGAAACATCCAAAAAAGTAATGAAAATATTTTAAATATCTCGGAATGGAGAGTGTATGATGTGATGAAAAATTGATATTTATACAATGGCCTGGGAAAAACTACAAAAAGCAGACATTTACACCAGGCGACATAATTATTGGATTATTGGATGATCCAGTTTAGCTAAAAAATTTCTTCAGGCGCTCGTAGTTACCCGAAAACTTCCAGTGGCGTAAGTCACACTTCGCATACATAAGTTAGCACCAGTGGCGTGCCGTCTTTGGAAGCAAGGGATGCATTGCATCCCTTACAATTTCTTAAGAAATAAAAATAAAAATTCAAATTTTGTCAATAATTATTTTTTTCTTTTACAAAACTTTTCTTTTTTATTTTATCATTCTGAGATTAACACTATATTATTGCTGCTTTTTCTAGCCTCCACTGTTAAGATATAAATTCATTCTCTCCAAATGAAAGCAATATTTTAGTTATGTCCATGAGCCAAAGCTCTCTCTTCCTTCTCTCTGAATTCGCAAACGAAACTTGCTAACGAGCTTCGAGAAGCATAATTTGAATTGCTTCCCTTGACTGTCCGTTGGAACGCACTTTGGTGCGAACTTGAGGATGAAGAGGGAAGTGGAGATGGGTAGTCACAACGAAAGTTTGTTCCTGTGACCAGTGCCAAGGGAAGCAATTCAGATTTTGCATCCATACAAAGTTTTGTGAGAATAATGTGAGTATTTTTTGTTGGGTGAGAGCGGAGAGAAGTTTTCTAATAAGATTGGAGGGAATTCAATTCTATGAGAAATCGAATTGGAAATTAATTTGTACAATGTGGTTTAAAATTAATGACTTAATTGTAGAAAATAGTAAAAAGCAGTATTTTTGGAGAAATTAATTAATTAAATAAAATAAATAAAAAAATGTTTTGCATGCGATTTAGTTGGTGCGATTTGTTTTGTGAGTTAAAAATAGTGCAATTAGTTTTAAAAAGTAAGTTTGAAAAGAAAAGTGGAGATATAGAAAAATATTTATATATTATTTTGTTAGTTTTTTTAGTTTGTTTTTGCTTTATTAAATATCATGGGTGATGTTGATGGTAAGAATTTTTGCATTATGGATGATTTTTTGCATCAATCCTTTGGCTCGCGTTCATTTACGGAAAATAAATCCATAATTGAAAATGGTAGACCGAAACCAATATTACATATTTTAAGTGAAAATAAAACTTGCATTGGGCATTTTTCTATTAAATTATTATTATTGGCTTTTGCCGGTTGTCAAGATTAGCAATAATTTATTTGTTGGCTTTGCTTTTTATTTTCACCTGAAAAGAACGTTTGGCGGTCTTTGTGGTTTAATAATTTAAACAATTTTCATAACGCCGTTGATAGGGATGGCCAAAAATCCTCCGAGCATTTAAAATCGGTTTTTGCTCTTTCTAAATTCGGTACAGACCAAAGGATTGAAAATCTAGTATACACTCATTATAAATCCTCAATTATGAGCACAACGAGTTAGTTAAAAAGAACCGGAAAATTATTAAAATTTTTACAGATGTTCTTTGCCACTTGGCGGACAGAGCGAGGGTCAAGATTCTATTAACCGGGAAAATTATGTTGAATAAATTTCATTTTTGGCCAAACATAATCCTGAAATTAAAAATCAGCTTCAGTTTTTTCTGGATTATCAAACAATATTCAAAATGATTTAAAAATGGCTATTTCCTCCACTCTTACTAAAAATTAAAGTTTCTGAAACCCACAATTCTGAGTTTGTCGCAATTATTTGTGATGAAACCACGGATATTTCCTGTCGATCTATGTTGTCAACCACTCTGAGATACATTTCTTCTTCTGGCAACACGAAAGGAACATTCATTAGTTTTAAAAATATTTCCGATTATAGTACATGTTATGGAGAATTTCGCATGTGGTTCCAAGTTACAATTGCTATGACGGAGCATCAGTTATGGCGGGTGAAGTTAGCTGTCTTCAAACCCGGGTTAAAGAAATTTCGAAATGCTCTTTTTGTATACTGCTTTGCTTATCGTTTAGATATTGTTTTACCGAAATCATGTGACAAGATTCGTGAGTGCCGAATCTTCTTTCAGTCAATCACCGGTTTCTCAAATTTCTTTAGTCACTCAACTAAACGAACATTATCTTTCATGATAATATAGATAATCTTAATACTCCTTTTGAATATATAACGTGCATCCGCGGAACGGAGTTTTTCCACACAAATTTTGCCAGATTGCATCCCCTATAATTCAAAGCACGCCACGCCACTGGTTAGCACTGATCTAATTACTGCTATCCAGGATTTTATTGGCTATGAAATGAGACATTAGCATTTTTTGTGGGTAAGAAGCCTTTGTTAGCATCTTATCGTAAACTCTTCTCGATTTATAGAATCTGAACACTTCTTGTTTTATATCCTGAAGTTTGCGCATAGCTTTTTTCAGTTTGGTTAATCCTATATTGAGTTTTGATATCAGTAGCTTTGGTCACCAATCATGATGTCTCTTCTCTTTTGCTACCTAATTCTTCGCAGTTTCTTGTAGCGTATGTTTAATTTCAGGCCATATGCCAATGCTGATTCGATTCAATTCTGCTCCTCAGATTTTTATCTCTCATTCACTTTTTGTAAAACCTAACAAAAATATATTTTCAGATCGCCTAAAACCAAATACATCATACGGTCGTGTAGATAACGATACTGATCTAGTAATAGCACCAAATCTTCAACAAAATGGTATAAGCAACGGCTACACACCACCATCTTCTCGATCAATATCAAGAAGTCAAACAATATCTGATTGTACAAATTTCTCCCCATCATTATCACGATCAACATCAGTTAATGTAAAAGCACCATCAGATCGAGGATCTGTTACAAAAGTAAATCGACAAGATAAAATTGAACGACTTATAAAAGATTTACGACAAGAAAATACACGAACATTTGAATTTCGTGTTATATCAGGCAAATGGGAAGGTGGACAAATATCAGATGTTTTTGTAACAAGAAGTAATCTACCAGATTTCTTAGATCTTGAACAAATATATTTGTTAAAATCATCTGAGGATAGGGAATATTATATAAATGTTAAAGTTATTGCGGATAGTGATATGTCACCAAATAATATTCATCCAACAATTGAAATAAATGAAAATTTAATGAAATTAATGAATATTAAGGAGCTGCAGAAAGTTTCCCTATGTCCAAGGCATACAATATTGAATTTTGTAGAAAAAATAGAATTATTTGCGCATCGAAAGACTAACTATAAGGTACTCGAACAAGCCTTTAAGAAATATGTGATAGAAAACACAAAATTATTTCCATTATTACTAAATCAGCAACAAATTTTACGTTTAGAAGATGATCATATTGTGAGTGTTTTAATTACACCAGAACATTTTAAGTATTGTCTTATTGATGCACAAATATTAAAGGAATGTAAACTATATGCAGCTGATGTAGTTCGCAATGTTGATGAATATTTTGATATAGAACCGCAAGAAGATAATATTGTTAGTGTAAGTGATTTGATCAAGATAAAGAAATTTGATGATATTGTGGATAATTTGGTTGAACAAATAAAAGCAAATTTATGCTTAGATCAAACTAATTCTATTTTAAGGACTGGGAATATTCTAATTGCTGGTAAGTTTCATTTTCTTTTAATAGAAGTTTGTTAGATATATTTATCGTTTTAGGTCATGCTAATTCTGGTAAAACAGTGCTTACTGAAAGAATAATAGAACAACTTGGTGAGAAGCCTTACTGCTGTTTTTATGATATATTTTATTGTACTAGAAGTAAAGGACGAAAGGTGAGTGTAGAACAACAAAAGTTTACCATTAGATATTGTGTTTAAAAGTGAAACGACGGCAGGCAAAACAAGAGAATCCACTCAGACTTGTGCACAACAAAATCCTTATCGCTAATATAAAGCGATTCACGGCTAGACGAAATCCTGCATAGCCTTCGACTGTAAAAAGAGTTTCGGCCGAAGATGGGATCTCAAGCCAAAGATGGTTTTTTGGATGTACGATGCCATGATACGTCCAGTTCTCATGTACGAACCGCTGGCTTAGTAGCCAGTGCCGCTAAGGCAGGACCTGTAATGTCCTAAAGTTGGGAAGGCCCCAGACGACGGCAACAATAGCATCTGCTCCTTCCCGACCTTCAAATCAAACAATTAGTTTCGTGCAGCGTCGCTAGACCGACGGAATCCGGAGCCTTGAAACTACACAAGGAGGTAGCATTGGAATTTTCATAGATAGCCAAGCCTCGATGACGATGAGCGACGATGACCTCCAAGTATGCGTTACCGTCCCAGCAAAGGTTCACTCTAGGCATTGCGTCCTAAAACGCATAGTCGTTTTCTTAAGCTTGCCTTCCTCTTCTTGATATAGTCCCTGCAGTCTATCCCCTTTCCTACTCCCGGCGCGGATCCAAGAGAGGGGGGCACGGGGTCATGACCCCCCCCCCCCCCCCCCAAAAACGCTCGCTGTTTAAAAACCAAAATTGACCCAACTAAAAAAACAAAAAATAACCAAACGACCCAACTTTTTTGCAAATTAAAAAAACAACCTTAAAAAATGATCTTCAAGGTCAGATTGATCTATACTCTTTCTATATGTTTTGATTTGCAAACTCTGAAGTTAGCTGCACTCACAAGAAAGGGCGCGGATTTACGCTTAGGCCCGTGAGGCCCGGGCCTAGGGCGGTAAAAGAGGCTGCAAAATTTAAAGTTTAGTTTTGCTGTTCAGTATACACCAGAAAGTTTAAAACAATTCTAGAAAAAAGCAATATCAATGTTAACTTTCATAAAAACATCGGCGATTACTCTAAGGTATGTACTTAATGTTTGGAAAATAGCGGAAATTATTATGATACCAAACCCAGGAAAACCTACAAATGAAAGAAAATCTTACAGACCACTTTCTTTACTTATTCAAAGGAATAAGGCCTATAATAGCAAATAAAGAGTCGATTCCAAGTAACCAACTGGATTTAGAGCAAATCACTCAACTAAGGATCAATTACATCGAATAACAGATAGCATCGAAAAAGCGCTAGAAGAGAAGAAGATATCCTCCGCAGTATTCCTAGATGTAGCTCAATCATTCCCTCTGTCACATATCAGTTTTGTATCATTGTATCATATTTTGGTAAGCTATCTTATTACATTATCTCAGTAAGAAACGTTTAGGATATATATTGTATTGTAATCTGTGGTTTCTAATCTCGAATCTATTTTTGTAATGTGTATCTGTTGTTTCTTCAGTAAATAAATAAAATAAATAAATAAGGTATGGTATGAAGGCCTAATACATAAAATGAGTCAGGTGTTTTCCAGACAGTATGTAGACATACTCTCATCGTATATAAAGAAACAGACTATTTAGAATAAATCAAGACGAGGAGTATTCCACACTAGAGAAATGAAAGCGGCTTGGCCACAAGGTAGTATTATGGGGCCTATACTATACTTTCTCTGCATTACTGATGTACCCAAAATGGAAAATACACTTGTAGCTACATTTGCAGACGATACTTCGATAATGCCAGTAGGATGGGATCAAATATTGATGAGGCTAGAAGAAAACTACCAAGCGCATGTGATAAATTATACTTGAATGAAATTTTTTTTCATGATAAATAATATGCTAACAAAAGTAACGGTGATGGGTTGCTCAAAGAAATATGGTCAAGGCTATATTTAATAGGCGTTTTTTCGCCATTTTTCGCCTTTTTATCTATTTTGATGAGAAAATATGCATTTTGGTGAAAATATCCAAAGAGCAAATTTGTAACTTTGCTCTTTTGATATTTTCAGCAAAATGCATAGTTTCTCATCAAAATAGATAAAAAGGCGGAAAATGGCGAAAAAACGCCTATTAAATATAGCCTTGAACATATTTCGTTCCCATCACCGTTACTTTTGTTAGCATATTATTTATCATGAAAAAAAATTTCATTCGGTTACTCGATCGGTGAAGGTCGTTGTTCTACGGATCCTGTACTATAACAAACAATAAGAAAATTCACCAACTATAAACTTAAAAGGGAAACATGCCCAAATATTTGGGAATTACACTAGATGTCAAGTTAAGGTGGAAATTTTACGTCAAAAAAATGAACTAGAGATAAAATATAGCGATATGTTTTGGCTCTTAGCTAAACAATCTAAATTGCCGATACAAAATAAGATTCTGCGATATGGCTGAAATATGGTGATGTGCCAAAAAGGCCCATTAACAAAAAATTCAAACATTCCAAAATAAAGTCTTGAGGAACACGGTGTGTGGTGGAAAGGCAGCTCGGAGCTCTTTTATACACAGAAATTTGTATGTTTCGCTCTCTGTTGCACGAAAGTTTCCACTTTGCGTTTGGGATATAAATGAGTCTTTAAGCTCGACTCCTAGACATGTTAAGGTTGTAGCCCGCCAGCTGATATATTCTCCTAGTTCCGCTAGGAGGCTTGAAAGAATAAAGCTTCTTGAATTAGAGTGACATTTCTGCAGCACTTCTACCGAAGAGTTCTATACTTTCGCAGATCAACGTTACCATAAAATTAATGGTTGGTGCTTCTGACCAGTTTTAATCATTTAAAACAAGGTTGGTGTTTTAGTGGATTCAAGTCTCACACTCCTGTGTGCAAAAGATCGTGTTTGCATACAGTGCCTTTCGATAGTTTCACCTTCCGTGTCTCAAAACAAAAAAAAGTGATAAATCTTAAACAATTTATTTATTGTTTAATTTTTAGAATTTATTATTATATTTAAATTAATAAAGCTAATAATAAAGTATTTTCAATATTCGTAAATTAGAGGTTTTACTATAATACTACAAAGCAGAAAAAGCGCCCTATCGGACGGGGCCTAGAGCGCAGTCGAACTTAAATCCGCCATTGCGTCTTCATAAAAAACACATTAGGGCACGTTTTCGTAGGGCGCGTTTGTTTTTAATCCACTAGAAAATTCGGTTAGTTTTGTTCGTTTTGTTAATATTGTTTTTGTTTTTTAGGAGTAGAAATTTTTTCCGCCACTTTTAATTCCGTGACCCCCCAAAACAAAATTCTAGATCCGCGCGTGTCCTACTCCCTAGTCTTTCTTTGGGTGGGTATACGAAAAAGAACACCCAAAAAACCTAAATGATGAGTAAAAATACGAATATAAACGCGTGGTATGGATATATGCCCCAACGCCGGAGGAGGCGGGCTCCGGCGTATGGCTGGAAACTGGCAAAAAGTGCCAGGAGTCAGCAATCAGTAGCAAAAACTCATCGCGCACAACAACAAAGAAGAAGAAAACAACACTTGGAAGATCCGCGAAGATGGCAGAGGGTCGCTTCCCACAAAACTCGTAGAGGACACCATAATGGAAAAGATACGGTCTAGCAGCCCCAGCTCACTAGGCAACCTGAGGCAGCTTAAAGAGGTAGTAGGGTAAGTAATACCCCCTGCATCCAGGGAAGGGACGGCGCTAAGGAAAGAGAAAGACGCTCTCCAGAAGCTGGGAGTCCAAATAAAAGAGTTCATGGACGACATGAATGCGCGGAATAATATCACACACAAACTTGGTGATGGCGAGGAACATGAGAGCGACATATTTTAAGGCGCAGGAAGAAAAGCGAGCCGAAAAAGGGCACATACAGTGTCTGAAGCAGCTACACAAACGGCATCCACTGAGCACCCCGATAAGAAGATCCATAGCAAAGACGTTGCGAAGGCTGAAAAGCAGTCGAAAGAGGCCACAAGAATTTCGGAAGTCAACAAGCGACCTAGGGAGCCGTGTGGGAAGGCGTAATTCCGGTGAAGGACGCCAAAGAAGAGGAAGAAAAAGTCGCCTTAAAGAAGATATTAAAAACGGCCAGAAAGAGCGCCCGGTGAAGATGGGTCAGAAAGAAGGGTCTGTCTGAAGAAAGAGCGGAAGAAGACACTGAAAAAGCGGTAAAAGCAAGAAAAGAAGCGTACAGGGAACTGCATAAAGTGGCAAAAAAAGATAAGCCCGGATGCGCTTATAATAACTGCGGCAAGTGAGATGTCCTACACGGTTATCCTGAGGAAAGTCCGAGCGGACAAACATTTGCGAAGAGGTCATGCGCATCAGGCAAAACCAAAAGGGAGATCTTTTAGTGGAACTGGAGAAGGGAGGAGCGAAACGGTGGATCTGCGGCAGAAGATTAAACCCTCGCTAGGAGAGACAGCGCAGGTGAGATCAAGCACCAACCAGGTAGCGATCACGATCAAGGACCTGGACGAGATTACTTCCAAAGAAGAGGTGTGCGAGGCATTGCAGAATCATCTAGGCCAAGTGCAGCAGCTCAGAATCTGACCGAGGAAAGCTGGAACCCAGACGGCCACCATATATGTGCCGGTAAAACTAGCGAAAAAAGCGCTAGAAGTGGGTTGTCTGCCGAAGAAGCCATATAGCAACCAATGACAGAAAGAAACACCAGCACCAATGACAGAAAGAAACTATGCCTAAAATGCGGAAAAGGGGTCATATCGCTAAAGACTGTGTCGGGGGCCCTAAATGCCTTTTATGCAGGAAGTGAGGAACCGTAAAAGCTCTTGATTCAATATCGATAGGAACATAGATGGAAACGAGAAAGCCGACGACTTCACAGGATGGCTTTAGGCATTCACCATAGCCGACCAAACAACCATCGAACGTTAGTTACACGATGATGTGGCATTAAAACGCCGCGCTAAAGCGCCAATTGGCCAACTGTACACCTAACCTAAGCTATAGCTTAATTGATGGCAGAATTAAAGTAGCAAGTCTTTTTATATTTAGATTGGGAATATATTGTGAACACGGCGTATTGAGTGAATCCAGTTTAGTATAAGCAGCAACTATCGGAAGGGCTACAATACTATGTTCAAGCAAAGAGTCATCTTGGTTGAACTCTTTTTTTCTTCTTTGTTGTTACAGTTAGGTCATTTTTCTCTTGCTATTTTTAGACTTGTAGATCTGTCAAAGTTTGGATTGATTGACAACAATATTTATGTCAATCAATCCAAACTTTGACAGATCCATATATCTCCATGCTCTCTCTAGTTTTAGACATACAAAAAGTGGTCTTTATCTCCTGAAATTCTCTTGTATTCATCTATGTTCAAGGAAACAAAAACGAAAACGAAATACAAATATAAGATGGTTACTTTAATAACTAAACTTCAAACATTTTTAACAAACATTTACTTTCAGGCTGAATCTATTCAAAAAGATCTTCGTCAAATATTTTCAACAAGTCTCAACAATGCCCCGTCAATTGTTGTTCTAGAAAATTTAGATGTTTTAACACGTTCAACTGGTGATCAACAGACACAAGATGGAGAATATTTTAATAGAGTTGCTGATACAGTACAGCATTTAATAACAGAATATACAACAACAAATCCAATTGCTGTTATAGCAACAGTTGGAAATATACAAAATCTGAATCGTAGACTGTATTCACCAAGAGGGCGACATTTATTTCATACAATTGCAAAAATTCCAGATCTTGATCGGGATGATCGTGAAGTAATATTGACTGATCTAACTAGCCATATTAATAGTAATAAATTAGATTTAGTAAAATTTTCTAATTTAACTGAAGGTTATAATATTGGTGATCTTGTTCAATTAGTTGAAAGGAGTATTTTTTATGCATATAGAATAAGTATGAGATTTTTTCTTGTATATAAAAACTCGTCTAAAAACATTTTTTTAAAAGATGCGTCTGTCCCTGTATTAACAAACGAGTTACTGGCAAAATCATTGGAGAATACAAATTCGTATTGTTTGCAAGGTGTAGAAAGTCACAATCCAAACGGAGATGTGGATGAAGATGCGTTAACTGTTGAACAAATACCGGGATTAGAAAGTGTCGTTGTGGTTTTGGAAGAGGTTCTCAGATGGCCTTTAAAGGTAAGTTTTGTTACAACTAATAATAATGATTCATTTAAATTGCTTCAAATTTAGTATCCTACAATTTTCGACGAGTCTCCGTTAAGAAATCAAGCTGGTGTCTTACTTTTTGGACCTCCTGGAACTGGAAAGACCTTCTTAGGTTTGTATTATTTTCTTTCGTGATAGAAAGTAAAATTTAATTCTTTATTATTTTTAGTATCACGAATATCTCGCTGTTGGAACTTAAGGATAATATCAGTAAAAGGTCCAGAATTGTTAGCCAAATACATCGGTCAGAGTGAAGAAAACGTTAGAAATTTATTCAACAAGTAAGTTTACCACTTTTTACAATATTTCAATAAAACTTCTTACTTTCTCTCCATTTCCAGAGCCCGCAGCGCAAAACCATGTGTACTATTCTTTGATGAATTTGATAGTTTAGCACCAAAACGTGGACATGATTCAACTGGTGTAACTGATCGTGTAGTAAATCAATTACTAACTGAATTAGATGGCGTTGAGGGACTACAGGGTGTTACTGTGATAGCTGCTACATCGCGGCCAGAACTATTAGATCCAGCATTATTACGATCTGGACGTATTGATAGATTAGTTGAATGTTCATTGCCAGATAAGAAGGCACGATTAGGGATATTTAAGGCTTTAGCAAAAACACTTAATTTAGATAAAAGTGTTAATTTTGAACATTTTGCTGAGAAGACTGAATATTATACTGGAGCTGATATACAAAGCATTTTAACATCGGCCAATATGATTGCTGTTAAGGAGGTTTTATCAAAATATAGTCATGAGGTAAGTGATATTGATTTGGGAGGCTTTTACCTAAATCGTTTATTTAAATCTTGAATTTCTGGTAACATTTGAAATGGTTTTGGGTCAGTTTTAGAGAAAATAGGTTCTTATTTCGCATTTTCACTATCAATTGTAATTAATTGTACTGTCGAATGATGCTCGTGGCAAGTAATGATCTCTTGGTACCATTTGTGTAGTTTATTATAGTTTTGAACATTGCTGGCCTATTGTTCTTCGACTATAAAGTTATGTAGAGCAGCATTGATAGCCGCATAGTTAGTGAGAAAATTAATACGTGCGATAAGTTCCATTCAAGGTCTCCTTTCTCGCATTTTTTCCCAATTTAAACAATGTATCTTCACAAGAGAAAAATTTGAATTTGAAAGAAATTAAATACTTTACAATCATAGTACTTTTGTACCATAAACTGGGAGACTGCATTGGGCCAGCGAGAAGTGCGGGTGTGCGTTGTCTCCAGTTCTCTAAATACGATTTTTAACAATTAAAAAAAAATCGAAAAAAAATTAAAAGAGCAAGTGAAGACCACAACTAGTACCTCAAAGCGAAAACAGACGGACAAAAAGTAAGATTTATTCCCTTCGGACACTTTCACCTTGTATGGAAATTATCTTGTTTAAGAAGACATAACCTCAACAAGACTGTTCCTGTTAGCCGCGTTGTTTGTGTCACCGGTGCAACCGGGTGCACTGAAATTATGAACCTTTATGAACTCGTATAACATTCCAGAGTTCAAACGTAAGGTTCATCGTGATCTTATACAGCACCGCGAGACTCTTAACCTATCCTTCAATAAAATGAACACTAGATCACTGCCTCGCCAGATGCAGCTCCTTGACTAGACGCCACGATCAAGTATGTTCCTACATCTCTCCCAGTGATGTTCAAAAACCGCTACAATAACGATCGATTGGAACGATCTGTGTGATCAATGCTGCAGTTCCTAGAAATATTACCTTTCAGCCAAGAGGGCGGAAATTTTAGTGGAGAGCTTGGCAATCTATGAAGATTTTAAATGTTAAACCCAATAAAAAAATTAGACGAATTAAGGGCTCCTGTACTGAAAGTCGAGTCGTGTGGTGTGACAAGTCGTTTGAGTTGAAGAAAATGACGCTTCAGTCGAATTACGACTTTCAGCATGGGGGCCATAAACCAAACTTAGCACTTCCACTCTCTGGTAATTATAGGGAAAACAATTATCGTTTAAAACCGAAATTGTTCTACTGTTCATACATTACAATCAGCAAATCTATGGTTCCTTACGCAGCCTTAGCTTGGTGGACAAATATCCAAAAAAATTAGAACAAGAGGTTACTCGAATGGTCTACCTTGGAATCACAAGAGCGAAGAATACGTGCCCTACTACAGTGTTAAAACCAATGCACACTGGTACTTTTAACTCGTAAACAGGTCCGACAAACAGAACTTATTGTGCAATAAGGGGCCGTATTTGGTTTCTCGAGTCGATATCGATTCCTGTCGAAAAATAAAAATTGGCATTTGGCAAGACGATATCGACAACCTTATCGTCTCTTTACGTGTTGATAAAGACGTTTGACGTTTATTAAAAGGCTCGATTTATGCATACAAAAATCTTTTAGCACGTTCTCTTTCAATTAAATATAAATGGTTTGCTGCATATCACACAATTTGGTAATTTTGTATGGCCACACTTATCTGTCGATTCGATCATAATGTCAAATACAAAATCTAGAGAAAATCGACAAGCTTTTTTTGTCGAGTTGATTCATCGACTCGAGAAACCAAATACGGCCCAAGATCGCAACCCCGATCTTTCCAAAATCGAAGTAGGGACAACCGGAGTTGGTGTCTTAGGACACAGATGCACGCTGGTAGTAGTTCTAGGCAAATCCCGGAAGTACACTTGTGTCCGTAAATATCCTATCTTATCCTATCCTAGCCACTAGGACCATATGGGCCTGCAAACGGCTTTTGGGTAAGCCATGGGGTCTTACACCACAAATGATGTACTGGATGTGCAATACGATCGTTAAACTTATGGTCACTTATGCCGCTATAGTCTGATGGCCTAAGACTAAACAGGTTACGGCGATCCTCAAGTGCAGCAAACCGCAACGGCTTGCTTGCCTCTCCATTACCGGAGCTATGCGGACCTGCCCCACAGCTGCGATGGAGGCAATCATTGGATCGACCCCATTGCATATCTTCATATGGAAATCCGCGGCCATAAGTGCCTTGAGACTTCAGATCTCATCCAACTGGTCCTATACAGTCAAAGGACACATGAATATCCTTGACAATAACCCAAACATTTCCATTTGCCGCGTATCCGACCATATGGTTGGTGAACGGCGGTTCCAAAAGAAATTCAGGGCGATTATCCCAGATCGTTCTGAGTGGGAGGAACTTATTTTTTGTGGGGATCCAAAACATCTCCACTGGTTCACCGACGGGTCAAAGATGGAACATGGTACAGGGGCTGGCGTCGCAGGACCCAACTCCAAGGTCTCGATTGGAATGGGCAAGTGGCCCTCTGTTTTCCAGACTGAAATACATGCCATTGCGACCTGCGCTAGGCTCAACCTTGTGAAAGGTTTGAAAGGCGCCAACATTAAAATCTTTTTTGACAGCCAAGCTGCCATCAAGGCACTCTCAACGTGGAAATTTTCTTCCAAAATAGTTGCAGGGTGTTTCGACGTACTCCAGAGCCTGACCAGAAGAAATAAGGTCTCGCTATGCTGGGTCCCCGGACACTGTCGTATTGAGGGCAATGAGGCTGCAGACAGCCTCGCGAGGGAGGGGTCTGCTACGCCGGTCCAGGGCCCAGAACCCTTCTGTGGTATCTCATGGTCCACCTCCAAGTCCCTGATAGAGGAGTGGATTAAGGGACTACACCTAGCCCATTGGGAATCAATCCCAGGTCTTAGACAGGCTAAAGATCTTATAAGACACTTTGCCGTTAGGGGCACTATCACTTTAAACGGAGCGGACCTAAGGCTGTTGGTGGGTTATCTGACTGGCCATGTAGGACTGCGGTATCACCTCCACAACCTAGGACTGTCTCAAGAGACAGAATGCCGACTTTGTCTGGAAGGCGACGAGACTTCCACACATATTCTTTGTGAATGTCCTGCTCTGATCTGGCTTAGAAGAAGAACGTTTTTCAGAGAGTTTATGAGCCCCGCTCAAGTCCGGTCTTCTTCAATTAAGGACCTTCTTGCCTTCGTCCGGAAGGCTGATATTCGACTTCGTTAGTGGGGTACGTTCACAATAGGCCTAACTTGGCCGCAGTGTTCACTATATGGGTTGCCCCCTCACTCCTTAATAAAATAAAAAAAAATCCTATCCTATCCGAGAGACAAGCAGCATGTGTCAAGCATGTGACTATCGAGCCATTAAAGGAGTACCCACACATCAGAGCCGTGTCCGGGACGTCACAGGGCCGTGTTCCGTCTGGGGCTCAAAAAATACTGGTGCGCACATTTTATATGAACTCGTTCACACATGTCCGTGTCCGGCCCGGCCGGCCATATGTGAACGAGTTCATATAAAATGTAAGCACCGATATTTTGTTGAGCCCCTGCCGGAACACGGACCTGTGACGTCCCGGGGACGGCCCTGATATGTGTGGATACTCCTTAAGACTTCCTGGACAATAGAAAGACTGACGCCTTGGATCGACAGGGCTTTGGCACTTTTTTCATTTGGCCGGAATCGACTGTTGGGTCACCCAGACTAGGAATTCGTTTCTAAATAGAACAACTCGACTATGGAACAATCTTTCGCAATCAGCTTACTATTAGACAACGTAGACATATTTAGGATCTGTGATCAGATTCCCCTCTCTGCAGTATGTACAACGTGGGGTGAATTGCGTCATATCACGGACTCTTCTGTAGAACTCCCGCGCCTGGAGTGGCCTTCGCTCTCTGTAGTGTTCCTGTTCACAAATGAGGTTTTTAAGGATTTTTAAACTCTATAAACCTATGCATATTGAAAGGATTTTATTTTCAAGGAAATATAACCTTGTTCCGTTACCGTAAAAGAACCATAATTACTTCTGCATTGAATGACAATAATTATCTGCAACGCCATAACAAACCAACAAACTTTCGTGATTACCTTCATAGTTACACAGAAAGCCATCTACCTTACACGGGGTAATGATAGATTAATTGAATTATCTCTAGACTACGATTTGCTGCTCATTTACCTGAAAACAATTTTCTTAGTAATCTAGTCTCCTTTCTTCCTGCATAAGATGGCATGAAAGCTTTCCCAGCTCCCCAAAACCATCCCCATTCATCTTAATAGGTCTGGGACTCGTTGTACTCTAATGAAGTTATGAAACTATCATGAAAATGCCACCACCAGTAATAGTAGTGGGCTGTTACCATTTTGTTGTTAATGGAACTTGAACTCGAATTTAGATTGTGTAACATGATAAGAACTATTTTGGTCGATGTTATTATTATTTTGTTGGATTGATTGTTTAAGTTTGATTGAATTTTGATGTTTTATTTAACTAAAAAATGTAATTTTTCTTTTGGGTTTGTACAGAATTTACCGGATAAAATTTTCGTTACACAAAATCATTTATCAGAGGCATTTAATAGTACTCGACCATCTTTGAGTGCATTTGATGTTGCTAGATATCAAAGAACGTGAGTATAATGGAATATTTTATCAGTTTCTGTATTTATTGTAACAATTTGTTATTTTTATTTATAGTTATTCTAGGTTTACTAATAGGGACAAGGCACCAAGGGAGCCGGTTGTGCAAAGAACTACTTTAGCGTAGTTTTAACTAAATAAGGTTTTAAAGGTTTTCTTTTTAAAAGTTTTTCATCGTTGGTTGTGTTGTTATTTTTTTATATTTGTTACTTCGTTTTTAAGAAAGCGTTATAAAAGGCAAAAGGATTTACGAATAAATTTTTAAATTAAAAGTTTTTATAAGAAAAAAAAAAGAAAATAAAATAAAAAGTGGAAAAAAAACATGAAAATATCTTTATCATTTCGCTGAATCATTTCAGGTGTAATTGCTGTTTGTGAATCAGAGCGAAAAGAAAGTTAAGTCTCGGTTAATTTTACAACCACCTTCCGGGGTGTAATTTGCTTAAAACTATTATTATCATTTATACACTGCTTCACAATATTCGTAATTTTATTCTTCCAGCTTATCTTTTTCCCCAGTTAAGAATCTTTTCTTCATTCTCCTTTCCATTTTATTTTTTTTGTTGAGATATTCTCTGCAATATTTCGTTGACGCTTTCTATATTTTTTTGTATATATTCATATCTGTGGTTGCGTCTGTGAGATTGAGGGTGGCTACAAAAGTCTCGTATCTGTATCCAGAAAAAATATTCATGCGGATTTTTTTGTTGTATGTATCTTTTACGATACGTTCAGAATAACAGTATAGGGATACAAAATGCACGGTGTTAATAGTGTTTTATAGGACGGTTGGTGTTATATCCTTTTTTTGTTGCGATGACAACTCTCTCTTCTCGGTAGATACTTCATACTTTGTTTAAAAATGTGCTTGAAGGCAATTTTATCGAATTATTACCCCTCGCTGGATTACGAAATGGATTTTAGCTCAATCTGGGATAATAGAATTTTTCGAGTTTACACTTGTATGAAGATTGTAACGAACGAATTTTTTTTAAAGGATACGAATTGATTGTTTATAAAAATTAATTTTGTTTTGAAGGTTTTATAGTTTAGTTTTTGTGTAGATTTTGATTGGAATTGCTTTTTTTTGTTGTTATTGATGTTTTTGGTAGGATTGGATGTTGTGGGTAGGATTAAGAATTATATTGGGACGAGTTGATATTTTTTCCGAAAAAAAGGGAAAAAGTGGTTTAAGTTTTTTGTATATTGACATTGCTATAGTAATTTTACCTATCCTATCCTCTATAGCAAGGGTGGCCAACTTTTTTGGAAGCAACGGCGCAATTAAAAATGTTCATGAATGTTGCGGGCGCAACAATATGTAGTGACATCATATATGTTTTTTTTTTAATTTTTTTTAATTCTTAATCTACAAGAACGGCCTGCACTACAAATACATGCCTCACTCTACTGGAGAAGGGGCCCTTCTGAAGGGCCTTTATTTCAAAGGCAGGTAGACGAAACAGCAAAGGATGATTTTATCGTCAAGACCCTAGAACGCCTGCTAGACCTATACCACCGAAATTCTATAGCAAAGGTCCCACTGTCTTCCTCTCAGTATGCATTTTGCAAGAGAAAATCGATTGACACCGCACTGCATGAAGTAATGCTTACTGTAGAATACTTCTTAGAATACAACCAATTTATCTTCGCCTTAGCTTTTAAACAAAGGCACCATCGAGGCTAAACAGGTGGCTCTTGTGGAATTCGACGACGGTTGTGGTCAGTGCTTCCTTTTCATACTAAAAACTAGAATCATCCACAGCAGCTTAGGCAACAGCAGAGTGGGAAAGACGGCGTGCCGTAGCTCACACCAGGGAGGACTCCTCTTGCCGCTGCTATTTTCACCTATAGAAAAAAATCCCTGATTCCAGTCCACCTACAAATATGGGTGTGTACTGAGCCTATTCCGGTCAGCTTTTTTGGCTTTATTTTGGACCCAAAGCTGTATGGCAGGCTTAACATCGACAAGTGGGCAAAGAACGCCAGTATAGCTTTCTATGCCGGTAAGCTTACCTTCGGCAATAGATGAGACTTGAAGCCACACATGGGTCACTGGCTCTACATGGCAGTGATTAGACCAGTGCTGACATACAATTCTCGTGTTCCGCTCTTGCAAAAGAATATAACAAATCCACATTAGGCCAAGTCCAAAGAGTGTAATGTCGCGGAGTTATGGGGCTCTGTGTACAATTACCACGGAAGTGATGATCTGTTGCCCCCTAATCTATATATCAGGCAGCCGGCAGCCTACAAGGGCCTGAGGTTACGAGAAGCGGGCTACTGGGTGGAGAAGACGTATGGACATATTGGCTGGCAGGTTTCAATGTCCATAACTCCACCAGAAAGGGATGGGAAATCTTCCAGCCTAACAAGAGCAATGACGTGATAATATTCTGCGGTTTGTGGTTCTAGAAACAATTGCCCCTGCGGTTGTGTTCGGTAAGCCAACTTCTTCTGGCTTTGACTGTAGTCTCTTGAACGCCCAGCATTACGGCCAAAAGTGCTTCTTTCTGCACAAAGGACAGGGGTCCATGACGTTTCTTCTCGCTTTGTCGCTTGAGCTCCTTTCTTGGCCTATTCTGCCTCCCAAATTCCCCATTACCACTATAGTGGAGTCGGACAAGCAAAACATAAGGAATTGTTTCCAGTCTCAATTTTTCTTTTCTTAATATGTTAGTTACATTGAATACTATACGAAATGGACCTTTTCTACCACTGGCAACCGCCGCTACGTAAGTTATGGGCTATTTTGTGGAAAATCTACCATTTTGGTCGTGCTTTCTAAATGTACATGAGAATTTCTCGGTATGTGTAGGTCCAAAGAAAGCGAAAAAAATTGAGACTGTTCATTATGATATTGCCTCTCAGCAGTTACAAAATGAAATTTTAATCTGCACATATAACCTCAAAAAAAAATTAAAAACTGAAGAAACTGCTAAATATTGTTTTTTGGTTATAATTTCGGATGTTTTAAGTAAAATTTGATGAAATTTTCAGAAATTATACTTTATAATGTAAGCAATAAACTGGTTAAAATTTCAAGTCGAAATTTTTAATACAAGTCTCAAAAATTAACCTCAAATTTGAAAATTGATTGGCCAATAACTGTTGTGCATCGCAACGTATTAGGTTCGTTTTTATGTTAAGTGTAGGTTTTTTTATGCACTTTATCATGGTGAAAGAAAAAAAAATTTTAAACTTGAAAAAAGTGAATATAATCGAATAGAAAATCGTGAATTTTTGTATTTTTTCGTCAATTTTCTCGAAAAATTCCACTTTTTTTGATAAAACTCTTTCGAGAAAATTGACGAAAAAATACAAAAATTCACGATGTTCTATTCGATTTTTTCACTGGCGGTTGCGGTTGCGGCTATGGTAGAAAATGTCTATTTCGTATAGTATTCGATGTAACTAACATATTAAAAAAAATTTTGAGACTGGAAACAATTCCTTTTTCACTCAAATTTGATGCTTGTCCGACTCCACTACTATTCTCCTTATTATAATTGATAGGTTTTGACCGTTGAGAATTGTAGTAGTTCTATATAACACCCAACCTGGTCAAAACATGACAAAAGCTTTCTTTCTTTGCCATGAGGTTCAGGATTACTCTTCAGGCAGTACCTAGTCACACGAACATCAAGGGCAACGAGAAAATAAACGAATCGGCCAGGCTAGAAGCAAATCTTGTATATCCACCAGTGAAGAATGTCCGGATGACGCTGTGTGCCGAAGAGAAATATCACCAGGGGCCCTATTCTCTATTAGAATATTGTTAAATCCGATTCGAAAACGAAACAGCTTTCGAGTAAAAATTTAACAATATTGTCATTGCGCGCGCTAGTGATGTCATGCCCGGACGGACCGGTAGAAGTTTGTCCAGGGATTCAACAAATCAGTCAGAAAATGATCTGCACCGCAACATCAACTTGACAGAATTTTTGGAAGGAAGTTCGAAGAACTGTTTTCCAGCTTGAAAGGACTAACGAGTAGATTGAAGTGGATTGAAGCTAAATTGGACAAGTCAGAGCCTGAATATCAACTAAGTGGGATTTCGACTAGTAGTTGCTGCTGATCAGGATAAAAAAATTTACCCAGCGGGAATTAAACTTAAACCACCAAGAAGCTAAACTGGAGGAGTATGAAAAATACTTGAAACATCTAGAAGGCGCACTAAATAAACAAGAAGTTAAGCTGAACAATAATGAAATAGAATTGGACAAGCTGGCAGCTGAACATGAAGGTCGCTACATCGAACAAATTGAAGGAACAAGAAGCTGGACCCCGCAGGATACACAATAACATCCGCAAAAAAGGAAAAAAATTCAATCGTTGGGAAAATGCTTTGGACGAGTGAATAGTTACATTTCGAGATCAAGACCTCACTTTAAATAAATTAGAAGAAATTATGGATCAACTATCGGCTGAATTAAATTGTAAGAAAGATCGGTTGGATGATTATGAATTGTATCTTAGGGATAAAGAAACTCATTTGTGCGAGGAGAAGAGCAGAATTCGACATTACAGGAATGTGGGTAGAACGAAAGGACGACAGAAACAGATGGAGTTGGAAGCTATGCTTTTTGACCACGAGACTAAGGAGGAATGGACTAGATTGAAGGAGCACGAGCTGAGATTAAGAGATTAAATGATAAAAAAGCTGAATTATGTGAGAAGGAATCGGATTTAAATGTGAAGGGATTTATGTTGGCCCAGCAAAATGATGAAGATCAAGATGGAATTTTTAAATTTTTGTCTTAATTTTATTTTAATATTTAATACCAAAAATAGAATTTTGTTATCTTCTTCGAACTAGAACTGCTTTAAAAAATATCTATTGTAAATATGTAAATTTTAAGTAATAATAAAAATTAGATTCAATTTTACATTCCCCACTCCAATGAAAATGAAACGCGCCTTTTATTTCCCTATTGTATATAAAATTAAATTGTTCAATTATGGATTTGTTTGTCTTTCTGTTCCGCCTTGATGGATGTCACCAAAGATTTTTACTGCTAATAGTAGAATTGATAATTATGCTGTCATTTAATGATGATTTTTCGTAGCGTAAAATAGGATTGTGATTTGAATATTATTTTACAGAACTACAATGGAACTAATAAATAAAACTTATAATTTCCATTTAGTTATTTAAATTAAAACAAATTTTCACAATTCATAATTTTCCATAAAAATTATTAACAACTTAAAAAAAAAATAAATACAAACCTAAACAAAAACATCATAAAACCACCAGTCACATATAAATTTCAGATTATCCTATATTATATGCTCTTATTTTTCAAAGATTTATGTATTTGTTATTCAAACGCTCAAAAGGATACACATTCTTATCTAAATTCCTTTTTTAAGGATCTTTTTCGTTCTATTCCCAATTTTTTTTATGCGAAATTTCTTTTCACATCAACACATTCGTTCTTTGATGTTTATATCCAGAAAAATAGAAATAGATAGGATTTATCCGGTCTTAGAGGCCCATCCTTCATTTTAATAAAGTCATAAAAGTTTCTTTATGGGAATATCTTTTTACACTTATTTTTTTTTCTTCTTGTGGAAGTAGAACTTCATCGTATTGGGATGTTTTTTTTTTGGTTAGAAGAAGTTTCTTTTTTCATTCTTTTGCTTTTATGCTCAATAAGAAGCTGATAAATTTGTAGATGAAAAATATTCATTCTTTGCCCTGTTTTTTTTGTTGTGGGTAATTTTTTTATTTTTTATTATTATTATTTTGTTGCCAGCATTTGTGTATTAAATAAAAATTACCATAATGAGTAATATTGCGGAGATTTCATCGATTGAAGGCGTGTTTTTATTAATCTATCAGGCCAAAAGTCCTACTGTCGATGGTATTTAGCGCGTTCCTTGGCGTTGTGCGTAATTCTCTTGTGGTGCATATGCATGCCATTTTCTGTACCCTGCCAATATTGGTACAGTTGTACTCCTTTCTTGATGCTGTCCACTATACTATTGATCCATATGTGAGGATGGGACATACGATGGTTACGTACATCTGTCTATAGCACTATTTGTGGCTTAAGTCCCCGTTTCTTCCCAAGCATTTTCTTGCATGAGTAGAGAGCTATATAGTCCCTTCTAACTCTTTCCCCAATATTGAGTCTCCAGTTCAGATTAGAGTCAAGTACAACCCTAGGTACTTGACAGTCGAGACTAGATGTAACTATACTCCATCCAATCTTGGAAAATTGAAAATTTGTTTCTTTGTTCTTGTAGGGAACAGCATCAGTTCTATCTTTGCAAGATCAGCAGTACATTTTGGCCCATCTGCTAACGCTGTTCAGAGCTCTTTTCACAACCTCGCTCATTACATGTAGGTATTTACCAGAAACTAGAATTACCAGGTGGTCAGCGTATGCGACCACTTTAGTTCCACCATTTTGTTCATTATCAGAAGCCATAGCAAGGGGGACAGCACTCCTCGCTGTGGATCAATAACGTACTTCACCTTAGTAACTTCCCAGTTTATAGGGAAGCTTTTGTAATCGGTCCGATAATCGAAATCGTAATATTCAACGTATTTTAATTTTTCAAGGTCCCAATAGCATTTTAAGCAAAAATTTGAGAAGAAGTATGTGTGTTTGTGCGTGTGTGTGCGTATGGGGTCATTTTCTCCTGCACGATCTTGCGCTAACCAAAAAAGGTTTCGACTTCGTTGACGTGCCTATCGAAGCGTATTAACGAAAATATGATCTGAAAAGATTTTTATAAAATTCGGTTGAGTCGTTTTTTTGTTTAAACGACGTAAGTGATTTTTGTAGCGATTTTGATTTCGCGCGAACCAACAATGATACCGTTGAAGTGTCGATCGTAGCGTACTACCGAAGATACAATCTGAAAATTTTTTCGTAAATATCGGTCGAGCCGTTTTTTGTTTGAACGAAGTACGTGATTTTTGTACCTGCCCAATTTCTCGCGAACCAAATATGATAGCGACAAGGTGTCGATCGTAGAGTATTACCGAAGTTGTAATCTGAAAAGATTTTTATAAAATTCGGTTGAGTCGTTTTTTTGTTTAAACGACGTACGTGATTTTTGTACCTGCACGATATCGCGCAAATCAAAAATGATATCGTCTTCTTTGAGGTGCCGATTGAAGCATATTAACGAAAACGTGCTCTGAAAAAAAAATTCATAACATTCGGTCGAGCCCGAAAAGATCGTGTGGACCGAAAGGGTCAAACCCACAACCCAAATAGTTTAATATGTGAACTCCAATCCCCTTTGCCTAAGTTAAGACAGAAGAATAAGATGCGAACTATATTTCAAGATAAAAATTATAAGAAAATATAAATTTCCAGCTAAGCATAATTCACAAATATTATTAAACTCTTATGTTAACCACTTTTAGCATCGCTAATCAACTGAATATCTCTTATCGCTGCCATAAGGTCTACTCCTCCTTAGCCACAAATGAACAAACTTGAAGTCTCTTGTGAAAGTTATTACAAAACTTTGTTCAATTACTTTTTAAACGTACACTTTATTCTCAACAAGCCTCCACTCTTCCCCACCCTCTCATACAAGTACAATTCTACAACAAGCAACAAATTTCTCTCACTCTTTCTTAGGATAAAGAATCTTCCTGGGTTACAATTTTCTACTTCGAAATGAGTAACTGCGAATTATTTCCGGAACAAGAACGCAGCGTAAATAATCACCTCAATTTCTTCTTGGATTTACATATACAAGCATAAAATTGATGCATACATAAAATACATAGAGAAGCACCACCATAAGGATTACACAAGAAAGAGCAAAATTTTCTATCTTTATATTGTGAAATTATAGAGTGCCCAAGGATAGAAGGAGATTTACGCGAAAAAGTTATCCCTTTTGCTACTAGTAACTTTTCTCGCGCGGATAGAGGAATCCTGCACCAAAAATAGGAGGAAGATATTTGTTAAGGATGCTTGAGAAAAGTTTTGTTGGAAATTAGTTAAGAAAATGTATTTTGCAGCTGGAAAGTTATGTAGGGGAGTGTCTATGTTTTACAGGATGTTAATTTTATAATTTATTTTTTTGTTTAGCTGTTTATAAGGAGGAAGTTTTCTTACTTTTTTTCATGGGAGGGCATTTTTTGAGAGAAAGTTTGAATAACAGGAAAGGTCGTTGAGTTTTAGTTAAATGGATTATCATTTTCTGGCTTAATTAGTGGTTGTATCGTGATTGTAAAGTTTCTTTCTTACGCTTGAAAAGCAATTAAGTGATGTTTTATTTATTAACTCCTTTTTTTGTTATGTAAATGTTTTTTTTGTTCTGACGAGAAATTCTGAAAATGAATCAACCTGATTACGACGAGACATTAAAGGCCCTAAACTATACCTTTAGTCACATTACAAACAGGAGAATATATTTTTAGAGCTTAGTTATTTGTTCTCGATTTCATCATAAGTTTGCTCGAAAATAGTTTCCGTTTATTGCTCTTCATCGCTATCTTGTAATGGAACTTGCGAGTTATCACAGGTACCATTACAATTCAACGGAGTACTTTAAGCCTTTCTGCATCCACAGGCTTTCTGATATCTCTTTTTGCATTTGCAAGTTGGCGTAGATGTATAGGCTATGTGCACGAAGCCTACAGCGCCGCCAGTGGGACGGAGAAAAGAATTGAACTCCCTTTTTATTATTGGGTTATATCGGGAAATTTTTTAATAAACAAACATCTTTTAATGTAGCTGTGTGCATATAATATAAATAGCATAGCATAAAAGGTACATGCAAATTATTTATTTTGAGTACTTTTTTCTTCAATTAAGACGTATAATACAAAAATAATTAATTCGTTTACATTGATAGCATAACCTCAAACCATGGGTTTGTTTTGATCCGCAACAGCAATGCACACTGGAAAAATGTAGTTCAGAATTTGCAGTGATGCTCACATCGAGCGCTTGCATCTAATTATTTGTAGCTCCGCCCCCGTGCACATAGCCTATAATGGTTTGCGGCGCTCTAACTATTGATTTTACGAAAAAAAGGTTATTACATAAATTGTAAGAAACAGTGTTTGAAAGCAAATTAAATTTAAAGCAAAGCACTTATTTTTAAACTTACTTTGCTGTAGACTGTAAAAGCTTTTTGTTTCATATTGCTGCGACTGCTGCTGCTTTCAAATTACTTAAAAGCTTTCAGGAATATACTGGTCCGGCTGCAAATGCTTCGGCTTTAAAATAATTTGCTGTGAAATGCTTTCTGTTTACTTGCAGTTTTTTAAAGCTTTGCTCTTCAAGGCTGTGACTTTGCTTTCCTTCAGCATTTTTTTCATGGTCCAACTTAATATAGTAAAATGGTACTTTGTTTAGAGGGGTGAAAACTTTTTTTTTGTGTATGTGAGGCATTCGCAGCCGGACCAGCATGCCCCACCGTTTTTAGGCAACAGCATTCGCAGCAATATGAAACAAAAAGCTTTCACAGCCTACAGCAAAAAGTTTGACAATATGATTGCTGTAAACCAAAGCAAAGTAAATTGCTTTGGTTTTCTTGGCAGCAAAGCAAAGTCAACAGCAACAGTATTAAAATTGCTGCAGGAATTTAAACTCTGGTAGGAAATTTTCTCTAGTTACATTTTGTATATAAATATTTTTATCGTAAAATGAGTCGGAAAGGAGATATTGTCAAAAAACTACTTTTAGGCGCTATTTTCCAATATAGTGGCAAGAGCGGCAAAGATACGAGGTGGCAAAGTTGAAATTCGGAAAAAGCACATTGAAATCTATAAAACTACCCATTTTCAAAACTCCCGGAAAACTTTCCAGGTAACCTCTTTTTTTTAGAACCAAATGACTGTACTAATAAGCTTCAATGTGTTCGTCAGAACAGCGCTATATCGTCTTTTCTTCCCGTGGCTTTGGGAGTGCCACAAGGCCCAATTCTTGGTCCTCTCCTTTTCTTGGCATTGTTATTAATTCCAAATTATTACTGAGTTTCCATAGGAGTCGAGTTGAGTTGTGGTTGAGTTGAAATGACACTTCAATTCAACGATTAACTCTGCGTTTCCATATCTGCTAGTACCTTTGCTAGTGTGCCGGTTTTAGTTGCATGCGTGAACTCAATTCAACCTACCTATTTTCGTTGAGTTGAGCAGAGTTGAAATTTTTTAACGAAAACATAACTCATTCTGTTTCCATGAAGTATAACTCGGGTTCAACTCTGGTTGAACTCTCATGGAAACTCAGTATATCTTGCTGTAATCAAGTCTCACATATGCTTTCTAAGATTTATGGGACTTTGGCTTTATGGCAGTCTTCTGTCGTCCGCTGTTCGGCTCAAGCGTGTTAAATCCCTCATCGTGCCACATTTCCTTTTTGGCTTCCTTGTATATATGTATTTCCTTGCTTAGATTCATCCTGCCATCAACGCCTCAAAGCGGCATTTAATGATTGCTTAAGATTTATTTTTCACATGCGAACATCAGACCATGTGTCGAGTGTGCAAAATTCCTTGCTAGGCTGTGACCTCTTTCGTTTTATTGATGTCATGGCTTTAGTCCTCTTATATAAGGTTCTTTGCTCTAAAAGCCTTCCCTAACTTTTCGACTTCCTCTGGTATCTTCACTCCTTGCGTTCAACCATATGTCTTATCCCAGCTCATTGTTCGTTAAAGTACTAGTACACACAAGTAAAAGCAAAGAAAGAGCAAATTTTTAAAATTTTATTTTTTAGAACCCTTAATACATGTTAATGTAAAGTTTTTTTTAAAACATTATTTTATTCTTAAATAAAATAAAAAAAATTTTTTTATTTTTGATAATTTGCCCCGAAGTCAAGGTCAAGGAAAAATTGATGTCTCCATGGCAGAGAGTAACCTTCCGGATTGGCTCGGCCGATTTTAGAAAACAAGGCCCTATATTAAAATTTTTTTTCTACTACTGTAATGCAACTTTCCATTATCGATTTTTCACTTATGGTGGTAAATAGATGTGGGCAATACTTTACTCTTTAATCTTTTTGATTTTTTTGTTTCAGACTTGCCAATCCAGAGGGTTACTCTCTGCCATGGAGACATCAATTTTTAAATAGTTATTAAGGGCCTGTGCCAAGTTACAATTCAAATGTCAATTTGTATGGAAAACGCATTTCGATTTTACAATTCAATTTTCGGAGGTTTGTGTCTTTGGAATTGTAAGGAAATTTTTGAATTGTAGGGAAATATTAGCCAAACATTTATTTGACAGTTTGTTGGACTTGCTTTTTGGTGGTTGAATCTCCTTTTTTTTAATTATTGGAGAAAAATATCGCGAATTCTTTCAATTTTCAGTGCATGATTGTCCTCACCGAAAATATGACACATTAACACTAGAAAGTACGAACATATTGACACCCTTGAAAGTCCAAGGCGAAAGATCTTTCGCAACCTGTTTTTTTCAGTAATTTAGTTAACATTTCGATGTAGTTTGTGTGTAATACTGATAATAATTTTTTATTATTTGTCTTTTTAATCTTCCAAGTAACTTTTGAACAAATGGACCACTTTCTGTTACCCTTGTTTCTGTTGAAGTTCTTTCCTATCTGACAATTTTTGAACGACACCAAAGAAACTCACGTACCCGCATCCAAAGTTTCAGCATTGTTATTCCTTGGTTTAGCTTCCGCATAGTATTTACTCAATTCATCTAAACCGAATAAATACCAGCCTTCGTGAAATCTTGCTCCCTGTCACTTCCTTATAAAGAATCCATGCGTTGATCCCAGCCAAATGAAGTACGTTGCAGAAAGTATAAAAAGGTCACCTTCGACACGATGCTTTGACAGAATATTTGTGGGCCATCTGATCTGCAACATCAACGCATTTGTTTGCGTTATAATATAGAATTGGCCGTTTTTGCTATCCGATTGGACTTCGACTTCAGGATGCATTGTGCTCAGAACAATCACATTTTTAGCAGTCTTCCCTTGATACACTGTCAATGTAGTTTGGCTCTTTTGAGAATCATCGTCTCATACAATGGTCTGCTAACACAGCAGGTATTTCTCTTGTTGCTTTTAGATTGTACACAATATACATACTTTGACGCACATCCACCGCTAGCCAATATTTTTGACCGTACCTGTCCGGCTTAGATGCCATAAATTGAGTGAACGGACATCTCGTTTTCGTTGGAAAGACTTGTTCGTCATCTGTGATGTGACTGTTATCTATAAATCTGTTCCAATTAAAGGACACCAGGGCAAACTTGTCTGTTTACAAACGCTCAGAACGAGTGTTTTTGTCGTCGAATCTTTTATATTTCAAGATTTCTTTGAAGCGATTGCGACTGATTGTAATTTTTGCAGAAATCCAGTGCCTATTTTGATGACCATAAAGAATTCAAAGGAAGTCCTTTCGATCCTGTTGCACCGTGAGCATATACCATGGCAAAAAATGCTAATAACTCCTCGAGAGACATTGACCAGTCATCAGACTCGAGTTTTCGTCGGGCTTCATTCTCAGTACAATTCTAAATGTGTTTCAAAATTTTCTTGTCAATAATCTTGAACCACGCCCAACCACGCTAACCTCCTTGATGTCTCTCTTAGAGTATGCAGTTGGGCCATTTTGCTGACCGCGTCTACCTGGAGGTCTTCTTCCAAGTGAAACCACTTCCCACTCCGTTTATTATTTTTGCAGAATCAATTGTTTTTAGAATTGCGAAAGATCTTTCGCCTTGGTCTTTTATTTATTTATTTATTTATTTGCCAAACAAGGCACACTTAAAAAGTATACAAGGCTACAGTGGCGGACTAAGCCCGTCAGAGGCCCGGGGCGGCAAAGCTGAATGAGGCCCTCAGTGTAAGAAGTCGATGTAATTTTAGAAGCCTTTTATTCAGTTGCCATTTGTATGGACAAGTGTGTGTATATGTTTATTTCCCAGTAGGAAAAGCATTTAATTACCCATCGATTCCGAAAGTCGTACTAAAGGCAAGTGTCCACTATAGAGTTTTTTTCGGTAGAATGTAGAGCGTAGAGTGTAGAGCTCTACCTGTAGTAAGTACTCTACAGCGCTTCTCTACCACTCCACCGCCCGTAGAGTTGATCTAGAGAAATTTTGAGTAGAGATCTACCACGAGCTCTATAGACTGAGTACACTGCAGATGCGTTTTTCTCTACTGTAGAGTCGTATGGTAGAGCGCGCAACTGCGGCCATCAACTTTTGCATCTCATTTCATTTCTCAGTTATTCAGAGATGCGTACGTACATATATTGTGTAAAAAATTTAAAGGAAATTAATAGAAATCAAAAAAAATAATAAAATGAGTTTTCCCCAAAAGAAGGCAAAAGAAGGAAAGGAAATGTTGAGAGCGAGATTGGATTGCGAAAAGAGAACAAAACGCTGGAATGTACCGAGAATTATGGAATGAGCTCACGGAAGAAGATACATCTTCATACCAAAATTTTCTGCGTATGTCGTATTCGAATTTCGTTGTTATTTAACACGCCGATGCAGTGCCGCGGCTGGCATATGTGCTGGGTGTGCAACTGCACAGGGTCCCGCGTGTTTGGGGCACCGCGAGCGAAGCGAGTAAAACATTTGTTTGGCAATAAAAATCATTTGAATTCTTTATTTGCATTTTTACTTCAATGAATGGGTCATACAAATCAGCATATGGGTCATATCAGACGAACTCGCATCACACTAAATATTACATGGGGCCCATTTTCCATAATTCTGTCCCGGGGACGGGTCTTTATGACAGAAATTTTTTTTTGGAGACTCTGGGGCCCCTCGCTGAATTTTTGCACAGGGCCTCCAATTGTCTGGCCGCGATGTAGAGGGTAACGATTCAGTAAAGGCCCATTTTAATAATTACATGCTGTACTTATTTGTGTCTACGGGAACATTGTACGCGACCTCCGACTCCAAAGTACCACACTGCCCTTATTTTAAAAGCCTTGTATAGGATTTGATCAAGGGAACTTGTAGACATTTGGAGGCCCCAGGAACCAGAGGCCCGGGGCGGACCGCCCCCTCCGCCCCCCCCTTAGTCCGCCACTGCAAGGCTACATTAAATTAAATTAAATTAAATTGTCATATTAGGATGCTAAGTCAAGTACAGGTATATTGGACTAGGCTATATGTAGGTTATACATACTATACTTATTTTACAATGGAGGCTTAAACAGAATATAAAGGGAATTTAGGGTTCCATCATTAGTCTGACCAAAGCTTCTTTGCATTAGAAAATTAGACCTAACCTAAGGCTGGTTTCAATATCTGCCACGGGGAATCCAGATATACATATGTATCTATAAACATGAAATATCTCAAATCTAAAATCAAAACCAAATCAAAAACATATTATATCTACTATCCCTTTAAATCCCTACAATAACTTCCATTTATTACCTCATAAAATAAAATTCTAAAAGGGGAAACCCTGTTTTTCAACCCTAATTTATCTATACTAAATCAAGGGATTTTACCCAACACCAATAGCTGGTAAAACCATTCACAAATAATCTACCAAAAAACAATCAAACCCTGGGGGTGTTTTTTTATATTTGCAGTTAGAATTTTAAAATATAACCTTAACCACATCCGCTTAAAAATTCAGTTTAGATGAGGGTGTTTAAATGTGTTTAGGGCTCATTGGGTTCAATTTGAACAAATTTCCGGCAATGTAATTGCAATCTTATCACATCAACATGTTTTAAATTGAAATTTTTTTTATTATATAAATTTTTTGGTGAACTATGATGATGAGAGATGATAGGATTTATTTTAAGGATGCTATATCAGATATATTGATGCGTCTTTTTACTGTGGTTACCTATTAAACTATAAATTGATATTTTTGAAGATCTAATATTTAAGTTGATACAAAAATAACGAATTTTTATCGTTGAGCATGTCACCCACCAAATTTTGTTACTTTTTAACGTTTTTGTGATATTAGGGTGTGTTTCAAGTTGCATCAATTATTGCAATCATTCCTTTTTGTCAACATCACATGTCCAATATTCCATCATTTTTTGTCGGGTTGGAACAATTGTCCGTCAAATGATTAGGGTTAATTTCCATCACTAATTTCTGATTTCTGATTGTGGTGAAACTTGAAACACACCCTATAAAATTGATACAATTCGTGATCAAACTCTCCTAGCACTATTTCCGATCACTCCGCGATATATTAATTACGAAGGATTTTGCTTTCGTACTAACTCCTTTTAAAAGTTAACCAGGCTTAGGAATTACCCTTTGTACTACATGCCCGTCATGACGTTCAACCTGGGGGTTGCTTGAGTAAATGTCGATGTACCTTCCGTTTGAAGTCCGAGACTTCTAGATTATAGCCTGGGCTGCTGGCGGAAGAAAAAGGTATAGACGGAGAGACAGAGACGAGTTTTGAAACCCATCTGTAACCCTTCCAATTTTGTTTTTAATATGTAGAGGGGTTGTGGGGGAGCCGTTTTCGACAATTGCTGACAACCTAGTTGGTGCAGGGGTGAGGGGTGCGAGGGTGAAAGCTAAAATCTGCTCGTGAAATGTAAATAAATCTTGCGATCGGGTTTTCGACCACTTCCCGATATCCGGTGGTGCTCAAATTTGGCACACACCTTTGGTTCTGAAGACAATGCAATACAGTATATTCAATTTTAAGGTACATCCAATATGGCGGCCACCATAAAATAGCGGAGTACTCTTTTCTTTACTACGCCCCCGACATGGGTATCAAATGAAAGAGTATGACGAGAAGAATACAGTAAGCTTTGTGACGACATTTTAAATCCAATATGGCGACCACCACAAAATGGCGGATTGCCTTTTTCATTACACCCCCCCTGACATTGGTATCAAATGAAAGAGTGTGACGAGTAGAATACAGTAAGCTATGTGATGTCTTTTTAAATCCAACATGGCGGCCCCCACGAAATGGCGGATTGCTTTTTTCTTTACAGCCCCCTGACATTGGTATCAAATGAAAGAGTGTGACGAGTAGAATACAGTAAGCGATCGAAATTGTTAAAAGCTACTGCAGTATTCAAAATCGGGCGACGTAAAATATCTTCAGGACACACGTATGTACTGTTTGTCGTTTAAAATGTCATTTCAGTCTCTAACTCTTCCAATGTAGTATAAGAGCAGCAGTGTCCATATTTGAACAGTATATTGATGATTTTTTTGCTGTTACACAAGCTCTTCACTGCCAAACCTAGAGTAATATGTTTAGATGTTTTAATTTTGTGGTTGAAAGCAGCGTAGATCAGATCTTGTCGAAGGGAAAAAAATGCAAGTTCTTTATTAATTTTTTTTATTTTCACGTGCCTTTTTTGATAGATGAGAAATATCACCCCAAATTAATGTTACCAAGAAGCAAGTTAAAAGCTCTGGCACGTAATTGCACTCTCCTGTCATCAAATCTTCAGCAGTACAGTCTTCAGGTAATTTTGTTTTGATGGAGTTAAGAATTTCTTCTCGGAGTTGTATTGCAGTTGAACGAATGGTTTTCTTTCATTGCCATAGTTTTGAACAAATCCTTGTAGGTTAAAATATTGGCGGAAAAAATGGAGCGAGAAACTTTTTCTTGTCAGCATAAAAAATTTTGATCGTATGGTGAAAAGTATCCATTAATTTTCTTTCCAAGTGACGATCTGAAAATGCAGTATTGTTTACAGAATCTGATAATAGTATAGTCTGTTCTGCTAGTAATTTGTGGTATTATTTCTTGACATGATCAAAAAACAGGCATTCGTTATTCTTGACCACGTGTTCGTCCAACATTTCGCATAGCATGGTATAAGCAGTGTTCAGTGCCTTCCTCTTAATAACAAATTTACTCTCATCTTCTCTTGAAATGTCTCGCAAGTATTGATCTTTACAACATTTATGATAAGGAATAGCTAAATCGTTAGAGAACGAACTGATCTTTCCCAACATTTGTATGTCATTATATTCTGTGGCTGCACTTTTCAACAGTTCTATAGTTCGAAGTCTATTGACAGCCAATGGAACTTCACGCCCATGATGGCGTTTGCGTGTTCTTTCACAAATGAAGCATTTTAGTGGTGGCATGTCCTTATTACTGACAGACTTGCCGGAGCGAAACTGATCGTCAAAATCCTCGAAGCCTCGCTCAAAGTTGCTTGATACTTCCGCACTGAAAATAATATTTTCCCAATAAGTCACATGATAACTAATAACATGAAAAAAATCCTGAAATAACTGGACTATAATATATTATAAGGAGTATTAGCACTCACTCGTCTATCGATGTACCAGCAGCCTGAGTTGTCATGGAAGTAGCAGGAACATCGGAATCCTCCACAGAGAATTCCGATACATTATCGCATTCCGCTGCACTGGGTATTTTGATCGCTGTAAACAACTCATAGCACTGCGCGTGATCTCCCTCATTTAACAATATTTCAGCCGGAAGTTCAACATCATCGTACATTATGCGTGGTTTTCTTAGGATCGGTTTGCTCCGACGATATTCCAAAACCGTCTTGCATTTTTCTAAAGATTCTGCGGTAAATTTAACAAACTTTAGAAAAGTTTTTTGTCCACAAAACACACACTTCATATTATTATCACTCATCGTCGTAGCTCTCAAAATTTAATTTACAAAACACAGAAAAAATAAGTGAGAGCGTTGTACATGTACATATAATACTACGAGTGCTGCGATGGCGTAATACTTACTTACTTATTTCCCTTTAATCCCTCATGGAACATAGGGCGGAAACAGTTGCCCTTCGGCGGACTCTGTTTTGTGCGATTCCGTCCAGGAACTCCCAGTTGTATTGTAGTACTCCACAGCTCTTCAATATTATTTTCGTCGGAAACGCTTTGCTGGTTTAAAGTTTGTTGGAGTTTTCCAGCAAATTCTCGCCTTTTAATGCTGTCCCGCAGAAGGCCTACTATACGTTAAACCGTCTACGACGTTCCTGATTGCGGCTATTTTTAGGCGAATACTATAGCTGCTACTACCAAATGGTGGTCAGTATCTGCTCCCCCCATTCAGTCGCATATAAAACTCATCTTTGATCTCATCGTCTGCGTCTCAGGTTGGAGCGTAGCATTGGACTATCGCAGTACTTCTTAGTCTGGTACGCAGGCGCACGATAATAATCCTCTCAGAAACTGGTGACCATCTAATGAGGCTGGACGTGGTTTCCTTGGTCAGTATTGGTGCGATTGATTCGATATATGAAAGAAAACAGCTGATTCAATTTTCCTTCCTTTCCTGTTCTGCATACTTTATCGAAGAGAAAGAATCTGGCTTTGCCTCGCCAAGTTCACGATGTATGTCTTGAGTTGTGCTCAGCAGTGATGTTCATACATATATACACGCACACAACTAACCGGGTGAAAATTTTGTATGAAGATGAAAGACTTGTTATTTCTAGACTTGGGTGGGATTAGGACTTGCTAACAGTGACGGCGTAATAGCTGACGGAAAGTGGTGTGTAGAACGTGCGAGTGTGAGATAGAGAAAAAGTGAAAGAGAGAGAAGCGTGGAGTGGGGAATACATGTTTCACTGCAGCTGCACGCGCTAAACTTTACTGACGATTTTTGTTACTTCGGCTTGCGGAAATCGGCAGATTATATTTTTTCCGTTATCCTTGAATTATTTCCTTCGAAATAAAATAAAATTCGACCGCGCTCGAGAATGCCGAGGTTACGATTTTTTTTTGCAAGTTTGTGACCCTCCCACATTACTGAAAATGCCCTACACTTTTCAGCATGTACTTAACCCACCATACCTTAATCTGACGCGCTCGAGTATTTCCACCTATCGATTTTTTTTACTATTCCGACCGGCTGGCCTATGCGCGCGGCGCTATATAGAAGGCTTAGATATGTTAGTGGTACTCAACAGGGTGCAAGGTATCCCTAGGGATGGCAATGATACATCGATGTATTTAAAACATCGATGTATCGTAAGCGAAAACATCGAGGTATGACATCGATGGGCGCTTTCAAAAATTCAGCCGATTGCAGCAATCGGAGCAGTCAAATGCAAGCGAATCCAAATGCTTGCTCTGATTGCTTACAAATTTTAACTTCAGTTGAATATTTGAACAGTTGACTGCTCCGGCTGCTGCAGTCGGCTGAATTTTTGAAAGCGCCCGATGTATGAAGACCGATGCATCGCTTGTATCGTCATCGTTATTGTTTTCGATGTATATATATGAAATAATTAGGTAGAAATATATACAACCGCCAAATATTCCCAGGAATCACCCCTTAATGGATTAGCATCTTAGTCGGGAACACCCTGTATAAAAGAAAGGGTCAATTTAAAAAGTCAACACTGCAGAAACATTGCAACATAAAAACTTGTCATGTGTTCAAAAAGTCAACACGAAAAAGTATGATATTCATTTAGTCAACAAGGTAGGCAGTGTTGTCGTAACATTCGTGTAATGTCGCAACATATTTGTTTATACTGCAGAACATAACCCCTATAATCAGAACGGATAACAGTGAAAGGAATGTTAATTTTATAATTTTTTTTGTATTATTTTATACATTTTTTTATATTATTTATTGTAGTGAAATTATTTGGAGCCATGCAGAGTGCAAATCTGTGATAAATATTCGCGTAAAGTACGAAGAGGCATTTCAAAACGGCCGTCAGAAGAAAAGTGCTTTGTGGAACAAACTTAAAGAAGATTTTAAATTGCTGTATCCATCAAAAATATTAATTGCAATATAAAACTCCTCCATGTAAAAAAATGTTTCTCCACTTTTAAATAAAATAAAGCGAAATGTCATTAAAAATTTCGTAAAAGTAATCACGCGTGCAACACTGCCTAAACAGTGTTACGATAAGTTGTGGTAACATGACAGAAACACTGCTGCAACACTTAAATTTGTGTTGACTTTTTGAATTGACCCAAATTTGATAATTCAACAGAAATCAGCTTCCGTCATAAACTCATAAATGCGGTCATTCTGCAATATTCAGCAACAGACTTCCAAGACCAGGCAGAATGAGCGCAGTTCTGCGTTTTTGACCAGGCCCACACATGGCTTCGTTTTCAGATAAAATCGGCTTTATTCTGTATTAGTCAACCCAATTTAAACAATATAATACACTTAATTAATAATTTTATTTTCCTTAAATTTTGTACGTGAATGTATTTAGATAACACCATCCATCATATCAATTTCACCATCGCCCGAGTCCATTGCGACTTCTTCGAAATCCTTTTCTAAAGCAGCCAAATCCTCACGTGCTTCAGTAAATTCACCTTCTTCCATACCCTCTCCCACATACCAATGAACAAAAGCACGTTTAGCAAACATTAAATCAAACTTATGATCCAATCTAGCCCATGCGTCGGCAATAGCAGTTGTATTCGATATCATACAAACTGCACGATGAACCTTTGCCAAATCACCACCTGGAACGACAGTTGGTGGCTGATAATTAATACCAACCTTAAACCCAGTTGGGCACCAATCAACAAATTGAATTGTCCTTTTCGTTTTGATTGTAGCAATAGCTGCATTAACGTCTTTTGGGACAACATCACCACGATATAGCATACAACAAGACATATACTTTCCAAGACGTGGATCACATTTCACCATTTGGTTTGCTGGTTCAAAGCATGCATTGGTGATTTCACTGACAGTTAATTGTTCATGGTATGCCTTTTCAACAGAAACGATTGGGGCATACGTTACTAAAGGGAAATGAATACGAGGATATGGTACTAAGTTAGTTTGAAACTCTGCTAAGTCTACATTTAAAGCTCCATCGAAACGCAGCGATGCTGTTACTGATGATACAATCTGTGCCATTAACCTGTTCAAGTTTGTATATGTGGGTCGTTCAATATCTAAGTTTCTTCGACATATATCATAAATAGCTTCATTGTCTACCATAAAGGCACAATCTGAATGATCCAATGTTGTATGAGTGGTTAAAACTGAATTGTAGGGTTCAACAACTGCTGTAGAAATTTGCGGTGCTGGATAGATAGCAAATTCCAGCTTCGATTTTTTACCATAATCAACCGTCAATCTTTCCATCAGCAGTGATGTGAACCCAGAACCAGTTCCACCACCAAATGAATGAAAAATTAAAAAACCTTGAAGGCTACAGCATTGATCTGCTAACTTTCGAATTGTATCAAGTACGAGTTCGATTAGTTCCTTTCCGATGGTGTAGTGCCCTCTTGCGTAATTGTTTGCGGCGTCTTCTTTTCCTGTAATCAATTCTTCTGGATGAAATAAATATCTGTATGTTCCAGTACGAATTTCATCGACTACAGTAGGTTCTAAATCGACAAGAACAGCTCGTGGTACATGTTTGCCAGCCGTTGTTTCGCAAAAGAATGTAGAATATGATTCATCACTACTTCCTGCATTTTTATCGGTTGCCATATGTCCATCAGGCTGAATGCCATGCTCTAGGCAGTATAATTCCCAACAAGCATTCCCAATTTGACAGCCGCCTTGGCCAATATGAATCGAAATACATTCACGCTGTAAAACACATGAAATTTGTTATCATAGTTTTTGTAATAAATTTCTTATCAAATTGATATAATTACCATTTTTTTAAAAAATATTAAATAAAAATAAACGAGACAAAGAAAACTAAAAAAAAATTAAAATTGAACGATCTTCAAAATTTTAGAACAGCCTACCACGACGCATTCCAAATTTGTAGTGAGTTTATAAATTTTTCACTATTGACGTATTGAAGATTCATGGTTTACTTTGTTGTAAGAGATATAGATTCTCCATACAGTGGTGAGGTTTTGTTTCAATCCAACCCTCAATCAATCGTATGAGATTCGTGATTTGGTGATTTAGGGATTTTTTGGGATTAGTGTATTTTTATCACAAATTCATTCCCAATTTGGCTGAGATGTTGGTGCCGATCAACGAACATTTGAGCTACCTTCTCAACCACTCGTGTGTTTAACTGGCCAGCAGAATGTCAGAATACATACCTCAAGGTGAAAACGTCGCGTTGATGGCAGAAGCAACCCTGTTGAACCATTCAATCGTCGATGCAAAATACATTTTAAGGACTTGTAGATTGTGTAATCGGAGGCGTACTGGAACAATTCAACGGTCACCGGGGGCAACCATGGGTGCTTGTTATTCCAAAAAGCTGTCACCAATAGAAAACCGACCCTACACGATGCGGTGAACGTTTGATTCGTATGTTGGATTACAACGTTGGAGTGATACCCATCACAGGTGGGACGTGTCTAAACACGAGCGTTGGACGCTTAATATTGGACACTCGTAGTTCAAGCATCTGCCACGCTCTGTGTCCTACCATCAAGCGTCCAACGTTGGAGGGTGTTCATAGCATCTTATAGAGCCGGCTGAACAGAAGTTCGCTGCGTTTAATCGCGTACTTCTCGCGATCTATGCAAAAACTAAACACTTCCGTTACTCTGCTGCGCTTTCAAACAACCAGAGTGTTGGGAAAAGTGACTATCACCTTGCCACAGTAGGACACCATAACTATTGTTTATTACAGCATTAAAACAAACGATGATGAGAAGATGGGAAAAAATCACCAACATGACAATGGATAACATCAACAACAGAAAAAGAACAATAACAACACCAGCGGCAACAACTAACCAGCTGTAGGATTCTTCTATATGGCGATGTACAACATTAACAATTCTCAACATCATTAAGTAAAAATTATTGCTATAACAATATTCAAAATCAAAATCGGAATTAATATTAATTTAAGATGCAAATGTAAATTTCACTCGAATTCCACTCAATAATTCACTCAAACGAAATTTAAATATGGCAACACTAAAATCGACCAAACTTACACCATATACACACACAGACAATTGTATCCCCACTTCGGTTGTTATCAACCAAACCGGTTTATACCGTTATTTAGAAGATCAAGTGAATATAAATGTTTTTTTATGTGGAAGACTAGAGCTCAGGGAAAGCCCTTTGTACTGTCGACAAAATATTTTCTTCGTATAGAGTGCAATGTCAAACAGCAAGCTCTAGTCGATAGATAGTGAAGGGGAAGAGAGAAGTAGGAAGGAACTGCTACAACCACCTAACCCCAAACATTTCTATCGCGACTCTGGAATCGGGGCAATGAGAAACAACTCGCTGGAGTGTTATGCCTCCTGAAACGAGTTGAATCCCATCAACCAACCGATGACATGCGCTTGGTGGAGCGGGACAATGCTAGCGGAAGGCTATGACAGGGGAATGAGGAATGTAAGGAGGGAAGAAGAAAGAAGGTGGGAAAGGCGAAGGACCGTGGGGCTCTGCCGGGATTCGAACCCGGGACCTCTGGGATAGTAGCCAGGCGCCTTACTCCCTAGATTACCGACTTTGCTCGGCTGATTTTCGCTCTCTTGAGATTCAGCAGCAATTCACGAGGTAACTTTTTTCCCTTCTTCCTTCCACTCCCTATTTACATATTATAGTTGTGTCTTGTTGAGTCGAGACAAGGCATAACTTTTTATTAACTTGAATCATATCTTGTATATTGTTATACAAGATATATAACACTTATATATTAGTTATATCTTGTAGAGTTGATACAAGATATAACGCCATACTAACCTTGTTTGTATCTTGTTGCGTCGATACAAGATACAAACCCCGTATTTTCTAATTTACAGTAATACCTTATAGCATTGTATAAGGTATTGCTGCTTTAATATTAGTTATATCTTGTAGTGTCGATACAAGATATAACGACATATTACCCTTGTTTATATCTTGTTGCGTCGATACAAGATATAAACACTTTACTAACTTACAGTAATACCTTGTAGCATTGTACAAGGTATTGCTACATAATCACTAGTTATATCTTGTAGTGTCGATACAAGATATGACTTGTTACTAACCTCATTTATATCTTGTTACGTCGATACAAGATATAAAGCCTTTTTACTAACACACAGTAGCATTGCATATGGTGTTACTACTTACTAACTTAACAATACCAATTATTCACTGCATATTCTTTCCAAAATTATCCCGTTCCCTTCACGTTAACCTGTTGTTGGTAAAATCAGGTGAGTACAAGTTTGGTCATTTATTTTGTTCTCCTTCATATATTAAATGATAATATTTCTATTGTGGTATGATGATTGAAGTTCGAGTGAAGTTAATTGAAGTTTCATTAATAAATCCAGTTATTTTATCGCACATTTTCCTTGAAGTTCGAATGAATTTAATTGAAATTTAATCCGTTTGTTTTATTATATATTTATCTTGTAGTAAACAAGTTGAAATTAATATTCTCTTGTGTTAATTTTGAATTATATTGAGATAATAAAAACCAATTTGATGAACTATATTTGTGAATTAAAAGGAAATAAATAAATTGAATTATGTTAAAAGAGTAAACGAATTTAAGTTTGTGTTACATTCTTACCTTTGTTGACCACTGAGCATTAGGATTGTGGGGCTGCGTGCCGGGAAACTAAAAAACCGAAACAAAACACGTTTTCCGAATTTTATACACAGAGCGAATGGGACACTCGTTGTCTTCTTTTATGCTTTTTACTCTATCGTTAAACAGTCGCCGAAGCCTATACCTACGAAGTAGCAATCCAAGGGTGGGGTGGAGGAACAGTGATCTTTGCAGGCAAAGGAGGGAAGTTAGGAAACTACAAGAAAGCCCTTACGAATTACAACAAAGATTTGAGATGATCCAAACGAATGGAAAGCCTTCTGCGAAGAAACAGACAAGCTTCCAGCCTCCATGAGGTTACGCAAAGTCTTGTCCAAGGATCACTCAAATGGCATTGTCTCCCTCAAGCAGACCCGCTACCAGGGCCGGCCTTCACGATCTAGGCGCCCCGGCGAGTCATGCATTTGGCATCCTTTTATATTTCATTATAATTAAAAAAAATTATTTTTCATTGTGTACCATATTTATTATTGAACTAGCATTCGAGTGCCATTTTCTATATCTTTTTTGAATATAAATGAGTCTTAATCGCGCTAGTGGTTTGAGAAATAGCTGCGTACCAAGACAATGGCTTGTTTGAAACCTGTTTTTCTATATGTTTCCAAATAAGAGCAACATTTGTTGGGTCTGTTAAGACGCTTCGCTCCCACGAACTTTCCTCACGAGCTTTGTAGATAAAGGGGGAAGTGGGGTGGTACCTCTCATCATTCCCACTTCCCCTTTCATCAACAAAGTTTGTGGGGAAAGCTCCTGAAAGCGAACCGTCTAAACAAGCTCAAAGCATTTCGGTAAAGTCGACAAAGTTGATTTTAGGTGACAATTGGGGCTTTGACTTTACTTTGACTTAACTTCGGGCTTTGATTACATGTAATGTCATTAAAGCAGATTAAATAAAAGCTTCGACTGAACTTTGTCTGCGACTGTATTTCGACTGCAGTCCGGCTTTAAGAAAATTCAAAGTTTCGTCCGCCTGCAGCCAACTTCACTTTATCTGAAAAAACTGAAAACAACTTTTTTAAAGGGAAAGGAACGGTTTTGAATTCCGAGTATTTTTTATAGACTGCGAACAACATTAAAAAAAAATCCAATTCCTTTTCAGACACTTTAAAATTTTGATTTTTCTACTTTGCTTCTGCTTTGAAAGGAAACAGCTGATTGCAGTCAAAGCTACAATTTAATTTTGAAGTCGAAGTCTCCGGGGACTTTCTTTGCAGTCGGAGTTGAAGTCGAAGCCAAAGCCTTAATTGTAACACGGCCCTGAATTTCTTTGCTCACAACATTTACCTTGTTTATGCGTAAGACGGTTTTAAGCTTAAAAGCGGTTTAAGACGAATTGCCTGTATAAACAGATTCGGATTCTCTCAATTGAAAATTTACGTTTTATATTATGCATTAACATAACTTTAATCCCTAACCGGAATAGAGTAAGATTATTCTTTTAATGTAAGACCAAAATCAGCCATTTTGAGAACTCCTCACACATACACACAATAATTCGTCTTAAGCTGAAATAGCTTAAGCTTGAGACGAATTTCGACTTAAGACTGTTTATACGGAGCCGGATTCTGTCTTAAGCCGAAATTCGACTTACGCATAAACAAGGTAGTTGATTTGAAACAAAACGTTATACCATATTATCAGAGAAACAAGAAATGTAAAATCTTTTAGTTGTCCTGCCAGTGTGGCCGCTTCTTGTGTCGAAGCATGGCTTTGTTTGGTAACATTGGTCAAGTAAACCAAAGCATAACTGATAACGAACCGCTTTGACGCTATCAATTCGACCTTCCCAGCGCGGGCCACTTAAATTTTTCAGGGTGTATATTTTCAAACGATCTCTCAAAATTTTCCACCTATTTACCGATCCTGCAAATAAATTTAACGGCGATCAAACAAAGATTGACAGTGTGTGGTGAATTTGGTTTTCGAATTTATGATTGTCACAAGTTTGCCCCAAATATCAAAATGGTTTGATTTTTCCGTGGTTTTATCTGACAGTTCTATGAATGAACTAAAAAACTTCCCCTCTGAGGTTGTTTGCTGTGTTTCAGTTGTTTTTGTTAATTTTTAGTTTTGCTTGTTCATATTACAACAATTTTTTCAGTATGAATAATATTTCAATGGCTACTGATAACAATTTATTTCTGGTTAAAGAACTCATTTCGATTTGAAATTTTAAACCAAAATGAAAACCATTATAGTATATGGGCAAGCACAACTTACAAACAAGTTTGTCACAAAGCCTATGGGACATGTTTGAACGCATAAAACCTTGTTGTGTATGGGCCCCTATTGTCCTAACCCTGCCCTCTGCAGTCATTATAGGTCTGTTCCAATAGAGAATGCGGGATCTCGCGGGACCAAGAAATCACCCAATTCCTGTTCCAATAGAATCTCATGCTCGGAAAAGCGGGGAAATTTTTACTTCCCCTCGACCAAGAAACCGCAGGAGATTTTTAGGTGGAGTGAAATCTTACGACGTTTTCAACATGTCAAAACAGCTGTTACTTGTCATGTCAAACCAAAATGATTAGGTTAGGTTAGGTTGAAATGGCTGCTCCCCCACTAGGGAGCCCACTTAGGCACACCATTGGGCCCATTGTGATGCCATTCTAGTGTTGGGACAAAATTTAGGCCATTTCAAGCCATTTGGAGCTTTCAATAAAGCGACAGAGGTCAAAAACACCAGTGTTTTGCAGCTCACTCAATCCATCAAGGAAAGGTGAGCCAAGGAAGGCCCCTCTTTTCCTCGCGAGGGCCGGGCATGTACAGAGAAAATGGGAGACAGTTTCTTCCTCATCCTCATTGCCACAACTTCTGCATAAGTCGTTGTGGGGAAGTCCCAATCTTTCGGCGTGTGGGCCAAAGGGACAGTGACCTGTCAGCACATTCACCACATAGCTTATCTCTTTTTTGTTCAACTGAACTAGAGATTTTGAACGCTTTGCGTCCAAGGTCGGCCATATTGTGTGGAGAGTGCGGCATAGGTGGCTAAGGGCATTCCCATCTGGGTTAAGTGGGGTGTCCTTTCCACTTCGGTTCCCTGTCTAGTAAGCTCATCTGCCCTGCAGTTTCCCCTAATCCCTCTGTGTCCAGGAACCCAACACAGAGTTATATAAAACTGAGTGGCAGTCTCACACAGAGACCTGCGGCAGTTCAGAACAGTCGTGGATGTTGTGACGACAGAATTAAGAGCCTTGAGTGCCGCCTGGCTATCCGATAGAATACATATATTCTTATGAGATATATTATTTATCTTCAGCCATTCGAGAGCCTCCCAGATAGCAGTGACTTCCGCCTGGAAGACACTGCAATGATCGGGTAAGCGAAGAGAGGTATCTATATTTAATGCCTCAGAAAAGATACCACAACCTACGCTGTTCCCAATTTTTGAGCCATCTGTATAGATACATAATGACCCAGTCGGGATAACACCATCTGTCCAGTCATCTCTGGCCGGAATGATGGTATTGAAACCTTTCTCCAAGGTCCACGTAGGTGTAGTATAATCTAGGTTGTCCGCAGCGGTAGCGAACTTCCTAAGGATGGATGAGTGACCATATAAGTATGGAGTCCATCCAAGAGAAGCCTTTGTCCTGGCAGCCGTCCAGGCTGCCATTTTCTCGGCATATATGTCCAAGGGGATAAGATGCAATAAGACATCCAGCGCAGTATAGGTCTGATTACGGCTGTATACAACCAGTGGACGATACGGGGCTACCAAAATGATTACGATGTGCTGAAAATAATTTCTTCGATTGGTGCCTTACTACAAGATTTTGAATAATTTCATAAATAATTTATTAATTTCAATAGTTTTATTTCATTATTTTGAAGACACAAGTCATTTTTAGGTTATGGTCTTCTTGATTTGTACGAAACATCCCAGAAAGCGTTCCTTGACTTTTCGGGATTTTGACTAAATTTTCCCCCACCAATCAAGTAACTTTTCGCAGGCTACGACAGGACAGGTTTTCTATTGGAACAGACCTTATATGTTCTAGATGAAAGTCAAAACCATTTCAGTTGAGGGAAGGTGTATTTTCAAATTTATTACTTATTTCCTTCAATTCCAAATTTTTAAAACCAAATATTAGATTTCAGTAAATATTATCTTGATACTGTTTCAAGAGCATACTTACTTAATGTAAGTACTTATTTACTTGAAACTCTAAATTATTTTCCCAGTGTAATACGAGTTGCTATTTCTCGCCTGTCGCTCAGTGCGTCTCTCTTTCGCCCTACATAATTAAGTGAGGGATACGATAAGGTAAGCAACAAAATGAAAAGTCGTGGTAGATAAATTCTGAATACTCATACTCACTCCTACAAGATAAGTTCATAAAAGTTAATACGCTGAATTTAGTTTTTCTTTATATCGATAGAGATAGGTATTCAAATAAATTGGATAAGTTAAGCTGGCGCGCGCAGTTCCCTGTACACCGCGACGCCCTTCAGTTGCCGGCGCCCCGGGCGGCCGCCCACCCCTAAAACCGGCACTGCCCGCTACATTACCTTACGTGGCCTGGGGCTAAAATATGAATGCGGCACCTTTAAGGAGATTTAAGTTCCAAAAATATTTAACTAAAAAAATATGTAATCCTTTTCAAATATCTGTGGTAAGAATAAGTTCATTCAGAGCATTAAAAATAGATGCCGAAAGGTCGGTTCTTTTTTCCCGAATGAACCTAAAGTTATATAGTGCAGCCAAGAATGGAACAGCTCTTATTAGACAAGTCCCTGTACTTAGTTCTGGTGCTCAAAGCCCATCTTTCTTTTGGCAGAAGGAATTCCAAAGTTTTCTATCTGACCTGCGGCCTAGGGCAATCCGACCCAGCTGCCCCCCGCATTGTGGTGCGCCTGCCCTCAAGACTCCTGAAGGGTCCTTTATGAAGAACTCCAGGGATAACATGAAGCTGCTCACTCGTTTCCCGCGTTCTCAAGTAACTGAACCTGGATAGTAGTTCTTGTCTGCCTGTTCTACAATAGGAACAAAGGTCTGGAAAACAGGATTTTCCTTCAAGGTAGCACCTTTAATACCTTTAAGACAGCTTGAAAGACCAAATCTACCTGGCTCTCGTTCAAAGGTTCTTGGAAGAGATCATACCATTCCTGATACCACTATTCCGGGGTAGCTTTGCGCTGGCCCATATTCCGAGCTGTTGGAGAGAGGTTAGGAAGGAGGGAAGCAAAATCCTATCGATCCATTAGCCTCTCCTCCTTTCTTCTGAGAAAGGTGGAGGTTTAAGACGGGCATATTAGAGAGGGTCTTACAGCGAACCCACTCCACTGCTTGCAATCTGCCCACCGGCCAGGCAGATCTACAGAGACTGCTATTCACGTGCTAGTGAGAGATATCGAGAGGTCCCTCCGTGCCAAGGATATCTTTCTACGCGCTTTTGTAGATATTGAGGGTGGGTTTGACATCATTACCTTTGACGCGATCAATGAAGGCGCAGTAAAACATAGGCGTTAAACCCCCTACTGCGAGATCACGTCGTTTCTCAGCAGCAGATTGATAACTGCTGAGATGAATGTCGAATCGATTACGGTAATGGCAGCTAAAGGCAATCCTCAAGGAGGCATCCTATCACCTCTCCTATGGTAAATTGTAAACGACGAACTTCTTTGTCGACCTTAATAGCCGGGGCTTCAAAGGACAGGCCTATGATATCGTCATATCGATCAGCACCGATGGCACCATCTCAGACCTCATGCAAGTCCCATATATCAAGGTATAATCCTGGATCAAAAGCTCTCTTGAAAACCACAGAATGAGAGGCAATTACATCTCTCCATATCTGTCGTCAATTTGTATGCAAAACCAAGGTTAATTTTTTGCTAAATACGACGGTCATAAGGTCCATGGTCACGTATGCCGGCCCAAGACCAACCAAAGGCGTGCCGCACGATTAAACTGGTCATGGTTCAAAGAATGTTCTATCTATCTAGGGCAGCTAAAAGGACCTATTCGACTGCGGCTATAGAGGCCCTATTGAACGTTACTCCGCTCCACCTACTAGCGAAGAAGGACGCTCTGGTGGGAGCGCTGCGTCTACGGGGATACTCTCCTTTAAGCCAGCAGACCTTGTGGATCACTTATCGATTCTTAAGGAGCTAAATCTGCTATCATGTTCCGATACTCTTGCCACTCTCGACTTCGACAAACCGTTTATGACGACTATCCGAAGGTGGCCAGAATGGCAATACGGCAGGCCCCTCTTTAGAGAAAGCACGGCCTTTTGGTATGCGGACTGTTTCAAACCCGATAATGGGGTAGGACTGTTCGTATATGGCCCAATCTAGGTGTACGCGCAGACATGTATTAATAGGGCTGCAAATAGCTCTAACATGGTCATTTTCTCAAACAGTCAAACTGCTCTGTTGGCTATTAAATCCCACAGGGTGTCGCCAAACTGAGCTCGAGTAGGATAAAATGTGTTCAAAACGGTGTAGCTTATAAACAAAACGTACACAATAGTTAAACGCTTACGGGCGCATGAAGAATCGAGAGAGGGAAAGAGGCAGGCATTAGAAGAAGTAGAAGTAAGGCTTTAAGGAAATTCATACGCACAGACTTTTTCAGCAAGCCACAATCGTACCGAAGTTTCCACAGCAGTCCGTAAGTTTTACCAAGAGTGAAACAAATGTCGCAGATCATGCTGCTAGTCAATACCAGCGCACAGTTCTGAAGTTCAGCGAAGAGTGAAGTGCTTCTATATTTCGATTCTATTCTTTAAAAGCAACTCTCATCGTCACTGGAGGCAGCCCTTCACCTACCTACCTAACTGTCATCGTTGCTCTATAAATCCAGAGCAACGATGACATTTTTGCAAAAATGCATTTCTAACATTATTCATACTTACTTGGACCACTACTTTTTACTTGGACTACTATTGTATAGGCTGCGTTCAAGTTACGCAGCTGACTGCAAAATATTGCATTTATGCGTTCAAAATATGCTAACAGCTGCAAAATTACTTGAATACTCGGCATTCGAATGCTGCTGCTGCATTGAATTTGCAGTCAGCTGCGTAACTTGAACGCAGCCATAGTGTTGGTGATGATAGTATTCCCACATGTATATAGTTGGCCACGTACCACAATCTCATGGATACTTTTATATTTTAACTATAGTCAATAGATTTATGAGATGGCCTGAAGCATACCCAATTCGGAGCATTTCCGCTTTAACACTGGAAAAAAGATTAGTCACTGAATTCGTTCCACGATTCGGCGTACAGCTTGAGATTGCAACTTCACAACTGAAGGTACGCAGTTCGATTACAAAGAAACATCGTCCCTGAATTGGTCTACCCAAATTCAGATAAAAAACAATATATTGATTAAGAATTTTATTATTTGTAATTTTGTGCGTAAATGCATTTAAAATTCATCTACACCATAAATTTCATCGATACCCGAGTCCATTCCAACTTCTTCGTAATCCTTTTCTAGCGTAGCCAAATCTTCTCGAGCTTCATTGAACTCTTCTTGCTCCATACCTTCACCAATATACCAATGGATAAAAGCTCTCTTAGCAAACATCAAATCAAATTTATGATTCAATCTGGCATAAGCTTCGGCAATCGCCGTTGTATGCGATAACATACAAATGGCACGTTGAACCTTAGCGAAATCACCACCCGGCACCACAACTGGTGGTTGATAGTTAATACCAACTTTAAAACCAGTTGGACACCAATCAACAAATTGAATTGTACGTTTAGTTTTGATAGCAGCAACAGATGTATTTATTTCATTTGGTACAACATCACCACGATACAGCATACAACAAGCCATATATTTACCATGACGTAGATCACATTTAACCATTTGATTGTCAGGCTCAAAACAAGCATTGGTGATATCAGTAACAGATAGCTGCTCATGGTTTGCCTTTTCAGCAGAAATTATTGGAGCGTAAGTAACCAATGGGAAATGAATTCGAGGATATGGCACCAAATTTGTTTGAAACTCTGCTAAATCGACATTCAATGATCCATCAAATCGTAAAGATGCTGTGATTGATGAAACAATCTGTGCTATTATTCTATTTAAGTTGCTATAGGTTGGACGTTCAATATCTAAGTTTCGTCGGCATATATCGTAAATGGCTTCATTATCAACCATAAAAGCGCAATCTGAATGTTCTAAAGTTGAGTGTGTTGTCAAAATTGAGTTATATGGCTCAACAACAGCTGTAGAGATTTCCGGAGCCGGATATATTATAAACTCTAATTTTGATTTCTTTCCATAATCAGCTGATAAAGTTTCCATTAATAATGATGTAAATCCAGAGCCAGTACCACCACCAAAAGAATGAAACATTAGAAATCCTTGAAGTCCACAACATTGCTCTGTTAATTTACGAAGTTTGTCTAGAACATCATTAACAATTGTTTTACCAATGGTGTAGTGCCCTCTTGCATAATTGTTTGCGGCATCTTCCTTTCCGGATATAAGACCTTCTGGGCGAAATAGAAAACGATATGTTCCAGAACGTATTTCATCGACAACAGTAGGCTCAAGATCAGCAAATATCGCTCGTGGTACATGTTTGCCTGCTTTTGTTTCATTGAAGAATGCTAAAAACGAACCGTCATCTTTAGATTTATCAGATGGCATAAATCCATCTGGCTCAATGCCATGCTCTAAACAATACAATTCCCAACAAGCATTACCAATTTGACAGCCGCCTTGGCCAATATGAATTGAAATACATTCACGCTGCAATTAAATGTTTGTTAAAATATAATCAAAATATAATTTTGTAAAATATATTACCATTTTAGACACAAAAATTAAATTCAAATACAAAACGAAAGAAAATTAGGATAAAATTATTAAAAATACACGCGCTTCAAAATTTTAGGACAGCCTGCTGCGAAGCATTCTAAATAGGTTATGATGTTTTGATGGAAATATTGCCTGGTCGACTTGGTTCATCGAAATAGGAGACAACAGTCAAAGTATGAAAATATTTAAGAACTACCGTAGAAAAAATATATGCTAAATTAGGGTAGCAGTAAGCAATATGTCATCCAAAGAACTCTCTTGAGGTATCATATCTTCTATAATAATATTCTAGTTGTGCCACTTTCAACATTTTTCCAAGAAATCGAACGAGAATTTTTTTCAGAAAAGAATTTTTTTGTTTTCTGTTGTTTTGTTTGATCGGAAGAGAATTTTTTACAGAAGAGAACTTCGTTTTGAAGCCGATGGACGATCCAATCTGTATACTACTTCAACTCTTTGCGGTGGCATTTATGTTCAGTAGGATCCCCAATGTCGTCGTATGGGGAGTGATGTCCAACTTGATATCGGATCCTAGGATATAACCCCTCCCACCTCTCACTCCAATCTCCTACTTCAACCTTCAAGTGATGACGCTGTTAACTCGGAATGGCCTACAAATATAAGGTATAGATTGGGGTGTAGTACAATAGGCCAAGCGGTGGCTGAAATACTTTGGGGCGCAATACCTCAGCAAAAGAAGAATAAGAAGAATTTCTACTGGTGTAGTTGAAAATTGAAGGGTTCAGTGACAGCTTGTCTGGTACGTGGTTAGTGGTGTTAGTTCGTCAGGGTAGAAAACGACCAAAGTTTTGGAACAATAAATCCACGACAAATTTCTTATGAAACTGATTAAGAACGGTGGAGAACTTCAATGAGAGAATGCTTTGAAGAAAAGAACTGTGAATTCAGCATTTCAAGTTAAATCTTGATAACGTTGAGAACGATCAGAAGTCAAGGAGCCCTTCCACCTTGCTATTTAATTGAAAACTTCTTGAAAACTATATAACAGGGGTTTTTCGAGGTCGCTGATTACGAATTTGACATTATTTTTTCAAAAAACAAAATGGCCGATCCAATACGGCGGACGACCACATGAAAAAATGCATATTCGCGGATGAAATTCGATACCCGGGGGTTTTCGAGGTTGCTGATTACGAATTAAATATTATTTTTAAAATTTTTTGTATTTGCCGGGGCATATCGAGTATCGGTTTTTTCCTGCGTTTTAATGCTTTTCTTTCTTGTTAAATTGTGGTGATGAGTGGTTTTTTAACAAGAATGCCGATTGGCTGAGCGGTCAATTGATGCTATCGGAGGACGGATCTTCTCAAAGTACTGCGGAGACAAAGGCAATCGGTGGTCGACCTTCTACAAGTTTTTCGGATAGCAGTGAAAGGTCCAAAAGGTAAAAACCGAGGAATTGAGAAAATACCACAGCCTAGAAGAACTCTCTTATGCTACGCGGATGAGCCTACGTGCAAGTGGGAAAGTTGCCGCTGCGCAGGTATTGAAGAACGTCACAGCGGGGAATCCGTCGTCGTCCTACCGTTCGTCTTCTAACACAATTAAAGAAAGAACAATGACGCCGGAAGAAGCCTTGTCAGTTTTGGTAGAAGGTAGATTTTCCAAAAGTCAGTATTTAGTGGTACGATCAGGCTGTAAATTAGTTCAAAGTAAGGCGTATCCGTCATACAATGTACTGCGAAAAGCCAAAATTGCTTGTTATCCACCGATGAAAACAATTACATGTACAGAAAGACGCGCAGGTATCGATCTTCAAGCATTGTTAGATCTCACGGTGAAACGAATCGTTTAAGCAAAAGAAAATGTTGTACAAAATATGTCACGCGGTGATTTGCTTAAAATGAATTTAATTTGTAAATGGGGTTGCGATGGAACTTCAGGTCAGAGTGAATATAAACAAAAATTTCCGAGTGATGATGGTACATTCACAAACGCAAATATTTTTTTTACGTTATTAGTTCCTTTACAACTGTTTTATCTTGATGAGAGAAACGAAAAAGTTGTTGTTTGGCAAAATCCTGTGCCTTCTTCTCCGCGATATGGTCGACCAATTAAAATAGAATTCCTAAAAGAAATAGCAGATGCAACGAAAGCTGAAGTTAAATATGTGGAAGATCAAATAAAAAATCTAGTTCCATTTTCAGACATGGTTAACGGAAGATTAATAAAGGTAAATCGGAATCTTGCTTTAACCATGATCGACGGAAAAGTGTGCAATGCATTGGCGGACATTCCAGCTACTCAACGCTGCTACCTTTGCAAAGGCACGTCAAAAGATTTTAATAATCTTGACAAAATGTTAACGCTGTCAGTCAATGAAGAACATTTTAACTTTGGTCTCTCTTCGTTGCATTCGTGGATACGCTGCTTCGAGTGCTGTTTGCATTTATCTTATAAATTAGACATTAAAAAATGACAAGCACGATCAGAGAAAGAAAAACAAAATGTAAAAGAACGAAAAACAGCCACTCAAGAGTCTTTTAGAAAAAACCTTGGTCTAATTGTTGACAAGCCAAAGCCAGGATTCAGGGGCACGAATGATGGTAACACTGCTCGTCGCTTTTTTGAAAATGCCAAAATTTCATCCGAAATAACTGGAGTAGACCTTCGTTTGATTACCAGATTTCATTCCATTTTACAAGTTGTTTCATCAGGACGCGAAATTAATATTCAAAAATTTAGAGATTACGCTTGGGAAACTGCGAAACTATTTGTTGAATTGTACCCATGGTTCTTCATGCCACCATCAGTTCATAAACTGCTCATTCATGGCCCAGAAATCATTGCTTCGGCTTTGCTTCCAATCGGTCAGATGTCTGAAGAAGCCCAGGAAGGTTGCAATAAATATATTAAAAAATTTCGTCAGGACTTCTCGCGCAAAAGCAGCCGTTCTTTGACAATGAGAGATGTATTTTGCCGCCTTTTAATTAGTTCTGATCCTTACATTTCAAGCGCAAGAAAACTTCCAAAAACTAAAAGAAAACAAATGTCGTCTGATGCTAAAGATTTAGTTGTACCCGATGACAGTGACACTGAAGATGAAACTGATGTATCTACTTTAGATTCCGACATCGATTTATGTGATAGCGGTAGCGAATAGATAGACCCTATGTGTTAAAAATAAAAATGTAAATTATAACTGAATTATTATTGAAGTGAAAACTTCTATAGGCACGTGGGCACTTTTTGGCCTGGGGAAAAAACTAAAAACTCGCGTCACGCGCACTTTTTGTGTGCCATCACGCGCAGGTACCATCACGTGAGAAAAATGTTTCCTTTGGGGGTTTTAGTTTTAATGATGTAGTATGAATTATATATTATATATTAAATATTATATATTAAATATTATATATTAAATATTATATATTAAATATTATATATTGAATATTATATATTTAATATTATATATTAAGTATTGTGTATTATGGACTATGTAGTGTACTACGTACTATGAGCTATGTACTAATTATTATGTATTAATTATTATGTTCTATGTGCTATGTATTATGAATTATGTAGTATGTACTATGTACTATGCACTATGTACTATGCACTATGTATTATGTACTATGTACTACACACTATTTACTATGTACTGTATATTATGCACTATTTACTATGTACTATATACTATGTACTATGTATTATGTCCTATGTACTATTTACAATGCATTATGTATTATATACTATGTACTATTTACTATGCACTATGTACTGTATATTATGCTTATTTACTATGTACTATATACTATGTATTATGTACTATGTACTATCTACTATGTACTATGTACTATGTACTATGTACTATGTTCTATGTACTATGTACAATGCATTATGTATTATATACTCTGTACTATTTACTATGTACTATGTACTGAATATTATGCTTATTTACTATGTACTATATACTATGTATTATGTACTATGTACTATGTACTATGTAATACGTACTATGTTCTATGTACTATGTACAATTCATTATGTATTATATACTATGTACTATTTACTATGCACTATGTACTGTATATTATGCTTATTTACTATGTACTGTATACTATGTATTGTGTACTATGTACTATGTACTATGTACTATGTACTATGTTCTATGTACTATGTATAATAATGCATTATGTATTATATACTATGTACCATTTACTATGTACTATGTACTATTTACAATGTATGCACTATGTACTATCCACTATGTATTATGGCCATAGAAATCCACACATTTGAAAATTAGTATGTGGGTATAAAGTTTAATCGTGCATTTCCGAAGCTTGGTTTAGCCTTCCACGCGACTCATCGGATACCAAAAATGTATGTACATCGTTCATTATATTTATAGGAAGTGAGTAACTACTTTTGACTGCATTAAATTAGTTATCCTAAATTGATGTTAAAATGTCTGTATCCATCAATCTTTCTCATGTAAGTATAGTTATAATAAATATAAAAATATAGGTATATAATATGTATATATATATATATATATATATATATATATATATATATATATATATATATATATATATATATATATATATATATATATATATATATATATATATATATATATATATATATATATATATATATATATATATATATATATATATATATATATATATATATATATATATATATATATATATATATATATATATATATATATATATATATATATATATATATATATATATATATATATATATATATATATATATATAAACAAAATTTATTGATCCTTATCCTATTGTAATATTAAGATTGATTTGGAAATATAAACTGGCCGGCCATAGAAGTTTTCACTTCTAACGTGTGGTCCTACGCACACTCATATTTTTCTGTATTTATTTGTACCTATTCCTTGTGTACGATACTATTTTTATGCTTCTGAAATTTTTTTAATACGATGAAATTGAATTAAAACTGAAAATATCAATTTTTTATATGACTGTCCGCCATATTGGATCCGCCATCTTGTTTTTTGAAAAAATAATGTCAAATTCGCAATCAGCGACCTCGAAAACCAGCAAGTAAGAAATTTCAAAGCGATTATTGCACGTTTTGAGGTTTTGGCCAGCTTTTTGGGATTCTGTCCCACTGTGCATCCCAAAGACAACCAGACGCCGGATAATCTTTGATAAGTTGTAATATAGTTTTTCGTTGACCACATTTAAAAAAAAGTTTAAACAATGTAAATAGAAACCGCCAAAGCACAATGGCGATGTGTCTACGGTTGCACTTGGTCTCCCATTCCGAATGGGAGACCGTAGACCTGCGATTTTTGGTCTCTCAGCACCAATACATCAAGTTTATCCCCATATAAAGTCATAAAATCGTCCGCTGGCTAGTTGCGTGCGAACGTATATAAAAATGTTGCATTCTCTCTCTGGTACCCTGACATATAGTGGTGGGCGAAATGGCTCTTTTCAGTGAACTGGTTCGTTTGGTTCCGCTCACTGAAAAGAACCATTCAAAAGATCCGTTCATTCGGTTAATTTGGCTCATTTGTCGTAAATTTGGTGAAAACTTCAAAACATGGAGTGTCCTTAAATACAATTACAAACACACATACAGTTCAATACAAAACTAGACAAGCACCCACGTTTGAAAAAATTTGCTACTGATAAGAATTAATGAATTTCCTAATAAAATCAAACTTCCAGTTCGAACTAATTCACTCCCCTTAAGATATACTATATTCTATTCAAATAAATTAAAAACAATCTCCTCTTAAAATCTCTTTTCCGTTACATTTTATAAATAATCCTCCTACACTCGAATAATACGAGTGAAATTCTAATTAGAACCCTTCCTAAATCTTAAATGTTCTTCATAAAACTTTTTTAACTCTCATATATGTATTTCAAAATGTCTATTTCCAATTGGAATTGCTTAGAGAGAAATTGCAACTCACATCTTACATATTATCAATACCAGCAAAACAAGTTCTCTGAGAAATATATCGCACCCCTTATGTATTCATTGTGATTCATTCATTCGCTCTTTTTTCAGATCATTCAAAAGTTCAGGTCATTTCATTAGAGACCCGTACATTTGGTTCTTCGTTCATGGTTCATAACACAGTTCAGTATCACTGAACCAGTGCAGTACCATTGAACGAGTGAACGGAACATGTACTACTTAGTGAACCAGTTCATTTGGCTCAGTACACTGTTCCGTTCAGTACGAACGGATCATTCGCGAACGACACAGCACTACTGACATAGTCATTTGAAGAATGTGTGCATATAGCTGTTCGCCTTTCACTCATTAAACATATGAAGATGAAAGACTTGTTAATATCTAGACTTTGCAACGGATTCGTAGACGGCAATTGGTCTATAGACATGTCTATGTATGTCATGTCAACTATAGGCATGTCTCGGAGACCAAAATCGCGCAACGTGTCTACAAGTACTAGCCTTAATGGAAACATTTATTGACGCAAAAATTGATTCGCAGCAAGCTGGACGATGCTGATATTATAATGATCACAACAGCTCTTATGTTGGCCCGTCAAATGCATATGTAACATTGGTAGGGAAAGATATCGACATTTTGGTGACTTAAAGAATGTCTACTTGTTAAAACCAGGAAAAGGAAATTTTTCTCGAACCCTCTACAATCTTCATCTTGCCGCTGACAAAACCGTATCAGACACTATATTGGTCCTGCATGCCATGAGTGGTGGTGATACCACTTCTGCTTTGTTTAATAAGTATAAATTGAAACTTCTCAAAATCTTGCAGAACAGTGACTTGCAAACAGTCATTGATGCTTTTAAAGACCTTCATGCACACCAGACAGAGATTGCCGAAGCAGGAAACGTGTTTCTTATGGCTGTACATGAGACTAGCAAGGTCGTTTTATGATGCAGGCATCAGGCAATAGATATCTTCATCGTATAAAAGTAAAACCAACATTCATTACTAGTCCCCACCGAAGTCGCTGCACGACAACATTTACTGAGACCGCTTGAATCTTGCACCGCATTCGATACTTCGGTACATTTCTTGTAAAATGTAAAGAAGGCTGCCAAAGCAATTGTGGATGCAAAAGGAGACAGCATTGACATAGACAAAGAAGGACCGAAGAAAGTGACCGACTGTCCATATATCCATAAAATTTTATAACAAACACCACCCCAACAAAAGTTCTGGCTAACGCCCTGTCTCCAGGGTTCAATCTTATTAACGTCCTCCTGCCTACACAGCAATATTTTTTCCGCAATACTAGCCTATTCCGTTCGGCTCGCTCCCACACCCTGTAGTCCTCCTTTCGCGTGCAATTTGGCTTAGAAGTTTGCTACACAATAGAACAACTGGACTGTCAGCATTCGAGAGCCAGTATTTCCGAACTCGTATAATATCCCAGAGTTCTAACGTAAGATTCATCGACATCTACTCGCACACCATCCATATCCATTCTTCAAATCGAGGTTGCTACTACACTTTGTACTACGACCTGAATAACATCACGGACTGGTAGTACAAAGGGTGAATACTAAGCTTGGTTTTCACATAAAAATACGTTCTAGCCGCCGTCAAAGTGCTTTTCTTCTTACTTCTGTGAGGTATTGGGCACTATTGTACTACACCCCTATATCTCATATTTGTAGGTCAGACCGCTTGACCAGGTTCAGCAGTCTGGCTAGTGGCTTGTCGACTATTCCAACAGGGTCTCGTTGCCATGGTGATCCCGGCCAACTGAAGCTTCCCCGTGTTACTGACCGCAGTCCTGTCTTTGGTCTGCTGGGAAGGAGTTCACGAAAGCGGTGGTCGGGTGGGCTCCATTACTTCCAATTCGGCCCTACTTGGCTCCATATGAGGATAAGGCATTGTACAACTGGGTGCGCCCGGTGCCTAGAGGAGATCGTTAGATACCCTACATGTTGCTCCCCCTATCTTGCTGGTGACTGACCACCCGTCAAAGTTTTAATATACCAAGTTGAACAAACTTGGTACATTTTCCAAAAACACTTTACATATATCAAGACAAAGCAATCTATGAAACCTTATATGACATTACATAGCTTACAAATAAAAGTGAATGAAATTTCAACAATTATTATTTATCTAGAAGGCTTCATAGTAGGTCGTTTGGAAAAAAGACGTGACAATCGAGGTTTTTTTTTTCCAATTTTATTGTGTAATATTATTATCTAAACACTTTTAAACCAAACTATAAAAAATGGTAAAATTCCAATTTCCACATACATTTCCAAAAAAAAAATAAAAATTAATAAATCATCCAAAATAAAATCTTCTCTTTCAGCGCGAATGTATCTCAATCCACATGGGACAGGCCGGAGTTCAAATGGGCAATGCCTGCTGGGAGCTCTATTGCCTGGAACATGGTATTCAACCTGATGGACAAATGCCATCAGATAAGACTGTAGGAGGTGGTGACGATTCATTTAATACATTCTTTAGTGAAACTGGAGCAGGGAAGCATGTCCCAAGAGCTGTTTTCGTCGATTTGGAGCCAACTGTTGTGGATGAAGTTCGTACTGGCACATATCGTCAACTATTCCATCCAGAGCAGCTTATTACAGGGAAAGAAGATGCAGCTAATAACTATGCAAGAGGGCATTATACAATCGGTAAAGAAATCGTCGATTTAGTACTAGATCGAATACGTAAATTGGCAGATCAATGTACTGGCCTTCAAGGATTCTTGATGTTTCATTCGTTCGGCGGTGGAACTGGTTCTGGATTTACATCTCTTCTAATGGAGAGATTATCAGTTGATTATGGAAAGAAATCAAAGCTTGAATTTGCTGTGTATCCAGCGCCGCAAGTATCGACAGCAGTTGTAGAGCCCTACAATTCCATCTTGACAACCCACACAACTTTGGAGCATTCAGATTGCGCTTTTATGGTAGACAACGAAGCTATATACGATATCTGCCGTAGGAATTTGGACATCGAACGACCAACGTACACGAATCTAAACAGATTAATCGGCCAGATTGTTTCATCAATCACAGCATCTCTACGATTCGATGGTGCCTTAAATGTCGACTTAACCGAGTTTCAAACTAACTTGGTTCCATACCCTCGTATTCATTTTCCTTTAGTTACCTATGCTCCTGTTATCTCGGCTGAAAAGGCCTATCATGAACAATTATCAGTTTCGGAAATCACAAACGCATGTTTTGAACCAGCAAATCAAATGGTGAAATGTGATCCTCGCCATGGCAAGTACATGGCTTGTTGTATGCTATATCGTGGTGATGTTGTACCCAAGGATGTTAATGCTGCAATTTCGGTAATCAAAACGAAACGGACAATCCAATTCGTCGACTGGTGTCCTACTGGTTTTAAAGTTGGTATTAACTATCAACCACCGACTGTCGTTCCTGGTGGTGATTTAGCAAAAGTACAACGTGCAGTTTGCATGTTGTCGAATACCACTGCTATTGCTGAGGCTTGGGCACGACTTGATCATAAATTTGACTTGATGTATGCTAAGCGTGCTTTTGTCCATTGGTATGTTGGTGAAGGAATGGAAGAAGGAGAGTTTTCTGAAGCTCGTGAGGATTTGGCTGCGCTAGAAAAGGATTATGAGGAAGTTGGAATGGATTCGGGTGATGGCGAAGGTGAAGGAACTGAAGAGTACTAGATTCTTTATTTTACTTTATTTCAAACTAAACTAGATTTCAATTGTTTTATCATATATTTTATATAATTCAATATAGTTCTCCCAAGTTTTACGGATGAGTTAACAACTTATTAAATTTGTTTTTTTAAGCTTTACACAATTTGAAACTTGTTTGTAATTTTACTAGGTTTAAATAGTTTGTTTCAAGTTCAATGGTATATCTCTATGGTTTGATAATAAAGGGCGGTAGTTTGCTCTAAAGGCCGCCATACACAGTAAAATTGGATGTAAATTGAAGTGCGGATGTACAACCAAAACTATCGATTGTGGATGAAGTACAAGGTGCCATATACGATCCTAAAAACAACAAATCCCCAGGAATTGAGCAGACGAACCGCTCAGCAGTTACATTACACGAACTACTATGCTGCAAATGGACGAAGGCTGCGTTCAAGTTATACGCAGTTATACGAGTATTTGGCTTACAAGTCCTACTGGGCAGTAACTCAGCATACAGCTACATTTAAACGCCTTGTGTGTGCGTGAGGCCTCTTTCAAATGCTCTAGGTCATCCGAGTTAGTGGGAAATTGAATAATGTTGAAAGATATAAATAAATTAACGTCGATTTGTCAATTGTAATAAACTATTTGCTTGATTCGTGTGAGCATTTATAGGAGATGTCCACAAATCCACAATAATAAAACCAAAGACAATAAAAGGAGTGTTCATGTTAAATTTTTTCACATAATTCTTACAAAGTTAAGTTCACAAACGTCCAAGGATTAAAATCACTTGACAGCGAATTGTTTCCAGCAGATGATTGTCAATAGGCAAAAATCAGTCAACAGGCTAAACTAATGACTAATATAATTAAAGCCAGAATGGAACCTTATGCAGAAGCCGCAATAGTGAATACCAAGCTGGATTCAGAAGAAATAGGTCAACAATGGACCAACTCTTTTTAATAAGGTAGGTCCTCCGAAAATGCTGAGAATACAACATTTACCTAGTTTATAGCTACTCCAAAAATAATTCGAATTATGGATCATCCAAAATTTTTTGTCGTATAAACGGGATAATTCGAATTATGGCTTAAACCGAAATTTTTCGGCTTAAGCCAAAGTTATAAGAATGTAAGTTGAAATCGATTGCATATTAAATACCCGTTTATACGTTAATTCGAAATTTTGGTGTAACTTTAAGTTAAATCGATTTAATTTTGCTGCTATAAACTTGGTAAGTGACTTGTATCAACTTATCGACTTCGAACAAGTATACGACAGCATCGACAAGGAGAAAATCTATGCGACAATGATGGACCTAAACATCCCTCTAAAAATAATGGAACAAAAATGACAATGAAAAACACAAGTTGTGCAGTAGAATTCAAGGAGAATTGACCGAGTCCTTCCCAGTCAAGCAAGGCTTAAAGCAACCCTGCTTAATAAATTAAAACAGTTGACAGGATATGCCGATGACATAAACTGACTTGCAAGATCACTGTCACACATTAGAGAGAGACGTCTGGCGGAAGAAGCTGGTGGAGATCAAGGCTCAAATTGGGCTGTACAGCCATCGAAGAGCGTACGACCGTGACCCCCGGTAAACTATAATTGATCTATTAGTCTAATACCGGGGACAGACTAGAAACTTAATCTAGATTATGACGTCAGAATGACGCAGAACCATCTAAAAGATATGGAAATTAAATGGAGTTTACGTCATTCTGACGTCTTAATCTAGATTAAGGGTGCAAGTCTGTCGAGGGTATAATACCGGGGACAGACTAGAAACTTAATCTAGATTATGACGTCAGAATGACGCAGAACTATCTAAAAGATATTGAAATTAAATGGAGTTTACGTCATTCTGACGTCATAATCTAGATTAAGGCTGCTAGTCTGTCGAGGGTTTAAGATACGTAGAAGAGCGACCTTCACCGATCGAGTAACCGAATGAAATTTTTTTTCGTGATAAATAATATGCTAACAAAAGTAACGGTGATGGGTTGCCTAACGAAATATGTTCAAGGCTATATTAATAGACGTTTTTTCGCCATTTTCCGCCTTTTTCTCTATTTTGAGGAGAAACTATGCATTTTGGTGAAAATATCAAAAGAGCAAAGTTGTAGAGCATAAAATTTCCTACAAATTTTGTCTGCACTGTTTTTTTGAATTCCGCATAGTTTCGCCGCTAGCGGCCGTTTTGCACCTTTTTTTAGATTTTGAGCTAAAATTATGGATTTGTATGAAAAATTAAATGAGATCAAAGTAGTAGTTGCAGTTTTTCAACGGCTTGTCTTTGGAGGCTTTGATTTATCAACAGAAAACCCAAAAAGAGAATCGGCTGAACTACGATTCATTGCTGTAGATAAAGTGTGCCGCTTTTGTATAATTTGACATAATTGTATAATTTGTCCACGTTTTTATGGTAAAATCCTAAAAACTTAGTAAGCAAAAAATTCGTAGAATCTTGAAATATTTTGTTTAGAGACTACAGGCTGAAGTACATATTTTCATATATTATACAACAAAAATGACAATTTAAAAAATCTGCGCCAAAAGTTGAAGTTGGTTCAACTTTTTTCCAGAGAGAAAAAAAATCCCAAAATTGAGAAATGCTCAATTTTTCATACAAAAAGTATGCGCGCGCATTAAGTGCGGCGCGAATCATCCGCAACGATGAATCCGGCATTACTTTTGTTAGCATATTATTTATCACGAAAAAAAATTTCATTGGGTTACTCGATCGGTGAAGGTCGTTGTTCTACGGATCCTAGGGGGTTATCCTGGAATGCGATTCGAAAGCCATGAAATTCGGAAATAAGAAAATGGTATCCCCCAAAGCGAATTCGAATTAATTTTGTCCAGGGTACGAAAATGCTCACTCATGAGGAACTCGTGAGTGAGCACTTACATATAAATATAAATTCCTCATTATAAAATCACTCTCACTCATGAGTGAAGAAAAGGTTTTAACTTCGTGTTGCTCGCTCTCATGAGTGAGGCTGTGTACATAGGGCCTGATCATGGTTGGCGCTTGAAGTGAGAAATGGCGCGGCGACTGTGGCTGAACTACAATGTGGCGCTGGCGCGTGGTGCTGGCGACGTAGCTCACTTTTGCCAGCTTTCTACTTTTGGTGCGAGCCAGTACACCAGCCAGTTGGGAATTTTGATAAATGAAGGCGCTGAAGTCAAAAGTACCCCAAAAAACATTCGTATGTTTTCAATTTTTGGATATTCCTGTAAAAAAAATAATTTCCAATGAATTTTTTTTTGCATTGCCCCATTTCCACTAACTTAAGCCTCAAACAGAACCAATCCGCTCCATCCGTTTGAAAAGTTTTGACATGACTTACGACAACGCTAACAAAAATGTAGTTTGAGAAAAGGTGTTTTTTATTATATGTAATTTTTATTTATAAATATTTTTTAAATAGATTGAATAAATAATGAAATTTTATAATTTTTTTAATTATCAGAAATGTCCAAAAACTGTCAAGCGACAACCATGATAAGGTTTTGTCGAAAACTGTCATGTCGCTGCATTCGCCAATTAGGGTACGAAAAATGAGAACGACAAACGGCGCTGTCATTTTTACGACTCGCCAACCACGATAAGGCCCATAGACTGCTCATGCATTTTCCACTGGAGCGTGAGTGAGCGAATAATGAGTGTACTCATCGCTCACTCACGTTAGGTACCCAAAAGGAAAAGAAGTTGAATAAGCATTGTTTATCTACTAATAAAAGTTTTAAATATATATTATAAAGTTTATTTGGTCAAAACTAATGATAAGACGCTAAAAGCTCTTCCAACAGAGACGTTGCTGGAACTGCAAGTACAACCTGCGTTACTTTTTGAGGTCATTATCGTGATGGGCTTTTCAATATTGCAGAATTTTTGTATCGAGAGGTAATCTTTTACTATTAGCCAATTGCTGTCCGTTCTTTCGACAACTACAGGCAGATCCGCATCCACTTCGGCACCCACCCCTGCATACAAATGGACCTCGGATTCGTGTTCAGCGACCCCGAAAACCCCCGAGAAACGATTTCCAAGGCAAAATAATGCATTTGTAATATTTTCTCTTAAAAAGGGGTGCTTTTAGGGGTTGAAATCACCCCAGCATACAAATGGACCTCGGATTCGTGATCAGCGACCCCGAAACCCCCCGAGAGACGATTTCCGAGGCAAAATAATAAATTTTTCAATATTTTCTGGCAGGGGGGGGGGGGGGTGATTTTTAGGGGTTGAAAGTTGAAACCACCCCTACATGTATATGAACCTCGGATTTGTGATGAGTGACCCCGAAAACCCCCGAGAAACGATTTGCCAGGCAAAATAATGCATTTGTAATATTTCCTCTTTCCAAGGGGTACTTTTAGGGGTTGAAACCACCCCTGCATACAAATGGACCCCGGATTCGTGATCAGCGACCCCGAAAACCCCCGAGAGACGATTTCCGAGCCGAAATATATAAATTTTACAAACATTTCCAGTACTGCAATTCATGGGGATGCTTTGGAGGAGTAAAACCACTCTAATTTATTCATTGTTCGAGGTAATGCAAGGGTTAGTGGTGATGAATGTTCCTGAACGTCTACAGAATATCACAAAAAAAGAATTTTTGAAATCGGTGCTGTTCCACCACTTATCCACATTTTACAGTTTTTTCCGGCTTATTCACTGGGCTATCAGAACAAGCAGCTCATTATAGTTTTGATAATTTCTAAAAGAATAAACAAATAGATTCATTGGACAGAAGCCACATGAAGACAATAGTAGATGATGGATTTTAAAACCTGAGAAGAAAAAAGACCTTTCCAGCAGTAGTGAGATGTGTTGGTTGAACACATATCCAGACTTCTACTCAATATGCAGTTATGGCAAGATATTATAACCCAAAAAACCATTTCACTTACCACTACTGCAGGTAAATGAAATGTGAATTATGTAAAACGCTAGTAGCATTGAAAAGAAATAGCAAAATAAAAGGTTTAATTACGAATTTTAATTTTCCTTAAATTTTGTGCGTGTGAATATATTTAGACATCATCGTTTGAATCCATTGCGACTTCTTCATAATCCTTTTCTAAAGCAGCTAAGTCCTCTCTTGCTTCACTGAATTCTCCTTCTTCCATGCCTTCACTGACATACCAATGGACAAAAGCACGTTTAGAAAACATCAAATCAAATTTTCGATCTAATCTAGACCATGCTTCACCAATTGCAGTTGTATTTGAAATTAAACAAACTGCACGATGAACTTTTGCCAAATCACCACCAGGCACAACGGTTGGTGGTTGATAATTAATACCAACCTTAAATCCAGTTGGACACCAATCAACAAAGTGAACAGTTCGTTTTGCTTTAATAGCAGCAATAGCAGCATTAACATCTTTTGGTACAACATCGCCACGATATAACATACAACATGCCATGTATTTTCCGTGGCGTGGATCACATTTCACCATTTGATTTGATGGTTCAAAGCATGCATTGGTGATTTCACTAACTGTTAGTTGTTCGTGGTAAGCCTTTTCAGTCGATATTAAAGGAGCATATGTGACCAATGGGAAATGAATTCGGGGATATGGTACTAAGTTAGTTTGAAACTCAGTTAAGTCTACATTCAAAGCTCCATCGAATCGCAATGATGCTGTGATTGATGATACTATTTGTGCCATTATTCGATTCAAATTAGTGTAAGTTGGTCTTTCTATATCTAGACTCCTTCGTCCTATATCATAGATTGCTTCATTATCCACCATAAATGCACAATCCGAATGTTCCAAAGTAGTATGAGTAGTCAAGACAGAATTATATGGTTCAACAACTGCTGTAGAAACTTGTGGTGCTGGATATATAGCAAATTCCAGCTTCGATTTTTTACCATATTCCACTGATAATCTTTCCATTAGCAATGATGTAAAACCTGAACCAGTCCCACCACCAAACGAATGGAATATAAGAAATCCCTGAAGGCAAGAACAATGATCTGTTAATTTACGAAGTGTCTCAAGAACAATTTCAATATGCTCAGTTCCGGTAGTATAGTGCCCTCTTGCATAATTGTTTGCGGCATCTTCTTTTCCTGATATAAGAGCCTCTGGATGAAATAAGTAACGATACGTTCCAGTACGTATTTCATCAATAACCGTAGGCTCTAGATCAACAAGAATAGCTCTTGGTACATGCTTGCCAGAACCAATCTCAAAGAAGAATGTATTAAATGAATCATCGCCCATACATTGATATGTATCGCCTGGCATATGTCCATTTGGTTGAATACCGTGCTCTAAGCAATATAATTCCCAGCAAGCATTTCCAATTTGACACCCACCTTGTCCAATATGAATCGAAATACATTCACGCTGTAATATTTTTTAAGGAGATGCGTTATTTATGTTTTTGGTTTGTAGACAATATTTTTTTTAACTTACCATTTTAATTAAAATTTAAATTAAAAAAAACAAGACGATAGAAAAATTTAAAAAAATAAACGTATAAAAATTACACGATCTTCAAGAATTTAAAGCAGCCTACTCTGAAGCATTCCAAATACGTAATGATAATTTTTAGATTATTGTGACATACTACGAAAATCTAGAACTGCGCATAAAATTCAGATCCGTTGAAACATGCGAAAACAGCATAGAATTTTATACAGGGTGAAAATGAACTACCTTTTGAAACGTTGAATCTGCTGCTGCAGCGAACATTTCAACCAGAAGTACATGGCGTGTGTTCCATTTTGCGTTAAAACAATTTAAATAAACAAAAATGCTATAACAACACTTCTGATATGATAAACGTGGGCCTGAAGTCACGATGATTATGCCATCGACTTAGCCAACTTCATATAAGGTTATAAACCTCACGCAAGTGGAGCCCTAATGCATATATTTTTGATTTAATTATTGTTTTAAAAAATATTATTAAATAAATCAAAAGACCCAGGAGTTTTATTGCCGATAACAAAATCTTTATTCCGTATTACTGATTAACTTCTTTTGTAAGACTGAAGAATGATAAGAATGATTGGAAAAAGGGAACCGATCAAAAAACGGTGATCGTCGATGACAAAAATATGACGTAGACAAAAAGTGTTTCCATGTTTGTCTTTTTAATTTTGAACATCCTCCGGCCGGTCCGAAGAAGTCCTTTCATTGGGTAGCTCCAGCGGATGCAGCATTTGAATTGCCCTTCTAAGACGGGAACCATCACTAAGACGAATCTCGCATGACCTTACTTTTCCATCTCGCCCCGGAAACACCTTTTCCACTCTTGCTAGTTTCCAAAAGAGTCGACGAACAGCTGAATCGTGTACCAAAACAACATCTCCTTCGCTGAGTGTAGTTGGATTAGCACATCCTTTCGAATGATGAACTCCACGTAATAAATGAACGTATTCGGTACGCCAACGACGCCAAGAGGAATTTATCAGCTTAAATCGAGCTTTCCACAGATCTCTGATAACAGCTCCTGAACTAATTTGCGTTTTCGAAATTGAAGATGAAACAAGTGGCATCGAAGGGTAAAGAAAATGCCCAGGATTCAAGGGTGTCAAGTCCTTCGGATCGTCACTCATATATGTAAGGGGGCGATTATTGATTATCGCCTCAGCTTCAGCTAAAGTAGTTTGCATCTCTTCGCAGGTAAGTGTGATTCTACCGATACTTGCTTTCAGCGCGTTTTTGATGGTCCTTACTAAGCGTTCCCGGAATCCACCGCACCATGGGGCTCGTTCAACAATAAATTGCCAAATGATCTTCTCGTTCGTCACGTATCCTTGAAATTTCTCAGTAATGATGAAATCTCCCAATTGGCCAATTTCTTTACCAGGGCGTTTGAAGGTTCGAGCATTATCTGAAATAATTTTCTTAGTAGTTCCCCTCCGAGCTATAAAACGTCTTAGTGCAAGTATACAGCTTTCGACAGTTAAATTCGGTACAAGCTCCAAATGCACCGCACGTACAGTAGAGCAGGTCAGAAGCATTATGTCGGCTTTATTTGTAGTAATCGCGTCAGAAGTTAATTTAACATGAAGAGGCCCAGCGAAATCAATTCCAACTGTCTCAAATGGCCTTCCTGATACTAAGCGACTTCTAGGCAAAGGCGCAAAGGGCTGCTCAGCGGGTTTACAAAAAAGTCGACGGCATAAACTGCAGCTTCGTATAGTAGTTTTGATGAGTTGTCGAGACCGTGGCACCCAAAACTTTTCCCTAAGCTTCGCCAAGACTGTGTTGACTCCTCCATGTAGAGTCCGATGATGGACATCTAGTACGATCAATTTAGTTATATGATGAGATCTCGGCAAAATGGCTGGATATATTGCTTCATAATCGCTTTCCATATGTACTATTCGGCTGCCCACACGCAAAATATCATTTTCATCCAGGAGGGGACTTAACGTCAAAATTGTTGAATTAGATGGAACTCATTTGTCGCGTTTCAATGCTTCAATTTCCGCTCGGTAGAAACAATGTTATGTTTTGTTAATCCAGTATTTCTCAGCGTTGGCTATTTCTAATCCAGTAAGAAATATGTCAGTCGGTCGATTGCTTGGTGCAAGTGAATTGCGCACGAAACGTAAAACATAAGCAGTTATTCTCAAGAGGCGCACATATGAACTGAATCTGCTTGCATCAAATAACCACGGTAGCATAGGTAGTATGGAGGTAGTAGCATCTTCAAAACCGTCTTCAATTTCCTTAGGCCATTCGTTATTACTTTGGGACAACCAAGAAGGTCCCTTAATCCAACTATAGGAATTTGCCAAAAACTTCTTAAAGTCTCCTCTTGTTAGGTAGTCAGCAGGATTCCCGGACAGTGATTCCAAAGGTCAACAGTGCTCAGCTCACGAATTTCACGAACACGGTTGGCAACATACATTTTCCATCGGCTAAATGTCTCCTCTAATCCAATACAAAGCTATTTTGGAATCGGTCCATAAGTATGTTTGTGCAAAACCAAAATTCAAATTGGTTCTTATAAACTGCAGTAGACGAGCAGCCATTAAGGCTGCAGTGAGTTCCAGCTTCGGCAGAGTTAATTGCTTCTCCTTATTCTGTTTCAATGGTGCTATTCGGTTTTTGGAGCAAATGAATCTAGTTTCTATTAACTACCCAGACTGGCTACACAAATATGCCACAATTTCGTAAGCAGGGGGACTGGCGTCTGCAAAAATGTGCAACTGAAATATAACCTCCTGCATCTGATGTTAAAAGACGTCGATTGATAGTTAGGCCTTGAAGTTGCTCGAGCTCGCTACAGCACTTATTCCATGTTTTTGCATATTTAGTTGGCAGTTCTTCGTCCCAGGACAGTTTTAAACGCCATAGTTCCTGAAACAAGATTTTAACCTTGACGATAAAGGGTGAAAACATACCTAGTGGATCAAATATTCGAGCCATAATCTGCAAAACCTTCCGCTTCGATGGTGTGGTTTTAGAACTTGCTAAAAAGTCTAACAATGGTTGCAAGTCCACCGAGATTTCATCAGTCAGGCAGAACCATAAAACGCCAAGTACCTTTTGTGTCGCTGGAACATCATTGGAAGCTGCGAATACCTCTCGAAGTTGTGCCTCATTTGAGTTCCATTTCCTAATCGTCATTGAAGCCTTACGCATCAATTCACAGGCCTCAACATATACTTTTACAGCTGTTTCCTTATCGTTTACACTTGCAACCAAATCATCCATATAAAAAGAATTTAACATCAGCTTACACACTTCGGGATGATTAGTACTTTCTTCAATTAAATGTTTTTCTAGGACCACCGCCAATATGAAAGGACTAGACTTCACGCCAAACGTTACTCTAGTCATACGAAATTCTTGAAGTGAAGGCAGACTATCGACTGATCTTACAGGATCCTTAAACCAGAAAATCTGTGCACGTCTCGTTCTTTTTCTGACAGCATTATTTGTAAAAATGCTTTTTCTATATCGGCTACCAGAGCTATAGCGCCCAATCTAAAATTTAATAGGATGGTTAAAATATCTGGCAGCATGTTTGGTCCAGTGTCTAGATGGTCGTTTAACGAAGTATTCCCTCTGGCCTTCCGCACACTTGTCCATAACATCAAAACAAAAACCGGTTTTATAGGCAAGGGGTCGCAGGGAAGACAGTTTTTCTTCCATAATTGCCATCATTTGTTCACCCAAATATTTTCTGGTTTCACCGTCCATTACACTAACACAAGCATGTTTTCGTTCTCGGCAAAGCTGCTTCGCTGTGCTTGCACCCCACACTACTCCATAGGCATTACAATCGTTACACGAAAATGATGGAGAAAATTGAGTTCCGAGTGTACTATTGAACTCATATTAAAACCGGTTTGAAATTATGGACAAGTCTGCGAAGGGCCTCTGAACTTGGCCGAGGCGTCAAAAACAATACGCAATTTCGTAGTAGTCTTTTCTTCTCTATAGTCTGGTCGGTGTGGCATAAAATATATCGGAAAATCTCCTGGCCTTGAAGCCGCGACGGTCTCAACAAAACCCTTAGATATCATTTCACGCATGGCAGCGTCATAATTCAATAACTTCTTAGGTTCTCGAGATAACTTTCTAACTAGGCTTTTAAATCTTTGATAAGCTCCTTCACGGTTGTTGTCTAAAGTAGTGGGGGATAAAGACCACAGAAGCGAAGCTTCGTAATAGGTTTCGTGACTGCTTACATATTGATCTATATTCAATTGCTCGTCACCTTCGTCTGGAGGTCTGATGCCCAACGACTCCAATCTCCACATATTACGAATGTCTTCCATAAAAGCAGCATCATTTTCGAGTGATATCTGGGATATGATTTTCATTTTCAGGGCCTTGAATTGCCCATCCAAACTTCGTATGAACCGCTGTTAAAGTCTCTGTGAGTCGTTTAATTTTTCCTGATACCACCTTCCAGTAAAAATCGGAGCCCACTAGAACAGAAATGCCATCTATAGGGCCTTCCGCTATTCGTGCGTCAGCTAAGCGAAAGTCTGAAAATAATGTATTACTTGTATTCGGTACAGGCAAAATATCGGCACAAATCTCAGGCACAACTAGTGCGGTAGCAACAATTAACTCCTCAGTATATATGCTGCGTAGACAAACCTTTACTCTATTGCAGACTTGCGCAGGTGTTCTCTTACTGGACCCGAAAGGCAGGATCCTGATCTTTACTTGGTCGATTATGGGTAAATCTAATTTTATTGCTATATCCTCTCGCACATAGGACCTTTGACTACCGCTGTCTATGACTATTCTGCCCAAAACTGCCTTAGTTCGATTTTCAGGAGGGCTAATATAAACGCATGTAGTCTGTAAATATACATTAGAAGAGATTGTACTTGATGAGCAAAGATTAACAGAATCAGGAACGGTTGATCCATGCTTCCGGTTGGCAAATTCTGGATCGCACAAAGCCAGCACATGTCGACCTCCACACTTTGAGCAGCGCACATGTTTAGCCGGGCAACAAGTGGATATATGACCGCGTTTCGTGCAGCGAAAACACCTTCCTTCCTTCTTTAAAACTTCTTTCCGCTCAGCAAGCCCAAGTTTGCCCTCACATTTATCTGAAAAATGACTATCGGTTTTACAAAATACACAAAATTTCTTGCCTTCTATGGGGGCTATTAATCCAGACGCAGTTTTGATTGACTTAAACGATGAACGACTGGAGGGCGTTGGCACAGACTTGTTTCTTTCGGCTGCTCTTTCTAGTGATTGGATCTCTCGTTTCAAAAATTTCAGCAATCCCTTAACACCTTTGTCTATGGCGAAGGAAAACGTTCCAGAAGCTGACTTCATAGAAATGGACGCAGCTTCATCGGCACAGTCTTCGGGGTGTTCATCATCACTTTTATCAATCGACCTAAAATACTTAACGCGCAAATCATACGGCAAACAGCGCACCAGAATAGTCTTTAGCATAACATAATAATTGTTTGCTGATACGCCGAGACCAGCAAGCTAACGTGAATTCGTAACTACCGTATTATATAGCTCTCTTAGACCGACCACATCATGGCTGGAAGTAACCGTTTTCAAATTCATTAGTGCAGCCATGTGCTTATCAACCAATTCGCTGCCCTACCACCTAAAGGCCCATTCAGATGCAGCAGCAGCAGCGGCAGCAAACAGTTCCTATTGGCTAATTGCGGTCACTTGACAACTAAAGCAGCAGCGATTGCTAGTAAAACTAAGCTTGCTGCCGCACAGTGGACTCGATCTCGGCAAAAGGCGCGCATACAGTAAAAAACTTACTTTCGTTTTTTTCGGGTTCTAATGTCGAATTCTTTAAGATCAGTTATTATGAAGATCAGAAATTGTCACACCAAGGTCATTTGACTATGGTGTGATGTGTAGAATTAACGTCAATTCTACAGTTTTTAATTTTTTTCGTTTTTCCTTATTTTTGAAAATTCGAAAAAATACTGTATCTTTCGTATGCAATGATGTGCGGTAATGATTTTTTAAGGAAAATAAAGGTCTATCTTTGCTTTATAATTCCATAAAGTTTCATGAGCCACTATTTGCATGGATATAATTGGCTGCATTAAACTGATTATTGTAAAGAAAAGTGTTTTTTTACAATTAAAAAGATCAGAACTTTTTTGTGCAGTGGAGTGCAGCGATGAGATTTGTACGAAAAAAAAGTTCTAACATTCAAAAACATGTCATCAAATTTCCAGCTGCAAAGACCTGCAAGATTGGCCTTGGTGGAGGTCCAAACATTTTCATTTTTATAGAATACCGAAAATCAAATATTCATACTTTTTGTTTCTGGTAAAATAAAATATTCCAACGTGTTAAAAGGAAAATAAATACGTATTGAAATGCTTTTTTATTGCACCATATATGATTTTTCATCTACTAAGTTACCATCTGTCCGTAAGTAGTGTTCACAGTCTCATCCCTTGTTTTTTAAATGCCAGTGCTGTGGCTCTCAAAGTTTAAGTTTGTTTATGCATTCAGAGGAAGTTAGCATCAACTTTTTTCGCACCGAGTTGTCGAAGAAGTGTCTAATAGTTAAAATTTTAAGTTGTACATCTAAAAAATGGAGAAAACAGGTTACATTATGGTTTTCTTATTTTATATTGTTGTTTTTCTTTAAAATTTAGAATGAATATAGTTCGAAAAACCTGTAGAAACATACCAAATTGCTTCGAGTAATAAAATTCAACAGAACTCGACAGTCGCGACACCTATAATTGTTCAAAATTTGTTATTGACCTCAAATTTAAAATCAGCGACCTCAAAAACCCATATAATCACATAAAATAGCACATTCTACTTGAATTAATATAAAAATCGACGGTGGCGCCACCTATAATTGTCCAAAACATGTTTTTGACCTCATATTTGGAATCAGCGACCTCAAAAACCTATATAACCACATCAAACAGCACAATATATTTAAATTAATATAAAAAATCGACGGTGGCGCCACCTATAATTGGTTAAAACACGTTTTTGACCTCAAATTCCAAATCAGCGACCTCAAAAACATAAAGAAGTGTTTGTATAGCAATTTTAATATGATTTCTGCGTCCGTAAATGCGTATGCGCGCGTTTTGCCTAGTTCGAGCCCACTGTGTGCCGCTGCTGCTGCTGCATCTGAATGGGCCTTAAAGCCTGAAATACATTAAGAGGCAGTGCGTCGCGTCGCGTCGCAGTAAAATTTAGATTTATAGTTACAGAATGTGGCGAGTCACATTAATCACACTGTGACGCACCGCGACGCGACGCGCTGCTTTGGCTTAGGCTAATTTCTAAAACACTGCTTCTTTTGACAGTTGTCGTTAATCACACCGATAACATGGAAGAAGAAAGGTTAATTAAGTTAGTACGCGGCAAATAATTGCTATGTAATAAAAGCCATCGAGACTACAATCTTCTTTTAACTTGCTGCTGTAGTGGGATTCCGTATCGATTTAGAGTTTAGATTTTAGAGTAAAATCTCTAAATTTAGAGTAAATGGTGTTCTCTAACCGAAAATACTCTAAATTTAGAGTAGATTTGAGCACTCTAAGTGGACTTTATGCGCCATATAGTAGAAATCAAAAAAACACATCTTTGTAATAGACTATTTTAAATTTTTGTACCAGAGTTCCCTAAATTTAGAGTAAATAAGCGATTCTGGAACGCTTTTTTCCTCTAACTTAGAGTTTGATTTTACTCACAAGTGAAATCTCGTGTGAGCCAAATAAAAAAACGGCAAATCTCACTTGAGAAAAATGAAAAAGCGGGAAATCTCATGTCAAAAAAAGAAAAAAGCGGGAAAATAGTTAATATACGTTATAACTGTTACTTAGAACCGGTGTAGAGTCGTAAATTATTAGAAATGTAAGTACAAACATTTAATAGTATGACATTAATATACAATGTTTGGTTTTTAGTATTGAAAAAATTCCTTTTTGTTTCTTTCCTAATTTTCTAGGGAATGAAAAAACTTCTTCTTTCTTCTTATTATTCTCCTTTTCAATTCGAAAATAATAATTATATTTTCACTATTCATAATTTTATTACTTGGAAAATTTTTTTACTAATATATTTTCCAAACGTCCAATGTCAACTGACACTTAGGCCCTGTGCGAAACCGGCTAATTGCTTGCTAAACTTCCAGATTTTTTGGAAGCTTCCCAGTCTAATTCCAGTGCTGTGCGAAACAAAAACTGGAATTGCTTGCTAAAATTTTGACGTTGACATGTACTTGACGTTTAATTATAAAAGTAGTATTTGAAATATTATTTATTTAAGATTTTTTAAAAGGAGGGAAAGTCACGGACAATTAAATAATGATGAAATGATGGCACTAATATTTTTTGCAAAACTGTTGTTCATGTACGGCAAAATGTTACGTTTTTATTAAAACCGTTACAAGTAGCAACCACTGCATAAATGTAAATATTTCAAATATTTAGCAAAAAAAAAAAAGAAGAAGAATTAGCAAGCTCGAAAATTTACTAAATGAAAAAGTACTAGAATTAGCAAGCAATTAGACGGTTTCGCACACGGCCTTAGTGATCGTTAATGAATGTGTTTTCATAAAAATGTAATAAATTCCCACGAAGATCTAGTACTTCGCTCTAAGTTGCTTACAGAATACCAACTACTCTAACTTAGGGAAACACTTTCGATTTAGAGTTTATCTAAGCTCTAAACTCTAAATCGATACGGAATCCCACAACTGGTTTCGTCTCAACATATTTATTTTAATTAATTATTTGCCTTTTAATACATGAATAATCAAATTGTCAAAAAAACGCGCAGCGCTTTCAATGTGCGTTAGCGTTCATACATTAATCAACCACTGCGGCGCACAGCGACGCGACGCGACGCACTGCCTCTTAATGTATTTCGGGCTTAATGAGGATTGCAAATAGTTAAATTTATCCGAAGTGCTCAGAGCACTATTTTCATGCACGAGCACTTTGAATTGCTCCCAAAAGGGCAACCAATCTTCGGAATCACCATTGAATTTTTTTAGTTCTAATTTCGGAAGCCTCACCACTTGCCCTTGCACCTGGTGAGGAGAATTCGCGTCGCCGTTTACGAATGGGATATCTTTATCGCGGAGAGCTTTCAGTCGATCAATCCTAGTTTTCAACCGCGAACTCACATCAATGTATTTATCGGAATAATCCGCGATCGCCTCGTATTCTCGTGGTTCGATCTTCATCTTGAATGCCCCTTAACACACTTTCGTTAGCCTTTTGAATGCTTTCGTGCACTGCTGTTAGACGCGATATAATGCCGAAACCTCCGAACCGAAACTGCATCGAAATTTTCAGAATTTTCACTAACAGGTTTAGCTTCATTTGAGTTTAAATATTCAAGGGAACTTTTGCTTAATTTTGTCAAATCGAGACAATATATCCATCGCGAAACACGTGCACACACTTTAAGCAAACGATATAAAGGTTAATTAGTAAACAATAAGATTTTGAAAATCCACAAATTAAATTCCCGGGTTTCGGCACCAGTTTAAAAAATATTATTAAATAAATCAAAAGACCCAGGAGTTTTATTGCCGATAACAAAGTCTTTATTCCGTATTTAACTGATTAACTTCTTTTGTAAGACTGAAGAATGATAAGAATGATTGGAAAAAGGGAACCGATCAAAAAACGGTGATCATCGATGACAAAAATATGACGTAGACAAAAAGTGTTTCCATGTTTGTCTTTTTAATTTTCAACAATTGTAACATTCATGGGTTTCATTTAAGTTTCGTATATGTTATGTTCCATCTGGTCCAGCATTCCCTAGCCCACCGCATAATCTTGTACTAAAAGTGAAACCTAAGAGAGCCCCCAAACAATTAAACGGGGGATGGGGGGACCCCCATTTCTTCACAAGGATACTCAATATTTCTACTGCACCTTTTGTATTAAAACAACCTATAGGATGACTTATAATTTTACTTTCGACGTCGCGTCGTTCTAATTTCACGATATTCTTGAATCCTTGCGCATGTAGACCAATGCTAAGATTATTCTACTGGGGAGCTCCTAATTTTAGAAAAATGAATAGTTATCATCGAACAAGAATATGTTGGCGCGGAAATCATTACTTGGCCATTTCAACACTTGACTTGATCAGGATAACAAATACTACAACATACTAAATTTTCAAGGTGATCGGAGGGATGTACACTGTAAAAAAATATGTAAATTTACAGTGCAAATGTACAGTAAAATTACAAATCGTGATATGAAATACTAATTTACTACACAATTATTGTAATTTTACTATAAATTTTGTAACTTCTTGAGATTCTTCAATACTGCATAACGTAAATGTTGATTACATGAATGTGACGTATATACACAATGTTGTGTATTTTTCTAAATCGTTTATGTAGGAAAATTACAATTTTTCTTAGTATATTTATCAATGTTATGAACTGAAAAAATCCAGGGTTTTAGTTGCAAAATATCATTACTCCGGAAATGCTCGGCGCGTTTCAAATTCGCTCGAAAAAGGACTCTGTTTCTATTGCACCAATTTAGCTGTTTTTCAACAATTTAAAAACCATTTAAAAAATTTAAAAAACAGCAATTTTATGATTGGATGTTGTAAAGTGAGTCTTAAAGCATACGTAAAAAAATCAGGACCAACACGAGAGCTTTTTTTTTGGCGTTGCAACAAATATAATTTTTTAAAATCACTTAATTACAAAATCCATTATGCAAAAACTATTTGACCGACAGTGATCGTGTTTTGGATATAAGTTAAACATACCTTAAACTACCTAATTCCAGAATTACATTGAAAAATAATGGTATTTTCTTTTGTTGATATAACTTTAAAGTGAGGGTACGACTTTTCACAGTTTTCGGTATTTTGCAATGCAAAAATTCAAATTTCAATAATCAAACTTATGCTAAGTTTTAGCAAACCCAATAACGAACAAAACATGTCCAACAAACTTTTCGCGTAGAAGCCTTCGTTAAGAAATATTTATCAAGAAAGGTCAAAAAACAGGGAATTTTTCGTGAATTTTTCAGTTTTTGGGCTCCCATAAATCTTCCAGGCGTTTTCATGTTTGCGCACCCCTTCGATATTGTTGGGAATGTCATTTCTGACCAATTCCACCAAAAAAGTTAGTTACACCACGCCAAAACCAAATTTTATATGTGTCACTACTCTAGCGCGTGGACTAACAACAATTGTTTGAACCAGCAAACAACCCACCTGGAAGTAAAAACTTTACACTGCTAATCTGCCGTTCATATGACTGTAAATTTTACTGAATTGGCATTCCTACAAATGACAATTGCAACTTGCAATGGGGCTTATTCTGAGAGTCGAATCACTCACATGACTTTTCTCGATTGGCTGTCACCTCAATTGCGGAGAGCTATTCCCAGAGTGGAAACGTAGTTAACTTCATGCTACTCTGGGAATGCCCCATGCAACTGACGGGTGGCAATTTTGTATGAGAGATGTCTTTAAATCGACTCGGGTATACATTCCTTGAGTGTCACATCACTTGCAAAGTCACATGACTCTCAGAATAAGGCCCAATCAAAAACGTGCTGCAAATGTAGTTGTTATTGTTGTTGTTTTTCGTGTTAGCATCCCCAAAAGGGTCACTTAAATGGTACCCGGCCTTTCAGCCATATCAACCAGGAATCTTTGTAGCCCAGTTGTCAGAGACTTTGACCTCGCACTAAATGTGATCTCGCTGAAAATTGGAACTTAGGTACTTTTTTGGGTGTAGAAAACGATAAAAAAATCTTTGCTGCGCTAAAGTGTATGCTAAGTTCACAATTTCGAAAACAAATTCGAAAATTTGGTTTTTGCTTTATATATCGAAAAATAAAAAAAATCGAAAAACTAATAGCGCCACGTGAAAGTGCGGACAATTTTACTAAAATCTATATTATAACTAATTTTAAAAAAAATTGTTTTAATATAAAAAATTATTAAAAATAAGAAGACATTTCGAAAAATCTAAGCGCGCCAAAAAGCTGAATTAAAATATTCTAGCGAGGCGTTCGGGGAAAAACTAAAGTATCCTTGCCTTTCGGTCTAAATTTGGCTTTGGACTGAACTACCTTTGGAAGCAATATAGTTAATGTGAGCAGAAAAATCGAGTTTACTATCAAATCAGATCCCGAGATCTTTTACAAAATTAACACGACGGACACTCTCGTTAGAAAAGGTGTAGTTAAAAATGGCTGCGTTCAAGTTACGCAGCTGACTGCAAAATATTGCATTTATGCTAACAGCTGCAAAATTATAGTCGGAGAGCTGGAGACGAAAAAGTGCTTTCATCTTTGATGTGGGCAAACTCGATTGCAACTCATTCTATTACTAAACGGGATTATATGTCCAAGCTCTCCGACACTTTTAGTGGTGCAGGACAAAGTTATGAAGGGTAAAAGAAGTCATCTTCTTATTGAAAAAATGTCATGGATGTTGCGCATGAAAATTTGTAGGATGGAAGACTATAAGCTACTTAATATAAATTCCAAGTCTCCGACAGCTAGGTTGGTGCAAAGTAGGTGCTCAATGTTTTTTGGCGTACGTTTGCTACTTGGTGCGCAGGCTTTCCTCTATCTCATTATACAAATACAAATTCACCATTAGAGGTGAATTTTTTTTACATTTTCTTGTGACTGGGTGCTTAGAATACCAAAACAGCTGATAGTATCAAGAATGGTGTCTCAAGCTTTCAATCACAAGCAAGAGCCTCAAAAGCTTATGACTTATGATTGGTCATAATTTAGAATCGGGGGGTAATTGAACTTAAAAAAAAAAGAAAGTGTTTAGACAATTGATTTTAAAAAAAATTTTTAAAAAAAAGTTAAGAAAAATTGTAAAAATTAAGAATTATTTTCGGCTAATAGAAGCCTACCAGGAGGATATATTTTTCAAACACTTTAGAATGACTCGCCAAACTCTGGAAGTATACTGTTTCTATTATTTCTTTTATTCGAATGTTATATTTTTGTTTTTTATAGAAATTAATAAACAATTTTCCAAATGATAACATCCCACGTACAAGGATTAATGTAAGGAAAGGTCTCTTGATAACTCTTTGGAAGTTGGGAAACCAAGACTCCTACAGGGCTGTTGCAGATCGGTTTGGCATATCGAAGGGTATGCCTATAAAATTGTAATGCATACGTGCAAAAAGATATGCACAGAAAGAAAACAATTTATAAAATGGCCGACAAGTGAGGAATTAGTGGGAATTGGAAATAAATTTAACAATTTAAGGAGCAATTCTTTTCCCTCTGTCGTTGGTTGCATTGACGGCACCCATATAGCTATAAGAGCCCCCAGGGATCAATCAAGAGATTACTACAACCGAAAGGGCTTCCACTCAATGATTCTACAGATTCAGTATATTGTTTTTAAATAAAAAAGTGTAACTAAAATTGTTTATCATTACAGGCTATATGTGACAGCGAAAACATATTTCTTGATGTGTTTTTTGGTTGGCCAGGTCGCTCTCACGACGCTCATGTCTGGGTAAACAGCCCCATAGGGAAAAAGTTAAAAGAAAAACAAATAATGTTGCCTTTTAATTCCCACATAATAGGAGACTCTGCGTACAAACTGTCTCCATATTTAATGGTTAATTACCGTGATAATGGTTTCTTAACAAGTAAGCAAGCGCAATTTAATAAATCACTGTCCTCCACAAGAGTGTGTATAGAGCAGAGCTTTGGTATTTTAAAACAGAAATTCAGAATATTAAAATACGTAGAAACTAATAACATTTCACATGTTAAGTATATTGTGATGGCTTGTTTATGCTTATAAAACTTCATTTTAAAAAATGAGAGGTGATAAGTCAAGCATGGAAACCATGAAGGAAGAAAACTATAATTTCAACGAATTTGAAGGTGGTGAAACCGAAATGGACAGTTTTGACGAAGCAAAACTAAAAAGGGACATGATATGTGCTTCACTATAGTTTTGTTGCAAAAAAATAAACATTTAAACAAAAATAAAACTCGTTTTATTCCAAAAACAAAAATAAAAATTCAATGAAAAAAAGGTAAAAACCAGGAACTTCAATCACATTTTAAAATTCAGTAACTCTTCAAATTAACTACTTTTCTAAGCACCTCTTCAACAAGTCTTTTAATTCTCGCAATTCTTTAACTTTCTGTTGTTCGATTTCAGAATTTTTTATTTCAATTTTCATATAATCCTTGTGGCGATCATCGTCTTTTTCCTCAGTCATTTTCAGAAATTGTAATAATTCATTTTGATCACATCTCCTTTTCTTAGAAGTAGGAGTACTTTCTTCACACGTTTCATTATTTTCATTAGGGTCAATGCTATTAATAAGTGTATCATTTTCTTGGATTTAATGTATATGATGATCCGTAAACCTCGTCAAACATGTCAAAATACGGCCAAAAAGTTGCGTTCCTTCCAGATTCCTTGTTCCTTCTTTTTATTCGTTGATATGTTGTAAATAAATTATTATATTTTTTCTGTATTTCATCCTTTGTGTATTGAAATTCCTTATCTATTTTTTAGCACCGTTCCCCAAAGAACGCTTCGCTTTTTTTAGCACTGTTGAATTCCTTTTCCATTATTAGCCTCTCCGTTATCAATACTTTGGTTTCTTGCGAATTCCATTTTTTTTCATTTGCAAACCCAATTGAACTAAAAGTAAAATTTCGTAATATTAAACTATTACAATCAAAATATCACAAATTACCCGCCGAAAATATCCCTCGCTTCGTTTTCACTGTCCATGTTTTCTTCGCTTCACAATCAGAATAAAGTAAGCTGACAGATTGCAGCTGATTTTTTTTGACTGCAGAAACTGCGGTTACACTGCAGCGGGATTGCCAATATGAACGCGCTACTGCACGCAGTGGAAAACATGAACGCAATGCTTCTTAGATCTAAGTCAGTACTGCAAACATGAACCCACTCTTTTTTGCAAACATTTTCGGCAACTTACACCCTGTCAGCCACCCACTTTGCACCAACCTAGCTGTCGGAGACTTGGAATTTATATTAAGCAGCTTATAGTCTTCCATCCTACAAATTTTCATGCGCAACATCCATGACATTGGGTCAATTCAAAAAGTCAACACAAATTTAAGTGTTGCAGCAGTGTTTCTGTCATGTTACCACAACATTATCGTAACACTGTTTAGGCAGTGTTGCACACGTGATTACTTTTACGAAATGTTTGATGACATTTCGGTTTATTTTATTTAAAAGTGGAGAAACTTCTTTTACATGGATGATTTTTTTATTGAAATTAATATTTTTGAAGGATACAGCAATTTAAAATCTTCTTTAAGTTTGTTCCACAAAGCACTTTTCTTCTGACGGCCGTTTTGAAATGCCTCTTCGTACTTTACGCGAATATTTATCACAGATTTGCACTCGGCATGGCTCCAAATAATTTCACTACAATAATAATATAAAAAAATGTATAAAATAATACAAAAAAAATTATAAAATTAACATTCCTTTCACTGTTCTCCATTCTGATTATAGGGGTTATGTTCTGCAGTATAAAAAAATATGTTGCGACATTACACGAATGTTACGACAACACTGCCTACCTTGTTGACTAAATGAATATCATACTTTTTTGTGTTGACTTTTTGAACACATGACAAGTTTTTATGTTGCAATGTTACTGCAATGTTGACTTTTTGAATTGACCCATTTTTTCAATAAGAAGATGACTTCTTTTACCCTTCAAAACTTTGTCCTGCACCACTAAAAGTGTCGGAGAGCTTAGACATATAATCCCGTTTAGTAATAGAATGAGTTGCAATCGAGTTTGCCCACAGCAAATTAAAAAAACGTGAATTTTAACAGTTTTTTACAGTTATCTTCATGTTTTGTGCTCTAACCTATAACTTTATATATATCAATCGAAAGATAATTTGAATACCTACAACTTTATAATTTGATTTTTTTCGATGCGAGCTCAATTTTTTTGTTATTCGGGTTTTTATCACTTTCCGGAATTTTTTAGGTTAGGTTCGCCATGCCAAATTCAAAAACAAAAAACGCTATCTCTTTTAGAATTTTTTTACCTACCATATTTTTTGTTTCCTGATGGAATTATATGGATTTTTGTAGATTGATTGGACTTGTTTTTTGCTTTTGCCAGGTTGCTTAAGCTGTCAGTGAACCCCCACCTATTATTAAGTCGATCGTACACATAACCAAACAATAGAACAACCTACACAGAAAATTGAAAATTTATATTAAATTATTACAAACCACACAAATTTTATTTCCCTTAAAATTCATTACAATATTTTTATCCCTTAAAATTCAATACGCGAAGTTCTTTTTTTAATAGTATTCATCACCTTCACCTTCGGCATCAGCTGAATCCATTCCAACTTCTTCATAATCCTTTTCTAAAGCGGCTAAATCTTCACGGGCTTCAGAGAATTCCCCCTCTTCCATACCCTCACCAACATACCAATGAACAAAAGCACGTTTAGCATACATTAGATCAAATTTATGATCTAATCTTGCATATGCTTCAGCAATTGCTGTTGTATTTGCTATCATGCAAACTGCGCGCTGAACTTTAGCTAAATCACCACCTGGTACGACAGTTGGTGGCTGATAGTTAATACCAACTTTAAATCCAGTTGGACACCAATCGACAAATTGTATTGTACGTTTTGTCTTAATTGTACCAATGGATGCATTGACATCCTTTGGGACGACATCACCTCGATATAGCATGCAACAAGCCATGTATTTTCCGTGTCGTGGATCGCACTTAACCATTTGATTGCAAGGTTCAAAGCATGCACTAGTTATCTCCTGCACAGATAGTTGTTCATGGTATGCCTTCTCAGCTGACACGATTGGTGCGTATGTTACCAGTGGAAAATGAATACGAGGATATGGCACTAGATTAGTTTGAAATTCTGTTAAGTCTACATTTAATGCACCATCGAATCGTAGGGATGCTGTAATTGATGAAACAATTTGTGCCATTAATCTGTTTAAATTTGTATATGTTGGTCGCTCAATATCCAAATTTCTTCGGCATATATCATATATAGCTTCATTGTCTACCATAAAAGCACAATCAGAATGCTCTAATGTTGTATGTGTAGTCAAAATTGAATTATATGGCTCTACAACAGCTGTTGCAATTTGTGGTGCCGGATAGATAGCAAATTCCAACTTGGATTTCTTTCCATAATCAACTGATAAACGTTCCATCAATAAGGAAGTAAACCCGGAACCTGTTCCTCCCCCAAATGAATGAAACAATAGAAATCCTTGAAGACCAGTGCAACTATCTGCTAATTTGCGAATTCTATCAAGAACCAAATCGACGATTTCTTTTCCAATGGTGTAATGGCCTCTTGCGTAATTGTTAGCGGCGTCTTCTTTACCTGTGATTAATTGTTCTGGATGAAATAATTGACGATATGTTCCGGAACGTATTTCATCAACTACTGTTGGTTCCAAATCAACAAAAACAGCCCTTGGAACATGCTTCCCTGCTCCAGTTTCACTAAAGAAGGTCGCATACGAATCATCTCCACCTCCGAGAGTTTTATCAGTTGGCATAAGGCCATCAGGTTGTATGCCATGCTCCAGACAATAGAGCTCCCAGCAGGCGTTACCAATTTGACAACCGCCTTGGCCAATATGAACTGAAATACATTCACGCTGTTAATGAAAAAAATAAAACGTTATCAGTTAAGCGCCACAGTAATAATTTTGAAAAAGTTACCATTGTGTTAAAAATTAATTAATATTAGTATTAAAAAACAACCCAAAAATAAATTAAAAACAATAAATAAAATTGCACGCGTTCTAAAATCTAGAACCGCCTGCTCTTATGCTTTCCAAATATATATAGGTTCCATCGTTTGGTGACATCTCTATTTATAACCTGAACGCTGTCAGTCGGTCTACTTCAATTCTTTAATTTTAGTTATAAACTTGTGAGTGTTTTTCGTGAACAAGTTGTTCTATTTATATAGGGCCAACACCATTCTAAAATGATCTTATTGAAATGTGAAATCTGAAGTACCTATAGCATCCCCTAGCTCAGCAGCAAAGAAATAAGACAAACCAAATTTATCTTCTGCTTCAAATGGCGCTACAGTGCTTGTGGGACTGGGGCCTCTCGAAGGCTCCTTTTCACATCGTCTCTACCAGCCTTAAACAGAATTGAGGTATATCTTTAACAAAGAGCCAAGGATTACCCACAATCAGTGGAACGTTATGCTTTGAAAAGCAGGTACGAAACCATCTCCTCACATATCAAATCACGGCATTGTTGCTGTAATTTCACAAAACAGCTCTCAGATTACGCATTCAAAGTATCTCCGGGACCAGTTCACGTAATTCGACGTCGGGTTAGACAGTGGGTTAGATAAGGAAAAAAGTGGACAAAAATATAATGAGTTGTCCCGTATATTCGAAATTTAGGTTTCAGGGGTTTTTCACATCGCTGATCACGAATCCGTAACGGTTTAGCCGCTAGGGTGTTTTGAAGTTGTTTTGTTAGAGTTTTACATATTACCCTGTATTTGTGTAACCGTATAACCTATTTTCGTGAATAAGGTATCAGTATACGCAGAATACTCCTACCTATCTAAAACTGTAAAAGTGACGGTTCCACCTTACCAACTTCCAGAGTTATGAGTCGTCAAAATCAAAATTTTGGTTTTTTTAAGTAAAACTTCAACTTCAACTACCTTTTCCCCAAAAAATGCATAGTTAACCTTCAACTTCAACTACCTCCTTCAACTCCTCCTTAACTTCAACATCAACTACCTTTTCCCCAAAATAATGCATAGTTAACCTATACTTTTTTTTCCAAAATTGGAAAGCTTGAAGTATTTCCTATGAATAATGTCCAGACAATTTTTATGTTACGGCTTTTTTATGCTACGGCCTTTACTTTTGAAGTTATAAGCAATTTTGAAGTTAAAATTGGCCTTATTTGGTACTTTTTTAGCAGTGGCGGACTAAGCCCGTCAGAGGCCCGGGGCGGCAAAGCTAAATGAGGCCCTCAGTCTAAGAAGTCGATGTAATTTTAGAAGCCTTTTATTCAGTTGCCATTTGTAGGGACAAGTGTGTGTATATGTTTATTTCCCAATAGGAAAAGCATTTTATTACATCGATTCCGTAAGTCGTACTAAAGCCAAGTGTCCACTATAGAGTTTTTTCGGTAGAGTGTAGAGCGTAGAGCAGTTGTCGGCAAACTTTTCAGTAGTAAGATCACCTCAGATAAAAATAGTTAGTCTTAAAATCGACCACCTTTTTAAAAGGATAAATTAATTTATTCTAACGATTAAAACCAAACCATACTTTTAAATTTACACACTACACTGCCTTATGCCTGGTTCACATTATTCCAGTAGCAATCCAGTCCAGCGATCGAAACCAGCGCTGGAATGCCTCTGGAATAATGTGAACCGGCACTGGAGTGTACCCATTCCAGTAAACAATCCAGTCCAGTGACTGGATTTACAGTCTACTTTTTCATTCCAGCTCGCCCATTCCAGCGCCACTGGAATAGTGTAGACGACCAATCCAGTGCTGGATTAAACGTTGAACAGTGAACACGCATTGTCTAGCACTGGACTGGATTGACTCTCTGGATTACTGGACTGGAATAATGTGGACGATATGATCCAGTCTAGCGCTGGACTGGATTGACTCGCTGGATTTCTGGACTGGAATAATGTGAACCGGGCATTACTTCAATATAAAATGAATACTAATGGAGATAGCAGAAGCTCAACTATTTTTTAAAACTAAAATTTGCAAAGCCTACTGATTAACGTATTAACAAGTCATTTCAAATATATTTTGAATTTTACTGACATCAAATTCTACATTTTTATTTTACACTTTATTTCACATATTCAAACCGAATGAGAACTTTTTTAAATATTTTGGTACACATTTATTGAATGGGTTGTGTCTCAACTATATTTCTTATTATTTTCTCAATCCTTTACAGGTCTAAACTATTTGCCCGTAGAAAATTCTGCATTTTAAAGGCAACATTTTTAGGATAGAACATGCGTTTTTTTGGGTATAATTTTTTTAAGAATAGATTGATAAAAACTGCAAAATGCAGTCAAAATTTTGTCTAGAATAGAAAAATATATGTTATGGAAAATTTTTCCCGATCGACCAAGAAAACCTTAAAGATCGACCGGTCGATCTACGACCACTGGCGTAGAGTGTAGAGCTCTACCTGTAGGATGTACACTACAGCGCTTCTCTACCACTCCACCGCCCGTAGAGTTGCTCTAGAAAAATTTTGAGTAGAGATCTACCACGAGCTCTACAGACTGAGTACACTGCAGATGCGTTTTTCTCTACTGTAGAGTCGTATGGTAGAGCGCGCAACTGCGGCCATCAAGTGTCATTTCATTTCTCAGTCATTCAGAGATGCGTGCGTACATATATTGTGTAAAAAATTTAAAGGAAATTAATAGAAATCAAAAAAATAATAAAATGAGTTTTCACCAAAAGAAGGGAAAAAAAGGAAAGGAAATGTTGGGAGCGAGATTGGATTGCGAAAAGAAAACAAAACGCTGGAATGTATCGAGAACTATGGAATGAGCTCACGGAAGAAGATACATCTTCATACCAAAATTTTATGCGTATGTCGTATTCGAATTTGGTTGTTATTGAACACGCCGATGCAGTGCCGCGGTTGGCATATGTGCAGGGTGTGCAACTGCACAGGGCCCCGGGTGTTTGGGGCACCGCGAGCGAAGCGAGCAAAACATTTTTTTGGCAACAAAAATCATTTGAATTCTTTATTTGCATTTTTACTTCAATGAATGGGTCATACAAATCAGCATATGGGTCATATCAGACGAACTCTCATAACACTAAATATTACATAAGGCCCATTTTCCATGATTCTGTCGCGGGGACGGGTCTTTATGACAGAAATTTTTTTTTGGAGACTCTGGGGCCCCTCGCTGAATTTTTGCACAGCGCCCCCAATTGTCTGGCCACGGCACTGCGCCGATGTACAACAATTCGAAGCGCAGTCGAAACGCAAATAAGAATGCATACTGTAGAGAGAGAAACTCTATCAAACATGCTTGTTAGAGCGTAGAGCAGATGTAGAGCTCTACCAAAAGCAAAACAATTGCGTATACACTATAGAGTTTTTTAGCAGAGCGCGTAGAGTGGGTGTAGAGAGCATGTGTAGAGCTCTAGACGGTGTATACACTTCTCTACGCATATCTACGCGAGAGTTTTCTCTTGCTCTACGCAAAAAACTCTATAGTGGACACTAGGCAAGTTTACAAAAACTCCTCTTGTATGATGCAACCGAGATGAAAATGGTCAAGAAGTATTGACGTATGTATAAGCGATGTACAGGGTAACGATTCAGTAAAGACCCATTTTAATAATTACATGCTGTACTTATTTGTGTCTACGGGAACATTGTACGGGACTTCCGACTCTAAAGTACCACTTAGGTAGGCACTGACCATATTTTAAAAGCCTTGTTTAGGATTTGATCAAGGGAACTTGTAGACATTTGGAGGCCCCCCGGAACCAGAGGCCCGGGGCGGACCGCCCCTTCCGCCCCACCCTTAGTCCGCCACTGTTTTTAGTACTTTTTCACCAATTTTAACATCGTATAAAATATGAATTGGCAAGTTTTGGCACCCAAATATTTCGAATTATCATTTCATAAAGTATTACCTACGAAATCACCTTAAAACTATCCCGGGGCATAGTGGGGGATAAACTATTTTTACAGTTTAAGGTCAATTAAGTTTTTAAAAAAAATTTTTTTTCGTTGTTTTTGATCGTTCTTTTATATTAGCATGGCCGGTTTTACACGACCGGACACCGAACAGACAAAACGAACGAACAAACTGAGGTTTATGGGTAAGAGGCTGAGAGAGGACGATGGAAAACCGGCCCCTCTCTCACCCTCTTTCCCATAAACCCCAGTTTGTTCGTTCGTTTTGTCTGTTCGGTGTCCGGTCATGTAAACGAGCCCCATGGATTATTATTTAATAACGGTAAAACACATAGAAATATTCTACATTCCTTCATTGAACGGAATTAATATGACAGACTTAAATACAAACTTATTGGTAATTTACTTAGGAAATGTTTTTCGCGGCGAAGACACGCAAATGCAGACATGTCGAAAGTACCTAACTTCGGTACTTGCCTTGGAGCCGCAGGCTTTAAAGCTACTCGCCCCATCTTTCGGTAAAACATGCAGGGGATCCCCCTCTTTAAGATAGTTCCTAGAAAAGGTCATTTAAGAAAAAAAGAATTTTTGAATTTTGTTCACTTTTTTTAGAATCTAGCCCACTTTGCGTCGACTGAAAACGACACGGAGCGCGTTCACAAACCTTACTATGGTAAAATACGGGAGTTTTTGAACGTCAAAAAGTTATGCTAGTGGTTATTTTGCAGTTAACAACGGAGTTTTTGAATGACAAAAGTTTACCATAGTTAACCATAGTAAGGTTTTTGAGCGTGCTCCGTGTCGTTTTCAGTCGACGTCGAATTGCGTGAACTGGCCCCAGGTTTCGAGATTTTCCACATGGTAAATACGGTGTAAATTTATCAATTACCCCCAATCATGGATTTTATGAGGAGTAAACTAGGTTAATGTTCATGTTAAACTTTCAATTAAGTATTACCTTCGTTGATGTATACGGCCCTACGTGTTACTGGGTTAGGTTAGGTGTAAAGCTACCTTCAGTGCTATCGGAGGCCCAATTAGCACTGGGCGCCCCGTTTTGTTGCCACAACCGGATGCCCCTAGAGTTTGGTGGTTGTTTGGTCGGTTATAGCGGATGTGTAAAGCTATCCTGTGGAGCTTAGGAAGCTTATCAATGATGTTACCACCAGTCTGGTGATCTTTTATAAGTTTTCCAGAACGTAACTGCCTGGGTCTGGCTAAAGTCGGGCATTTTCATAGGAAGTGAACAAGTGTTTTCTCTCGTTCGTCTCCCCGAAGCTACGGCAACAGACGTTAATATTAGGCAGCTTTCATTTCTCCCCAATATCTCGAGGGACTTTTCGTTGATAAGGAGAAAGAATGAAATGCTATTGCTCTATTGGAACCGCATGGTTTTTAACCTGGAGACTCTGGATAAGCTTTCCGGCGTCCAGTTTTACCTTTTGCAAGCTCGGCCTCGTCGTGATATCCGCAACTGCGAGGCTCTTGCCTTGCCTTGAATGGCACTAACCGAATTGGTGCTTACTTTCTCCTGGCTGGTGGCGATTAGTTTTCCCTCTGACGAGATTGAAGGTAGACTTTTTGCGGCTGCACCGCTTTTTTTTAGACCTGGCGTCATCAACGTGACCCTTAAAACGATCCCTCGAAAGTGCTCACTAGTTTCTTTACAACACATGGAGCCGGTTAAAACGTTTCCAAAAAAATGCTCCAAATTGCATTTGTTTGACGGTTGCGCCCCCTTTCCACAGGCCATTAATTAAAATCTCTCGTTATTCTTTTGGAGTTATGGTGCCTCGAGACTGCTTGAGTCTGGTTAACTGCAGACCAACCTATGATTGCCATCGTTTCTCCTCCATCGTGAGATTAGACTCTACGTAGTAACTGTAGGCACTGTTGCTGCTCCTTACATAACAGGCATAACAGGAATTTAGGACTCTTGATGAAGTTTTTGGCGATATGCTACTTTTTTCCATATTTCTGGGATAATTTCGTCCTGTCCTTGGTGCAATTCTTTGATATATGCCCGAGCTCCCAACACTTGTAGCATCTGCTAACTGCTGTCCGCTCCCATATCCGGCAGGCAACCCATCCTATGCGGAACTGATCTCTATCGCTAGTTGGTTGGTGTTTGATATCACCTGCGCTGCTTCTTCTAGACAGGATTTGACCTTTTGCTCTAAGTCCACTACTTTGCTTTCGCCCACCTTCAGTTCCACTAGAAGATCTCCCTTCTGTGTCTGATTGATGCGCGTTATCTCGTCCCCGAGGTCCCTTAAGGAAGCGTCCGATCTGACCTTTCTCAGGATGTCCATGTAGGATATCCCACTTGCCGCAGTTATGATAAACGAGTCTGGTCTTATCCTTTTTTGCGGTTTTTTGCTATTCCCCGGTGGATTATCTTCCTACTTTTTCCACCTTTTCAGCTTCTTCTTCCGCCCTTACGTTAGTCCAGGAAGACCCCTCCGTCTGAACATTCTTCCTCTCCGAGGGACTCCGGACGCTCTCTCTCTCTGGCCGTTTTACGTCTTTTCTTTTTATTCACTAATCCTTTCTATCTTTTAGGGGTCTTTGCCGGAGTTGCCCTTCCTCTCCCGGCTCCAGAAGGCGCTTGCGATCTTCTGAGGTTTTTACGGTCTTTTTAGGATTTTTCTTATTGAAACCTTCTGTGGGCAGCGTTTGTGTAGCTTTCCGTGCTCTTTCTTCCTGCGCCTTGAGAGAGGTCGATATCATCTGACCAGGACGGCGTGGGTGATGTTGTTCCGCCCACTTACATCATTCATGAGCTCGCAGATTGTGGAAAGCGTTGTAATATTTTCGTATTAGCGTCACCTCACTGGATGTAGTGGGGGTATTGCTCTCGCTCTGAGCTTCGCAGTTTGTCCGAGTAAAGTCTAATTTTTGGACCTCTTCGCGACCATTACCTTGTTTATGCGTAAGACGGTTTTAAGCTTAAAATCGGTTTAAGACGAATTGCCTGTATAAACAGATTCGGATTTATGGTCCATATTATGCATTAACATAACTTTAATCACTAACCGGAATAGAGTGAGATTATTCTTTTAATGTAAGACCAAAATCAGTCATTTTCAGAACTCCTTACACATCCATACAATAATTCGTCTTAAGCTTAAATAAATTAAGCTTGAGACGAATTTCGACTTAAGACTGTTTATACGGAGCCGGATTCTGTCTTAAGCCAAAATTCGACTTACGCATAAACAAGGTACATAAAGGCACAAACAGATTGGCGCGGCGGAGGTGGCGGAATCCTCTCGCCAGAGAGTTTCCCATACATTTAATTGTGCCGCGCGAGAGGATTCCGCCACCGCCGCCTCGCCAATCTGTTTGTGCCTTAAAGGGTACCAATAGCATACTCAGTAGACCGGTTCTTGTTCGATTGCATGGGTCAAGCGGCATTGGACGTCGTTAGTGCTTAGTTGGGGACTCCTTGGTAAAACAACACCCGCGTTCGGAATCGTGTATGCCGATGCGGATGCATTTATAAATGTTTATGCTTGTAGCGGGAGCGTGTATACCCGTGTGGAATTCGAATTTTTGTTTATGTGGTAAAATCAAGCTCATCATCCTTTGTACTACCAGTCCGTCAAGTCGTTCAAGTCATAGTGCAATTTTTAGTACTAAGCTTGATATGAAGGATAGGTTACGGATAAGTTAGGGGTTTGCGAACGTACAAGATTTAGATGACGAAGTTGTAAAAAAATTATTGTATTGCTTTTATCAAAAACTTGGATGAAAAATGAAGAATATGATGAGGACTCCGCTAATGTTTTAACATCTCATACAGATATACAAAAATGCTATCGCTTAGTCACGATAAATCACCATGAATTGTGTGTAGGCAGATCTATGGCAGAAAGAGGACAGATGAATTTGATGGTAGTTATTTTTGTATCGCCGCATAAAGCTTTACGCAAAATAATGTAATTCATACATGTAAATCACCACTTCTGAAGGTTCAATTTTACTAGGTCAAAACTTCAACGAAATCCCCAAGATTTTGAGCGGTTTCAATATTATTTTTTCATTAGATACTAGGTCCGAACTTTGTGGATGAAGGGGAAAGTGGGGATGATGATAGGTACCACCCCATTTCTCCTTTCATCCACAAAGTTCTTGGGAGTGAAGCGTCTAAACAGACCCAATATTGACAAAAATACCACGACATATGGAACCTAACTTAATGCAGTTTTTACGCGATTTTTAGACCAGTTTCAATCGAAAATATTCCAGTTATCATAAAACCTTTGCTTTGCTTTATAGGTTTTAATGAAATATTGATATTTTGAAATTGTACTTGTATCAAGTCCCTCGGTGGGGTCGTCACTATACTTCATACATCTGTCGTTGGCCTTACTTTTTTGAAAGCGTACTAATTATCCGACAGAGCTCCACTATATCAATTGCATATTGTTAGCTGGTTTATATTTTAATAAAGCCTGAAACAGAATCAATGCAGTGTGCAGTATGCAGTGTTGTTTACTGATTGTCAAAAATTACAGCACTGCGTCTTATAACGAAATCAACCCAGTGCAGTGTTGTCAAAGCTTAAACGTCAAAAAAATTAAAACTAAATTTTATGAAAAAAGAGGCAGTTTTATATACTTTTTATATTTGCTATGTTAAGAAAATTATCTTTATTATAAAAATAGTGTAAAAAAATTACTTCATTATAAAAATAAATAAAAAAACAGAACAATTCCATTTAACAAATATGTGAAACTATATACTATTGTTAACTAAAACAATATATAAATCATTTCACTCATGTGCAATTCTTAATTTATGTCTTGAAAAATTACTGCCTCTTAATATCACTTTTATAAATATTTGTGAGGTTAGAAAATTAAACTTCAAATCACACACTGCACAGTAAATTTAGAAATTAGCCTAAACCTGCAGTGCAGTATTCTGGTGCTCACTGCCCTGCATGCTATTGTGTTCCGGGTAGTAGAAAAGCACGAAACCAAACTTTGACAGGCGGTGCAGTACACTGCACTGCATTGATTCTGTTTCAGGCTTAATTGCGGCATTTGTTGAGTAAAAAAGTTTTACTTCTCAAGTGTGGTCTTAAGCACACTCCTATTTTTTATTTTATTAAGGCATAGGATATAATATCCTCAGCCTATCAATCTCAATAGACCGTGAAAGTGTGACGTCACCAGTCTATTAGGGTTGTGGGCATGCCCATCGTTCCCACAACGGTGGATCCGCGCCTGCTCCTTATACAAGGAGTCGATGGCTTCCAGGTTGCTTCTCCGCGCATCTCCCTCCTTTGAGTAGGGTCCTCCACCTCTTTCCTTTTCGTCTTTTTTTTTGTTGTTTGTGATTAATATCCACTTTTTGTTCCCACGAGTATTGCGAAAAGGCATACCAGCGTAATGGTGGATCCACTCTACACGGACTTGGATCGTACGCGCTTTGCCTTTTTTTTTCATATAGAGTTTTATGACTTTTTTACGACTTTGTCAAGGGTAAAGGCCGTGCGGCAAAACTATGCGGACAAAAGGCTGTGCTGAAAAAGGTACATTGTACGTTCACACAATATGGGCCTTTCAAAAGCGCGTACGGCGTTTCAACTGAGAATTGATTTTTTTCTCAGTCACTTTCAGAAAATTAAAAGATCACGCGCGGTTTTTCTTAGGCCATATGGCCAAAAGCGCGTGGGATCTAGGGCCGCGTAGTGACGACGGGCCTTAAGGGACTGGTACACACCGACTTTGACCGTGGACCGTTTGCGACTAGCCTCTTTAGCCATTCAGCTCTCGGAACGGTGGCTTGACAACTTAGCTTAAAAGTGACACACATGAAACGTAGTGTGAATGGAGATAATCGGCAGGCATGGTATTAAGGAGGGGAAAAAGGTTGGGCAGACAACTGTTTGCTACGTTCTAGAATATATTGCCCAGAGTGAACCCGCGACTGGTCACCCGTACTTGGAGGTCGCCGTCTATCACTCCCGTGCTGCAATAAACAAACCCAGCACTAGGCCTGTTCTCGAATAAAATTCCCTCGTTTAGGACGGGACCTTGAAAACCACCTTGGCATGAAAAGATAAAGTTATCGGAGACGACACCGTTTGCTGCACGATTGAATCTTTGATCCATCGTAGGAATGCTGCAAACTTGAAAAAATTCTATTGCTACTATCAAAGCGATTGCTCCAACGAAATATACACTATCTTGCGTGAAACACAATGTCCATTAGCAAATTACTTTGAAAATATTACCTATTACTCTTAAGCTTCTCAAACAGCATAATCCACCAAAGTGACTACACTCCAACAACAAGTAAAATACTAAGTGAATAAAAAATAAAATTATAATCAAGCAAATCAGTCATTTTCACTTTCATTTTGTAAAAAATTGCAAGATAAATCCCAACAATAAAAATTTCTTTTATAATGACAAAAAAAAGAAGAAAGTAAGAAGGGAAAAAAATGTTTTTTTTTGTATAAAAGTCAAAACTTCTTTCTCCCTTAAAAATAGCGTATTTTTTTATTAGCATAATCAGTGAAAAGCAGAAAATTTTCCAAACAGGGAAAAAATTTAATTCTAATGGTGGCCCTTCTTTTTATGCAAATTGTGTTGAAGCTCCTTGAATCAGTGACAATTACCCCCAAGTAGAGAAAGCTACACCCAATCCCTTAATGAAGGCTAAAGAAATCCTAAGCGCAGCGCGTACAATCTTCTAATTAGAGCCTTTACAACTTTTCTCCTACTCCACAACACGAAGAAAAAATTAACTAAATATATTGTAGAAGTAGACGTAGAAGAAGAAGAAAAAAAAACGTAGAAGAAACTACACAAGGATTGGCCATGCCCTTTCTCTCGTATTCTCTGCTCTCTATTACAGGAGATTAATCTGCTCCTTTTCCCGTTCTATTGAGAGACCTTTCTTGTTGGCTGGCTGGCGCTGAAAGGATACCATTTGTGGAACAATTTCCCAAGCAAACAACGAAACGGGAGGACATAAGATTTTCCACAAGTGTTTTCCCTTTTGAACGGAAGACAATGCCCTCCGTTATGGGTGCTCTCATCTTATGCCAGGAAGCGGCCTGGTTTTCTCTTATCATCCCGGGAACACACGTCATATCTTTTGGGCTTTATGGTGTCGTTGGAAAGTTGGAGAAAAACTTAATTTTACTACAGTCGGAGAGAGAGCTTGGAGCCAGGATAAGACGTTTAGTCTGCGGTGGAAGGATGTGGCGGCGGGTGTGAATGGTTATATTTGAATAATCAGTTTCTGGATGAGAATCCTTCAAGGATATTCTGGATGCTTATTATTTGAAGGAATATAAAGCTGTTTACTGATACGACAAACTTGTGTATAGAGTGTCGTTGAATAATAAGATATTTCTATGTTGAATGTTATTTTCAGTTTATTGGGATAATTTTTTTTCATACGGGATTTGCATACATACATTCTCTAATTCTTTCTGTATTTATGATAACTTGATCTTCAAGAGGTAATAAGATAAGATTCAAGATAGCTTTACACGAAACGGTTCTTAAAAATAAATAGTTTAAAAAATCTAAAAAATACGCTTTTATTTTAAAATGATAAAAAAAATAATTTTGAATGTAAAGTCTTTATTGCTTCAGCCAGTATATGGGAACAGCCTACCTTTAGAAATCAAGCTCAGAATAAAATTAATGAGGTTATTCGTAAAAATTATAAATATAACTTACTTAAATGTAAAAAGTCGTGGGGCGCTCTTTACCTATATTCTTATTTTATTAATACTGGAACTTTTAGTTAACGCCCCACTCTTTTTTTACATTTAAGTAAGTTATATTTATAATTTTTAAAAGTTGTTTTTGAATATACTATGGCAAACTTGCGTTCTATTTGATTCAATAATTTGAAATTGTGCTATGGAGCTTCGAAGGTTTGGAGTTTACCAAGTTTACCATGAGGCTGACTCCTGCTGATCCCGATGTTTGCGTCTCTGGCTACGCTGTCTGTTATGGAGGATACTGACTTTGCCTTTAAACGCAAGAAGCATCGCCTGCTTCTTTCTGTGTTTGCAGCGGAAAGGGTGTTAAGTCCAAATTCGTGAAAAATGAGTTTTGTACGCTCTAAGTTAAAATATTTTGTCCTCTTCATGTGGGTATAGAAGGCCAAGTCCTTCCTCCATTTTTCACGGAGTAATTTACGAGTGGCTGTTGAGCTATGTTTTCAAAACGCTCTGATTTAGCAAAAATCACCAAACTTTGAATTACGATTTCCCAAAATTTGTAATTATGGACTTAGCACCCTTTCCGCAGCAAGCACAGCTTTAGCACCCTCTAGATTTTTATTAATCTCTCTTATCCTCTATTCCTTCCTCCGAACCAGTAAATGAACGGTATTCAGCTCTGCCGTGATAGGCTGATCTTTTTGGCTTGCATCACCTTCATGCGGCTGTCGTTCCACATTCCTCCATCCTTGGTTCTCATGTTTCCCATAGGCAGATTAGAACACCTAGTTATCTCGCCCATGACATTCTGTATCTTTTCCTAAATTTCACAGTTAGAAACCCTCAGCAGAAAGTGTCTTCCTATCGCAATTAAAAGTCCGTTAAAATCCAGGCACTTTTTTTATGTGGCATGATAAGCTAAGGAATCACCCTTTGTACCACTAGTCCGTCATGTCACTCAAGTCAAGGTGCAATGTCTAGTAGTAAGCTTGATCTGAGGATAGAAAAAGACTATGACAAGTTAAGAAGGGTAACCTGGTAGATTAATGTAAATTTTAAAGCAAACTAATCTGAATTTAAAAGCCCACAAAAATTTTAGAAATTTAGTTACTTTCACTATCCGTAAAATGAAAGTGCATTCCTTTTTGTCTAAGCTTAACTCTAATTTTCTTTCAAAGAAAATCTCAAGCAACATCCTAGAATATATTCCCAGTTGGAATATACTGACTACTTAGATAATAGAAATAATTTTAGCACTAGTGGGAAACTTACTAGCTAGTACTGGTACCAAAGTAATCCTGAGAGGAGCTAGTTTAAATCACGATATCAGTGGTAAGCCCGCAAGATTTTTCTAAAGAATTTGGTTTTTAGTTAGTAGTTTTCTTACTTCAAAATGAATTAATTCTTCAGTTAGTTCAAAATGAACTAGTTCTCCAAGAACTTCAAAATGAATTAGTTCTCCAAGTAGTTTAAAATGAATTAGTTTTCGAAGTACATTCCTCAAAATGAATTAGTTCTCCAGTTAGTTCAAAATGAATGAGTCCTCCAAGAACTTCAAAATGAATTAGTTCTTCAAGAACTACAAAATGAATTAGTTCTCTTAGTAGTTCAAAATGAATTAGTTCTTCAGTTAGTTCAAAATGAATTAGTTCTCGAAGTACTTCAAAATGAATTAGTTCTTCAAGTATTTCGAAGTAATGCAGAGGGGGGCAATTGACTCCATCGTAGGACAACGCTGTACAAAAGTAGTGGGTTGTTTTCATATAAAAGGTATCCAACTGAGAACTACTTCTGCCCCCTTAAAAAGTATTTATTCTACTAGTCCTAGAACTAGTTCACTTTCCTGCTGGGTTGCAATTTGACACCCCTATGGCTGTAGGCTTCCATTTTGCGCATAGGTACTCGCTCAAAGCTAATCAAAACTCTAATTTTACCATACTTTACTTACGCCAGCCTGGTCTTTCCGCCCCTTGATGCTTCATGTCGCGATAAACTCCATGTAGCCTTCAAGTATTGTAGAAATTTAGTTTATAATCTTCGTCGATGTGATCATATCAGCCGATATCGTTTGTCCGTTCTGCGGTGCACACTAGATGCATACTTATCCGTCAAGGCAATGTTATTTGTTTACAAACTCCTGCACTCCGACCGTCCATCACATCTCCGTGAGTAGCTTCGTCTCAGTTGTACGACTAGAAGACTGCTTTTATTCTACCTAGATTCTCCTAGTTATAGAACAGGTTTCATTCAGTGCAGATATACGGGATGCGGAGTCATTAAGTGTGTTCAGGAAACGCATCTCCAGTTACTCAATAATATTCCTTCGACTCAATTCTTTTTAGTTTTTCTTTAATATTTTTCACTTTCTTTCCAACCAACTTCAACTACTTTTTTTCCATGTATTTATGTACTTTCTTGTGAGCATACGCAATACTGCGTTACTTTATTTAAAATGCCCATTTTAGGCCCTTGAAAAAATTAAAAAAATTCAATTTTCAATTTTTTGCCTTTTGCTTACTATGAAAAACTACTTGTAAACTACAAAAAAAGGCAAAAAATTGACAAATTGAAACTTTTTGGTTTTTTTAAAGACCTAAAATGGGCATTTTAAATAAAGTAACGAAGCATTGTGTATGCTCACAAGAAAGTACATAAAAAAACCTACAATTTAAAAAAATTTACCGTATAACGATTTGGCATAAAATGGCGGCAATTTTAATGTTTTTTGAAAAGTGCCAATTGTTGCCGTAAATATAAATTTTTTTTTAAATTTCAACCAGGTATTTATAGCATAAAAATACATATTTTCTCCAATTTTTATCAAAATCCGACTATTTTCTCGTTATTTATTGCATTTTTAGTAAAATAAAACAAAATTGCATACATTTTGGTTTTTTGAGGTTAGGATTCATTTTTAAAGTATTTATACCGAATCAGTTCGATAGTCTATTCATTCACGCGTATTTTTAAATTTTTGTTATTTTTCTACGACCAACAGAACTGGAGAATTTAAAAAAATAGTGCAGCAATGCACTCAAAATGCATAAAAAATGGACATTTATGCAATTTTCTCGTGCATCGCAGGACCGATTTTGCAGAAATTCTTTTTTCGCTTTATCTTAACATATGTAAAGAAAAACAACAAGAAAATCCAACTTCCTAACTACATCATAACTTCGCTTTTTTTTGTGTAATTTCCCTCTACTAATTGTAAAGGCAACATATAAGTGCATACTCGTCTATTTTTCTATGAAGTCTTTCAGTTGTTTATCAGTCAGTTAAATTCAGAACTTTTATCCAAACATTTCTGCGCAAATCAGCGAGAAATGTTCCCACCGAGCTATGCGTTTATGTTGGGCTTAGAAAATCAAATCAATGTCAGCATTTATAGACCAGTGCAAATAATTTCGGGAAACAAAAAAATTATTAACAGCATGACAAATGTTGGAAAGTGAAGGAAATATAGCGCAGCTAACCAGAAAAATAAATTCAAGTCGATCTGAATTACGAGGGAGAAATAGGAGTAACTTTAAGGGGTGAAAAAGGTTTTTCACGATTTTCAGCGAAACTAGACCTTCTATCGAAAAAAAGTTTAAATATAAAAATTCTAGCACTTTCCATTGCTGCGACATTCAAATCTGCGTTCGTTGGATTAGTAAAGTAATTGATTATGGATTTATTTTTGTCCTTTTGATGTTTTGATGTTCCCAAATGCTTTTCAATGTCATGAGCCCCACTTCCAACAGAAAGCTCCGAATTACATTTCGTACATCGAACCATAGAATCATTATCACTATTTGCTTTTTCTAAGAAAGGATAACTTTTTTGATGTGAAACATCTTTGCGCGCGTTGAGAGTAATTCTTCAAGGTCGGGAACATTTTGTGGGAACGCTTTTTAGGGAACGCTTTATAGGGAACGCTTTATAGGGAACGCTTCGTCCAATCCAATTTTTATTCCGGGAAACGGAAGATCTGTATTGAGGAAGACAGAATAAGACGGGGATTTTAAAAAAAACTAGTTGCACCAAAGAAAAGTGTTTATATGCCGCGAGCCAGACATGACGAGCCAGACATAGGCAGAATGGAACAAATGGTTGAGTGGTTGCCTTACGACGTTGATATTTCAAATAGTCGCGGGTTCAATTCGGCATTTGAATTTTATTATTTATATTTAATGGTTTTATTTGTTTGTTTGTTTGTTCGGTTCAAATCTTGCGACAACTTTTTCAACTACTTCTACTTAACCGATTCTTATGACACTTTGCACACATATTGAGTTCCCGTGACAATGCAATCTGACATTTTTGTAAAAAAATCAAGATGGCGGTTGCAAGATGGCGGGCGGATTTTCCAATTGTATTCCGATTCCATTGAAAATCAGTATCGGGGGGTGTTTAGGGCCACAAGTGACCATTCTGTGGTCAAAAATTGAAAATTCAAAATGGCCGCGCCAACATGGCGGATGAATTTTGCGAATGTGTTCTGAATCCATTGAAAATCGGTATCGGGTTGTTTTTAGGGCCACAAATGACGATTCTGTTGTCAAATTTTTTAAAATTCAAAATGGCCGCGCCAATATGGCGGATGAATTTTGCAAATATGTTCTGAATCCAGTGAAAATCGGTATCCGGGGGTTTTTAGGGCCATAAATTACGATTCTGTGGTCAAAATTTGAAAATTAAAAATGGCGGATAAATTTTGCAAATGTGCGTGTGAATATGTTGAAAATCCGTATCGGGGAGTTTTTAAGATCACAAATGACGAATCTGTTTTAAAAATTCGAAAATTCAAAATGGCGGCGGCAATATGGCGGATGAATTTTGCAGATGTGTTCTGAATCCATTGAAAATCAGTATGGGAGGGTTTTTTAGGTGACAGATGACGAATGTGTGGTCAAAATTTGAAAATTCAAAATGGCGGTACGATTTTGGTAATAACAATTCGATTTCACTTAAAATCGCTATTTGGGTGCGTTTAAGGTCGGAAATAATGTATTTGTTGTCAAAATTAGAAAATTTCAAAATGCCGCTGGCAATATGGTATGTAGCATTGAGTCGCGTAAGAACTTTGGAAGGGTTATGTATTGAGGAGCTTGATTGTGAGAAATTAACAGGTAAGAAACCCTGCAACAAAGATGCAATGAAAGAGTTGGAAAGGATGAGAAGTTTGCATGATGATACGAGCCAAAACCCAAACAAAAAAAACTTTTAAGTTAAATGGTTTTATTTGAAATCATAAGCTGTACCAAAAACTAGAAAATAATTAGAACACAAACATGGCCTTCTTGGGATTCTGACGTCTGGTAAGAAATCGTGTAATAGTAGCCGTGCTGTTTTCTCATGTCGTACGCCAAGGGGCACTTTAAGTCGCTGCGTCGTGTCAGCGGATTAAGTAATAGTCTGAGACTTTTAACAGACTAAAATAAAAACATGGGGAGCATACAAATTTGTATAACGACTGTATAATTAAATAAAATCGACTTGTCTGGAAAAATGTGTTTCCAAGCCCACCAAAAATATATTTCAAATGCGGTCAGACATCATGGTCGAAGGTCATCAACGGCAATGGTACATTTTCAACACAAATCGGTGTGTATAAAACTTACGCCTTTTTTACATCCCAAACGCAAAACTGTTGTGCGATAAAAGAGCTCCAGAGCTGTGTTTCCCCTTTGCGTTTGGGATGTAAAATGGCCTTTATTCTTACTAATTATTCAATTTAAAGAAAGATAAAGATCGCCAAAGATGTTTCACATCTTTCACGTGCACTGGTTACACGCGCTATATTTTTTATAATCATCGTTGAAAACGCACTTTTTTTCGGAGGCATTTTGTAGAAAACTTTTTAAAAAAAATGAAGAAACGAAAGAAAGAAAGACTCAATCAAATACAAAGACTCACAAATGTACAGCCTATCAGTACATTCAAATGTCAAACGAAAAAATGACGCGCAAAATGCTCAAACCTAAGACGATGTTTAAACTGGACGTAGGAACGAACGTCAGACACGAGCGTCCAGTGTAAACATCGTCTAATGGTGCGATTACATGCCACTTACACAACTGTCAAATCAATTGCCGAGAGCGCCAAAAAACACGAATATCGAGTAACGCGCGAAATTCAAAATGCCACAGCATATTTTTTTTTCTTGACGAGAAGGAAAAATCGGATCGCTCGGATCTAGGCCTCGAAAAATCGGATCAAATCCGAGAAAATCGGATCACATGGTCACATTTAGCAGCTAAATGAAGCACACCAACACCACAACCAACCTCCCCCACTCCAGAACAAGACGATGATAAAAAAAACATCAAATCAGGGAACTTCGAGCTTAAACAACCGCCTCCAGCAGCTCTTGATGTATCAACTACGCGGCTAATCTGAAGACAACTATTTATCATCAACAACCTCAAGCGCAGCTTAACAACTTTACAATTGCATGACGTATCCAATTCATATTGTACCATCAAGATAGGACGCAATCAATAACTTTTAAAACCAGATGAACGAACTAAATCAATCTATCTGGGAGAAAACAGAAGAACTCTCCAGCATCAAGGAGTACAATGTCCTGATAAAGCTCACGCAGAAGCTGGACGAGCTACCAATAACAACAGCTCAAGCCTGAGCCTCTTCACATATGAAACTGCAAAATATCACATTGGATGGAGATTACCTCAAATGGAAACAATTTCATGATCTCTTCAATCAAATGATTCACAAACAGGACATTGCGGAATCGTAAAAAAAGACAAACAAGTCTAAGATCAAACAAGTCCAAGGTCAAAGAGAAAGATAAACAAATCAAGGATTTCATTCCAAATGTAGTAGAGAAAAAATGATAAAAATTAAATGTAAAATTAAACTGAATATTTATTATTACTTAAAATTTATTTACAAAAGATATTATTTAAATTAAAATTAAATTGTTTTAAATATTAAAATTTAAGGCAAAAATATATAAAGTTCATCGTCCTCTCCGTCATTCTGCTGAGCCAACATAAACTCCTTCAGATTTAAATCAGATTCTTTGTCGCATAGTTCAGCTTCTTTGTCGATTAGTCTTAGCTCGTGTTCCTTTAATCTAGTCCACTCCTCCTTTAATCTAATCCTGTGGTCATTAAGTGCTTGCTCTAACTCCATCTGATTTTGCCGTCCTTTCGATTTAGCTACATTCCTGTAATGGCGAATTCTGCTCTTTTCCTCGTACAGTTTAGTTTCTTCATCCCTAAGATACATTTCATAATCATCCAACCGATCTTTCTTACTATTTAATTCAGCTGCCAATTGATCCATAATTTCTTCTAATTTTTTCAAAGTGAGGTGTTGATCTCGAATTGTAGCTTCTCGCTCGTTGAATTGACTTTCCAAACGTTTGAATTTTTTTCCTTTTCTGCGGTTGTTGTTGCGAATCCTACGGAGTTCAGCTTCTTGTTCCTTCAATTGATTATTTTGTTGAGTGTAGCGAGCTTCATGTTCAGCTGTCAGCTTGTCCAATTCCATTTCGGCCTCCTTCAGCTTTTTTTCTCGTTGATTTTGTTGCTCTTCTTGATGTTTCAAGAATATTTCATACTCCTCCAATTTCGCTTCTTTTTGGTTTAAATTTACTTCTCGCTGGCTCAATTTTTTAACCTCATCAGCAGCTACTGGCTCATACGTCCTAGTCGAAATCCCACTTAGTTGAACTTCAGGCTCAGTTTTGTGCTTCGTAGTTTCTGTCTTGTCCAATTTTGCTTCAATCCTCTTCAATTTGGAAAAGACTTCGTCGAACTTCCTTCCAACAAATTCCGTTAAGTTGTTGTTGCGGTGCAGATCATTTGTTGAATTCCTAGACAAGCTACTATCGGACCGTCCAGGCATGTCCTCATTGCATAACGCAATGTGGAGAATTCTGTTTTGAGCTGCAGATCGGTTGATGGTGTATTCCAACGAGTCCGAGGTGAAAATAGCCCCATCGAGATCTGTAAACTTTTTCCTAGAGCCTTCAGACAATGGTATGCGAAATTCCATTAGGGCTGTTGAAAGAGAAAACGTTATTGTAGAAAAATAAATAATAGAAAAATAAATAATAAAAAAATAAATAATAAAAAAATAAATAATAAAAAAATAATTATTTTTGTAAACTTACCAGCATCTAGCAAATCTTCATATTTGGCTTTAATGTTTACACAAATCAGTTTTGAGGTATTCCTATAGGAAATTTTGATAACTGTTTTAACTGTACTCATTTTTATATTTTTACTTTATTAATTTTTCTTTACTAAAAATTTTAAGCAACTATGTATACTGCACAGTAGCAAGTACTCAACTGATTGGAAAGATGAATGCTGCTAGCTTTTATATGCCACAGAAAACAAAGTAATCAACTGAAAGTCCCAAAAAAAGGATCTTAGAAGAGTACCAAAAACGGATCTTCGATATTTCAGGTACTCGGTCATAAAACCCTCTCACGCATCATGAAATCTCTAATCTAGTTTTAATATATGGTAAAAAGTGACCGATTTTGTTATTCATAGAAATTTATATTTATGGTTTGAAAATTTCGGTGATATTGATTTCTTGACTATGCATAGTGGCTCTTGATTGTTTTATGACCGTAAGTAACAGTTGGGTTTTAAAGGATGTGAAATTCTAAGATTTTGTTTAATTATCCTCATTAAGGGCCGTATGCACCAAGCAAGTTTAACTTAAGTCTCATCTTTGTATAAGAATAATTCAGATACTTTTTTTTAAATAATTTTAAATGTAAAGAAAATGACTTTATTTTTAGGTATTTGAAATTTCAGAGGTGAGGACATTCGTTTTAGAAGGAACATATTTTGTTACCTGAAACATTAGGAGCATATCACAGGTTGATTATATTCCTAGTAAAAGTGATATAGGACTCATTTGAATTTAGAATTTTTTTTGAGGAGTTGAGTAAAAATTTAATTTTGATAGAGTCTCTTGATTGCTGTTGCTATAATTTTCATTGCACACTACTCAATTATTCTGCCCTCTGAAGTTGCTCTGAGGTTCTTGAAAGGGGCAGTGAAGATGCACAAGCAGGTGAATGCAGAGGAGGCAAATTCTCTTCGATTTCCATTGCAGTCACGCTATTGTCACTTTCCTTATTGGAATCGACTTCAGCAGATCGATTAGATCTATCAGTGACAAATGATGATGGAAACTCTTCTTCTCTAAATATGTTTTAATTCAAAGGATAAATACCTGTTTTGAGAAAACCTTATATAATATTGTGAGGACTGAAAGCTGATAGATATGCATGTATCTTTCACTAACTGCCCAAATTGGTAAATGGTCACTGTTTTACCGAGATTTGACAACATCCACTCATTCATAGCAATTCTATAAACGATTTTGAAGGGGCCATATACTGCGACATCAAGGTCCCGTAGCTTATAGCTACAGTGTGGTAGAAAGTGACTATTACATAGAATACACTTTTCACTAGCAAAGTGAAGCACTCTGAGGTTAACTTGTGAGCTCTATAATTGTGAGCTTCACATGCACTAAAAAATGTCGCAGAGCTTTATTGAAATATTGGATGGATGAAATTTTTTTTGAAAAAAGTGAAATATGTAAATCGAATAGAAAATCGTGAATTTTTGTATATTTTCGTAAATTTTCTCGAAAAATTCCATTTTTTTTGATAAAACTCTTTTTTTTGTATTAATAATTCATTTTTGACATATACCAAAAAAATTTAGTTTTATCAAAAAAAAAGTCAACTATGAAAAAAAAGGCAAAAAAATGAAAAATTGAGAATTTTTACTATTTTCAAAGTCCTAAAATAGACATTTTAAATAAACTAACTAACGCGCATGCTCACTAGAAAGTACATAAAAAAACCTACAATTTAAAAAAAAATTTACCGTACGATGATATGGCATAAAATGGCGGCAATTTTAATTTTTTTTCGAAAACTGCCAATTGCCGTAAAAATCGAAAGTTTTTTTTTTGAAATTTCAACCACGTATTTATAGCATAAAATTACATATTTTCTCCAATTTTTATCAAAATCCGACTATTTTCCCGTTATTTATTTCATTTTTAGTAAAATAAAACAAAATTTCATACATTTTGGTTTTTTAAGGTTAGGATTCATTTTTAAAGTAATTATACCGAATCAGTTCGATAGTCTATTCATTCACGAGTATTTTCCAATTTTTTTTATTTTTCTACGACTAACAAAACTGGAGAAATTAAAAAAATAGTGTAGCATTGCACTCGAAATGCATCAAAAATGGACATTTATTCAATTTTCTCGTGCAGCACAGGACCGATTTTGCAGAAATTTTTTTTCGCTTTATCTTAACATATGTAAAGAAAAAAAACAAGAAAATCCATCTTCCCAACTACATCACTATCATATGACAATTTCCCTCTACTATTATGTTTTGCTTGTCCGAAATTCAAAAATTTAGTAGTAAACTTTCAAAAATAAAATTAACATAAAATCACAACTTCCTGGTATAACAAAAAACATTAGAAATCAATTTTTATCATCATTTTGTCTGAAACTAGAGTCGGTTTAACTCATTCTCTCATAATTGTAATACTGATTGAATTAAATGATGACATCCGCGTGTTCTTTTTTGTGGTTCTATGATTTCTTGATAAGAAGCTAGCAGCTTTGCAACTCTCTTCTAAATTTTCCACTACGCACTACAGAGAGAAGTACCAATAAAGAATTTTTGATATTTCAGGTACTCGGTCATAAAACGATTACCTACATAATAAAATCTCTGATCGACTTTTAATGAATTGTAAAAAGTGACTGAGTTTGTTTTTCACAGAATTTAACATTTATGATTATAAAATTTCGGTGACATTGATTTCATAACAATTGATCGGACTCTTGATTGTTTTATTACTGTAGGTAACAGTGGGGTTTTTTAAGGATGTGAAATTCTAAGATTTTGTTTAATTATCGTCACCAAGACTCATTTTTATATGAGAATTCAGATACTTTTTTTCTAAATAATTTTCAAGGTACATATTTGAAATTTTAGAGGAGGGGACATTCGTTTTTTTCCTATGAAGTAAAATTTATTTTAACCCCCTTTTTAAAGGGATTAAACCACCCCTAAACCAAAACAATTTTTTTCAATGTATTTTTTTTGTTTTGATTTAGGGATTGTTTATCCCTTTTAAAAAGGGGGTTAAAAGAAATTTTCCAAATGTTTTAATAATATTTTATCAAAAATAAAATTTTTATGCAAAAAAAATTTAAATTTTCAAATTTATTCTAGGGGTAGTTTTAAGGGTTGAAAATAATTAATTTTTGGCTGACATACAATCGAATTTGAAACATAAACTTGAAAAAAAGAATTTTTTTACACATTTTTTAATTTTCGGTCGTTTTAGTGGTGGTTTCAGATTAAGGATTACCCCTTATCATAGAGTTTGGCTTGATTTAGTATAAATCAGCCACCTTCGAAAATAAATATTGAAAAAAGTGTATTTCATTGGATTATTTTTCATTATTATTGAAATTATCGCGAAAACCCCTTAAAAAGGGGTGTTTTTTGCATTTTTAAGGGTGACGCCCATATTTTAGGACTTCGGGACCCCGATTTTCGTGATCAGTGACCCAAAAAACTTGGAACACCCTAACGCGCGTTTTAAATGAACTACAAGGCGAAACCGCGGGAGCGGGAAACGGAGCGAATCTTGGCGGGACTCAGCGGGAGCGAGAAATTATGAACCAATCACGCCCAACGAAGCGGGAACGAGTTCGTCCCGTAAGTTTTTTTGATACAAGTGAAAGGGGGTTCTTTTGAATTAAGCAAATTAAATAAATAAAAATAAATAAATTAATAAAGTGAAGATTTCAGAAAATTTGTCACTTTGGTACTTTCGGGGCGCTGTAAATCCTTCGTAGTGAATGAAATTACAAAAAGGATGAATTAAAATTATTCGCTATGAAACCCTCTAAAAAAACTTATTTTTTTGTTAAAATTGAAGGAAAAAAAGTTATAGCCTTTAAAAGGAAATATTGTGACTATTTTTTGTGTTCTAAGGCTTTTAACTTCTTAACAACAAAACAGCTTATATAATAAATTGTAGATAATTTAATTCTAAACAAAAAGTCTCTTTACAAATTTTCTGTAAGATGTATTGTTACGGAAATATAGAGGAAAACCCATCTGCACACCTTTTCCAAGATGGCGGCCAAAAGGGGGGGGGGGCGGCGAACTCGACAACTCAAATTTAAACTAACACCGACCCCCCTTCACCACAAAAAAAATCTTGTCCTGCATTTTTGCAATGTTAAAGTACCATTTCCATGGACTATCAGGCCTATTCTGAACTCCGCTGAAATTTTCTTACATTCATTGGTAGCATACGATTGTAAGAAAACTCCAGCGGAGTTCAGAATAGCCCCCTGATTTTTTACAGATTTCTTACGACTGGCGATTCCTATTCTACATCTTCTATATATATAAAATTCGATGTATGTGTGTATGTATGTATGTACCCTAATAACTCCTAAACCATTCAACCGATCGCCACAAAAATTTAACCACATATTACTTACATCAAGGGGGTGGTTTTATCAGCGGTGCCTACTTTCAAAAATCACTCCTAGGGGGCGCTGTCTTAGAGAGCTTTAAAAAGCATAATAATATACGTTCTACGAGGGTGAAAATGTATACATAGAGGTTTCTGGGTACGATAAAGCGATTGGTGATGTCCATTACTTTCGCAAAGATGGCGGTTCCAATATGGCGGCCGAATTTTGGAATTGCGTTCCCCGACCACCGGCATGGGTATCAAATGAAAGGGTATGACAAATATAATATTATTAGCTGTGTGGCGTCATTCCAAATTAAAATGGCCGCTTAGACAAAATGGCGGATTACCTTTTTCTATGCAAGCCATCCGGTATGGGTATCAAACGAAAAGGTATGACAAGTGGAATACTATTAGCTGTGCGGCCAAATGCAAAATGGCCTTAGAACGGGCAAATACCGACTGTGATGCGGTGCGGCGGCCGTATGGTTGCTATTACGGGTATACGACGGTGGTACAGTAGCGGCAACGTGTATATTCGCCCTCCTATAAGAAAATATATTTCACTGCAATTAAATGTTTGATTTTTTTTCGGTTGTGTTTTTTTTTCAAGCCGTTAAATAACAAAATTTCACACTAAAATATAAATCAACACGCACCACACACTTCACGTACAGCAAACCGACGACTGGCGAGCTCGTTTCTCTTGTGCATCGATATCTTTAAGAAGGATAAATCGAAAGAACCATTGTACATAACGAAAATGATGAAGTTCCCATAAAATTCATTCAACAATACATTTGGTGCAGATTCTTTTTTTGGCTCAAATTTCCCGTCGAATGCCCGTTTCTACAGCTCAGTACTTGGCCTTTTAAATCTTTTGGTGAAATTTGGCTGTCGTAAGCCCGTGTATGCTCCCATTAAAAATAGTTAAAAACTCTACGACCATCATATGCCCCTTAAAAAGCCAAGCGGCCAGTGTTTGCCCTTTGTAAGGCCGGTTTTTATTTTTACTCGGGATTATAAAAAGAACCTAGGTGCAAATGATGAAAATGAGTTCGATGACGAGATTGTTGTGTTTGCCGTTCCCTGAAAGTGCCGCCCCGTGCGGTGCACCCTCTGCACGCCCACTCCCAGCGGACCTGGACGCGGGCAGTACCAGACAGAACAAGGAGGTGCACCGTCCGCTAGGTGACGACCAGACTTAAGCGGAACTCTGGTACCTTTTATTTATTAACCTATTAAGATAGCGGGATGCTTTATTACGGTCGATTCACACAGATCAGTCACTGCTCCGAATCAGAACCGTCGCCGTCCAGGCTCAGTCAAAATGATGACTGTATTCACATATGTCCGTCAGTTTTTTTTACTCCATTCAGTAATTTTTTGTCAGTCAAGTGTCATACTTACCTATTTTTGTAATGGGGTTTTTGAAGGAGGATTTGGCTTTATAGCTTTAATTTTGGATGAAGGAGAGGAATAACAGCAGAAGAAAAAAGAAAATGGGTTCACGAGGGAGGCATGGACAGAAAGACCAACGTTATTTAATTCTTCCCTAATTTTATTCCATAATGTATATGGTGTTAATCAAATAGCTCACAGAGCTATTGTCGCTAGATGTAATTTTTAAAATTAGTGTTCTATTAAGCCGAGTTTTTTAAAATTTCAGATACATTCATTATTTCATGATTTTTTTTCGTTAAAAATAAAGACAGTAATAAATTTTTATGATTATAGGTAAATTTGCTAGTTCAATTGCTTTCACTCGACATATTTTTTAGAACTAAAATAATCCAAAATATAGCTCTTTGGGGGGGGGGATATCCCTCATTTCCCCCCGTTGTATCCGCCACTGCTTTACGTCAGTGTTTTCAATATACTAATCTTCTCGAGTTCTTTTATATATGCTTCAATTTGAATTCCGTTCGTCGATAGGACCTTTTCCCACTTTTTTTTGTTTATATCTATAATCGGTTAATAGATATATGTAGTATTCGCTGTTCGTATTAATAAAATATTTTTAGTGATAAATATAAATGGTAATTGATAGATAAGTGACACTAGTCCATCATCATCTTCACTAATGAAAAACTCTCTTTCAACTCTATTTAGCAGCAATAACCTCTAAATATCACCAAGTATCAAACTTAACTACAACGAAAAAAAATATATTCCACCCCAAAAAAAGTTCTTCATCCCAAATTACACCAACATTGACAACCCAAACCCCAAAACAGCAGCAGCATCATAATCTGTCGCTCAGTATAGAATCATAAATTTTATGAAGTTTTATCACACCTCTTCACACTTCCCCTTCTACGTGAAATCATGTCAATAAATTCAAGATAAAGAAATCACTAATCACATTACAATGGATACACGGCCTCCCTGTGTACATATATCCCATGAGCATACAAGAGGCGTTTAACATCCCCTTAATTCGGCAACAGAGCATAGTGGTGATTTTGTGTACTTCGCCAAGGAAGAATTGTTGAACGCTTCTTGAACCCAAACATAATAATTTTCATAGTCTGATCTAACTGAGAATGGTTGCCACAGTGCAGTGTGAAAAAAGTAGACGGGGGGTGGATGGGTAGGATATGGTGTTACATCCCTTCTCATTAGTCTGCATACACATATTTTATGCACCCTAGCAGAATTTTATTGAGGACCAAAATCAGATAAAATACGGTTGAATTGTTTTCAATTTTCATCAAGAAGGGGTTGATTTTTATCATTTTGCCTTTGAGGTGGTGATGTTTGAATAATAGAGGATGGAGAAAAATCCAAATGGCTTTGTGATCGGGTATAATTAAAGTTATCTTAACTTGCAGAGATTTGTTAGTGAAATGAAGTTATGAAGAGCCAACGCTGGTGAAGAAAAAGAATTGGTGTTTGTTTTTAAATGGGGTTGGTATTATTTCTACTTGATAACAAATTATTAAAAAACTTAACTGATTCGACGGGGGAAGGAAACCACTGGATTCGCATCTTCACTTCAGTAGAAAGGTCATAATATAAGTAAATGAAGCAGAGGGTACACCCCTGGATATTCATCACAAAACTGTAGCACAAACTGAATAATATTATTACTAGAGTTCAAACTAAGAAATTTGTGTACTCACACTTTCAAATTGGCTATTGAGTCATTCCATCCATTGGCGACATAGCATGGGTTGGAACTCGTTGAGGTTTTCTATAGAACACCCCCCGCTCGTTTGGGTCATTGTGGAGCTTAAGTATACGATTTAATTATAGCCTTATGATACTGGCTTTTTCGTAGGCTGAAAATGCTGCCTTGGCTAGGCTGAAAATGACGAAATCTGTTATACTGTGTGACAGAGGTAGCATGTGAGAGTAAGAACGATTTTCTGATAATTATAACAGATAGTTGTGAGTGGATTCAGAAGAAATCCGTTGGGAAATATTGAAATATTTAAATTTATTCTGATTAAAATTAAATTAATTTAAATTTATTGTATTTAAAATTAAACATCGTCAACATCAGGTACATAAATTAAAATTCTTTGTTCTCTTCCTTTCAATTTGCTACTTCCTCAATAAAAAATCTGTTTTTGACCTGAGTCCTTCTTTACCACCTTTGTGTTTCCCCACAATTAAATCCTTTCATACATCGAGATTGAAGTGAGATTACTTTCAATACAAAAACTCGCAGGTCATGTATAATTTAAAAAAAATCGGGATCCAGTTTTATGGCACCTCTGGACAGGTCATAACAAATTCTGTCGTTAGTTATAAATTGCGAGTTGCTGTTTTGTCCGTACGAAATGGAAAAAAATAGAAAAAATGAAAAACTTAATTGGACAGACGATCAAGTAGAGTTTATAATAGATGAGATAGTTTATCGTCAAACTGTAGCACCACGCAAATCATAGACCCCGCCCAATTCGCAATTCCTGCCGTAGTAATAAGAAAAAATTGTCTCCCCGCCTTGAAATTACAACACCGTAAACACCTCAAAATTTTTTTTGAGCGATTTTGCACCGGAGCCCAAGTTCTAAACATTTACACTTCAATTATATTTATTTTATATATATTTATTTTTATTTTATATTTATTGTCACTTAAATTATATTTATAATCACTTAAATTATATTTATAATCACTTAAATTATATTTATAATCATTTCAATTTATTGTTATTCACTCACTGTTATAAAAAGTCTAGAGATGCAGCAAACTGTTATAAAAAGCATAGAAAAAAGAACATGGATTTCATTATTTTCCTATGCTTTTTATAACAGTTTTCTAGACTTTTTATAACACTTAAAATCCAGCCAAGAAAATTTTGAGTAGATTCCTCTCACTCTTACATATGGGAAAATCTCCTTTGAATTTTTTCTCTCAGGTTTCAGCCTAGCCAAGGCAGCATTTTCAGCGTACGATAAAGCCAGTGTCATAAGGCTATTAGCTTTTATCGTTGAAAGCTTCTTTCACATGAAGCCAGCGAAACGCAAATAACTAAGAAAATGGTCTAGACTCGGAACAGACTCAGGATAGCCCCAGTTTACAAGGAAACTCAGAAGCTCCAAGGAAGTCCACTAGACGGCCACTTGGGAAGAAATGGTGGCAGTTTCCAAGTTACGCCGCCATGCTTAAATCTCCAAAATAATATTTTCTTCGGAAAATTCATCATAGACTTTTATCAGATTTAGAACTACACCACGAAGTTTTCCTTCTGTTGAACTAAGCAGAGTTTTAGGCTGCACAACAATAAGGGCAGCAAACATCAACGAGGATAATTCTTATTCGACATTTTAGCATATACATCAACCTAGATTATCCCAAATAAAATCCGAGATTGCGACTTTACTCCACATTTTCTATCTGTAAAATTTTAAATTTAGAAATATTTCGAATATGTAATATGAGAGCCTTTTACACAAAATTACAATAAAGCTATGGTGAGTGCTTTTGAAAGGCTTTACTTTGCATACAAGCACGTGTTGGCGTGACCGAATTAAAATTTCATTGAATTTCGATAATATTGGAAAAGCATTGCCAAAAATCTCGTATTCCGCGCCGCCTGGGGAGAAATTAAATGTATGGGAAACTCTCTGAGCGGCGGACTCCGCCACGGTCTCCGTGCCATTCTGTTTCTACCTTAAAGCACAAATAGATTGGGGCGGCGGCCGCCTGCGAGAGAACTCTCCCACAGGTTGTTTGCGCCTTAAATTTAGTTTGAAGGATAGAAGAAGAGGTGGTGCTCGAGCAGAAGGCCATGAGCCTTGAGTTTAAACTCTGGAATGTGCTGCGAGTTCGAAAATACTGATTGTGCAAGATTGTTCCACAGTTGAGCAGTTCTATGAAAAAAATTAGTAGTTTGTGCAAAAATAATGACTGCAGGGTGTAGGAGTGAGCCAAGCGGGCTAGTCTAGTATTAGGGGAAAAATATTGCCATGCAGGTGTTAACTTCACTGGAACAGTCGCTATGGTAATATCGATAAATTTTGTAAAAGCTGCTACATTCTGCGTTGGCTTAGTGAGTTTACGGAGGTCGCCTCATGGACAAGTGTAATGGCGCATCTTGTCCAGAGATTTTCGAAACACTACCACAACACTACCAAGTCGAGGAGTCGTATCGAGGCAATGCCAAATGTGGAATCTGTAGATCGCATCAATCGTAGATCCTCGGTTAAAGCTATGCCTTGGATGTTAGGATATGGGTTAGCCGTTAAATTGACACCGCGCACTAATATAGAAGGAAAGTAGGTGTGTGTTTTTTCTCGAGATAAAAAGATACTTCGCTTTGAATGCCTTGAATTCAATGCAATTCTTGCGAACTCAATTAACATTAAGTTCTATGTTCCTATTAATATGTTTGGAGGAGGGCATGCAGCTGGAGATCATCAGCATACAGATGAAAGGAACAGCGACAGAAAATAGAGGGACGCTTATTAACATACAATGAGAAAAGGAGAAGGCCAATGATTGTAACTTGTGGAACTCCCAAGGGCACGGAAGGAAGGATGAAACGACACTGGTGTGGCGAACACGATTAGTTGAAGAAGAAAACTGGAAGAGTTGGCTAAGTTTGGATAACAGAAGCTAGTGAACCCCAGAATTGAATGCCTAAGGCTTAGAGATTAAGAAGAACTAATATTGCAGTGTAACCCTGGTAGAATCTACGAGTAAATGACACAAAAACAAAGTATATGATCGTATCAAAACGAGGACAACGATTAGGGCGAAGTATCAGCCTTGATGATCATAGTGTGGAAATTGTAGAAAACTTTATCTATTTAGGGACAATGCTTACTGCAGAAAATAAGATAAAGGACGACATCCATAGACGCATCGTAGCCGCAAATAAAACCTATTTCACATTAGTCCGGGTCCTAAAAAACAAAGAAATTTCAAGACAGTGCAAGGTCAGACTATATAAAACATTAATCCGCCCAGTTCTATGCTATGGGTCTGAGGCTTGGACATTGACCCAACAAACATAAAATCAACTTAAAATCTTCGAAAGGAAGATCTTAAGAAGAATATTTGGTCCCGTAAGGGTTAACCAGAACGAATGGCGCATTAGGACAAACGAAGAACTTCAAGAAATGTATGACGAAATTAATATAGCTTAGTAATATTAAAGAAGTGTCTGTTCTGTTCGAATTCCCTTTATTGACTGACTGTGTCTCTTCATATACATCATCTCACTTTTTTTTTACAAATTTTTGTACAATTAAAATTATTATTTTTTTTTTATTTGTTTTTTTTTTTACATTAATTTCTCCTTAAAAATCTAGAGTTTCTTCTCAGGATCCTCCCATCTTCCAACTCTATCCAATATGACCTGGGTGTAGAATGCTTCTCTTTGATTGTGGCCCGTATCCACACATTCCCGTTTCTGTACCATACTTTCTCCCCCTTTTTAAATTCTTCTCTCCAAATTACATGCTTGTTGTAGTATTTTTCCTGTTTGTTTTGTCTAAAAAGAAAATTATTTGTTAGATCTGGCAAATCTCTAGATTTGTATAAATCCATTTTTCCCGGTATCAATGATCGAGTCTGTCGCCCGATAAGTAATTCGTTTGGTGAAACATCGATATCTTTGATAGGCGTGTTTCTTAATTCCAAAAGAGCCATCCATAGTTCTTCTTTCCCTTCTTGAGTTTTTTTAATAATGTTCTTTGCAATATGAACGAATTTCTCAGCAAATCCATTTGATTGCGGATAACGTGGGCTGGTTAGTATTAATTCAATGTCTATGCTTTTACAAAAAAATTTAAATTCAAAGGATCCGAACGGATTATTGTCACTAACAATTATTCTTGGTATTCCATGTACAGAAAAAATTTCTTTCAAATTTTTAATCATTTCGTATGCAGTTTTTCTCTTTAAAGGTTTAAGTTCTAGAAATTTCGTATAATAGTCAGCGACTATTAAGTAATCTTGATTTTTCACTGTGAGAATATCCATGCCGATTTTATAAAAAGGAAATTGAGGTATTTCATGTGAGATAATTTTTTCGCGTATGTTGAAACTTCTGTATTTTTGACAAATATTGCAATTCATAATCATTTTCTCTATTGAATCGTTCATAGTTGGCCAATAAACCAGTTGTCTTGCTCTTGCCTTTGTTTTTTCCATGCCTAAATGAGCAGCATGCAGTTGATTTAAAATATCCTTTTGTAATTTATTAGGTACCACTATCCTCTCATGTACGAAAATAATTCCATCATCCATAGTTAAATAATCTCTAAATTTCCAATAAAATTTTATATTTTCTTTTAATTTATCCTTTTTTGTTGGCCATCCGTGAGTTAAAACTTCTTTTAAATTCGCAAGCGTTGGATCATTATCAGTTTCATATCTAAGTATGTTCTTTTTATCATTACTAATATTAATGGTATGCACCACATTATTTAAGTCTGTAATTTCACAATCTGTATTCTTTGTAGGGTATCTGGACAAGTAATCTGCTATGTATAAATATTTCCCCGGTTTATATTTTAGATTTATATCATAATTTAGTAATCTTATTTTCATTCTCCTTAATCTTGATGAAGGCACTTTCGCTATTTCTTTATTGAAAATTCCTAATAACGGTTTATGGTCAGTAGTTACGTTAAATATTTTACCGTATATCCAATTATGAAATCGTTTGGTTGCGAAAACAATAGCTAACATTTCTTTATCTATTTGTGGGTAATTCTGCTCTGTCATAGTTAAACTTCTTGAAGCAAATAATACTGGTTTTCCCTCCTGCATTAAACACGCTCCTAGACCATGTTTACTCGCATCTGCCTGTATTGTCACTTCTTTTGTTAAATCAAAAGGTTTGAGTCCTGGGGCTGCTACTATGTTTTGAATAATTTCTTCTAGACATCTAGTGTGTTGCGGTAACCAGTTGAATACAATATTTTTTTTTAAAAGTTCCCTCAAAGGTTGCGATATTTCTGCTAAATTCGAGACAAAAGACCTCATATAGTTAATCATTCCAAGCAATTTTTGTACATCTTTTTTGTCTCTAGGTATTCCTATTTCTTTTAAGTCTGCCACTCGTCCCGGATCATAATAAATACTCTCATGCGATAAAATGTGACCAAGAAATTTGACCTCCTTCATTTTATATTGGAATTTCTCTTTGTTGAATTTTATATTCAGTTGACGGGCCCTGTTTATAACCTTTCGTAAAATTTCGTCGTGTTCTTTTTCCGTTTCGGCAGCTATCATTATATCGTCGATATATACTATTACATTCTCAATATCCTTAAAATTCCTCTCATTATATTGTTGAAAGATTTCTGGTGCCACCTTCAATCCAAATGGTAGTCTTCGAAATCTGTAACATCCAAACGGCGTATTAAATGCACAAAGATTACTTGATCTATTACTAAGATGTATCTGCCAAAATCCATTTTTTAAGTCAAGTATTGTAAAATATTTTTTTTTACAAAGTCTTGGTGAGATTTCTTCAAATGATGGTATTGGGTAATTATATGCTGCTAGTGCTTTATTTAATTCCTGTGGATCCATACATAACCGCAACGTACCATCCTTTTTTTCTATAATTACCATGTTTGATATCCATTCATTGCCTTCTTCAGCTTTTTCAATAATTCCTCTTTCCATTAAATCATCTAGTTCTTCTTTTAATTTATTTTTTAGAGTCAACGGCAGTCGTCTACAGGGTTTTATTGTCGGCTTGGAGTTCTCTTTTACCTTGATTTCAAAATTCCTTGTAAAACAACCTAATCCTTCAAAAATATCAGAATTTTCTTGAATAAATGTTTTTTCCGCGCATTCCTCAGTTATTGAGTGAACTCTCTGAATTAACTTCAATCGTACACACGTCTCCAAACCTAAAATGGGTGTGTTATTATTCTTAGTTATTACAAATTTTGCACAAATGATTTTATTTTGATAATAACCGATCAACTCTGTATAACCTATTGTTGGAATGGGTGCACCACAATAATTATCAATTTGTATTTCTTCTTTTATCAATTTAGCACCTTTAATTTGTTTAAATATTTCTAATGGTATTGCATTGACATCTGATCCTGAATCTATTTTAAATTTAATAAGAGCATCATTCACACGGATTGTGACATACCAAGATTGATCATTGTATTTCTTTATTTCATGTATCGTGTTAATGTAGAATGCTTCGTCACCATTATGATAACTCTTTATTGATCTCACCATTTTATTTCCAACAGTGCAAGCAATGGCGAAATGATTTTTTTTCCGCAATTAGTACACGTCTTACCATAAGCAGTACATGTTCCTTTTGCATGTCTTTGTGCGCAATATCTACAATTAAACAATGTATTATTCTGCTTCCTAACGGTTACAGGACCGTTAATATTTCTAGAATTATAACCAAAATTTTTATTATGCTCATGAGTTTTATAGTTTTTATTGGAATGATACTTAGCTCGACTCCTATTGAATGTTTGGTTTTTCGTATGTGTTGGTGTTTCACCCTGGATGATATTGACTTCTGATTTATTCCTGCTTGTCATATAATCTTCATTACCCGTTTTACACATTTCTTTCGATTGTTCCTTCGTTGCCTCTGTAGCCCTTGCCATCTCTACCGCTTTATCAACTGTTAAATCCGTTGCTTCTAATAGTCTTTTCCTTAACCGTGGATCACTGACTCCCATGACAATTTTATCTCGTATCATCCTTGATTCTGCTGCTTCATATCCACAGTTTCGTACTAACTTTTTTAAGTCCATAAGAAACTGATCGAATGGTTCACCATCTATTTGATTTCTGCTTAGAAAAAGGAAGCTTGCATAAACTTCATTTTTTCTAGGTGCGCAGAATTTCTCGAATGCTTCCAGTACCGTTACATACTTTTCACTATCCTCTTTACTTAAATTGAAACTGTTAAATACCTCCAGTGCCTCTGGGCCAAGAGCATTAAGTAAAATTGCAACTTTGACCTTTTCAGGTTTTTTATCCATCTCAATTGCTGTACTAAATACAATAAAATTCTGTTTGAAAATTCTCCAATTTTCACAGATGTTTCCATTTAAGTTCAGTTTTTCCACTTGTTTGATGTATTCCATTTTTGTTTCTATAAATTGATATTTCCTTGGTCTCCCACGAGGTCTATTTTTTTGTTGTAATGCATGCAATTTTTTAACTTCGCGATCTTTGTACTTGCCCATTCATTAACTTTCTATTAAATTATTGAATTCATTCTATTATTCTCACATTTATTTTTATTTTTTCATTTCTCCACTTTTTTTTTTTTTGTTATTTACCGTTTGACTACCGGCTTACCGACTGCGCCATGAGTAATATTAAAGAAGTGTCTGTTCTGTTCGAATTCCCTTTATTGACTGACTGTGTCTCTTCATATACATCAAGCTACACACATAAGACTGAATAGACTGCGATGGCTCGGACACGTTGTACGAGCTTCAGAAGATAGAATGCTAGCCAGGATTTTTAATGGTAGACCATCAGGAAGAAGAAGAGTAGGACGACCAAGAAATAGGTGGATAGATGACGTGCTAGCAGATATACGGAAATTTCGTATAACAAATTGGAGAGAGCTAGCAAGACGTAGAGATGACTGGAAGAGGAGACTTCGAGAGGCCCGAGTCCTGCAAGGACTGTAGCGCCATCCAAGAAGAAGAAGAAGAACCCTGGTAGAGCGCAGGATGCAGATCAGACGTTATCTTTAGAACAGCTGTTTCGCAATTTCTTTCAAAATCGTGCGGACACAGGCAACGATAAGAAAAATTTTATATCGGCGATCAAACTTTGTTCTCTTTCTGTATATACTATAAGCACAGATAAGTAATATACAGATGCCCAGTCGAATAGGCGAAACGTGTTCCATGTTGCCGAAAGTGGTTAATCCAAGCAAAATATTTAAATGTTGCAGCCATTTAGCTGGCTAGAGGTTTGCAACTTTTGGTTGAGCTCCAGCCAGCGACACCAGCGTACAAGGCTACGGTTGCGAAGCAAAATAGCTACGAGGAGCGGGAGTGCGTGGTACACACAGAAGGAAATGAATGTTGATAGTGACGTCAATCCCTCACACTCTTCGTAGCTATTTTGCTTTTCACACCGCTGCTCTGTCTTGCTTGAATTCAACCAAAAGTTGCCACGCTCTAGCCAGCTACATTTAAGACACGTGGCTGCAACATTTCTTTGCTACACAAAATTCAGTTGGCTAGAGGAGGGAAAAGCTGGCTACGAAATGTTGATAATGGGACACGATTTTATACAGCAACTGGGCATCTGTATATTACTTATCTGTGCTATAAGATAGAACTGGGGGTCTGTCAATCTACTAGTCAAGATAAGACTTTCAATTCCAAGGGTATTGAAGAGTTTTACGGGGTCGATAAGAAATCGCGTTTTAACTTGTTCTTAACTGTAGATACTATTTTAATATTTGTCTTTTTTGCACTGTATTATTTTGGTGAAAGGGGAATGCCCATTTCTGGCCCTGGGTGCCCACATATAAAACTATAAGGAAACGATAGTATGCAATTAAAGGAATGAAATGGTTAAGGAATTGGTTTAAAAAGTCCGGATTTTTAAGAAATACAGGGTGCGCCAAAAGTCCGGCAACGATCCGATATTTCCTGAAGGGTCCATGAAAAAAGTTTCGAGCGAAAGTTGCTCAACTTGGAGGGTGGAATCGTTTGCACACAAATCTCACCCCCACCCACTCACCCCCCAGCGGGGGTGGGGGTGAATCTAACATTTCAAATGGCAACCCCATTTTTTTTTACAGATTCTAATTCTCCGCCAGGAAGTATGAAACTTTTGCCTGAACAATTTTTTTATCCGAAGCCCCCCTGCACCATCAAAATTATCCCCAAAAATCATTCATTTGGGGGTCCGGGAAGCTTCGGAAAAAAAAATGTTTCTAACAAAAGTTGGATATTTCTCTTCGGAGTATCAGAATCCGTGAAAAAATGGGGGTTGCCATTATTCACCCCCATAAAAGTATAAGGAAATGATAATATGCAATTTAAAGAATGAAAATTATTTTAGCAGGGCTTCTACACATTTGATGGTAGACTTTGCTGTGGCTGCTGCTCTAATTAATAAATTCCACACAAAAATAAGAGACAGGGATGATGCGTCTCAAATACTAGAAATAGTTCATCAAAATATGGAAACAAATAATGAGTTATCTGAGTATGTTAGGGAACGCAATCTAAATAGAGCTAGGACAGACTTTAGAAATATAAATGTAGACTCTGAAAATGTTATGGAATTTCCTTTATAATCTATTTTGTTTCGCTAGATTTTTTATTTTTGTTTGAGGGAAGATGATTTGATAAAACTACTAAAACACAGCGACTGTTCTCTCCTGACCGACGTCCGAGAGAAAAAATCCGTCCGAGATAGTCCGAGAGAAAAAATGTGTATCGCCATTATTCATCCTCACCTCCTCACCCCCTCGTAGGAGTACAATGGTTCCCCCCTTTTTTTCCCTGTGGATGATTTTTGGGGATAATTTTGATTTTTGATGATTCTAATAATAAAAAAAAATTTAAGCAAAAGTTTCATATTTCCCTACGGAGAATCAGAATCGGTGAAAAAAGGGGGTTCCATTTGAAATTTTAGATTCGATCTAAATCTCTGATCAATCGAACTTTGTGGACCCCAGTGCGAAATGAATCTCGAGTCTGTACGTTTGGTGCGCATTTTGAATCTAGTGTCTCGAACTTTAATAGGAATAATTGGTTTTTCGTAAATATTTATTGTTGAAGAGTTGAATTTGAAGATTTAGATTAATTTTAAATGTTTTAAGCTTGGGCGCAGCTGGGCGCAGCGGGTTCCAGCTAGTAATTAATAAATGTTGGAATAAAAGGGGCAATGAAAGTAAATTTGTTCTCTAGATCAGTGATCAGCATCGATGGTAATCCCACCAATTTGTTTTTTTTTGATAAATGCAATCAACATTGGAAAAAGGTATTCTGTAAGTTATTTTTAGATATTTTTTTCAGAATATCTTTGCAAGCTCCAACTTTTGCAGATCAATTATTTGGCATTGATCACATTAATTTTTAGAGATTTTTCAGAAAGTTACCATTCTTTTTATATCCATATCACACTAACAAAAAATTACCCAATTTTAAGCCCTTAAAAAAATTTTTCAATAATTTACCACCTTAGCATAAAACAAATCGAAAATTTCATCCCGGTAACGTTGTCATCATAATCAGTCTTCCAGACAAGCCTCAAAATGGGCCTGAAATTGAATTTTCCCTCGTGAAAATTGCAGTGATAATAGTTTTCAGGGGTGTTGTTGTTGGGGCTGGTTGTGGAACCTGTTATGAGATTAATTGCCCATGAAGAATTTGAAATGAAAACATAATCCCTTGCCTTATCGTTTTGTGTCTATATACTATGTTTATGTACCTACATGCATATATACACATAAAAGGTGAATGAAAGTGCTACAGGGGTCCATTTTACGCCACCCCCGACATGACGTTGTAAATAATCATTTATTTTTTTGCTAATGTATGCGTGCTTGACATTCAATAATAAAATGTTTGACACGAGTTGTGAAGTTTGAAAATAAATTTTGAGAGGGAATTTTTGGTGGTTTTAAAAGGTGGTAATGAATGTTTTTGGAAAAATAAGCAGATTTAAAATAAAGGTCCTAGAAAACATAGGTTAATGTAATCGTGTTTTAATAATTATGTTAAGCATCATATTACCAGATTAAATAAAGTTGATGTACTTTTGGACCCTTTCCATGAATAAAATAATTCCATTTATTTTTATTTTTCAAATATGCCACGTTGTGTAGTATGATGGACTTGCGAAATTATTTAAGAAAAGATCCTCTTCAGAGGTTTTTTTTTACATTAGAAGATTCAATTTCAATTTATTTATTTCTAAAGTTTGACAATGTGGATTACATTCAATAGAAAAAAAATATCTTAGTGCTAGAAGGGATCTTCATTCATGTACAATAATTTTATGTGGGCAAACCGAATTTTATTTGATTTTGAATAAAACTAGGATATATTGGGAAAAATTTTACTTGATCAGACCAATGTGCACTATGGCCACTTAGCCACAAATTAGTCCTAGGTAGTAAACCGGGGCTTCTTCGTGTGAAGAATATGAATTGAGTTTTTTTAGGATTTATTATACGCTCCTTGTAACTATGTAAAAAACTCTTGGAAGTTAAATTTGATCCACTTCCCGGTTTCCGATTGGGCTGAAATTTTGCATACACGTTTAGTTTGGATGACAATGCAATCTAACCATTTTGTAAAAAAATCAAGATGACGGTTCCAATATGGCGGCCGATTTTTGCAATTGGGTTCTACGACCCCCCAAGATGGATATCAAGTGAAAGGGTATGAACGGGAAAATACAATTAGCATTCCAAATTCAAAATGGCGGCCACACAAAATGCCGGAAGACATATAATGGACTAAAAATTAGAAAATATACTTATCAACTTCAAATTTTGCACATATGCATAGTTCGCGTAACAATGCAATCTGCTTTTTTATAAAAAAAATCAATATGGCGGATCCAAGATGGCGGGAGAATTTTACAATTGTGTTCCCCGACCCCGCGACATGGGTATCAAATGAAAGGGTATGACAAGTACAATACAATTAGCTATGCGGTGTCATTAAAAATGGCGGCCAACTCAAAATGGCGGATTACCTTTTTCTTTACAACCCCCTCGCTATGGGTGTCAAATGAAAGGGTATGACGAGTACAATACAGTAGCCTATGTGACCTCATTTTAAATCTACCAGGGCGGCCGCCACACAATAGACATATAATAGACTAAAAAGTAGAAAAAAAATAAATAGTTTAAAAAATCAAAAAATACGCTTTTATTTTAAAATGAACTAAAAAGTAAAAAATATTTTTGAATATAAAGTCTTTATTGCTTCAGCCATTATATGGGAACAGCCTACCTTTAGAAATCAAGCTCAGAATAAAATTAATGAGGTTATTGGTAAAAATTATAAATATAACTTACTTAAATGTGAAAAAGCGGGTGCACAACTCCATTCGGCCTATATGGATTTATGCGTATGCTATTCGGCTTGCGGAATACAGCCGAAACCTTTCAGAGGTTCATAAACGAAGTTACGAGAAAACTCGACTTCTTTTATGTCTACCTGAACGATATTCTTATCTAGAACCGTGGATGAGCAACTCACTCATAACCATAAAGCTAGAGAAGAGAGGGATCACAATTGATCTCGGTACGCAGTTCGAATCGAAACCGTTCAATGAAATGACCAAATTATTCGGTTCTCATCGAATCCGTAAAACCGCCTACCATCCACAGGCAAACGGAATTGTCGAACAGTTCCACGGCAGTCTTAATGGCAAGGGACGCCCCTATATCTTGAATTATAGAATCTAAATCTTCAATTATAAATCCCAAGTTATTCAATCTTGTAGTCAGTCATCTACCAGTGAAAATAAGGATTTCGCTTCTCGTCGACTTTTTTATGTAATAGTCCAATTGTGGAAGACCGTTGGAGCCACCATTCCATCATATCATTGGTCAGACCTTAGTACAATGACCAGCAGTAGGTTAAGTTTAAAAGTCTAGTCCATCATAGTCCATTTAATTCCAATTATCAAAATCGGTGAACCTTTCTGAAAAATAATATACTTAGCAATAATAATTGGATAATTTTTTCAATATGGTATGGAATATTCAACGTAGACCTCCCAGAATTTGCAATCAACATTATATTCTCAAGTCACGTATTGCAGAGTTTAGATAATTGTAGAATCTGTACAAACGGTTGTTGAAGTTCATAAAGCATCCATCAAAGTCCATAAATTCGTACAGGAATACCAGAAACTATATTGAAAAATACAATCTTTCTCCTACTAAATTATTTAGTCAATAAACAGTATCCTAGATCGAAGAATCTATGCCACAATTCACTTTCGATATCACACTACATATAATAATAAAACTCCTACTCCAGCTCTTACAAAAGAAAAAAAGGATTCACATAACACAATTCACAAACAAATATCATATCGAGCATAACTTTCACGATATCCTTGTAAATATTTTTCATCCCTTTTTAAATTTAATAAAAAAGTACACAACAAGTTCATTTTGAGCACATTCAAATTTGTCCTGTTTCGAAATGAAAAACTTCACACCAATCTCTCTTCTTTTTCTACTCCTTAGTCCTTTATTTTATTTCATTTTATACATACACACTCACAAATATATGTACACCTATTTTTTTCCCTTCTTCCTTTTCCTCGCATTGTGAATGTTGAATTTTCTCTGTTGTATGTCCTTTTTTATGTCCTGGCATTCGCTCTTTCCTCCCTTCATTTACTGACTGGCATCTCTATTGTATTGTGAAAAGATAAAACGTGACGTGGTTGGAAAATTATTATTTACGAGTTGAATGCAGATTTCGGTTGGACTCTCTGTTTTCCATCCATATATACACCACATCCACTGGCAGCTTTCTGAATCTATTGACAATTGGCTTTTGTTGCAAAATTTTGCAAGCCCCCCACACTGTCCATTTGGTATTGGACGGTTTATGACTGCTTAATAGGGAAAAACTGTAAAATGGGGTGAAAGAGGTTTTTTTTTTAATTTTTCAAAATACGATGTTTTTGCCTAGATTTGTTGTAAATCTTGAGTTTTCAGATCATGTGTTGTTTTTGGCGAATAAAGTTATTAAGAGTGATTAAACAAATCGTTGGTCGAAGGTATTGAATGAGAGTTCACAGACGGAAAAGAAAACCTGGGAGAAAAATCTCGTTGGTGAACTGGGACACTACCGAGAGCGAAAGCCGTACCAGGCGCAGGAGTTCTACCGAAGAGTCCGTGGTATGGACAATTCATACGCTACACATACTGCAAGACAAAGAGCGTTATCTGATCACCGATCCTACAGGCATCTTGTTGCCTGTGTCTGGAAGAAGTCGACCAAAAGTTGCCTGGCTCTAGTCAGCTACATTTAAGACACATGGCTACACAAAATTGAGCTGGCTAGAGGAAGGAAAAGCTCACGGTATACAGAAACAAGGTAATGTAAAAGAGACTGACAGCTTCGAATATCGTAGAAAAAGCTGACGGCACCCGGCAAGTTAATGCAGAAAACAACAACAGCAATTTCGATTTTATATGGGAAGAGTTGCCGAGTGACGTCGCACTAAAACGATATTCAGTCTTTTACATTACCTTGTTTCTGTATAGCGTGGGAAAAGCTGCTTAGTGAAATGTTGTTATGGGACACGATTTTATACAGCGACTGGGCATCTGTTTTATATTTATCTGTGCTATAACCTAACCTCATCTCACAACCAATCCTCTTTCACTAGGCAAATGGTTGCGCGAAGAAAAATTTCACCACGTGTATCCGATGATCGATATCGCTGTTAAAATGTTTACTTGTACTGCGGCAGCAAATTGTACGTCGGAAAGATCATTTTCGTGCTTCAAACGTATCAAATCTTATTTGCGTTCGACGATGACTGAGAACAGACTCAATGCTTTGGCTATAATGTGTATTGAAGAGGAAACTTTGCAAAAAGTTGATCTGAAAAAAATCATCGTTAGATTTGCTGTTGAAAAAGTCCGCCGTAAAAATGTACGTTCATAATGTAAATGTACATTAGTAAGCGCGCAAAATGACTTACTTCTTGAAATATTTGAAAAATGTATTTTTTTGTTTTGTAAAACTTAATCAAAATTAAAAGGTTATTTAATTTATTACATTAAATATTTTTCAATTTTTGAAATTACAAAACAGATTTTTATTAAGAAAAAAATATAGTTTAAAAAAACTAAAAAATACGCTTTTATTTTAAAATGAACTAAAAAGTAAAAAATTATTTTGAATGCAAAGTTTTCATTGCTCCAGCCAGTATATGGAAACAACCTACCTTTCGAAATGTAAAAAAGCGTGCGACTCTTTACCTATATTCATATTTTATAAATTAACACCGGAATGAGTGCCCCACGCTTTTTACATTTCGAAAGGTAGGTTGTTTCCATATACTGGCTGGAGCAATGAATAGTTTGCATTCAAAACTATTTTTTACTTTTTAGTTCATTTTAAAATAAAAGCGTATTTTTTAGTTTTTTAAACTATATTTTTTATTTTCTATTTTTTAGTCTATTATATGTGTTCCGCCATTTTGTAGTGACCGCCATATTAGATTTACAATGACGTCACACAGCTTACTGTACTATACTCGTCTTACTTTTTCATTTGATACCCATACCGAGCGTGTTGTAAAGAAAAAGGTAAACCGCTATTTTGTGTTGGCAGCCATTTTGAATTTGGAATGACGCCACGGAGCTAATAGTATTCTAATTGTCAAACCCTTCCATTTGATACCCATACCGACTCGGTTGTAAAGAAAAAGGTAGTCCGCCATTTTGTTTTGGCCGCCATTTTGAATTTTGAATGGCGCCACACAGCTAATTGTATTCTACCTGTCATGCCCTTTCATTTGATACCCATGTCGGAGGATCGGGGAACACAATAGCAAAAATCAGTCGCCATCTTGGAACCGCCATCTTGATTTTCTTACAAAATGGTCAGATTGCATTGTCACGCGAACTATACATATGTGCAAAACTTGCAGTTGATCGGTTATATGGAAGTGGGTCAAAATCAAGTTGCAAGATTTGTTTACATAGAACATACATACATACATACATACATTTGGTAAATCTAATATAAAACTAATACAAACATACAAACATGCATACATACAGAGACACATACATACAGGTGAAGCAAATATAAAGCGTATAAAAAAAGGCGGCACTTTGTCGCCTGCCTACCGGCGGCAAATTCGTAAATCCGCCCCTGTGTAGTAACCTTCTCAATTGTTGCTTAATAACGCTTCCTAGTTTTTCCAACTCTTTGGACATTGAGATTATTGCTTTTAAAATCTCCCTTGTCCACAATAACCTTTTTGTGACTTGCTGTTATATCCCACCAGATATGTTCAGCACTCTTGGCGATAAAGGTCAAAACCTTTATGATATCTTAATCTCTTGTACTAATCATATCCAGGATATGATGGACTCCAAAGACGATTTTAATTTACCCAATGTACAGTGGGTATCTTGCGATGACGACGATAACTACCTTCCTGAAAACAACCTCAACGATAGTGAATCCTGAATTCCTTATTCTCATGCGGTTTGAACCAAATGAGCGGTGTGAATAATATTTTAGGAAGGCGGTTAGATCTTATATTGTTTTCTGACTCAGACAACATGATTGTCGATAAATATCATCCTCCCCTCCTACTAAGTTATTGCTCTGTCTTCGACGATAAGCTAATCCCGGGGAAGTCAACATTCACCTTTAACTTTAAAAAGGCCACTCTTGAAGAACTGTCATCCAAGCTCACTTCGATTGATTTCAATAGGTTGCTTTCCTCAAATGAGTTGGATGACGATGTAGCAAGATTTTACTCCGTTTTGTACGAAACCTTTGCATCCTGTATACCTATTGAGCCTCTTAAGTTGTCCAGATCATCTCCACCATGGTACAACAATGAATTGGGGCATACTAGAAACCAGAAGAATAAACTCTGGAAAAGCTACCAGAAGAGGAAAGACACTGCGAGTTTCTCTCCATTTGTCAATTGCTTTGACCAATTCCATGCACTCTCCGAAACCCTCTATAAGAAATACCTCAGTACCAATCCCCGTACATAATAAAGGTAGTAAGAACGAAATATCTAATTATTGACCTATTGCGAAGCTATGGTGTTCCAGCGCGAAACAACAATCCTAATAACCACATAAGAACCTAAGCCTGAAACAACAAAGGCACGAAAAATATATTGGAAATGACAAACAATGTTTAAAAAAATATATTGGAAATGACAAACAATGTTTATCATGTCAAAACTATGTTTATTTAAACCAACAAAAAAATGAATAAAACTAGATAAACAATATTTAAAAAATAGAATTAACAATAGAATAACCTGAAAAGGGGGAATCTAAAAGAAAATAAAACAAAAACAACAAATTGATTAAATAAAATCAAACCTTTAAACCTAACTTAATTAAAACTAAATAATAAGTTCAACAAATACAAAATTATTATTAAAACTACGCAAACTGCACTACGCACGGAATTCAAAATACAAACCTAAAAAGAAAATAATAAGTACACATAAACTATAAAACCATAAAACTATAAAACAATTACCACATAATTTCACCGAATCACAGCAAACTAAAATAAACCTAAAATACACAAAATATTAATAACAAATCATAACTTTAAAAACACAACAAACCTCAGTTCACCTAACACAAACTGTCAACGGCAATCACCTGATGACAAACCAAAAAATTGAAAATACTGGAACCATCGTCGCCATTTAAAAAATAATTCCAATGGCGTGATCGCCATTTTTTCCGCAATGGAAAATTGCTATCCCCACTTCCGTATTCAAGGAGGCTATATAAACCGGCAATAAACTTCGTCTTTACGTCGATTCGAGTAAAGGTAATGCTGGTTGGATTTATAACCGAGTTAGATTTTTGTTAGGGCTTAAGTTGGCGAGTATTTACCGCTAACTTTAAAGAGGTTTAGATTAGGACTTAGAAAAAATATCAAAATTTCAATTTCTGTATTTTTCTGAGACTTGGAAAATTTTATCAAAATTTTTCCAAGACTTAGAAAAAATATCCAATTTTTAATTCTCCATACTTGGAGAATTTTCATATTATTCTGAAACTTAGAATTTTGTCAAGGGTTTCCAAGACTTATGCCCGATTTCTTCACAATGGGTTATACCTCTGCTAGCTTTATCCATAGTATGTCTAGAGAAATTGGTTTTCTTCACTTTTGCTATCTTTGGGTTAAGACTTATCGGGGGGTTAATGTTAACTGGCCAATTTTGAGGGTTTATCTCTTGGTTAGTGTCAAAATATTTGTTGTTGACTTTTTTTTAAATATTTAATTATATTAAAAATGGACGCATTTATGAATGTTAATGTTTTCTCGACCGATGAGAGCGAAGAGGAGAATTTAATGGAAAAGATTACATTAAAATTAGAAAAAATGCGTTTCTATTCATACATGAGAACATTAATTTAAGTATTAAGTAGGCGGAAGTATTTTTCTGTCTCCCAATTACAATTTAAATATTTTTTAAATTATTTCAACGTTTGACGTAAAAAAAACCGCCAAATTACAATTGTGCGTTTTTTTAACGAGACTTGCGCAAAAGCCAAACATATCTCAGCAATATGCAGATATGCCATATGAATGGTAGTTTAACTATCTGTGGAATACGTAACTTTGGATTCGCGTGAAGAAAACCATGGCCGGTTTTACACGACCGGACACCGAACAGACAAAACGAACGAACAAACTGGGTTTTATGGGGAAGAGGGTGAGAGAGGACGATGGAAAACCAGCCCCTCTCTCACCCTCTTTCCCATAAACCCCAGTTTGTTCGTTCGTTTTGTCTGTTCGGTGTCCGGTCGTGTAAAAGAGCCCCATCCAACATTTAATCGAAGTTTATCTTTATTCTAAAGTTAGAAAACCCGTGGATAATTGTAAAGTGAAGAAATCGGGCATAATCGTTTTTGGTCGGAACCATAATCTGTTAAACAGAATATTGTTTCGTCAGAATATCCTAATACTTGGAATATTTTTGCCTTTTAAGTTTCTTTTTGTGGGTTTGTTTCTCGTGGAGGAAGCAAACAAGTATAGCAAGTGAAGAAAAATCCACAGTCTGTCGGGCCGGGACTTTCCTTGACACTTATTATACATAGTAAATAAAACAATTTTTTGGACGCATCCTTGCCGCACTCATTACGACGAGTGAACCTCAGTTCTCTAATTTTACCGCATCAAGCTTCTCTTGAGTGCCAGTAACAGCAAGATTCTTGGGCAATTCATTGAACCCTTATACATTTATTGCTTAAATAATTGCACTTGCAATTGAAGGGTACAGGGGAAAAACAACGTAAGTCCATTTTTTTCGAAATCGAGTTAGTGCTGCTATCTATTGAAGAAATACGTAAGCTTTCAGCTGGTATATTCAATTTTGATGAATTTCAGACCCAGCCCATATAAATCAATTGAAAAGAATTCGCATACAGGGGAAAAACAACAAGACTTCAAACGCAAAATTTCAATTTTCCCGAAATTTGATTTTATGGACTTACGTTGTTTTTCCCCTGTACCCTTCAATTATTATTTATTCCTCCCGGCAAGTTGTCGCTAATTAAATTTTTATTGATTAACAAAACTAACAAGTTGGAATTTGCCAACATAAAAAAAATATTTGGACAATTTCAACAGCTTTTACATTTCAGCTCCAACTGGGGACAGCAAATAGTATAAAATATAGAATTAGAAGTTGGATTTCACATATAAAAAATTAAAGTAAAGTAAAAAAATAGATTAAAACTAGAAATAAGGTAGAATTGTCACCAATAGGAGAGAATACATTTGTTTGTAAACCGACCAAACTCTTTTATTTAGAGCAGGGGTCGGCAACCTCGTTTACTAGGAGGGCATATTTCAGAAATGCGAGAGTTCGGCGGGCATCATATGAAGAACAGGAGAGAGGGTTAATATTTAAACAAGAAAATATTAATGCAACACAAATTTATTTCATAAATTTTTATTATATAAATTAAAATTTTAATTGGAAAAACATGATATTAAAATTGTTAATTAATGCAATATTTGACATTTGTAATTCTGCGGCCAACTCGTTGTAATGTGGCACATTCACATTATGTTGAATTCTCAGTTCTCAGGCATTGGTCCAAATGAGTATCAGTGAGGCGTGAACGGTATTTTGATTTTAGGTATTTCATATTGGAAAACAAAGATTCACACGCATATGTGGACGCGCAAAGAGAGTTCAATTTTTGAGAAAATTTTCTCAACAATGGGAAGCTATTTTCATCGACTAAATTCCAGACTTTTTCTTCGTTATGATGCGATTTTAATTTAATGTCATTTTTTGTTTTTATAATTTCCAGCCCTCCTTATTGGAACTATCGAAATATCTTGTATTTTATCGGTCACATCGTCCTCTGTATGAAAAAGAGCAAGATGCCTCCAGTTCATAGAATTCTTCAAATCTGGAATTAAATTCTTCAAGTAAGGAATCAAAACGTTTGGCAAACTGATGAGTGCTAGTATTTCCATCGCAATAATTTACTATTACCATTTTTAAATTTGGGAAATGTGATAAATTATCTTCTTCCATGCGATTTGCAGAGGGCCAATTTAGATTTAAATGCATTTACCATGCTTATCATAAAAGCAACATGATGAGTTCTACCCTGTAGTTCAAATTTAATTCCTTCACTTTTACTGTTAAATCAGTTAGAAACCCAAACTTTATTAACCAAGGCTTTTGTTCTAATTCTAAACAAATTTCATTCCTGGATGGGCGGGCACTTTAAAATTGCTTCGCGGGCGCCCTAGAGCCGGCGGGCACCGCGTTGCCGACCCCTGATTTAGAGGAACCAATCCACCTTACTTTTTTATTGTTGTAGCTTATCCGGAACTGCTACAATCGTGTATACCAAAACTCTTCGGATCTATTATTTATTTTGCTATCGCCCCTATCTGCAAGAGGCTTATCTCAACTAATCAACATGGTTTCTAGTGTCCTACCGAAGGTTCTGCTGTTGCTTCGGCTTCGGCCAACTTCTGCCAAAAAACACCATCGGCCGCACATTCGGCTTCGGTCAAAGGAGCCGAAGGTTAGCCGAAGCCGAAGTTTTTATATACAGCCAGGCCAGTCACTGAAAACGAAAAGAATTGAGAGTGTTATGTGAATGTCACATTGAAACGTATGGTATTGTTCAAATAAAAATAGACAAATCTGAGCTTATTATTTTTGGTACATTTTTTATTTTATTTTCAGCACTATGACTATAAACCAAAATAACAGTGAAAAATTTTCATTATTATGAATACTTTTCAGTCAGTATACCAAGATTTCTGTGTGTGATTGAACCTTCGGCTTTAGCTTCGGCTTAAGCCGAAGGTTATGGTAAGAGCCGAACATTCGGCATCGGCTTCGGCCTAAAACTGACCTTCGGTCGGACACTAATGCTTTCCTTGCAGTTCGTTCGACTACTACTAACCCAGCGGGAAAAGTTTGAAGGCCTTCCTCAAGAAGCTTTTAGGAAGGAGTTCGTATTCGTAGTTCCACAAAAGTAGGATGGAAGGGTCAAACATGGATATGTAATTAATGTACAGTTTTTATTCAGTTAATACAATTTACCATTAAATTGTGTATAAAAATTTGTATCTAAAAGATTATTATAAAAGGATTAAAGCAATATCTTCCAAGGATCTTAATATATTTAGAAAGTGTAAGAAATTGTACTTCCTTGGAAGAAATAAAAGAGAACGTATCACAAACACCTTACCGGGAATGCGTGGGGAAGGTGAATGGGCTTTTACAGCTTTTCGACTCATTCCTTCTAATGACATGGCTGCACAAAAAAGATATGGAGCGGAATGCGAAAAGGAAGGAATTCTTGCCTTCCAAAAAAGGATACCGTCATGCTTCTTGGTATGATTCCATTTCCCGCTGGGAATCTACTTGAATTCCCTTCTCACACAGTTCAAGGCTTTGTTACCGGCTGCCAAACCGACTGTGTATACACTGACTTCAGTAAGGCTTTTGATAAGCTCTCTCATTCTATCATTCTTCTCAAACTAAAAAAATTTGACTTTCCGTATGCCCTTGTGGTATGGTTCCAGTCATACTTAGCCGATTCCGCGGAGTCAAATCTAAAAACATTGAAGCGTCCTCTGGTGTCCAGCGGATCTGGATCGATCGGGGGGTCAGGTTTGATAGTAAGCTTGATTTTTCCACTCACTCCTCCAAGGGGAGTTTAGTCCTGGGATTTATAAAAAAATGGTCCAAGGAATTCAACAACCCCCTCATTACTAAGAATTTTACATGTCTTAAGTTAGGCCTTTACTCGAATACGCCCAGACCTGTCAGATAATTATTTCCAAAGTGTTTTTACCTAGAGTTAATTTCAAGGTGAGTCGGCAATGGGAGCGTACTGAATAAGGCGCTCGACTACTGTACTAGAGATCCATGGTTTAAGTGTATTGAAATTCATGTGCAGAGTGAAGCCTTTTGTGAAATGGTGATGGGTAGTAAAAGTGGGAAGATACATTTCTTCCATTCTCCCGCGGGACTGGATTTTTAGCATTTGGTCATGGGGATGGATCAGATTTTATCTAGGCGCCACCTCGGTCATCGCTTCAAATTCCGTCATATATTCGGGGAATTTCACATGATTCCTAGACACCTTGGCATGTCGGGCAGAATGGTGAGTCATCGTGCCCGAAATGATTGATGTATTTTCTATATTCTGTGTCCACTCAAGAACTGTGTAAGGTTGTAATTCACTTCCCCACGATCCCTGTAACCCATTTATCTTTGTCCACTGACCCTTAACAGACTCGTCCTACTTCCTTTGCCATTCCGTTTTGGATTCGTAACTCGCCATCTCCACCGTTTTTGGCCCAGCTCTAACATACTCGGGATAATAGAGTAATTTTCGCCTTTTACTAATCAACACAGCTACAGTTTTGTGTTGAGCAAGCGTCAGAACAGTGCTTTCTAGCCATGCTTTAATTTCCCAGATCACTTCGTTTGCACACAATTCGATCCTACGACCACTAAGCTCCTTTTTGGAAGCCTCAACACATCATTATACCTTGTGATCCACTGCAGACGGCCCAGGACCGAACCCTACGGAATGCCGCGTGTTGTCCTGTACACATTCGGCCCATCTTACAATTCACAATAAATCAACCTGCTGAATAAGAGTTCTTCTCACTTATATTGATGTCCATATATTAACCTTAATTCAAAACCACTTCAAAGAAAGAGGCTACATCCTCTTACAATAAAAAATCGCATAAACACTGCAAAACAATCTAAAGTTATAAAGAAAATTTCACCAGAAAAAAAACAAAAAAAAACATTACAACATTGGCTTCGATGAATGATAAATAATAACCATCATAAGAAACCCACCACCAAACAGAAATACCATCACCATAAGCCACGATACGAAAAAATCATTTCCTTTTCGCACCATCAGCCACCATCCCCCTTAACGCTATACAGAAAGAAGTTATCAAACATCAGAAGGACGAAGACAAAAAGCAGAAGGAACAAAACGACTTCCAAGGCAGAAGCACAGAAGAAGGTTATCAGTAGCCAAAATCATATTATGCGGCCAAGCACCAACAACAAAAATACTGGAGACTTCCCCCCAACAAAAACAAAGTCAACCCCCGACTGCTTGCCTGTAATAGTATAAAGAGAGAAAAGTCGTTGAGCATTTACTTTTCCCATCCAGAGAGGGTGAAGAGGAGGAGGAGGAGGAGAGCCACGTACCAGAATTTCGAAGCCGAACACCCACCCCTTTTTTTTGGAGGACATTGAAACATAAGACGTGGCGGCAAGTGGGTGGCCATCCCTTTTAAGTGCTTTCCAAAGACACAATGCAAGTAGAATGGAAAAGATCATAACACGATCTTTACGGTGGCGAAGGGGCGAGGATTTTTCGGCTGAGTGGTCTGGGGTGAGCTATATCCTAGAATTTTAGTGGGTGGCGGTGGGGTTGACTGGGTGGTCGGGCACCATTGGGTGAAAAGACAATCGCCCATAAAAATCATCCCCCATTTCATGAAGAAGAAAAGTGGGGATCTCCGATAAGGACACGTTCGTGCTGAAAATCAGGGTAATGTCCTTGGCAGAAAGGAATGATTCAGGATTCCATAGATGCTATGGTGGTTGTTCAACGGGGGGGCTGGTTGTGGTCGCCCGCCCGGCTGGTTGGCTGGTTGGTTGGTTGGTTGGCTCGTTCCTTCGTTTGTTTGCTGGTGTCTCTCGAACAATGGCATTCGTCGCCGCTGATATCGAGAACAAAATGAGAAACGGCAGAAACGTTTTTAAGGGGCATCCCCGGCCCTTGTCTTAGGGATATTTTTTGTGCGGTGACAGATAAGGACGGAGAATCGACCTGCAAGGCAAGGCAATGCCATTTGATTTTGTGAATTGGGCTCCATTTTATTTTTATGTTTTTTTAAAATCACCTTTCACTGCTTTCTTAACATTAAGTGCCAAACACAAAAAAAACTCGTCCTTACCCTTAAGAAAAGAAATAAAAGATAACTTAATATCATTTTTTTTTCATTCACACACTTTTTTTTTATATCTGTTCACAAACAAATAAATTGCTAGAGGAAGGGAGGCATTACCCTCTTGGCCTTCTTGCCAAAAAAAGAAAGCAAAAGTATAAGAAAAATCGCAAATGTCCTTGTGGCTTGTGGCCCTTTTATTTATTTATTTATTTATTTTTTTCTCATTACATTCTCGTGCTTGAGTTGATTTTTTTCGGTTATTTCTTGACCGGATATAGAAGATCCTTATCGTGCCTATGAAGATGTCAGAACAAGAACCGTATGGATGTTTTATGGTTACGGAAACTCTTTTTTATGAACTCTCTCCTTTTTCTTACGTTTCTTACACGTTTTTGTAAATGGATACCCATTGAGGGAGATTTGTTGTAAGGATATTATATGTAATGAATCATTTTTAATGGAATTCCATTTTATGGAAGGGAAAATGGACACCAAAGGCATTTATATAAAAGAATTTAAATGGATAAGTAAAAAATAGGTGCAGTAATATTGTCGTTAAGGTTAAGTAGTTGAAGTGGCAGTGATTATAGATATTCTGTATGGAAACTAAGTGAGAAGGAACTTGATGACTCTACTGTTAAATCTTATTGATAAACATCTGTAAATGATGACTATCCTGATTAGTAACTGATATTTACCAAACTCGATTTTGGTAGTTAAGAATATTATTTTGTATTGAGAGAAGAAATTTTATAGTAGATTGGCAGATCAAGGCAAGCGGTAGTTTGCCGAGTTCGTAAGGGCAAACAACTAAAGCCTTATTTACGCATAAACATGGCAAACAGAGTGCTTTTTTTATAAAATTTATGCGATTTATCACCTTTTTATAAGCACTATAAGTAATTTTTCATTTGTAACCGATAACCACAATATAAATAATTTATTATTCAATGAGTTTTTTTCCTATCCTTCTTCGTTTTTTTTATTTTTACATTTTTTACATTTCGAAATGAACTTTTTTTCTCCTTCGGTCTAATTATTTGATCAAAAGTGGGTACACAAAATTATTTCATCAGAAGGCGTTATAAGTTATTTCAATTGGTCAATCAATGAGATGGCGTTACTAGTTAGTCTAGTTAACATTACTAATCATATCGATGATTAACAAAAAGGGTTCATATAAAAGTGTTTAGTCCCAACTATGGCGTTAGATGACGTTAGGTATACTAGTTATTTACCTGAACTTTTATGATGGAGGGAGTCATTTGTGTTATTCCCGATTGCAATAAATTTTGAGTTTTCCCTCGAATTCAAATTTTTTGTTTGTGTTCCGCTTTGTATATGCGGCTTTTGACAGATGTTTGCAAATGAACGAACTCGCCAGCCAACTTTTTCGCGGTTTCGAATAATACTATTTTATTGGGTTTTTAAAAAGTTGGCTGGCGAGTCGTTGTGCATGAATCTTAGCTGTTCTTCTAAATGTAACAAATTTCATTAGAAACACTATAGACTGAGCCACACTGAGTTCGTTTGTAAATACACGTGTTTAATTATTTCATGGTATTAACGATTCATCTTGACTAATCCATATCACATCTTTTTGTTATAAGTGTGTTTTAAACTGTCCCAATAAATCATCTCCGCGCCCACGAACTTCTAATTTACTTTTTTAAGGTTTTTTTGTGAGATACTAGTATACTAGACACTAGTTACTTTCAGAGTTATTCAATCGAGGATGGTAAAGTGTAAGTGGTCTTTTGCAGGCGTCTGACGGTGTTGAGCTTCCTAAATCTACTATTAGTCCAGTTCCCAACCGTAAAAATGGGGTATTACCTGTAATTTTTTTCGGCGACCACCGATTTTGATGAAATTTTGTATTTAGGCTCTACTTACCACCCTTTTAAAAGTCTACCATGTGCCGAGGTGCGCTTTTTAGTTTTAGGGGTGAAAACTACCTCTTATCGTAAAAAAATAATAAAACTCAATAAATGGGAAATAAAACCGCTTATTAGGCCTATATATCACCTCTTAGACCTATGTACTATTGAAATAATTTTTTAAGAAAATTTTCAACCCCTAAAAACTACCCTTAGAGAAAAAGTTAAGTCCGCAACCGTAAAAATGGGGTATTACCTCTATTTTTGATGAAATTTTGCATTTAGTCTGTACTTACCACCCGTTTCAAAGTCTACCCTTTTAGAGACACACACAGTCTACCCTTTTTGAGACACACAAAGCCACACAGTCTACCCTTTTTGAGACACACAAAGACACACAGTCTACCCTTTTTGAGACACACAAATTTAGTTATAACCCAGCGGGAAAGGAAGCGATTTAGAAAAGGTATTGAATCGCGTCTTTTGAAGCAGAGAAGTGCTTCTCTTAGCCTTGCCTTACATTTCTTTTTTAACATTGCATGTCCTAGCGGAGAAGCGATTCACTAAGTTTATTTGAAGCGATTCGAAAGCGATTAATTGGAATGCAGAAGGAAGCACATTTGGCTCGGTTCCTTTATGGCAGTTGGGAAAAAGCTTTTTTTAGATTTGATTTCCTACTGCTATAGTTAAAAGACTTCATAAATTTTATTTGGCGTTGACGTCCATCCCAGTTCATTGATGAAATGACTCGAAAAATATTGATTCTCTCTCTGGGACAACATGCAGTGACATGAAAGCGATTCTTTTGTGCTTCGGTTAGAAGCACGTCTAATATTTCCCGCTGGGAAGTTCAGAAAGTATTTTAGTAAATTTTTTAGTGGGTGTGTGTATGTGTGCGTGGGGATACCGACCCCCGAACACTCAATTCACCTTATGCTCTAAAAAGGATTGCAAATCGTCAATTTTTTCATTTTATTTAATTGCACATCTTTAGCAGCTGCGTACAAAAGTATTGCGCAGTACCTTCCAGCTTCCAGAATATCTTCTATTTTGGAGGTACTGCTGTAAACTGTATATTAAACCCGTATACCGAATGTAGCATGTATGTATACGTGAAATACCGTAACGTGCTCCAGGCGCGGATCTAGAATTTTGTTTTGGGGGGGGGGTCACGGAATTAAAAGTGGCGGAAAAAAATTTCTACTCCTAAAACAACAAAAACAAAATTAACAAAACGAACAAAACTTACCGAATTTTCTGGTGGATTAAAAACAAACGTGCCCTATGAAAACGTGTCCTAATGTGTTTTTGAGGAAGACGCCCTCTTTCTTGTGAGTGCAGCTAACTTCAGAGTTTGCAAATCAAAACATATAGAAAGAGTATAGATCAATCTGTTGTTGACCTTGAAGGTAATTTTTTAAGGTTGTTTTTTTAATTTGCATAAAACTTGGGTCGGTTTTGGGCGTTTGTTTATTTTTTGTTTTTGTTTTTAGAGTTTGGTCAATTTTGTTTTTTAAACAGCGAGCGTTTGGGCAGGGCCGCTGCTAGCATATGTGTGCAACTGCACAGGACCCCGCGTGTTTGGGATCTCGGGAGCGAAAAATTGTTTGGGCAATAAAAATCATTTGAATTCATTATTTGCATTTTTACTTTATCGAATGGGCCACACAAATGAGTATGAGCCACACAAATCAGTATATGGGCCATAATTCTGTCACCGGGACGGGGTTCTGGTCAGGTGAATCCGCGAGCGAAGCGATCGAAATTTTTTTTGGACTCCCTGGGCCTTTCGCTGAATTTTTGTGCGTGCCACCCCCGTGACCCCCCCTTGAATCCGCGCCTGATGTGCTCACAAGAGCTCCGAAAATCATTTGCTCCGAAAATTAAAAAAAAAGTCGTTCGGATTTTTACTGTAGCGGAGTCAATTTTCAAGCTACAGTGTCCATTCAGAAACCATTTTGTAGGTAATTTCACTGGCAATAAACCTGTGTTAATTATTATATTAGAACCCTTAATTTTCAAAACGTGTAGGGTCAAAGGGCTAAGCAAAGGTGGTACTTACACTATAAAGCAAACTTCAATCCTCTATATCTCCGTCAGTTTTTAAGCTACAGTAATACATGAAAGCGAAAATTGTTGTTGAAGAAAAATCTAAATTTTGTTACTCAACAGTTTTTTACGTATCTTCAACAGTTTTTGAGTTTTTTTTGAAATAAACGCAGAAATCTGTAAAATTCGTAAAATCCCCTTTTAATTTTAACCGTACCCATTTCGAAAAATACACCCTGAAAATCGCTCAAACTATATAGGTCCGATAGATATCACTATAATAAAGTGAATCCTACGTGAAACATGATAAATTTGAATTTGGTTGGAAGTGGTATTAGTTTTATTGATCATTTTGTTAAAGATTTGTAAGGTACAGCTTCTCTTTGTCATAACTCATTCATTTTACATGCAAATGACTTTTATCAGTGTTCATTTTAAAGGTATTTTTAAGCACTTTAAAAAATGTTATATAAGTTATCTTCGAAAAAAGCATCGAGTTTCCGTTATTCGAGGTTAAATACGTTTTGAGTATTAGGTCCCCTTCGATCAATCATTACTCGCTTCGTTTTATACCTAGAGCATTCATTCAAAAAACATTTTCTTAGTTTTTTTATAAGCTTTATTTTTATTCCTAACAAAAATTTTGATAAAACGCTTATTTTTGAACTTATTGACCAAAAACTGTTCGAAAACGTGGGGTTTTTTAATGAAAATTGCAACTTGGCAAACGTTTATAACCAAAAAATAACAATTTTACAAAAAAAGTTTGTACCACGTTTTTTGCTTAAAATTAGCCTCTCTATCGATTAACGGGGTTATTTTGACCAAAAATATTTCCACACCCGAGTCGGGGTGGGAACCACCCCCAAAGAAAAAGCGCACTTTGGCATATGGTAGACTTTGATTTTTGAGTCATTCCCTATCTACTCTCAAAATTTCAAGTAAATCGGTCGCCTCCGTAAAAAAGTAGAGGTGATATCGGTTGGGGACTGGACTATATGTGAGGTGCTAAGTCCAACGCGTCATCCAAGCGAAGGTTTCTTTCTTTCGGACTTTTTTCTTAAATTGTTGAACTTAAAATTTTTATTATTAAAAGAATTGCATTGATTATTAAATTCTAATATGAAACAAGCAGCCAAGCTCCTTGAAATTCTGTGATAGAATTGTTTTTATTAGTTATGGTTGATATTACAAGAGTTGCCATTCTTAACCTAGTCTCCTATATTTACACTGCTTATTATATACTTGGAACAACAAAATATCAATTTTCCTTAGTTCTTGCCCTTTTTCAGCAAAATTCAATTTCCTTATTAATTTCAGATGTTACACCATGTCACTTCTTTGTTCCAATTTATTGACCTGGTTCCATGTTATTTTCTTCATACCCATGTTACTTCATAGGTCTTGTCAATTTTGGACCAATTCATAAATCATTGCAGAACTCGGTGTTGACTCTGTTATTCCATGTGTGCTTGTTGCGCTAATCGATAATCACAAGCGTTTATGTTATGTCTTTGAGAAGCTTTCTTCCTCATTAATTTTTTTCGTGTTAAGGAGTCTGCTCACATAACCGGAGCATATCATAACTATTCTATGAACGAATAAAGCACAAAAAGATTAATGGTGGCCCAATAAGCCTAGAGGAGAACAGAAGTCAGATGAGCAGGTGCCACCAGTTTCACACTTCGGTATTTTATTGTGTAAGGGTGAAAACACAAAGAAATCAGGTTGCCTGCTTTCCTATTGACAGCGTCTACCTGCGCCGATCGGGACAAAGAATGTTTCCATGCGATTAGCATAGTAAACGCCAAACTGATTTTTTGAAACTTTGGCCTTGAATAACTTCGAAAGGGTTCAGTTTTCGAAAAAATTACAAAAGGGCTCTTTTGTAGGCAATAACGGTTCGTATTGACTGATTAAACAAATTTTTCGAAAAAAAAAACAGTTTTTGAGTGTTTTTTTGGCCAAAAAGTGATTTTTGACAACTTTGACCTTGAATAACTTTAAAAGGGTTAATCGGGTCCACATGTTTGTGAGAACTGAAGTTGTAGAGAATTTCATTGTCAACATTATGGTTCCTCGTACGGGGTTGTATGACCTATAGAAACCGAGATACAAGGAAAACACGGGAAAAACGTGATATCTCCGGCGGCCATGTTTTATTTTTTGTGATTCCGAAATTCAGGGTTACCAACTCGTAGAATTATTTACCCCTAAAGACAGGTGGAAATACCCCTGAAATCCGCTAAAATGTATATGTAACAAGGGTAGTTTAACTTTACCAATACCAAGGAATCGCAGCTATTGTGATGTGGGTGACTAAATTAATAATATAATCTGCTTTAACCAAAAATAACAAAAGTTCGTTTTGCATATTTTCACTTTTCGCCATCTTAATTTAAAAAATTGCCGAATGCAATACCAAGGCCAGGGTTGGCGAACCTTTTTCAGTGTGCGTGCCAAATTTTTATAAAATTGCTGATGTGTCAAGCTATTGGTAATATAAAAATATTGAATAAGAGTGCAGCGGTGTGTTTTGTGAGAGGAGATTTAAAGGAGGAAGGAATATTTTATTATTATCAAGTGAGGCTATGAGAGCGACGGCTTGTTTGTTTATTTTCAGTCCTTGTTTAAGCGCCCCACTTATCCTCTAGAGACAATAACGTAGTCTGTTTCCATGACAGCTTGAGTACTCGAAAGCTTGAAAATCTCAAGAACTCGAGCTCATATATGCTCTGCCTACTTGAAGCGACATATTGGCTTGAAATGAGCTTGAGTTCTTGAGCAACTGATGGACAACGACTGAACCCATTTCATCACTCAAGTTTTCAAACCCGGTTTACATGACAAGCACTCGAGCCGATCAGAAAAATCTTTTTGATCGGCTCCAGTCTAGCTGCTTGCGTTTATATTTGTACTTGAAGTACGCTTCAGTCGCACTTTAATATTAAGCGTATTATAGAAATGCTGCCTCGATATTTTTCGCGAAATATCCTGGCGTGCATCTGCTAATTTAAACGCTGCACAACGAATTTTCGCGTACGAGCAAATTTTTCATACGTGCCACACGTACCATAGGTTCGTCACCCCTGACCTAGGCAATCGTTGCCTTGGTAATATTTTACGGGAACATTGCCGAAAATTGTGCGGCCATAACGGGCAAAAATTTTCATTTCTGTGGTCGGAAAAGTTGGTGGTGGAAAACCGGGGTCATGTTCGCACCACGTTACGTCTCTTTTTGGTTCACCTATTCAAATCACCGCCAACGAATTCAACAACCAATCAGAATTCGAATAAAAAGCTTAAAGAAATGACCTATTTAAATTATCGTAAAACTGTTTCAAATATTTCGGAGCATCGTTAAAATCCCCCTAAAATTACCCCTAAAAATTTGAAGCCCCCCGATTTGAGTCATCGGGCAAATTCTAACTTGTTTGAGTCTAATTTTGGATTACACCTTACCATCTGCCTTCTCTTGTATAACGCATAAGGGCTCTTCTAACACCAAAAAAAATATGAGTACGTATTACTAGATGACTAGTTATATCAGTGCTCCATCGGTAAGTGCTACCTAAAATTCCTACTCGGAGTATTTATTAGCCAGTGTTATTTGTCTTCTGATTTCGGGCGAGTCCAAAAATTATCTATGTTATCTGGACTTCATCAACTCATCGACTCATCACAGAAAGCTATCCAATTGTTAGCAATCGTGAAAACCAAGTTTTAAAGAGGCCATCAGCTCTAGACACGATTCTGAAACCATTTATTGATGGTATTATTGAACTACAAACTATGGGTATTGATATTCCCGTAAATGGTTCAATTAAAAATTACAAAGGATCGTTACTGTTTTGCTCTGCTGACACTCCAGGTGCTGCACTTATTGGTGGTTTCAAGGAGTCAGTTGCGGCAAACCATCCATGTCGCTCTTGTATGATTGTTAAAACGGATATAAAAAATCACGTCAATGAAAACAACCTTTCATTGCGTAATATTTTCAATCATAACGATCTTTTGAGCGCAATCGAAGAACCAACTCTTACAAAGGGGGTTCGAGAGTTCTGGCAGAGGACTTACGGAGTAAACATCAGAAGTCCATTGATGAGGATTCCTTCTTTTGACATAGCCCAATGTTTACCTCAAGATTGCATGTACATTCTGATTGAAGGAGTAACAGAAATCAGTTGTCGATTATTTTCATGTTTCTGCATACGAGAAAAAAAAAATTTTCTTTAGAAAAATTTAATAAAAAGTTGTTATCATTTGATTATGGACACTTAAGTAGGGATAAACCTGGTACAATATACCGGGATGATTTTGCTCCTGATAAACCTCTTCGACAAAGTGCATCTCAAATGATTGTTCTGTCACATGTTACCATTCTTACTTGAAGAATGGATTTCAAATACTGAAGATGTTAATATTTTACAACGACATGATTGCTTCATTTTAGTATTGCAAATAATGAATTTGGGTTTTTCGGAAACATCATATGACTTGACAATTGCATTGTCTGTTGACTGATTTTTGCCTATTGACAATCATCTGCTGGAAACAATTCGCTGTCCAGTGATTTTAATCTTTGGACGCTTGTGAACTTAACTTTGTGATAATTTTGTGAAAAAATTTAAGACGAACACTCCTTTTATTGTGAATTTTATAAGTAACGAAGTTATTGATAATTGCGCTGTAAATCCAGCTATCAAAAAACTACGAAAGAGGATTCGGCGAATAAATGAAAAGATAATGATTTTGATGAAATTGCAAAATAAAGAATTTTGAAAAATTTCAAAAATTCAACGCTATATGAATGTTATTAAAGAGTAGTACCCCAACGAACCACATATTAGGAGACCCCGCATACCCGCGCGATACATTTATTACGGTCCCATTTCGAGACAATGGGCATCTTTTAGCATCGGAAAGAAAATTTAACTTTGTGCTAAGCTCAACACGAGTCTGTATTGAGCAAACGTTCGGAATTTTAAAAGGAAAATTTTCAATTTTGAAACGTTTACACATACATACATGACATAACTGAGGCCAAGTACATAGTTTCATCTTGTATATTATTGCATAATTTTATCATTAAAAGCAAGATGTGAATATAATCGAACTAGACCAAAGCGAAATAAATGTAAATGATGAAATATTTCATCAATCTGCGAATAATCAATCTTCTCAAAATGGAGCAGCTATAAGAAAACGAAATTTATTAACTACATTATTTTCAGCTTAAACAAAATGTAAACGTTTTTGATAATCTTCTAATACATATATAAAAATGAATGCCGTGCGTTAGTCTCGCAAAAACTCGAAAATGGCTTGACCGATTTCAATAATTTTTGTTTTGTTTTGTTCGCCTCAATACAGGGGTGGTTTTAGAAAAAAAGTCATTAGAAAAAACTAAAAGGAACAGTTGAAAAATCCAAAAAATTGGTATTTTTGGGATTTTTCACTTCACATTAGTTTCATTAGCTTCATGGCCTACCTATATATTGTTTGACAGCTGCGTAAATGTGAAATTGTCATTAAATTGAATCGGTAATTTCTCGAAAATCCCAATTTAATGACAATTTCCCATTTATAGGTAGGCCATGAAGCTATTAAAACTAATCTGCAGTGAAAACTCTCAAAAAGACAAATTTTTTAGATTTTTCAGTAGTTCCTTTGGGTTTTTCTTATTTTTTTAAACCACCCCTGTATTGAGGCGAGCCATTTTCGAGTTTTTGTGAGATTAACGCACGGCAATTGATTTTTATATTTATAATTGAAAATTACACTTAAACATTATCTTATTAACATCTTTAAGGTGCAAGATCATATTCTCCATTATTCTCACCTGGATTACCTTCAACATTTGTAGTATTTGTGAACATTGGGAAACCTGTAAAATATTAGCATCCATTGTTCTTCATATACTTCCACCGCAAAATCCGCAAAAGCTCTTAATTGGTGCGATTAAATCAAGTGTTAATAAGAAAATATATAAATGTCGAGTTTTTGCATTATGCCTCAGATTGCGGTACACCTGGAAAACGGTCAACGTGTATATTTCACTGAAGAAAATGCTCTCCAACGAGCTTTCCAGCCAGCAAAAACTACACTTACTGAATTTTTCACACTGTGCCAAAAACCTGATATTTTCGGACAATTCGCAACAACATTGTTATATATCGACGTCCCTCGCTATTATACATGGAACAAATCAGGTAAAAAATGGAAGCCAAGGAGAACCACATCCAGCTATTGCACGCGTATTGAAAGCAAAGACATTGGGACGACTTTACACAGTACATCCAAAACAATGTGAATGTTTCTTTTTGCGTTTGTTGTTGCTGAATGTTCCAGGACCAACGTCTTCCGAATTTTTACCAAAAGTCAATGGTCAAATATTCAATACATTTCAAGATGCATGTCGCGAGTTGCAATTGCTGGAAGACGACAATCATTGGAATCTGACACTTACTGATGCAGCATTTGCATCCACGCCGAATAACATTCGTCAACTGTTCGCAATTATATTGACGACATGATACCCAACAGAACCATCGGTTTTGTGGGAAAAATACAAGAATGGCATGACTGAAGACAAACTTCGCAGAATTAGGCAAACAAACCAATATCCAAACTCTCGAACTTTTATAGGAATAATTGGTTTTTCGTTAATGGTTATAAATATTTGTTGAAGAGTTGAATTTTGAAGATTTGGATTAATTTTAAATGTCTTAAGGTTGAGTGATTTTTGATTTTTGTTTATTTACGCGCCGGAAAACAAAACCAAAAACATAGTTTACCAGCAAGTTTTGCAAAAGAATACATACATAGGTAATTTTGGTCACACTTAATATGAAAGCATATTGAATCTAATGTCTCCAAATTTTACAGAAATAAGGATTGGTTCTTTCCTTAGATCTTGCGAATAGTTTGATTTTCAATATTTGCATTAATTTCACATGTTTTGACGAACACAATTTCGCAATATAAGAGAAAATAAAAGTTGGTTTTTTGGCATTGCTTTTTCCAACTAGAAAATATTTGTTTCATTTTTCAATTTTGTTTTATTGTTCTCGAAATATTTTGTTATTGAAGAGTTCTAGATTTAAATTAAAAAAAGCTATAGAAAATGGGCCTCGAATTTCGAGTGCTGGGTGCTGCTATTTGCATTAATTTTAAATCTCTTAACGTTCATGGTTTTAACAGAATACACAGGCAATTTTGGTCATAGTTCAAATAAATGTATTTTGAATCTAATGAATCCAACTTTTATAGGAATAGTTGGTTTTTCGTTAATGGTTAAGAAGAGCTGAATTTTGAAGGTTTGGATTGATTTTAAATGTTTAAAAGTGGTTGCAGCGAAGCGCACCGGGTCCGAGCTATCCGAAATACAGAAAATAAGCGGTTCATTGAGACACTTCATCTGTGTATGAAAATTCATATCTCGGGTTTTTATTGTCTCGATCAAAACTTCAGATCCCTAATAGTTTCACATTTTGTTATTTGGAATCAAAAATACCAAAAAATTGCCTTTTTCAAACTCTCCTACTGGTATTAAAATTCATATCACCTGATTACTACTATTGGCTTATGGGAGCAGCATAGGCGCTCCGGGTTCCAACTAGTACTCAATAAAATTTATTCAAAAAAAGCAAAACGCAACAAATCATTCCTTCTTCATCACATGCACAGGTGACTTGATCTTTGTCAAAATTTTGCTGTCTCAGGATTAGTCAAGTTGTTTTAGAATTGCCAGCAAATGGCACGCTTTATTTTACTCAATCCAGACTGCATTGTTCCCAAGTTTCATTTTTTAACGCATGTGCCAAGGTACATGTAATTATTTGGTCCTGGTAGGCAGCAATGGTGCTTTCGATTCGAGTCTGCTCATGTGTTATAAATCACTTGCATCAATTGTGAGAGACTTTAAAAATATGCCGTATACATTGTGCACTCGTCAGCAAGCTCGTCTTTGCAGTCAACTAATAACATATCCCGGACAGTCGCCCAAAAAAATTTTATACGAAAGCGATAGAATAACTGCTGGTCCAATTATTTTTCTTAAAGATTCACCTTATGCCAAACTTTTAAATAATTATGTCGATGAATCAGCAAGAAATACTCATAAATATAATGCGATCCCCTAAAATTATCATTCACGGAGTAGTCTATCAAAATAAGACGGTTGTTCTGCTTCAAACACTGTAAACTCAAGTATTTACTTTCTAAACACTTAAAGCGTTTAAACCGTTGTAGACGAATTTTAAACACTTAGCGGCGTTTAATGAATAAACACTCTAGTGTTTAATTAGTAAACGTTTGTAGCGTGTTTTTGGTTATGAATAATAACAATTTTGTTGATAGAACTATTAATCAATATTATATTAAAACATAATACTATCATTGCAAAAATTGAAAAAAACAAAAAAAAATAAAAAAAAACAAAAAAAAATAAAAAAAAACAAAAAAAAATAAAAAAAAGCAAAAAAATCCAACCCGGGTGCCGTTTTTCGAAGCGGTCCCGACTAAGTACAAACCACTTCAATATTGCTTGACTTCCATGATAGAACGAGATGCGCTTTACTGAATAATGCCAAATGGTACCCTTGGCGGGTATTAGCATAATTGGGTGAAATATGGGTCGCTCATATTTTTTCTCGTCTTATTACTGCAAATCTCAGCTTTTGAAAGTGTTTTATTTCAAAACGCTTAAAACGTTTTATTTTGACATCACTCATTTGATTAACATTGAAGTGTTTTAAAAGTGTCGACAATGTTAATCAAATGGTTGACGTCAAAATAAAACGTTTTAAGCGTTTTGAAATAAAACACTTCTAAAACCTCAGATATGAAGTGATGCTAATAATTTTAAATTCGTAATATTTAAGTAGCTTTATGGTTTTATTGTCATATTAAAAAAATACCTGTCAACAAAGGCGTAAAAATTTCAGGATAAATGAAGGGTACAGGGGAAAAACAACTAAGTCCATAAAATCAAATTTCGAGAAAATTTAAATTTTGGGTTGAAGTCTTGTTGTTTTCCCCTTTATGCGAATTCATTTCAATTGATTTATATGGGCTGGGTTTGATATTCATCAAAATTGAATATACCAGCTGAAAGCTTCTGTATTTGTTCAATAGATAGCAGCACTAACTCGATTTCGAAAAAAATGAACTTACGTTGTTTTTCCCCTGTACCCTTCAAATTAAAACAACAATTTGGGCCTCAGTAGCCTAGGGAGTAAGGCGCCTGGCTACTATCCCAGAGGTCCCGGGTTCGAGTCCCGGCAGAGCCCCACGGTCCTTCGCCTTTCCCACCTTCCCTCCTGTCATAGCCTTCCGCTAGCATTGCCCCGCTCCACCAAGCGCATGACATCGGTTGGTTGATGGGATTCAACTTGTTTCAGGAGGCATAACACTCCAGCGAGTTGTTTCTCATTGCCCCGATGCCAGAGTCGCGATAGAAATAGTTGGGGTTAGGTGGTTGTGGCAGTTCCTTCCTACTTCTCTCTTCCCATTCACTATCTATCGACTAGAGCTTGCTGTTCGACATTGCACTCTATACGAAGAAAATAGATTGTCGACAGTACAAAGAGCTTTCCCTGAGCTCTAGTCTTCCACATAAAAAAAAAATGAAGTACAGAAAGGCCAAAAAATTAAGAATAGGTATATTCTAAAATAATTTTGGATGTAATTTTGGTTACTTTTTTTACTTCTGTTTATTACTCAAATAACAACAATTACATTTTTTTGGCCATTTTGAAAAAACAATATAAAATTTTTTATTAGATCTCGTGGAGAATTTTGGGACCTTTAATTTAAAAAAAATAAAGTTCATTTTTGTTAACATGAGCTCGAGATCTAGAACTTTTTGTATTTTGGCCAATTGTTAATTAACAAATACATATTTTGAGCTATAATTTGGACTGTATCATTTTGAAACCTATTCATTTTATGTGATAAACTCAAAAAAATTTAAGTTTTATAGAAACTTATTTTCAAGCATTATAGTGTAAGTATTGTTAATTGAGTGATTTTTTTGATTTTTTCATAAAGCTTAGTTGCAAAATGCAACAACTTCCTTGTTTCTTAAAATTCTAGTTATTTTGTATGAATTAAATGTTTTTATTTTTTTTATTTCTGAAAAAAGTACCTCTAAATGGATCACCCAGTATTTCATTTTTAGAGAGACACTTCCCACCCGTAAACACTTTAACGTTTAAAAATAAAACACTAGGGCGTTTAGTTTCCCATAAGTGTTTTATCATAACTAGGTGTTTACCTTCCCAAGTGTTTAATTGGCGTATAAGTGTTTTACTTTTAAACACTTGTGCTTAGGGTAAAATTTTTTGGTAAACACCTTACGCGTTTAATTTCTTTTGAATGCTTTAAGTGTTTAAGAATCAAACACTTTAGCGTTTAGATTTTGTGCATTAATCGCTTCTACTGCTTTAAAAGTAAACACTTCCCACCATTAAATACTTTATCGTTTTGAAATAAAACACTAGAGTGATTTATTTCTAAACACCTGCTAAACACTTGGATTTACAGTGAAATGATGAGGACTCAATGCCAATTTTTGGAAAACTTTGTGACATAAGTATCATAAAAGATAGCTATTTACTTGTGGTTTTATCACATGAAACATTTTATTATGAGCATAGATTAAATGCATACGAAGTTATAGAGTCTGAAGATAAAAGAATAAGTATTGTAAACGTGAGAAATTTGATATTTCCACATTCTCTTTCAAAATTTCAAATTAATTCAAGTGGTTTATTCCCCTAATTAATTTTAGAAGATGTGAATTCTTAGGTTAAAATAATTTTTAATCAAATGTATGACCTTTATTAAAGCTTTCTTTTGGTATGGTATGAATAAATGTGATAAAACCTTTAAAGCGTTTACTTCTCCATAAGTGTTTTGTCATAACTAAGTGTTTACTACCCCAAGTGTTTAATTGGCGAATAAGTGCTTTACTGTTAAACACTTGTGCTTACGTTAAAATTATTTGGTAAACACCTTACGTGTTTAAGTTTTTTTAAACGCTTTAAGTGTTTAAAAACAAAACACTTCAATGTTTAGATTTTGTGCATTAGGCGCTTCTTCTGTTTTAAAAGTAAGCACCTCTCACCATTAAACACTTTATCGTTTAGAAATAAAACACTAAAATGTTTTATTTTTAAACACCTAGTAAACACTTGGATTTACAGTGCATTAACAAGCAATTTTTCAATATTTCCGCCAGTTTCGTTGGTAATGCTGTTTCTGACTTGTGAGTCTAAAGAGATCCCGCTCCACTTCTGAGCTGATGCTGATAGCTCTGGAACTGTTTTTCGTATGTCAATGTAAAACTTTGGTTAATAAGGGCCCCACAAGTAGGACAGGAACGGGGATATCTATCTTTACAAAGCCTCAATATTGGGATAAGGAAATTTTTGCATTTGGTTGGGTCTGGTGCTTATAGGAGATCGTTCGTCTGCAACAGTGCAGATCTACTCACTAACATGCAGCTCGATGACATTTACTTCTTGGCTGGGTAGGCTTTGAAGAGTGGCCTCCATCATCCGATAATACTAGCAGATCTTTAGGACAGTCTACATGTGTCCACCGCTTAGAGTTACACAAGTAATCAAAAGAAAGTGATGATAATATCCCTATGATAATCCAGATATCTAAAAAAATAAATAATATATTTTGCTACATTCTTACAGAAAAAAGCTACTAAAGAATGAATAATCCTTTTATTTCGTCAGCACTCAAAATGCGAATCAAATACACATTTTCCAAAATAAAATAAAAAAAAATACGAAGAAAAAAAATCCAATAAAACCCAACAACCAGAGTGAAAGTAAAAATTTTCAAGAGATTTTCCGGTGCCTACCTTTTGATAATACATAATTCCGGTTTTCTACATTGAATTCATCTATTGGAGCCTTTCTTCTCTCTAACAAAACTCTCCTTTTATATCCTTCCATATCGTGTATGAATGCAGTTGTCCTAAAGGCTCCAGCAACAACACCACCACCACCACCACCACCGACACCATCATCAACAACAACAACAAAAAGGAATTCTCTCTTATACACAAGAAAAGCCCGGTTTTTCTTCGTTTGTGTTTTGCGCATACATAACGAGAATTTTGGGGTGTGCAAGGAATTCACAAATCCTTGGTATCCTCCCTTCTTGATGGGAATCAAATCATAAGAAAAGGATTTTTGTGAGAAAATTCAAAGGATTCTTCCCCCGTTTCTTCTCTAAATGTTGGGAATGATGAAGGAATAGAATTGATCACGAGATTTGAATTGGCGAGAGAAAAAGGATATGTGGTGTGTGTTTTTTTTGGGTCCTTGTGTATCAAAATCGTAGATATGCCTTTCTTGCATATACCGTACGTGTTGTTGAGTTTTAAGTTGGCTGGGATTCCGCTGGGTGTAAAAGGGTGGTAAAAAGGTATTTTATGCAACCGAATAGGACTTTTATGCTTCGTCTATTTTTCCAATGATTTCGTTTATTGATAGAAAGGAAGGAGATGACAAAAAAAAATAAAAAAAAATAACGAAAATGTAACATCAAAAGGAATCAGTGGGAGATAGCGAACGCTTTTTATTTTCTTCTTTCTAAGAAATCAAATAGAATAGAATAGAGAAATTACAGGTGGGAAAAATTCTGTATGTATGCACGATTTTGCGGTTCATCAGTAATTAGAGATGGGGGGAGTGATATAGAATTTTAAATGAAGACAATTAACGCATAGTTACTTCTTCCAACCTCCCATGAGTTTCATTTTTTATTTTGTTACTACCCCTAAAATTAAGTAGAGGCACAAAACAATGGGTCGGCATATAAATTCAAAACATGGCCTATCATTTAAGCTTCCAATTTGACTACGAAGGGTTATTCTTTGATGGGTACACCACCAATGCAATTGTTCGAGTATCCCTTATTGCAACAACACTATACTATACAGCGGCTATGCTCCCTTTGGTATTCAATTGAAACCCTCATGATAATAAAGGATTCATTGCGGATTGCACTCAGTAATGGATGCATTGTTTGCTCTAAAAAATCACATTTCAACGGACATGATTGGACTGCAAAAAAAAAAGAACGAGGATGAAGAAAAAAAAGGATTTTTTTTATTTACAAAATGCAGTTTTCAGTAAATTTTGACCAGTTTGTGAGCAATTGTGGGGTAATTGTTGCTTTGTGCTGGGTTCAGCAATTATTTTGGGAACATTTTTACTACGTAGAGAGAGAGAGCAGTCGAGGGGGTTGTTTTATCTTGATTACATTTTTTGTTAAAGCTTGTAAAATGTAACCATATCGTGATGATTTCATTGAGGTTATTTTAATCCGTAATTTTGTTACTATTTAAATTTTAATTTAAAATATACCCAAAATAATATTAATTTTCCAGGAATGTAATGTAAAAAATTATCAATGTGAGAATTTTTCGTCAACAATTAACGACAATCAAAAATATTACAACGAAAGCAAACATACATGTGACATGCCCATAAATACTGACCATGTTTATTATAAGTACTTCTAGTACTAGGATCTAAGTTTATGATTTGAAGTTCCGTTATAAAATTAAACAGAAGTGTGTTAAGGTAGTTCTCCTGCAAAACAGTTAATTTAGGATTTTTTTTGAAATTTGGCATGTTTGTTCGAAACAATGTCCCTCATGTGTGTGTGAAATTTCAGAACGATCTAACGTACAGAAACTGAGATATTTGATATCAAAGTTTCGATTTGATTGCATGAGCATTATGGAGAAATGCGTCTGAAGAGGCATTTTTTTACATTTTTCATCACTTTTTTGAAAAACTAACATAGTATTGTAGGATTGTTGACGAATCGTTCTAAAAAAAACTGATTCTGACGTCCAGTTTTAGAGTAATTTGAATCGATAAAATCTGTCGCGGTAGAACAACTCGAGCGAAACGAAACAGTGAGAGGGGAGGAGCGAAAGAAGTGTGACCACACTGTGCGACTGCAACTTATCTCTGGCCGAGTTTGGGACTATCCTAACGCGCAACAAAACGAACGACGGTAAAAGGACCCACTACGGGCCAACTTTCTAAATCTAAAACTTTTAGAAATTTTTTTACCAAGAGAACTACCTTAAGAAAACACGTTTTCAATATTCCAAGCAGGAATGCTAAAGGAGAGCTTTCTTGTATTACGCGGTGACATATCCAGGGTGATTTTATGTTTCAGGCTGCCATTTTGATTTGGCTGTCATTTGTTAGTTCAACTACGTGTAATATTTATCGAGTAGACGTGCTTTTGAAGCTCTCCGATATTTACTCACCGAAAACCCGAAGCAAATTTTAAACCCTATTGCTTTCACCATCGGGCATGAACTATCGCCATGTGAATGTGTTCCGGCCACTGCAGCGACCGTGATTAGAGTCATATACCTAGTTTATAGGCACTCCAAAGATAATTCGAATTATGTATCATCCGAAAATTTTTGTTGTATAAACGGGATAATTCGAATTATGGCTTAAACCGAAATTTTTCGGCTTAAGCCAAAGTTATAAGAATGTAAATGTGAGAATCTTCGATACTAAGTATACCCGTTTATACGTTAATTCGAAATTTTTGCGTAATCTTTAGTTAAATCGATTTAATTTTGCTGCTATAAACTTACTAACAGACTGGCAGCGTCAAGAAATTGAGCTCGTTGCTGATTGTAAAATTTTCCATCAGCCAACGAGCAGCAAGAGTTCCTGCGATAAACCCGTCAGCACGGAGCTATGTCATTAAAAAATTTGATCTGGGCTTTGTTTCTGACAGTCAAATTTACATCAATGAAAGCCTGACTTCAAAGAACAACGACATTTTCCACACTGCACGTAAACTCCTAAAGCAAAAGCTTGTCACTGCGGTTTCTACTGGTCGGGGATATAGGCCGTATCAGAACCTTTGCAGCGCTGCAATCACAAGTGTTTCTATTGGCTGATGCTGGTAAAATGACAAGCAAAGCAGCGCCAGACCAGCGTGCTGCATTTTCATCTCAAATCCTAATTTTGCTGCATATATATGCAGCACTTTTGACACTTCGTAATGCCGCAAGCGCGGTCCCTATTCCCATAGTCACCTCACCCATTGAAAAATGTGACAAACCAATTTTCGTATTCTTGTAGTCACCTGTTGTAGAAAAAGTGACGGTATTTCTATATACATATGATATGTTTCTATTTACATAACCTGTTCGTTATTTTAATTCTAGGATATAAAAATAATATTAATTCATAAAAATTTTAAAATAAAACATATTTCTTACCCTTTGTCACTATCCATTTTAAAAAAATCGTAGCGTCACCTACAAATTCCAAGTGATAAAAAATGACAATTATCAGTGACATTTGCTTCAAAAAATGACTTCGAGAATACCACACCTAGTTTTGTGACATTTTCTCTCATTAACTTTTTCCTTGTCACTCGACTATGCGAATACCACTTTAAAAGTGACGTGGCAAAAAATGTGACGTGAGAAAAAAAGTGAGATGACTATGGGAATAAGGGCCGATTTTAAACAAGGAGACGCGCGAACTTTTTTTAAATTATTTAAAAGGACATGAAGGAATAATTGCGATTTTGCGATTTTTAAATTTTTAATTTGACGTTTAGCTGTCAAATAAAAAGTGCGCTGCACAGCGGAAACAACTAGGATCTGACACCGACTCACAGTGGTCAAAAATCCCAAAAAGCTGGCCAAAAGTCGAAAAATAAAAAAGTTTAAATCTGGGGAATTGAAAATATTGAGTTGCCTAGGCTGGTATTTCAAGTGTCAAACGAGTCGACAATTCAGTGCTAATGCCGACCTTGCCTCAAGTCTGCCGCGCCCAAGAGAAGAAAAGTAGTGGTCACTTCAGAAGTAGAATATTTAACATTTTTTACATAAGCTATATCATCAGTAAAGTCAAAGGTAATATATAAGTGACTTTGATGAAATTAAACGTAAAATTACAAATAGTCATAAAAAATAACTTACTTTCTTCTCACTGAAAAAAGTTTAGTAACGAATTAAAATCAGATTAAAGACAAATTTGAGAACGCAAATATCTATTTATTACCAACACATAAAAGTGTGACTCTAAACATAAATTTGCCTTAAATTTCGTACAAAAAAAAAAAATCATTTAACACATGACACATCTAAACCCCGCGTTAAGATTAAGATTTATATAAAAAATAAACAACCCCACACAAAATATATACTTCCAAGTAAATTTCGAATTTTAATTCCATTAAACTTAAATGACGAATGTTCTCTTCAATATTCTTCAGCGCCTTCACCTTCACCATCACCAGAATCCATACCGACTTCTTCGTAATCCTTTTCTAAAGCAGCAAGATCTTCGCGTGCTTCAGAAAATTCACCTTCTTCCATGCCTTCACCAACATACCAGTGAACGAAGGCACGTTTGGCATACATTAAATCGAATTTATGATCTAATCGTGCATAAGCTTCGGCAATTGCTGTAGTGTTCGACAGCATGCATACAGCTCGTTGCACTTTTGCCAAATCTCCTCCTGGAACAACAGTCGGTGGTTGATAATTAATACCGACCTTAAATCCAGTTGGACACCAATCGACGAACTGTATTGTTCGTTTCGTTTTAATTGTAGCAATTGATGCGTTGACATCTTTTGGTACAACATCACCTCGATATAGCATACAACAAGCCATATATTTTCCATGGCGTGGATCACATTTCACCATTTGATTTGCTGGCTCAAAACAAGCATTGGTGATTTCAGCAACTGACAGCTGCTCGTGATACGCCTTCTCAGCCGAAATAACTGGAGCATATGTAACAAGCGGAAAATGAATCCGTGGGTATGGCACCAAATTAGTTTGAAATTCTGTTAAATCGACATTTAAAGCCCCATCGAATCTTAGCGAAGCTGTGATTGACGAAACAATTTGTGCCATTAGCCGATTTAAATTCGTGTACGTAGGACGTTCAATATCCAAATTCCTACGGCATATATCGTATATAGCTTCGTTATCTACCATAAAAGCGGCATCTGAATGCTCTAACGTCGTATGCGTTGTCAATATGGAATTATATGGCTCAACAACGGCTGTAGAAATTTGCGGTGCAGGATAAATAGCAAATTCAAGCTTTGACTTCTTCCCATAATCAACCGACAATCTTTCCATTAGCAATGAGGTGAATCCAGAACCAGTGCCACCGCCAAATGAATGAAACATTAAGAATCCTTGAAGACCAGTACATTGATCTGCCAATTTTCGTATTCTGTCTAGCACCAAATCAACCAGTTCCTTCCCAATAGTATAATGTCCTCTAGCATAATTATTTGCTGCATCTTCTTTCCCAGTAATAAGCTGTTCTGGATGGAACAGTTGACGATATGTTCCAGTACGAACTTCATCAACCACTGTTGGTTCAAGATCAACAAAAACCGCTCGAGGTACATGTTTCCCAGCTCCCGTTTCACTGAAGAATGTATTGAAGGAGTCATCACCACCACCAATGGTCTTGTCAGACGGCATTTGTCCATCAGGTTGAATGCCATGCTCCAGGCAGTATAGTTCCCAACAAGCATTACCAATTTGGCAGCCGCCCTGACCAATGTGGATGGAGATACATTCACGCTATTTTCAAAGGTATAAGTGATTAGAAAGTTATTATATATAATAAAAAAATTTAATAGTTACCATTTTGTTTAAATATTTACCAACCAAACTATCAACGAAATTATTAAAGAAAAGATTTCCGAGCCCCGAAGTATTCAGTATAGCCTGCTATGAAGCCCTCTGAACGACGAATGAGTTGGACAATTTTTGACGGTTCTATTTATAAGCCTTGTTTTGGCATTTTGGATGTTTGGTGTGCTTTGTTCTTGATTGTCAAACTCCAACAAGTTTTTGTATTAAAATATAACTAGGTACAATATTTTGTTATTTAATTTAAAGAGTCTTTATTTCAGACAAATTACTCTCAAGCTTTACTTTTCAATTGCTGTTTATGGTGCTGAAGTTTGTTTCCTGTCTACCAAAATTGTAAACCATAGTAAAAATGTGATTTGTGCACAAGATTCACTCTTTTATGACTATGACTAGAACCGTAGCTCGCTTTATTTCATCGTGTACCGGTCATATTTGCCAACAATTTTCCGGATAGTGTATTCATTCAGAGTCACTGATTTCTGATTATTCCATATATACATACTTTTCACAATTGTTTTACTCATTACAACCAATAATGGAATATTCTATTTTTATTGGTTTCCTACGTGGACCGTCTGCTATTCTACCACCGCTAGGCAGGTTTAGGACAGCCGACTGCCCAATACCCAAATTGTGTTCAGTTCATATATTAAACCTAAGCGACTTTTCGTACATTATTTGCTCTTTTCATACAATTTCTTGTAAGCTAAAATTAACTTGCTCAAATAGATACACGCACTATACTTCTAGTCGGCTCTCCCATAGTAATTTTCCATGGATTTCAAGTACAAAGTTCCTATATGAAGTGAATGAAAAATGTTTGTGGAGGAATTGGCTAGATATGAACGCATGGAAAAACCAAGAAAACACTGAAGATATACATATGATCCCTGTTCGCCTGCCGTAGCTGTTGTGAATCCATATGGAGCCTATAACCGAAAGCCATGTACTGGACATACCTACACCACCATCATAAGGCCCATGGTAACTTACGGTGCTTTAGTGTGGTGACACAGAACGGCGTTTATATGCTTCATACCTAAATTTAGCAAAATTCAATGAATGGGTTGCCTTTCCATTACTAGGGCCATCATCTGGTACTAGTCCAGTCAAAATAGACATTTGACTGATAGATAACTGGTAAGTTGCTGGAAACTGGTAGACACCTTAAAAACATCAGTCAGTCTCGACATTTTATGCATGTCGAGACTGACACGCGATCGGTCAGGAGGATATTTTTTTATTCAAGGTCAAAAAGTCAAAATGTCAGTTTTTTTTTGCAAATTTCTCTTAAACGGTAAGTCTTATCATAAAACAGTGTTCACAAAGTTTGTAGATTAAGCGATTATCTACAAAAAAAGATATTATACATTTTCTCGTACGAATTGCCATTCATGAGATATCGCCGTTTTAAAGATTTAAAATACTCATATTCACTCATTCGCGACTTGCAAAGGTCATCAGACGTTTAATAAATTCTTTGTTGGCTTACGCGGTTAATATTTTCAGGGGTGATTCCTGGATGTGTTTGGAGAAAAAAAAATTTTCTAGAGAGGGTGGCTATCCCCACTATCCACTAAAATACAGGGTGTTTACGAAAAAAGAAATCAATCTTTTTAAAATTTACTTAAACTTCAATTACTCCTAGACCAATTATCGTAGAGCAACGAAATTTGCTTCATCTTTGAGGTAAATGTGTATTCTTTAATTTGATATAAAGATCAAAAAGTTGAGTGAATTTGTTTAGAAGATACATAGGCTAAAAATCTATTCTTCGTTTTTCAGCATTTCCCGATACTTTTTTTGTAGATAATCGCTTAATCTACAAACTTTGTGAACACTGTTTTATGATCAGTGCCGTAGCTATTCCGTTTCGCGTGGGGGGGCAAAGAAATTTTACTAAATATAACGTCTATTTTAAAAAATTGTCGACATTACACAGTACAGTCGGTAGTACAGATAGTTATAAGAATAGAATGAAGTACAAGCTCTCAACAATATACACACTCACACATCATCTCCTTTGCGTACGATATCCATAATGGCCCATCCACACTACACAATCTTCGATGGGCACTCATTTTAGTTTTTTCTGGAAAAAGGGTCATTCCACTTTTTTATGGCCTTTTTAAAGCGCCGCCTTCTAGTGTACTATCAAAATTGCGTCATCATTCTAAGAAAATGGCTAAAAATATATGGGAAAAAAGAGTGTGCATTCCAGGATTGTGTAATGGCGGTGTGCAAAAATTGATTCAAGACGATTTTCGGCGAAAGATTCCGTATTTTCACTGTCTGAGCGATCAATTTCAATTGGTCATAATCAAGGCCAATTTTTTTACCAGGTTTGATATTTAGCTGTCAATCTTTGATTATGAATGTCTACTGTGTTTAATGCAAAAGGTTTCCGTTGCCACAAACAATTGAACCAGTAACAAAAGCATTGCAAGGTCGAGCGATGGGATACACAAATTCGATGGCACTCATTAGAGCCGTTTATACAACGATCGAAAAAATGAGAACAGAAGATATTTTCGAGAAATACTACTCTGAAGCAACAAAAGTTTTGAAGAAATTACACCCTAGAGAATCGGCTCTCGCTTCAAGGTGCCTTTGCCCATTTCGAAATCGACGCCAATCAACAATGACCTGATTTACACGACACGTTTTTTGCTGCATAAAGCACGAGTTTTTAGGAGAGGGAAACTGAGGGACCGAGAGGGACTGCCATCACGGGTAGACCACTCACAGCAGACGTTTTCTTGATTTTCTTTTCTTCCTTTTTCGTCATAAAAACAAACAAACACGCAGCACACAAACATCACGCTGTAAAAACACAACAATGTGTCATTTTTGACGCACGTTAAAAACTTCATCGTATAAACCTACAGGGGTGGGCACGCACTTAACACAAAAGAGAATTCTTGACAAGGCAGAGCAAAAAACGTGTAGTGTAAATCAGGTCAATGGTAAAGGATTCTGTTGTCGAAGAAACTCTGCGAGAACGAAACGAATCGCCCGTCAGCCTGAAATCGGCATTTTACGAAACGATCAACATTGTGTTAATCGAAATGACAAAACGTTTCGTAAGAGACGATACCTATCTCACAGCTATCGATACAATAGATGAAATGGATTTGAAAAAGCTGCAGCTTTAAATAAAATTGAGCTAAAAACGAAAATTCGTCCAAAGAATAAGAAATTGAACGATTTGAAAAGGCCAAAGGTTAAAAAATTCAAGACTGTGGTACTCACAGAGCTGTATAAGGTGCGCCAGGGAATAAATAATTTTACTGATAGATTAAATTTTTATATCTGAACACGGTTCTTTTAAGATTCGATGAACTAAAAAATCACAAATTGCAATTATTTTAAAAAAATGATTAAATGTTATTGTTTAAAAAAAATCAACTACATATATGAAGTATGAGAAAAACGCGTGGGGGGCTAAGCCCCCCCTAGCCCCTGGGTTGCTACGGCCCTGTTTATGATAAGACTAACCGTTTAAGAGAAATTTGCAAAAAACTGACATTTTGACCTTTTGACCTTGAATAAAAAAATGTCCTCCTGACCGATCGCGTGTTAGTCTCGACATTTTATGCATAATGTTTTTAAGGTGTCTACCAATTTTCAGCAAATTTCCAGTTATCAATCAATTTCTGCTGTTTTTCGTCTATTTTGACTGGACTGTAACACTCCCTAGCTTGACGTAAAAACATCCGCGTTCAAAGATTCCGGAAACTGGAATGCTATCGGACTTTGATGAAGCATACCGAATGTTGGAGTCCAAGTGAGTCTCAACATCACAGGTGGCTGGGACAAGCTTCAATGCCCACCATCCGACAAAAACAACCCCAAAGCCTCCTGGAGGCCTCCGAGAGGCTGGTGCTGCTGGCGGAAACCCCGGGGAAGAAATGCTTCCTCTATTGCCGCTACAGGCGGGGCTGTAGCCCTAAAACCCCCGAGCCAAAAAGGCTCGCAAAAAGGGGGAGGGTAGGGGATAATCTCCTAAAAAATGAGAACTGCTTCCAATATCAAGCTTCTCTAGATAAACATCCATCACCCCGAGTAAAAATAAAACTCGCCCGAACCTAGCATGCAGCAGGCAAGCACGAACAGTGTCAGCCATGGTTGCCTCGGCAATGCTTGGAAAAGGGTTTATCTCGGACCACCTAGAGATAAGAGCCATGGATGTAACAAAGAAAAATATGTGGCCTCGGTACTAATGCTGGCAGACTGATCTACTAGAGCAGCACTGCTCATGTGAAAAGAACTATCCTGCCTTCCTCTTTCGCAGCTCGTATCTGGCGAGGTAGTGCTTCCCGGAGACCTAGAAATCCCCAGGCTTATCGTAGCCTCGGCCTTCCATCGGATCCACCGCCATCAGATGTCAGGAGACTTGTGGAGGACTGCGCTAAGAGGAACATTTAGCTAGTGATTGGTTGCGACGCCAACGCGCATCACCTTGCTTGGGGAAGCACCAATACTAATTCTAGGGGCGAATACCTTTTTGACTTCATAACTACTTACAACAGAGGGCACAAACCTATCTTTTCTAATATGATTAGGCAAAAGGTGATTGACTTGTCTCTTGCCAGTACATTCGTCAATTCCAGAATACCGAAGTGAAGTGGCACATCTCAAGTGAGGCATCAATGTCTGATGATAGACATATAACGTTAAACTTGAGAGCTTCTGCAATTTCCTCGGAAGCATTTAAGGCTCCTCGGCAGATTGAACGGTTGACTTATCCCCGCAGGTTAGGAGTCAGCCAAGAAGACATTAGCCCCATCACTGAGGCTGATCTCAACTTAACTTAATCTGCAGGAAACGAGCTTGACAACCTTTGAAAGTAGCTATCCTGGGAAACCACGAAGTAGCAGTCGAAGGTTTGCGTGGTGGAACAGCGATCTCTGCAGGCAAAGAAGAGAAGTTGGAAAACTATTCACTAGGGCTATGGTCTCGAGTAACTGGGACCCCGACAAGAAAGTCCTTACGAATTATAACAAAGTTTTGAAAAGATCCAAACGAAGGTCATGGAAACCTTTATGCACAGAGTCCAAACACCTATATGGTCCCCGAATGAGGCATGGTACGTCTGAGTTCTACTTTCCCAATAAAAGACGTAAGGAAGAATCCAAACGAAGCAAGGTACACTCACACTTTTTAATTTTTTCATTAAGTGCAATATAGAACAGTAAGAGCGAGAGAAAAATAATAGAGAGAAGAATGAAAGAACTGACAATGTCAAAAAGTGATTCTTTTCTTCTGCTCCCATTCCCTAGAATCGGTTCGGAATTGATTCCTTAGATTGGACATTTTTTTACCCTTAGAAACGAACTGGGAAAACATTAGATATCTTTCTGCATTCTCCAGAATCAGAAAAGGAATCTATTTGGTCCTTCGGAATGCATTCTGAATCGAATCTTCTGGACTGGGTTCTTTTTTTCCAAACTGGGCCCAGTTGTAACTGGAATTGATTCAACATTAATTCAGAATTAATTCTATCGATTCCACTTCGGATTACCATACACGTAAAGAATGAATTACTTTCACACGGGCATGTCATAGACGGTAATCAATTTATTACCCCTTGTAATCAATTCAAAAGCGATTACGTCATGTTTTTACGTTGCATTTTAATCTTTATGAAACACAAGAAATCATATTTGATTCTTTTCTGTATTACCAGTAATTAAAAATAGAGGTGCGGTTAGGGGACCCCCGTCAGGAACGAAGTTCCTTACGCTTTTTCTTCAACTGCGAATGTAATTTCAACATGAAAGCGTATGAGCTACCTTTTTCAATACCATTCATTTCATTAAGAAGGCATAAGCATCTATTCTGGATAATGGACAAAGGAAAAGTGTGCATGTTCCTTAAGTGGCCCCTACACTATCAATAATAGTTGTGTTTATTGAGACCGAAAAAAGCAAAGCAGCTCAAGGCAGTTCACAGTAGAGCAGCTGTCAAAAAACAATCAGGCAAGTTGGAGCAATTCAGAGCAAGAAATCTCAGGAAACATTTTTCGGGCAACAATTCTCAAAGTGACTTGTCAGACGTTCAATCTGTCAGTTTTTAAAGTAGAAACTTTAATTTTAGTTTTTAATCTATTTAAAATATTAAATTTAAACTCTTATTGAGGTCTGGCGTGTAACTGTAATTTATTTTTAACAGTTTTCGATTGACTGTTGCCGGTTGAAGTTGCTCTACCAAAAAAGGCAGAGCGGAAAACTGTGCTCTAGCTCAACTTAGAGCAGGCTCATGAAACACAAATCAGAGCAGTTAGAGCAAGCGAATTGCTCATGAAACATCTTTTCCTGAGATATCTCAACCTAGCTCAACCTAGAGCAGCTCAATAAACACAACTAATATTGTGCAATAATATTGAGCAAAATACTGACGGTTTCCTTCTTTGCCCCAGACAAGACAATCTTTCAATATTACCCACAGACCATCAATAATATTGCGCAAATCAAAATATTGCACAATATTATTGATAGTCTAGGGGCCCTATTAGTGTTATAAAAACACAGTGGAAGCAGGTTTCCCGCTTCCCGGTAGTCGGCGCCGATGCGTGCTTATAAGCATTTTGAATTAACGCATGTTTTTAATTGGGCAAATAACACAGTCGCGGCAGGTTGAGACTTGTCGGTGCCGGCTGTCGGAGCTGATGAATTTACTGGAATGAAAATGTAGTTTTTTTTGCCGGACTGGAAATGGATACTGAAAGTTTAAGAATCTGTCGTTATGGTGTCTTAATTTTTTGAATTAATAATGATATTCCCCATGAACTCTTCTCTCCCGATTCAGAGGATGTATACCCATTTTATTTGGTTTTATTGTACCAAGCACACAATCTAGCACAATCAAATTATCATCGGATGAAGAAGACATCATGTAATAGTTCCAACGTTACGAGCACAACTGATCTGTTTTAGGTCGCCACTGTTTACAACCTAGGCGCGAGTAGCCAGCGCCGAACAGCGTTTGTTTTCGGCAAGCAGGAAACCGGCTACCACTGTGTCTTTACCCTTATGCATGACACTTTGCATTACCATTTCTTTCCAAAGCTATCGGTTCCCATTAATTCCAATTTCTACAAAGAAACACTGCATTCTGAATTCATAAATTGCCTATTCTCGCACGCATACACACAAATTATACCGCATTTTCTTACGTGACGATTTCTATGAATTCACTCTACCCGCAAGCCGCGTTAGGAACTTCGTTCCAAAAAGGAATCAATTGCTTACTTAGCTATTAATTCTGAACTGATTCTTCTGGAATCAGTTCAGTTTTCACAACTGGGCCGCAAACAGGCGCGGATTCAAGGGGGGGGGGGGTCACGGGGGTCATGCCCCCACCCAAAAGCAGTGCCGCGGCCAGACAATTGAGAGGCCCCGTGCAAAAATTCAGCAAGAGGCCTCAGAGAATCCAAAAAAAATTTTTCACTCGCTTCGCTCGCGGATTGCCCTACGCAAAAGCCCGTCCCCGTCACAGAATTATGGCCCATATGGTGATTTGTGTGGCTCATACTCATTTGTGTGGCCCATTCGATGAAGTAAAAATGCAAATAATGAATTCAAATGATATTTATTGCCAAAACAATTTTTCGCTCGTGATGCCCCAAGCACGCGGGGCCCTGTGCAGTTGCACACCCTGCACATATGCCAGCAGCGGCACTGCCCAAAAGCGCTCGCTGTTTAAAAAACAAAATTGACCCAACTCAAAAAACAAAAACAATAAATAACCAAATGCCCAAAACCGACCAACTTTTTTGCAAATTGAAAAAACAACCTTAAAAATGACCTTCAAGGTCCACAACACATTGATCTATACTCTTCCTATATAGTAGAGAGAGAGAGAGAGTGTAATTTCAAACTGATGTAACAGGAACTTCAAAAATGTTTTTATTTTTTCATCTCATACATGCACCTGAGTCGAAAACCGAGAAATTTGGAAAAATTAAATGTGAGCATAGCGAGAAAAGTGCATAAAAGTTCATTTTTGGTGAATTTTGAGTGGATCGTAACACTATTTTTCAGATGTCTACGGGTATATTGGTCGTAGAAAAAAACAAAAAAATGGGAAATACTCGTGAGTAAAAGGGCTATCGAACTGGTGGGGCGTGATTTCGTTAAAAATATTTCCTAACCTCAAAAAATCCAAATTTCTCATTTTATTTATTTTTTAACTAAAAATGCATTTAATAATGAACAAATCGATGGATTTTCATAAAAATTGGAGGAAACACGTATTTTAATGTTATAAATATGCTATTAAATTTTCAAAAAAAAAATGTCATTTGTACGGCCAAAATAGATCCTTTTCTAAAAATATTAAAACGCTTGTAACTTAATGAGAGATGGTCCTAACGTGAACTTGTTTTCCCCTAAATGTAGGTTCTTTATGTACTTTCTAGTAAACATATACCGAATCTGTTTATAAAGTTTAAATGTAGCTTTTTTTAAATTAAAAACAAAAATAAAATGGTAAGGGAATCTGGCACTTTTTAACATAAAATTTCTTTTTTTTAACATTTTTTCGTTTATACCGATTCTTTTACATAATGTTTACTAGAAAGTACAAAAAAAATCTACATTTAGGAAAAAAAGTTCACGCTAGGACCATCTCTCATTAAGTTACAAGGGTTTTAATATTTTTAGAAAAGGATTTATTTTGGCCGTAAAAATGAATTTTTATTTTTGAAAATTTAATAGCATATTTATAACATTAAAATACGTGTTTCCTCCAATTTTTATGAAAATCCACCGATTTGTTCATTATTTAATGCATTTTTAGTTAAAAAATAAATAAAATGAGAAATTTGGATTTTTTGAGGTTAGGAAATATTTTTAACGAAATCACGCCCCACCAGTTCGATAGCCCTTTTACTCACGAGTATTTCCCATTTTTTTTTTTCTACGACCAATAGAACCGTAGACATTTGAAAAATAGTGTTATGATGCACTCAAAATGCACTTTTATGCACTTTCCTCGCTATGATTGCATTTGATTTTTCCAAACTTTTAGGTTTGCGACTCAGGTGCATGTATGAAATGAAAAAATAAAAAAAATTTTGAAGTTCCGGTTATATCACTTATCACCAATTTTTTTGTTCATTTTCACTCTACTAATATATTTGTATTTGCAAACTCTGAAGTCAGCTGCACTCACAAGAAAGGGCGCTTCTTCTACAAAAACACATTAGGACACGTTTTCGTAGGCACGTTTATTTTTAATCCACCAGAAAATTCGGTTAGTTTTGTTTGTTTTGTTAATTTTGTTTTTGTTTTTTTAGGAGTAGAATTTTTTTTCCGCCACTTTTAATTCCGTGACCCCCCCCTACAAAATTCTAGATCCGCGCCTGGCGGCAAAGCTACTTCGCTATGTGCTTGCACCCCAGCACTACTACATACATAGGCATTACAATCGTTACACAAAAATGAAAGTGAGTGCAGGTGTATTATCAAGCTCATATTAAAACCTGTTTGAAACGATGGACAAGTCTACGAAGGGTCATAGGTGATGGCAGTAGTAACTTTAGGGAATCCTATTTTTGTAAAAAGCGAAAATAAGAAAGAAGGAAATAAATTTATGTATGTGGGATGAAGAGACGAAGGACTACGGCGAAGAATGGATTCGAACCATGAACCTTTACCAAACTCTAGTTGTATAATATGTCGATCTTCTCTTCATTGTTTCAATCACACATGCATTTGTGAAATCGTGAACTCCATTGGGACTAGTTGATCGATTTCATTCGAACTTAAGGATTTGGTGACAAGAGTAATTTAAGAAGAAATATAGGTTAATAGGAGTCACAAATTAAAGAATAAGGATGTGTCCTACAAACTGAATTTGGAATTAAAGAGGATTGTGTCCTACACACAAAACCAAGAATTCCCAAAACCATCGACCACACTAATTAACAAATTTAACATATCTAAAATCCACTCCACCATCAGCATTTTCCCCTCCCTCATATATTCTATTACCATTAGCTAGCAAGCACTCTTCTACGTTTTCCACATGCTCTTCAACAATCCAACACTCGAATCCAAATAACCTAATTAATTCCATTTCATCTGACAAAACTTTTACAGCATTCTACTTCCACTGACCGAAAAAAGTAGATAACAGCCTTCCAGTATTGGTATTCATCAAAAAAGCCACGACCCTGCAATCATGATAGAGACCCAACAATGGTGGCCTTTATTTGCTCATCATCACTCCCATTCAATTTTCCACCCCATTAAAAATCATTTGATAAAAGATGGAGCGTGTCCATTCGGAGAAAAAATAAATAACCAGCCAAGAGCTAACTTTATTGCCTTGAACCGTCGTCATTCAGTCACAGCTATCTCCCGCACCCCCACTCCTCAAACACCCCCACAACAGAGGGAATATTGTCTAGTTAGAATTGCGGAAAGTTATCAGCACTTGTTCGAGAAAAAAAAGCCTCCTTTATTTTTTGGGAAGCCTTAAGACCCAACCCGAGTTCGATGGGGGTGTAGAAAAACCTTTGCGGGTGGCGGCGGTTCATTGCGAGGGTCATGAGAATGAAAAGAAATTTGTAGCGATATTAAATGAAAACAATGTCACCTAAACAGCCCCTTTCTTTTCTTTCACCCATAGCCTTTCTCATGGACCAGGCGATAAGAAAAGAAAATACAACACCCAAAGAGAAAGTGAAAGTCTGATAGCCGTTGTTGCTGTAGAAAAGAAGCAGAAACGACGGGGGTGGAAATGTGCCAGTTGTTTTGGTGTTTTTTTTTCTGAATACACCACAAACCGATACCACAAGAATTTTCTTGTATTTTGCTGCTGGAGGCTTATCAGACAGAAACGAGGGTTTGAGCTTCTCGAGGGGGTGTAGAATTGTAAAAATCGTAAAAAATCACAAACAGGAAAGAGGTTGAGGGGGATGAAAACGAAAAGATAATATAAAGTCATCACCCAGCACCATCTCAGTTACCGAAAATTTGTGCTATTGTATGACATCAAGCTAGTCTCCTCTGCTAGAGAGAAGTCTGTATATGTATGAATGAAAAAAGCAGGGTGGGCGTTTTGGGGTTGTATGATGATATAGACGAGAGCTATGTTATAAGGCTCTGTTTTACATGGGGGGGTGTCTCTTATTATTATTTATCTAACAACAAAACCTTCCTCGGATTTAATGCTCTGCTCAATCTGATTTCCTTTCTTCTGTTCCCACTTATCCTGCGACATCCGTCACATGTACGGAATTTCTGCTAAAGATAAATACACCAGAGAATATATCGTGTCTTGATATCTTTGTTCCTGTTGGAATAATGCGAAGCGATTAGATATTTTTTTTGTAGACATAAAAAAACGTTTTTTACGATGATCGCAAGGCTTTTTTAGTAACGTCTTGTGATTTAAGGGTGCACTACAGTAACGCTGTTACGCTCTCTAATGGACTCATTTTTGAGAGGAAGAGAGTTTCTTATCACTCTTACACAAACTATATTCACCCAAATATAATCTAACCAAACGTATTCTTTCTTTTTTTGCTTTCAGTGAGGTATCGGAATCAAGAAGTATCACAGTCGCAGACACAACGTAAACCTACTGTACTTTTAGCAGGTTAGACGGCTTGAACGAATTCAGAAATTTGCTCAAAGATTTGTCACTTAGATTTGTTTAGTTAAGCAAGCTCCAGACGAACTACGAGGCCCTACCCTTATTTGCAATCGTGAAACAGTGACAAAAAATATCATGTGGGTTTCTGCACCATTCCCATCCACCATATCAAGTCAATTAAGGAGCAGTGCCCAAATCAAGTTCTTTCTGCTCTACCTCAGTAAACTCTGCCAGCTTTGTGAAACGGCCCAAAAATAAACCGTTTGGAGTTCACCTGACAAGGTGTGGAACTGCAGTGTTCAGTGTGTTTTATCAAAGTCGACTGTCTAGGGCAGTGATTCCCAAAGTGGTCCATATGGACACCTGGGTAGGGTTACCATTTTATATTTTTGAAATACCAGACATTTAACTACAAAAGGCCTGATTTTAGAGTGAAAAGCCTGACAAGTAAAAAATATTTTAATATTCTATCACTTTTTAAAACTTTATCAAGATCAAGTGATATAAAATAACATACAGTAACTTCAGTTTTTTTTATTAATAAAAAACTAATCAGTAAAACATTGTACTATACTGTATTTTAGTGCATAATTAATATAAACGCGTAGAAAACCTCATAAAATCGGCCAAATTGCGATTTTTCAAAAATTTCACCGGGATTTCATTTTTCAATAGTTTTTTGAATTTTCTAAATGAGTTTCCCAATTATAAACTGATCTTACAAAAAATTGCACGATTGTTAATTAATGTTAAAAAAAAAATTGATAGTTAATTACTCCAAACGTAATGAATCGATCTGGCTGAAATTTTTTGTACATTATCGGGACAAGAAAGACACCATCTTCAAGCCCTCTATGTTCAGCTGTTTTTGGGTAAAAAAATAGTGAAAATAACGTGATTTAAACTTTGGAAAGTATTTGTAAGTTCACAATTGCACCTAACGACCTCTATCGGTACTCATTTTATAAAAAAATGCATAACGAATAACTTTCCCAATGCATATCTTATACTAAAAGTTGTCAGGAACGGAGATATTGATAAAAGTATAGAAAAACTGCCTATCTTATTCACAATTAGTTAATTAAAAACTTATGCGGTCAACCAATTAACTACACCCTAAAACGAAGCGATTCCAACAATAATCCCGCCTATGGACCAAAAATTTATTTTTAGCATATTCTCCTTCTCACCGACTAAACTAATATTTTGAATTGTTGGAAAGAATCTGTCCATTTCTCCAGGTAATGTGGTAATGGTGTACATTTTCCTAATTTTTTCTTAAAAAAAATCTGTATTAGCACCATTTTCTGCAGCTTTAATAATATTTTTTTTCACTAACATATTGGAATAAATTTTTCAGTTAATCTTAAATCGATTGCAGAACAAAATCTATAATTGATATCACTTCTACAATCGAGGTTTTTCTTTTTCTGCCAAAATTGACGACTCATAACTTTAATAGTTGGTAAGATAGAACCATCGCTTTTACCATTATAGATAAGTGGAGGAATTCTGCATTCATTGGTACCTCATTCATGGAAATAGTTTATACGGTTACAAAAATACAGGGTGATATGTAAAACTCTATCTTTGTATAGTTCTGACCGTATTACTCAGAACGGACAAAGATTAGGTTTTACTCAAATCAGCTTTGGTGTTCTTTTCCTGCTTATAGCCAAATTGCAATGATATTGAGTAGATTTCATGTAAACAAACGTAACATTAAGGGGCACCGCTAGTGTGAATTTTTGAAAAAATCGATTTTTTTTAATATTTCGATAGTCTATACTTTTAAAAATAACATAATAAAATTTCAAGTGCATATCTCAAATAGTTTTTGAGTAGCAGCCATCTAAGAGCAATTGCTCACCGGTTCGAAAGTTGCATTACCTTAAAAAAAAATTTCGGGTAGTCACGTTTTGGAGTTGCTAGACCCTGGCACATTTAGCAGCCCTACAGATGTCTTTCGAAGAAGAGGAAGGTACATTGTATGGGAATAGCAGATTAGCCGTAGGTATGATATTTCTTGATTTATAACGATTAAATCAGTAATTTAAACTACGCGTTTTTCTCGTAACTATATTTTTCAAATTTGCTGCAGTTATAACTCGAGAACAAATCTTCCGATCGATTTGATTCTTATTCCAGCTTTTTTTATATGTTTCTCCGTACAAACTCAACCTCCAATTTGCCGATTGAATAAAACATGTAATTTTGGCAGGCCAAAAATCGTCCAATTTTTGCGCGAAATTTGAAACTCTTTTCAAAGACTCCTCCATTTTGTTAAATTTATTTTTTTTTGTTCGAAGATCATGGTACGGGCAATACCTTCTAGATTCATAAACTTTTTGGTTTTTTTGATTTCCGGCATTGAGAGATTACGAATGCCTCGCTGAATTTTCAATTTTTTGATCTAAAAATTTTATATATTGTATTTATTATATATCCACAAATATATCCTTAAAACGTTAAAACATTCCATACATTAGCTTTTTTAGAACATTTCCAAAAACCACCTTTTTTCAGGCGGTCTCACTAATGGTGCCTTTTAAGCTGCAATTCCATTCAATTTGGCTAATGTATATCAGATGGCGTTGATTGTTGAGGTTAATTTTTTGTGATTTTTTACTAAAAATATGGAAAATAACAAAGAAAACATAATAAGAAGAAAACCCAAAAGGAAAAAAGAATTAAAATCTCAATTAAAAAAAAGCCACACATCAACTAAAGCCTGCCCTGAGCCTGACAAGACTATAAAATGCCTGACATGTCAGACGAAATCCTGACGAATGGTAACCCTACCCCTGGGGGTCTACGGGATGATCCAGGGGGTCCGTGGTAATTAAAAATAATGTTGGTGGTGCGCGAAGAACTACCGGGGGTCAGCGGAAAACATCGAAAGTTTTCATATAAAAAATTACAAAAATTTAAAAAGCGGACGAAATCGAAAACAAAGAGTTTATTTGACTGACTAAGGTCGATTCGCACTATACGGAACGTCAACGTCACGTCAAGGAACGGCAACGGCACGTCAAAATATTCTTCAATGAGTTTTACACTACGCGTTCACATATATAGGCAACGTCACGGACCGTTAACGTCACGGCACGTCAAGATTAGTTTGAAACTATATTTTGACGTGACGTGCCTTGACGTGACTGATCTATTCTGTTGAATGTGAACGTAGTTACGGTATGGTCGATTCGCACTATACGGAACGTCAACGTCACGTCAGGGAACGGCACCGGCACGTCAATTTTGCTGTCGATTCGCACTTAACCGTTAACGTTACGTGAATTTTGCCGTTCAGTCTGAAAAATTAGATAGAGTATTTTCGTATTCCGTATTGCTAATTTGAACTGTTATTTGGAATGCCAAAATTTAATAATAAAGTAAGCAATGATTGCATTAATTTTGGATGAGGAAGAAGAACATTTAAATTTAGCAACAAAAAAGAAAAAATGAGTACAAAAGCTTTTTACAAAAAGAAAACAAGAAGAAGAGGAATTGGGTGACGATGAAATAAATTTTTATAAATATTTGAGAATATCGAAATATCAGTTTCATATCCTTCTAAAAAAAAATTGAACATAAAATGCAAAAAAAAACACAACTTTTCGAGACGCTATTACTCCAAAGCCTGTCAACATTTTTTAACCCTTTACTTTAAAAGTTAATAAATATCGTAAAAAAATTAATTTATGTATAAATTGTGTTTATATTGTTTAAACAATTGCGCACATTGAAATATTTCTGATTTCAAACATTTAAAATAAAAATCATCAAAATTGGAGTTCTCCATGAGGACTAAGAAGTAAAAACCTTCATTCGAGATCTTCTAGACGTTCTAGCGATCCCCATCGAATTCCTCTTGATTCTCTGCCGGCTTTCTTCATTATTTCGCCGAGCACAGTACTGAAGAGTAGTGGCGAAAGGGGGCAACCTTGTTTCACTCCAGTTGTCGTTGTTATTGGGTCACTTAGTTGTCCATTATGGAGGATTCTCAGTTCTGCTTCGTCGTATAGCATCATGATCATTTGGGTTAATTTTGTTGGTACTGCCTTCTTTTTAAGAGCTTCCCAAATATCTCCCCTATGGATTGTGTCGAATGCTCGCTTGAAATCTACGAACTTAATGTAATGTTTCTAGTCAGTCTATTTTATCTTCAATTCTACAAAGAATTATGGAGGGCTGTATTTTTGCTACCATATTTTGTATGGTAATGCCTCTCCAATTTCCGCATCCTTTTAGATCTCCTTTTTTTGGCAAGTTCATTATTCCAACTATACAATAGTAACTTATTGAAATATCCACAAATGATGAGCTGAAACCAAAGTTTGAAGAAGGATTCCACCATTTTCGGTTACAAAGGAAGGTTCCAATTCGGAACCCTCCATTATGGGGATATTGTACAGAGAAGTTGTTGATTGCTTTCCAGTCATCATACTTCTTCTTTTTTTACATAGACATGGAGTGATGAAATATTGTCCATTGCCCAAATCACTCCAGTTCACGCTTGTGGAATCCTGCCCCTGGACCGGTTAAATTTGATATTCATCTTAATCTAAAATAAACAAAAACCTGATTTTTATGTAAAAAACCAAGATAAGAAATAGCCTGTTGTACCTACTATCATTCAGTCATGTCGTTCCGTTCATGGTGCAATGTCTAGTAGTAAGCTTAGTTTGAAGGATGAAAGACAATTTAGAGAAGTTGTAATTTGAAGAACTAAATATTTTGCATTTAAACCTACCGAAATATTCTTCGATTAAGACACATATTATGAAACATTTTTGCGTAGAACATTCATTGCGAATATATACTCTGCATTTTTTCTGTAAAAACAAATTGAAACAAAACCACATTTCCATTATTTTGTCTTTATTAAAAAGTCCTTTTTGACTATATCATAACATTTTCGAACAAAAATAGAGAAATTGTAAATTAAATAAAAATAAATGAAATAATTTTTTTTATTGCAAATTATTGCACTTAAAAACTATTATTTAATAATATTTCTTCGAAACAAAATTAATTATTTTATTTTTTTATATATATTGATTCTTTTTACATTGTCATGATATGATTTTCATTTTATTTATTTATTTTTTTATCACATTTTTACAAAATTTTGTCTTGTTTTGATATTCACATAAATCTACAAAAAAAAATATAAAGAAAAACAAACAATTAAAAATATTTGTCTGAAGTCATGATTTGGAAGAACACAAAAGTATCTCATTTTTATTATAGGAAGTTATAAAAGTTAAATAAAATTAATATTTTATAAAAATTAAAATTACAATTCCTTCCTCGTTTCTATTGCGAAAAGAATAAATATTAATATTTTTTTTGTTATTATTTTCTGTTTTATACTCTAATAAGTTAATTACATTCTGTTCTAATTACAGGTCTACTTACGTATCTACAACGGTGGTTACGTCCAAAAATACACGATGTTTATTGAACATAAAATAAGAATTATTAAAAGTAACCAAAAAATGAAGAAATTCGACACAATCTACATCACTATATTTACACGGCATGCTCTGCGCCAAAGCGCAACGGGGTTGGTCATATAATATTTGGCGGTGTCTGTCCTTGAACTGTTGGTGAAGTTTTTGGCTGCTTAACACAAACATATGATAGGGCAGGTGGTGCTGGCGGGGATGGTGAATTTTCTGGATTTAAGATTGGTGAACAGCCAAAATATCGCCATGGATGATATAAGCCACCAGCGTACATTGCCTGAAGCCTAGCTTGTAGATCTAGAGCGATTGTTGGATCGATCGGTGGATAGTGGGGTAATGGGAAGCTGGGTCTTTGGGGTAAGCCTAGATTTAATTCTAATGGATTACTAAAATGATATTTCTGAGGTAAGCTTGATTCTTTTTGGTTTTGTGGTACTGGTGATTTGGCTAGGGTTTTGGGCTTTCTTCGTGGTCGGTATTTGTAGTCTGGATGCTCTTTCATGTGGAGGGCCCTTTTAGAAAAATAAAAAAAAATTGGTTAAGATTTTTAATACACTTTTAAAAAAACGTAAGCCTGAACATCAATGAAGAAAAAACAACGGTAATGCAACAATTCAGAGTTGAAAGATTTAGAATGGAAAGAACTATAACTATCGATGAACACAACCTAGAAGTAGTCGATATAACAGTCTAACTTGGGTCTGCAATTACGAAAGGAAATGAAAAAACGGTAAAGATAAAACTAAACGAATACTACTAGCTGCACACATGTTTGTGCACTACATGCAATGCTACAAAACAGTAATAGGACCAGTGCTGTGCTACAGTATGGAGACTTGGACTATGATGCAGGACATAGAGTAACGGGTCGACAGATATGAAACAAAAGTTCTCATGTGCATAATAGGGGCAATGAGATGCAACAACGAGTTGTTCGAAATTTTCGACGACCCAGAACTCTCAACCTTTATAAAAATTAAGAGACTAAAGGCCCCATACACGAGCGCTCCATTATAGCGCCAGTCCATTGGCCCAGGTAAAAACGTAGAGGCACGCACACATGATGAAGTCGCCAAATCAGTGAATCTAGATCACGAGTTCATCCGAGATTTCCCTTAAAGATGGAGGACAACCGAATTCTTAAACGGCTCATGGTAGTAGACATTTCGGGTAATAGACCTGTAAGCAGACCCTGCGGAGTTGGACAGACTCTGTGACGGCTGATGCAGAGGCAATGCTCAAAATTCATGCGGCAAGGGACCATCACACGTAGAGAAAGGCCCTAGGGGAGATCAAGACACGATTTGAGAGAATAAAAAGCCGATTGTGTTTTATTTAAAAAGCCTTACTATGTTTTGATCAGTGTGTTATATCAATTAAGAAATAAAAACACCATTATAGAGGGGTATACAAGCTAATATGACATCCTAGCCTTATTAATAAGTGAATCTCAACAACACTTTCCCTTAAAAGTAGAGTCCCAAAAAACATGCATATTTTTCTAAACAAATGTTTCGTTTTCTTCAATGCTTCGGGTGCAGTAAGCAAGCTTTTGAACCGTGCAGACGTGTTAGTAGGGAGCTGGCACTTAAAAAAATCGTGTCGTTCCAAGCTTCTGCCGTTTGGTATATAAGCTTTTCAAGTAATTTTAAGCGTTCTTTATAATATGACATTTTTGCGGGAAGTGGACCCATCTCGTGTTAAGGGGTGGGGGTACAAAGGGGGTTAAAATTGAAAAAAATTTCTGCCCCTGCGTATGTAGGTTCTTTTAGGGCTAAATAACCGTTAAATACTAGTGACAGAAATTTTTGACTTTTTGCACCCTCCCCAAGCCACCCCTAGCTGAGGTTGCCATTTCATGCCCACACCCCATCAAATGGTCAAAAATGTCAGCCACTAGTATTTAACGGTTATTTAGCCCTAAAAGAACCTACATACGCAGTAGCATATTTTTTTTCAATTTTAACACCCTTTATACCCCCCAACCCCTTAACATGAGATGGGTCCACTTCTCGCAAAAATGTCTTATTATAAAAAACGCTTAAAATTACTTGAAAAGCTTATATACCAAATAGGCTAGTGCCGATAGCTTTTTGGAAAAAAAAATTAATAGCATCAAAAATGAAATGTCGTTAAGGTTATAACTAAAAGAAAAAAACAATTTTTAAACTCGAAAAAAGGGAAATGGTAAAATGGGGATGCTATTTAGGGGTTAAAAACGATTTTTTGCGATTTGCGGTGAAACATGACCTCCTAGTGGAAAATGTTTAATACAAAAGTTGTAGATAATAAAAAGATCTAAAGATTTTGTATTTAACATATTTTGACATAACCTCAAATTTTCCAAGAAAATGACGGAAAATCAATTTTCAGTTTTTAATTTTTTTCTCCCGTATATGAAAATTTGTAAGAGTATACCTTGTGTTGCGTTAAATAAGCATGATTTTTTCTTTGGAAAACGGATAGTTTCCCAGAAATTAACATTTTTCGAAAAAATACCCTTATCTTGCATGGACAACTTTTTTGACGTTTTTTTCGAATTTTGATATTCAATAAGTGCTCATTTTACTATTGAAATGTCTAGTTTCAAATGGCCTATACATTTTGATACTTTATTTTCATTAAACCGTTTAAAATTAAGAAAAACCGAACACCTGATTTTTCGAATCACGTTTTTCAAATTTTTTAATTTTTTCTGTTAATGAGGGATTAAGTTTTAATGACAGAACTTACATAAATTTAATTACATAAAGAGTGGCAAAACCATCCTGAAAATTTTAAATAAATAAGAAATAATAAATGTTTCCGGTTTCGTAATAAAATTTTTACAGCATCATACTCAATATGGTTTTTGGGAGATTTTTTATACATTATTTATTTTAATTAATTTAAAAATTATAGATTGACAATATGGACGGACCGTATTATTTCCAAAAAATATGATCCAAATGATTTGTATGAAATCAAAGCAGGTGCTATCAATCGTTTGGTTCGGTCGAGCAAACAAAGATTTGACCACAAATACAAAATAATGGAAAAATTAACAGCCGCTCACATTCATCGAAAATGTCAAGCTAGTTTTAATAAACAAAGTTCAATCGACGAATCTATTTCTTATTTATTTAAAATTTTCAGGATGGTTTTTCCACACTTTCTGTAATTAAATTTATTTCATGTAAGTAATATTATATGACACTAAGTTCTGTCATTAAAATTTAATCCCTCATTAACAGAAAAAATTAAAAAATTTGAAAAAAATTTAAAAAATCGAGAAATATGTACGTGATTCGAAAAATCAGGTGTTCGGTTTTTCTTAATTTTAAGTGGTTTAATAGTCCAAGAGCTCGTGACAGAATTTCCAAGTGATTTTGCAGAGGATGGGCCTTTGAAAAAAGGTAGATTACTTAAAGCACAACAGATTAAAAGTATTTGCCAGTTCGAGTCTACTTAAGGCCTTACATACGTCTAGCAGCGCCAAAAATGCGCTAAAAGAAACATTTTTTTAGTAGCGATAGCAATAGAAATTTATAAAAATAAATAATACACGTTGTTTATTGGTATTTAAACTTTATAAAAAAATTATTCCACTTTATTTTTACAAAAATAACTAGGTAAAAAAACACGTGATCCACAACACTAATTGTAAGAAAAAAAAGTTACTCCGCGGTCGGCATCATATCTCCAGTAAATGTTGATCGATCTGCAAATTTTAAAAAAAATCCTGTAAAATAAAGTTGTAGTTATAGTATGTCGAGCCAGATTTACTGGAGATATGATGCCGACCGTGGAGCAACTTTTTTTTCTTAGTGTTGTGGATCACGTGATTTTTTACCCTATTTTTTTTCTAAAAATAAAGTGGAATAATTTTTTTATAAAGTTTAAATACCAATAAACAACGTGTACTATTTATTTTTATAAATTTCTATTGCTATCGCTACTAAAACAAATGTTTCTTTTGGCGCATTTTTGGCCTTAAGTTTTAATTTTATGAATTTTTGAAATTGTCGATTTTTTGACCATGAAAAAGTGATATTACAGAGGATTGGACTTGGTATATAGGTTAATTGGGTTGCCCCCACACATATTTCGATTCCCATCTCGTTTGGAGGTTAGGTTCGACTTTTGGGAATTTTTGAAAATGTCGGTCCGATCAAGATGGACAAAGTGATATTGCAGAGGATGGGGTTTGGTATAATGGTGAGATAGGCCACCAAGAGCCCTAATTCAGCTGCCCATCTCATATGCAATCAGGGTTGCGATTTTGGCGGCTTTTAATTTTGTGGCATTTTTGCTTTTCATGTAGAATTAACCATTAACGAAATATAGTGCAAAGAGAGTGATATATGAAGTTTGAAGCACTATTTCTCCGTAGATATTGACTTTACAAAAAAAATTTCTAAACAAAAAAGTTAAGTCACTTATTTATTGACAAAAAAAATAATATACATTTTTGTCGTAAAATGCCTAGTTTCTGAGATATAGAATTAAACGCGTTTCCCTTCATTGTAAGTTTAGCAAGAGGATGGGGATGGCGCCATTTTGAATTTAAGCTTATAAAAATATATAAAATCATTTGGTAAACAAAATCGCGTGCGGTATTTTTCGCATTACGAAGGCCTTTTTTTCGACCTATTTATTGGACTATTAGTGATCTCAGTGTCCCCCCCCGCAAAAGTTGATTGTCACCAAGCCAACTTAAGCTTTTCATCTTGTTTTTGTTTACTGACCGCATAATAATAACCCAATTCAACATGAACAATTGCGGAAATAATTCTTCTACCATCGATGGCTCCGCCGCCGACGTCACCCAATGGGTTACTTGTAGCGGAATTTGCCAGACATAAAGACATGCCTCATGCGTTGGACTTTCTCGTACTGCGCTACTATATGCGAATGAATTTAAAAAAGCTTTTAAATTCTACTGTGCAGACTGCAAAGCCATCAACTTGTCACATGTGTTGATGGCAATTAAATCGAACAACAATAACATCGCTAATTTGGCCGAGGCGCTGACTCACATTAAAAGTGATTTGGAAGCTTGCAGCGCAAAAGATAGAAGATAGAAGTGCCCAGCTGATAATTCAGAATGTTGATGAGTCATCTTGTGCGGTGGACAGGATTGCGAATAACCAGCTAAGTCACTCTAAAAATTATCAACTTCTAAGATCAAAAGTTGGTAATTTATCGCTGCTCACGGACGCCCCAGCTGGAAATGGCGTTTCTGAGGACTTCGAGAAACTCTTGAAATTTGATCTGAACACGCTTGCTGCAACCCTAAAAAATCAATTTAAGCTCAGAGGCCCACCGCTGCAGTATGAGCAACGACATAACGGACTGGTAGGACAAAGGGTGATTTCTGAGCTTAGCACTGCCACATAAAAAAAAAGCGACATCGAAGATATTCTGGCCGACCATGGGGGAGAGTTATCTGCCTTCGAAAAATCCTTTGAATTCCTTAAAATGGAGCTAAATTTCCAGCTCAACAACCTTCGAACCGAATTGGCTGCCATTAAGTCACTTCCTCTACTCTTGCAGGATTAAGTGAAGATCTGCCGTTCAAAAGAAACATCAATGGCATGAACATTGGCGATATTATTAACGACGAGAACTTTACTCTGAGATGCCCAACCCTCTACAGCCTCCACCAGCGGACTTTATCTATTTCGGGGAATTCGCCGCTTCAGCTACCGCCGAAGAGCTAAAAAATTCGACAATGTGTGGGTTACTAAAGCCCTGTTTTGCGCATTAGTCCGTCCTATTCTTGAATATGCGTGCCAGATCTGGGATCCTACATATCAAATAAGTGTAAACCGAATAGAATCTGTCCAAAAGAAGTTCCCTTTTTCGCTCTTAGGAGCCTTTATAATCCTTCACAACCTTCCACACTATACGGACAGACTTAAAATCCTTGATCTCTTGCCTCTATCCCTTAGGCGTAAATTTCTCATATCTTGTTTTACCCTGGATGTCCTGAACAATAACCTCAAGGTGCAATTCCTGTCGGACACCATCAAACTTAATGACGATACTCGACAAACAAGGCATTCCAAATTACTTAAGGAGCACCCGCATCACACTGAATATGCTAGAAACTAACCCGTTAAAAGGTGTTGTATTACCGTCAATACTTACCCGGCCTGTTTCTCTCCCTCAATTAACAAAAAGTCCTACAAAAGAAAACTAACATCCCTGCTATTCTCCTAATTGCTTACTAACATGATGGACCTAGACCTTAGTTTAATACTTAAATACCCACTGATGTTTCTTACGTTAATATTAATTTTTGTATCTAATTGTAATTAGTAATTAGTTACTTGGCAAGAAATAAATAATAAAAAAATTACTTCGTAGTTTGTCGGTATATGGCAATAAAGAGACGAACTAAGATTGTATCAGGTGGTTTTAATTTTTAAAAAACGGCATTAATTTTTGCTGAACAGGTTGTATGTGGTATCAATAAACCATGGAGAGTTCTGTAAAAGGCGTCTTTTGTAAAATGTTTTTTGTGCGGGTAGAAATGCATAGTCAAATAAACATGTATTTAGTGGATAAATGGTATCGCTTAAACCATCTTTGTAAAATTATCTAGTGTTAATAAAATGGATGTCAGAAACAAAGGCGGCGGAGCTTAATCATTGTGGGTGGGGAGCACGTAAAATCTTAATCGGTCAATTTTTGTATCACATGTTTGTTGAGTTATATGGTTTTTAATTCTTTGGTTATGGGGTTATGCGGACTAGCATTTTGGGGGGGGGCTAGCCTGCCTTATAAGGCCCACACAGAGCATCTAACGCCTTGCCTCATTCACGCCTCGTATTAAGGAATGCCCTATTGGCCCCCTTGAAGAAACATTATTGCTACCCCTGATCCCTAGTGGAAAGAGGGGCCGAAAAATTTGAGAGTTTCGGCGTGGAAAAGTGAGTAATAACTGCGCAGGTGTCGAAAGCTTTATATTTTTAAACGCGAATGTCGTTTTACCAATGCGGTCCCCAAACTGAGTACTAATCACGTTCAATGCTGCTTGACCTCTGTAATCGAACTAGAACTGGTGTATTGTGTATGCTAAATGATACCTTTCACGGTCATCAACATAATTGCCTGAAATATGAAGCAATACAACAAAAAAAACTAAAACTTTGTATGTATGAGGAAAATTAAAATTAAAAGTAATACTTTAAAGTTTCTTGAAAAGCTTTCCGAATACGTAAGGCAGTTGTTGGGATTACCCCTTTTTATTTGTAATGAGGTTTGCCTCATAGAGCTCTTATGAGAAACTTATAATGCATACCTCCCTTCAGTATGGCTAATGTTTTTTGTGTGGGGATCTAAGAAACTAAGCGAAAAGCCCTCTTTCGGCATGCCCCAGAGGCAATCTCCTTTTTAAATGGTAGTCGGGTGGGATTTAAAAAACTTAGGCAATACCTAAGAGTTCTTAATAGATCTAACATAATATATTTAGTTTTCGTATTAAAAACCTTGCTTGTGTGCTGCCTTTCGACCACGTTCCTTCGTCACCAGCGATATCTAACTTTCTGGATTTGTTTACATGAAATATTTTGGGTGTGGATTTCCCCACCCAAGGTGAAAGTGCGTGTGCAGTTTTCCTTCCATCCCCATGCGCTCCGCCGCACCTGGTCATAAATACTTACAGCTACGGACAACTAATTAGAAATAGTTTCATAAAAATCAATCAGCAATCCTTGCTATTGCTTTCTTTCAATAGACTTATCAATATACATTTAAAAAATTTTTAAAAAGAGGTGGTGGGACTTCATCAATTTGATTCCTACATAAAAACATAACAAATGTATAAATGCAATTTTTATGAAACTGTTTCTAATTAGTTGTCCATGGCTGTATAAGTACGACACTCTCTTGAAATTTAATGAAATCTATTTTTAGAATTTCTACTAATTTTCTTTAACCACAATTGCTGGCTTAAAGACCTGCTAGATATTTCAAAATTGGACCAACACTAGCTGCGTTCCATTTCTGCTTTTGAGTACTGATGAAAAGGAACGCGAAATTTGTACCTATGAGTAAAACCTAAGCTCAAATTTTTGATGTTATTTTATTTGTACACAAATAAAAGGTTAGAATAATTTACAACATAATTTAAATTAATGCGGTAAATTTATAATGTATATTTTTATTTATTTTAATAATAAATTTATTATTTTTATTTATATTTAAAGACGTTTTTATAGGAAAAAAGCTCAAAACAATCAAAAGCCTATTTATAAGCTCAAAATAATTCACAGTAGACTCAAAAAATTAGTGGATGTTAGTTGCGTGACCGCTTGTGCTTTTGCTCATATCTTAGAGCAAGAGTAGCTGCAAGTGCTCACGAACAAAAATAAGCAGAAAAGGAACGCAGAATATATTACACTTGAGCAATCATAGAACAGCAGTTAACAGAACTTATTAAGTACATTTATCAATTTCGATCGCTGTTTAAACAATAACTGTGTTTCTTTGCTGCTTATTTTTGCTCGTGAGTACTTGCAACTACTCCTGCTCTAAGATATGAGCAAAAGCACAAGCAGTTACGCAACTAACATCCGCCAGAGCAAAAGTCAATTTTTTGAGTCTATTGTGAAATATTTTGCGCCTATAGATAGGCTTTTGATTGTATTGAGCTTTTTTCATATAAAAACGTCTATAAATAAAAATAAAATTAATAAATTTATAAATAAAATAAATAAAAATATAAATAATAAATTTACCGCATTCATTTAAATTATGTTGTAAATTAACCTAACCTTTTATTTGTATACAAATAAAACAACATCAAAAATTTGACGTTAAGTTTTACTCATAAGCCCAAATTTGGCGTTCTTTTCTGCTTTACTCGTGAGTACTCAAAATCAGAAATGGAACGCTGCTAATAATACAGGGTAGGCTCATAAGGAAAAGCTATCTTTTAGATTAGAAAATATCTAATACCCCGGTTACACGAATGACAAAAAATGACAATTGTCATAATCTCTGGTCATAATTAATGACATTGCTGTTTACACGACGGAAATTATGACAAATAATGATATGTATGGAGCTTTGTCATAAACTGCCATTAATTTATGGCAAGTGGTCATAGTTAATGACAAGAATTGAAATTTGAATTGTTATCTCGCGGATTTCCGCGGCTTGATTCGAGCCAAGGACTGGGATTTACATAAGAATATGTTCTGTTTGTCTTTGACTGCCGAGCCTATAGTTTTCGTTATACAATTTCTTGTACATATAAAATAATGCCGACTGTGTTTAGAATTAGAATCCCTTTTAAGGCGGCATCTTTTGTCCCCAGCATTTATTCGCAATTATTTTATTACTTTATGATCCTGTTTGTTTCGAAAATAATTGGTGTCTTGGGCATTTGCAGATGTTTAATTTCTTTATGTAGTCCATTCAAAACGCGCGTTAGGGTGCCGAAATCGTTCTCTATATGCTTTTAGGGTCGCTGATCACGAAAATCGCGATCTTGCCGCCCTAAAAATGCAAAAAACACCCCTTTTTAAGGTTTTTTTCGCGATAATTTCAATAATAATCAAAGATAATTCAATGAAATGCACTATTTTCAATATTTTTTTGCGAAGGTGGTTGATTTATACAATGAAAGGGTTAAAACCACCCTTTCAAATTCGTTAAAAGGCGTATTGTCAGGTACAAAAATTGTTTTCAACCTTTAAGGAGTTATAATTACCCCTTTTAAAACTCAACTTTAATTTTTTTTTTGTGTTTTGCGGTTTAGTAAGTACGTCAGCTAAAAATAAATTATTTTCAACCCTTAAGGAGGTGAAACTATGCCTAGATTAAAGTTGAGTTTAAAAAGAGATTGAATTTTTTTTGCATTTTTTTATTTGCATCTTCGAAAATAATTTTTTTTCAATGTATGTTTTATTCTGTTTCGATCTAGGGGCGCTTGAATAAATTTCCCAAATTTTTTAATAATATATCATCAAAAATAAAATTCCTTCCCACAGCTGTGGTATTTTTAATCTCTTGGATGTTCCCCAATTGTCCAGTAACCCATAATGATCGACACGATTTTGGCCATTATTTTTGGCATTATAAGCAATACTTGCTAATTCTGCTGCATGATGTTGAATAGTCCCATATTAAGTTTGCTATTGTGGTATCTACAAGATTGCTTTTCGACTGGCCAATTTATCTTTTTTCTAGTTGCCCTCGATGTTCCTCTGACCGGATACTTACTGAAAATACTGTATCTCTTGGCCAAAGGAAATTGGTCCTTTTAATTGATTTCAACCAGCTAAGAAGTTATACTATTTACACCGCGGCCTTGATTGATGCTTGGCTTTTTTCTAGCCAGATCACACCGAATCCAGGCCTTGGGTTGGTCTGTATTGCTTGGCAGACGATTGCAAGCTTCTTTTCTGGAGAATTCGGTAGGTGGTAGTATTTTTTACTCTAGCGCCCATACTTAACTCTGGAATTTGAACCAACTATGTGTAGAAAAAACAGAGTCCGCTGTAGAGCAACTGTTTCCGCCCTATGTCCCATGAGGGATTAAAGGAGCGTTATGTATGTGTAGAAATATCAGTTCTTGTCTGTAAGTTTTACTATTTTCCTCTGGTAAGAATCTGGTTATGGAAATCTTTCTTGAAGTTGATTTTTGCTGTCATGTACCTAGATGGCTCTTCTATAATAATTATTTCCAGTGGTAGAGAGTGCAATATTCTATATTAGGGTGTTCATAACGTCTTATTGATCCAGATTTTCGTTGTATCAGGGTTGGGAGGTAGCAGCAGATCGGGAAATAAGTTAATTGCTTCAGTGAAGATTTGCTAACAAAGTTCCCGTTACACTAAAACTTGCCATTCTTTGGAATTGATCCAGTCTGGATTTACTATATTATTTTGGAAGTATTTCAGCACTAGTCGAACTATAGATGTGCACATATCCGAGTAAAAATAAGACTTGCTCGTTCTTAGATTGAAAAAGGCACGATTTAAAACACCTTTATGACATCCGAAACAGACACGATACGCCTGAGTAAAAATTCTACTTCTCCACATGCAGCCCCTTACAGGCACGAACCAATAAAAGATGCCAATAGTCCTAACGAAGCACGAAACGCTCATACGTTTTTAGACTCTGAGTTGAGTGCTAGTTGCTATTGCTAAATTATTTTACTCTTGCCACAGGGTTGTTTATTGGGCTGCTGCCCTTCCTTACCTTCTCTTCATAGTTGAGTGAAATCAATTTGTAGTAGTTAGCATCAGCTCTGTCGTTTCCGGGTCAACGGGTAGTACACAGCGGTTGGTTCATGCACTAACCTTTCCAAGATCCATCTCCATTTAACTGATGGTGAAAAAATAATTTCCGGGGACTAGGATCCAGGGGTGGCGGAGCGCATGGGGATGGAAGGAAAAGTGCACATGCACTTTCGCTTTGGGAGGGTAAATCTACACCCAAAATATTTCATGTACACCTAATAACCCAGAACGTTGGAGAGCTGCCTAGGTCTAACTAAATATATTATATTAGAGCTATTAAGAACTTATAACTGTATAGTCTAAGCTTCTTAAACCCCATCAGACTACCATTTAAAAAGGGGTTTGTCTGAGGGGTTTGTCAAAAGAAGAATTTCAGCGTAGGCTCATCATGAGGACCCCATGAGGCAATGGGGCATGCCAAAAGAAGGCTTCTCATGAACACCACACAAAAAAAATCAGCGATACTGAAGTGAGGTGTACCTTTTATGAGGCAAACCAAATGAAATGGGACAGTCCCAACATCTGCCTTACGTATTTGGAAAGCTTTTTAAGAAGCTTGAAATTAATACCTTTAAACTTTAGCTTTACTCATACAAAGATTTAGTTTTTGTTGTTACATTACTTCATATTTCAGGAAATTACGTTGGTGACCATGACGGGTGTTATTCAACATGATCAATAGACTGGTTCTGGTTCGAAAACAAAGGCCAAGCAGTATTGGAGCTGATTAGTACTCAGTTGGGAGACCACATTGGTAAAACGACACTCGCGTTTAAAAATATGTACATCCATAGCCATAACCCATAGCAGAGGTTGTGGTGAGAGGACTCCACCGTAAAGTTTTACACGGCACATCGATTTTACCATTCCTCTGCTGCTTAAGCTGGTATTGTGATTCTAGTTTTCAGCATCCATTGACTAATTCCGTTGAGAATCCTGAATTTTGTTAGGCCGTCCCCAATGGTATCGGTGCTAGTGTTATTGCAATCCTTCTATGTCCATGATAGCAGGATTCATATCAGCTTTCAGGTATACTGTTACTATTCTAGGAATTGGTTTGAAGGGGTTTCTTCCTCATTGCATTGTTATGTTCGCCTGTAACTTAGGCATCTATCGTCTATTTTTCAGCATGTGAAGTAGATTTTTAGGAATAGCTCCAGCGCTTCCTTATAGAACGCTGTTAACGTACCATCTCCCCCGCCTGGCGTAAGGGTGTTGAAAAAGTTGCTTAGAGATAATGTTACTAAGCCTGG